>OY743132.1:12500-1262500 GCA_963555685.1 Acrobasis consociella | reverse complement strand
AAAAACAGTATTCATAATATTGTTACCTCTAGGATATTTTTAAAAAAGTTTTTTGTAAAAATCAATATGCAGGACCTTCAACAAGAAAAGACTGCAATGAGCAATTTGCAATTGCAGTGCAAAAAAGTTTAAGTAGGTACTTTTAAAAATTAAGTAATTTAAGTAAACCTTGGGTGATCACTTTACTGACCATCGTGAACGTATCCACTATCGTTCAGCTCCTTACTAAAATCAACATCTGCTAGCAAACTCTTCATTTTCAAGAAAAACACAAAAAAAAACAAGACACAAGTCACTTCGCGTTGCACTCAAATAAAAATAAACTCAAAACAAAGAAACTCCGATGAATATGGGATTAATAAACCGGCCGATATAAACAGAAACGATTTGGAACGATTCCAAATGTATTTTTCGAGATTTCATTTGAGAAAACAAGAATACAAGCAAACACAAGCCGCGGAGGATGACAATCAAATCGAATTGTTAAACTGTCAAAGTCATCAGGAAAAATCAATAAAATCACCAACCAGGGAGAATGAATCGTAAATTATCGTAAAACCAGTTTATGCATTGTTTAATCTTATAGGGAAGATCTTTTAGGTACTTAATAAATACTTAACCCTTTCACCGCGAGCGTCGCATATATGCGACAAACATTGTCGGGCCCATCCCGCGAAGGTCGCATATTTGCGACATAAAAAAAATGCTCTTATGGCACATAACTTACGTATCCCCGTTTTTGGTTGTAGATAGTATTAGATATGGGTAACTCCGGACTAGAAGATTCAAATGAGCCGAATACTCAACAGGAGCCGATAACCTAATCAGCTCCGTCCGAGCAAATGTTACCGACTCTCGCGAGTTATTTGATCCCCGTCGTAGATACTTAGTCCCGCCCGCCTCCCGCCAGCTCATCGGCGCTCTTCGGCTCGCGTCGCTCGCGATCCGCTAGTCATTCGTTTCGGCTCAACCGCGTCACGGGTGTCGAGATCGGAAATACTCGGGACTCGGAAGGAATCGGCCGGAGGCTTCGGTTATTCATCGTGCGCCGCCAACCAACGGCAAATGATATTATGATAGAATAAGCTGCGAATGTTTTTTCTATAAATAAGAACAAGACAGATATTTGTTACATTGTTTGCTCCAATAAGTACAGCTACAGAAAGAGCCCGGTATCGGTTTCTAGACCAGTAAAACAAGCACAACCTGGACATAACCCTATAACCGTGAGTTTCTTTTTGTATGATATAAAGTATTGTTAGTTATAGTTAAAATAAACCGAATTAAACAAATCAGGGCTCTGCGTCAGTGTAAAAAATCCAAAAAACTGAATATTGAACAAATTTTGATTTCATAAGTACAGCATTATTAATAACTATGGACAACTACCTCTATAGTATTATAAAGTGTGCATTCCAGTTAAATAAATCTAAATTAAACAAATCAATCAATTAGCACTATCGTTAATAAAGAAGGTTCGGTATGTTACAAATTTTCAGGCTTATCTCACCAGAAATTATAGATTACTGTATTTCAACAATTTATTCCAAATATTATATTATGTGTGTTTATAAATTATTAAAAATTAAACAAATTCGTTTTATGCATTTCTACATTTACAAATTTTTGTATTTTTTGTAAAGCCAAAATACATAACTATTTTGAAAGTGTTTAACTTATGCCGTCAACATATTTTTGATACTATAAGGAACAAATCAAACAAAAAATATCTACGATTATAATTTATTTCTATTTTTTTCTTACTTACGTTTTAATATGAACGTTATTTCTTGCACAATAAGGTCGTCATTGGTTTGTGCCTCAACTCCCGACCGTGCTGTAGCGAGTCGCGAGTGATTCTCGTGTACAGTAGTTTCGTCGCGTCGTCTTATGCATTTATTTGTAGTTAATGATTGTCAAACTTTTATAAGCATGTGGGAACTTTTACTAACCATGGATCGGCTAGGGTGGAGATTTATTGAAATATTGTGTTTATTAGATTGATAATAACTACATTGTTGAGCTTTTATTGTTTGTTTATAAAGCTTTTTATGGTACATAATAAAGAACACAGACACAAATCAGAAAAGTAAACATACAACGACGGACTTATCCCCAGGGTTTGTTACTGGTACCAAATTCACATTTTAAGTACCAGTAACAGAATTTTCATTATGTTAAAATTTTAAGGGTAATACTCGTATAGTACGGGTATCGTTTATGTAGTAATAGTAACGTTATAGGTATTGTTAAAATTTAAAGGTAATTTTACCGGTACGTACCTACGCGTTGTTGCGAAGAGCCACATTCCCGTACCTAACGAGTCGCGATCGCGACGCACAACACTGCGATGACCAGTGTTGCCTCTCGATAATACACTATCGCTAGTCTATCGATAGACTATCTGTATTTTGAATAAAACCAATATTATCGATAGTATTGATTCTGACGACGAACAAACTATCGATAGTATTGCTTTTCTAAAAATAAATAATCGATACTATGGATAGTTTATGAAACGCAATACTATAGTTAGTTTATTCGTCATCAGGATCGATACTATCGATAGTATTGTTGGTTATCCATATTGTTGCCCTAAAACAGGAATTACTACCAATAGTACACAAACTATCGATAGTATTGTTGGTTATTAGAGATGTGTTGTTCCTTAAATCTTTAAGGTCTAAACCAATACTGAACTGTTGTGAGTAGTCGATCCGGGTCTTCTGACCCATTCAATTAATTGATGGGTTTTCTCATGAAAGTTCACGAAACAATCGTTAAAGCCGGTTATTCCTACAAATGTAGATATTTAATAGTGCCCCGGCCGCAATTTGCATCGCGTGGATGCTGCGTCGGTGAGCTCACATGTGACCCCGCCAGCGACACAGTAAAGAAATAAGCAGTAGAATAGTTTTATTTTGATTAAACTTTGTTTAAAGTAGTGTTGGATACAGCTACATTATCTTATATTAATGCTGATGGGGTAGAAAAGAGTCCAGGGCCGTAAGACCCAAAGGCTTAGCGTAATCAAAAAATAAATCAATAGTGATGGGTTGCTAGCCGCATCGCCTATTAACATAATTTGACAGTAGCGATTTATTAATAAACAATTAATAGAAACAAATAACTCTGCAAAGTCGATATTTAGTGTCTTTGTTTATTTTCAACCCCCAACAAAAAGAGGAGTGTTATAAGGTTGACGTGTCGGTATGTCTGTGTATCTAGGTGTCTGTTAATGGCATTGTAAGGCCTGAACGAAGATTTAAATTTTTTGTTTGAAAACTGATTTTTCGTGACAGTTCTTAGCTATATTTATTAGCCATTCAAAATTTATTAGGAGAAAACACCTCAAAGTCGGTTTTTATTATTTTTCTTGAATATAAACTTACAGGTATTATGTTGTTTTGTTATTTACTATCTATGATACAACACTGAACCTAAAAAACATGGGTTTAACCTAGATCCCAGTATTTTTCACACGACTTGCAAAGAAGGAGATTACGAATATATAGTCTATAGGGTGCAATTGAAATTATTAGCATTGATTTAACTTATCATCATACTCACCTAAAGGATATTTTGTATGGTAACAATACTGCAATTAATGCAGTAATTAAAACGTATCAAAAAGTAAAAAAAAATGAATAAAGTATCAAAACACTTCGAGTCGTGCGCGCGTACTGATACCTACGTGCCGCAAGGTCAAAGACCTTGGACGGATACAACCAAATGGCGCGACCGACCGCCATACAAAAGTAGACTTTTATTGCAAGATTTTTTACATACATTGCAAGTTAAATAAAAGCTTGTAAAAACATGTAGCGATCTTTAGTTGTTTTATTGGTCCAATGATAGTAAGCGCTAGCACGCGTCTAATCGGACCTGCCGAGTTCAAGTCGTCGCGCTCGTGAATTTCATATAATTATTAAGAAAATAATTATATCAAGTCAAACTCAGCGAATTTATCTGTAAATATTCAGTGGCTTTAATTAAGTACAATTTTTTTATGTAAAATATCAGTATTTTACTCGTAGTTTTGAAAAAATATCACAAAAAAGGGTATTTAGGATTTTTTCCAACCGAATGAAGTTTATAGGATCTTGTAACTGAATGCGAATTTGACGAGCCTGGATACTTAACTTATACATACCTTTTTTTAGAGTTTAATAGTAGATTGTGCTACAAGGCGTGAAGGTAATACTTTAAAGTCGAGTGCGCTACTTTGAATCCAGAGCAAAACGAAGGATTCCTCAGTTGAATCACGAGCGTAGCGAGTGATTCTACGATGGAATCTTGAGTGAAGCGAGGGATTCGTGTTTAAGGCCATACCCAAATTTCTGACCCCGGAAAATTTGGGTATGGCCTTAAACGCCTGAGACAAAAATATTACCGTACGCAAGTAGCACACATTACATCGCCATCCATGAGAAAAACTAGCAAAGAGATACAAAACAGAATATGGAGAAAGTAGAACAACTACAATACCTAATCAAAGCTCCGACAAGTACTAACCTTTATTTAGTGCCGTTTTCACTCAATAAATACTAAGAAATAATTTTTAAGAACCAACTTCTAGAAAAAATGTTTGTTCACTCATAAACTCGTAACTTTGTTTGCGTGGTCCTACATATTTTAAGATTTTTAAAATAACAATAAATTTAATGTGCACTATCGGCTTAAAAAGGATTTAAATTTACACAAAATAATTAATTTTAACACAACTAAAACATCTGTAATTACTTTGAATCGAAGACAAAATTGCGCTAATTATTCTTTTTTCCTTTTTCGAAGCAAAGAACATAAATATTTTTACCTACATTCACAATGATATGTATTCCAAATTTTAAAAAATACGAAGTCTGTTCCTTTTATTTATTGTATTAAAACTTAATTCTTTTGTTTTTAGCTGATTTTACATAGATAACATCGTGTTCAATTTTCAAATTGTGTTTTAATCCCTTAAGATTTTCTTTTTCACTTTTTAATCCCGAGAGAACTAGAAGTAACTTTAGCTCCAAATGTTTTGGGATGAAACCATCGTTTTTTGAGTAGATGAGATGAAAAAAACACTTTTGTCTATGCCTCAAATGGTTTTCAAAAACTCTAAAGAACGGCCTCTGCGGGAATACCAAGCCTTAAATGTGTCCAATCGCTCTCGTCATTTTTGGTCCAAACCCAATAATTATTTTACTGAAATAATTAATTTTTATGTGACTGTAATTCTACTTTTTTTAACTAAAAAACTCATTGAACCTCATTACATGATACCTAGATGAACCACGCTAGGAATTAATTGGCCATGTAATGAAGTCATACTGAACAAGCTGGCCAGTCGATACTCAGTGACTAGTGTCGTGTAGTGGTTTGAAAATCTAATACCTTTAAACGAGCAATTCTTGTATATATATATATATTTATTTATAAACTAGCTGAAGCCCGCGACTTCGTTCGCGTGGACTTTATGTCTCTGGAAAATGCTCATTAGGCTGAACAACTTTTATTAAGGCGGCATTTTTATATCTCTTATAGTTTAGCTGGACCATTATGGTTCTGCATCAGGCGTTTCATTTTCCAAAATCATTTATACCCTATATGTTGCCCAGGCTTAATAGCTATATAACAAAAAAAGTTTCGTTCGAATCCGTCCAGTATTTCCGGAGATTAGCGTGTACAAACAGACAAACAGACAAACAGACATACAGACAAACAGACAGACATTTTTTTTTAAATTCTTACTCTATTACTACGTCTCCATCGCCCCCAATATTTTTTTTGGAAATATATTTAATGTACAGACACACTTTTTTTACTGTTTTATTATATGTATATAGATATAGATATAGATTTCTGTGATCTCGAAAACGGCTCTAACGATTTCGCTGAAAATTTGTATATAGGGGTTTTTGGGGGTAAGCAATCGATCTAGATTGGTCTTATGTTTGGGAAAACGCGTATTTTCGAGTTTTCATGCGTTTTTCTTTCCACGCAGAATATGGTCGCTAATTTCGTCGCGGCGTCGCGCGTTCGTTTGGCTCAGTGGTTAAGGATGCAGACCGCTAGAAAGAGTGTTATGGGTTCGAATCCCACTCGGTGACTTACTTTAGTTTTTTTTATGTACAAGTTTAAATATAATTTTTTATTTTGTATTGTTTTAAGTTTCAAAAAATGTAGTTAATGTTTGAGATGTAACCGAGCAAAGCTCGGTCGCCCAGGTACTAGTATTTTATACACATAAAAAATAAAGTTTGGTTTTCGTTTTGGTTTTTACTGATTATATTTATGCATTAAAAAGCAACAACTGAGTTTAACTTCCATAGCGCTTATAATAATACGACATAATAAATAGTAATAATACTTTATTAAATACAAAAAAATATATTTAAAATGTACATAGCACACAGAAAAAGACATTAAAATGTCCAATGTGCGTGGGTGGTCTTATAGCTAATACCGATAATTTCTTTCAGACAGCTGATGTAGAGAAGTGAAATGCTGCCATTTCCCATAGAAGGTCTGATAGACAAGGTCTATGTTAAAAATAAGTCTATCTATGTCAAACATTTTAGTCCTGCTCTCTAACACTACACGGCCTCTGTGCGGGCACTTGCGAGCACGTGTGCAGTGCGAATTGCTTTGAGACGTAACTTGGGCGTCGCATCGTGTGAACGGTGGGAAGAAATTGTGTAAAATGCTATTGTTACGAAACTGGGTTCGAGATTTGAAGAAAAACGCCAAAGTTCGTATGAGGGTTTTTATTCACTACGGAACCCAAAAGTTGACACGTGAAGATGGTCTTCCTGATGTCCAAGTCTCGCGTACTCGCGAGCAGCAGTAGCAGAGAGCTACGTCGCGTAGCAGCTGAGGTCCAGGTATCTCGCCAAATTAGTCGCAGGTACTTCCACTTGTCGCACTGAGGTAGGTTTGCTTCGCTTCGGTTCGCTTCGAAGTTATCGCTTTCGTAGCTCGTACTGAACTGGCGGGACGTGCACTCGATCACCTTTTTATAAGCGCCGATACAGCGGTCTACATTGTTCTCGAATATTCTCATATCTTGACGAATGTATTTCGATTGACGGGAAACTTCGAGACGCCGGTATGTGTGTGTGAGTGCGACTAAGCCGACGGCCATTCAAAGAACTCTAGCCTTTATGCTATAAGAATATAAAGCCTAGTTTCGCTTGCATTATCCTGTCGTCTTTTTTATACCATTCCGCTCGCGAACATTCCGAGTCTATCTAGCCAGCAGAGTTCTTGCTCGTCAATATTCTACATTTATCTCGTTCGCGACACTATGTAAGCGCATAACATAATGAAACTTAAGTTGTACGGCGCAACTTGCACTCTGTAAATACCTAACTACATTTTAGTACGACAGCATAAAAACTTCGTTATATATTTATGTATTTAATTTTTTCTCATGTTACATCCCATTAATATGCAATGTCATGGGAAACGGAATATTTCGGCAGGGGCCCATTTTTGGAACAGTATTAGTCCAGGGGCTGTCATGTTGTACGGGTTTGCCGTGACAACAAAAGTGTTACTAGACTTATATTGTTTTTAGAGTTTTAAATTGTTCATTGTGTCACCACGTTAACCCGTTAAGACTCGGACGGCATTAAAATGCCCACGTTCATCGTCTTTCTATTGTGTCTGGTAGTGGCGGTTGCGAATGGGTTAAAGTTTAAGGCACAATCAAAACAATCCTACAATTAGCAAAATTTTATATTTACGAGTTACATGTTTTGTAAGCACACGGCGCGATCGGTTGAAAACACGTATAAACTCGTTCGCAGCCGCACGCTCACCCGGCTGGTGCCTCGCTCTCCCTCCCCGCACTGCACCGCAATCACCGCAAGCATCCCGCTTCACGACATGTTCTTGCGTATTTTCAATCAAATATTTTTTGTTTTAAGTATGTAAGACATTAATGTGTTTAATTTTGATGAAAATGTGATTATAGTACACAAAAAGCTATAATTAAACAAAAATAACACAGTTACTATTTCTGGCTACTGAGAAAAACATTAATTTTAAATCATTAAAAAATGATGTTTAATTTCGGTCTCTAATGTCTAAAAAGACACAATATAGCTTATAAAGATAAAAACATTATGGTTATCATTTTGGCTTAATTAGATATCGAGATCAGGTGAAAACTGTGAAAAAAAATGTATAAACAAAAATGGGGTCAGTTTAATTTTGCTATTAAGTGATCGCATTTGAATGCACCTAAAAGTTAAACTAACAAGGTCTTTGGTTACCTATTATGCTTTTAGGGAAAAGTTAGGTAGTGTACAAAATCTCACGATTTTTATATAATACGGTTGCGACCGCGGATTTTTTATTTAATATATCCTATTAATATTTGATACACAATATTGATATCCGATAAAATAATAAAAACAACGAGTTTATGAATTATGTCCAGGTAATGCTATTTTTATTGGTCTATTCAATATATATTGAAACCGGTACCAAAACGGAAGTGTATATTCTTTCGATTCAAGATCCGATAGCGAGACTTAGCAGATCATGAAGCCGGAGTCGGTAAGGGAGTAGGAATCAATAAGATGAGTCGGTACCGAATGAGGATTCAGATTAGGTGAGCCGAAAGTGCCGAAACGCACCTCGGAGTCGAGATTACCCATGTCTAATAGGTATGTTAGATTTACCATGTCTCGCGCTGGGGGCACGACACGACAACTGATATAAAGTCTCGCGGTGAAAGTGTTAATGAATAAATAAATATTGGGTAGCTTTTGCTCATTAAACCAGTCGTCAACATTGTCGCAGAAAAATATTACTTCTACTCGTCGTTCATCTATTGTTTTACTTAGACGCCCAGTGACGCCCTACAAATCAATCGATTGTAAAAATTCTTCCAACCCTATGACTAGGTCTTTTCTAATGTCAACTTACGAAACGTTGTACAATCCGTCAGATATTTCAACCAATGACAACAAAGCTGCAACGAAACAACTGCTCACTATTGGTTAATTTAAAGCAAATAAAAGGTTATCAAACCATTTTTCATTAGAAAAAACCTCAATTTGACGTTTCTTTCGTGTGCGTGCTGAAAAATAAGTGCACGTCTCAAATACAAAAATATTTTGTAATTTAAAATGGCCAAGTCTCTGCGTAGCAGATGGAAGAGAAAATGTCGCGCGGTCAAACGCGAAAGGTATGCTGTGAAGGAGCTAGCCAGACTGAAGAAAATGCTTGGTATCAAAGAGGAAGAAAAAGTCACAGAAAGTGAGGTTATGGAATCTGACCAAGTTATATTTTTGGATGCTGGTGAGATAGGGAAGAAAAAAAAGAAGGGTAAAGCTCAGGAAAAACCCGTCGAGGAAGACCCTGAAGACGTCGAGATGAGTTCCGATGACGAGAAAATCGAAGTCGAGGGGGATAACGGTAAAAAACGTGTTTATAGTTCCAAAACCTTAAAAGACCAAAACGGACAGTACCCAGTTTGGCTGCACAAGAGGAAAATCGCGAAACTAAACAGAGTCGGCAAGAAGAATATCAAAAAGAAAAATAAGAAGCGCAAAAAAGTTGTAAAATAAAAGATAGTTTTAATGAAAAGGTTTTTTATTAAAAATTACACTATATTTAATTAACTTAAATGAAATGAAGCACATTAAGAAACATAAGCATTAGATTAAGCTACAATTCCTTCACAGACATGCTTCAATGCTTAGAACAAGCACATTTTCATGTTGCATCTGGTTTGCTTTTCAACATCAATGGTGGAAAATTAGTTACTTTAATAAATAAATAAACATGGACAAATCACACATTGAGCTAGAGCCCTGAAATAAGTTCGAGACTTGTGTTATGGGACACTAACTCAATGATACTATTTTATAACAAATATGCCAGTCTTTTTTTTAGTTTTTCTTATTTAGTTTTAGTTAAAATTGTAATAAATATAGTTTGAATTTAATTTCAAGGACAATAAATTTTTAAAGATATTAAAAAACCAAATGAATACATTTTATCCAAGACCTAGGTAAATCTGGAAAAGCTCATTTTCCATTTTGACACGACCGGAATCAAACTTCCAACTGATCCTGCAGTTAGTTACATTTACAAATAGATATCTTAAATAAAAAAATTTAATGTTGTTTTTAGTTGCTTTTCCAAAGAATAATATTCGCTGTCTAAACTTGATGTTATGCGACTGTAAATGATGGCATTCCATTTAAATTTACCCTCTCATCATCATCATTTCAGCTGCATAACGTCCACTGTTAGACATAGGCCTCTCCCAAAGATTTCCAAAATTACCTTTACACTTTAACATAAATTAATAAATATTTACATATAATCACACAGACTGTAGCCAAGACTTCTCAACAATATTTTATAAGAAATATTTATATACACGCTGACTTTTCATTGGTTTTGGAAAAAAAAAGGTTGTTTAGTAAATAAATTCCTCGATTAATATATTATGTAATCCAAATTTCTGTATTTCATAAGATAAAAAAGTTGCGTAAATGATTTTCGATCGAGACCACGTAGCGAAACAGCTGTGAAATGTCGATGACCCCGGCCGGCCGGCGGGCGTTGTATGGCGGCGGTACTACTAATTGATCTCACGATTTTACTTTCGAGGTTTAGACAAGATTTTTTGTTTCAGAATTTTCATTTTGACTAGCTAATTAGGTCTTAGTAACGATGCCTGTGAAGTGGCCTTCGGCTTCAAAACCAATAAAAAATCACCGTGTATATATAGATAGACATCCAAGACCCAGGTCAATCTGAAAAAGATAATTGTCCAGATTAACCTGACTAGGGATTGAACCCGGGGCCTCTGGTGTGACAGCGTGGCATAATGACCACTAGGCCATAAGGCCACAGAGGTTGTCAAAAACCATATACCTATATACTATATTAGTGTAGATATTCTAGATGCCCTACATTGACTTCAGAGGATTTATATCTACTCTAAAAAAAACAATTATTTTTGGTTGTATGCCGTAGCTTTTATAGCAGCTTTATCATACTCTGTGCTGTGAAGCTGGCCCGCAATGTGGTGGGAGAGGAACCGGGACGCTATAACCATGTTGCAGATAGTGCAGTAGTGAATCTGCTCGCTCAACTGAAATAGATAAGGAGGTTTCTATTTACGCAACATCATCATCATTATCAGGTATTTTTAGTCTCCACTGCAGGAGTACGACCCTTCTGTTCTACCAGAGCCTTACTTGGTCAGAACAGCCAGAGAACTTGGCCTACACAATCCACACTGGCCAGGCAGATTGGAGAGGCCTTATTGATGTTTGTAAGCTTTGTTTAGCTTGTATTTCCTAAGTCGCCTTCTACAACATACACGGAAGGACTTGGAGTGGTCCTATTCTACTCTGCCGGAAACCAGACGGCAACACTGTACATGAGTGGAAAAATATATTTAGCCCATCAGTTAGATTTTTGCCAAAGGGTAAAGAGGGACCCTATTACTAAGACTCTGCTGTCTGTCTGTCACTAGGCTGCGTCTCATGAACCTTGACAGTTGAAATTTTCATAGATAATATATGTTTCTGTTGCCAATATGATAACAAATACTAAAAAACAATAAAATAAATATTGAGGAGCTCCCATACAACAAACGTGATTTTTTTATAGATATTGGTACGGAACCGTAAGTGCGCTAGTCCGACTTGCACTTGGCTGGTTATTTATTATATTCTGTTTGGATATAATGTGAGTGTAATCATGTCTTTTTTAATACCAATAAAATAATTATTCATCTAAATATCTAGTACAAACAATGGGGCATGTGGAATTACCTTTCTTATCAGGTTTTCAGCATACTCGTCAACATGTGGGTAGATTCGCATAGACTCCTTGTGACTTGCAGAGTCGATGTGGTTGTTCTTATATTTCTCATCCAACTCCATGTCCGTGCCGCAGAAGACACATTTATACATCTCCGCCGTCCGTATTATACCTTGGTAAGCATCTGAAGAAACTACGAGCTTCTTATTGTCTTTCAAAGTTACTATTACGTTGACATCTTGGAGAGCAATTTTAGGGGATTCTTGCAACTTGTTCAGGAATTTCGGTTGACGCAACGCAGGGATTGCCATTTTAGATTTTCGAGTAGGTATTTTCTTTTTCAAGTTGTAAGAAAATTTAATAAAATCAGAACAGAAAGTTTACAAACATTCGAAAGAATAGACAAAAAAATATTAGAGAGTGAGTGACATTTGAATTTCCCAAATTCTTCGGTTGGTCCCTCCACTTCCGGTTAGGGCAGTGTTTTCAATAAAAGCATTTTTGAACGATTTCGATGTAGTAAATCGAATAGAAATCGTTATACCAATATATTTTTGTTGTTGTATATATGCTCCAAATAAAGATTTTTCTATTTCTATATTCAGTCCCGTGACCGTCCCGCTTCAGTCTAGGTAGGTTGAGTACTTGAGTTACATTAATAAAAAGGTGTTCTTTGTACTTGTTTGCCCTTAGTTTTTAACCACCATCCAATTTTTATTTTTGTAATGATTTCTCGAAGTCAATTCAATTATATATAATATTATATCTTTATTAACATAAGCTATTTAAAATATCTGATAGCCCATGAGAATTAAGACCCCATACTCCCCTTGAACAGTTGAATCACACATTTGATTGTACGTTTATATCTTTCCTGCTAGACCAAAATAAAAGATTTCAGGGCGTTTAAAATAAATAAAACAAAAATCTAAATGACACGTACTATTTTTATTTTGAGATTTATGTCGGAAAATTAAATTTTCATAAATTATATACATCACATTTAAAATGTAAGCAGCTTAGAAGTAACTAATAAATTATTTTACTTGAGAAAAATTTACCACAGAATAGGACGTTATTCACGAGGAATATGTTTTGGCAATAAAAGTTAAATTACATATTAATTACATATCTTTGTGTAAATAATTACAAAGTTTTATGACTTAATTACGACAACCTGTGTTATTTTATTAAATAAGAGGTATTTTAATATAAGTTTAATGGTAACGTCTGTCAGTCAGTTCGTCTGTTTGTACATCGTAGCGCTCGAATGGAAAGACGGTTTTCGATGCGATATTTTTACGTGAAAGAAATTTCCCTTGCGTTGGGACTTAGCTATGTTTGATGAAAATCAGTTCAGCCGTTCAAAAGTTAAAGGGGTTAAAGCTTGAAAAGTAGGGCTTTCGCTAGCGAAATACAGATGGCGCCTCGAATATCAAGACGTATCGGTAGTTTCGCTACTCATCTCTAGATAACATTCTTGACAGTCAGGATATTTTTTTAAATGCTTAGAAAATAACTTGATTTTACTTTATTTTTCTATGAACAGGTCCAATAATGCCAACCATTTGTATATTGTGAATCAATAAAGTTTTTATAAATAAATGTTTTAGATGAGAAAAATATGATCAATCAACTAAATACCTGTGCGATTTGACTTATAACATTTATCTTAGTAATTGTTTAATGATAGAAGTCATTATTACTACTACTCAGAAATTAGAATCAAAATATTAATGATAAATTTAAAAAAATAAATTATATGTTTAGAAAAAAATATAAACTTAGATTTAAGTTTCCGCGTAACGCGCCGTGTAAATGTATACTTCTTTTATTAAAATATGGTTTGAATATAAAAGTGCGCTACCGAACACTGCCAATCTAATATGAATTAGGCCTTACAGTTCTACAGTTAAAAGCTTTGTTTAAATTATTGACTGAATAGTTAAAGAACTTAATAGTTCACAAGGTCGACCTTGTTTGTAAAATTGTGGTTCCGCGGAAGACCAGTGCTGTTGTTTGCCTTAATTGGCGACCAGCAGCTTATGCTGAGTGGACATCACTTTCAGTGATGAAATGGTTTTAATCGTTTTAGTTAATGTTTAAGTTCGTATATGACATTAATTTTAAACTTGCAATCATGCTTAATCAATAATTATGACATAACAATGTATTCTCAGTCCACATATCTAATTTTAATACCAGTATAATTGTAAGTTGACGTTATTGGAGAAAATGCTGCAGTACAGTTTGTTACCGTTTCTTCTGTACTTGCGCTTTGGAAGCGGCAGTAAACTTAGCTATAAGTAAATGATCTGACGTCAACATTTACCTCATAAGAAATCGAAATAAAAAAAGTGACAATTATCAAGTGATACAAATATCCAAAGATAAATAAATGATTTTTGACTTTTGACTTTATATCTTTCAGTGTTTAGTTATAAAATGTTTGTAAGTGTATAATTTATCGCTGAATAAAGATTATTCTATTCTAATACTTACAAACTACTTAATATCTAATTCATAAATAAAAAAATAACACATGTCTATCTCTTTCACACACATAGCCAAACAATGACCAACAAATAAATAAAAGTCTATAAATAATATAATACTGTACAATAATATCAAAATTGAGCCTCTTTTTAAAACTTAAATCTAAAATAGTTTTTTTTTTTGTTGGAAATGCCGATTATTGAGTATATACTGACACTTATCCTTATGTCGGCCGGTAGACTACCGTCTTTTTAAGGCAGAAAGCTGGCATTAGTCGGCATTTCAGACTATAAAGACGTGAGTAAAAGCGTATGTGAGTAAATTAGTTTCTTTAAGATCATGGTTTTTAGACAATACTATCTTTAAAATATACACATAAAGTAAGTAGTATCCTTAAATGTACACATAATCTAAGTAATATTTAAAAAAATATGTAACCATTATTATTGTACATTATTGTGTAACCTTCTAGGTAAACTAAGTACTTATATTATCTTTGGTATAACTCAGGGTATAATATGCTGACAAAAAAAAATAGCAAAATGGAATATCTGCACCCCTCTTCTTTTTCTAATGTATTCCTTCCTTATAGATATTTTGTATGAAAAATATTATTCTTTGTTTCAAAAACCTTATTTCAAAAATGTTTTTTTTTATTCAGAGGATCAGAGCCTCTTTACTTTTTTATCATTATTTTTAAAAAAGGGACCATCCATACATACGCCATAGAGATTGTCATGCCAAAGTCGGTGTTAAGAGATCAAAAGTGACATTTTTGGAATAAAAGAGATATTTTTCCATACAGAAAACTTTTAGTTTAATGAACCAAGGAAAGCGTGGGACTCGAAAATCAAATTGTGTGTGACGTAATACTTGGACGGCCCCAAATACATAAAATACAGGACGCGGATTTTGCGTGAAGGCTAGTGCCAGCCCCAGAAGCGACACTGTTTTTACCAGACTATTAAAAACAAGACTCGTAAAAATATGTACTTACTTTAAAACAGAAATCACACTGTAAAATAAATTAAATTGCAGTCTTCAGTTTTTCGTGATGGATTCTTGACTAGATTTCTCCTCCTGTTGATGTTTCAACTTATGCTTCAGAAGCAAATGCGGATGAACTTCATTCTGACATTCCTCACATTTAACCTTCTTCTTACTGTTAAACGTTGGATATATGTAACTTAAATCAACAGCGTCCGTCTCGTTGTCGTGAACTTTAATCGCTGTGTTTTTACCCAACCTTCGGATGACTAAAGAGTTAATCCCAGTCTTGTGGACTTCAATAATGGAGTCTGAATTCTGGACTTTCTCAAACCACACTTGGTTGACTTTTTTCTGCTGGTAGTAGGGTGTCTTGGACATTAAGTTGAAGTGGGCACGACGTATGTGGTAGCGTAGGGTTGAAAAGTAAACATATTTCTTTTGGCACACTTGGCAGAAGTGCAGGAGCTTAGTTTCAGTGGTTTGAGATCTGAAATTACATAGAGACACATTTTCATCCCTTACAAAAGTGCTAGGGATGCATAACCCAGATTGACTCATTGAAGTGGCGGTGGGTGAGGCATATAGCACGAAGAACTGATGGCAGATAAGGCATAAGGGTTCTTAAGTGGCAGCCACTTTGGATACCCTACTAGGTGGTTGGATTCCCTGAGCATGGATGCAGGAAAACATTGGGGAAGGCCTATGTTCAATAGTAAACTTCATGTGGCTGATAAAATAATATGATCCCTTACTAGAATCCCGCCCCAGCTTCGCACGGGTATGAAAACATGAAAACTTGCCTGGAGAAATATTTTTTGTTTTTCTGAAAATTGCATCAAAATCGGCCTAGTACTTTCAGAGAGATTGGAGCCAGATGCTGCATGATCGCATAAATATCTATGCAACTACTGCTTATTAACTTTATCGATCTGCCTTTACATGCGCCGAGGCGGGCGTATTATTTTTGTTACTAAAAATAGCACAAAATGCCGTATTAAAAATATACACTTTTTAAATTCATAACATACCTTGAATTTTTACGGTTTTGGGTTACCTGTGTAATTATTGGCTTCGGACTTTCTTTCACTGTATTGTGATATCGGCTGATATGGTTTTGTAGCCGTTTCTTATCTTTAAATTGTTTTTCGGCGTCACAGCTGTCGCACAAAAAATAATTATTTAAACTACTTGTTACCACTAATTTTTGACGAACAACTTGTATCTGCGTCATGGCTCCTTAGCTATATATTTTTAGAATCTCTTTATTACATGTTAGACGTATTGATGAAACTGAAAATAAATAAAATAAGCGCGAGCGAAAATGCAAAGAAAATTGAGAAAAACAACTCCGTCCCTGTACTCTGTTTGACATCTCTTTTGACATTTAATTCAGTGTTGCTAGTTTAATGAAATAAACTAATTTGCATTTCAGTAGTGTAGTGTGTGTGTGAGTCCAGGTTTTGGGGTGAAAAGGGACTGTTTTCTAGTATTTAATTTCGATTCGATTATCGAAACTTCAAACTAGGTATTTCAAGCACTAATCAGATTCACATTTCACATTTTATTTGACTTGACAGGATGACAGGATGTTTTGACAGACAATTTCATTTCAATCATGGTACAATAAAATAAGGTATTCTCTGTCCGAGAACGAACTTGACTACGTCACGAAAGTGTTGCCACTGATTGTTCTTTTCAGTAAATTTAAGGACTTTCTCAATTAGTTCATTAATATTAAATAAAATGTTAAGTAACTTAGCTATTAAGAATCTCGCGATTCTCGCGTCATTCATCAATTCAAAATTTTATAAATTGATAAAATGGATTATTAATTTGAAATTGGTATATAAAGTTCAAAAATGCATTACGCTCGGGTAATTCAATTTCACACAGAGGCAACATATTACACTGATGACGTAGTCAAGTTCTTCCTACGTCATCAGCTGTCACGGAGAGAGAATACCTTATTTTATTATACCATGATTTCAATAATGTCAATTTGTTGTTGTGTTGATTTTATAGATGGAAATTGGAAATCAAAGCGATAATTAAAATTGGTAGGTACAACTAGTTTTGTTTGCATTATTATAGAGCTTTTTTTCCAAGGACGTAAATATAAACTTACCTAAAGTTTTAATTTCCAACGCGAATTTACGAAACAAAATACATCATTGTTAATCCTTTACGACATTATTATTATTATATTTACTAAATTTCTTTAGCTATTAGCTATTTCTTTAGCTTGTCCTATGACTGGGATTTTACCTTTTCTCCTGCAAGTTTTGAGCTGACAAAAGTCAAAATTGCCAACTTAATGCTTACATTTATATTTCCCTAGGAAATGGAGCCTCTCAATGAAGTCCCCACGTTCGTGGACGTGGACCGTGGCCCTGACTACTCAGAACTCGACAGTATTCTGAAAGGGCAGGCAGACAACAGTGCGATTGGGTAAGCTCTATCCGTCTTATTAAAATGCATGTCTCACAGAGTGCGCGGAAGTGCCAACACTATCCTGAAGGTAATAGGTAGTAAATTTGATTGCCCAATTGTGCGGCACTGGGTAAGTGCTCATGCGAATGCCCCGGTGTCGCACAATGGGGTAAGAAAATAATAGTACTAACATAGTTCATAAGTTCTGTAGTACTGACAAAATGGGTGTATGCCTGAATAAATAATTTTTATTATTTTTTATTTATTTTATTTATAAAATGCAGACTAACTTTGTTACAAGGTTTAAACCATTATTCGACCAAATCAAGTTGACATTTAGTAATATGTCATAGTCATATCTGAAAATGTCAACTTGATTTGGTCGGATCATGGTTTGAACCTAGTAACAAAGTTAGTCTGCGGTTTATAATAAGATGGTATATGTGTCCATTATTGTTATTCCATTGCCAAGCATATTTAGTTTGTTTTCATATAGGCTTTGCTTTGTGTAAGTGGCTAACTCTAGTGTCAGATTTTTCAAGCTGCCTAAAGACATTTGACATAGCTTGACTCTTCTATAATCATGACAGCCAGGACCAACAACTTATACCCCTTCAAACGTCGTCATAGCAGACACAATAGTAAAACAATACATCAGACGCCCGCTCCGGGCGTCCGACATTTGAAGGGATACATGCCTTCCAAAGCAGGGAGGAGCTCGAGAAATTGTTGTCACCCAACCAAGTGCGGACAATAGGAAAAAGATAGATAGATAGATTAAACAGTATTTGATTACTACAACACTAAGTTTTACAGATTATCATACTTCTTCTTTATGTGTTGATGGCTTTTCCATATTTGATCAGCCCAGTAGTTGGCCACTTCGATGGCTTTATCATACTAATACACGCTGACTTTTCATTGCTTTTGGAAAAAAAAATGTCGTATCGTAATCCAAATTTCTGTATGTCATAAGATAAAAAAATTGCTTTAATGATTTTCGATCGAGACCACGTAGTTATACGCCGGCCGCCAGCTGCGTAATGTCGATGACCCCGGCCGGCCGGCGGGCGGTGTATGGCGGCGGTACTACTAATTGACCTCACAATTTTACTTTCGAGTTTTAGTCAACATTTTTTGTTTCTGAATTTTTATTTTGACTAGCTAATTAGGTCTTACTAACGATGCCTATGAAGTGGCCTTCGGCTTCAGAACCAATAAAAAATCACCGTGTATAATATTATTTATTAATTTTGGTATGCAGGAAGCTGACACCCTGGATTAACATATAGGCTACTTTAAACAGGGTAACACCGTGGGTGCACAGCTAGTTTATACATACATATAATAAAACAGCAAAAAAGTGACCATACATTAAATAGATTTAAAAAAAAATTAACTATAAGAAATATAAAAATGACGCCTTAGAAAAAGTTGTTCAGCCTGATGAGCATTTTCGATACGCCATCGACTCTCTAACTTACTGCAGTAATAACATAAGTCTGAACAGGTTCCATTGGGTCCTCTCTGTCTGAACTCACTTTAGTTAAGACAGAGCGCCGATTTCCCCGACCAGGAATCGAACCCGGTGCCTCTGGGTGGCGGACTATCATAGAGACCACTATGCCATGGAGGTCATTCTCCATATTAGTATATTTATTTGTCATTAAATATTAAAGTCAAAGTCAAAAAAAATTATTCAATGAAGGATAAATTAATATCTTATTGAAGGTTATTCTTTAAAATATTATTTTTGTGCAAAACCTAAAAGCTACTAGAGTTTCGGAACGACCCTGCTGGTTGACCAGGGCAGGTCACAGTGGTACATAAATATTTTAAGATCATTTTGTAACCTGTGTTTCCACAATAAAGATGATTTGATTTGATTTGTTGTAAATCAATCAATATTTGTTTTGACAGGCAACAACAAATGTCTGTGTACACACATAAGCCGCAGCTGCAGCCCCAGTCCCAGCCTCAACCGCAGCCTCAGCCTCAACCCCAGCCCGCAGAGACGAGCCAACCTCCAGCACAGAAGGCCCAAGCCAAGCCACGGATCAGATGCCCCGAATGTCAAAGGTAATGTAAACTTTGCTTAAGAAAAATCTGAAAAATGTGGAAGGGTAACCTGTAATAAGTCAAACCACACTAGTTAACTGCCTCCGTGGTGTAGTGGTAGAGCGTTCGGCTCATACCCGGAGGTCGCGGGTTCGATTCCCGGCGGGGGCAACGACTTTGTGTTGTTGTCCTGGTTTGGTTAGGACATTGCAGGCTGATCACCTGATTGTCTGATAAGTAAGATGATCCGTGCTTCGGAGGGCACGTTAAGCCGTCGGTCCCGGTCACTGTCTTTGACATTGGTCGTTACCTAAAACCATGTCAGAGGCCTTTAAGGCGGTTTAAAACTCTGACACTAGTGTTAGTCACTAACACACACGATAATAAGAAGAAGTCGAACCACAGGCTATACTAGATCACTCTATTATAATTTTATTAACCTTTACCACTGCTGGGGAAAGGTCTCCCCCATATTCTTCCACTTACCCCGATTTTATGCGACCTGCGACCAATTCTTCTCAAAACATCTGATGTCATCACTCCGACGCTTTCTAGGCCTGGCCCGGGATAATAAAATAACAGTAAAAAAAAAAACGACATTCCCATACGAATTGCCTGGGCGGCTGCACATTTCTGATATGCAGAATTTTCAAAAAAAATTTTTAATTGTTAATTAGTTTTATTATACTATGATCTAGTCTTCTTCTCGTGTGTGTTAGTGACTAACACTAGTGTCAGAGTTTTAAAACCGCCTTAAAGGCCTCTGACATGGTTTTAGGTAACGACCAATGTCAAAGACAGTGACCGGGACCGACGGCTTAACGTGCCATGATGATCTAGTATAACCCGTGGTTCGATTTATTACAGGTATGTCTCTTGCACATTGTATATCAAATAATTTTTTACACGCCGGAGTCCACGCGAACGAAGTCGCTGGCATCATCTGGTACATACACATTATCACCCCTGTTTCCTGGGGGTATGCAGAGACCCCCAATGATAAAGACTTAACGCTCTTAGCGTTAAGTCCGCCAATTGTAAGCAATTTTCATTGTGGATCAATAAAGTCTTAATAAATAAATAAATAAAGATTGACTGGTAGACAAGCTTTTGCAGGCGTTAAGTTTGCCTTTTGTTCTGTACAATTTGACGAGCTTTAAAGATTAAATTAAAAAAAGCAATAAAGAGCAGTTTGGTTTTCCACAGAGTAGAATAGGGCCACTCCAAGTCCTCCCGTGGATGTCGTAGAAGGCTACTTAGGAAATACAAGCTAAACAAAGCTTATAAACATCAATGAGACCTCTCCAACCCATCTGGCCAGCGAGGATAGTCTAGGCCAAGTCCTCTCGCTGCTCTGGCCAAGTATGGCTCTGGCAGTACAGAGAGGGTCGTGCTCCTGCAGTGGAGACAAAAAGACCTGATGAGGGAAGAATTAAATGAATAAATAGTATAATAGCAATACGATCATTACAGATACACCACAGATGATGAAGAGCGGATGGTCCGACACATAAGAAAGAATCATAGAGGAGAGAACCCGTTCCAATGCACTATGTGTGAATATTCCACTTACAACAAGGCGCTGTTTGAAGAACATGACAGGATTCATAAAGGTAAGAACAGAATTCAGAATGGTAAAACAGGATTCATAATGGTAAAACAGGATTCATAGTGGTAAAATTAGGATTCATTTATTTATTTGCAGTGTTGACATTCTGCCTTTTTTATTTACAGCTTGGAAGAAAAATAAATATATTTCAAAACAGTCTGTTAGTGAAACCAAAATCCCATCAATACAAATTGATGCAAAAGGAAAGTTTACAAAAATATTTTAGATTAGAAGCCTAACCTGGTACAGGGTGGGCTTCTAATCAAAAATATTTTTTATCTGGCTAGGTCAGAAGGGGAGCTATGTTTTTCGATTATCGTTCAATAAATCGAACTACGGGCTAAACTAGATCGCTATGGTCATCATCAATTAATTTAAGAACTAGGTTCTTGTCGGTGGAGTATTTTCCATGTCTCCCTATTTTCTGCTAAATGCTTGACCTCCTTATACGTCACAACTTTAGCCTTTTCTTTTACTTCATCCATGAACGACCTTCTAGGTCTTCCTTTTCCTCTCTTGGCTTCCACTGTCCCTTCCATTACGTTTTTTATGAAGTTGTCATGCCGCATAAGGTGGCCAAACATTCTTCCTTAACGAAAAAAATTCTTCATTCTATCGCTATGGTATAAAGATAATATAATAACATTTTAAAAAAAGAACAAAAACATATCATTCACATACAAATTGCCCGGCATTCCCATCCTAAAGTGTGCAGCAGCCTTGCACACACTAGTATGGAAATTCCGAATATTGGAACAAAGTTCCTTATCGCGCGTTGCGAAAGGGGGCTAGACGGAATAAATTAAGACCAAAAATTGTAACGACACTTTTTGTTATAGTGGTAAGCCGTGCGGCGTGCACATGTTTCTCTTTCTGTCTCTCTCTCTCTCTCGAACTTCGTTTCATCCGGGTGTCCCGTGACACCTCTCAAGTTTTTTTTTCCTTTTTTAGGGTTCCGTAGTAAACAAGGAACCCTTATAGTTTCGCCATGTCTGTCTGTCTGTCTGTCTGTCCTCGGTCCTACTCAGAAACTACAAGTACTAGAAAGCTGTAATTTGGCATGGATATGTATATTAATCATGGCGAAAAAGTCGTAAAATAAAATCTGGAAAAATATTTTTTTTAGGTTAGCTGCCATACAAGTAAAGAGGTAGTCAATATTTTTTTTCTCGGCAAACACATTGTGTGGTGTGTCGTTGAATAGGTCTTTCAAAAACATTGTGAGCTTGTTAACACCATTTTTGGATTTAGGGATCCGTTTCTGAAATATTTGGGTTTAAAGTGAAAATTTTTGTTGGAGGCAAGTGTCCCCCCCCTCTATCTGCTAAACGGTTATATATGGCCACGTGAAAAAATTCACAGCTATCGTATATATAATGTAGTTTAAAGGAAAACTATCAGAGCTAAGTAGGGTATACAAATTAAAAAGTTATAGGCGATCAACTTATAAAATGTACTCGGAAAAAGTTTGATACAAATTCAATAGATAATTAGTTTTTAAACGTTTTTAGTGGCATAAACTCAAAGTTGGCATTCGGAACTACGGAACCCTACACTGCGCGTAGCCCGACACGCACTTGGCCAATTATTTTGTTTAAAGCTGACTTGATCGAAATCCGTTCAGCAGTGTGACAGCGTTTGAAAACTTAGCTAAGGTTTAAAAGAAAACCGCTTGAAAACTTTTTTTAATTTGCCTGATAAATAATCTTGTTCATTTTTGTGTTTTGTTCTTCAGGCATAAAACCCTTCAAATGCGCCTACTGCCCCTACCGCAGCGCCTCGAAGAAGAACAAGAACAAACACGAGCTGATCCACCGCAAAAACAACCCCCTGAAGTGCGACCAGTGCCCCTTCATCGCTCACCACCTCCGCTCTCTCTTCTGCCACAAAGAGAAACACGTCAGCGGAGAAGTCAAAGAAGACTTACCAGAAGAAAGCGAGCCGTCAGAAAATATATGCTCACTATGCGGTTGCAAGTTCACGAGTCAGCTAGCGTTTGAAAGACACAAGAATAACAGTAAAAGCAGAGTTTGTGATTTATGTGGTGAAAAGTTTTGTACAGTGTATTACTTAAAGAAGCATATGGCAGCTATGCATGATGTTAAGAAGGAGGCGTTTAAGTGTGAGGTGTGCGGGTGGATGGGGTCGTTAAGGGTGAAGGTGCTGCTTCACCTGATTCACCATCCGCAGCAGAGGGTGGATGAGACTTTGTTCGACTTGAGCGTGCTGAAGAAACACGGAATTATGAGGTGAGGGATTTTCTTCATAATTCACTACTTTGTAATAACTCAAATCGGATTATTTTTTTCTAAATGTAAAAAACAAACATTTTGTATGGGATATGAAATATAGAGTAAATAATGCTTTATAACCAAAAAATAATAATAATCTATACACATTGATTTTGGAAAATGGAACACCTGATGCAGAACCATAATGGTCCAGCTAAACTATAAGAAGTATAAAAAAAGACGCCTTAGCAAAAGTCCATGCGAATGAAGTCGCGGGCTGTGGCTAGTTAAAATATAAACACGACGTGTTATCGCAAATAGCGATTTCTTTCAGAAAGCCGATGAATGGAGAGAGTAATGACGTCATAGTTTCTTGGAGTCAAATAGCGCCCTTAAGAGCGCCCAACCCGCCTTACTTTTCATACAAACGCTCGTACGTGATTATGGCGTTGTAACAGAATTTTCTTAGAAACTTCTGAACTAACATGAATCTTGTGCGCTATTTCTAAGTTTCCATCAAAATTAAAAATTAAAATTTGGAAAAACAAATTCAGTATAAGTCTTCAAAAATCTGCTTATTTGTACAAATTTTACCTGAACTTCGGTCCATCATATAGTACTCGTGAATTGTAAAAGTAAAGAAAATATTTGCATATAAACCTTGCAAATGTAATGAAGATTCTAAATAAAAAACATTTATTTCACACACTCGTAAGGCTTTCTGAAAAACACGTATCACCTGGAACAAGTTTTATGAAATTTCCGCACCCTATGAAAAGTTAATATTCGTTCAATGAATAGTTAATAATAATGCTAATTTCGTATAATAGAATGCAAACTGAGCGCTCAGGTGCTGTCTCTCTCTTTTCACTTTGCTTTTTTTTCTATCATTGCGCTGGATGAAACAACAAGCATTTCCAACCATGCTCGCGTTGACGATAGACGGACCGGGAAGGGCCCTCTTAATATCAGTTTTTCTACAATAATAAGTCTACAATTACATTGAAAATGGACATGATCATGACAAGTGACATTATTTTGTGACGTTTTATTTTGTTAACAGTAACAGTAAGTAACAAATAATTTATTTTTGATCCAGGAAAGTACCCAATTGGGTACCGGAAGTACCTTTTCCAAGAAACTATGACGTCATTAGCATATATTTCATGAAATGTTCGTTTTGACATTTAGAAAAGGTAGACAAGTTCGGCAGCTTCGCGTTATTAAAAAAAAACCTTTTGAATTTTAAAATGATTTTAATTAAAATAAAGGATTACACAACTATCACTAAGTTAACTATGAGGAGGCGTTGATTTTGGAACGCACAACCTCGCTTGCCGAAGTACGAGCAACACGTCCCTACACTTAGAGCTAACTATGAATAATCATCCCGGAGGCTCTGAGGAGGGAGTTAAATAGGTACGTATCACGCCATGGTATAATAAAATAAGGTATTCTCTTCCCGTGACAGCTGATGACGTATGTGGAACTTGACTACGTCATCAGTTTGATGTGCTGCCACTGTGTGAAATAGAATTAGCCGAGCGCAATGCATTTTTAAACTTTATATACCAATTTCGAATTAATAATCCATTATATCAATTTATAAAATATTGAATTGACGAATCACGCGAGAATCGCGAGATACTAAATAGCTAAGTTACTTAATATTCATGAACTAATTGTGAAAGTCCTTAAATTTACTGAAAAGAACAATCAGTGGCAACACTTTCATGACGTTGTCAAGTTCCATCTCGTGAAGAGAATACCTTATTTTATTATACCATGCATCACGCCATGCTAATGGTGGGGATTGCGTGGGTGTTCTCTAGAATTTTAGGAGACGCTAAATGGTCTTTTGACTGGATATGTGTTGTCTACTGTGTTACAAAGTAATGGCTGATGAAATAACTACCAAATGTGGTTCAACAATGTTCTATTATATTTAATTATGTTATTAATGGAATTCTCCATTGTTTATAGACAAAGAGGTATCGTAGGGTTAACACTGGCTTGTCTGTTATCTGGTTCCTTAACTAGGTATCTGATTTGAGTTGTTGGAAAATAGTTAATTGTACACACCTCTACCCACCTTATTGTAGCGTTTTCAAAGTACAATAAAGTTATTACAAACAATTTATACAAGCCTTTATTGTACAGTTCAGATTTCACTTCTTATTTTTATGCATTGTACAGTAAGTCTTATTATTAGCTGAAGTGGGACAGTAGTTTCTCAGATGAGTACACCTTGGAGTGTGGTGTTAGGCAAGGTGGGGTATCCTCACCTATACTGTTTGTGTGTTTAATCTCTACATTAACGAGCTGATTGTTGGGCTCAGCAAGGACCATGTCGGGTGTCAGTGTTAATAACTTAAGTTTTGCCGATGACATGGTACTGCTGAGTCCATCTATTAGCGGGTTAAGGAAACTAGTGTCCAAATGTAAAGCCTATGCCAGGGATCATGGCCTGGTGTATAATTTTAAGAAAAGCGAAGTATTAGTATGCAGGGCCGGTACAAAGGAGCCTCAGTTTGTGCCACCTGTTACTTTATATGAAAATGAATTGAAACGGGTCACTAGTTTCAAATACTTAGGACATATTGTAAATTCAGCTCTATCTGATGACGCTGACATTGAGAGGGAGCGCAGGGCTCTAGCGGTTAGGGGGAATATGGTAGCACGTCGTTTTCACCGTTGTACCACTCCGGTTAAAATAACAATTTTCAAAGCCTTCTGCCAAAGCTTTTACACTAGCAGTCTTTGGACACAATATAAGCGCCGAACCATTGGAGACCTGCGCGTCCAATATAACAATATCTTTAGGATGCTTTTGGGGTTGCCAAGTAGATGCAGTGCCTCAGGCATGTTTGCGGAGGCCCGTACAGACGGGTTTCCCGCGATAGTGCGGAAAGAGGTCGCCTCTTTATTGCAGCGTGTACGTAACAGCCACAACAGCATCCTAAGGATGATATCCTCGCGTCCCGACTGCCCCATTCTGAAAAATTGCATTCGGGTGGTCATAGGGGGTCGCATCTAATTATTTATTATTATTTACATTATTAATTAATTATTGTACTTGTGTCATTATGGAGAAATCCGAACTAAAGATTATTATTATTATTATAAAACAATTAGGTGAAAACAAGTATTCATCTAAATGATTCTTTAAATGGTTATTCATACTAACTTCACACTCTGTTTTTTTCTGTCAATTCGTTGAAAAAGTCTGTAAGTACTCCTTAATGGGGTAGTCAACTAAAATATATAAAAGTGTTAAAGGTCAATTTTAAGAAACTAAATTGAATAAAAAAAAACGACATGTTATCAGGATTTTTTTATTTAATTTTAAACATTGCACCGGAAGTGACGACACATTAATCGAAATTTAAATTTTTCCTAAGCCTGCAGTAAAAAAAAAACAATGATATCTGTCAACTGTCAATGTCTACTGTTTAAATTACCGTCATGGTCGTTGGATGTTGTCAAGTTGTTGGGTTGTTGGTGACAGTGACAGTGACATAATACAGTGGTGCCATTTTTGAAACGTGGAGTCACCAAACGAACGGTTTTTACATGGAAAAACCAGTCGTTTAGGTGACACCGCGTTTCAAAAATGGCGCTTCAGTACAGTACTGAAAGTGGAAATTGCCAAAATTACTCAAATAAATCTTCATTGTGACATCACTTCCTCAAATATGCTTGACCTTGCTTGAAAATGAAGGTCAATGAGATTTTTGCAAATGTCTAAATAAGTAAGACCTTATTTTAAAATCTGATTAGAGAAAGCTTCTCCTAAAGGCTATTCCTCAAAACGGATTTCGAATCAGATCATTTTAAAAATTACTTGACGACCCAATTTGGTAGCATATTTTTAGGGCAGATGTTTTTATGAATATAAGAAAATATATGTTTAAAATTAAGAATTTTCTACTCATTAAACATTGTAATTATATATTTGCATTTTATTTTAATTAACAATCGTTGTCCAGAATAGTATAGTATATGCCGTGTGGATTCCGGCAGAGTGGATTAGGACCTTTCCAAGTCCTCCCGTAGATGTCGTAGAAGGTGACTTAGAAATACAAGCTAACAAAGGTTATAAACATCAATGAGACCTCTCCAACCCGTCTGGCCAGCGAGGAGAGTGTAGGCCAAGTCCTCCGGCTGCTCTGGCCAAGTATATGGCTCTGGTAGTATAGAGGGGCGTGCTCCTGCAGTGGAGACCAAAAAAACCTGATTATGATCAATATTTTGTAAGCATATATAATAAGTACCTGGGCGACCGAGCTTTGCTCGGTTACATCTCAAACATTAACTAAATTTTTTTAAACTTGTCTAAAAACAATGCAAAATAAAAAATTATATTTAAACTTAAGCATAAAAAAAAACATAAGTAAGTCACCGAGTGGAATTCGAACCCGTAACACTCTTTCTAGCGGTCGGTATCCTTAACCGCTGAGCTAAAAACAAGGCGGTCGGCGCGACGAAATTAGCGACCATATTCTGCGTGAAAAGAAAAACACGCGTTTTCCCAAACATAAAACTAATCTAAATCGATTGTTTACCCCCGACAACCCCCATATACCAATTTTCAGCGAAATCGTTAGAGCCGTTTTCGAGATCACAGAAATTTATAAATATATATATATATATGTATATATATATATACAAGAATTGCTCGTTTAAAGGTATAAGATTATTGTGAAATTTTTAGTCGATTCAGTTTCAGGAATATTTTCAAAATGGCGGAGCTATTCAGTTTGGTGCTCTATGAATATTTATTTATTTTTAAATTTACTTATGCAAATACTACAGCTCAAAGAGCCACTAAAATAATCTTTCATAAAATAACATACTTGTTAACCAACCAACTGTAATTAACACAAAATTAATTATTTCTACTCGAAAGCAATAAAAACATATCTTATCATCGATAATTATGAAACCAATTCAATTTAATACTTCGCATTAAATCTTAGCAAGTGCTATTTTCCTTTCTAAGTTTCAGTTAGTGAGCACTAAGCAATTGTTGAAGAAAAAGTTGTAGAAAAAGTTGCTTTTTTAAACGAACAAAATACCTCAAAAATTACCTAGGCACATTAAATAATAAACTACATATAAATATAATCTATTAAACTATTTTTTTAAACTAAGATCAATAGAAGAGTAAATAGACAGAGGAAAAAAGAAAAACTACATCAATTAATATAAAAAGAATAATCTAAACCTAAGTTATATATAAATAAAAGTATAACTTTGTAAAAATATTCAAAATGTTGTCATACTTTTTTATTTCTATAATTCTGTTAAAAGTGATCGACGGTTCTATATATATCAAAGTAGATTATAACAACAGAACCGAGGTAGAGATATTTAATAAATATGTGAAAGCCGTCTGCAAGCAACGCAGCCAAATATGTAAAGTTAACAACACTATATTGATATGTTCTGCTAGAAAAGACAATGGAACATTGTTTTATAAAGAATTTGAGGATGGCTGTGAGCTTTTTATGTATAATTTCTGTGATCATCCAGGGCAGGGTAAGTAAATCAAAAATACCATCCCTTATACACGCTGACTTTTCATTGGTTTTGGAAAAAAGAATGATGAGTAAATAAATTCCTCTATCCATATACGTAATTCAAATTTGTGCATGACTTACAATAAAAAAGTTGCGAAAATGATTTTCGATCGAGACCACGTAGTATGCCCGTTCAAACTGCCGCGTGCGGTCGATGACCTCCGGCCGTGGGGCCGGCGGCGCCTAGCGACGGCACTACTAATTGATCTCACGATTTGACTTTCGAGTTCTAGTTAACATTTTTTGTTTCACAATTTTATTTTGACTAGTCTTACTAACGGACGTCTGGAAGGACGGTAAGTTGATTGTCCTGCCGAAAGGCAATGACAGGCCTCTTACCGACCCGAAGGCGTACCGCCCCGTCACGCTGTTGCCGATCCTGGGTAAAATCTTAGAACGCTTAATGCTAAAGTGCGCACCGCAAATAGTGAAGGGACTTTCGGACTGCCAGCACGGGTTCACTCGGGGTCGGTCGACGGTGTCCGCGCTGAAGGAAATCTTTGGCGCGGCCAGGGAGAGTTCGTCGAAATACGTTCAAATAATTTGTCTTGATATTTCTGGGGCTTTCGATAATGCGTGGTGGCCGATGATTCTGCTGAAGGCAAAGAGGGGAGGATGCCCGCCTAACATCTTTAAGATGCTGACGGGCTACTTCGCTCGGCGCCGGACTGGTATGTTTGTCGGTCGCCAGGTGTTGTGGAAAGCCGCAACGATGGGTTGCCCGCAGGGATCGGTGCTGGGGCCCACGCTTTGGAACCTGCTCATGGACGACTTGCTTCGACTGCCTCTTCCGGGGGGTGTGAGGATCGTGGCGTATGCCGACGACGTGACAATTCTGATTGAGACTAACTCGCGCGCGAGCATAGAGGCCCTGGCCTCTAGCACATTAGAGCTCGTTGGTGAGTGGGGACTAAGGAACCGTCTCGACTTCTCCCCGGGGAAGTCACTAACCATGACCATCCGGGGGAAGTTTATGCGGCCTCCCACCATCAGGTTCCGGGGTTCCTCGATTAGAAGTGTCACGTCGGCTACGATACTAGGAGTGGAGGTCGACGAAAGTCTGTCTTTCGCGCAGCATGCGGCACTGATAGGGGAAAGGGCGGCATCCTGCTTTGGGAAGATGTCGAGAGTCTCGAGCTCTTCCTGGGGAATTAGGTACAAGGCCCTTAAGGTCTTGTACCAGGGCACCTATGTGGCAACAGTTACGTATGCTGCGGAGAGTTGGTTCCACCGTGGGCCACGGTACGTTGTGCGGAGTGCGCTCCTGCGCACACAGAGGCCGGCCTTGATCCTTCTGACCAAGGCGTATCGGACGACGAGCTCTGCCGCTTTGCCGGTGTTGGCTGGCGTGCTGCCGGCCGACCTCGAGGTAATCCGGGCGGGCAGACTAGGCGAAGCGCGCGAGTCCGCGGGTTCCCAGGAGGACCTTCGGCGTGCCAAACTCAGAATATCTGAGTCCGCGATGGCCGAATGGCAGACGCGTTGGGACGCATCGGCAGATGGGGGGGTTACGTTCAGGTTCTTTCCCGATGTTAGGGCTCGCTGCGACGCGGCTTGGGTGGAGCCTGATTATGAGACCTCACAGATCTTGTCGGGACACGGCTGTTTCAGGGGGAGACTCCACGATCTTGGACTCTCCGACGTGGGCCACTGCTTCTGCGAGGATGCAGTTTATGAGGATGTGCACCATGCACTATGGGAATGCCCAATTTACGGGGACGCGCGTAGGGTCCTATTAGATAATGTCGTTCCGCTCGAAGTAGGTCCGGTATACTATGGCGATCTTGTGGGATCCGAGGCAAATTTCAGGCGGCTAGCAGAATTCGCGCACCGGTGGCACAACATCCGGAGCGGCCTCGAGAGAGGCGAACACCAGGAGTGGTAAATAGGAGGTCTTCAGACAGAAGATTTATCAAGAAGAGGAGGGAAACAGCGGACACCTCAGTTTGAAGATAACCGACAGGAGGCGAGAGCAGCTGTGCTGTATTGTTATACCCCCAGAAAGGGGAGAATCAGAAAACAGACTTGGCGACAACCTTATTAGAGAATTTGTAGGGAGTCAAGAAAGGTGCATTCTAAGAGCGAATACGCAAGTAGAGTGCACCTCTCCCAAGATTCGCCTCATATAACCGAAAGGTTGGCAGAGGCATGGGAAGGTGGAGGGAAAAGGTTGTAGTCTTACTAACGATCCTTATGAAGTGGCCTTCGGCTCCAAAACCAATAAAAAATCACCGTGTGTTTAAAAAAATAACAACCGTTTGATAAACCTATTGAAAAAAAATGTTTTGTCCCATTTCCTCTTTTCAATAGTTGTCATTGAAAGAATGAGACAAATCATATTTTTACTAAAATAGGTTCGGCAAACGTTTGTTATTTTTTATGAATAAGGGTGAATGTTTATAAATACCTCTACAATCAATTTCAATAAATTAAAAAGCTTTGGTTCAATCATTGATTTTTAACAGCATTATAATGCTCGGATTATCATCCAAGTTAAAACATGTGATGTGTTTTTCTCATCACATGGATAATAATATAAACATGGATAATGCAACATCAAACGGAACAACATTACATGGATAGGTAATGCTGTTAAAATCAAAAATTTATTATTAAATATACCTTTAAAAAATAATTTAAATCATAAGTCCCCGGGTAACAATTTACAGAATACTATATAGTAGAAAGCGGAAAATGCGAAACATATCTAAATTCAAGGAGGAACGAGGACGTACCAACCACAGGTGAATGGAACACTGAAGAGACTTCACAGGATCCGACAACTGACCTAAATGTCTATAATGTTACGGATGTAGACGGTAACGAAATAGAATACTACGACAACAGTACGGATATTGATGGTAATGAAACGGAATCGACTACAACCGAAAATATATTGTTAGGTAAGGTTATTTAGATAGATAGATAATCATTTTATTGGTACCAACAAGACACACAATACGCTTGTACAGAGCAAAGTAAACAATAAAAATAATATAACTAATGGTACGTTCATTTACGATGTGTGATTTTCGGATGCCGTGTGGTTTTTGGTATAGTACAGTGGTTCCCAAAGTGGGCGATAACGCCCCCTTGTGGGCGCTGCAGGTCTCAAGGGGGGCGGTAAGAGACCCAGAAAGAAAATGTTTTTTTTTTGCTAGGAGCTTTATTTAGCTAGGAGGCCTCTTAAACAACGACTGCAAGAGCTCTCGACTCTCAACAACAACTTGTGAACATCAACTAATATGAATTAAAAGATTGCTCAAACTCGGTTCTATATTTCTCTCCGCGTAGTTCATATATCTGTCCTATTTTATTGAATATAGAAAAAATGAAAATCATGTCAATCGGTCGCTCCGTTTCGTAATGAAAGTAGACACAAACAAACAAATAAAAAGGCAACAGACACACTTTCGCATTTTAATAGTTATTAGTACTCGTAGATATCTATCATGTTTTAACAAGTTTTTGTTAAATAACCCGAATTGTGCATTCCTGTATCAGTTGGCTGGTTTTTAAATAGGTGAAAAAATGGGGGCGCTAAAAAAATATTTATTCTCAAAGTGGGCAGTAGACAAAATAAGTTTGGGAACCACTGGTATAGTAGAACAGAGCAACTCCAAGTCGTCCCGTGGATGTCGTAGAAGGTGACTTCACGTCCCGTGGATGTCGTACAAGGTGATCACTTTTTTACTGACTGTACAAAATGCTCCAGGTTAGGCCCAGGCAACCCTGTACATTAAGACATATCTTTTTAAGCAACACCCTAGATATGTCACATTTTGCTACCCGATGAGGTAGGGTTGAATACGGCCCCTCTTAGTTTATATGTAAATTCTGTTTTTCAGTTCGCAACTACAAAAAGTTGGTCCTACGAAAAAAGACGACCACGAAGTCTAAATTCCTCCCCCGCAACTACAAAGTGAAGGAGACGTTCCGCGACCACCCCTGCCCGTACTCGTGCCCTAATATCTACAACCCCATCTGCATCCTTGCCAACAAGGGGATGGGGGTGTACTTCAAGTTTAAAATCTTCATCAACAGTTGTGAAGCTGATTTGTACTACTGCAAGCATCCTGAGGGTAGGTGTAGTGACATGCTGTTCAATTAATTAAAAAAAAATATTGCACTTCAATAAAATTTAAATATATATTTGTTATATAGCTGTTAAGCCTGGGCAACGTACAGGGAATATAATTGATTTTGGAAAATGGAACACCTGATGCAGAACCATAATGGTCCAGCTTAAGGGTCCCCCGACCCTAGACCAAAATACAACTTTCCATACAAACGTAGTCTACGTTTTATTTCAAAACGACATGTCCGATTTGGGCAAAATTTTGTAATTTTAAACATATTACAATTATCTAGGTTTATAACTAGTTTCCGACGGTAAAAATATGAACTTAAAATAGAATATAGTGTTTTATATCATTTTTGACCATTAGTATGGGAAACTTCTAAATCGTTATATTTTCTTTCCAGTTCATAATTTTACCGTAGGAAACCAGTTATAACCCTAGATAATTGCAATTTCTTTACAATTACCAATTTTTACCGGAATCTGACATGTGGTTTCAAAATTAAACGTGTACTACGTTTGTATGGAGAAGTCTAGGGTCGCCGGACTCTTAACTATAAGAAATATAAAACTGACGCCTTAGCAAAAGTTGTTCAGCCTGATGAGCATTTATGTCCGCGCGAACGAAGTCACAGGCATCAGCTATAGTTACTGAATAAAAATTTGATTTTTATTCTACAGGTATAGAAGTAGTCCCATTTTAGACCAGAAAATACGCATTAAACCCATTAACTAGTCTTTTCTAATAATGTTTGTTTCAGAATTCGCGCCCCCTCCGGATGAGGAAGAAGATATAAGATCTTCAGAGCTGCGTCTCAGCTTCTGCGCAGACGCGAGGTTGGTCACTCTGCTATAAATTTTCAGTGACATAATATAATTACTTACGTAACAGATACCCAACGCCATAGAAACTATCGGAGGATATATATTACTCCAAAACTGGAGTTGCGGGGTAGGCACACAGAGATGGCAGCACACACGACTAAAAAAAGTGCCTAAGGAAGTGTTGAATTTATTGCATTTCATATAAGTCATGCGGTGCACCAATAACTTCTATGGCGTTGATATCTGTTACTTTAGTAATTACTAGAAGCAGCGCGCGGCTTCGCCCGCGTTAGCCACACGAGTGAAGTCGCGGGCGTGATGCAATATAGCTTAAAGCCTTCCTCGATAAATGATCTATCTAATACCGAAAGAATTTTTTTAAATCGGACCAGTGGTTCCTGGTATTAGCGCGTTCAAACAAACAAACAAACTCTTCAGCTTTATATATAAGTATGGATATTATCTTTGACAAGGTATACCTAATTTGATATCACGCTATTTGTTCAGATCACTAAAACTACTTTTAAATAAAATTGTCCGTACTCAACACTAATATGACTCTATTTTTTGTTGTAAGAGAAATTCACTGCTTTTGTTTTTTATACTTAATGGAATTGTGTTCGAATCCACAGACAAAAATTCAAAAACAAAAGGTGCGTTCGAATTCATTCACATCTTTGTTTACGGTTCCGTACCCATAGGGTAAAAACGCGACCCTATTGCTAAGACTTCGCTGTTTGTCCGTCTGTCTGTCACCAGGCTGTATCTCAAGAACCGCGATAGCTAGATAGTTGAAATTTTTACAATTTATGTATTTCTGTTGCTATAATAACAAATACTAAAAACAAAATAAAATAAATATTTAAGGGGGCTCCCATACAACAAACGCATTTATATAGATAATGGCACGGAACCCGTAGTACGCGAATCCGATTCGCACTTGGCCGGTTATCTTTATAATAGTAACTAGACGAACACTATTTGTTTGTCAGATATCTGCAATTCGCGAGGTTCTCCGAGTCGGTGTCGTCGATGGGCCACTTCGGGTGGCTGGCGGGCGACCAGAACTACCGGCACATCATGGAGCCCTACGAGCGCCGCCCCGGCTACGGGTAGACCGGCGGTAGTGATGTTTTAGAAAAAAAATAAAAAATAATATTTTTTTTTTAATTTCAGCTTTTGTTTGTTTGTAATAACTTTATTGTGCTACGAAAAAACACAATTACATACAAAAACAATAGAATAAATTGACAGCGGCGAATAAAATCAAGAGTTTTTAGAATGTTATGTTTTGACATTATTATTGTTCAGGGAAGCATAAGAATTTAGAATCTAAATTCATGTCGGAATTCTTTTTTTTACAATACTACATATTTTTGTTTAGTGGTTAAGAGCGACTTCGCTCTGTGTAAAATAAAAACCAGTAACCTCGACAAACCACCTAGGTTGTCATTGATGACCACTTCTTCTCCTGCCTTATCCTTGTCCCACTTTTTATGTGGGGTCGGCACAGCATGTGAGTTCCTTCCATTTTGATCTATCTCCAGTCAACCCGTCCGTCACCCCCTTCCTACTCATATCCTCCCTTACACAGTCCATCCAACGTTTCTTTGGTCTCCCTCCGTTTCGATGTCCTTTGACATGTATTTTCAAAACCTGCCTGTTATATGGCTTTCCTCTCTTCTCTTAACATGTCCATACCAGCAGGGCCGGGTTTAGAGGTCGAGAGGCTTCGGGGCAACAAAGGAGTGGAGGCCCCCTGGCCCCAAATTATTTTCCAAATAAAGTGGACAATTTTTTTCAGTTGAGTTTTTCAATAAATAATTTATTGTGGAACCAAGTATAGATTATTTTATTATTTAACAAACATATAAATATAATCGGAAACGAGAAATATCTGAAATTAAATTTTAGCGTTTTTTTTTTTTTTTTTGAAGTCTCCGTTGTGGGGGGCCCCTCTTTCGTGGAGGCCCCGGGGCTGTAGCCCCGGTTGCCCCCCCCCCTAAATCCGGCCCTGCATACCAGCCCAATCTATTACTTCTTAATTTTTGTGTTCTGCTTCGCAGCGACCACTGCTGAGAAGAAACGCCTGGGTATAGGTTTCAAGAGTAGAACGACACATAAACAACCACATAATTTAAAAATATTTCTCATATATTACATTTTTATACATAATAATAAAATACGATTTCTGTACAAATTCTTATTGAGCAACTCCACCGGCGGACGCGCGACTAACTATTGCCAACTCCATCATCGCTTTGCGCTTGGCCGATTTTTATACAGACTGACTGGTAAAACATAACCTTGCATATTGAAAGGCGCACTCAATTCTCGTTTCTCGTTCCAAATAATCTATTGTAAATTCGTACTAAATATAAAGAAATAGATGCTTCAAAGTTGACCAAAAACAAGAAGTATGGACAAACATGAAAGCAATTGACAACGAGCCGAGGTAGGCAGGTAGGTTTCTAAACATTCCGATTCTTTGCGCACTAATTTAATTAAATTCTTCCTTGTAATTAATATGTAAGTATTTTGTTGATTTTATATTTCTTGACGTTACGTGTAATCATGATGTATAAATTCATCATAGAAACAGCCTGTATGCGTAGCAAATTTTACCAGTCAGCTTGTATATCTAGGTAATTTTACTAGTCAGCCTGTACATGTGTAGTTAATTTTACAGATGACTTTTGGACCGTCGCTCGAGCAGCCGGCTCGCTTCCCGGTGTCCGGTGTTGGTGGCGCCGTGCACGGTGGCCGACTGCTGGGGTTCTGTGGCCTCGCCCGCGAACAAAACGCGGGGGTTGCCGGCTACAAAAAAAAGCATAGTATGCAAACCACTGACCTCCATATATACAAGTACGCTGGACCTATGATACCCTAAGAAATGACAGCTCTTTATTGTGCCTATTTGAAGCGCCCCCAATGCGTGGGAAGAGAACTAAATCTGACGTAACTTTTAGTTCCGTTCCCACCCACTGCTACGAATGCCTACGATCAGCGCCAAAATGGCGAAAATCAAATCGCCTCACTATGGCCCGGCTAATCATAGGTCCAGCGTACTTGTATATATGGAGGTCAGTGATGCAAACACTTAGTGGTGTCATACTTTCTAGCGGTGACAGGACTAAATATGAATTGAGTTTAATATCTAAAATGTACGAAACCGTATGTTAATTTAAAAAAAATGTACTATAAAGATTTCGCAGGAAACAATAATAGAAGTTTCACCAACAGGAAGTATTCTTTCTAGCGGGGGCTATTTATTTAATTATTAATAAAGTACGATTTTGGTAACTTGAGAGTCATACATGAATCACGAGCAAGTGAAGGATTGTAACGACTGAATTACATCTCTAAGGAGTGCCGTAAATAGGGCGGTGCCACCGGTGCCCAGGCACAGGGCGTAGACTCTGGGGGGCGCAAGAACGGCCAGATCAGGTAGGACAATTATTTTTTCGGTTTGCTCCTGATAAGTTCCCGCTGCGTCCCTAGTGCTCTTTGAATAAGCTTTTCAAAGAAATAAAGTAGACCTATACATAGCATTGCTCTAGGGTACCTATATTATCTAAAAAAACAAGGGCGCAGTTATAGAAGCTCGCACAGGGCGCAAAAAAGGCTATTTACGGCACTGTCTCTAAGGAGTGATACATGGTGATTGAATTACGAGAGTTGCAAGTGATTCAAGTGCTAGAATCCTTAGCGAGCGAGTGATTTGATATAAATACATTTTATTTAAGAGCTACGATAAAGAAAGATTTAAGCGAAAATAGACATTTATGGAAAAATGCACATTAAAATTGGAACAGTTACTAAAATTAAGAGTAGGTCTATGTACAATCATGCTTCTATGATGACTGGGAGAAAAAAACTTAGAATGTCCCAGCTGCTTCTCTTCCCGCGCAGATCGTAAAAGCCGATCGAGGGAATGCGCGAGTTTTGAATCTTGTACGCGATACGGCTAGCAATCCATCACTATTTTGATCCCTTTTCTATCACGCTAAGCGTGGCCGGTCTTACAGCCCTAAGTTCTGTCTACCTCGTCAGGTATAAATACGTTGAAATAAATACATAGGGACAAATTACACTCATTGAGCAACCCCTAAAGTAAGTTCGAGACTCGTGTTATGGGATACTAACTCAACGATACTATATTTTATAACAAATACATATATAGATAAACATCCAAGACCCAGGACAATTTGAAAAAGGCCATTTTCCAACTTGCCATGACCGGAAATCGAACCCGGAACCTCTGGGTGGCGGACTAGCATGGTGACCATTACGCCGCGGAGGTCGTCATTATTGAATCACGAGTGTAGCGAGTGATTCAAGTGTTAGAATCCTGAGTATCGCGAGTGATTCCCGGCCCTCGATATAAATCCGTTATATTAAAAAATGCATACTATACTCTATACCATGACTACGATAAAGAAAGACTTAAGCAAAAATAGATATTTAATGAAGAAAAATAAAGGTTATTTGTAAGCTTAACCAGTCAGGGATAAAGAAGTGAAAATGTATCTGTATTGTATATTATATATATATAAGGTACATTACCCGAGTCAGTGATGGGCTCGGCCAGGTCTCGCCGCGCGGCGGGGTGTTGTGGCGCGAGCAGGTTGTCGTACGTGTAGCTGCCGCGCGTGTAAGGGTTGTGGAACCAGGTGCTCCTGCGCAGAAGTGAACAGTAGATTATGCTTATACACTATCACACATACACAAACTACACAAATACAAACTGCCTCCGTGGTGTAGTGGTTAGAGCGTTCGGCTCATACCTGGAGGTCACGGGTTCGATTCCCGGCGGGGGCAACGACTTTGTGTTGTTGTCCTAGTTTGGTTAGGACATTGCAGGCTGATCACCTGATTGTCCGATAAGTAAAATGATTCGTGCTTCGGAGGGCACGTTAAGCCGTCGGTCCCGGTCACTGTCTGTGACATTGGTCGTTACCTAAAACCATGTCAGAGGCCTTTAAGGCGGTTTAAAAACTCTGACACTAGTGTTAGTTACTAACACACACGAGAAGAAGAAGATCACACATAGGCATATCCAGGCTAGTTTTTTTGTAAGAGGTCGGTTCATATGAAGAAGTAGTATTTTGAGTTTTGAATTTTGAGATATTAATATAACTTGAAATAACCAAAAAAACTTCGTGTCGTTGATCGTGGAACACTCGTGTAGACGACGGAATTTAAAAATGTATAAAAATTGTCGGTTCAGAAAGCTTTGTTTAAAATTTGTTATAAGTACTTATATATTTTGTTTATTTGAAAAATTATATTTTAAAGGTACGGGTATACGGCCTCCCCGCGTGTGTGCGGACCTTAAGTACTTACATTTCTATTGGCGTTTGTCGCCCAGTCGCCTGCCTTCCTATTAACGAGGCATACGTATGACAAGTCATTCCGCCGCTACCTTATCATACGTAAAATCATAAAATCGTTGTTGTTATTTCCTGTCGCCTACAACTCGGTTAGAACGAAGTTACAAAAATTTAACATACATACATACATACTATCACGTCTTTATCCCTAATGGGGCAGACAGAGCATTTTGGGTCTTGCGGTTCTATGCAGAGCCCAGGGCCGCAAGACCCAAAAGCCACTTTTAGCGTCATGGTGGGCGAGAAGATGGAAAAGCAATCAATACAGTGATGGGTTGCTAGCCGCATCGCCTGTTAACATGATTTGCATTTTTGCCCATTCCCTCGATCGGCTTTTGCGATCTGCGTGGGAAGAGAAACAGCTGGTACATTCTAAGTTTTTTTATTTCTCCCAGACCAGCATGGGAGGCTATCTAGGGCTTCGTCAAGACAAAAATTTGAATGATAATCTCCGTTTCTTTTCAAGTAATTTCTTTCAAATAGGGGCAACACTGAGCCCCGGAAAATTCAGGTAGTAAAGTAAAATTAAGTATCCACATCCCTTTCTGGTTGTAGGAATTTATTTTAGACTAGCCGAAGCCCGCGACTTCGTTCGCGTGGACTTTATGTCTCTGGAAAATGCTCATCAGGCTGAACAACTTTTACTAAGGCGGCATTTTTATATCTCATATAGTTTAGCTGGACCGTTATGGTTTTGCATCAGGCGTTCCATTTTCCGAAATCATTTATACCCTATATGTTGCCCAGGCTTAATAGCTATATAACAAAAAAAGTTTCATTCGAATCCGTCCAGTATTTCCGGAGATTAGCGTGTACAAACAGACAGACATTTTTTTTTAAATTCTTACTCTATTACTACGTCTCCATCGCCCCCAATATTTTTTTTGGAAGTATATTTAACGTACAGACACACTTTTTTTACTGTTTTATTATATGTACCTATATAGATTTAACATGCCTCACGCTGGAGGCACGACAACTGACATACAGTCTCGCGGTCTTCTTCTTATCGTGTGTGTTAGTGACTAACACTAGTGTCAGAGTTTTTAAACCGCCTTAAAGGCCTCTGACATGGTTTTAGGTAACGACCAATGTCAAAGACAGTGACCGGGACCGACGGCTTAACGTGCCCTCCGAAGCACGGATCATCTTACTTATCAGACAATTAGGTGATCAGCCTACAATGTCCTAACCAAACTAGGACAACAACACAAAGTCGTTGCCCCCGCCGGGAATCGATCCCGCGACCTCCGGGTATGAGCCGAACGCTCTTACCACTACACCACGGAGGCAGAGTCTCGCGGTGAAAGGTCGATAAGAAGATTCCAAATGTACCTGATCATGTCGGTCGGTTCGGGCACGTCGACGCCCTTCCCCATGAACCTCCTGATGAGACCCATGAGCTTCGTCTTCAGCACCTTTTCGTCCATCGTCTCGAGCTGTGGGATAAAAAGTCATATTTAACCGATTTCAAAAAAAAAAATTGGCCAAGTGCGTGTCGGGCCACGCGCAGTATAGGGTTCCGTAGTTGTAAATGCCAACTTGCAATCTAAAACGGCTAAGTATTGTATTTGTATGAAATTTTCCTTTTAGAGTACATTTTATAAGTTGATCACCTATATTATAACTTTTTAATTTGTTAACCCTACTTAGCTCTGATAGTTTTTCTTTAAACTTCATTATATATACTATAGCTGTGATTTTTTTCACGTGTCCATGTATAACCGTTTAGCAGATAGATGGGGGGGGGGGGGGGGGGGACACACACACGTGACTTTAACAAAAAAATTTACTTGAAACCTAAATATTTCAGACACGGGTCCCTAAATCGAAAAATGGTGTTCCCAAGCCCACAATATTTTTAAAAAACCTATTCAACGATACCCCACACAATATGTTTGTAGAAAAAAAAATATTGACTTCCTCTTTACGTGCATGAAAGCTAACCTAAAAAAAAAATTTTTTTTCCATATTTTATTTTACGACTTTTTCGCCATGATTGATATACATATCCATGCCAAAATACAGCTTTCTTGTTCTTATAGTTTCTAAGTAGGACCGCGGACGGACAGACAGACAGACAGACAGACAGACATGGCGAAACTATAAGGGTTCCTTGTTTACTACGGAACCCTAAAAAGGAGGAGATAATAAAAAAACTTATTACACTAATAAATATAAAGGCGAAAGGTTGTGTGTGTGTATGTTACTTCATTACGCGCAAACGGCCGGACCAATGGTACGCAGAAATTTGACACCCTGATTAACGCATATTTATTTTATTTTTATTTATTTATACATAGGCTACTTTAGGCGCATCTAGTAAATAATATACGAACAAATCACACAAATTTGTGAAAGAATAATAGGTAAAATGAATTTTTTAATCGTATCAGTAGTTTTTGAGTTTATCCATTAAAAAAAAACATCTATCGCAGTTCCTCAGTCGAACAGCGACCGTCAGAACAGCGACCTCAGTCGGACAGCGTAATTAATCGCGGTAAGTCCCGTAATACTAATAAAATAATATTTAATTTAAAAAAAACACACTAAGTACACATATAAGCCCGCCCTTGTCATCATCATCAGGTTTTTTAGTCTCCACTGCAGGAGCGCGACCCTCTCTGTACTACCAGAGCCATACTTGGCCAGAGCTTCCGGAGGATTCGGCCTACACTCTCCTCGCTGGCCAGACGGGTTGGAGAGGTCTCATTGATGTTTATAAGCTTTGTTTAGCTTGTATTTCCTAAGTCGCCTTCTACGACATCCACGGGAGGACTTGGAGTGGCCTTGTTCTACTCTGCCGGAAACCACACGGCCATTTATTTCTTGAATACAGCCGTTTTTAGTATAAATCGGAGGTGATTTGGAGACAACTTCGCAATATTTTTTTCATCGAGAATATTTTAGGCAATCGTGTTTTTGAGTAATATAATCACTAGAGTTCGTCCTGACCGTTGCTGTATTTTAATTTCAAAGTGAGAATTTCATTAATATTTCATTTTTAACGCGCCTATTCCTGCTCTCTTATAAAACCGGAAAAGTACCATCTTCATGGAAGGTAGCCTTTGTTCATCCTATTCCCAAGAAGGGTGATCGCACAGACCCATCCAACTATAGGCCTATTGCTATTACCTCTTTGCTCTTCAAGGTGATGGAGCGCGTAATTAATACGCAGCTTCTCGGTTATCTAGAAGCAAACCAGCTTATTAGCGATCGTCAGTACGGCTTTCGCCACGGCCGCGGTGCTGGTGACCTTCTGATATACCTCACACACCAATGGGCAGCTGCCATTGAGAGTAAGGGGGAAGCATTAGCAGGCAGTCTAGACATCACCAAGGCCTTCGATCGGGTTTGGCATAAGGCACTTCTATCGAAGTTACCATCCTATGGGCTGTCCGAAGGGTTATGCACTTGGATCGCCAGCTTCTTATCTGGGCGTAGCATACAAGTCGTTGTAGACGGCCTATGCTCTGAAACTATGCCAATCAATGCTGGCGTTCCCCAGGGTTCTGTGTTATCCCCTACTTTGTTCCTTCTGCATATCAATGACATGTTACTTTCTGGTAACATTCATTGTTATGCGGATGACAGTACGAGCGATGCACATTACAATGGTCGTGCGAAAATGACCCCAGCAAACGTTGCAGTTAAGTGCAGTTAACGTTTAAGTCTCCTTTAACCCTTCTAAGACACAAGTTTGCGCATTTTCTGCCAAGAAAACCCCTTTTACTGTAGCGCCTCAATTTCAGAACACTCCCCTAACGATCTCTAAAAGTATTCGGATCCTAGGTGTCGAAATATCGAGCGAAGTCCAATACCGGGGTCATTTGGAGAATAAAGCCAAACTGGCGTCTAAAAAACTTGGTGTGCTCAACAGAGCGAAGAAGTACTTTACACCGGGTCACAGGCTTTTACTTTACAAAGCCCAAGTCCGACCACACATGGAGTACTGCTCGTTTCTCTGGGCTGGAGCACCAGAATACCAACTCCTTCCACTTGACTCGATCCAACGTCGGGCTGTTCGTATTGTCGACGATCCCAAACTTACAGACAGATTAGAAACACTAAGACACCGGAGAGACGTGGGCTCTTTATGTATGTTCTATCGTCTCTACAACGGGGAGTGTTCTGAGGAGCTTTTCGATTTGGTGCCACCGTCACGATTTTACCACCGCACCTCGCGTCACAGAGAGAGAGAGCTCACCCCCATATCTTAGACGCCTGGTATCCAAAAACCACTAGGGCATCACGTTCATTTTTCCCCAGGACGTGTCAGATGTGGAATAAGCTTCCAGCTGAGGTGTTTCCTTTGCGCTACAACATGGGGTTCTTCAAAAGGTGTGTTAATAGGACTCTAAAAGGCCGGCAACGCATAGACGGCACCTCCGGTGTTGTATGTGTCCATGGGCAGCGATGACCTTTTACCATCAGGAGGCTCGCTTGCTCGTTTGCCGACTTATAACATAAAAAAAATATATATATACAGGATGATTTTGAACTCCCTAGCTTTATTTAAGGAACGCACTCTATATGTGATATAAAAAATACATGTTGAATTACTTTTAACTCGTTTCATAGTAAAAACCAAAGATATCAGGCGTCAAAGATATCCCAAAAACAAACGAATTTGTCGCCCGCGCCGCGTTCGTAGTGGTAAAGGCCGCGCGAGACGCGTTTACGCCGCAAGGTCATTGATCTGTATCGTTACGTACTTATTGTATTACGTTTTATAAGGGTAAATTCATTTTGATGCTCAAATGGCTGCTCCCTTCAGCTGTCCGGCCGTTCCGCGTAATGTAATGCCTTACGTGTCGGCGCATTGCGCGCCGCGGCACGCGTCTTGAGTGCTGACGGGAATCGTCGTCCCATGCCTTGTTGTTTATTCAAACCCATACAATGCTTACGTTGTTGGATTCGTGATAACATCAGCTAGCGTTTGTTTATAATTTGAGCCCCGATAGTTGATTGGCCTTGGAACCACGATGCGATGAATGTTGAGAATCAAGATTTTTTTCCCTTTGTACTTACGATAAACGATTTTTAAATAAAGTTTAAGAATTTAGACCCCTAATTTTATAATTTACTTAAAGCTTACGGTATACCTAATATATATGTATAAAAAAACAACATCATTTCGTAGCAAAATATTTAGAAAATCAACACTGAACGTATAAAAAAATACAGAAATTCGACAGAAGAAGGGTCATTTTGGTTAAGTATTTTCATCAATTATTTAAATAAAACCTATGTAGTATTATATATTTCTAGAAAGCTGCTTCTTCTTACAAGAGAGTTGAAGCATCCTCGAACTGCATTTTTGTGTTTCTGTAAAACTACACAAAAAAAAACTGAACCCTATTCTTAGAAAGCCTAAATGACGGCTCCTAAAACCACTTGTGTAAACATAAAATGAAGTAGTTTTACGAAGCAATAAATCATTGGTTTGGTCCCCATTGAAACAAGTTTATGAATATAAAAACAACTCGAGCTGGTATTCATTCTAAACCAAAGAAACAATGCTTTTTTGTTTCATAATTTTTTGCGCTAAAGTCCCAAGAAGCCATTTTGAATTATGACGAATCTAACAAGTATGGAAACTTTATTTCGGCTTCTGTATATTTTAGGTTCCAGGAGGAGTGTGGAGGAGGAGGAGGAATAAAAAAAATAGTACTTTTAAACTATTTTTTTTATTTTTCACACAGCAAACTGTCATCATGTCGGAAGGTGAAATTTCGCCATTTCGATTCGATGTTTTTTGGAATGCAATTATCTTTGATTCTATAGAATTTTGAGAGGTTTTCCCATACAACATTTGTTTTAGTATTAAATAATCTTTTCACACACATATAATATTATTCAATAGCTCTCTGCTAACACATTGAATTAATCGCGTGTTAGTCAGGTTACACCATGTCACATCGAGTTCGGTCAGAAAATGTATTCTTATTCAAAATTTCACGTTGAATTACGTCCAATGTTAGTAATAATATAAAAAGAAACTTAACGGGGCATTATTCACACAAAAACAGTAAAACTAGTTTGCTCTGTATTGTTCCGCAACACTCGAAAGTGACAACCACAATGAAGTGGGTTAAACGTCGCGTACTGACAAGTTTAACAATATTTTTTTTGGTTTTGCGGCATTGGATGCTCAAATTTTTAGGCATTTTGTTCATTCACTTGAACTTAGCTGTTCCTGTGTCAACCAAAAATGTAAAGAAAGCATAGACAATTAATAAATCGAGTGTAAAGAGAGCATAGTCGAACTGGTGAATATTCACCAAGTGACATTGAGTCGCAATGTTTTGACAGGTGAATATTCACCAACGGACACCTGAAAGGTTATAGGTACCTCGCGTTTCTACCATTTACACGGTAGCACGATCGTGGTGCGTATTTTATTAGCGTTTTCGCATGTTAAGTAGTCCTGGGTGTGCTATACCAGGATGGGTGACCGTAAGTGGCATAAAAATTTGCAGCCTCCTTCAGCTATCATCGTTAGATAGCCGTCGTAAAGCTGCCTTAAGGCAGCTTGTAAAAATCTTGCAAAGTGTTGGCCACTTTCGTAAACAAACGATAAACAATAAAGGCCGAATTTGGTCTTAATTTTATACCTAATCATAAGTCGCAATTCCCTTCGTACTTTACGGGCTTAGTACCTTCAAAATACCGAAGCTGTTATTGTTACTAAGCAAGGAAAAAAACTTAAGGTACCTACCTAAACACTAATAAAAATGATAGGTACGTAGAATAGTAGGTAATTAATAAAGCATTTACAGCTTCTGCATCGCCGAGCTGCATCTCGCGGGCTGGCTCGGGGGTTCCGCTCAAAAAACTCGAAGATGTCATCTTCTATCTTGACGACTAGACGTGGCGCTCCGCATCCTCATGCATGGGATGGTATCTCGAACTGACCATAGTCGAGAAGCCGTTGGTTTGCGGCCACAATCGTTTGGCGGTGAGCCACTGTAGCATTCGTTATGCCTTGAGCACGAAGTCGAGGAATGCTCTCACTTTCGTAGAGCCTCCTGGCTTCCCCAGTTTTCCCCACTTAGAATGTATACATGCGCACCATTTCGTAATACTCTCGTGCGGAATACGACATTGTTATGGATAAGATAAGAGACGCGCGCGGGAAAAGAGCTCTCACAACTCACAACCTCCTGTGACGCGAGGGTTTTGCCGACTGCCGACTGGGGCGGCCGGCGCGGCGCGTGCGATTAGCGACAGGGTGGCGCGGGCGAGGCGAACGAGCAATGGTAGCGGCGCGGTGGGATTGCACGAGTGAATCAGCTGTGTGTGTGTGCGGCCGTGCGGCCGGCTGAGCGAGTTCATTCATTATTCGGTTGGCCATGTATTGAAAATTTGCGGATTTTTCGTGATAATTTTTTTAAAACTTTTTTTTATTGCAGTTTCGTGTTCTATTAGTGATTCTGATTCTAAGATTTCAATAAAGCTAGTGGGTTTAAAATCATCCTGTATATTATGATAAAACCTTAGTTTTATCATATTAAAGATCCTTATCTTTCTAAGAAATTTAGGCCTACCGCGGATACTTAAAATTAAAAAGAAATTAAAGAAATTTGTTCTTTATCTATAAATGACATTCTTTGTAGTAATTTGGTCGACATCCGTGGCGTGGTGGTACCCATGCTACCCAGAGGTTCCGGGATCGATCCCCGGTTAGAGCAAGTTGGAAAATGTCCGTTTTAAAAAATTTCTGGGTCTTTGATGTTTATCTAAATATGTATTTGATATAAAATTTAGTAGGTAGGATCCTTTTCAGTATCCAAATCTAAAAGCTTCAAAGGGTTACGATAAACAGGTGTACAAAATGTAGATTAGGACATCAAAGCTTGTATCGAAATGGACTCGGAATGGGATCTGAAAAATAGGCACCTAGCTATAATATACCGGGACACGGCGTATCGACAGATGTGTTATACGTGATCTCCATTTTTTCCTTTCAGTCCTCAAAGGTCACATTGTACTATATCCAACCTCCGCCAGGGCAAATTACACTGATTGAGCTAGCCCCAAAGTAAGTTTGAGACTTGTGTTATGGGTCCCTATATTTGTTATTATTATTATCTATATACATATAATAAAACAGTAAAAAAAGTGTCTGTACATTAAATATATTTCCAAAAAAAATATTTGGGGCGATGGAGACATAGTAATAGAGTAAGAATTTAAAAAAAAATGTCTGTCTGTTTGTCTGTTTGTCTGTATGTCTGTTTGTCTGTTTGTACACGCTAATCTCCGGAAATACTAGACGGATTCGAATGCAACTTTTTTTGTTATATAGCTATTAAGCCTAGGCAACATATAGGGTATAAATGATTTTGGAAAATGAAACGCCTGATGCAGAACTATAATGGTCCAGCTAAACTATAAGAGATATAAAAATGTCGCCTTAGTAAAAGTTGTTCAGCCTGATAAGCATTTTCCAGAGACATAAAGTCCACGCGAACGAAGTCGCGGGCTTCGGCTAGTTTACAAATATAATAACTTCAATATATTTTGTTACACTCTATATACTGACCATTCTTCCAGTCTCTCCAACGGTCCACACCGTCAAAGCTTTATTCGAGCCCATAGGGGTCGCAACCCCCGATATGTCCAGCATCCAGGCATCTTCTTTAGGCAACTGCTGCTTATCCTCCTGGGTCCACATGAAGCAGATGGGGTGCTCGGTGACTTGCCACCAGTGTTCAGGGAAGAGAAAGATGACCTTGCCGAGGAAACCTATGGACATTACGTCAATGGCCGTCTGCTTGGGAGGGGGTAAGGGGGGTGAGAACAGCGTCTTATGCCTGTAAATAAATAAAAACTTGAGAGGTGTCAAGGGACACCTGGATGGAACGAAGTTACTTTCGATTAATTAGGAGAGAAAGACAGACAGAGAAACACGCGCACGCCGCACGGCTTACAACTATAGCAAAAAGTGTCGTTACATCTTTTGGTCCTAATATTTTCCGTCTAGCCTCCTTTCGCAACGCGCGATAAGGAACTTCGTTCCAAAAGTATTTTTGTAAATCCTATCCTATCCTACTAATATTATAAATGCGAAAGTGATTTTGCATTATTTGTTTGTTTGTTACCACTTCACGCTTTAACCACTGAACCTATTTAGATGAAATTTGATACCCAGGGAAGGACATAGGATAGTTTTTATCCCGAAATTCTCACGGGGAGAAAAGCCCACGGGCACCGCTAATAAACTAAAAATAAAAGTGTAAAAAACCTAACGGTTTTTTTTTTACAAATGTCAGTCATTTTTTGCACCCCTTATAAGCGGCGCGTTATGGTAGTGCTCTACTTTCTACATGTCAGAGTCAAGTATTTTTCTGGACTTCATCATCATCATTTCAGCCGTATAACGTCCACTGCTGGACATAGGCCTCTCCCAAAGATTTCCAAAATGACCGATCTAGAGCGGCCTGCATCCAGCGCTTTCCAGCGACCCTGGTCAGGTCATCTGACCACCTTGTAGGTGGGTGCCCTACGCTTCGCTTGCCAGTACGCGGTCGCCATTCGAGAACCTTTCTGCCCCATTGGCCATTGGTTTCTGGACTTAAACTGTTTCTATTTATTTTTGAAAAAGGTAAGGCACCTTGATTATTAAAATAAATATGCCAAGTGCGTGTCGGGCCACGCGCAGTGTAGGGTTCCGTAGTTGCCAATGCCAACGTTAAGTGTTAAGTTAGTGCCACAAAAAACGTTTAAAAACGAATTATCTTTTGAATTTGTATGGGATTTGCTTTTTTCGAGTACATTTTATAAGTTGATCGCCTATTACTTTTTAATTTGTATATCCTACTTAGCACTGATAGTTTTCCTTTAAACTACATTATATATACTATAGCTGTGAATTTTTTCACGCGGCCATATATAACCGTTTAGCAGATAGATGGAGGGGGACACGTGCCTTCAACAAAAATTTGCACTTTAAACCCAAATATTTCAGAAACGGATCCCTAAATCGAAAAATGTTGTTTACAAGCTCACAATATTTTTTAAAGACCTATTCAACGATACCATAAACAACGTGTTCGTCGAAAAAAAATTTTTTGGCTCTCTCTTTACTTGTATGGCAGCTAACCTAAAAAAAATATTTTTCCAGATTTTATTTCACGACTTTTTCGCCATGATTAATATACATATCCGTGCCAAATTACAGCTTTCTAGTACTTATAGTTTCTGAGTAGGACCGCGGACGGACAGACAGACAGACAGACATGGCAAAACTATAAGGGTTCCTTGTTTACTACGGAACCCTAAAAATATACTATACTATTTTATATATTTTACAAAAATTATATTCTATACTATATAATTTTTGTAAAAATTCGTATTGCACCGGTACTTACTTAGCCTTCAAGACTCCGAGTGAAACTGTCACTATAACGTTGTCAGCGCTGTACGTGGCCCCGTCTTTTGTGGCCACCAACACCTTTTTGCTAGGGTCGTCAGAATACGTGATCTTCGTCACTTCGCTGTTGAGTTTAATAGTCAGTGAGGGCAGCCCTGTGCCGTTGTTGTATTTATTCTATAAAAAAGCAATTTGGATAACAATAGTGCGTAATGAAAGAGAATTTCAATAATTAAATTTTTTACAAAAAAAAACCGTCTTTATTTTCTTTCAGGAGGATCTTCTATATCTCCAAAGTTCTTCATCATACATACATACTATCACGTCTTTATCCCTAATGGGGCAGACAGAGCAATTTGGGTCTTGCGGCTCTAAGCAGATAGAGCCCAGGGCTGCAAGACTCAAAGGCCACTTTTAGCTTGATGTGGGCAAGAAGGTGTATGAAGAAATCAAAATAGTGATGGGTTGCTAGCCTCATCGCCTATTAACACGATTCTAATTTTCGCCCATTCCCTTGATCGGCTCTTACGATCTGCGCGGGAAGAGAAGCAGCTGGTACATTCTAAGTTTTTCCTTTTCTCCCAGACCAGCATGGAAGAGCATTCTTCATCATGTCTTCACCAAATTAATGTGGGACCCTCAAAATCGGTTCGTTTCGGTTGTGTTATGGCACAGGTATGGTACTTCATAGAAACGGAGCAGCATATAAACCTAACCTAGTGCTACTACTAACGAAACAATACATTCGTGCACACGTCAAATGTGTCTCCCATGCTGGTCTGGGAGAAATAAAAAAAACTTAGAATGTACCAGCTGCTTCTCTTCCCACGCAGATCGAGGGAATGGGCAAAAATGCAAATCATGTTAACAAGCGATGCGGCTAGCAACCCATCACTGTATTGATTGCTTTTCCATCTTCTCGCCCACCATGACGCTAAAAGTGGCTTTTGGGTCTTGCGGCCCTGGGCTCTGCATAGAGCCGCAAGACCCAAAATGCTCTGTCTGCCCCATTAGGGATAAAGACGTGATAGTATGTGTCAAATGTGTGAGTTAAACAATCACAGTCGCCACCACAGAATTTGTTGCTTTGCTTACCTGTTTTCATCACTCGGAAGTTTAAAAATTTTCGTTCTTCCGTCCGTCGATAAACAATGATAATATGTGCAGTTTCTCACCATTATGATTCAATAATCCTAAGTGACTCACGTAACGTCAGCGTGCGACTAACAACAACTCTGTTTTACAGGCGTTTACAAGGCCTAAAAGCGGGGGAGGGATTGCGGGGGACGGTGCGTGTTTCTGTTTTGTATGTAATATTTTTATAAATTTTGTGCCAATACAGTAGACTGCCTCCGTGGTGTAATGGTTGGAGCGTTTGGCTCATACCCGGAGGTCGCGGGTTCGATTCCCAGCGGGGGCAACGACTTTGTGTTGTTGTCCTAGTTTGGTTAGGACATTGCAGGCTGATCACCTGATTGTCTGATAAGTAAGATGATCCGTGCTTCGGAGGGCACGTTAAGCCGTCGGTCCCGGTCACTGTCTTTGACATTGGTCGTTACCTAAAACCATGTCAGAGGCCTTTAAGGCGGTTTAAAAACTCTGACACTAGTGTTAGTCACTAACACACACGATAAGAAGAAGGTAAAAGATTAATGCCTACCCTGTAAAAATAGTTGTGCACGTCACTGCATTAGACTTACCAGAAGTATATCAAACAGCGTCTTGTACCCGTTCCCCGCCCAGCTCACGCTCTGCGACCCCCCCAGCTCTTGGTAGTCGCTGGTGGTGACGTCATTCCAGCTGTCGCTGCTCTCCAGGCTGTCCACGCAAAGGTCCATCAGGTGCAGGAACTCTGTCATGAAGGGTTTGTCTTCTAAGAGAGCTGGGTCATGCTCCTTTATGTAGGCATTCAATCTGTAAATAAAGTATCTGACTAAGAATCCACTTACCCTAGACTTTTCCATACATCGCAGGCCTACGTTTTATTTTGAAACCACATGTCAGATTTCGGTAAAAATTTGTAATTTCAAAGAAATTTAATTATCTAGGGTTATAATTGGTTTCTTTTATAACAGAAAGAAAATATAAGGATGTAGATATGTTTCATGCTGATGGTAAAAAATGATATAACACACTATATTCTATTTCAAGTTCATATTTTATTGAAGTGAAAACTTCTTTAGCGGCTTTGTGCACTTTTTTTGGAATGGGTAAAAAATGTTAAACTCGCGTCAGGACACGTGACCTGATCGAAAATTCGTAAGACGGCGCAGGGCGCTTGCGCGAATCTTCGTGTGTGTTTATGTTACAGCGTGCTACGCGCATCCATGGATGGTGACAGCTGATGGCTCGACCGTCTGTGTAGTGGCCATACTGCTGTGTATTTGAAAATGAATTTGGTCATGCTTGTGACATTTGTGACAGACTGTGGTTCAGAAAAGATTTGAAATATTTTATACTGATAATTAAAGCAATTCGTGCAAAATTATTCCCTAACCATTCCAAAATATCAAAAATGCACAACGTTAATATTCAAGTTTTCACTTCTGCCGGCACTCCCAGAGTGCAACCCGTCGTTTTTTTTATGTAAAAACCAGTTATATGCCTAGATATGTGCAATAACGGGCATGTCGTATTAAGTCCTCCCGTGGATGTCGTAGAAGGCGACTTAGGGAATACAAGCTAAACAAAGCTTATACACATCAATGAGACCTCTCCAACCAGTCTGGCCGGCATGGAGAGTGTAGGCCAAGTACTTTGGCTGTTCTGGCCAAGTATGGCTCTGGTAGTACAGAGGTTCGTGCTCCTGCAGTGGAGACTGGAATGACCTGATGATGGTGATGATTAACGGTATATATATGAAATTTTCAGGGTCCAGTGCAGCCCCCATTTGAAATAAATTATTAAAAGTAAACGTTCATATCATTTGAATTTTTGTCTTATGTGGCCTTAGACAACAATTTAAACTACTTTATAAACCACTGTTTACAGTTTAAAGTGCGAACGTGAAGCTTTTCTACGCACATTTGTCAAAAGTAGGCGTTTTTCGCAAATGCACGAAGAAAAGCTTCACTTTTTGTGGCGGGAGAACCAATAAGCTGGGTACGCTCAAGCCCCTAGGGCGGCACATCTTAGGGGCGGCTGTTTTAGGCCAATTGCATACAGCTTGGCCAAAAAAAAGAAGAAAAAAATTTCAATGAAATTTTTTTTTTTCATTAACTTATAACGTCCCACTGCTGACAAAGGTCTCTTCTATTAGAAAATCAGAAAAAAAAACTACCGCAGGGTAAACCGGGCCTTTTTTATTTGTAAATATTAGTTGTAGTGTATTGTAGTGAGTAGTTTTTTAAAATCTTTACTTTAGTTTTTAAGAAAATGTAATAAGTTTAATATTTTTTCGTCTAAGTAAAATCACTTAAATTAACTTAAGTAATATACAATACATTCGAAAAAAAATAGAAAAAAAAGAAAAGAAGACAAGGAAGCAACAGATTCCTTTCAGTAGCTATAAACATACTTCTTAGTGACGAACTGCCCCAAAGGCTCAGGGACTGCCGCCTCGTGCCCCACCGCGTCCATTCCCACTCCCATCAGCTCGTTGACGAGACTGCTGTTCCCTTTGGACCCGTCCGAGTTGAACACCTCGACGCTGATGTCCTGATCGAGCAGCTTCACCCCGTGCTGGGTTGCCAGGTCGTAGGTGCGGCTGCCGACTGTGCCGTGGATCCTGGGTGTGGGGTATAGCGTTGAAAAAAGCGGGAAAATTCCCCGTTTTTTTCAAAGTCCTTCGTTTTTTGCAACTTTTGTTCGAAAGTTTCAAGAAAAATATTTAAGGAATATTTAATGTTTTTTATCAATAAAAGGGAAAAATCGAAAAAAAAAACGGAAGTATTGATGTTTTTTTCACAGAATATTTTTATTAGGTTCATATCACGCACACAATACTATACTACTATACTGTCTGTTGGAATTATAGTAATAAAAACTTGATTATATCAATCGTTTTTTTTTTTTCAAAAATTCTGATATCTTCCGAAAAATTCCGAAGGTTTTTTTCGGGAATATTTCAATGCAACAAACGAATAAAACGGTAAAAAACGAGATATCGTTTCTTTCACCGAAAAAAACAATTTGTTTCTTTCGGAATTTTCAACGCTAGTGGGGTAAATAATAATCTTTATTAAAGAATAAAAATAAATAATTCGCAAAGAGTTGACTCTAGATTCGAGTTCGTTATTTTTCGTGTCTGTAAGTGCTGCTTTAAAATCTGACACTGTGTTGGCCACTGGTGACATAAGTTTTAAGGTGCCTATAGGCATCAGACAGAGCTTGACTATGATAAATAAATAAATATATAGGGACAAATTACACTGATTGTGAGCTAGCCCCACAGTAAGTTCAAGAGTTGCGTTAAGGAATACTAACTCAACGGTACTATATTTTATAACAAATACATATGGTGATTAACATCCAAGACAGTTTAAAAAGGACCATTTTCTACATGCCCTGACCGGGGATCGAACTCGGAACTTCGCAAATACCGACTTTGAGTTCACGCCACTAAAAATGTCTAATAATTAATTTTCTTTTGTATTTGTATGAATTTCCTTGTCCGAGTACATTTTATCCGTCTTATTATAAAACGCAGACTAACTTTGGTACTAGGTTTAAACCATTATCCGACCAAATCAAGTAGGCATTTTCAGATGAAACAGAGGCATATTACTAAGATGTCAACTTGATTTGGTCGGATAATGGTTTAAACCTAGTTACAGAGATAGTCTGCGTTTTATAATAAGACGGTATAAGTCTGCCACCTGTAACTTTTTACTTAGTAAACCCTACTTATGTCTGATAGTCTTTCTTTAAACTTCGTTATATACCTATACCACTGCTATGTTTTTTTTCACATGTCCATATATAACCGTTTAGCAGATAGAGACTAACACTCTCTAACAAAAACTTGCACAATGGTTGTTGCGAAACCCCTTACCCCCTTCCCCCATCGCTGTGACGTAATATATGGATGACCCGTAATGGGGTCTGAAGTATTTTTGTCACTTTAATTTCTCATAGTAAGAAAAACATTAAGAACATTTCGTTCTAAAAGCGTTCTAACGTACCACTAAGATCTACCGCTCTAGATCGGTCATTTTGGAATCTTTGGGTGAGGCCTATGTCCAGCAGTGGACGTATGCGACTAAAATGATGATAATGATGACGTACCACTCGGCCCCCATCTCCACCACACCGTCTCCAAACGGCACCGTGTGCACTCGCCCTCCGATCCGGTCCATAGCCTCCAGAGCCAGCACCCTCACACCAGCCCGCGCCAGCTCCGACGCGGCAGTCGTTCCAGCTGCGCCCATCCCCACTATTATGGTCTCATAGTGGGGTGTTTCTGATCTTTTTGGTCTGGGAGACTTCCTCAATTCTGGTCTGGGAGAAATGAAAAAAATTAGAATCCTAACATGATATCCTAATCATCCTAGTGCGACAAACCGATGGCCGATGGGCTAAAAATGTTCTCGAATGGCGACCACGTACAGGCAAGCGAAGCGTAGGACACCCACCCACAAGGTGGTCTGACGACCTAACCAAGGTCGCTGGAAGGCGCTGGATGCAAGCCGCTCTAGATCGGTCATTTTGGAAATCTTTGCGAGTGGCCTATATCCAGCAGTGGACGTTGTGCGGCTGAAATGATAAGAATCCTAAAAGCGTCAAAATGGATATCTTGGCCACAGAGCATAAGAAAAAGAATTTCCAAAAATTCTGGAAGTCTACTCAAAAACTTAATCCGAAATCTGCAGCCCCCGTGAGCGTTGCTGGTTTGCATAAACCAGAGGATATAGCAAACATGTTTATGAAGCGTTTTAAGGTGAAACCTGTGCTTCAGGGCGTTAGGCAGAGTAGGGATGCTGCGAGCGTCGTGTCGGGTACGCCATTTTTGATTACACTTGAAGAGGTAACAGATGTGATAAAATCTATGAGCAGAGGCAAATCACCGGGGCACGACGGTCTCAGCATCGAACATCTTCAGAATGCAGGATCGCACTTACCGAAACTGTTGTGTGCTTTGTATAATTATTGTATGGGACATTCCTATCTACCAGATGAGCTAATGAAGACTGTAGTAGTTCCTATTGTTAAAAACAAAACGGGCGATATATCGGACAGTAGCAATTACAGGCCTATTTCATTGGCCACTATAATAGCTAAGGTTCTCGACGGTGTGTTTGAGCGACAGATAAAAAAACACCTTAAGTTACACGACTCTCAATTTGGCTTTAGAGAAGGATTGTCCACAGAGACAGCAATACTGGCGGTCAAGCACACTGTGAGATATTATACAGATAGAAACACACCTGTGTACACGGGTTTCTTAGACCTCTCACAGGCATTTGATCTGGTTGATTTTGACATTCTGTGGCCGGTACTGCGTCAATTGCCTATACCAGGGGAAACTGTTGACCTACTGCAGTACTGGTACAGTCACCAGACCAACCAGGTCAGATGGCTGGGTGCACTGTCGGAGCCATATGGGTTGGAGTGCGGAGTTAGACAGGGTGGCTTGACCTCACCGGCACTTTTCTGCCTTTATATAAACCAGCTGATAGAGGAACTCAGTGAAACAGGTATTGGATGCTCCATTGATGGACTAACCATAAACAGCATCAGCTACGCTGATGACATGATTTTATTGGCTCCTTCCGCAGACGCTTTACAGGAATTGCTAGGTGTATGTGAAAGGTACGCGAGGTCACATGGGCTTGTATATAATGTACGCAAAAGCGAAGTCATGGTTTTCAGGGTGGGGTCGAAAAAACCTCGTGTAATTCCGCCCTTGTACCTCAATGGAAAACGCCTGAATTTGGTATCCAAATTCAAGTACCTAGGGCATATGCTTACCGATGATTTATCCGATGATGAGGATATTGAGAGGGAAAGAAGAGCGTTGTCGGTCCGAAGTAATATGTTGGCCCGCAGGTTTTCAAAATGTACAAAAGAGGTAAAAATTACGCTTTTTAAGGCATATTGCCAGTCTTTTTACACCTGTAGCCTGTGGGTTAGATATACGCAGAGGGCCTACAACATACTTCGTGTACAATACAATAATGCTTTCAGGATGCTGATGGGGCTCCCGCGATTCTGTAGCGCATCAGCGATGTTTGCTCAGGCCCGTACTGATGATTTCTATGCCATATTACGCAAAAGAACTGCTTCCTTGAGGCGCAGAATACGTGGGAGCCGTAACAGCATTCTGAAAGTCATCACTGATAAGCCGGATTGTCCAATCCAGTGGCACTGGACGCGTATGCACTGTGACGTGGTGGGTGTGCCCGGGGGTGTGCACACCAGATATTTAAATTAGGTAATTAAATGTGCATTTTTGTAATTTTTATCAATTAATATATTTGAATCTGACTTAATTTTGAATAAATGTATGAACGCACTACTAACATTAGATTAAGTTATTTTTACTAACAAAAATATGGTTGACAATTGGCCGAAATAAATGAATATTATTATATTATTATTATTATAAAATAACACTCCTCTTTTTTTCGGGGGGTTAAAAACAAACCAAAAGTCACCTGCGCGTGCTTGAGATGCGCATACGTCGAACCGCGCACTGCGCATGAGAAAGGCCGCTCGCCCGAGTGAGTGCGCTCATGCGCGTACAGCGCTCTTTTGCGCAGCGCAATCCTTATCCTTACTAATATTATAAATGCGGAAGTGAGTTTGTATATTTGTTTGTTTAATTGTTACCTCTTCGCGCTTCAATAAGTGAACCTATTTAGATGAAATTTGATATGGATATAGTTTGATACCCAGAGAAGGACATATGATAGTTTCTAACTCGAAATTCCCACAGTGAGTGAAGCCCACGGGTTAGCTAGTTGGTTATATGTTTTCCAAGTAAAGTCCGAGTCTTCCCGTGGATGTCGTAGAAAGCTACTTAGGAATTAGGAAACAAAGCTTTTAAACATCATGAGACCTCTCCAACCCGCCTGGCCAGCGTGGAGAGTGTAGGCCTAATCCTCTGGCTGCTCTGACCAAATAAGGCTCTAGTAGTACAAAGAGGGTCGTGCTTCTGAAGCAGAGAAACACACTTTTTACTCACTTTTTTGCATGTAACTTTCGTTACATTATTTTTTTGCATACAAATTGTGGCCTTGAGTTGTTGGAAACTCCTTATTAAATAGTACAAATGAAACCTTACCTCTAATGTATGAGAATGCGTTAAACGTACCGTGGCAAGACAGCATAATTATCAACATGTATATCCATTTGTCAGTTCATTCTGCATGCGTAACCCATTGAAATAACCAGCTTTACTCATCAACCCACATGCTATGGACCTAAAATGATATCTGGAAAGAACCCATAGATATTCGTGTCAAAAGGTTATCTCGATAGGTGTGCTAAGTTGCTACAAAATGGGTCTACCAGAATCCATTTTGACCAAGAACAAATCGCCAAAATGGATGCAGTAGACCCATTCTGTAATTAATAGATTTAAATATTACATATAGGTTGCCGTGTGGTTTACGGCAGAGTAGAATAGGGCCACTCCAAGTCCTCCCGTGGATGTCGTAGAACGCGACTTAGGAAATACAAGCTGAACAAAGCTTATAAACAATAATGAGACCTCTCCAACCCGTCTGGCCAGCGAGTAGACTGTAGGCCAAGTCCTCTGGCTGCTCTGGCCAAGTATGGCTCTGGTAGTACAGAGAGGGTCGTGCTCCTGCAGTGGAGACAAAAAAGACCTGTTGATGGTGATGATTACATAGGTACAGAACGGAAGGTCCCGCGCAATATGCGTTTGCGTAGTATACAATACGCGTAGAGGTGGCTGCAGGCGCACAAGGCTAAAGGCCAGAACGGGGGAGAGGTGCGGGGGCGGGGGACGGGGACGTAGGAGATACCCTTCTGTATGTTATACTTATATTCGTTCTGTGAGGATGAGGTTTTTCAAAAACATGTGACACCATAGTGAGATGGCAGCACAGTGACTTTAGCTCCAATTGACTCTCCTTCTTCTTATCGTGTGTGTTAGTGACTAACACTAGTGTCAGAGTTTTTAAACCACCTTAAAGGCCTCTGACATGGTTTTAGGTAACGACCAATGTCAAAGACAGTGACCGGGACCGACGGCTTAACTTGCCCTCCGAAGCACGGATCATCTTATTTATCAGACAATCAGGTGATCAGCCTACAATATCCTAACCAAACTAGGACAACAACACAAAGTCGTTGCCCCCGCCGGGAATCGAACCCGCGACCTCCGGGTATGAGCCGAACGCTCTAACCACTACACCACGGAGGCAGATTGTTTCCAATGGACTGTTGTCATTGGACCATCAGTTGACAGGTTCTTTTGCTCCGTCAAATGTATCCAATCACAGCAGCTTATTGGATCTGACACGCAAGTACATACAATTCCATGGATCTGACGCACTGACCTCCATATAGGTATACATATGGATGTCAGTGATCTGGTATTACATGGAAAACCCTCATTCTCTGGAGCATGGTATAATAAAATAAGGTATTCTCTTCCCGTGACAGCTGTTGACGTAGGTGGAACTTGACTACGTCATCAGTTTGATATGTTGCCACTGTGTGAAATTGAATTACCCGAGCCTAATGCATTTTTGAACTTTATATAAAATTATTAATCCATTACATCAATTTATAAAATATTGAATTGATGAATCACGCGAGAATCGCGAGATACTAAATAGCTAAGTTACTTAATATTTTATTTAATATATTATATAATCAATAAATATAATATAATATTCATGAACTAACTGAGAAAGTCCTTAAATTTACCGAAAAGAACAATCAGTGGTAACACTTTGTGACGTAGTCAAGTTCCATCTCGGGAAGAGAACACCTGTTTTATTATACCATGCTCTGGAGGATTTACCGAGCACCATAGTTTAACCCGCCGTAGACTGCAAAACATACCATTAATTTAGGATTCATGCAGTAACATGCCATAAGACATGATGACGTCGAAAGCGTACTAGGTGGTGTGATGACGTCGCCCTGAGGTGCTATTTTTCAAACGCGGAGTCACTAAACGAACGATTTTTGGTATAGAAAAACCATTCGTTTAGGTGACCCCGCGTTTCAAAAATAGCACTTCAGATCCACCGCGATAGAACGGCACATGCGCTCACGCATACTTGTGACGTCACAAGCCAACGATTCGTTTTCGCCCACGGCTTAGTATTAGCACAGAGTACTACTATAATGTATTAGTGAGATATTTACCGCCTTATCATAAAACGCAGACTAACTTTGTAACTACGAGTAGGTTTAAACCATTGTCCGACCAAATTAAGTTGACATTTTCAGATTAGACAATGGCATATTATTATTTACTAGATGTCAACTTGATTTGGTCGGATAATGGTTTAAACCTAGTAACTAAGTTAGTCTGCGTTTTATAATACGACGGTAAATGTTAATAGGTTCAAAATAATGTTTAAAAAACAAAATAAAAATTCGACATTTCCATAAAAATTGCCCGGACTGCGGACCACTTTTGTAAGGTAGAGTCAAATTTTTTTGTTGTATTTCGACTGTTATTCTAATTTCATTACACTAGAGTGATCTAGTACAGCCCGTGGTTTGATTTATTACAGGTATGTCCCTTCCACGTTGTATAAAGTCTAACAAAATATACTGAAACTACGTTAAGAGTCCCCCGACCCTAGACTTCTCCATACAAACGTAGTCTACGTTTAATTTTTAAACCACATGTCAGATTCCGGTAAAAATTGGTAATTGTAAAGAAATTGCAATTATCTAGGGTTATATTGGGTTTGTAAAATTATGAACTGGAAAGAAAATATAACGATTTAGAAGTTTCCCATACTAATGGTCAAAAATGATATAAAACACTATATTCTATTTCAAGTTCATATTTTTACTGTCGGAAACTAAATATAAACCTAGATAATTGCAATATCTTTGAAATTACAAAATTTTGCCCAAATCGGACATGTCGTTTTGAAATAAAACGTAGACTACGTTTGTATGGAAAGTTGTATTTTGGTCTAGGGTCGGGGGACCCTTAAGGGTGAATTCTGGCCATGATACTGAACAACTTTCCCCAAGGAACATATAGCGAAATATGAAAAGTAATTTTTGGCCTCCCATACAAGTTGACCGATCACCTGACCCGAATTTGTATGGAAAAAGAAAAATTATTTTTATATTTCAATATACATTCCTTGGAGAAAGTTGTTCACAATCACGGACTGAATTCACCCTTAAAATAGTTTCAGTATATTTTGTTAGACCTTAATATATTCCGCTCATGTGTTATTTTTTCAATATTTCTAATTATATCAATATAATTATGCAAATCATGTTAACAGGCGATGCGGCTAGCAACCCATCACAGCAATCAATACAATTGCTTTTCCATCTTCTCGCCCACCATGACGCTAAAAGTGGCTTTTGGGTCTTGCGGCCCTGGGCTCTGCATAGAGCCGCAAGACCCAAAATGCTCTGTCTGCCCCATTAGGGATAGAGACGTGATAGTATGTATGTATGTTCTAATTATATAGTTTGAGTACTTTAGTACCGTATCTTGAAACCCCTATAAAGAGTTAAGTTACAAAAAAATACATCACGTGATTAATGGACGACCCCAAGACCCCTTATTAGATCATAGAGTGTCATAGATATTAATATATGTGTATTGATCTTTCAAATATTTTTCTATCTTATTCGTTTTGGATATCTTTAGGGGACGCATGTTTCCTCTCATTTATCAAAAAGTCTCTTATTTTAAAAAAAAATAATAAAACCATAATTTTTCACATTTTATTATTCACTTTTAGCAAAAGTACAAACTGTATAACATCAATAACAGGTCATTTTAGTATAACAATTATATTTTTTATTTAATAATACAATTACATTATTTTGGAAGAGTTGAGTTGTTCAGTAAACATGATATTCATAAAAAACTTGAGAGGTGTCAAGGGACACCCGGATCAAACGACGTTCGAGAGAGAGACAGACAGACAGAGAAACACGCGCACGGCGCACGGCTTACAACTATAGCAAAAAGTGTCGTTACAACTTTTGGTCTTAATTTTTTCCGTCTAGCCCCCTTTAATAACGCGCGATAACGAACTTCGTTCCAAAAATCTGGGGGTCCTAAAACAGGACTATTAAAACGACACATTCAGTCTGCAATATTAGATAAGATCTAAGAAAATATAGGGCAAAAATGCGAATCATTTTAACGATGCGGCTAGCAATCCGTCACTGTATTGATTGCTTTTCCATCTTCTCGCCCACCATGACGTTAAAAGTGGCTTTTGAGTCTTGCGGCCCTGGGCTCTGCATAGAGCCGCAATACCCAAAATGGTCTGTCTGCCCCATTAGGGATAAAGACGTGATAGTATGTATGTATGTGTATCTAAGAAAATATACTGAAACAATTTTAAGGGTGAATTCAGTCCGTGATACTGAACAACTTTCCCGAAGGAACATATATCAAAATATGAAAAGCAATTTTTGGCTTCCCATACAAGTTGACCGATCAGCTTATCCGAGTTTGTATGGAAAGCAAAAATTATTTTTTATATTTTGACATATTTTTTTTTGGGAAAGTTGTTCAGTATCACGGACTGAATTCACCCCTAAAATAGTTTCAGTATATTTTGTTAGACTTTATATAACTTGCATTTGACATACTGTAAAAAATAATTGAAAAAAAATGTCCCGATAACTTGGCTGCCTTTTTACGACACTTTTTAATTTTTTATATATTATGTCTTTCTTGGCGAAAGATAGTAATAATCATGAACTAAATCTGTCTTTTTAAATTATTCTTTAAATAAATAAATGAATATATAGGGACAAATAACACAGATTGAACTAGCCCCAAAGTAAGTTCGAGACTTGTGTTATGGGATACTAACTCAAAGATACTATATTAAACAAATACATATAAACATCCAAGACTCAGGTCAATATGAAAAAGGTAATTTTCCTCACCTGAACAGGGTTCGAACTAGGGATTTTCGGTATGACACTGTATTAGAACCTTATAATAGACAAATGATGATTATTATGCAAGAACTAAAACATATTTCATTAACACTCAATTTCAAATTATATAAATACTTATTCGAACAAGGAACTCATTTCATTTATAACCTGTTTTTCCCTTGCTAGTCCTTTTGCAACTAAAATTCACATACAGAGTGATACGCTATAAAAGTATTTTTAATGATATACAATGTCCTTTTTTATCAAGCACAAATATTCAGTGCAACATTTCGAACAACTTTTCTGAATAAATGTCGAAATGCGTAAAAAAAAAAACATTTTACATAGTTATGATATCACGTGACTATTTCGTCGAGATTTTTTCCTATTACCATAAAAAAAAATGTTATTTCGATATACATTTATTGGGAAAAGTTATTTAAAATGATGGATTGAGTTAGCCCTTAAAATATTTGTACTTAACAAAAAAGGAAATATTATAATAATGGACCAGTAAGAGGAATAACCGTAGATATGTTTATTTATATCTTAATATTTTCGCTTCAATAAAAGCTTTAGGAAATAATAAAAATTATTACTATTTGGCATTGGAATTTTTGTAAAAATAACATAAAACGTATTTTTTTAAATCTCATCGAGTATGGCACATTTTTCTAAACTGCAAGTGAATATATTTTATAAAATTCAATAATATACATATACAATACAATGCGAGTATAATACAAAAATTTTACAAAAAAAAAAAAAAAATTACGCCTTTAGTAATTTTATTTACTTAACTTCCTATTAAAAAACTGCATTTTTTAAGCTTGAACACTGTCTTAACTCCAAAATTTATAGTAAAAAAATAGATGTTAAATTATTTGAACTGTAATTTTTTTTATCATTGCTTTAAGATGACAGATTAGACATATTTATACAAAAATATTCTTAAAATACATAACATTTGTTACATAACAATAAATATACAGTGTAAAGCGCCCTTTCCTATTGTACGAGAAAGTAGTATTTTTCGTCCAATAAGAAAAGTTATTCATACTGAAAGAGTGATTAACCTCTTCAAAAAAGTTGGTCATACTGACAGGCTGATTAACCTCTTCAAGTATGTTTCGACAGTACATTCGTACTCGTATAACATATTAAATTAGCGAGGGGGCATCCACATATTACGTTATAGCAAGGGGGAGATGTGAAGGTATAGTGGGTCAACAAGATACATGACCAGTCTCTATACCTATATCTTGGATTTTCTCTTAAACTCAAAATAATAATAACATGAAAATGTATATTTAAGGAAAAGTTCATTAAAATCTTTCTGTATACATTTTCATATTAATATTATTTAGAGTTTAAAAAAAATTTCAAGTATAGGCAGAGGGCCGGCCCAGGTATAAGTGTTAAAGTGATTGGAAAAAGCTAACAAGATGGGGGGGGGGGGGGGTTCCAAAAGTCAAAGTTGCTTGACGTAAATGTGGACGGCCTCTTACATGCGATATGAGCTTCCAATGTAGCCATAACAATAAATAGATGGTCCAATGAGTCCATGCTATGAGTTCAATGAGGAAAAATCGACATCGACACATGGTTATTAATCAGTTATTATTATTACTAGGTTTAAACAATTATCCGCCCAAATTCAGTTGACATTGGTATTTTAAATAAAACCGTACCATAAATTACTACAACTGCTCTTACGGAAATGGCAGCACACCCGACTGGCAAAAAAGTGTCAAAGATGGTGTTGAATTTCGTATAAGTCACATTTAATTAGTCAGATTACTACTTTATTAAAATAATAGTAATAAAAGATTTTAATGTTTTAATAATACCTATAGCGCCATCTAGTGACAAGGGAAGAGTAACAATTATGTTTATAAGGCGATGGGTAGGCTTGACCACACCCTTGGAAAAGGAAAGAGATACAGATACATTTAACGTCTATATCTCTGACGCGGTAGACAGAGCCCAGGGCTGTGAGATCCAAAGTCCACGCTTAGCGTGATGGTAAAAAAAGTAATGGGTTGCTAGCCGCATCGCCTATTAACATTATTCAAATCTCGCCCTTTTCCTCGATCGACTTTTACGATCGGCACGGGAAGAAAAGCAGCTGGTACATTCTAAGTTTTTTCCTTTCTCATAGACCAGCATGGAAAAGGAAAGTGGTGGTAATAAATCAGTGTCAATTCACAAAATGTCAACTTGTTTAGGATAGATAGTGGTTAAAACCTAGTAAAAAAGCACGCCAGCGTTTGTTAACTTTACTTAACGACTAAAAATAGTACACTTTCGACTATTTTCATTGTCAATGGCATCTTAATCACGCGAACGTTTTGCAACGAAAATGCTAAGGCTCGGCGCAAACGGGCCATCAAAAAACGCAGCCACCGACCACTTTCCTGCAGTTTTCATACATTTTGTATGGACTCGCCGCATACGGTGCTGGTGGCGGCCACTACATTTGTGGCCGCGTTTTTCGGTAGTCCGTTTGCGCCGAGCCTTATTGACAATGATTCTCAGAAGGTTAAATAAGATGACGTGAACACCAAGTCAGTGATAACTTTGAAAGCGACTTACAGATGGCTCATGGTCTTGAAATTAAGTATCCTGTGAGCCTCCCTGTGCCCCGTTTCGACGGCGCCGTGCACGGTGGAGAAGTGGCGCGACTCCGTCGCCTCACCCGCGAACAGCACGCGGGGTTTGTTAGCTGAAACGTGACTTATATGTAAACCCAATGTAGTCGCTTTAAATAAATAAATATAGGGACAAATTACACTGGTTGAGCTAGCCCCAAAGTAAATTCGAGACTTGTGTTATGGGGTACTAACTACGAGGGCCACACCGAAAAGATCGGGAATAGAAAAAAGTACTAAGATAATATAATAATGTTTACTTTTATTGTTTTTCGAAGTATTCTCCGTGACAGTCAATGCACTTTTGCATTCGATCAAACTAATTATTGAAACAGTAATTTCAGTCTGAAGTGGATACAGTCAAAACAGCTGATTTGTAAGCTTCGACCGCCTCTTCTGGGCCGTGAAACCGTTGACCACGTAGCATATCTTTAATTCTTGGGAATGTAAAATAATCATTGGGGTTTAGGTCAGGGCTATACGGAGGATGGTCCATCAACTCCACGTTTTCCAGATTTAAAAACGCGCTTGTTTTGCGTGCGGTATGTGAGCTCGCATTATCGTGGTGAAGGATTATACGACGATTCGGATTAATTTTACGAAGTTCTCTTATGACTTCCGGCAAACAAACTGTTGTGTACCAATCAGCAGTAACCGTCCTTCGTTCTTGTAAAGGAATCGTAGCCACATGACCAGTTTTCGATACAAATGAAGCGACCATTTTTTTCGACACGCTGCGTGAGCGAATAACTTTTGTTGGCTTGACCTCACCCTCGAAGACCCAAACTGCCGATTGATGTTTTCTTTCGGGCTCATATGAATAAATCCACGATTCATCACCAGAGACGATATTGTAAACTGCATTTGAGCTCCCTCCATTGAACCGTTGCAGAGCAGACCGACACCAATTAACACGAGCCGACTTTTGTTCCTCGGTCAAACGGTGGGGCACCCAGCGTGAAACTAACTTCTTGACACCCAGTTCATCATGTAAAATGGTCTGAATGGCTGTCATACCAATGCTGAGAGAAACCCGAGTCTGCTCGTATGTCACATGTCTATCTTCTTTTATTAATTGGCGTACAGCATCGATGTTATCTTGTGTTACCGCTGTTTTTGGCCGACCAGTAGAAGGGACTGTGCTAAGAGAGGAACGTCCACGACGAAACTCAGAATACCAACGATATATAGTCGTTTTACTAGGTGCTTCAAGTTCATAAATAGAAACAAGCTCGGCGAGACATTGTTCTTGAGATAAACCTCGACGAAAGTTATGAAAAATTATTGCACGAAAATGTTCCCGCGTAAGCTCCATTTTTCTTACCGACTTGTCAAATTCAAATGGTCAATACTCTTTTCTTTTTTAATTTATTAAAAATTCAAAAATGGAGTTGTGTTCGAATTACAAGACCAAATAGAATCTAGAGAGAGGAGCGACATTACCAAGATGTCTACTGAATACAATTTAGAATTATGTGCTACGGAATTACCAAAAGAAAATATCTTACTGATTTCTTTATATTGGAATGGAAAAAGGGCTGACATTTTTATAGAAAAATTAGAAAAAATATTAGATTATATAAATAAAAAAATATCCTATGCATAACATAATCATAGGCGGTGACTTTAATATGAATATTTTAAAAAACAAACCAAAAACAAAGCAATTTCTAAACCTTATGACAGAATATAGATTTGCACAGCACATAAATGAACCTACACACTTTACCAAGACATCCGCAACATGTATAGATTTAATATTTACAAATTTCAATAATGTACAAACAAAAGTAGAGAAACTAGGGTTTTCAGCGCATGCCGCCACGACTATTAGCTTCAAAACAAAACAAAATATAAAAAAATCTACGTGGTATACTGAAAAAAGAATATTCAACAATTCCAATATAAATTCCTTTAAGTTAAAACTAAAAGAAATAAAATGGTGCGAACTCCTATCTCAACACAAAAATATAAATAAAAACTACGAAATTTTCCATAACAAAATGATACATATTTTGGATCAATGCATACCAAAACAAAAATTTAAAATAAAAAACAAATCATCTAAAAAGCACTGGCTAACTGTAGGAATAAAAAAGTCGTGTAAAAATAAAAGATTATTAAAACTTCTTAACTTAAGAACAAATAATGAAATACTAAACAATTATTATAAAAAATATAAACATACGTTAAAGAAAACAGTATCTATCTCGAAAAAAATGTACTATAAAAAACGAGTAAAGAATTCAACAAATAAAGTAAAAACTATGTGGAGTGTTGTCAATGAGTGTACAAATAATAAACCAATTAAGGAAAAAAATAATATGGAACTGCATTATAACAAAACAGTTATCAGGGACCCAGTAGAATTAGCTAATAAATTTAATGATTTCTTTGTCAATATCGGCGGAAAACGAACGGAAATAAATACGTCACGCCCTGTGAATTGCCCTTCGGAAAATAGCATATTCATTCGCCCTGTTGATACCAAAGAGATACATAATACTATCAGAAACTTAAAAAACAAAAGAAGCCACGGTATAGATGAACTGCCCCCAAATTTGTTCAGGGAATGTGCGGAAGAACTCTCTCTACCATTTACTATACTTATAAACCAGTCATTAAATGAAGGAACTTTCCCCGATCTGCTGAAAATTACTATTATAAAACCTATTCACAAAAAAAATGAAAAAACGGATATAAACAATTACCGCCCCATAGCACTGCTACCAACAGCTTCTAAAATTTTTGAAAAAGTTATGGCTGATCGCGTTTACAGCTTCTGTGAAAAATATAAACTTTTTGATGAATGCCAGAATGGATTCCGAAAAAACCGTTCAACAATATTGGCAGTCTTCAAATACGTCCAAGAAGCTTTAAAAACGTTAGATAGAGGTTTATATGGCATCGGATTGCTGCTAGATATGACGAAAGCATACGACAAGGTCCAATATGATATCTTACTAAAAAAACTGTATGGCATCGGAATTAGAGGAATCGCACATAAATGGTTCAGCTCATATCTCAAAGACAGGAAACAATTTGTGGAAATCGAGTATTTTAATCACGAAACTAACACAGTTCAAATAATTCGTTCAAACTGTAAGTCAGTCGTTTCTTCTATACCCCAAGGAAGTGTCCTTGGGTGTCTATTATTTCTCATATACATCAATGACCTCCCGAAAATAATGAAAGAACATTGTGTCCTATTTGCCGATGACATCTCGATCTTAACGTCCGCTCACAATAATAAAAATTTGCATGGACAACTTACTGACATACTCATGAGAACATCTAACTGGCTGAAAGAACACAATTTAGAAATAAATTATTTAAAAACAAAATTAATGGTCTTCCACCCGTACCAGAAACCACCATTAGAGGTTAAAATGAGCTTCAATGGGATCAACTTAGAGACAGTTAATGAATTTACTCTGCTAGGCATTGACATAGATAGCCACATAAATTGGAAACCCCACATACAAAAACTATGCGCGAAATTATCTAAGTTTGCGTATGCGCTTAGAGAAGTAAAAAAATCCACAGACATTGAAACAGCTATTGTCACTTACTACGCCTACGCCTACTCATGGCTAAGTTATGGTACACTTTTGTGGGGCAATGGAACTGATTGCGATAGAGTACTCACCATACAAAAAAGATTATTGCGTATAATAGTAAATATAAAAAAAGAGATAGCTGCAAACCTTATTTTAAAAAACTCAAAATTTTAACTCTACCATGCATCTACATTCTTCAAGCATGCAAATTTGTCCGAAAATATCCTGAATTTTTCAAAAAACGAAAAGACTTAGTTACTAAATATACACTTAGACACCAAAATAGGCTACAACTACCCACTTCCCGTCTCGAGCTCCACTCATCTAGCCCTCTAGTTATGTCTATTAAGCTATACGAAAAACTCCCAACCGCCATCAAAAATATAGAAAATAATAAAACGTTTCTGCACCAACTCAAAGAGCTATTGACTGATAAATGCTATTACACAATCAAAGAATATTTGGAAGACAAAATTACACCGTAAAGCCAATATATCAAATTAAAAACAACTCCTGACATTTTTATAAATTTTGACATATTTAACTTATTATTAAAAAACAAACTTGTAATGCGTCGTATGAAATATAATTTGCATGAATATTAATACCTAATAATATACTATAAATTAATAATATAAATTATACATAAATTTGACAAAAATGTGGCCCTTCTCCCATTGCAGCGCCCGCCAGGGTCCTTAATTGCGACTTACTTTATTAAATGAAGACCTGTATGATACATTAAGGAAGCAATAAATGATTTGATTTGATTTGATAATACTACATTTCAAACACCAAAAAGGTTTTACTCTAATTTATTCCTAAGTATTCTATTCCCGATCTTTTCGGTGTGGCCCTCGTAAACAGTACTATATTTTATAACAAATACATATATAGATAAACATCTAAGACCAAGGACAATTTGAAAAAGGCCATTTTCCAAGTTGCCCTGACAGGGGATCGAACCCGGAAGTTCTGAATAACTAATACGGATTGATACTATTCATTTTGAAGTCGGTTAATAATAAAAAAAAATGACTAAGGTGTGTATTAAAAAAAAACAACTTGAAAAATACATAAGCGTAATAAATGATAGCCCATACTTATACTAATATATAATGACGGAATGCACAGAATCATTGGAATCCACGCAGTAATTTAAAAAAAAAATTCGCGAAAATCCATTTTTAACAGACTTTCAAAAGAAGGTTATCAATTCACTTGTCAAATAGTTTTTAAAAAATCTTACTCGCAAGTCATTTCGCGGAATAGACTCTAGGAGAAGGCTTCTCTAATCAGATTCAGAGGAAGTGACGTCACGATGAAGATTCTTTGAGTAAAGTTGACAATTGACACTTTCATTCAGTACAGTTTTTATACAAACTACTGTCTTAACATTGTCTACATTTTTGATTAAAAGATTTTATCACCTTTAACACTTTTATATTCGATAATTGACAAGCCAATTCGTAGCAATCTTTTTTTATGTATCATCATTTCAGCCGCATAACGTCCACTGCTGGACATAGGCCTCTCCCAAAGACTTCCAAAATGACCGATCTAGAGCGGCTTGAATTGGTCCACCTGACAAGTAGGTATGCCCATACTTGTCCGGTGGTCCCGATTTAATTTGATCAAAATTATGTAGCTGTGTGAGCGAAGACGGTTTTTGGTTTTGAAAAAATTATAGTTCAGATTTTTTTTCCGGAATCCTCTCCTCTCGAGTCTTACGTAATTAGTGGACGATCCCTAGCAGTCCCGGTTAAAATCCATTTTATGATGTCATTTTTTTCCAATACTCCTCTCCTATCCTCACATATAGTGGACGATGCCCTGCAATGGCCTTACCCGAGTCAGTGATGGGCTCGGCCAGGTCTCGCCGCGCGGTGGGGTGTTGCGGCGAGAGCAGGTTGTCGTACGTGTAGCTGCCGCGCGTGTGCGGGTTGTGGAACCAGGTGGTCCTGCGGTAATATTACTTAGTTTAAATTTTGGAACGAAGTTCCTTATCGCGCGTTGCGACAGGGGGCTAGACGGAAAAATTTAAGACCAAAAGTTGTAACGACAATTTTTGCTATAGTTGAAAAAATAAAATTTTATTACAATTCCTTCACTAATTAATCGAAAGGAACTTCGTTCCATCCGGGTGTCCCTTGACACCTCTCAAGTTTTTGTGTCTTTTAAATAGTCACAAACACTAATATAAGAACAAAGATAAATTATGATTTCAGGAAAGTCTTAGTCTATTAGCGAAATAACGATACGATACGATTTTTGAAGTGAAAACTTCTTTAGCGGCGTTGTGCACTTTTTTTGGAATGGGTAAAAAATCTTAAACTTGCGTCAGGACACGTGACCTGATCGAAAATTCGTAAGACGGCACAGGGCGCTTGCGCGAATGTTCGTGTGTGTTTATGTTACAGCGTGCTACGCGCATCCATGGATGGTGACAGCTGATGGCTCGACCGTCTGTGTAGTGGCCATACTGCTGTGTATTTGAAAATGAATTTGGTCATGCTTGTGACATTTGTGACAGACTGTGGTTCAGAAAAGATTTGAAATATTTTATACTGATAATTAAAGCAATTCGTGCAAAATTATTCCCTAACCATTCCAAAATATCAAAAATGCACAACGTTAATATTCAAGTTTTCACTTCTGCCGGCACTCCCAGAGTGCAACCCGTCGTTTTTTTAATTTGGATCTACCATACGGCCAACATAAGAAAACATTTTATTAATGTAATCACAAGGGAGACGTCAATAAAAATAAAAAGTTTACTAGAGATACTATTATCTACCAAACATAAATTACTTATGTCAAACATTTTTATACTTTTCTTTGTTTATTTTTGTATTTTATTTAGTAAATATAGTCGTAGAAAAAATATTGTATACGTCAAACAAAGGTCGATGCCGTCTTTACGTAATTTCCTTATACAAGCTAAACAAAGCTTAACATCAATGAGACCTCTTCAACCCGTCTGGCCAGCGAGGAGATTCGAGTGTAGGCCAAGTCCTCTGGCTGCTCTGGCCAAGTACGGCTCTGGTAGTTACAAACAGAGTTGTGCTCCTGCAGTGGAGACATAAAGACCTGATGTTGATGATACAACTGTAACTGTAACTGCATTGCATAAAATACTAATTTGAATTTAATTGAATTGTATGTACACATGTAGTTCTTCTGTAACTATCAAAAATTTTGGAATAAAATTGACTTTATTATATTTAGTGAACGGGTTTCTCACGTATAGAGTCAGCTACTGCCGACATGTTTAATCTATATCTATATCTATACATATAACTAGCAGTCCATCCCGGCTTCGCCCGTGGTACATACATAGCCTATGTCACTCAGGGATAACATACCTATCCAACAGTGAAAGAATTTTTAAAATCGATCCAGTAGTTTCGGAGCCTATTCAATACAATCAAACAAACAAACAAACAAATCTTTCCTCTTTATAATATTAGTGTAGATGTAGATAAAACAGTAAAAAAAGTGTGTCTGTACATTAAATATATTTCCAAAAAAAATATTGGGGCGATGGAGATGTAGTAATAGAGTAAGAATTTAAAAAAAAATGTCTGTCTGTTTGTCTGTTTGTACACGCTAATCTCCGGAAATACTGGACGGATTCGAATGCAACTTTTTTTGTTATATAGCTATTAAGCCTGGGCAACATATAGGGTATAAATGATTTTGGAAAATGGAACGCCTGATGCAGAACCATAATGGTCCAGCTAAACTATAAGAGATATAAAAATGCCGCCTTAGTAAAAGTTGTTCAGCCTGATGAGCATTTTCCAGAGACATCAAGTCCACGCGAACGAAGTCGCGGGCTTCGGCTAGTCAAAAAATAAAACTGACCTTATCATGGCAGTTGGTTCCGGGATCTCGATGCCCTTCCCAAGGAACCTCCTGAGGAGCCCCATCAGCTTCGTCTTCACCACTTGCTCGTCCATTGTCTCCACCTAAAGCATTATGAAAAAAATACTTAACTGGGTTTCTTTCGGCATAATCTTCCCAGCAGTGGTCATTCCGAATCGCTAGCTAGCTAGCGAAACCTAGTTTTTTAGCTTTTGCACTAAAATAATATTTAAATAACCAGCCAAGTGCGAATCAGATTCGCGCACTAAGGGTTATTTTTTTTATTTATTTTTTCATTTATTCGGAAGATCAACAGCCTCAACAAAAATATTACAATAAATTTAAATATCTACTAGCCGATAACAAATCTTCACATATTACTATCTAAGCAGAAACAACACAAGTATAGCTAACAATAGAGAATATGCATGAAAAAAAAATGTGTTATCTAACCAGTTTATTTGTAAATATTCAAAAGTAAAGTACTAACAGTGAAAACAGAATAAAAATTGATAGACAAACGAATTTCATACCATCATCTATAATAAATCGCGTTTTGTGTATGGGAGCCCCCTTAAATATTTATTTTATTATGTTTTTAGTATTTGTTGTTATAGCGGCAATAGAAATACATAATTTGTAAAAATTTCAACTGTCTAGCTATCGTGGTGCTTAAGATACAGCCTGGTGACAGACAGACGGACAGACAGCGAAGTCTTAGTAATAGGGTCCCGTTTTCACCCTTTGGGTACGGAACCCTAAAAAAATGACCTTCATTAAGAGATAAATTTATCCTACACCGAATAAAAAAAAATGACTTTGACTTTGACTACGGCCAGTGTATAAAATGTTTGAGTTAATATTTACAAATAAATATAAACTTATGACCACTGAAAATAAAGGAAAAATAAATAATTTAAAACGGTCTATATTATTATTATTATTTATAACAAAATAAGTCATGTTACTTGAAAAAGAAATAATTCATTAATTTATTTTTTTATTCATTTATTTGTTATTTTCCATGTGAAATGTTATTTATTGTGGTTTATTATTAGTGCCTTATTATTTTAATTTAAAAAGAGGGTTGTTATAGGTATGACCCTAATGTCTGTAGGTATAAGCCCAGGACTCAAGGTGCATAGTTTTGACGGTGAATCATGCAATGCAATGAATCGTGCAAGCTTCAAGCAATTAGTTATGTACCTAATGTGTAAGTAAATAATTAAAAGTACTTAGGTTCATAGCTGCCGTGTGGTTTCCGGCAGAGTATAATAGGGCCACTCCAAGTCCTCCCGTGGATGTCGTAGAAGGCGACTTAGGGAATACAAGTTAAACAAAGCTTATGAACATCAATGAGACCTCTCCAACCCGTCTAGCCAGCGAGGAGAGTGTAGGCGAAGTCCTTGCTCTGGCCAAGTATGGCCATCATCATCATCATCAGGTCTTGTCTCCACTGCAGAAGCACGACCCTCTTTGTACTACCAGAGCCGTACTTGGCTAGAGCAGAGGACTTGGCCTACTCTCCTCGCTAGCCAGACGAGTTGGAGAGGTCTAACTGATGTTTATAAGCTTAGTTTAGCTTGTATTTCCTAAGTCTACGACATCCACGGGAAGACTTGGAGTGGCCCTATTCTACATTATTTATGCAAATAAAGAATTATTGTTATTGTTATTACTCTGCCGGAAAACACACGGGAAAAAGGACTTTATAAATATGTAATATACTGACCATTTTGCCCACCTCGCCGCTGGTCCATAGCGTCAAGGCCCGTTCGCAGCCCGAGGGCCGGCTCGCACCCAACACTCTCAAGACCCAGCGGTCCTCATCACCCAGCGCGTTTCTATCCCCCCCTTTCCAGAGAAAACCATAAAAGGTACGCGTTACAACGGGCCACCACGGCGTGTCGAACATGAAGATGATTTTGTCCATGACACCTATCGACAGCGCGTCGATGGCAGTTCGTTTGGGGTCGGACAGTTTTGGCGCGAATAGGTCGCCGTGCCTGGAAGGACACGGGTACTTTGAGGGGTCTTCGATGACGCGACATTGTGCGCGCATTGAAGAAAAATAGAACTTGTTTACTACACAAAAAGATACAAATTACAGTGTTACGTATAACGCCGCGCTGCAGTGGACTCTCAATGGAATTGGTATCTTTTGTGCAGTAAACTAGTTCTATTTTTCTTCAAGAACGCGCCATGGCTCGCCGCGTCGCGTCTCAGTTTGAGTTGACCCGTCGTACTATAGTGACGTCCTATTTCTATGTCAAACTAAATTAGACTTTATCATCATATGTTAGAGCTTAATGTTGCTTAGCACTGAAACTCTCCTAAACTACACGGGTATATTGAGGGGTCTCTTCAGCAGAGGGGGTTTATTTCATACAATAATTAGTCTTTATTTCATACAAATTCCGTAGAAATAGTTTGTTTTGACCTTTAGAAAAAAGTATCTGATTTGATTTATTGGAAACTTCTTTACTGGCCGACAAAGGCCTTGGGCCTGGTGCATCGCCTTTTAAAAGCGCGGTCTTTGCGGGACGAGATCGTGCACACCATTTCAATAAACGAAGTTTATAGCGCGGCAGAGATGTTATTAGTATACCCATGAGACCTGATTTCAGCAATGAGCATTCATGCAATAATGATTGTATGAAAACCAGATGTGATTCGACAAATACTTTATTTTATACCATTCCCTCTCTAAAAAGTATTCATAGTATTTACTGAAAACAGAAAACTTACTTAAATTACTCACTGAAAAGCACTTTTTATTACTAATATTATTATATACACTATATATATTATATTGACGACCTCTGTGGCGTAGTGGTCACCATGCTAGTCCGCCACCCAGAGGTCCCGGGTTCGATTCCCGGTCAGGGCAAGTTGGAAAATGGCCTTTTTCAAATTGTTCTGGGTTTTGGATGTTTATCTATACAATGTCCTTTTTTATTAAGTACAAATATTTTAAGGGGTGATTCAGTCCATAATTTTGAACAAAAGGACATTGTATATGTATTTGTTGTAAAATATAGTATCGTTGAGTTAGTATCCCATAACGCAAGTCTTGAACTTAGTTTGGGGCTAGCTCAATCAGTGTTATTTGTCCCTATATATTTATGTTTATGTTTATTATGGTGTTTGAATTTTTGAAAAAAAAAACTATTTTTAGTTATTTTTCCAATTTTAATGTGCGTTTTAGATAATTTGCCCCTCCTTTTTCTTGTCTATTTTCACTTAAATCTTTCTTTTCCCCGTAGTCATGATGGTATCAAGTATAGTGAATAAAACGGATTTATATCTAGAGCCATAAATTATTTGCGTCGCTCAGGATTCTAAATTCAATCATCATGAATCGCTTCCTACGGTCGTGCTTCAGTCGTTTAGAATCCTTCACTCGCTCGTGATTCATCTATGGCCCTCGATATAAATCCGTCCTTTAATGCATAATGTACTGTAAATACGCGACGAATGAACGCACATTCGTAAGAAAAAAGGAAATTTCTTTTTCTTTCATATCTATATGTCTATACATATAATAAAACAGTAAAAAAAGTGTGTCTGTACATTAAATATACTTCCAAAAAAAATATTGGGTGCGATGGAGACGTAGTAATAGAGTAAGAATTTTTAAAAAATGTCTGTTTGTCTGTATGTCTGTTTGTCTGTTTGTCTGTTTGCACACGCTAATCTCCGGAAATACTGGACGGATTCAAATGAAACTTCTTTTGTTATATAGCTATTAAGCCTGTGCAACATATAGGATATAAATGATTTTGGAAAATGGAACGCCTGATGCAGAACCATAATGGTCCAGCTAAACTATAAGAGATATAAAAATGCCGCCTTAGTAAAAGTTGTTCAGCCTGATGAGCATTTTTCAGAGACATAAAGTCCACGCGAACGAAGTCGCGGGCTTCGGCTAGTTTCTAATAAATGCCTAACTTACTGACTTTCCTGTCGGCGCGGGAGTCCCCTAATATTTTGTTTAAGCTAAAATTACCCTTACTGTAAGGACAGGCGATATAAATTTCCAATGTTAAAAACACAGCTTATCAAATGTATCCCGCAATACATGCCATTCTTTATACATCCCTTTGAAACCAGGCATACCAAAGCGAGGCAATTTAACCTTTATAGCATAACATCACAATGCACAATTTAGCTTGATTATATTGCCATCTCATGGAGTATACTAACCATTCTCCCCACCGCGCCGCCCATCCAGAAAGTCATGGCGTTTTTAGACCCCATAGGGATTGAAACTGAAGATACGCCCAACAACCACTCGTCTTCTTTGGGGACCTTTTTCCTGTCTTCTGCGTTCCAGAGGAAGCATAGGGAATGCTCAGTGACTGGCCGCCAGTGCTCGGGAAATAGTAACACTACTTTGCCAAGTAACCCCATAGATATACCGTCTAGCGCTCTTAGTTTTTTTTCAGATAACGGCGAAGAAAATAAAGTCTTATGTCTGTAATTCAAAATTAAAATGGCGTATATTTCTAGAAATAGGACTTGCAGTAGTGAAATAACTTTTGTGTCCTCTCGACACCACACCAACTCTATTCTCAGTAGTGTTACTCTTTTTATAATTTATCCTATACAATAGAGAATATACATGAACAAAATATGTGTTAACTAACCAGTTTATCCATCAATATTCAAAACCAAGATTACTGTTATAATTTTTTTTTTTATAAGCCATTATCGCTTTTTGCAAACGTAGTCTACGTTTTATTTCGAAACGACATGCGCGATTTCGGCAAAATTTTGAAATTTCAAAGTTATTGCACATATCTAGGCGTATAACTGTTCTTCACAGTCATATTATGAACTTGAAATAGAATATAGTGTGTTATATAATTTTTGACCATCAGTATGAGAAACTTCTACATCCTTATAATTTCTTTCCAGTTTATAATTTTAGTATCGGAAACCAATTATAACCCTAGCTAATTGCATTTTTTTTAATCACAAATTTTTACCAAAATCTGACATGCGGTTTCAAAATAAAACGTAGACTACGTTTGTATGGAAAAGTCTAGGGTAAGGGGATTCTTAGGCAATTAACACACTGCACCGCGCCCCGCTGCGTAGTGCGGGGCCGCCGTACAAAAACGACGCGCGGAGACGCGGTGTTAGTGTGTTGTACTATGCGTGTTTTCTATACAAATGGAGTTACTTGCATACAGTGCGGCCCCGCACCACGCAGCGGGGCGCGTTGTAATGTGTTAATCGCTTTAAAGTTAAAAAAAAAATCAAACGTTATACATACGTTGCTTTCAGCACTCCAAGCGACACCGTCACTATAACATTCTCCGCCGTGTAAGTGGTCCCATCTTTAACGGTCACCAACACCTTTTTGCTAGGGTCGTCAGAATACGTGATTTTCGTCACTTCGCTGTTGAGCTTTATCGTCACAGTGGGCAGCCCTGTGCCGTTGTTGTATTTATTCTGTAACAAAAAAAATTAGTATAATAACGAGATGTAGTGTTAATAACCGGCCAACCTCGAGTCGAACTCGCGCACGAAAGGTCACGAAAATTTCAACGGTCTATTTATCACGGTTCATGAGATACAGCCTGCCAAACTATACATAAAACAACAATCTCATATTGTGTCTCATATGGTGCCCCCCCCCCCCCCCCCCAGCTCCTCGTAAGAGCTGTTGGTGGTGACGACATTCCAGCTATCGCTGCTCTTGTACTATAGTCACTTAACCCCCCCCCCCCCAGGTCCTTGTACTTGCTCATCGTTTCAGCTGTACCCCTCCCCCCAAATACTAAAAGAATATCAAACAGCGTGCGGTACCCGTTGGCCCCCCAGCTCCTCGTACGAGCTGTCGGTGGTGACATCATTTCAGCTGTCGCTGCTCTCGTAGTATAGTCACTATACCCCCCAAATACTTACTAATAGGATATTGAACAGCGTGCCGTAGCCGTACCCACTGCCCCCACTTCCAGCTCCTCGTGACTGCTGCTAATGGTTACGTCACAACATGGTTGCTATACCCCTTCCACCTCTCCACAAATACTTACTTAAAGAATATCAAACCGCGTGCGGTAACCACCGCCTCCTATCCGACACGCTAGTCCCCCCCCCCCCTCCAACACCTCGTAACTTCTGCTGGTGGTGACGTCATTCCAGCTATAGTTGCTCTATGACCCCCTCCCCCCCAAATACTTACTAAAAGTATATCAAACAGCGTGCGGTACCCGTTGGCTCCCCAACTGACGTGCTGGTGCCCCCCCAGCTCCTCGTACGAGCTGTTGGTGGTGACGTCATTCCAGCTGTCGCTGCTCTCGTAGTTGCCCACGATGAGGTCCATCAGGTTCAGGAGCCCGGTCATAAAGTCTTTGTCTTCAAGCACTTGAGGATACTTTTCTTTGAGGTAGTCATTTATTCTGCGAACAATTATACAATATGTTTTTTCTTAATTTATTCTTGGATGTAATTTTTAGGGTTGCGTAGTAAACAAAGAACCCTTATAATTTCGCCATGTCTCAATATAAACTGCCTTCCTCTTGATTACTTACTTTCTCATCCAGAACTGTCTCAAAGGCCCATTGACGGCTCCCATAGCCTGGTCTATCACCTCGTTGAGACTAGAAACAACGTCTTTATGTGCCTTCAGAAGCACTTAATATGAAGTACCTCTGGTTGACTTACTTCCTCGTCAGGAACTGCCCCAAAGACTGGTTGACCCTGTTGGGTTACGACCTGGTCTATCACCTCATTGAGGTTAGAACAAAGGTCTTTACGTGCCTTCTGAAGTACTGAAGCTAAATATAAACTGTGTTCTTCTACTTGACTTACTTCCTCGTCAGGAACTGTCCCAAAGGCTCGTTGACGTCCAACTGCTGGTTGACAGCCCCCATGGCATAGTCCAGGACTTCATTGATCATGGCGCTGTCTGCTTTGGTCCCGTCTGACTTGTACACCTCGATGGAGATGTCCTGCTCGGTTAACTTCACGCCGTTCTTGGTCGCGAGGTCGAAGGTTCGGCTGGGGGTCGTGCCGTGGATCCTGCAAAGATTCAACATTTAGAGTCCCCTTTACCACTTTATGCTTTACCACTGGACATTCGCCAAGTACAGTCATTGAAAAAATTTAAAGATTTAGTGACGTCTCATTACCTTTCCTCTAGCTCTGACTAATATCTCTTTTCTTCTTTTCTTTTCACTGGCTACTTTTTAATTACTTTCCTTAATGTTCGTATGTACCAATTTTATAGTTTATGAATTTTATATTACTTTATTGTTCGTTTATATGTTATAGTATGAACTCCTATTATTTTAATTGTATAGGTACTTGTATTTTTCTACACTGTAATACTCTAACTGCGCCAACTCCCCCACGTCTTTTATAGTCTTCTTTACCCAAAGGTTGGCTGGAAGAAATCACTTTAGTGATAATCCGCCTTTGTACGTACCTACTATATTTGAAATGTACTTTTGATTGTTGTCATACTTAGTTGGTGCAATATTTTTTTTTTTATCTTATATTATCTTATCCCCTTACCCTAGACAGGCCTGTGTCACTCCCCGTTTAGGTATCGAAAATTTTTACTAACATTATTAATATTTATTTATATTATTTTATCAAACTTTATTGTTCCAATGTACAAATAAATTATTGTTTAGCAAAAAAAGTATTGTTTGGCAAATAAATTATCTTTATTTTTAACAAATGGCGGACTTAATGCTAAAAGCTTTTTTTTCCAGTTTTTATTACTATGCGCGCGGCGAACACTCCGGAGTGGCGAATTCAGTGACAAGAATCGTATGTCAAGAGTAATAAGAATGAAATTGGCTTGTAATGCACTTATAGGTATCTAAACTATTATGTGCCGAGTTCTGACGCGAGCTTAATTAAACCATATCGCTAACGACATTGAGTAGATATTTCTTTGAATCCCTTTGCTGAGTAAGACTTCTGTACGTGAACTACTAGTGCTTATTCTGTGCTCATGCCAAATTACAGCTTTATAGTACTTACATGCTGGTCTGGGAGAAATAAAAAACTTAGAATGTACCAGCTGCTTCTCTTCCCACGCAGATCGTAAAAGCCGATCGAGGGAATGGGCAAAAATGCAAATCATGTTATCAGGCGATGCGGCTAGCAACCCATCACTGTATTGATTGCTTTTCCATCTTCTCGCCCACCATGACGCTAAAAGTGGCTTTTGGGTCTTGCGGCCCTGGGCTCTGCATAGAACCGCAAGACCCAATATGCTCTGTCTGCCCCATTAGGGATGAAGACGTGATAGTATGTATGTAGTATGTATGTAGTACTTACAGTCTCTCAGTAAAACCGCGGAAGGACACACAGGCATGGCGGTAAGAGTTACTTATTTACTGTGTTATTAGTAATTTAGTAGTCGGCGAGTAGTCGGTAAAGCCGACTATCTGACCACTATCGTAATCGGCGAATATTCGGCAAAGAGCGCTGACTATCCGGCTTCTTATTGTGTATGTTTTTTAAATAGCCCTTTTCTCATTGCAGCGCCCGTCAGGGCCCTTAATTGATCCTATTATATAATCAAAGACCTGTATCTTATACCTTTAAACGAGAAAGTACCTGGGCGACCGAGCTTTGCTCGGTTCCATCTCAAACATTAACAATTTTTTTTTAAACTTGTCTAAAAACAATACAAAATAATAAAAAAATATAAACTTAAACATAAAAAAAAAACAAAAGTAAGTCACCGAGTGGGATTCGAACCCGTAACACACTTTCTAGCGGACGCTATCCTTAACAGCTGAGCTAAATTAAGGCGGTCGCGGCGCGGCGAAATTAGCGACCATATTCTGCGTGGAAAGAAAAACGCATGAAAACTCGAAAACACGCGTTTTCCCAAACATAAAACTAATCTAGATCGATTGTTTACCCCCAAAAACCCCTATATACAAATTTTCAGCGAAATCGTTAGAGCCGTTTTCGAGATCACAAAAATTTATTAAAATTTATTAAATAAAATTGGTATATGGGGGTTTTTGGAGGTAAACAATCGATCTAGATTGGTCTTATGTTTGGGAAAACGCGTGTTTTTGAGTTTTCATTCGTTTTTCTTTCCACGCAGAATAAGGTCGCTAATTTCGGCGCACCGGCCGCCATCGGCTTAGCTCAGTGGTTAAGGATGCTGACCGCTAAAAAGAGTGTTACGGGTTCGAATCCCACTCGGTGACTTACTTTTGTTTTTTTTTATGTTCAAGTTTATATATTATTTTTTATTTTGTACTGTTTTTAGACAAGTTTAAAAAAAAATAGTTAATGTTTGAGATGTAACCGACCGAGCAAAGCTCGGTCACCCAGGTACTGCACATTAAGGAAGCAATAAATGATTGAGTATTGAGTATGTGTCGCAGTCGGATTACATAATCGGCTTGGCCGTAGTCGGTCGACTAGTCGGCCTCTTCACAACCGACTAATCGGCTAGTCGGCCGAAGTCATAATCGGCACATCTCTAGTTACTATGAAACCCTAAAAAGACTTACCACTCGGCCCCCATCTCCACCACACCGTCTCCAAAGGGCACCGTGTGCACTCGCCCTCCGATCCGGTCCATGGCCTCCAGAGCTAGCACTTTAACACCAGCCTGTCCTAGCTCATACGCCGCGGAGGCGCCCGCAGCGCCCATGCCGACTATAATCGTCTCATAGTCGGCCATTTCCGACCTGCAACAAAAATCAAGTAATATATGTATAAGTGCCAGAGCAGCCAGGCGATTTGGCCAACACTCTCCACGCTGGCTGTTAGCTGTCGCACTGGAGGTTTAGGGTTTGATCCAGTGGGATGAGGCTGGTGTACTGAGATGCAGGCTCTGCTTAGTTCAGACACACCAGTCTTTCACAATTTTATTATTAAACCTTGAACATTACTTTTACTATAGTTTTTATATAGATATAAATAAATAAATATATATAGGGACAAATTACACTGATTGAGCTAGCCCTAAGGTAAGTTCGAGACTTGTGTTATAGGATACTAACTCAACGATACTATATTTTATAAATACATAAATAGATAAACATCCAAGACCCAGGAAAAATTGAAAAAGGCCATTTTCCAACTTGCCCTGGCTGGGGATCGAACCCATAACCTCCGGGTTGGCGGTCTAGCGTGTTGATCATTACGCCATGGAGGTCGTCATAATATTAAGTCAAGATTGTGGAGTTAATAATAAATTTGAATTTAAATCCACAGTCAGGTCAAGATGGAAAATTGCAATAAGGAAATGAACCAGCTTTGTTTGTATTTCGTGTGCGTAAGGATTGGGCTACTTTCGCATGCTGCTATCTTTTGCTGTCGCTCAGAATTGATATTTGTTAGAGCGAGAGAAGGCGACAGAACGGCAACGGTGTATCTTTTCCAGCACCAGCCATGCTCTCGTCTTTCTCTCTCGCTCTAACAAATGACGGTTCTGAGCGACAGAAAAGGACAGCATCATAGAAAAGAGCTGTTTTGTGCTGAAAGCTAAAGCCAAACCTTAATAAGGAAGTTTCCAACAAGTCAAATCAGATCCTTTTTTCTAAACATCAAAAGAAAAATGTTCTATGGGACTTGTATGAAATAAAGCCATATGAAATTTGGAAATTTGGGAATCTTTAGGTGAGGCCTATGTCCAGCGGTGGACGTTATGCGGCTGAAATAATGATAAGGCCCAACGCAGACGACAGGCTATCTGTAACGCACTTTTTAGTCTGTGATAGTCTGTGAAAATAGAACCTATGGAATCATACGCAGTAACGCACACGTTGCGCGCCGGACTTTTTGCGCGTCGTGTGCGTTACTGCATGTTATTCCATTGGTTCTATTTTCACAGACTAAAAAGTGCGGCACGGATTGGTCTGTCGTCTGCGTTGGGCCTTATCATGATGAAAGCCATATGACGTCTTAGTTTCTCGCTCTTAATATCAGTTTTTCTGAAATAATAAATAATACTAATATTATAAATGCGAAAGTGAGTTTGTATATTTGTTTGTTTGTTTGTTACCTCTTCACATTTGAACTACTAAACCGATTTGGATGAAATTTGGTAAGGATATAGTTTGAGATTCGGGGAAGGACATGGGGTACTCTTTATCCCAAAATTGCGGGGCGAAGCCCGCGGGTACAGCTAGTCTCTAATATCATTGAAAATGGATATGATCCATTGATCATTCATCATATCCATGTCATTACAAGTGACATTATTTTGTGACATTTGATTCTATTAACAGCGCCAAATAATTTATTTTTGACCGGGAAACATCTTAATTGGCCAACAGATCTATCCGCTATCTAGGTTACATCTCAAGGTACAATCACATAGCACTACTACTGTTTATATACACGCTGACTTTTTATTGGTTTTGGAAAAAGAAATGTCGTATAGTAAATAATTTCCTCTATCCATATATGTAATCCAAATTTCTGTATGTCATAAGATAAAAAAGTTGCGTAAATGATTTTCGATCGAGACCACGTAGTTATACGCCGGCCACCAGCTGCGTAATGTCGATGACCCCGGCCGGCCGGCGGGCGGTGTATGGCGGCGGTACTACTAATTGATCTTACAATTTTACTTTCGAGTTTTAAACAACATTTTTTGTTTCTGAATTTTTATTTTGACTAGCTAATTAGGTCTTACTAACGATGACTATGAAGTGGCCTTCGGCTTCAAAACCAATGAAAAATCACTGTGTATATTAGCCAAATAGGTTATACTTTATCTTTTGAATAATGTTTAGTGTAATTTCGGTATATGTTATTTATCTCATATTCGTATTACTATGTTAGATAACAATGACTTCTATGAAGATGGGTGTTATATATTGACATGTGGGTAGCTGCAGATACCCCAGTTCGGTTCTACAACGGAAGCCAGCACACGTACGTAACAATCTGGCGACGAGAATAAATGCGTAAATTAAGTGTTAGTACATTAAACATAGTGTTTGAATGTTTATTTGAAGTGCTATTGAGTGTGGTAAATAAAAATGGTGAAATTCAGTGAATTTCATATGGACAAAGACAATTGGAAAAATTACGTGCATAGGTTCGACTATTGTCTACTCGCGAACGGTATTGAGACAGATGAGTTAAAAAAAGCTAATTTCTTTGCTGTTTGTGGTCGCGATTTATACGATTTGATCGAGTCGTTAATTTCACCGCGAAAAATCAAGGACATAATCTATACAATTGTCAAAAATGCGTTAGACGACCATTTTAATCCAAAGCAAAATGAAATAGTGCAGTCGTATAAGTTTCACATGAGATGTCAATTAGGTAGTGAAAATATTAAAGAGTACGTGGCTAGTTTGCGTAAATTGGCTATAGAGTGCAACTTTACCGATTTAGATCGCACGTTACGTGACCGGCTAGTATGTGGCATTCGGGATAAGTACATTCAAAAACAATTGTTACAACAAACGACATTAACGTTTGATCAGGCGGTAAAATTGGCATTGACCGTTGAAACGGCAGACGCTGGAGTGATAGTCATGGCGACAACGCCAGCGCCCTCTAGCGCAGGGCCGGCGCCGCTCGCGACGGGCGGCGACGAGCCAATGGAGGTGAACAAAATTAAAGCGAAGCCGTTGGAACCGGGCAAGGATTGTTGGCGGTGTGGCAAGACCCACGGGGGGTTTTGTAGGTTCAGATATAGTAAATGCTTTGTGAGTAAAAAGACGGGCCACATTGCCGAGGTATGCTACAAGGCACGAGAAAAAGATAAGTCTAAGGAAGTAACTCATCTGAATGGATTGTATGAAGAAAGTTTTTGTAATTTCGTATCGAACAAGGTACCTCCGTTTTATGTAAATGTTAAAATGAATGGTAAGCTGGTACATTTAGAAGTTGACTCGGGGGCTGCCTATTCAATGTTAAATGAAAGTACAGCCAGAGAAATTTGGAACGGACGGTTGCCAAAGCTGGATGACTCGAGAGTAAGGCTGACCACCTGGACAAGTAACCCGGTAGAGTTACTTGGAGAAACCACGGTAGACGTAAGTTTTAAAAATATACAGACTAAACTGAATGTCCTGATTGCGAAAGGCAATGGTCCAAATTTGTTAGGTCGTAATTGGTTTCCAGATTTAAAAATTGATATGTATGGAATTTTTAACATGAAAGTAGAAAATGTAGACATAAATGCTGTATTAAAAAAATATGGAGAAGTATTTCAGCCAGGGTTAGGGAAGTATACTGGACCAGTAGTGTCGATACCATTGAAATCAGAAGCAAAGCCAAAATTTTTAAAATGTAGACCGATTGCATTTGCCATTAAAGAGAGGGTATTAAAAGAGATAGACAGGCTAGTGGCAGAAGATGTGTTAGAACCAGTGAGTCATCCTGAGTTTGCCAGTCCGATTGTGCCTATAATTAAGAAGAATGGAAAGGTTATGCTTTGCGGTGACTATAGGGCCACAGTGAATATGGCTACAGAAACTGATACATATCCTTTGCCTACATTAAATGAAGCTTTTTCAGTTTTGCAAGGTGGTGTCATATTTAGTAAAATTGATTTAGAGCAAGCGTATACGCAGGTGGTTGTTGATGAGCCTACTTCGAAATTGCTAACATTAAACACTCCTAAAGGATTATTTAAATGCAAGCGATTGGCATTTGGGGTCAAAGCCTGTCCAGGAATTTTCCAGCGCATGATGAGTAATTTGTTGGCAGGGGTCCCAGGAACAGCGGTTCTGTTGGATGACATAGTGGTAACTGGAACCACAACACAAGAACACAGCTATAGACTTCAGTGCATTTTACAAACTTTAAAGAATGCAGGTTTGAGGGTCAACAAGGAGAAGTGTCAATTCGGGAAGCCTAGCATAGAATTTCTGGGACATGTTATTGATGCTAAGGGATTACATCCCTGTGGAGACAAGGTCAAGGCAATAGTAGAGACACCAGCACCAAAAAACTTAAGAGAATTACAGGCATTTCTGGGGTTATTAAATTTTTATGACAGATTTTTAGCTCAGAAGGCAACTGTGGCAGAACCATTATATAAATTGCTATTGAAAGGGGCAAAATGGGAATGGACGCAAAATTGTCAACAAGCATTTAATCTTTTGAAGCGCACGTTAACCACAGGGGACACATTAGTCCATTACGATTTAAAGAAACCGGTGGTTATTACATGTGATGCCTCACAGTATGGGCTTGGTGCGGTGCTAGAACATAAGATGGAAGACGGCTCCTTAAGACCTATAATGTTTGCATCCAGAACTATGAGTTGTCATGAAAGAAATTATTCGCAGATTGATAAAGAGGCTGCAGCAATAATTTTTGCGATACAAAAATTCTACTGTTACATTTTTGGCCGTAAAATTATTATTCAGACAGATCATAAGCCACTTCTGGGGATATTTGATCCACAAAAACCGATACCTAACATGTTATCACCCAGGATGTTAAGATGGGCCTTGTTGCTAAATGCATATGACTACGAGTTAAAGTATGTTGAAGGTAAAAAAATTGGGAATGCGGATGCACTGAGTAGGTGGCCTGGACCAGAGAAGGGAATAAAAGAAGAGGTGCAGGAAGTTAGTGTCTTACTGTTAAATGAGACACCGGTTGAGTTAGAAATGACAGCTAAGGATGTGGCAAAGCTGACTAAGAGTGATGGAATATTAGCGAAAGTGATGTTTTGGATAAGAAATGGTTGGCCTGGTAAAGTAGAAGAAAAATATAGAGAGTACTACACAAGAAGAGAGGAACTAACAGAATACAATGACTGTATATTGTGGGGAGGTAGAGTAATTTTGCCCTATAAGCTGCACAAAAATGTTCTTCAGGAACTCCACAACAATCATGATGGCATAGTCATTACTAAGGCAATAGCAAGGAGTTATTTCTGGTGGCCTGAACTTGATAGGGATATAGAGAGCATGGTACAAAATTGCCAGGTCTGCAGGGAAGTAAGAAATATGCCAGCCAAAGTTACTCATAGATGGATCTCTCCACCAAAGGCTTGGTCTAGGCTACATATTGATTTTGCAGGTCCTTTTATGGGTAAGGTTTTCTTGATATTAATTGATGCTTACTCCAAATGGCCTGAGGTAAAGATAGTTAGTGAACAGAGTTCGAGTATGGTGATTAACAAACTTGAAGAGATATTTTCAGAACAAGGACTACCAGATACCATAGTGAGTGATAATGGGAGAGCTTTCATATCAGAGGAAATGTGTCAATACTTTAAACAAAACGGCATTTAACACATTCTGGTACCTCCATACCATCCGGCTTCGAATGGACAAGCAGAAAGAACGGTTCAGACCATAAAATTAAAGTTAAAAAAGATGGCACATCTTCCATGGCCAACAAGACTTCAGAAGATATTATATGGCTTGCGAACAACGCCCAATTCTGTCACTGGGAAAACACCGGCAGAATTGTTGAATAACCGACGGTTCAGAACTAAATTTGATAGGTTTCATCCCCTGTCAATTCAACAAAAGGAGACTGAAGATGTAGAAGAAAATGAAACAAAGAAGGTGAGACAATTCAAAGTTGGGGAGACAATTTGCTTCAGGAATTATAGAGGTGGACCCAGGTGGCTAGAAGGGACTATAGTCAAGAGAATTGGGATTTTAAGGTATAAAATTAAACAAGGTAATAAGTTATTCATAAGGCATGTGAACCAGATGCTAGGATTTACCAGGAATGAAGGGGAAGAAGAACAAATAGGTACAAGGAAGGACAGTGAAATGAGGCATGAAGAACCTGGTCAGGGAGAAGAGGAAAAAGGAGATGAAGCATATGGAACCATTAGAATTCCTCCAAAAAGCCAGTGGGCAGAAATTATTGGGGTAAAAGGTCCTGAGCAATGCGAGCTACGAGATGATTATCAATCAGTCACTAGAATGGAATCTAACAGCAACAAACGACCCCGGTCAAGTGAAAGCCCACCGTCTGCCAAACCATCCTTTAAAAAGATAGCGCTTCAAGAATGTACGAGTGTACATAGTTCAGACATAGAATCTGATAATGAAGAAGAAAATTATAATGCAGATAGCCACAGATATAGATGTAATAGATAACGCACGTATCAAGATTTGTATGGAAACCAAGCGTGCCAACTTTTTAAATGCCTACTGTGACGTCACAGGCAATTTTAGTGACGGGAAATTCAAACCGATTCAAAGAAAGCGCTCACTACGATTTAAACGATTTATTGAAGACGCACGCCGCCGCCCTGATCGTCTCGCTCATACTCATAGATTTTATATCTGTGGTCTCGCTCGCTCACTCCGCGCTCGCTAACCATACGATCGATTAACTTTCAAGTTAATCGATTTGTGATAAAAATCACAATCGATTTTCTGATTGACGAATGATATGAAATTGGATAAACAAATGATTCTAAACGGAAAATTGTTTGATAATAAAGAATAAATATTTGTACTCAAATTATTTCAATTTAACTGAAATTCAAACTATACCAACTTATTAAAATTTAAATTAAAACTAAAAATTACAAATAATGTAAATATTTCAATTGAACTTTAAAAATAAACTATTATTATTCCTTAATAATCGGCCAAGTGCAAGTCGAATTCGCGAACAAAGGGTTGCGTACTATTATCTATAAAAAAACACGTTTTTACCAATTTCAATGCGTTTTTTTAACGTTGAAGCAACTTCCCTTGCGGTCGTTCTTAGCCATGTCAGACTTGTCTCACTCCGCGTAGAGGTATCGAAAATATACCGCTTCAATGGGGGAAATTCAGTAGGGACGACTCACTAACGAGCAGTGAGCAGTGACGCACGCGCGGTTTTGTTCACCAACGTGTGACCAGTAGTATATGTTCAAAGAGCGACTATATTACATGTATGTACATGAACTCTGAAAATATTACCCTCGTTTTCTAAAGTGTAAATTAGGAAATGAGCTTGTTTATACATACATACATACATACTATCACGTCTTTATCCCTAATGGGGCAGACAGAGCATTTTGGGTCTTGCGGTTCTATGCAGATCCCAGGGCCGCAAGACCCAAAAGCCACTTTTAGCGTCATGGTGGGCGAGAAGATGGAAAAGCAATCAATACAGTGATGGGTTGCTAGCCGCATCGCCTGTTAACATGATTTGCATTTTTGCCCATTCCCTCGATCGGCTTTTACGATCTGCGTGGGAAGAGAAGCAGCTGGTACATTCTAAGTTTTTTTTTATTTCTTCCAGACCAGCATGGGAGCTAAGCTAAGCTAAGCTTGTTTATAATCTATTAAATTGGCTCTTTAATAATAGTTAATATCATTCGTCAGTCCGATATCGATTAAAATCGATTATTGGTATATGTTGTAGAACGAACTACACTAGTCGCTAAATTTTACTGACGAATGAGAAATTGCCGGTACCACGACGTCGTAGCGATGCGCGACAGTATCGCTTGTTTCGATATTCATTGCTTCTTAACACACAACGTCGGATCAAACGCTCAAAGCAAACGCGGCAATGTAATGTGAATATAGTTTTTAAACCTTAATCTATACTTATTTAGGTATAATCTTGGAATCACCGCTTGGAATGCTTAAAAAATTGTTTTAAAATGAATTTACGCATAATTTTTTTTTTAAATAATTTAGCTGTGGTAGGAAATATGTCCTTGACTATAAGCGCTTGCAATTTTTGGGCTGTTGCAGTTTATTATCACGCAACGAGGCATTATCTTATTTTTCGCTGCCGTCCGGCTGCAATCACAGACACGCGCGGACTGTCAGTAGCGGCGGCCAACCTCGACGCTTTGTCTGATACCGGATTTACACATGCGTGTTCGCTATTCGCCTCGTCATTCGACGAAACATTCCACGAACTATTCGTGTACGAATGCCGACGCGAACTGCTGTTTACACATTCGTGTGTTAATTCGCACACGAATATGCAGGACGTGGACATAATGGCGGCGGCATGCACGCTACAAAATTGCAATTATGTCTTCCACTCGGGTACTCGTATTTACCTGCGCTTAGGTATATACCTGTATGTGGTGGGTAGATTGGGATGTTTATTTAAAACTAGCCGAAGTCCGCGACTTCGTTCGCGTAGACTTTATGACTTCGGAAAATGCTCATCAGTCTGAATAACTTTTGCTAAGATGTCATTTTTAGGGTTCCGTACCCAAAGGGTAAAAAAGGGACTCTATTACGAAGACTTCGCTGTCTGTCCGTCTGTCTGTCATCAGGCTGTATCTCAAGAACCGCGATAGCTAGACAGTTGAAATTTTCACAAATTATGTATTTCTGTTGCCGCTATAACTACAAATACTAAAAACAAAATAAAATAAATATTTAAGCTTTTAGCTTATTTGGGGCTCCCATACAACGCGATTTTTTATAGATAATGGTACGGAACCCTTAGTGCGCAAATTCGATTCGCACTTGGCCGGTTTTATATGTATACTCTACGAATAATAATTCTCTTATTATATAATGAGAATTATTATTCGTAGTGGTATACTGTATAGACTAGTGGACTTTATCCGTGTTATTATAAAACGCAGACTAGCTGTACCCGCGGGCTTCGCTCCCCGTGGGAATTTCGTGATAAAGAGTACACTATGTCCTTCCCCGAGTCTCAAATTATATCTATACCAAATTTGTTCTATATCGGTTCAGTAGTTTAAGCGTGAAGAGATAACAAACAAATATACAAACACACTTTCGCATTTATACTATTAGTAGGATACAAATTTAGTGAGAGTCCTCTAATTATGTGTAGAAATGTATCAAAAGGTCATTTAATGTATAAAACAATGAATATATCTAAAAGAGAAAATAACAAAGATTAAAATCACTGATGCTAAAAGTACTTATTAAATATAGAGACATCATCTACTTGATGTCTGATTGCCTATTTTAACATATAATTAGGTCTACACACATTTGCCCACAAAAAATGTTAACTTAGACCTTTCAATTCGTATGTTTCCATACAAGTCATACAACGGGTACATACGAGTATACGTCCTGTTGGGTCGGGCGCTAGCTGCCAACTGCCGGCAGGCGAAAGTGTAAACAGCCAGTTCGTGTTCGCTATTCGTGTCCTTTGATTCGCGTCCGAAAAACCGCCCTCAACGCGAACTCGCGAATCGCGAGGCGAATCACGAGGCGAATAACGAACTGACTGTTTACACATGCTAGTTCGTTATTCGCCTCGTCATTCGCCTCGCGATTCGCGCGAATGTGTAAACGCGGCATGAACTTACACGCGAAGTAGGTGCATTTAAGTCGTCTATCTATATCTATGTCTGTGCAGATAGCCAATAAAATTTAAATAGTAAAAATAGACAATGAAAGCATGTGTAGGGTATAAGTGAACAATTTAGTGTTTAATATGTGATAGTATATGTGAAGTGACTCAAATAGTGGAACAATCAGTAATGTGTCCTCTATCCTGGGGGACAGGCATGTTATATATTGACATGTGGGTAGCTGCAGATACCCCAGTTCGGTTCTACAACGGAAGCCAGCACACGTACGTAACAATGGGGCATCCACAACGGAGGAGGTGGCAGTAGTGGTCACTACATCAGCCATATAATAATAATATTTAATAATATGTTAGGTTCTTTTTTTACTTTTTATAGATATATTATAAAAAATAACCTAATATATGTAAGTAACAAAAAATTAAAAAAAAAAAGAAATTGTTTATTCATAACAGTATTTTTAAAAGCTGTATTTCGAGTAACATAATAAATAAATGAAAAATAATAATATAATTATCATCACATCAGCCATCATGTCTTTGTTATGACTACACATAATAAATATTGATATAACGCACAACTCAATGTTTTATCTAGTTACTATGTATCAATGCTGATTAATACATAAACTAGTTGTTTGCCATGAACTGTGATTTCTGTGGCCTTATGGTCATCAAGCCAGGCTAGGGTTGGCATATTAAGCCGTCGGTCCCGGTCACTGTCTTTGACATTGGTCGTTACCTAAAACCGTGTCAGAGGCTTTTAAGGCGGTTTAAAAACTCTTGACACTAGTGTTAGTCACTAACACACACGATAAGAAGAAAAAGGGTTGCCAGCAAGTATATAATATACTAGCTTTGCCTGTGGACTTCACCCCCTGTGGGAATTTTGGGGTAAAAACTATCCTAGGTCTTTCCCTGGGTATCAAACTATATACATATCTAATTTCATCTAAATAGGTTCAGTGGTTGAAGCGTGAAGTGGAAACAAACATACAAACTCTCTCGCATTTATAATATTAGTAGGATAGGATAGTAGGATTATCTTACTAAATTAGGTGATCAAATAATATATTTCTAAATATATCATCACATGAATGTAGTGTTTGTCCAAGTCGGTTTACTCAGAATATACATTTGAAAAGACATGTAAGTGAGAAATCATCATCATCAGGTCTTTTAGTCTCCACTGCAGGAGCACGACCCTCTCTGTACTACCAGAGCCATACTTGGCCAGAGCAGCAGAGGATTTGGCCTACACTCTCCACGCTGGCTGTTGGCTGTCACACTGGAGGTCCTGGGTTTGATCCCTGGTCAGGTCAAGATGGAAAAGTATATTTTTCAGAATGACCTGGATGTTTATCTATATAGATATGTATTTGTTATAAAAAATAGTATTTTTAAGTTCTCATAACACAAGTCTCGAACTCAGGTTCTAAGTTCGGAAACTAACCTATGTACAAATGTATTATTTTTAATTATGTAATATATAGAAATTTTTATTGTGTACACATAATTTTATTGAAAAATCAAGGTAAAAGTTATAGATAGGAATGTTTTGAATTAAATGAATGTAAAGTAGGACTATAGTACCTTACGTCAGGGTTATATCAAATAATCTCTTCTTATATAACTGCACTATCGGTGTTTCAGCTTAAGAAACTAAAATAAACATTAATTATTGTAATAAATCGTATTTTCTACGGTAAATTCGTGAATTAATCACGAAAATAATTAAAAAGTTTAAAAACAAAACATTTGGGAATCACATGGGTTTGACATTGAAGTTTTGTTTTTTTTTTACACGCAATAGCAAGCAAGAGATCAAATAGCTATAGGTACCGTAAAAGAATGAAAAACTATGTAAGCTTGATATTTTTTACCCGCAAACTAGGTACACAATTAACACAATCGATTTTGATAAATTTTCTATGGGACTACCTCACAAGTGTACTGTACACTTTCGAACAAAAAAAAGAAATTCCAAATCGGTCTAGGCGTTTACGTACGAAAAAAGATTGATAACCTCCTCCTTTTTGGAAGTCTGTTAAAAACACCAAGAAAATCAAGAGATTCACTCGGTTTAAGATCGCACACTCACGGTCAGTTTGGCGCCACGCCGGGTTGGATTTCCGGGCGCGCCGTCAGTTATTTTTGGATGGACGTCAGTTCAACTGACAGGAAAAACTGATTGTCAGTGCCCAGCTGCTGGGCAGCCACAAACCATTTAGCAAACTTTAAGTCAATGCTGGAAAAAGGGTCGTCTCAATCACCCACCTATCACATTTTGGGTACTACCGAAACTCTTTATCACACTACCTACTTCTAAAGGCGAAAGTTTGTAAGTTTATGTGTGTATGTTTGCTACTTCTCTATGCACAAACGGCTAAAACAATTTTGATTAAATTTGGTATGCAGGTAGCTTACTGGATTAACACACAGGCTACTTTAGGCGCGGTACCGCGGGGCGCAGCTAGTTATGCTTGCGTCGCATATATGTGACAAACATTGTCGGGCCCATTCCGCGAAGGTCGCATATTTGCGACAAAAAAAAAAATGCTCATATGGAACATAACTTACGTATCCATATCCGTTTTTGGTTGTAGATAGGTATGTTAGATTTACCATGTCTCGCGCTGGGGGCACGACAATTGATATAAAGTCTCGCGGTGAAAGGGTTTATTATATGGAAGTAGGTATGCAGTATTACCGACCGTCAAAGATCTTTATCAAAAAATTCAGGCAGACCATAAATAATATCACAATTTTTCAGGAGGATTCTTCCATTCTTACTACTTATTTCCCTTGATTGACTTTTAACAATTGCGCGGGAGAAGCAGCTTTTTATTATATATCTTTCCTAGCCCATTAAAAGACATAGATCCTGTTGAACTAAAGGCCTTTCCCTATAAGCAGTGGTTCCCAAACTTATTTTGTCTACTACTTTGAGAATAAATATTTTTTTAGCGCCCCCATTTTTTCACCTATTTAAAAACCAGCCAACTGATACAGGAATGCACAATTCGGGTTATTTAACAAAAACTTGTTAAAACATGATAGATATCTACGAGTACTAATAACTATTAAAATGCGAAAGTGTGTCTGTTGCCTTTTTATTTGTTTGTTTGTGTCTACTTTTATTACGAAACGGAGCGACCGATTGACATGATTTTCATTTTTTCTATATTCAATAAAATAGGACAGATATATGAACTACGCGGAGAGAAATATAGAACCGAGTTTGAGCAATCTTTTAATTCATATTAGTTGATGTTCACAAGTTGTTGTTGAGAGTCGAGAGCTCTTGCAGTCGTTGTTTAAGAGGCCTCCTAGCTAAATAAAGCTCCTAGCAAAAAAAAAACATTTTCTTTCTGGGTCTCTTACCGCCCCCCTTGAGACCTGCGGCGCCCACAAGGGGGCGTTATCGCCCACTTTGGGAACCACTGCTATAAAGGGAGGAGTTTCCCGTAATCAACAGGCTGGGCCATTAGCTGTGTGGTTTCCGGCAAAGTAGAATTAAGTATATAGGATAGGGCCACTCCAAGTCCTCCCTTTTGATGCTACTTGTAGTCATTGAGTCATCCATCGAAATGCGGACCACGCCCGGTGTAGCTTAACATGCGAAAGCATTGTAATGTGCATTCAAGCCACCGAGCTCCTCAAAAAAAAAGTATTTGTACCTTTTCACCGCGAACTTCGGATTTATCCGACAAACATTGTCGTGCACATTTCGCGAGCGTCGGATATTTGCGACAAAGAAACCATCCTTTTTTCGTTATACCTAGGTACATATTTATTTTAGACTAGCTGAAGCCCGCGACTTCGTTCGTGTGGACTTTATGTCTCTGGAAAATGCTCATCAGGCTGAACAACTTTTACTAAGGCGGCATTTTTATATCTCTTATAGTTTAGCTGGACCATTAGGGTTCTGCATCAGGCGTTCCATTTTCCAAAATCATTTATACCCTAAATGTTGCCCAGGCTTAATAGCTATATAACAAAAAAAGTTTCATTCGAATCCGTCCAGTATTTCCGGAGATTAGCGTGTACAAACAGGCAGACTTTTTTTTTAAATTCTTACTCTATTACTACGTCTCCATCGAACCCAATATTTTTTTTGGAAATATATTTAACTAGCAGTCCATCCCGGCTTCGCCCGTGGTACATACATAGCCTATGTCACTCAGGGATAACATACCTATCCAACAGTGAAAGAATTTTTAAAATCGATCCAGTAGTTTCGGAGCCTATTCAATACAATCAAACAAACAAACAAACAAATCTTTCCTCTTTATAATATTAGTGTAGAAGTGTAGATGTACAGACACACTTTTTTTACTGTTTTATCTACACTAATATTATAAAGAGGAAAGATTTGTTAGTTTGTTTGTTTGATTGTATTGAATAGGCTCCGAAACTACTGGATCGATTTTAAAAATTCTTTCACTGTTGGATAGGTATGTTATCCCTGAGTGACATAGGCTATGTATGTACCACGGGCGAAGCCGGGATGGACTGCTAGTTATATGTATAGATATAGATTCACTATGCCTCACGCTGGAAGCACGACAACTGACATAAAGTCTCGCGGTGAAAGGGTTAATATAAAATAGAAAAGGCTCGTGCTTTCCGCAGCATGAAGGAGCTCAAGATAACTGCCCACTCACCCAGTATCAACACTCGCCGCATTTACACCGGCTAGGATGCAAAACACCAACCAGACACCCATCTGCCACATGTTGACGCCGGCAACTGATTGTCATGACCTTAAATACGGCTTATATAACAGCAGTTATCTGTATGAACTCTTATTGTATACAAATTGAAGATAATCTGCTTGCCTGTGTGGAAATATAATAATACGAGGAAATAACAACTATACTCTATGCATATAAAGAGGTTAAGAACTTAGCGGAAGGAAGAGAGACATGGAAAGCACTCCACCGACAAGAGCCCAGCTTTTAAATATAAGAAGAAGAACCACTATACCAACTACTTATATACAACTTGGTTTTGACACTATGCGAAGAGAAAGAGAACATCATCATCATCAGCTTTCAAAAGCCCACTGCTGGGCATAAGCCTCCCTTTGTCTGCGCCATCCCGTTCTGTCCGCGGCCGCTGCTATCCAGTTCTTACCAGCGAGTTGCCTGATATCGTTGACCCACCGAGCCACTCGACGTCCCACACTGCGCTTACCATTACTGGGATACCACTCGGTGGCGGCAAAGAGAACATCTTCTTCTTCTTATATTTAAGAGCTGGGCTCTTGTCGGTGGAGTGCTTTCCATGTCTCTCTTCCTTCCGCTAAGTTCTTAACCTCTTTATATGTTTTCACGTTTAATTTTTCTTTTATTTGGTCTATAAATTTTCTTCTGGGGTTTCCTACTCCTCTCTTTCCTTCTATTTTTCCTTCCATTATTGTTTTAAAGAACGCATCGTGGCGTAGTAGATGACCGAACATTTTCCCTCTTCTATTTTCTATAATTTGTATTATTTGTCTTTGAGAACATATGTAACGCAAAAGACACTAAATATAAAGGTAAACGGACATAAAGGAAGAGGAAGACAAAAGAAATGATGGATGGAGTGCGTTATGCATGACATGAGTATAGTTGGGGTGTATGAAGGAATGTCGGGGAATAGAGGGGTAAGGAAGGATAAGTCATACTGCGTCGATCCCAAATAAAATGGGTTAAAAGTAAGGTAAAGATGATGATATACTATCTATACACGGTGATTTTTCATTGGTTTTGAAGCCGAAGGCCACTTCATAGGCATCGTTAGTAAGACCTAATGAGCTAGTCAAAATAAAAATTCAGAAACAAAAAATGTTGTCTAAACTCGAAAGTACAATTGTGAGATCAATTAGTAGTACCGCCGCCATACACCGCCCGCTGGCCGGCCGGGGTCATCGACATTACGCAGCCGGCGGCCGGCGTATAACTACGTGATCTCGATCGAAAATCAATTACGCAACTTTTTTATCTTATGACATACAGAAATTTGGATTACATATATGGATAGAGGAATTTATTTACTATACGACATTTTTTTTCCAAAACCAATAAAAAGTTAGCATGTATACAACGTGGAAGAGACATAAATAATTCATCGAACCACGGGCTACACTAAATCACTTTAGCATAATTTTTAAAATAACAGTTAAAAATTTCGTTTCCATACGAAAATGTTTGCCGTCGCCGCGCCGGGGCAATTTGTATGGGATTAATGTATTTGTTTTTTGACTTATTTTATTATTGAAGTGAAAACTTCTTTAGCGGCGTTGTGCACTTTTTTTGGAATGGGTAAAAAATGTTAAACTCGCGTCAGGACACGTGGCCTGATCGAAAATTCGTAAGACGGCGCAGGGCGCTTGTGCGAATGTTCGTGTGTGTTTATGTTACAGCATAGATGGTGACAGCTGATGGCTCGACCGTCTGTGTAGTGGCCATACTGCTGTGTATTTGAAAATGATTTTGTTGAAAATGAATTTGGTCATGCTTGTGACATTTGTGACAGACTGTGGTTCAGAGATTTGAAATATTTTATACTGATAATTAAAGCAATTCGTGCAAAATTATTCCCTAACCATTCCAAAATATCAAAAATGCACAACGTTAATATTCAAGTTTTCACTTCTGCCGGCACTCCCAGAGTGCAACCCGTCGTTTTTTATTGTACTATAGTGGTGCTGGATGCAAGCCGCTCTAGATCGGACATTTTGGAAATCCTTAGGAGTGGCCTATGTCCAGCGGTGGACGTTATGCGGCTGAAATGATGATGATACTATATAGTGATCTAGTATAGCCTGTGGTTCGATTTATTATGGGTATACCCTTCCATGTTGTATACATATAGGTCTTCTTCTTATCGTGTGTGTTAGTGACTAACACTAGTGTCAGTTTTTAAACCGCCTTAAAGGCCTCTGACATGGTTTTAGGTAACGACCAATGTCAAAGACAGTGACCGGGACCGACGGCCTAACGTGCCCTCCGAAGCACGGATCATCTTACTTATCAGACAATCAGGTGATCAGCCTGCAATGTCCTAACCAAACTAGAACAACAACACAAAGTCGTTGCCCCCGCTGGGAATCGAACCCGCGACCTCCGGGTATGAGCCGAACGCTCTAACCATTACACCACGGAGGCAGTTACTAGTTAGTACATATAGGTACAACTAGCCAAAGCCCGCTACTTCGTTCGCATGGACTTAATGACTCCGAAAAATGCTTATCAGGCTGAACAAATTTTTCTAAGGCGTCATTTTCATATTGCTTATAGTTTAGCTGGACCATTATGGTTCTGCATCAGGTGTTCCATTTTCCATTTTCCATTGCCCAGGCTTAATAGCAATATAACAAAAAAGTTTCATTCGAATCCGTCCAGTATTTCCGGAGATTAGAGAGCACAATAAGGCAAACAAAAATACAATTTAAAAATTCTAACTTTATTTTATTATACTACTAGCCGAAGCCCGCGACTTCGTTCGCGTGGACTTTATGTCTCTGGAAAATGCTCATCAGGCTGAACAACTTTTACTAAGGCGGCATTTTTATATCTCTTATAGTTCAGCTGGACCATTATGGTTCTGCATCAGGCGTTCCACTTTCCAAAATCATTTATACCCTATATGTTGCCCAGGCTTAATAGCTATATAACAAAAAAAGTTTCATTCGAATCCGTCCAGTATTTCCGGAGATTAGCGTGTACAAACAGACAAACAGACAAACAGACATACAGACAAACAGACAGACATTTTTTTTTTAAATTCTTGCTCTATTACTACATCTCCATCGCCCCCAATATTTTTTTTGGAAATATATTTAATGTACAGACACACTTTTTTTACTGTTTTATTATATGTATAGATGTCTCCATCGCCCCAATTTTTTGGAAATATATTCAATGTATGTACTCACGTTTTTTTACTATTTTTTTATATTATATAATAATATATATAAGTAGGTAGGTATTGATAAAAGTTGTTGAAAATTGCAACCATTTACCTAGTTATTACATGTTTTGATAACCTTTTGTTAGTCTCCTTGATTCTCTTGTTTTGTATAGATAAGTTTGCAAAAACTTGCTTGAAACGGTACGGCCCGGCCTGTGTCACTCCCCGTTTAGGTATCGAAAATATACCTACATTATTACAATGTGTGCCGACCACTCCGGAGTGGTAAATTCTGCGGTGGGTCTTAGCTATGTTTGATGAATATCGGTTCGGCCATTTAAAAGTTATTAGGTTATTGCTTGAAAGTCGGGGTATTTTACCTGTCAAATAATAGATGGCGCTACTAATACGAAGTAATTCTACTATTTAGTGCCTCCACCCATCACTAGATGGCGATTACATAATATGAAACTATTAAAGAAATTACATAGAATATAATTTCTTTGGAAGCTATTTGTCTTTTTATAAACTTTTCTCTTTTCTCTCAGACCAGCATGAAAGAAATAACATAGTCTACAGGACCACTTTTGTTGTGGTTTCACTAGCTTCAAACATGCATGACGGTCTCTGGTGACTGATAAACAATTATAATCAATTATGTCTATTGGTTATTAAGGGTCATGGTGGTAACTAGCTCGCTTGACTTGCTTCCACGCAGATTATCCTTATGCTAAAGGTTGGCAAATAAGTTTCTCCATATGGCGAAAGAAATCGTACTAACGATTTCTTTATAAGTAAAACTTAACGTGGCACCGTAAAAAATAATATAATTACTAACGTAATTATATATAACTTATACCAAACTATTGCCCGTATACAATATCCTTTTTTATTAAGTACAAATATTTTAAGGGGTGATTCAGTCCATCATTTTAAACAACTTTTCCCAATAAATGTATATCGAAATACGAAAAATATTTTTTCGATTTTCATACAAATCGAAGTAGTCATGTGATATCATTACTATGGAAAATGAAAATTTTCTTTTCGTATTTCGATATACATTTATTGGGAAAAGTTGTTCCATATGATGGACTGAATCACCCCTTAAAATATTTGTACTTAATAAAAAAGGACAATGTATATGTCGCAGTTGAATTGTATAATCCGTTGTTATTCAAAAACTCTGGTTTTGTAGAACAGCTGAAAATAGTTCAGCTCAATTGTCAATGAGTTACGTTATTACGTTTAACAAAACAGCTAGCGTTGAGATAGCATTATTATTAACTAGAGGCAGCGTGCGGCTTCGTCCGCGTTAACCACGCGAGTGAAGTCGCGGGCGTAATGCAATATAGCCTATAGCCTTCCTCGATTAACGACCTATCTAATACCGAAAGAATTTTTCAAATCGGACCAGTGGTTCCTGAGAATTTCGCGTTCAAACAAACAAACTCTTCAGATTTATATATAAGTATGGATTGGGTTACCATTATTGAATAAAACTGTGTTACCAAACAAAATAATATATAAGGGGACAATAGTTGTTATTTTTATATAACTCGTGGGATGGAAATAAAACTTCAATTCATCTCCTTACTAAATAATTCAGTCTCTAACATCATAATACACTAATGAAGAATGATAATCAGCTCGATGCAATTGGATTAGAGATATAGACATTTTGTAAACCCGACAACTCAATGGCGCATCGATTTCTTACGGCAAATTGATCCACGTGAATTTTCCATCTTGCCGGAAGGCGGGCGTCGAAATAACAATATGGGCACCAAGCTAAACTACAAATCTAAATCTACTTTATTCTTTTCAATCTTTTGCACTCCGAAATCACAAACGATGCCCCCGATGTCTCTCGATAAAAACAGCTTAGTCCCGGAACGCGGCGAATAATTTACTTTATGGGAGGCCATATTTGTTGTTATGACACTGACACTTCACAAGCCACAAGTGGCAGAATTCCGAACTAATCGTTCTACAATCTTACGTTAGCTAGTTTGTTAAACGTAACACATTGGGCGATCTAGCTGACCGATTTTCAGCTATATTACAAAACCGAGCTGTAATGCCAAATAGCTAGTTTTTGAATAACAGCGGATTATACAATCTAACTGCGACATATATAAACATAATTATTACTCTTCTTTGTCACTAGATGACGCTTTATGGTAATAATTTAAACATTAAAATCTTTTATTCCTATTATTTAAATAAAGTAGTAATCTAATTAATAAAATATAACTTATGCGGAATGCAATAAATATTTTTAAAGCATATTCAACACTTCTTTTGTCACTTTTTGCTAGTCGTGTGTGCTGCCATCTTTGTGTGCCTACCCCGCAACTGCAGTATTGCCTCCTCACGAGCCCTCCAATAGTTCCTATGGCGTTGAGTATGTGTTACGTTAGTAATTTAGTACTAAAGTAATTTTTTGGCTAATGTGTAAATAAAAAGCATAATTAAAACTTACTTTATGTTTTTATTCATTAAAATTATCACATTTATACCAACTCAATTCAATATTACTTATAATAATTATCTTTAGGGTTTTCAAAAATATGACATAAGATGGCAGCACAATTACGTCAGCTCCAATCGACTGTTGTGATTGGACCATCAGTTGACAGGTTCTTTTGTTCCGTCAAATGTGACCAATCACAGCAGCTTGATGGACCTGACGTCACTGTGCTGCCATCTGCTGTAATATTTTTGAAAACCCTCATTAAAATCACTAAATAATATGTACAGTCTATTTTAAGCTGGGCATTGACGATCAGTTTTTCGCGTCAGTTTAGACGTAAAACTGTGGCGTCACTCCAAATGGTTTTAGGCTAACTAGATTTCCCCATTCACTGGCGTCACTCCGACTCTTCAGTTTTCGATTGCTCAATCATCGCGGGCGCCGGGCGCTGCGAGCGGACTGACGCCATTGGAATGACGATCGCACACTCACGGTCAGTTTGGCGCGACGCCGACGGATTTAGAGTAGCCACGGAAAATTTCCGGGCGCGCCGTCAGTTCAAACTCTGGCATGATGATTCGACATTCACGATCAAATTTTGGATGGACGTCAGTTCAACTGATGGGAAAAATTGATCGTCAGTGCCCAGCTTTAAAACACGGATTAACTTTGTACTAGGAAGTTCACCCGTCGTTGGGCGGCTGCCAGGTGACGGCGCGCATCTTGCGGTTGATCTCCTGCAGGATGAGGCGGCAGCGCGCGAGCTGCGCGGGCCGCAGCTGCGGCGGCGGCTCGCGCGCGCGCTCGCCCGGCGCCGGCGGCGGCCGCTGCGCGCGGCGCAGCGCGCGGCGGCGGCGCGCCCGGGCCGTCGCTACGGCACATCGTTCATTATACTATTATTTATTTATTCTAGCAACATTAACAAAAAGATCACTGCATTTTAATTTCATCACCGAATTATCAACATTAACGACAAATCACACAGGCACTTAAAGCCAAAAATATATACATGTCACCGGAAAATAACAAGACTCGTAAGTTTATCAATTTTCAAGGTAGTTGATCAACTCCCGGAAAATAATAAACAGCAGTTAAAATGTATTATTTAACGTATGTATTTTAGTAAATTGATTAATTTACGGCGCCTTGTCGTAAGATCATCCGACGAAGGCGAGGTGTACGTTGATTGGTTAAAAATTAACATGTAGTACCTAATAAATAAGTGAAATACGAATAAGTACAAATAATAGATATTCAGACTGATTGTACTTACTGATTAAACTAACTATAATACTTATAAGGTTAATAAGTGATAATTAATATCTGAGCTCAAGTATCTTTTGTTATTTAAAATATTTTTCCTTTTATTATACTAAGTCATAAAACTGTATGGCTAAATAAGAATAAATATAAAATATAAAAAAATATACATGATCTTTCACATCTCATCATCGGTATTAAAATAAATATCTAAGTGTTTGTTAACTCTATGAATAAACACTAGCCAAATGCTTATAAAATGCCCTCGACCAATTAGAGAACAGTGTATTATGTGACGGGTAATAGTTTACCGTTAAATAGTACCCTGAGCTACGATTGGCCCGTTAGTGGATGATTTTACTTGTGGCACAATCGTAAATTATTAAATTACTGCCAGGTACTGTAAGTTGACCAATTAGCTAAAATGCACTGCGTTAAATAATAAATTTCTACTAACGTTTGTTATTTTTCGTCAGTTGATCAACTAACTAGAAAATTGATCAACTTACGATTCTTGCTATTTATCGGTGACATACACACGCGCCGCTAGAATAAGTGAGAGAGAAACTATACGCTGACTTTTCATTGGTTTTGGAAAAAAAATGTCGTATAGTAAATTAATTCCTCTATCCATATACGTAACACAAATTTGTGTATGACATAAGATAAAACAGTTGTGAAAATGATTTTCGATCGAGACCACGTAGTTACGCCCGTCCAAAACAATCGCGTGAGTTCGATGAACTTCGCCGGCCGGCCGGCGGCGGTACTACTAGTTAATCTTACGATTTTACTTTCGTGTTTTAGTCAAAAAATTTTGTTACTGAATTTTTATTTTGACAATCTAATTAGGTCTTAACCCTTTGAGCGCCACTGCCCACTTTCACCGAAACACTTTACATCAGTTGTCGAGCCCAGAACTGCGAGGCATACTACCTAAATCAAAAATAAATACCTACTTACAACCAATAATTTTTCAAAATTAAAAACCGACTTCACCCCCAAACTACAACCGATTTAGAAAGTATGTATATTTAAAAAAAAGATTTTTTTTTAATCGGTCGGTGATATCATTTAAAATTTTGTCTTGTTGACCAAACCTTAGATAATCCTTCAAACTATTTTATGAACTGTTTACAGTTTAAAGTAAGAACATAAACGCACATTTGCGAAAAACGGCCACTTTTGGCTCATGTGCGAAGAAAAGCTTCACGTTATCACTTTGAAACTTTGAACTATGAACAGTAGTTCAAAAAATAGTTTAAACGGCTATCTAGGGCTTGGTCAAGACAACATTGTAAATGATATCTCCGTATAATATTTATTGGCTTTCCATAAAAACTCGAATCAGCTAATTGGTCAACTTGTATGGGAGGCCAAAATTGCTTTTCATATTTCGATATGTTTCTTGGGGAAAGTTGTTCAGTGTCACAGACTGAATTCACCCTTAAAATAGTTTCAGTATATTTAGTTAGACCTTATCCGTCTTATTATAAAACGCAGAGTAACTCTGTTACTATGTTTAAACCATTGTCCGACCAACTACAGTTAACATCTAGTAATGCCACTGTCTCATATGAAAATGTCTTGATTTGTTCAGGTAATGGTTTAAACTTATTAACAAAGTTAGTTTTATTTATAATAAGACGGTATATGTGTAGAAAACTCACCAGTTTCGTTTTTGTCCTTGCTTCCCTTGTAGTCATCGTCCAGAGACCTCTTCTTTGGTGACTGGAACGAAAATACAATTTATCTAAAGTCTGTTTACTGAGAGTTGATAAATATTATAATAGGCATGACGAAAGGAAAAATATTCTTAGTCCATCGGTTAGATTATTGAAAAATATTGTACACGTATTTTTTCTTTTTTCTGAGAAACCAAAAACTAAAAAGATGCAGCGCATTTAAATTTCTTATGACGTCACAGCCGGGTACGATTTTTACTGAGCGGTGACATCGCCCCCACTCCGGAACTTTGACGCTCTGTATCTTTGTGAATTTTTACTTTTTTGGTAAACTGAAAAATACGGGTCCATTATTTTTGGATAATCTAAAAGACGGACTAATTACAATCTTACTTTTCGGACCGCGTCGTCACCCCTATTCGTCTCAGACTAGCAACTGTCACTTAATTATCGCAAACTGTATTGCGGCCGTCGTTTGCGTGGTAAGGTAAGAGGCACGCAGTTGATGTCAACTGCGGCCCAAACGGGCGAATGGACACGGCGGCCATATATCGCCATTCCATTCTGGAATGCAGTTGGAATAACTCGTTTGAAAGTTTATGTGTTGTTTTCTGTTTTAAACAGTTTACACATCAAGAAAGTATAAATAAAGTTTTAGGGACAAAATTCTGTGTGATTTCTGTTTGTTTTTTTTTGTGTGTTACCTTTGGTGTCAGATTTTTCAAGCTGCCTAAAGGTAGCAATTTTGGTTAAATTTGGTTCAGTGTGGTTTCCGGCAGAGTCAGGGGTCTGGCAGGGCCACTCCAAGTCCTCCCGTGGATGTCGTAGAAGGCGCCTTAAATACAAGCTAAACAAAACTTACAATCAGTGACACCTCTCCTCTGGCTGCTCTGGCCAAGTATGGCTCTGGTAGCACAGAACTTACTTTTTATTTAGGGGGGAGAGACTAAGGAGCTCTGGTAGTGCAGAGAGGGTCGTGCTCCTGCAGTGGACACAAAAAGACCTAATGTCGAATGGAGAAAACCATCCTCTATTGCTATGAGGCAATTGGTTCAAAGACACTGACCCGTTTCTTGATCTGCTTCTGGTAGTGCTGCGCGTCGTAGAACTGCGGCTGCGCGCGGCGCACGCGGCCCGTGCGGCGCCGCGCCTCGTCGGCGGCCGGCGCGCTGTCCGCGCTGCGCCGCGCCGCGAAGAACGTGTGCCCGCACTTGCACGACTTTGACGCTACTGCCACCTGGAACATTTACTTTATTTACTAGTTTTATAACTCCGGAAAATGCTCCTAACCGAAGCCCGCGACATCTTTCATGCTCATCAGGCTTAATGTGTTGGCTAAGGCGTCATCACTTGCAAGACTTCGACACTACTGCCGCCTTCAACATTTACTTTATTTACTAGCCAAAGCCCGTTACTTTGTTTGCACGGTCTTGGAAATGCTGAACAACTTTTGCTAATTAAAACTAACATTAAATACAGACATTATTCAGGTGTCAAAGGGAAAGAAAAAAAGCGTCACATAGGGAGAATCGAAAAGTCAAAATACTGCGTGACGTAAATGTGGAGACCCCTTAAAAATCTTTAACTGAGAAAATGATAACATTGTAATATGTACAGTATACCTTAAAATTAATTAATGATAAGAATAAACTATGATCACAACCAAGTAAGCCGTAAGCCGTCCAAAACCAACACTGCACATCATTTTTTGAGCAAACAAGTGGTTGAAAATTAGAATAGACTGCCTGAGGAAATAGTGTCTATCACATCCATGAACTGCTTTAAAAATAGACTGGACAATTGGCTACACACAAATAAAGTGACTTTAAAACAATTATAGTAGCTAATTAAACATTTTTTGAATATGTAAAGTGACTAAATATTTGAACTATTAGATAATTTAATAAAAAATTATGAAAAATTTGAATAGTGCCTGAAATAGACACTTCAGCTTTAAGCTGCTTGTTTATAACCTAATAAATTATCAACCGGTCAAGAACCGCACGACATTAATAAATGTCCACATTCATTGTCTTACTATTGCGTCTGGTATTGGATGTACAGGAACGGTTAAATTGAGTTAATGGAGAACATGTTTCAACCTCATCCAAATTAAGTGTGTCATGAGCCACTGTGGTGAACGGGCCTGTAGTCACATTCGCCCTGATGAAGACCTCCTTATGAGATCGAAACATGTCGGCAGTAGCTGACTCTATATGTGAGTAACCTGATAACTCATTTTAACAACTTTTGCGAAGGCATTATTTTCATATTTTTTCATTTAGCTGGACCATTATGGGTCTGCATCAGGTAAACTGTTTCCATTTTCCAAAATAAATAATACCCTATATGTTGCACAGGATTAACAGCTACATAACAAAAAAGTTTTATTCGAATTTGTCCAGTATTTCCAGAGATTAGCGTTTACAAACAGACAAACAGATTTTTTTTTAATTCTTACTCTATTACTATGTCTCCTTCACCCCAATTGTTTTTTGGAAATATTTTGCTGTTTTATTTTATGTATAGATTACATTTTCGGAAGACAGCACTATATATTCCATAGACATATTCAAACAAAAAGAAATATTAAGCCATCTAATAAAGAAAGATACACTCTGGAGGTCGTGAGCCTCTGTTCTGCATTCAATTTTTTTTATGTGTCAGCAGAGTTAGAAATACAAGAAGAGTAGACTGAGTCTTGGCCCTAAGGTCTGTGTGCGGCTATATATGTGATTAGAATATTATTTAATACATATCTGCGTACCTGCAACTCGCATTTGGGGCAGCTTTTTGCTATCATTTTGTTTTTACCCATTTTCAAACACTTCAATTTGCACTTACTAAATAAACCTAAAATATCGTCTTTACTATCACTTAGGTATGTAAAATTTTATTCAATGACATAGTTTAATGAGGCTACATTGTTAATTGACTTCGTTTATAATGAATTGAACATAATTTTAATTATTTGTTGCGTTTTTCAGATCGAACAACAATCGTATGTGAACAAACCAACACATCAAATTGTCAATGTCAAATCGAGTAAACTAAACTGACATTTCTTTGGTAGTGCAGACAGGTTTAAACCGATAATCGAATCGAACACCCCATTTACACTCAGCCCTGTTGGGAAGGGAAGTGGGCAGCGCGAGAATGTAAACGGGTAATCGCGCTGTCACTGATCATGCCGCTGCCACTGCCTAGCGCTCCCTCGATTGTCGGTTTTTCGCGCGGAAGTCAAAGGACGGGCAGCGCGAGCGCGAGTGAGTGTTTACATTCAGCCATTCTTGCTCACTTGCTGCCGGTGTTTAAGCGCGAAAGCACGTTTTTTGTTAGACTTTTATATTTATTAAGAATTATATTTATTAAGAATGTCTTCACCACCGGAGTGGAGTAATGAAAAAATAATAAAATTTTTAGAGCTCTATGAAACAGAGAGGGTTATAGGGATCCGCATGACAAAAATCATAAACTAAAGCATGAATTTCCCTCATCCACCATCTTCTTGAACGACGGCGTTTTTTGTTTCGTTTTAAAACACATAAATAGTTATTTATACTGAGCAGACATGCTGTTTTCGCCGCAACAACCTCGACGTCAGCCCTTGTTGCGAGTCGTTCACAAAAGAAGTATGGAGGCTGAGTGTAAACACTCACTCGCGTCGATACTGCCGCGGCAATATTTGCGGCAGCGGCAGGAGCAGCGGTAGGAGTAGTGGCAGGGGCTGAGTGTAAATGAGGCAGAAAATATTTGTAAGTCACTGTACTCGTACTCACTGTTGTTTCATTTTTAAACTCTTTTCACCCCCCTCGAATTAAAAAGTAAAATGGCAGACTGACTGACATTGACAGACTTGAATTGTTTGGTTTTTCGAGCGGCGTCTTTGTTTATGTATTTGTTTTCAATAAATTATCATTAAAAATGTCTGCAAATTATGAACTGAGCAAAACAAACAGTAATCAGATATGTCGGGTTTGTCTCGCAACTAACGATAACATGTATGAAATGAACGATTCCGAGATTTTCGCTTACAGAAATATTGTTCCAATAAGTACTTTCAAGGTACGAAAAATTTATTTATTTCCCTATGCATCAACAAAATGTCTTATCTAGTCTATTAAAAGTTACTATGTGTTTAACCAGACTACCAGTTGTAAATATTATGGAAGGAATAGAAAGATTTTCATATAATATAACCTTTCATCATATCGTCGTCAATCAGCCTCAGGTAGTCCACTGCTGGACGTGGGGCTTAGCTTACATTTATAATCTACTGGTTATAAATGTAAGCTAAGGAAGGAATAAGACACCCATTATCCTTACATATTTTCTTAGTGTCTCTGAAAATTTTCATAAAATAAAATGCGATTGATCGACAGGTGATCTTCAACTACTCAGAGATGTTCCTCTGCCTGTACTGCAGACACCTGCTGCGTAAAGTGATGCGGTTCACACAGCAGTGCCTCAAAGCTGAAGATATCCTTTCAAACACAAGTCAAGAGGTATGTCATCATCATCAGGTCTTTTAGTCTCCTTCTTCTTATCGTGTGTGTACTAACACTAGTGTCAGAGATTTTAAACCGCCTTAAAGGCCTCTGACATGGTTTTAGGTAACGACCAATGTCAAAGACAATGATCGGGACCGATGGCTTAACGTGCCCTCCGAAGCACAGATCATCTTATTTATCAGACAATCAGGTGATCAGCCTACAACGTCTAAACTAGGACAACAACACAAGGTCGTTGCCCCTGCCGGGAATCGATCTAGCGACCTCCGGGTATGAGCCAAACGCTCTAACTACTACACCATGGAGACAGTTAGGTAGTCTCCACTGAAGGATCACGACCCTCTTTGTACTACCAGAGCCATACTTGATCAGAGCAGCCAGAGTGTTTGGCCAACACTCTTCTCTATGGCCAGATAGGTTAGAGAGGTCTCATTGATGTTTATAAGCTTTGTTTAGCTTGCATTCCCTAAGTTGCCTTCTACGACATCCACGGGAAGACTTGGAGTGGTCTTATTATACACCCTGTATATAAGAAAATGAAATTTAAGCATGCATTTGTGTGCCCTATATCTTCTCTATCCAGAAGAAAAGATAAAAATCTAAGAAGGTACCTACTGCTTATCTTCCTATGATAACCAAGGGAATGGGAGAGATTCTGAATGATTTCAATTGGTTATTTTCACACCACACCCACCCCATCACTCTTAAGAATAGCCCTAAGGTCTTGTGGCCCTGCGCCCTTCCTACATTATGACAACATGTACAAGAAGAGAAACAGCTGGATTATCAAGTTTTTTTCTTGCCTCACAAGCCAGTATGCAAAAAAATCATTAAATAAAAATTGGCCAAGTGCGTGTCGGGCCACGCGCAGTGTAGGGTTCCGTAGTTGTAAATAACAACTTTGAGTTCATGCTACCAAAAAGGTCTAAAACGTCTAAGTATCTATTGTATTTGTATGAAATTTTCTTTTTTGCGTACATTTTATAAGTTGATCGCCTATAACTTTTTAATTTATTAACCCTGCTTAGCTATGATAGTTTTCCTTTAAACTACATTATATGTACTATAGCTGTGATTTTTTTCACGTGGCCATATATAACCGTTTAGCAGATAGAGGGGGGGGGACACTTGACTCAAACAAAAATTTTAACTTTAAACCCAAATATTTCAGAAATGAATCCCTAAATCGAAAAATGGTGTTCACTAACTAACAATATTTTTGAAAGACCTATTCAACGATACCCCACTCAATGTGTTTGTCAAGAAAAAAAATATTGACTACGTCTTTACTTGTATGGCAGCTACCCTGAAAAAAATTTTTTTCCATATTTTATTTTACGACTTTTTCGCTATGATTGATATACATATCCATGCCAAATTACAGCTTTCTAGTACTTATAGTTTCTGAATAGGACCGCGGACGGACAGACAGACAGACATGGCAGTAGTATAATATTGGGAGTTATAAATCACTTCTGCGCATTCAGGCAAGCACGAAGTGCTTGCCTTCACTCACAGCAGTGATTTATAACCCAATATTATAGGTCTAGAGAGTTTCCAAAGTAAAGCATTCACAGATTCAGATCGTTTCGAATGTATATAAATTGTAACTTACAAATGAATAAAATTCAGTCATTAACAGTCTTACTAATGAAAAGGATGAAATTCGTTAAACAATCTCAAACTTTACAACTGAGCCGAGTATGTCCAGATGAAAAAGCAGATGTTTCCCGCCATGGAGACCTTCTACCTAATACTATTCGGTGTATTATTTGCGGACCCTCGAATTGTGGGAAAACTAATGTAATCATAGGTCTTCTGTTACATGAAAATGGTTTACGTTTTAAAAACGTTTATCTTTACTCAAAAACATTGTATCAGCCGAAATATGTGTTTTTAGAAAATGTTCTTAAGTTAGTGCCAGATGTTTCGTTTGCAAAATATAAAGATAATGAACTTGTTTTAAGCCCACACGATGCGAAACCACACTCCATAATAATATTTGATGACGTTGCTTGTGAAAACCAGTCCAATATGAGAGATTATTTCGCAATGGGTAGACATAAATTTATCGACTGTTTTTACTTGAATCAAACGTACAGTAAGATACCTAAACAGTTAGTAAGAGACAATGCAAATCTTTTAATATTATTCAAACAGGATGATGTAAACCTCCATCATGTATATGATGAACACGTTAATACCGACATGTCGTGGTCTGAGTTTCGAGAAATGTGTTCAAAAGTATGGAGCGAACCCTATAACTATTTGGTGATTAGTAAAGATAATAAAAAGAACGAAGGCTGTTACAGGAAGAATTTCGATACTTTTATCTCGTTCGACGAGGAAAAAAATACGAGCATATAAGAAGATTTATTTGAAAAACTTCTTCAGTCGAACTATTACCGTATTAAGCAAATAACGTATATTCATCAAGCTTAAAATGGAAAAAGAGTTAAAGACTCAGATAGTTAAAATAGCAGAAGCTGTTAAAAAGAAAATCAAAGATATGAAAATTACGGACTCCTACAATGAAAATGTTTTAAATACAGTTTTTAGACCTGTTACTGACCCAATGCAACAGTTGATTAAGGATGTGAACCATCCAATTAAATCAAAAGAAAATGATGACGTTATGAAAAATTATTTTGTAAAAGAGCAAATTCCATCGCCTGAATCGCAATTCAACAAAACTCTTATAAACCAAATTTCCTCACAAAATTATTCTGAAGATGATTCTGATGAAAATAATAGTTTAGAAAAATCGGGAGACTCAAACAATACAAATACCAGTAACATATCGTATAAAAGCATTGAGTCAATACCTAGCCCTAGTCAAAATACTTCGTCCTGGTCACTTTCCTCGGAAATATTTAAAGATGTACCATTCGGCGTTAGACGAGAACGAGGTAAATTAATGTTGGGTTCAGCACGTGTGCTTATAAATGATCAAATTATATCTGTAGCAGGACGTGATTATCAAGTAACGCCAGGGTTGCGAGAATTATTGTTGAAAAAGGTACCTAATTTGGAAGTGGTGACTGAAAATGATTGTCAAGAATATAAGAGCATGTTAATAGACACAAATGCTCACCGACGAGACTTTGATCCTACTAAACCAATTAAATCTAATAAAGGACGGAAGTACTTGCACATCATTAAACCACTTTTTAGATTGCGAAAGCCTTCAACATCTTCTGTCAGTAATGCTGATGATATTAGCTCAGGAGAGGGTTTGATACTTAAAAAGAAGTTTAAAAAAAATACTGATTACATCTACTGGGATGACCCTAATGAATTAGTAGAAAGGTTGAAGTTATTAATAGCATCTAAAGATGCTGGAAACACTGGTCTGGATAATGAAATAATTTCAATCATAGAAGAACTACGTGAAAATGGTAGTATAAATTAATAACAGCACATCCTATTAGATCATTTATTATTTCACTGCGATCGACTTCAGTACAGAATGAATGTTGATAAATTTGGCCACCATGTTCATAAAAGACTTCGTTTGTCAGAAATACTAGATTGTTCAACTAATCACCTTGCTAGATCGGAAACCGGTGATTTTGATTTACAATCATCTCGATTGAGAGGAGTTCAAGATCCTGTAGCACGTGATGATGCAGTGAACAAAAAATATGTTGATAAAAAGATTGCTGATGAAATTACTGCTTTTGTAAATACAATAAAAGAGGATATAAGAAATAATCTCATTCAGTTCGAAAAAAAGTTTTATACTAAAGACTACATCGATAAAATTATTAAACAAAATGGAAAAACACCAAGTGGTAAATGAAATTCATAGATCGGCTCGCAGAAATTTTGATCGTCGTAATGTGATCTTGAAAGGGATAGACGACTTATGGCAAGCTGACCTGGCTGATATTCAATCATTTAAAAAGTATAATAATGGATACACTTACATTTTAAGTGTCATTGATGGTTTCTCAAAATATGCTTGGATGATTCCTTTAAAAACTAAATCAAAAAAAGAGGTTGTTAATGCATTTACTCAAATTATAAGGGAAAGTGGACGTATCCCTAAAAATCTACAAACTGACAGAGGTACAGAGTTTTATAATGATGAATTTAAAAGACAAATGCAGTTAATGAAGATTAACCACTATTCATCGTTTTCAACAAAAAAAGCTTCAATTGTAGAAAGATTAATCAGAACATTGAAGATTAAATTATACAAATGTTTTAGTTATAATGGTAACTATAAATGGATAGGAAAAACTTTGAATAACGTTTTGTTCTCATATAATAATCAAAAACATAGCGTCACGAAGTTTAAACCAAAAGACGTAAATGCAAAAAATGAAAACCTAGTAAACCATAACATTAAAAAATTCCAGGAGAAACAATGTAAATTAATAAAAAATAAATTTAAAATTGGTGATCACGTTAGAATAAGTAAATACAAGAGTACTTTTGCGAAAGGTTTCACACCTAATTGGTCTACAGAAATTTTTACAATTAAAACAGTTAATAATACTAAACCAGTTACATATTTAATACAAGATCAACGAAAACAAAATATATTAGGTTCATTTTATCAAGAAGAGTTACAAAAAGCAAAGTATCCAAATATATACTTAATTGAAAAAATTATAAGAAAAAAAGGCAATAATTTGTTCGTCAAATGGTTAGGACTTCCTGATGAAGAAAACAGTTGGATAGATAGAAATTCTATTGTATCATAATACATATAAGTGTTAGCATCTTATACTTTGCTCATTATATAACAAGAAATGAAAGGAGGTGGACTTATCAATAATTTGATAAATAATATCCCGTTTGAGCTTCACTTACCAGGTTACAATTATTGTGGACCAGGCACTAGGTTACAAGAAAGGTTATCGAGAGGTGATAAAGGTATTAACCAATTAGACGAAGCTTGTAAATACCACGATATTGCATACAACAATCCTGAACTCTCCGTACGTCATAAAGCAGATTTACAGCTTATGAAAATGGCTAAGAAACGATTACAATCTAAAGACGCTGGCAAAGGAGAAAAGTTGGCATCGTGGATAGTTAACAAAGTTATGAAAGCAAAATTAAAATCAGGTGCTGGGATAAAAAAATTTAAAACCATTGTGTCAAAAATACGTTCACAAATAAAGAAACTGAAATCAAAGGATAGCAAAACTGCTATCAAATATGCTTGTGAAGCAGCAAAAAAATTGTTTCCTAAGACATGTCACGTTAGTTTGCCGAGAATAATACCAATACCTAAAACAGGAGGGATTTTACCTTTGATACCAATTTTTGCGGGTTTATCAGCATTAGGCGCTTTAGCAGGAGGTGCTGCTGGTATAGCTAAAACTATAAATGATTGTAAAACTGCTCAACGGAATTTACATGAATCTGAACGTCATAACAAAACCATGGAGGCTATTGCGATAGGAAAAGGATTTTACCTTAAACCATATAGAAAAGGTAGCGGGTTATTTTTGAAATCTACAAAAAACTAATAAACAGGCTACCCAAACGTGCTCTTACGAATTTCGATATTGTTAAATACACTAAAAATATTCCATATTTTCGAGGTGTGTATATGAGAGATAGATTGCCACGTAAACCACAACCCATAGAGTGTGGTATACTAAACTTAGACAGTTGTAATAATGCGGGAACTCATTGGGTAGCCTTTGCTAAAATAAATAATTATTGTGAATATTTCGATAGTTTTGGTAACTTAAGACCACCCAAAGAATTGGTCAAATATTTAAATGTTAGTGATATACATTATAATTATACTAGATTACAAAACTTTGATACTGTAAATTGTGGTCATTTGTGTATACAATTTTTGCAAGACTTTTGGTGTAAATATAGTATATAATAATTATTACGTTTGAATAAAACATCATTCTAAAAATGTCTTTCACTCTGTCCATAACTGGAAACAGCTCAATACTAACAACGAACTATACCCCTCCACTAGAACTCGATGGCCGATATGAGTGCTCTCTTTTACACTTCTCTACATTTAATTCTATACCAAATATTACTAAAACTAATAATAAATTTTATTATGGCACTGACGAAGTGGTTGAAATTCCTGAGGGAGCATATGAACTCCAAGACATAAGTGAGTTTATACAATCAAAAGTAAACAATTGTGTTTTCAAGTTATTGTGCAACAATAACACATTGAGGCTCTCGATATTCTGCTCTAAAGATATTCATTTCGAAAAACCAAATTCTATTGGGCCTTTATTAGGTTACGGTAAAACTTTCCTGATGAAGGATAAATGGTTTAACTCCCCACTCCCAGTGAACATTCTACCTACAACCGTGCTTCGAGTTGAATGTGATATTACTGAAGGTTCCTATATTAATGGAAAATCAAGTCATATAATTCACGAATTCGCTTTGAATGCACCTCCTGGCTACAGAATAATAGAAATTCCAAAAAATACTATATATTTTCCAGTGAACAGAAGCACGGTGAATAGTATAAATATCAGAATTTTGGACATTAAAAACAATTTAATACATTTTCGCGGAGAGGAAGTGCAATTGTACTTACATTTGAAGAAAATATGATTGACTACAATAAATACTCGACTTCATCTTTTAAAAAGATTAGTACCCATCAAGCAATCAAGAAGACCACACATACTCGTGATAAAAAAAAGAAATTAACAGCTGACAATATACATTTTCTTAAATCGATTGGATTGCTAAAATGAGTATTTTAAATATAGCTAGCAGCCCTGTTTATGACAACTCCATAGACAGTATAGAAATTCATTCATACAAGCCGTACATAACTACTTTTAATAGAAATGATGAAATTCGGATACCCATAAACCAACAAGATTTATATGTGCTTCCATGTGCAAGTACCTTATATGTTGAAGCTGTAGTCAATGTTATCAAAGGAGATAAGAGGGAACCAGTGCCAGTAGTACAGTTTACAAACAACCCTCTTCTATTCCTTTTTCAAGATATAAGATATGAATTAAACGGTGTTGAAATAGACAAAGTGAAGAATGCTGGTATAACTACAACTATGAAAGCATTGGTATCTATGAACGAAGCTGAGTCGAAGGTATCTAAAGTTTGGGGTTGGGATATACACGGTACTAAAAATGAAATTGGAGGTCATTTTGCTGCTTCAGTACCTCTCAGCAACATACTAGGTTTTGCAGAAGATTATAAAAAAATTATTGTCAATTGCAAACATGAGCTTATTTTGTTACGAAGTAATACTAACCTCAATGCTCTAAAGCTGAACACTGGCGAAGAGGTTGCAAGTATTGATATAAAAAAGATTGTTTGGCGCATGCCTCATGTTAAAGTATCGGATAGAGAAAGAATTAATTTACTTAAAATACTCGAAAAAGACAGATCCATTCAATTAGTGTATAGAAACTGGGACCTTTATGAGTACCCTTTGCTACCGAAGACTACAAAACACACCTGGTCAATTAAAACTTCCTCACAAATTGAAAAACCTAGATATGTTATTTTAGGTTTACAAACAAACAGAAAAAACAATGGGATGAATGATATGTCTCGGTTCGATCACTGTGATATTCGCGATGTCAAAGTTTTTTTAAACTCTACATATTACCCATACGAAAGTTATAATACCAACTTTCCAAAACATAACTATGCACTTATATACGAACAATATGTTAACTTTCAGCAGTCTTATTATAACCGTCCATGCAACTCCTTGTTGAGTGCTCAAGATTTTAAAAATATTGCACCATTATATGTGATAGATTGTTCTAGACAGAACGATAATATCAAATCAGGGCCGGTAATCAACATTTGTCTTGAATTAGAGTGCAATAGAGAGATACCTGATCACACAACAGCATATTGTCTCATTCTGAATGACTGTATAGTCGAATATAGACCTCTAAGCAACATTGTTCGTAAAATATCATGAACTCGATTATTTTCGTGGATATTCAAGGATTCAAGGATTGCTATAATAAATTTATAATCAAAGAGTTTGCAGTATCTACTGAAGAGTTCACTCAAGTTTTTTTAATCAAACCTCCATATGCATATACTACATTAACTACGGTAGAAAAACGAGCCGTTCAGTATTTAGAGCGAACTCGTGGGATCCGATGGTCAGAAGGACATATAGACCCAAGAGAATTTGTAAGGATTGTTAAACCAATAATGCAAAACAAAACTATTGTAATGAAAGGTCTCGAGAAACAGAAATGGTTAATTGAACTGTGCGACAATTGTGTTTTAATCGACATAGAAGACAGAGGATGTCCAAATTTTTTGACTTTATATAAAACTTATTGCAAAAATGAAGGTAATTTCAATTGTTTAAGTCATAAGAATTTTTGTGCTCTAAAAAATGTTATTTGTATCAAGAAATGGTATTTAGAAAATATTTCGTAGAGAATTTAAAATAAATGATATAAAATCAAATCAATATATTTTCTTTTATTTATTCATATCCTTGGTTAGTTTTAACCTATCATATTGTATTCAGTTAGAAAAAAAGACAAATTTTTTAGGTATTCTATTTATTTATTTATCTCTTAAAAATAATTAATATACTTATAGGATTTACTTACACGCTAAACAGAAAACATATACAATCATTAAAAAATACACTTAAAAATTATCACCACATAGTTTTTTTGATATCGTTCTAACAAGTGACTCCGTGAGGTCTAATACTTCATCACACTGATCCTGAACCACATACTGCGCGCTAACAACGTCGTTGATACCCGAGCTTGACGCACTAGCTGGTTCACGAGCCAAGTCCAATATCTTGATCTGAATTAATTTTTGCCCCTTTTGCTGCTTGCTGATGACGAAGGACTTCGAAGAGAGTTTAGTCCTTTTTCTAGACACATCTCGCTTTCTCCTCTCTTGTCTTTCGCGCTCTTGTGCAAATAGCTCTATCTCTTGTGTTAAGTTTTCGTATGGATCTTGCGCGTACTGTGAAAACATAACATTTGTGCTGTCTTCCATTTTCTGCAACAAAGAAACAATTAAATTTATTATAAATTGTTTATAACATTATTTAATAAATTGATTACAGCATATATTTATAAAATTACATATACTCACTTGGTTATTATGAAGTAATTAGTGCAGCTTACTACTGTCCAGCTCCCAATGTCTTTACTTGTGAAGTGACATTATTCGTGCTTAAATTAGATGTTTAAATATTATTTTCATCCCAGTCAGCAATTTATAGGTCTTTCAACCTAAAATTTGTTTGTACATGTTTTTAAGTTGACCTGAATTGAGCACGTTTGTACTTAGACTCTCCTTCACGTGTATCATATTACAATGCAATTGGTTGGGTGTGTGAACAGAAATAAATAAAATCAAATTATTTTGTGCACTCATTTATTATAAAATTATAATGCAAAATACAATAAGTATATACAAAACAAACTTAATTAAAAACCATTCTTAGATTTCATTACATGTATAGTATAGTAATGACAAAAGTATACTAACACTGTTATTATAAAAATTTACAAGTCTTTTTTTATGCTCCATAAAACTGACGAGATTTTATCATTGCAAATAAAACATTTATTAATGGTGTTTGATTAAACAACTTTATAACTTTGTGTACTCGTTTGTAACAAAATTATAATGTAAAATACAACAAGTATACTCTAAACTAACTTAGTTGAAAACCATGCTTATATTTTATACATATATATATATATATATATATATATAAATATAATCAACACATGTATAGTATAGTAATGACACAAGAATAGAACACTTTTAATATGAAAGTTAAATGTCTATTTTTTTATGCCCCCATGCAATTGTCGAGATTTTATCATTGCAGATAAAACGTTTATCATCTGAGTTTGATAAAGCAATTTTATTCACAGTTTGTGTAAAAACTTCATGTTTTATTGATTTAAATAATGTGTTATTCTTACGAATAATAGTATCGTTGAGCAAAACGTTATGATAATCCTGTAATGATAAGTCGCGAACTACAGGCTTTTTAACACCCTTAGCTTTTTTTACTAACGAATTTTCTGTCTTGATGCAATACATCTTCGATCGCAATCCGATGAATTCAGCCATAATGTTCCCCTGTAACTCATCTTTAAAATATCCAGGTATTTTTTTGTTTATGTTTGGTAAGTTGTATACATTTCTTGCATCATAATTACTAGTATCAAAGTAATTGAGAAAATGCTGTGCTAGGTCCTTATAAAAGTCGTTCGTAGTAATTTTGTAAATAAAACTGTCGGTATCGGTATAACATAGTTGAACGCGATCCTTATAAAATGGTTTTATTACAGAGTAGTGAAAATTATACATATGACTTTTAGATAATTCAAGTACAGTAAAACCTATGTAGATAGGTTTATCTAATACTATTCTTTCCGGTTTCATTTGAATAGCGACAAGATTAGATGAAAATACGGTAGCACTGTGAAAGTTCGGTCGAGCAATTAATTTATGAGCAGAAGTGGTTTTTTTAGTTTTATTTGAGTTATCACGCCAGCGGTTCACTAATTTAACATCGACCCGACGTTCATTGTCTTCGAGAGTTTTCCCAAATACAGAATTATTTAATAATTTAAAGAGATCTTGTTGAAATGAAGTTGTGGCTTTTTTTCTTAGCTCTGTGTTCAAATCAATGTATTTTCGTAAGAATGAACTTTGCTTAAATGTAATAACGCGATGAACTTTATCAAGAATTAACCCATTTTTTAAACAAGTTTTTAGATGAACATAATGTATCACGTAAAAATATTTAGAGTACAAGTTCGGTATTAATTTACTGGAATTTCCTCCAGGTGGAGTAAATTTTTCTGCACAAAAAGGATAATCGTTATGCCAACAGTGTAATTCCTCGGGATATGATAAATCCACTTCAAGAACGAAACCGAACTCCGCATCATCTGGCACCTCTAAAACGTTCAAACGTTCAATTTCTGACAAATCTAAAAATCTGAAATCGGACGTGGGTAATGATTGACACATGCTGTGTCCATACAAATTATTGCAATCAATATATACCAAAAATACATCAGGTTTAGATTGATCATAAGAACTCGTATACTTATTATTTGCCTTTGCGTATCTATTAGAACATAAACAAATACCCCCGCGAATCCCTTTCTGTATCAGCCGCACGATTTCCAAGTTACTTATCAGTTCTAACTTAACTCCAGTTTTAAACAACATAGCATCGAATGACAGACTAGGAGCTGTTAAATAAAATGCAGGATCTAATTCATAGTTCAGTTTACAAACTTTTCTAAAATTTTCGAAAATGTCGGTTAATAACAATACATCCGTTTTAAGATACAGATCAGTGTATTCTCCCATATTTCGAATTCTGAATGTGTTCCACACCTTTTGAGCGTGTGCATAATCTGCGTCGCTTATGGCTTCATCAGTTAAAGAGTTAAAAAAACATTCCTTAGAAGGAAGCTGGCTATACGAATAAGATTTCCAGTCGCACACAAAATCGTAAGGATATATTCCTTTACGAATCAGTAAATGAAATTGTTCCTTGTTAGGAAAATATTCTTTGATGTAATTAAAATCCGTTACAGCTAATCCCTTTGATAACTTTTCTAAACTAGTCCCCAAAAACTTAAAAGAGTCAACAAATCTAACTTGTGCAAACTGATTGACACCAATTTTAAAAAATTTTGTAAAAGAAATATAGTTTTCTTTATTCTTTGGAATCACCTTTAGAGATCCATCGCATTCGCCTAGTTCTTTTATAAATAAATGACAATCATAGCCAGATAGATTGTGGAAAAATATCGGGACTAATTTTGGAACGCTATATCTTAAGTTACAGTATTGATGTGCAGCGCCACGGTAGCGCCCTGTCAGGTGACAGTGATCTCTAACCTTATCAAACAGTAATGAATCTTGACAGATATGACAATGAGTTGCACTTTGAAAATCATCGTCATTATTTTCTGTATAAATTAATGGTATTTCAGTATTCAAAATTTTATACAACTTGGAAATATCGTCTAACAGATGTTTAATAAATCTTTGTACGCAGTCAGATCCCCGATATTGAACGAACTTATTTAACTTGTTATCAAATGACGAAACAATGTGGTAAGCAAACGCTGAAGGTATATGAAGTTGTCGGTTGCTAGTAAAACTTGACGTTGGACTAGGCTCACATCCGTGAACAGGCAATAGAATGGATTCAAAGTCTGCGTAAATCACAAAGGGTACGTCTTGTTTGCGTTCAAAATGAGAAAATTGTAAAAAAGTTCCTTTGTCGGGTAATACTGTAGCTACACCACTACACATGTGATTGGTTAATTTATCTTCAGTAGAAAAAAATAACAGACAGTCGTCACAGAAATACAGTCTGCCATGGTGTTTAGTCAATTGACAACGAACGAGACGCGATAAGTTAGTTATTAGAACGTAATGTGACTTACCCCCTTTTTCAAGCAAAAGTAAATTTATCCTTACCTGTCTTTTGAGTTGGGATCTGTAAATTGGACCAACAACAGTTTTATTATTATTTAGGGAATAAACATTAATACTTATGTTAGGATTATTGATTTCAAAAAGACTTATGTCTGAAAATGAAACTGGGAAAGAAATGTTATCAACATTTAAAATATCTTTAAAATGGGGATAAGAGGAGACGCGCGCGGGATTTCTACGCGCTGGACAAAGCGCTGCCGTTATGCACCATAAAAAGCAATAATCATCATTATTTTTAATATTAAGACAGCCTTTTTTCTTTTTTAAAACAATAGGTAAATCGATATAGCTTGACCCATTCAAAGGGTCATATCTGTTGATATTTACCTCTAAATATAAATTATTCGTAAAAGCCCAACCGCTATCCCTTTCTTCGAACTCTTGAATCTTTTTTAAAATTATATCTTTTATTGCTTTAAAAATATCATCAAATTTAAAGTTAGAGTGTACTACAAAATTTTTTGTAGAAAATGATTTCACTGACTGTTCATTATTTTTGAATAAGATAAAGTTACAGAAGAATTCAAAATTGACTTTAATATTAATATGTGTCTTTAACGCTTTAATTAAAAGTTGATGTATAGAACTTCTGATACTTTGTAAAAATATCTCTGGTAAACTTTGCTCAAATTCATCTTTAGCTGCAATCCTATAAGATGATATGCGACCCCGAAATGCAGATGAAATCTCGACAACTCCGTCTATTAGCACACCTAAAGAGTGACTTTTATGACCGTGACTCCTTAAGTGTCCTATCCATTGCTTACTGGATACTTGGAGGGAACAGCTTTCGCAATAAGGCATTATTATTGAAAAGATATATATTTTAATTAAACCACTAATATAAATAAAGATAAAAAAGATATTAAATATTTATTTTAATGAAACCCTATGCACAAGATATGGTTATAGATAAACTATTAAGTGAGTGTCGGTTCTGTGTGGTCGAATAAGACGCTGATGTCCCTAACCAACCGCTGCAGCAGCTTCCACTGCGACGTGTCTTCATCCAGAAGACAGCTCAGTCGAAGCAGAGCCTTCTTCCAGCGTTCTTCGGGGGCAGCAGACTCGGCGTCACTGCGTTGGTACACCTTGACCTCGATGTAGTAGTTGCCGTCAGTGGGAGCAGACCGCCGCAGCGTGCCCGCGCTGACCCTCTTTGCTAGGTATGATGGGAGACTGACGGGTGAAGGTTTCAGGGCAGCGCGTGTCTCGTCATCAGTGTGGAGTCCGAAGAGGCTGTCTACGTTCAATTTCTTACTTTTCTGTCTGAAAATAATAAAAACAAAACAATATTAATTTAAATATTTTACTATCGTCGATTGTGCTAGCACCAAAGTAGGTATCTATAATTACTATAATTAAATATCTAGATACTAACTCAACTATACTATTTTATTTTTAATAAAAACGTATAACATAAAAACACAAAACGATCTAAAAAAGATTTAATACTCCATCTATCTTGTCGGGGATCGAACCCAGAATCTTGTGATGCAGACACATACATACGCACATATTACTACTAGACCATAGATGAATAAGGTTAAATTAAATATAAATGTATTCAAATTTACTTAATACTTTAGAATTCAAAAAATATCTATTTCATAGCTTACTTTATTACACTTGATTAAAAAAAATTATACTCACTTTGGTAATAGATCACCTGGTGATTTTCGCTTTGCTGGTGTAGCTTTTTTCACCTTGGCGCTGTTCTGAGCGGGTGAGAAGTTTTCAAACTCTGAATCAGACCTGAAATAATATAACAAAAATAATAAGTTATAGTATAACCTATAGTAATGTTAAGATAAAGAGGGTTTGCAGTTTTTACAATTAATAAAAAAAACAGTGATTAACACAATATAATAAACAAGTTGTGTTGTAATATATATTGACAGCTTTCATGTTATTTGTATCTGAGGAATAAATGACTGATTACCTCCTACAGGGATTTGCATACCTATAAATTTAACTTTTAGAGTGGTTGGTAGGCAATGGCCTTAATAGGGTCGCGGACTGTTGAGATAAGTAAATACAAGGCCTGAAAATATAGAAAAACTTAGTAATTATACTCACTAACATTGTATATAAGTCTCCGTTCACGCTGGTACAAGCGAGAAATTCAACTTGCGCTGGTGCAAGGTTGGAGATACACTTGCGCTGGTGCAAGGTTGGAGATACACTTGCGCTGGTGCAAGTCTGGAAAATCACTCGCGCTGGAGCAAGGCTGGATAACCACTTGCGTTGAAGCAAGGCTAGATAGCCACTTGCACTAGAGCAAAGCTGATGTGCTGGTCACCTTGCGCTTGTGCAAGGTACTCGCGCTTCTGCGAGAGACCACTCGATGACCGATGATGATTGATGCACTACACTACAATTTAACTCGCTTTTATTCTGGAAAATAAGATTCGCAAGCAATTTTCTAGGGTTCCGTAGTTGGTTACCGAAAACTTCTTATTTTTTTTTTTAAAGTAGATTATGATGCTAAAAAATGTTATAAACTATTGACTATGTGTAATTCTGATACAGTTATAATATAAAGTTTTATTAAATACATTCAATAGTTTTTGAGTAAAAAAAAAAAAGTAACTTAGTGGTAATAGTTTAATTTTCTTTATTAAAGTAACATTAAAAACAGTTTTATTGATATTTATTTTAATAATATATTGAGGATTTGGTAAACGAGTTTATTTAAAGTGCAATCATAAAATACGGAACCTAATTTAATACGCAAATAACGTGAAGGTAAATTTTTTCCTGAGTAAACATTTGCATAAATGCAATTTAAAGTGAAAATTTGGAACAAACAAGTGTATCGAATTACATTTACACGCGCCATTAAGTCACGTCTTTATCCCTTTCGAGGTAGACAGTGCTTAGCAATAGGTGAAAATCAAGAATCGGGAATAGTTTATTTAATTACTAGCTGTTCCCGCAGGCTTCGCTCCCCGCGGGAATTTCGGGATAAAGATTACCCTATATTTTTCCCCGAGTCTCAAACTATATCCATACCAAATTTCATTCAAACCGGTTCAGAAGTTAAAGCGTGTAGAGGTAACAAACAAACAAATATACAAACTCACTTTCGCATTTATAATATTAGTAGGATAGGATAGGATATAGTATATTAGTAGGAAGTAGGATTTATTTTATTTACTACTAGGTACTACTAAGGTACTAGTCATGTTGCCTTCTTATAATGATCCCTAAGTAGCTATCCGTTCTCTTGACTCACTTTTACGCTCTGCATGTGAAAAGAAACAGTTAGAACATTCTAAATTTTTTCTTTACTCCCAAACCGCCAGGCTAAAATTAAAGATTTTATTTACATGGATATATATATACTAGTACGTCTTTATCCTTAAAGCAACAGACAGAGTCCAGGACTTAAAGTCCCTAAAGCCACTTTTACGGTGAACATGATCGTAAATGTGGAAAAGGAAATCAAAATAGTGGTGGGTTCTGCCCGTTCAATCGATCGGCTTTTACGATAAGCGCGTGAAGAGCAGCTGAAACATTCTACGTTTTCTCCCAGGCCAACAAGGTAGTCCCAATACTGAACATGTATATGTAGCCTTACATGTTGAAGTACGTACGAGAGTATTTTAACAATGTAAAAATCGAATATAGTGTCTCTGAGGTAATTGTTTAATCCACATAATTATTAATATCCAAAGGCGTGTTACCCGAATCGGTTATACTCAGTTTTAGAATGAGAATGCCCCATCTAAGAGCTGGATAAAAAAGAATCATCGAAATCGGTTCAAAATTGAGAAACTTAACTTCAATCATTTTTATTTTTTCACGCCTACTTGAAGCCGGCTCGAAACCTATAACTATCTTTGCCTTTCAATTTTATCAGGCGTTTCTATTTTTTACCGACTATAAAAAGGAAGAAGTTCTCAACTCATGTGTTTATTTGTTACGCGTTGAGTTTATCAATTGTGAACTGATTCTAATGATTTTTTTATTAGATAAGGTACTTCATTGGAGTCTGTTTGCATGTTAATCACTTTTCCAAATGATACAGAAAATACATCGTGTATAATATTAATTATTTTTTTATAACCATTTTATTTAGGATGATTTATATACTTATAAATTAAATTAATGTACTACCCGTGTGAAGTCGGTGTGAGTTGATAGTATACAAAATAAAACTCAAAATTAGTTAAAAGACGTTCGGTTAAAATATATATTTTTATCTTTTTTTTTTTTTACAATCTCCTCTATGCTGGTCTGCGGGAGCGGGAGAAAACAAAAAAAAAAACTTAGAATGTACCAGCTGTTTTTCTTCTTCCCGCACAGATCGTAAGAATCGATCGAGGGAATGTTTGAAAATGTGAATCATATTATAGGCGACGCGGATTGCAACCCATCACTATATTGATTGTTTTTCATCTTACCTACCATCATGCTAAAAGTGGTTTTTGAGTCTTACGGCTTTGTCTGTTTGAAGCCGTAAGATACAAATTACTCTGTCTGCCCATTAGGAATAAAGCCGTGATACCATGTATGTATGTATCTTTTACAAGTATGTACTTATTCTATTTTTTTAATACTCGTTTCGAAAGCCGTAGGCGAAAGCTAGTTGTAGAATAGTTATTCTAAACTAAAAACCGACTTCACCCCCCAAACTACACAACCGATTTTAATTAAATTTCTATAAAACTACCTTACAAGTATGCCCTTTCAAACAAAAAAAGAATTTTCCGAATCGGTCTATGCGTCTTCGAATAATCGGTGAACAAACGAATTGATAACCTCCTCTATTTTAAATGTAGGTTCAATAACCACGTATGCAATTTCCTGAGTATGCATTATCAAAAATGTATTGCGCAATAACGTGTGTGACAAACAAGTGTGTTGAATTACATTAGGTACGAAATAAACCTTCGTAAGCACCGGATATTTTCGAATCGAACTAATTATTTAGGTTACACATGTAATAATTTTAGAAGACAATCCTCAACGGTCCACGTTGATCAACTCGTCATATCCGAGTGAGATGATGTAAGTGATTCTGTTTCAATTTGGATCAGATGAAGATCATTTCACCAACTCATTATTGTCAAGCAGTCGGAAACAGGGTCATCATCATCATCATCCAAGCATATTATCTTTATATATATAAGGTCTAACAAAATATACTAAAACAATTTTAAGGAGGAATTCAGTCCATGATACTGAACAACTTTTCCCAAGTAACACGTATCGAAATATGAAAAATAAATTTTGCCCTCCAATACAAGTTGACCAATAAGCTGATTAGAGTTTGTATGAAAGGTTAAAAAAATATTTTTCATATTTCGACATATGTTTCTTGGGGAAAGTTGTTCACTATCACGGACTGAATTCACCCTTAAAATAGTTTCAGTATATTTTGTTAGACCTTATATACATATATATATACATACACATACATATAGTAATAGTACCTATAAGGTCTATCAATATATACTGAAACTATTTTAAGGGTTAATTCAGTCCGTGATAGTGATCAACTTTCCTCAAGAAACATATGTCGAAAAATGAAAAATAATTTTCAGCGTTTCGGATCAGCTGATCGGTTAACTTGTATGGCAGGCCAAAAATTACTTTTCATATTTCGCTATATGTTCCATGGGGAAAGTTGTTCACTATCATTGACTGAATTAACCCTTAAAATAGTTTCAGTATATTTTGTTAGACCTTATATGTATATATATATATATACACATTTATAATATATATGTATAGATAAGTACCTACATGTATTTGTATCTTTAGTTTATTTTATACACGCCTACTACAACCTGTTTTCTTCTCTTTTCCTGTCCTGGGTCTGCTGCTGGAAGAGATTTTTTATGTAAATAAGCAGTACCAATGTACTCAATGTTCTTACTTTGTTTGTTTGTGTGTTTGTATCCGCAGACCAAAGGGTAGACCAGGACCAATTCTTGGCAATTTGCAATACACACAAACTTTTCACAAAGTATGCTTCCCAGTGGGATTCGAACTCATAACCTCCGGATCACAAGACGAATGCCTTGATCACGGAACTACGGAAGCAGTCGGTAACAGGGTATCAGTTATTATAAATATTTATTTTACTGTACATACACCGGATCAGTTAACATATCTTTGAATATCGGAGATTACGTGGATATATTATAATTACTCATACGAACTGACTCTATGAATGCTTTACTTTGAAAACTCTGTAGATTTATTTATTGAGGGTTGAAATTCACATCTGTGCGTAAAGGCGAGCACGGGAGTGCGAGAATTTATGCATAGATGTGAATTTCAAATCTCAATAAATAACTACTCATGGCGAAACTATAAGCGTTCCTTGTTTACTACGGAACCCAAAAAAGAAATGAATAATTCTACTTTGATTATTTACTAGGGCATCGAGAATACTCGAACCGGTTTTTTCGGTTCGTAGCTAAACTCGAAACCGAAATAATCGGGTTTTTCGGTTTTTTCGATTTTCAACCATTTTTATTATAATGTCTTTAATATATTATTATACATACATATATACTATCACGTTATTATTCCTGACGGGGCAGACAGAGCGCTTTGAGTCTTGCGGCTCAAATATTAGGTCATGTGGTATTATTTTATTACTTATACATTTCATTGAACTATTGGGCACCCTACATAAATACGAAATTTTTCACTACAATGATTTTTATAATAGGTACGGATTTTTAAAGTTTTAAATGGTATCAGTTTCTTAAACAAATCCCATTTGAAATAAATTATTTGAAAGGAAACGAAGATATCATTAAAAATTTTATTTTCATCAAGCTTTAGATAAACCTTCAAAGTATTTTATGAACTACTACAGTTTGAAGCGAGAACGTGAAGCTTTTCTACGCACATTAGCCACAAGTGGCCGTTTTTAGCACTGGACCCCGAAAAAATCTACTAGGCTGACGTTAATATCTACAAAAATAAAATTTTCTAATTTTTAATACGTCTAACAACACAAGATCGACGCGATAAAAATTCTTAACATTTAAAGTACAATTTCCAAATAACATAATATCGTTTTATTAAAAGTCCTAATTCTTAAATCGGATCTCTTAAATTAAATTTCTTTTAATTTTAAGCGAACTTTTTAGGACTGCCAATTAAAATTCGGAATTACACACATGAAACAAAACAATACTTAGGACTTGTGACTTTGTAGCATGAAACATTAAAAAACTAAATTAAATGAAGTGAAAGATACAAAAGTGTTAAGGAATATCGGCGTTTATTCTCAGCAGTTGTCGTTGCGTTGCGAAACGCTAGTATCGAATAGCTTTTCTTTAAAATTCTTATTTAATTTTACATGTAATATATACCTATGTCGCAGTTGGATTGTATAATCCGCTGTTTGACAAAAACTCTAGTTGTTTGGCATTACAGCTCGGTTTTATAAAACAGCTTAAAATCGTTCAGCTAGATCGTCCAATATATTACGTTTAACAAAATAGCTAATGTGAGATTGTGTAGTTCGGAATTCCGCCACTTGTGGCTAGTGGTTGTCAGTGTCATAATAACAAATATGACCTCCAATAAGGTAAATTCTTCACGGCGTTCCAAGAGTAAGCTGTTCTCATCGATATACATCGGGGACATCGTTTGTGATTTCGGACTGCAAAAGGTTGAGAAGAATAAAGCAACCTTCAGCTTGGTTCCCATATTGTTATCTTGACGCCTGTCTTCCGGCAAGATGGAAAATTCACATACATAGATGGAAAATACACAACAAAAACCGCTACGCGATTGAGTTGTCGAAATAACAAAACCAAGCTGCTTATCATTCTTCATTGATGTTTTATTATTCGTATATTATTTTGTTTGGTAACACAGTTTCATTTAATAATGGTAACCCCACATGTGATTTAAACGTTAAGTGATTTGTTAAACGTAATTACGTAACTCATTGACAAACCAGCTGAACGATTTTAAGCTTTTTTACAAAACCGAGCTGTAATGACAAACTAGAGGCTTTGTCAAACAACGGATTATACAATCCAACTGCGACATACAGAACTTACTGACGTGCAAAAGTGCCTGCAAAGGTCTAATTATAGAATAATCATTTTATAGCATTTTATATCATGTGAAGTTTATAGCAAATGTGTTATGGTTTATGAGATTGGGCCAAACTTTAATTAAAAGAAATCGTGTACCCTTTTGCACGCTTTTTTCACCTGCTCGCTTACTGTTTTGGTCTCTGCAAACCAATAACCTAATTTACTGACTGTCACAAATTCAGCTTTTGACAGCCAATTACTTCTGTCACAAGCTTTGTCGCTCGCTTGTTTCGCTCGCTCGCTCACTGTCATGCAAACCAATAATCTAATCTAACCTACGTTTCAATCGGATTACACCGACCGTTGGTCCCAGCATTTACAAAAAAATTATAATTATACAACGTGATAGTTTAAAGTAGTCACAAGATCTGTCTCTACTCCCACAGTAAAAAAAGTAATTATTTTGTAAAATAAAATACATGTGTTTGAATCTTTCGAATTTTATTGGTCCTTCATACTTATAACAAGCGAACTGCTGTTTTTTCGAGATTAACATACATACGTAAAATAAATTTCGTGTTTATTAATAATCGAAATTTTATTTCAAAGTACTAATAAAATAAGGATTTTTGAAACTTTTTGAAACTTGACTATAAATTATTAGGGTGTCCCCAGTTTAATTATCAATTTTTCTGCATTTATAAATCTAAAATTACGTTGATAATAGATACGATCAATGACAAGTGACATTATTTTCTGATGTTTTTTTCTTTTTATTATACAAAATTATTTATTTTTTACCCTGGATACTACCCTCTTACCAAAACAATACGTGCTTGTCTAATTTTAACGTTTACAATTCATTAAAACGTATTTTTATTTAAAACCGAAACACCCGAAAACCCCGGTTTTTTCGGTTATAAAACCGCCTGAACCGAAAACCGAAAAACCCGGGTTTTTCGGTTTCGGTTAAAACCGGTTCGATCCCCTATTATTTACTAACTTCATTTATTCTTCACTTCTCCAGGACTTGAAGCCAGTGTCCAACAGGTACCACAACTTCACCAGTACCACCATTTCACACCGTTTCCCAGAAGAAGATGATGAAAAGTCTGGTGATGACGGTGACAGAGACTACGATGACGATGACATTCCATTGATGATGCTGAAGGAAGACACCGGATCGGATGTGTGGAAGTTTCCGAAAGTTAAGAAGAAGAGATCGAAGAATGAGGTATATACAGACACAAAGAATGAGGTATATACGGTGATTTTTCATTGGTTTTGAAGCCAAAGGCCACTTCATAGGCATCGTTAGTAAGACCTAATAAGGTAGTCAAAATAAAAATTCAAAAACAAAATATGTTGTCTAAAACTCGAAAGTAAAATTGTGAGATCAATTAGTAGTACCGCCGCCATACACCGCCCGGCGGCCGGCCGGGGTCATCGACATTACGCAGCGTATAACTACGTGGTCTCGATCGAAAATCATTTACGCAAGTTTTTTATCTTATGACATACAGAAATTTGGATTACGTATATGGATAGAGGAATTTATTTACTATACGACATTTTTTTTTCCAAAACCAATGAAAAGTCAGCGTGTATATACATACTCGAACATATAGAATGAGGTATAGGCCCAACACAGACGACAGACTATCCGTGACGCACTTTTTAGTCTGTGAAAATAGAACCCATGCAATCATATGCAGCGCACACGACGCGCAAAAAGCGCGTATGACGCCGGACTCTCTTTTTTTCACAGACTAAAAAGTGCGTCGCGGATAGTCTGTCGTCTGCGTTGGGCCACACACACACCCACCACCCCCCCCCACACACACACAAACACACATACATTTTCACAACTTTATCCCTAACGGGCCAGTCAGTAGCCAAGAGCCGCAAGACCCAAGGACCTCTTAGCATGATGATGGGTTTGTTAGTTTGCTGTTGTTTTTCATGTAAGTGGCTAATACTGGTGTCTTTAAAGGCACCTTTAATAGCTTAACAACTGCCATACATCTGTAAAATGACCTTTTAAAAAAATATATCTACTTTGCACATCTTTGTTTGTGTCATAGGATTACACTATCCTACCAAATTTCACCTGATTTGGTCCTGTTGATTCGAAGCAAATTGGCTGTGACAGATGGACGGACAGACATACGCACAAGTGATCCTACTTGTTTAAGGATTCCAGTGTTTAATTTTTTTAATGGAATTGTAAAAACAAATATTTTTTTATGTATTTATTATATAATTTGCTTAGCACGAACCTTTATTTTGTTTCGTCTAACTTTTGACACTGTCTGCGACCACGAAGGATGTAAATCCTATTCATAACGTTAAATATATTAATTAAGTTCAAAAACCAAAACAAACAAATATTTTTATGTAAATAAATCTTTAAGTATCCATACTGCTTTACAGAAGATCGAAGTCACGTTGGAACCAATAAAGACTGAAGGACCTCATAAGAACATACCTAAGAGCCAAAAGCAGAAAAGACAGAAAACGCTGAGGGAAGGCTTCACATCACGGATGGTGCAAGAAACAGACGAGTACACAGTGATCAAGTTGACCAAAGAACAGGTGAAACTTTTGTTCTTGACGCCGAAATTACGTCGCTGAATTTTCGGCGACGGAATTTTCGGTAGCGTAAAATCAGACGTAGATAGAAGAAGAAAATGCAGAAAGTTCAGCACTTTCTGCCTTTCATCCATGGCTTGGAAGGCTTCACGTTCTGCATGTTTGCTAAAGACAGACAAGTCCAAAGTTATAAGTTGTCTAAAGAACAGGTGAAATTGTTGTTTGTGACAACGACATTATGTCGCATAATTTTCAGCGACGAATTTTTCAGCGGAGTAAACAAAGTTATCAAATAAGAAAAGGTGAAATTTGTGACGCTGAATTTACGGTGACGGAATTTTCAGTAGCCTAAATTCAGACTAAGGAGAAAAGGCAGTAAGTGCTGAAAGGAGTATTTAGTCCCGCATACTGTAACAGACAAACGAGTACAAACAAAAGCATAAAAAAAAAGTGAAACTGGTAATCTGCCGAAATTACGTCAGCGAAAGTCGTCGCTGAAATTCGGCGACAAATTTTTCCAAGAACAATTAGCCTTTAATTGAATATGACAATAAAACGTAAATAAGTATACGTATTCCAGGTGCTAGAAGAGATGGCGCAGCAGGCGCTATCGGAGAGATACCAGCGTTGCTTATACAAGTGCGAGAGCTGCGTCAAGGGGTTCAACTTTGAGGACGTGTTGTTAAACCACATGCAGAAACACTCGCCGGTAAGGGGCCGTCCAGGTATTACGTCATGCAAGTATTAGACCCCCTCACATTGTCATGCGTCAAGGGTTTCAACTTTGAGTATGTAATGCTGATTCACATGCAAAAACACTCGCCGGTAAGGGGCCGTCCAGGTATTACGTCATGCAAGTATTAGACCCCCTCACATTGTCATGCGTCAAGGGTTTCAACTTTGAGTATGTAATGCTGATTCACATGCAAAAACACTCGCCGGTAAGGGGCCGTCCAGGTATTACGTCATGCAAGTATTAGACCCCCTCACATTGTCATGCGTCAAGGGTTTCAACTTTGAGTATGTAATGCTGATTCACATGCAAAAACACTCGCCGGTAAGGGGCCGTCCAGGTATTACGTCATGCAAGTATTAGACCCCCTCACATTGTCATGCGTCAAGGGGTTCAACTTTGAGGACGTAATGCTGATTCACATGCAGAAACACTCGGCGGTAAGGGGCCGTCCAGGTGTTACGTTACGTCAGTTATTAGACTACTAGCTGGTGCCCGCGACTTTGCGCAGGATTATCACACAATATCTTTATAAATTGTAGCCTATATGTTAATTCCACATTCCCATACAAATAAGCGGCTGCAAAATTTGTATGGATTTTTTTTTTTAAATTTTTGACTGTTATTTTGATTTCTTTATGCTACAGTGATAAGTATAGCATGTAGTTCGATTTATTACGGGTATGTTCCTTACAGGTTGTATACACGGTGATTTTTCATTGGTTTTGAAGCCGAAGGCCACTTCATAGGCATCGTTAGTAAGACCTAATTAGCTAGTCAAAATAAAAATTTAGAAACAAAAAATGTTGTCTAAAACTCGAAAGTAAAATTGTGAGATCAATTAGTAGTACCACCGCCATACACCGCCTGCCGGCCAGCCGGGGTCATCGACATTACGCAGCCGGCGGCCGGCGTATAACTACGTGGTCTTGATCGAAAATCATTTACGCAACTTTTTTATCTTATGACATACAGAAATTTGGATCGCCGGAAATTTGGAAAGTCGGACTCGCGCACGAAGGGTTCCGTACCATTATACACGCTGACATTTTATTGGTTTTGAAAAAAAAAAGCCGTATAGTAAATAAATTCCTCTATCCATACATATATGGATAATAAAATGTCAGCGTGTATAATGGTACGGAACCCTTCGTGCGCGAGTCCGACTCGCACTTGGCTGGTTATTTTAGGAAGGGTAAGACTAATAATAACGTTTCTTTTCTTTTAGGACGCAGGCCCCCTAAAATGCGAAATTTGCACGCAGTACTGTAAAAACGCGGTGTCCATGCGTGGACATATGAAGTCCCACACGACCAGGTGAGGTTGTATTATTAAGCCCCCCCCCCGAATAATAAAAAGAAGGATGTTGTATTATAAACCCCCCCCCCTGAATAAAAAGAGGAAAGTTGTATTATAAACCCCCCCTTAATAAAAAGAGGGATGTTGTATTATAAGCCCCCCTTAAATGAAAGAGGGATGTTGTATTATAACCCCCCCTTGAATAAAAAGCGGGATGTTGTAGTCTACCCCCCCCCCCCACCCCCCCTGAATAAAAAGAGGGATGTTGTATTATAACCCCCCTGAATAAAAAGAGGGTAGTTGTATTATTAAACCCCCCCCCTGAATAAAAAGAGGGATGTTGTATTATAACCCCCCCACCTGAATGAAAAGGGATGTTGTACTATAACCCCCCCTAAATAAAAAGAGGGATGTTGTATTTCAACCCCCCCCCCCCTTGAATAAAAAGAGGGATGTTGTATTATAGCCCCCCCCCCCCCTGAATAAAAAGAGGGAAGTTATAAGTTAGACTGCTAAGTGGTTTGGGAAAGCACTCCACCGACAAGAGCTCTTAAATATAAGAAGATAAGTTTGACATGTCTGTGTGTCGGTATTTCGCATCATAGCGCCTATACCACCCCCGTGGCATAGTGGTCACCATGCTAGTCCGCCACACAGAGGTTCTGGGCTCGATTCCCGGTCTAGGCAAGTTGTTTTTTTTTTTTTTAATTGCCTTTGGACTTGGATGTTTATCTATACACGGTGTTTTTTTATTGGTTTTGGAGCCAAAGGCCACTTCATAAGGATCGTTAGTAAGTCCTAATTAGCTAGTCAAAATAAAAATTCAGTAACAAAAAATTTTGACTAAAACTTGAAAGTAAAATCGTGAGATCAAATACTAGTACCGCCGCCGGCCGACCGGCGAAGAAGTTCATCGAACTCACGCGGCTGTTTTGGACGGGTGTAACTACGTGGTCTCGAACGAAAATCATTTTCGCAACTTTTTTATATAATAATAATATAATAACGTTTATTTCCAAAGATAATACATTACAAACAGTAAGAAATTAAGAGTGCTTACATTTGTTATTGACCTTTACATTTGCAATATAACTGGTAGTGATTCCCTGGTTCCCAAACTAGGATTGAACCTGTATTTTAGGGAACAGTGAGTCTGGTGAGGGTACATTTACATTAGTGAGAACAACAATAGAAAGAAACAAAATTATAATTGAATCGTAGCTGTATGCAGCTACTCTCAATATATAGGTGCGTCGCTCTGTATATTTATGCGTGTGAGTGCTTGTTTAGGTGTAGGTGTGAATGTGGGCAATATTCAACATATGGATTTTAGCAAATAGCCAAAAATTGGGACATGGAAATGTGATTGCCATTTTTAATTTTTAAAACGTCATCAGTGCTTCGGTTTTATTATAATTTAAAGTAACGAGATATTTTACAACTTTTCGCTTCAGTGTATATTTGTTATAAGTAGGCAGGTTATCAATTGATTTATCAAGATTATTGTAGATTATAGAGCTGATAACCCTATAATGCCTGGTAGCAAAAGTTGTTTTATGTGGGACTACAGGACAGATATTTCTTACGGAGCGCTTATTCGGGTCACGTGACACAGGAACTTCAGGGTGTTTACGTAAAATAATACGAGAGATAAATAACTGTCTGACCGTCAATACATTGCTCAGCTTGTACAGCTCAGCAGTGGGGAATCGGAAAGGTTTAGAGTACATGACCTTCAGAACAGCCCGTTGTGCTCGTTCAAGAGTGATCATGAAAGATTTAGCTGCTGCTCCCCATGCAGGAATGCAGTAGCCGAGGATGGACTGACAGAGGGCGAGATAGGTCATACGAAGAGTATCAACATCAGCGGACTGGCGTAGTAATTTAAAAATGTAAATCAAACTTCGACATTTAGAAGAGACCGAGGCCAATTGAGCTTTCCAATTTAATCTTTCATCTATAATAATGCCTAAGTACTTTACTGTGTCAACACGATTCAAAATAGGGCACGAGCATTCAGTGTCTGTAGGATTACTGCAGTTATGAATTTTTATACAAAAAGAAGAAAGTGGACGAGTAGAAGATCTAATGAAAAAGGGGATATACATAGTTTTAGAAACGTTTAGAGATAGACGGTTGTAAGATAGCCAATTTTGTACGATTTTAATAGCTTTTTCACTGTTTGTTTTAACAGAATTCCAATTTTCCCCAGAAACAAGCATAACAGTATCATCAGCATATGTGATGATTCGACAATTTGGTATAGACAGTTGACAAAGCTCATTTATATATAAGAGGAACAGTGTAGGGCCAATAATGGAGCCTTGTGGGACCCCGTAAGTAATAGACACTGAGTTACTAAGTTGTCCATCTATTTTAACATGTTGGGTCCGGTTTTTGAGGTAGTCGGAGAAAATTTTATAGGCAACACCACGGATACCACACTTCTCCAGTTTAGATAGAAGAGTGGGGACATGAACAGTGTCAAAAGCCTTTGACAAGTCTAGGAAAAAGCCAAGACATCTTATCCTTCTATCAAGATCCCCGACAACCATCTCAACAAGGTGGGTAACAGCATCTTCGGTACTGACTCCTGGGCGGAAACCAAATTGGTTTTTTGAAATAATATTGTTAACATTTAAGAAATTTATAAGTCTAATATTAATTACTTTTTCAAGGATCTTAGACAGTATAGGCAGCACAGAGATTGGTCTATAATTATTGACATCGGCCATGTCACCAGTCTTATAAATTGGGTGTACAACTGCTATTTTAAGACAATCCGGAAAAATACCACTATTTATTGATAAATTGCAGATGTGACAGATAACGGGTACCAAAACATTTTTAGAGTTTTTTATCATTAAGGCAGAAATGTTGTCTATTCCAGGTGAGGTGTCAATACGCAACGATAAGATGATAGTTTTGATCTCCGCTAGGTCAGTTTATCTAATGTCATACACAAATTTGGATTACGTATGAATAGAAAAATTAATTTACTATATTTATTTTTCCAAAACCAATGAAAATTCAGCGTATATATGTATTTGTTATAAAATATAGTATCCTTGAGTTAGTATCCCATAACACAAGTGTCGAACTTACTTTGGGGCTAGCTCAATCTGTGTAATAGGGAATATGCATGAAAAAAATATGTGTTATCTAACTAGTTTTTCCGTAAATATTCGAAAGTAACGTGAATACAGAATAAAAATTGGTGGAAAAACGAACGAGATATAACGATTCAACGAAAATATCTCTATCTCACTCGCAAAAACGCTATTTTCTATGGCAAATGTATAAATGATATGTACTTCGACGTCACCAGTCCATACCGGACTTCTCTCTCTAATTGAAACTTTAAAGTATCACAGGTTCGTCGCTGATTAAGGTATTTTATCAATTTTTATGCCGTGTGGTTTTCGGCAGAGTAGAATAGGGCCACTCCAGTCCTCCCGTGGATGTCGTAGAAGGCGACTTAGGAAATACAAGCTAAACAAAGCTTATAAACATCTATGAGACGTCTCTAACCAGCGTTTATTTTATTTATTTATTTAGATACCTGTGCAAAGTGTGCGGGCTGCAGCGGGGGGCGCGGCAGCACCTGCTGGAGCACCACGGCATCGCGCACGGCGGCGGCGGCCGCTACCGCTGCCGGCACTGCAGCTACACCACCAAGTGAGCCTCATCAGCTGAAGTCCACTGCTGGACATAGGCCTTCCCCAAGGATTTTCAAAACGACCATTGGATACAACTTACGAGACAAACCATTATGTCCGAATCCATAAAAAATGTAGGGGGGAATTTCTTGACTTATTGCCCTATGTCACCTGAGTGGAGGGCAAAGGTGAACTAGTTCATCTCGGTTTGTCTTGAGCAACGAGGGGAACGGGGGGGGGGGGGGGGTTGCAAATAGGACTACTTCAACACCAAACTAAACTATACTACACTACCGATTTTGATAAAATTCCTGCAGGACCGCCTAATAAGAATGCACTCCAAATTGTTCCGGGAATCTTGGAGTAACCGTGAAATTAGTTTTTATCCCGACATTCCTAAGTAGAGCAAAGCCCAAGGGCACAGCTTGTTTACTTATAAAAAAAACGGACAATTTATAAACTCCTCCTTTTCTGAAGTCAGTTAAGTTAAATCCGCTGTTTGCGGTTGCATTAAGCTCCTATCAAGTATGCACTTAAAATAATCCAAGTTGGTCCAGGCACCTTGGAGTACCCCCCCGATGTGGTTCCCATCTTGTCGCGATGGGGGGGCTCAGTACCTGCGGTTGCCTCGGCCGCAGGGAAGCTAAGAGGAACCCATTGCCCGGGTTGAGGCTTAGGCCTCCCCGGGCCCGGCGGAGGCCATTCCTGGCGGGAATGGCCTGGCTGTGAGGGAAGGGGGGGTGACGACGACCCCCCTACCATCACAGCCGTGGTAGGGGTCGCGGGGGAAGAGGAGTGTCGGTGTGTCGTTGCCGCTCGCCCTATCCTCCGCGACCAAGCGCGGCCGTGGCGCTTGGCACGGCATCGGTGGGGCCGCAGGGGAAGAGGAGTGTCGGTGTTACGTTGCCGCTCTCCCTATCCCCTGCGGCCGGCTGTGTGGGCCCCGGTCGCCGTCAGGTTGACTGGGGCAGGGCCTGCTTTCGCAGGCCCCAAATTATGAGGGCTGGTTGGACGGTGGAAACGGGATTCCATCGTCCAACGGACAGCCCTCCGGAGTGGAAGGCAGGCGCGTGTACGTGTCAGCGCGCCTGTCCTTGGGCCAAGAGGCCAAGGCGGCGGTTGCTCCGGCCCCTCTGATTCAGCAGAGGGTGCCGTGAGGCCGTTGGCGAGCCGGGGCCGCTTAAGTAGCGGCCGGCCGCGCCGGGGCTGTGGAGCATGAAGAAGCACACGGTCCCGGCCGATAGCGGCTGAGAGGTGACACCGCGGAGTTTTTAGTGGTAACACCACATAACCTTACCGGTGTCCCGTAACCGGTAAGGTATCCGAAGGGATTTTCTCCGCGTCAAAAAAAAAAAAAAAAAAGGCACCTTGGAGTAACCGTGAAATATACAATACATATAAAAAAAACTGACGAATTAATAACCTCCTATTGATTTGAAGCCTTTTAGAGTAGTTGCTGTTTGCGGTTGCAGCAAGCGCACGGTGATGCAGCGTCACGCGCGCGCGCACAGCAACAGGGACAAGCTGGCGTGCCACCTCTGCGGGGAGCTGTTTAAGGACCTCACCACGCTGAGGGTGCATACCGTGTGAGTTGGTGCTTTATTTTTTGTTTAGAGGGGGCTAAGGAGCTTAAGAAAAGTGTCTGATAGTTTTAATTTGGGGGGGGATAGGGAGGTCAAGAAAACCGTCTGATGCTTTTTATTTAAGGGGTGGGCTAAGGTGCTCAAGAACACCGTCTGATACTTTTTATTTAGGGGGGGGGGGGGCTAACCTGGTCAAGAAAACTATCGGCCCATAAGTAGGCAACGTGCCACCTCTGCGGGAAGCTGTGTATTTAGGGGGGGGGTGGGATTAGTGAGGTCTGTCCGTCTGATAATTTTTATTTGGGGAGGGGGGGGGGGGAGCTAAGGAGCTCAAGAACACCGTCTGATACTTTTGAAATAGGTATACAATTTATAGAGCAACGAAATCCCTCTAGTTAGTATGGCATACTATCATTATTTATTAATTCGAGCGCCTGGCAGCTTTTCAGCGGTGGGTGTGAGAGTGGATGGGCAACTAAGGGGCTTCAAAATCGATTGAAGGTATACAATTTATAGAGCCCTGAGTTTGGTGTGATATAATAGCTAATTATATATTAAATTCGAATATAACAATGCTAGGTTTTTTTGTAATTGTGACAAAAGTGGCCAGACGACATCCAAGGTGCGGGAAAAAGTACCAAAGTAGTCTCATTTATAAAAGACTGGGCCTATACGTTTTCATCAGATGGAAATGGATCAGAAAGGGGGAGGGGGAGACTCCCCATTCCAACCCACCCCCTCCCACGGAGACGCTTAGTTTTCGAGTAATTGAAGTTCAAAGTTTGAGGTTATGTCAGTGTTTTTTACCATTTTTGGGGGTGATTATCATTAGAGGGCTCCTAAAAGGGGGAAGGAATTCTGCCCTTTTTACAATACAATTATCTATTTTTAGAGGTTATATATTTATAAATCTATACATATAATAAAACAGTAAAAAAGTGTGTCTGTACATTAAATATATTTACATCAAAAATATTGGGGGCGATGGAGACATAGTAATCGAGTAAGAATTAAAAAAAATGTCTGTCTGTTTGTCTGTTTGTACACGCTAATCTCCAGAAATACTGAACGGATTCGAATGAAACTTTTTTTGTTATATAGCTATTAAGCCTGGGCAACATATAGGGTATAAATGATTTTGGAAAATGGAACCATAGTGGTCTAGCTAAACTATAAGAGATATAAAAATGCCGCCTTAGTAAAAGTTGTTCAGCCTGATGAGCATTTTCCAGAGACATAAATCAAATCAAATCAAATCAAATATATCTTTATTATCATAGGATATTTATAATATCTCTTAATAATCGTCATTATTTTGTTGCACAATTGTTGACGTCAAATAGTTACTTACAGCTAAGTTTACTACCGCTTCCAAAGCGCTAGTGCAGAAGAAGCGGTAATAAACTGCACTGCACCTTTTCTCCAAGGACGTCAACTCACAATTTAATTAATACTTAAAGTTAATGTGGACAGAGAATACATTGTTTTGTTTGTTATGTCATATCATAATTTAAATTTAATTTTTAGAATGTCAAAATTTTAAAGTAATGTCAAGTTGTAGATTCAGTTTGTACAAAATGTACCAAATTATGACATTTTCGAGTACCTATATTACAAACTTTTAGAGGGACCCGCGTCAAGCTCACGCCAGACTTTTTTGTCTTTAAGGTAGTCATCGGTCCTATAATAAGCCTTATCACAAAGTACTTTCTTTACATAAGTTTTGAATCTTTTGTCCGGCATATCAAGGATCGATTTTGGCAATTTATTATAAAAAAGTGTACAGTTCCCCATAAATGTCTTATTAATTGTTTTAAGCCTATAAAACGGGGCAACTAAGTCATTCTTATTACGTAAGTTTCTATCGGTAAAATCGCTTACTTTATTGTATGAGGAAATATTTTTCCTTACATACATTATGTTTTCAAATATATACTGTGATGCTAAGGTAAGTATATCTATTTTCTTGAATAATTCTCTGAGTGAGTCTCTAGATCCTAACCCGTAAATAGCACGAATTGCCCGTTTTTGTAAAATAAAAATAGTCTGAATATCGGCTGCATTCCCCCACAGGAGTATGCCATAAGACATTACACTATGAAAGTAACTAAAGTACACTAGTCTAGCAGTTGCTACATCTGTCAATTGTCTTATTCTCCTAACAGCATAAGCCGCAGAACTAAGCCTATTTGAAAGTTTAGTTATATGAGCACCCCATTGAAGTTTCGAGTCTATTGTAATTCCTAAGAAGGTAGTACTTTCAACAAGATCGAGTTTTTCACCATCTATCATTATGTCAACGCAGCCCTGTCTCACATTGGGAAGAGAAAATCTAACGCATTGAGTCTTTTTCGCATTCAACATGAGATTATTGGCAGAAAACCAATCAGAAATGGAAGACAAGGTGCTGTTCACCGCGCTAGCGTTTGTGCTATGTCGATCAAGTTTGAATATAAGCGAGGTGTCATCAGCAAACAGCACTATGCCAGCCTGCTTCTCAACCATGTAAGGCAAGTCATTGACATAAACCAAGAAAAGGAAAGGTCCAAGAATTGAACCTTGCGGTACGCCTATCTTAACATTAGATCCGTGCGATTTTATGCCATTTAAATCAACAGTCTGATGCCTATCTGTTAAATAAGATTCTATAAGTTTTATTGACTTATCATCAAAACCGTATTGACGAAATTTAAGCAAAAGTGTCGGATGATCTACGCAATCAAATGCTTTGGAGAGATCACAAAATGATCCAATTCCATCATTTTTGTTCTCCCATGCGTCGTATATATGAGTAACAAGTGCTACTCCCGCATCGGTGGTCGATTTCCCGCCAGTAAAGCCGAATTGTTGGCTATGGAAAAGGTTGTAGGTCTTAAAATGAAGAAGCATTTGATTGAGCATTATCTTTTCGAACACCTTACTCAAAACTGGCAGGATAGATATAGGTCTGTAGTTGCCAGGATCTGTTTTTTCTCCTTTTTTAAATAAGGGGATTAGTTTACTACATTTCATTAGGTTAGGAAATATGCCTTCATCAATACATTCGTTAAATATAAAAGCTAAATCAGCAGCTATGATATTTATGATATGGCTTACTACAGCAACTGACATGCCCCAATGATCTTCAGATTTTTTTAAATTTAACTGTTTAAATGCATCTATTATATCTTTGGGGCCAATATGCTTAAATTTAAATTTAGAATCACAAGGCCTAACATTATTCTTAAGCAAGGCTTCAGCACGCTGGGGGCTAGAATTCACATTAGAAGTAAGTTCAAAAGGAATGTTAGTAAAGAAATCATCAAAAATATTTACAATTTCTTCAGTTTTAATAATAGTCTTACCACAAGATTTGATTTGACAGATATTTTCTTTGGCTTTATTTTTACCCGTTTCTTTATTTATAACATTCCAAGTTTCTTTTATTTTGTTAGGAGCATTATTTATTTTTCTACTTATACGATTTGCCTTGGCTTGTCTACAAACTTTTTTAAATATTTTGGAATAATTTTTAACATATTCTAGAAAGGAAGGACTAAAATTATATTGTTTTTGGGAATATAAGTCATAAAGCCTGCTCCTACTTATGTAGATGCCGGTAGTAGCCCACTCACTAAACTGTAATTTTCTATGCACTACAACTTGTTTTTGTTTTAAAGTTTTTGAATATTCTGAGGTAATAACGTTAAATAGTTTATTGTAATGGTCGTCAGGATTTTTTCCTGTGTAAACGACCGACAACAATTTGTTATCTAAATTATTTTTTAGTTTTTGTATATTTTTAGAAGTAATCGGCCTACAAAAAGTCTTATCTTTGTTCAAAATGCTGGACTTGCCTTTGGACTCCTTGACATAAACTACATATACACCTGAATGATCAGAAGGCAGTTTATTAATAACAGATTTATCAGAATATTGAATATTACTAAAAAAGTTGTCTAGACAAGTAGCAGATGTAGCAGTAATTCGGGTTGGCTCAAAGAATACGTTTACTAATTCATAACATTTAAAAAGATTTAAAAATTGTGTACTTTTTGGATTATCTACTAAGATATCAACATTAAAATCTCCGCAAACAATTAAATTATTTTTACTAGATGAACAGGACTTAAGTACCTGGTCCATAGTTTTAAGGAAACTTTTAAAATCACTATTAGGAGGACTGTATACACAAATAATTATATGATGATCTAGCTCGGCACAGGTCACCTCACAAACGCGCTCAACAGAAAGTCTGACAATATCCGTCCGCTCTTTGCTACGGAAAGAATCTTTTACAAAAATTATGGAACCCCCTCGCTGAGCAGACTTCCTGTTAAAGCAGCTAACAATATTATAGTTGTTTAGGCTGAACATCATCTGACTCTCATACAGCCAATGTTCAGTCAAACATAAAATGTCCACATCCAACTCTTCTAGAAATAATTCGACTAATAATTCTTTGCCGGAAAAACCTTCTAAATTTTGATGTACTATTCTGAGTTCATGAGGCCTTTCCGTTGTCTTAATGTTCAGTTTAAAACTGCCGTCAAGTCTACAGATTTACCATCACATATTCCTGGTAAATCGGTAGGTATCTTAAAACTAGGGTTTTGTTTACAATGTAAACTCGTCCAAAAATTAATATTATTTGCTACTAATGAAGCAATCTTACGTCTAGAATATTTTGATAGATAAATATTATCTTTTGTCAGATCACATTCACCTATGAAATTATTGGTGTCAAAAAACACTAATTTATCACTATAACGACATGTTATATTATGAATCAAAGTATTTAGATAGTGAATGTTTCTGTTATTTGTTGGAGGCTGGCAACGTATATATGGGAATGCACATAAAATTATTTTGCCTACTTCTAGTTTAGTTAAATAATCCATGCAGCTGATTATTTCTTTTTTTCCTATTCTGTTACAATTGCCTAACAGTAATACAACAGTAGATTTACAATTTATTTTGGTTAATTTTATTTTTTCTAAAATTTGAGTAAACGTTGCATCCGGGAAGCAGTAATTGACACAAGAGTTATCAAGAAGTGTGTCAAATATGCAACCCATATTGCGACCTATACTATCGGAAAAAACTATTGTATTACACGGAGGTTCCATAAGGTCAACACAATCAGACACACTATTGCACAAATTACTGACACAAGGAGAGAGCTCTGGTGTGGGGACACTGATGGTGGGCTGGTTGAGCTGCCCGCAAGTACATTGCTTAGCTAATAAATCAAGGGTTTCTTGATTGTAAAAGACATAAAGTCCACGCGAACGAAGTCGCGGGCTTCGGCTAGTATAACATAACTCCTTAATTTATAACCTTAAGGGTCCCCCGACCCTAGACCAAAATACAACTTTCCATACAAACGTAGTCTACGTTTTATTTCAAAACGACATGTCAGATTTGGGCAAAATTTTGTAATTTCAAAGATATTGCAATTATCTAGGTTTATAACTAGTTACCGACGGTAAAAATATGAACTTGAAATAGAATATAGTGTTTTATATCATTTTTGACCATTAGTATGGGAAACTTCTAAATCGTTATATTTTCTTTCCAGTTCATAATCTTACTAGGAAACCAGTTATAACTCAAGATAATTGCAATTTCTTTACAATTACCAATTTTTACCGGAATCTGACATGTGGTTTCAAAATTACACGTGGACTACGTTTGTATGGAGAAGTCTAGGGTAAGGGGACTCTTAATATCACGGAAAAAACATAAAGTCCCGTGTCCCCTTAGCCGCCACGACCGCTCGCGCATGTGCCGCTGCGCGCACTGCGCGCGCTGCTTCGCACTCCCCGCCGCTCTCGAGCGACACATACAGACCACGCACGAGCGGAGCGACTTCTACTGCGTCGAGTGCGACATCCGGTTTAAGTCACAGGTACATACATACATACTATCACGTCTCTATCTAATGGGGCAGACAGAGCATTGAGTCTTGCGGTTCTAAGCAGATAGAGCCCAGGGCTGCAAGACTCAAAGGCGACTTTTAGCTTGATGTGGGCAAGGTGGATGAATGAATCAAAATAGTGATGGGTTGCTAGCCGCATCGCCTGTTAACATAATTCGATTTATTGTCCATTCCCTCGATCGGCTCTTACGATCTGCCCGGGAAGAGAAGCAGCTGGTACATTCCAGGTTTTTTCTTTTCTCCCAGACCAGCATGGAAGATCAGCAAGTCGCAGGCACGATATACATAACCGTCCAAGTGCGAGTCGAACTCGCACTATTTATTTTATTTATTGCACTTAAAATCTTAAGAGTAATTACCCTAAACCAAACTACACTATTCCATACAAACGTAGTCTACGTTTTATTACGAAAAGACATGCTCGATTTCGGCAAAATATTGTAATTTCAAAGATATTGCCCATACTCGTATATAGGCACATAACTGGTTTTCACAATCAAAATATGGATTTGGAGTAGAATATAGTGGTATATCATTTTTGACCATCAGTATGGGAAACTTCTACATCCTTATATTTTCTTTCCAGTTCATAATTTTACCGTCGGAAACCAATTATAACTCCATACAATTGCAATATAATTACAATTTTTTACCGAAATCTGCCATGTGGTTTCAAAATAAAACGTAGAATACGTTTTATATGAATGAACTCTAGAGTTAGGGGATTCTTAAGATTATAGTACAAAAGGTACAACTTATTGTCTACCAGTTCACCTTTGGGACGTAAAAAAAATGGTAGATGGGGTGAAATTTAATTAGATAAGTATACCAAAAGAAATTAACTAATAATTACTATTAGGTATCTATAAAATAAGTTTTTTAAATTATTACATTTTTGTACAAGCTTTTATTGTGAGGTCAAAGTACTTATTAAGACAAATTAAATAAGCCCAAACTCAATGGAGTTACGTCGTTTTAATAATGAGTTCCATCGAACACCTTCCGTCTCCGCGATCAGACCCTAGACATCGTCTACCATACAGTGCTCGTCAAGACAAATCAAACGAGTCCTACTCAATGAGATTATGTTGTTTTATAACTGAGTCCCGTCGAATTCTAAGTTTTTGTATTTCTCCGAGACCAGCAAGTTTTAAAAAAAATATTTTTGATTTTTAATGTAATTTTAAATTATTTTTGAAGAATTTCATTGTAACTAATTTTTATTCTATTTTTATAGGACAATCTAAGACTGCATTTCAAGAAAGCGAAAAGACATCGGGACTCTTCTTCTTACAAGTAAGTTATTTGTGCTCTGTCACTCTTTTTAAGCCCCGACAAGAAAGGGGGTTTTATAGTACAGTACAGGTTCCCTTGCGGTGGGACTTATGTTTGATGAAAATCGGGTCAGCCGTTTAAAAGGTCTTGGAGGTTAACGCTTGAAAGTCGGGGTTTTTATAATGTACCTAGCAAATTATAAATACCTCGACTTTCTTTGCTCGCGTGAAATTTAAAAATCAAAATTTCCTGATATCATATCTTATACCTTTACATGAGCAATTCTTGTATATTTATTTATTTATAAATTTCTGTGATGTCGAAAACGGCTCTAACGATTTCGCAGAAAATTAGTATATGGGCGTTTTCGGGGGAATGGTCGCTAATTTCGTCGCGCTGGCCGCTATTCATTTGGCTCAGCGGTTAAGGATGCGGACCGCTAGAAAGAGTGTTACGGGTTCGAATCCCACTCGGTGACTTACTTTGTTTTTTTTATGTTCAAGTTTATATATAATTTTTTATTTTGTATTGTTTTTAGACAAGTTTAAAAAAATGTAGTTAATGTTTGAGATGTAACCGAGCAAAGCTCGGTCGCCCAGGTACTATCAATGAAACAAAGCTCGTTGTGGTTGTGTAGCTCTGAGCTGTGATTAATCTATTTTTGAAAACCCCGTAAATATCTATCCAGTAGTTTCAGAGATTAGACCATACATACAGACAGACATACTTTTTTTTTGTGTCCAGTTACTTTTTTCCCTATTTATCCCACATTCATTTTATTTTTTATATTTTTTATTTTCTATATTTATTTAACATAAAAACACCGTTCTTATTTAACATATAAATTTATTTCCACTTCTTCACGGGCGATATCAATTGGCGCGAACCATAGACCTAGAATTTTAGCGATCGGTAACGGCATTCTCTACTTTCGTGGGTAACGGAAACTCAATGACAGTTCTCCGCGCTAGGGAGGAGCGCGTGTCGATTTTGTTTTTTTAAATTTTTTATATTAATTTACGGCTCTGGATACTGGTCCTTTAGAGCCAATCTCTATTTATCTCTTCTTTATTCCTAATCCTAAACCCTTAAGTATACAATCAAAGGTTGGTATAGGCCCTTTGATTGCTACACGGGAGCTTCTGGCGACAAATCTATACGAGTCCACTGTTTTTCATAGCCGATTGAGTTGCGGACGGCGCCCAAAGACGCCCACCGCAGTCCGCAAATAAATATCACTACAACCGCACTATGACTGTCAACTTTAAACATTTCACATATTGTCCATGAGAATGAGCATTTATAACACCAAACCACACCAATTTCATATTATAAAGTCCACTAAAATCAATTTGCAAAACAATTTAAAGCAAACTCCAACTGAACCCCTTGACTTCCCGCCAAAAAGTCCAAAAACTCACTACCGTTCTCTGCGCTAGGGAGGGGCGCGTGTCGATTTTGTAGAACAACTAGTGATGCGCCGCCCTCGCCTCATCATAGATTATCTTCCTATCAATATCATTTTTTTTCAGGCATGAATGTTCGCATTGCTCTCAGCGCTTCGTGTCGCCGGCCGCGCTGGCGGGGCACCAATCGGCGGCGCACGGCCTGCCCAAGCAGCACAGGTACGGAAATACACGTTAAGAATTCCCTTACCCTAGACTTTTCCATACAAACGTAGTCTACGTTTTATTTTGAAACCACATGTCAGATTTTGGTAAAAATTAGTAATCTATACATATAATAAAACAGTAAAAAAAGTGTGTCTGTACATTAAATATATTTCCAAAAAAAATATTGGGGGCGATGGAGATTGGAGACGTAGTAATAGAGTAAGAATTAAAAAAAATGTCTGTCTGTATGTCTGTTTGTACACGCTAATCTCCGGAAATACTGGACGGATTCGAATAAAACTTTTTTTGTTGTATAGCTATTAAGCCTGGGCAACATATAGGGTATAAATAATTTTGGAAAATGGAACGCCTGATGCAGAACCATAATGGTCCAGCAAAATTATAATAAAAGATATAAAAATGCCGCCTTAGTAAAAGTTGTTCAGCCTGATGAGCATTTTCCAGAGACATAAAGTCCACGCGAACGAAGTCGCGGGCTTCGGCTAGTTTTAAATAAATTGCAATTATCTAGGGTAAAAACTGGTTTCCTACGGTAAAATTACGAACCGCCGAAAAACCCCGTAATATTATCCCGTTTCAGTTGCAGCGTGTGCGGGCGCGCGTACAGCTCGCGCTCGGGCGTGCGCGCGCACGCCAAGGCGGCGCACGGGGAGGGGGTGAGTGTGTGTGGAGTGGGGTATCATGGGATTCATCATCCTTATTATAAACTTTTTATAATATATTTTTACAATTTTCATGTGCAGTGTGCGCGTCTGTGGCGTCGTAATGCTCGAACGAATGGACCGATTTCGATGCGGTTTTTTTACGTGAAAGGAAGTAACCTTGCGGTGGTGTTTAATGAAAATCGGTCCAGCCGTTTACAAATTTATTGTAACCTACACCTACACTTGAAATTCAGGGCTTTCCCTAGCAAATAGATGGAGCTACGGATATCAAGTCGTAGCGGTAGTTCTGCTAGTTCCGCTTCTCATCACTAGATGGCGTTGTAGACAGTCGGTTTTTTTTTAATTTTGCCTAGCAAAGAAACTTCTTAGACTTCTTCTAGAAAGAAACTTGTATTTCAGGGCCGTGAGGCTTCCGGCAGAGTAGAACAGGACCACTCCAAGTCCTCCCGTGGATGTCGTAGAAGGCGACTTAGGAAATACAAGCTAAACAAAGCTTATAAACATCAATGAGACCTCTCCAACCCGTCCAAGTCCTCTAGCTGCTCTGGCCAAGTATGGCTCCGGTAGCACAGAGAGGTCGTGCTCCTGCAGTGGAGACAAAAAGACCTGATGATGACGTATTCAGGACTGGATCTAATAGCTATTTGGACTACGGCCCAGGTCCCCGTGCATCACAAAGCCCAGTCTCCATTGAAAGCAATAGTGATTTAAATGTTAATATATATTCATGAAATAAAACATTATCCGTCTTATTATAAAAACAGGATTAACTTTGTTACTAGGTTTAAACCATTATCCAACCAATTCAAGTTGACATTGACAGATGAGTTAGTTTCACTTTACTAGATGTCAACTTGATTAGGGCGGATAATGGTTTAAACCTAGTAACAAAGTTAGTACTGTTTTTATAATAAGACTGTATTTGTTTGATGCTAATTTATTACTCGTCAAACGCAACACAAAAACAAAAGAAGCACGAATCTCTCTTCATAGTTTTTCTTAAAACAAGGAGTTTATACCGACTTACTGTAGAGGTTTTATGCAAGTATCTACGTTTGCTCAAACATACTATAGACAATATTGTGAAAAATTAAATGTATGTGGTCTTTACAATTTTCGTTTTATTAAATAAGAAAGAAAAAAGAAAAAAAATTACATATTTACCAATATAAACACAGAAAAAAGTTAACTATTAATTTAGTCTAAAAAGTCGTGCCCACGTGGCATAGTGCCAAGAACGCTGGCCGCATTTCCGAGTTGGATCGCAATACTGATTCGTTGTGCGAAAAAACAGCCAGCCCTCTTGTCACCAGCGGCGCAGATCAGTCTTGGAGAGATCTCTTTAAGGAGATCCCTAGCAGTATGTAGCACCCCATGTATGTGGTGAATAATCAATATTTCCAAATTGTAATTTTTTACTTTCAGAAAGAAGAAAATACTTCCACCGATGCAATGGTGCAACCAGTTCCCAATGAAGGCTGATATTCAAGATCGTATCTAGCATACGATAAGTCACAAGCTTTTATTTAACTTGCAATGTATCTTGTATGTATGAATGTTTGTTTAGGTCAAATCTTGCAACTCAATTTTCACCCAGTTATTCTCAACCGATTTAGCTGAAATTTGGTATACTTGTGTAAGTCGGATGACAATTCGATATTATTAAGTCAACGAGCTGTTCTGATGATGGAGCCGGGAGATATTCGACAGAACTCAATTATAAAACAACGTAACCTCATTGAGTAGGACTCTTTTGATTTGTCTTGACGAGTACTTTATGGAAGACGATGCTTACCTAGGATCTGATTACGCAGACGGATAAGTATTTTAACCTTCTTAAGTAATTATTAACCCTTTAACCGCGAGCGTCGCATATATGTGACAAACATTGTCGGGCCCATTCCGCGAAGGTCGCATATTTGCGACAAAAAAAAATGCTCGTATGGCACATAACTTACGTATCCATATCCGTTTTTGGTTGTAGATAAGTATGTTAGATTTACCATGTCTCGCGCTGGAGGCACGACAACTGATATAAAGTCTCGCGGTGAAAGGGTTAAAGATATGTCATGACCACCTTCCAGCTCCATCATCAGATCAGCATGCCATCATAATATTGCATTGTCACGATATACGTATGCGTGAAAAATGTCAGCTCAATCGGAAACCGGGGAGTGGGTCAAACTTAACTTGCAAGATTTGATTACAGACAGACAGACAAGTGAAACTAAATAAAAGGTTGTAAATAAAGATTTATGATCAAATGTGATACGAAAATAAATAAAAAGATTTTGATTATTTATAGTTTTTTTATTAAAAAATAAACTCCAACATCAGAATATATTATGAACAATGCACCATTTATTCAGCGTGGAAGGGACATACCTGTAATAAGTCGAAGCACGGGAGTTAGCACTTCATAATCGTGCTATACTGCTGAAACAGCTGAGACTCCGCACCGCAAGATCGTCGAGTCAGCAGATTGCCCAATGGCCGGCCCAGTGACTCTAATTTCATGCTGTATTTCCGATATTCCATAATTGTCAGTCTTAGTTGAGTTTTCAAATAAATAACATTAAATTTCAGTCTAAATAAATTTCTTTTTTTAAAAGTCGCTCGGAGATCGCCCCTACATATCTCGGGCTATACTCGATTACTATAGTATGATAATAAAATAACAGTCAAAAAACTAAAACAAAAATTCGACATTCCTATAATAATTAATACTTTTTAACTAGATTACTAAAGTATGATAATAAAAAAACAATCAAACAACAAAAAAATCGTCATTTTCACACTTGTATGGCAACGATGTTTTTTTTCTAATTTTTTGACTGTTATTTTAATTTCAATAGTACATTCCATGGTTCGATTTATTACCTATGTCTCTTCCACGTTGTATATAAAAATAGGTAAAATAAAATAAAAAGATTTTGATTATTTATAGATTTTTATTAAAAAAATAAACTCCAACATCAGAACATGAACAATGCACCATTTATATACAATTACCTAGGGCGGTAGAATAAAGAATATCTCAGATCGCACTAAATAACCGACCGAGTCGAAAGGCGAAGTGAGAAATACACGATCTGAGGCATTCTCTATCTCTGTGTGGTGTTCACACAATCGCGTTTGAAACGCTCCAAGGCTTAATGGGAATACTTAAATTTTTCGGGGTCCTGCCCGATTTTGAAATAAATTATTTGAAAGAAAACGGAGATATCATTTAAAATTTTGGCATATGTGCCTAAAAAACCTTAACGATCTTAATTTAACCCTTAAACCGCGAGCGTCGCATATATGTGACAAACATTGTCGGGCCCATTCCGCGAAGGTCACATATTTGTGACAAACAAAAAATGCTCGTATGGCACATAACTTACGTATCCATATCAGTTTTTGGTTGTAGATAGGTATGTTAGATTTACCATGTAGCGCTGGGGGCACGACAACTGATATAAAGTCTCGCGGTGAAAGGGTTACAAAACTAACTAAACAGTAGTTCATAAAATAGTTTGAAGGGCTAGGGCCTAAAATTTGTGAGACTAAAATTTTAAATGATATCATCATTTCATTTCAAATGTGGGCAGCTTTTGCGAAATTGGCAAATGTCCTTCACGTCACGATCTAACTTTAAAGTGTAAACAGTAGTTCATAGAATAGTTTGAAGGGTTATCGAGGGCACAACATTTTGAATGATATCTCTATTTATAATTTATTCAAAATGGAGGCAGCACTGGACCCCGAGAAATTCAGATAGATAGAGAGATATTAACTCACACCGGAAGAGAAGCTGCGGGCAGCCTACTTAACTGTCAAGCCATAGTCACTTTTATTTCTATCTGCGAAAGGCATAGAATGGCTTGATAAAAACTCGGCCGCTTGGCGCCGCTGGCAGTCGCGAGGCTTTTGTTTTATTCAAGCTATACTGTGCATTGCGCAAATAGAAATAAAGGTGAATATGGTTTGATAATGAAACGCAAATGTACGCTTCCCTTGGTAAAAATAACATTTCCTAAGATCAATAATTTATTATATTAAATTCTATGAAATTACAATGAGAATGTATGGAATGAATTAGTCTTAATATGATAGAATTTATCCTAATAATTGATTTAACTTATTTCTTAACACTTTGAGTGTCAGCGTTGAAGACACAATACATTTTTAACTGTCGGACACCAGTGACCGACATGGCGACCCCTTTACCGCGAATGTCGGATTTATCCGACAAAGAATTTTCTTACATACATACATACATAATATCACGCCTGTTTCCCGCAGGGGTAGGCAGAGACTATGGACCTCCACTTGCTACGATCCTGACAAACCTCTTTTGCTTCATCTAAACTCATCCATCTGATGTACCTCATCTATTTTTATGTTACTAAGAATTTTCTTACTTTAAATGTTTGTCGGCTAAATGCGACGGTCGCGGTTAAAGGGTTAAAACATTCGTTTGAACACTTAAACAATGTAACATAATGTAACATTTTATGTCTATTAATGTACGGTAAGCTAGTAAAAAAACAAATGGTTCAATTTCGATTTAAAATAGGGTAATTTGATCACAGTGCCTTATAGCCCTAACTTCTACATATGGGGCCATCCACATAACGTAACAGCGGTGAGGGGGTCATACAAAATGTGACATTACGTGTTAAATTTATTGGTAAAAGGCATAAAGGAGGGGGAGGGGGGAGGGGGTTCTACCTGACTAAATATGTAGATGGCCTATAAGGTACACATTACGTCGAACAAAATATACTATCCATGAGCTGAACAACTTTCCCCAAGGAACATATGTTGAAATATGAAAAATTATTTTTTGCTTTCTATACACACTCAGATCAGCTGAACGATCAACTTGCATGAAACGTCAAAAATTACTTTTTACATGTCAACATATGTTCCTTGGGGAAAGTTGTTCAGTATCACGGCCTGAATTCACCCTTAAAATTGTTTCAGTGTATGTTAGACCCTGCAAAATGAATTTACTTGCCAAGCAATATTTAGAACTAAGTTTAAATCTTATGTTCAAGCACTTGATTGATATTCTTACCCGAGGTCGCCTTTATCGAAAAGGATAAAGAGAATACTAGATCACTATAGTATAATGTGATTCAAATAGCGGTAAAAAGACAAAAAATAATTCGACATTCCTATACAAAATGCCGGGCGGCTGTACACTTTTGTATGGAAGAGAAGTTCTTTTTGTGACTGTTATTCTATTATCGTGTTAATAGGCGATGAGGCTAGCAACCCATCACTATTTTGATTTCTTCATACACCTTCTTGCCCACATCAAGCTAAAAGTGGCCTTTGAGTCTTGCAGCGCTGGGCTCTATCTGCTTAGAGCCGACCCAAATTGCTCTGTCTGCCCCATTAGGGATAAAGACGTCATAGTATGTATGTATTCTAATTTCATTTTATACTATAGTGATCTAGGTATAACCCGTGATTTCGATTAATATACATATATATTTACTTAGCACCGACATGCAAGTCTCACTATCAACTTTACACTTATTGTATCTCTCTTCATCATCATCATCATTTCAGCCACTTAACGTCCACTGCTGGACAAACGCACAAGGGCGGATCCAGGGGGGTGGTCGTGGGGTCATGAAAGGGGGCTGAGTCCAGGACCTAGGCGGACCACTCATTAAAATTGTTAAACATAATTAATAAAAAATACTATTTTGTTTATTGGTAAACGCATTATTTGGAAACGAACGCATCAAAAAATTGAATTTGTGAACACTATGTGACCCCCCTGATACCAAAGCTGGATCCGCCCTTGCATAGGCATTGGGATCTTATTGGAATGCAATTATTTATACTAATGTACTAAGTGGTTTCCGGCAGAGTAGAGTAGCACCACTCCAAGTCCTCCCGTGGATGTCGTAGAAGGTGACTTAGGACTGAGCTAAACAAAGCTTATAAACATCAATGAGACCTCCAACCCATCTGTCCAGCGAGGAGAGTGTAGGCCAAGTCCTCTGCTTTGGCCAAGTACGGCTCTGGTAGTACAGAGAGGGTCGTGCTCCTGCAGTGGAGACAAAAAGACCTGATGATGATGATGATGCTTCACCCCACGTTAGTCCACCCCCTATCCCCGGAAGCACCACTGTCAGTCTTTCCACATGCATTTCCTCTTCTCCAACACGAGCATGCTCTTCAGAGCGCTGGCTATAGTGTAGCGAAGCTCGTGAAACTTGGTTATTGAGAGCCTGTGACAAACAGAACACTTATTTGGCGCACTAGGGTAAGTAAATAAAAATATATTATTCTTCAAACTTGAGGATAGAGGAACGAATTTTAGGGTACTACTTTAAATTGTTCTGGATCTTGGATGTTTATCTCTAAATATGTATTTGTAATATATGTAGTATCCTTGAGTTAGTATCCCATAACACAAGTCACGAACTTACTTTGGGGCTAGCTCAATCTGTGTGATTTGTCCCTATATACACGCTGAATTTTCATTGGTTTTGGAAAAAGAAATAATGTAAAGTAAATAAATTCCTCTATCCATATACCTACGTAATTCAAATTTGTGTATGACTTGTAATAAAAAAGTTGCAAAAATGATTTTCGATCGAGACCACATAGTTATGCCCGTCCAAACTGCCGCGTGCGGTCAATGACCCAGGCCGTCCGGCCGGCAGCGCCTAGCGACGGCACTACTAATAGATCTCACGATTTTTTGTTCGAGTTTTAGTTAACATTTTTTATTTTCACTAGCCAATTAGATCTTACTAACGATCCTTATGAAGTGGCCTTCGGCTCCAAAACCAATAAAAAATCACCGTGTATTTATATTAACTTTGGTTCGAACAAATTGATTGGAAAAAATTTGAAAGAAAAGAAAAGTATTTATTATAAAGTACTAAACCTAAACTCACCTGAAAGTGTGTGTCTGTCCGTCTGTGAGCGTCAGGATCAGTATGACGTGCGTGTGTTGCCGCATTATCTCTCTCGCTCGCGCCGGGGACGCGTTTTCTGATGAAATTGTTGATTGGCTGGAAATAGATACATTATTAACCCATTGACCGCCATGGATTCCAGACAATAGTAAACCAATCAAGGTGTATCAAAAATTATACACATGGCACTGAACGTGTTAAGTACTTATAGCTTGTTATAGCTCCTTTTTCAACTGACTTAAAGAAGGAGATTATCAATTCGACCCACAGAAATATAAGGTCTAACAAATTATACTGAAACATGTACTGAATTCAACCTTAAAATAGTTTCAGTATATTTTGTTAAACCTTATACATACACGGTAATATTCATTGGTTTTGAAGCCGAAGGCCACTTCATAGGCATCGTTAGTAAGACATAATTAGCTAGTCAAAATAAAAATTCAGAAACAAAAAATGTTGTCTAAAACTCGAAAGTAAAATTGTGAGATCAATTAGTAGTACCGCCCGCCGGCCGGCCGGGGCTATCGACATTACGCAGCGGCCGGCGTATAACTACGTGGTCTCGATCGAAAATCATTTACGCAACTTTTTTATCTTAGGACATACATAAATTTGGATTACATATATGGATAGAGGAATTTATTTAGTATACGACATTTTTTTTCCAAAACCAATAAAAAGTCAGCGTGTATATCAAAATCTTAATATATGTGTGTGTTTCGACCCGTATGTTTTTTTATTGTATGTATGTTTCGATATCTTCGCCGCTTGTGAACCGATTTTGATGATTCTTTTTTTATTTGAAAGCCTTTAACAGTGGTTCCCAAACTTATTTTGTCTACTGCCCACTTTGAGAATAAATATTTTTTTAGCGCTTCCATTTTTTCACCTATTTCAAAACCACTATAACTTCAAATTAAATTAATTAAGTATTGTGACCTATATATGTATATTATGTAAATATTTATTCTCTAAGTGGAGGATGATATTTATGTGGTTGTTGTTGAGAGTCGAGAGCTCTTGCAGTCGTTGTTTAAGAGGCCTCCTAGCTAAATAAAGCTCCTAGCAAAAAAAAAACATTTTCTTTCTGGGTCTCTTACCGCCCCCCTTGAAACCTGCAGCGCCCACAAGGGGGCGTTATCGCCCACTTTGGGAAAGACTGCTTTAATCCCATTTTTATTTAGTGAACTTTAGAGATATGTAACAAACTGCAAAAAGAAAATAAAGCAGGTTGTTTTTGAACTTGCAATAAATAATATCTACATTCATACAACCCTTACCTAAGAGAAATATCAACTTTCCACTGCAAATTAACAAGACCAGGCTTCACCCGCAGGTGTCTAGGTACATTGTTGTACACCTCGTCCAAGCACAGCAGTGACGTCAACTCCGCTATACAGTCGGAGCTGAATCTGGAACACAAAGTAAAATATTTTTGACCAAGGAAAGTTATATTGGCAAATAATACCAACATCTTTGTGCAATAACTGTGATAAGTTAGAATGTGACCAGTATACCACCCTACGTGACCGGTTTTTAGCTGGACTACCAATGTACAACGGTGACTTAATGTTAAGCAATCCACTGTCGCGTTTTCTGCGAGCTGTGATGGTGCACAGAAGTTAGATAATAATTAATCGAAGTCCCCCATGAGGCTGGCATAGTCACACCAAGTGAACTGAAGCCTCAGATAAATAATAAGAAAAAATATATAACACCAGCATAATATCACGCTTGTTTCCCACAGCTGTAGGCAGAGACTATGGACCTCCTCTTTCTACGATCATGACAAACCTCTGCCCCTTCATCTACCTCATCACTTACTTAATTAACTTTATTTCACAATTCTCGCCACATCATCGCGAACATGTTCTCGTACAAATTGTACCATCAATCATTCTTAGTACAACATTTCAGTCAAAACCAAAAAAAATTGTTCATCTTGCTGAATGTTGCTTGTGCCGCACAAGAGGCCTGGATGGATTTGAAAAAAATCTTTTTAAGTTTGACAGAGTATACTCTCTAGTCTTCGCTTAGAAATGTTATCAAAATAGTTAAGTAGGTTGTAGGTGAAGTTGGTTTTAAGTTTTGAAAAATCATTATAATTATAAATTTGCCTGCTGCTGAGTATAGGCCTCTCTTCATCAAAGCCATCCATCACGTTCCTGTGCTGCTTTCAAGCAGGTGTGACCCATTTGATTATCTTGTCAACCCATCGCATGAACAGGACTGGGATGATGATGATAATGATAAATTCATGGAGAACACCCACCGTAGCCCTTCCAAGAACAGCGTGACATCCTCCTCAGCCCACGGCTGCTTGTTGGCACCCCGAAGCCTCGCCAGGTGTCTCACCACCGCGCGCACCGCCGAAAACTTATCCACATTCATCAGGCTTGATGTTCGACTGTCGGGGTTGCCTTCTAGCTCTTTGAGCGCCACTGGAGAGCATTAAGGAAATAGAAAAAGTTTTTTTTAAACAAATATTTGAGCATTGTAAAGAACTTGTTAAAAGTATATGAAACTTTAACTTTGGGGTTTCAAGTAGACATTCTTTACACATTTATAAAAAAATAAAAAATCGTTTATTTCAGGCTGTAAACCCATAAAGTGTGTCCCAGATTCCATTATAGGATAAGTCCGCCGTTGTCAATTTATTCTATTGATTTTGTATGTAATTGTGTTTTTTCATAGTACAATAAAGTTATTACAAACAAACAAACAAACAAGTGTTAGTAACAAAAGAAAAACGCAACCGTCTAAAAAATTTGATGTAGATGATATACAACTATGTTAGTATATCATCTAAATTAGATTTTTTAGACGGCTTCGTGTCTTTGACTAGCTCAGTGGTTCCCAAACTTATTTTGTCTACTGCCCACTTTGAGAATAAATATTTTTTTAGTGCCCCCATTTTTTCACCTATTTAAAAACCACTATAACTTCAAATTAAATAAATTAATTATTGTGACCTATATATGTATATTAATGGAGAATTCTAAACGAAACTTTTACTATAACCCGCAACTTTAATAAAATAGGACAGATATATGAACTACGCGGAGAGAAATATAGAACCGAGTTTGAGCAATCTTTTGATTCATATTAGTTGATGTTCACAAGTTGTTGTTGAGAGTCGAGAGCTCTTGCAGTCGTTGTTTAAGAGGCCTCCTAGCTAAATAAAGCTCCTAGCAAAAAAAAAAAAACATTTTCGTTCTGGGTCTCTTACCGCCCTTGAGACCTGCAGCGCCCACAAGGGGGCGTTATCGCCCACTTTGGGAAAGACTGGACTAGCTGAACGCGAGTCCAGTGCTGCATGATAGCACTGTCCACGTCTAATCTAGCCGCAACCGGTGAATCAAGGATGCTGTGCGCTTTCTTATAATTGCTGGTAGACTGTCAACTCCAGCCTCCGCCTGCATCTTTGAGGCACTACAATAATATACAAGTTTATCAAAGTAAAAAAACTAACTTACAGACAACAAATGGTTTTATTTCTTTCTTCTGTATTTCTGGCGAGAGTAACGTAACGGCTGTCCATTGCGACGGATTTTCTGTTAATAGTTCTAGTTGTTGTGACATGATTATTGTGAAGAAACGAAGTTAATTCATAGGAAACTCGAGAATAAATAAAATAAAACTTTAGCTCGAAGGTTGTACAGAAAATCCATTGTCAAATTCAATAAATGACAACAAAACAAACACTGTCACAAAGTACTTTGTATCTGTCACTGTCAGAAAACTATACAAATGTTCCATTTAAGGCGGGTCTCCTGCACCTAAATTTTTGAAACATTACACAAAAAACATGAAACAAAAACAAAATTTTTTTGTTGTTATTACTTTTTTCTCAATAAACATTAAAATATCCTAAACAAAAATATTATTTTTCATACACACACGCCTCTTTGTTTGCATGTTTTTGTGTAATGTTTCGAAAATTTAGTTAGGTTTACCTACTCACTCATATCGCAAAAAGTAAATTAATCCGCAAAAATAAAAATAACAAACAAAAAGAACGATGTGGTAGACAACATGCAAATCAAACACCTGTAAAACCATATTCTATTCTAAATCCTATATAACGGAACATTACCCGAATTACTCAATCAGTGAAAATCGGTAATCGATATCCTAAATTACGATTCGAACTGTCGATACGATATCATTAAAACTATATAATCTATCTGATTCACATCACTAAATCTAATGGCCGATTGGCCGCTTATCAAGTTGTTTGGCGTCGTCGATTTGTGTTATTAGGTTTTTATGAAAAATCGTGGTAATTACGTGATTCTCGGATATAAATTGCACAATATATAGTATTAAAATATCATGGCTGCAGTACAAGGAGGTCCCGGCAACAAGCCATGGCCAGCGCGTCCGGGAATGCAGCATCAAAATAGCCAGAATAATGCTAACAATTTAACGTTAAATAGGACAATAAATCTATATCCGCTGACGAATTACACATTTGGAACGAAAGAACCGCTGTTTGAGAAGGATGCCTCAGTCCCGGCCAGGTTTCAGAGAATGAGGGAAGAGTTTGTCAAAATTGGAATGAGAAGGTAAGGTTATGTTTGGTGTACTATAAAAGAGACCAATCCAAAAGGAGGAGGTTATTTTACCAATGATTCGAAAATGCCTAGGCCGGATGTGGAATTTTTTTTCTTGTTTGAAAGGTTAAATTATTATAGAAATTTTATCAAAATCAGTTTGTCGTTTGGGGGTGAAATTTGTTTTAGTCTTAAAAATGTAATACTTTTCGACTTTTACTAGAAATTAGTTATAGTTGCTTTTAATAATTACTAGCTGTGCCCGCGGGCTTCGCTCCCCATGGGAATTTCAGAATAAATAGTGATTTAATAGTATTAGTTAATGTGTAAGTTCTTATATCTTCAGTGTTTAGTTATAAATTTTTTGTAAGTGTATAATTTATCGCTGAATAAAGATTTTTCTATTTCTATTCTATTCTATGTCCTTCCCCGAGTCTCAAACTATATCCATATCAAATTTCATCTAAATTTCAAATACGGATTTGGACCTCAGAAAATTCGGGTAGCCCCTTAACTGGGTTGTATCATGGCAGGCATGGCAACATTTATAGAAATGAAACCACCAAATTTCAGGTCAGTGGAGGGTGTCCTACTAGTACACGAACACGGTCTGCCGCACGTGCTGCTGCTGCAGCTCGGGACAGCTTTCTTCAAGCTGCCGGGCGGAGAGCTGAACCCGGGAGAGGTGAGACACTTCCTTCCATTTATTATTATGCAACGTGGAAAGGACATAACCTAATAAATCAAACCACAGGCTATACTTGACCACTATAGTATAATGATTAGGGATGCAACGATACGGCTATTACAATACCAATACAAATGACGAATACATCGTAATGGCCAAATACGATAACGAATTACGATACGAATGCATTACGATATTTGTTTAATACCATTTTGATGAATTTATTGGAAGCTTTGTTGTATGTTATTATTGTAAGACTTAGTAAAGTAAAAGTATAAAAAAGTAAGCATTTTTAATCAATATATTTATTAATTTTATCAATTTTCATCATTAACTTATATTTTAAATTATTACTATTTGTTACATTTACTGACTATTAATTAATTTTAATTGTAGTCGTAATTTATAACTGGCAAATTCTTATTCAGAAAACACAACATATTAAAGATTTTTCCTTATGTCGGTTTCTCTCATCACTGCATGGAATTGTATTCTTGCATCACTGTGTATCAGTCCTGCCTGCCTGCTTAAAACTGTCAATGCCAAAAGTGACGGATGCGAAGCGTTCAGACATTGACGCGTTATGCGTTTCGTTTCATCCGAAACAGTAAAAATTAAAAAAAACTGAAGTAAATGTATTGTAAAAATATAGTTCGTATCGTAATATTTACGATAACGAATGATCGTAAAGGTTTACGATAATCGCCGATATATGATTATCGTATCGGTATCATTGCATCCCTAATAATGATATTAAAATAACAGTCAAAAACTAAAAATAAAATATGCATTTTTATAAAAAAGTGCACAGCCGCCCAAGAAAGTAGTATGAGAATATCTTTTTTTTTTAGTTTTTTGACTTTGACTGATCTAGTATATCCTTATGTTCGAATCATTGTAGGTAATTTTTTTTAAAGTGCAAAGGCCCTGCAATTATATAAGTATTACAAACGAACTGAATTTCTTAAGGTCTCGCGCAACACGGGACGCATATTGAGTTCCCCCTCCTGCACCTCTCTCCTGTTCTTGCCTTGTGGAGGGTGTTGAGCGGGCGGTTGCGAGCAAGGCAGGAACGGGGGAAAAAGCATATTGGGATCTTAGGAGATTCAGTTCTGTCTGTAGGTATGTAATACTTACATTCATACTGTGACTAAGTCCTTTATTTTTATTTATTTTATTGGTTCATGTACACTTGAAATATTTACAAATAAAACCTTATAAAAGTAAACATGGTACATACTGCTAGTTATTTCTGAAGAAATTTCTTCCAGTAGGAAATACAAGCTAAACAAAGCTTATAAACATCAATGAGACCTCTCCAACCCGTCTGGCCAGCGTAGTCCAAGTCCTCTGGCTGCTTTGGCCAAGTTGGCTCTGGTAGTACAGAGAGGGTCGTGCTGCTGCAGTAGAGACAAAGACTTCATGATGATGATAGGTGCTACTTATTTCTAAAGAAATTTCTTCCAGTAGATGCATGAGTGTTTTTGTGTGACGCAGGGTTTTCTGTATTACAGGACGAGATCGAAGGTCTGAAGAGGCTGCTGACGGAGACGCTCGGCAGACAGGACGGCGTCAAGCAGGAGTGGCTCATAGAGGACACCATTGGTGAGTGGGACCCTTACTCGGTCACGTCAACATTCAAATACATATATACATACATACTATCACGTCTTTATCCCTAATGGGGCAGACAGAGCATTTTGGGTCTTGCGATTCTATGCAGAGCCCAGGGCCGCAAGACCCAAAAGCCACTTTTAGCGTCATGGTGGGCGAGAAGATGGAAAAGCAATCAATGCAGTGATGGGTTGCTAGCCGCAGCTCCTGTTAACATGATTTGCATTTTTGCCCATTCCCTCGATCGGCTTTTACGATCTGCGTGGGAAGAGAAGCAGCTGGTACATTCTAAGTTTTTTTATTTCTCCCAGACCAGCATGGGAGATTCAAATATTCAAATGTCAAATGTATATTCAGCAATTAGACCCTAGGCGATTAACACTGTAACGCGCCCCGCTGCGTGGTGCGGGGCCGCACTGTATGCAAGTAACTCCATTTGTATAGAAAACACGCATATTACAACACACTAACACCGCGTCTCCGCGCGTCGTTTTTGTATGGCGGACCCGCACTACGCAGCGGGGCGCGGTGCAGTGTGTTCAGTTAATCGCCTTACCGACACTTTTAGACATATTCAAATTTAATACGTTATTTTGTTAATTCATATCTATAAGTAACACAATCCGAAACCTTTTTAATCTGTCCAAAAATAAATAAGTTATTAGTCTGAAATTTGATGGAAGAGGAAACTGTCGACAGGAAAAGGATGCACGTACAGCTTTATTGACGTCACGCTATTAGGTCTCGTGCGTAAGAAAGAGATAGTGAGATGTCCCCACCACGCTCCCGCTCTTATATTTGAAATGTCAATTACTACTTCATTATTGAATAAATTTACTTGCTGTTTTCAAAATAATAGTACCTGGGTGACTGAGCTTTGCTCGGTTACATCTCAAATAATAACTACATTTTTTTAAACTTGTCTAAAAACAATACAAAATAATAAATTATATATAAATTTGAACATAAAAAAAACAAAAGTAAGTCACCGAGTGGGATTCAAACCCGTATCACTCTTTCTAGCGGTCCGCATCATAAACTGCTGAGCTAAAATGGATGGCGGCCAGCGCGACGAAATTAGCGTTCATATTCTGCGTGGAAAGAAAACGCATGAAAACTCGAAAACACGCGTTTTCCCAAACAAAGGACTAATGTAGATCGATTGTTTACCCCCCGAAAACCCCCATATACCAATTTTCAGCGAAATCGTTAGAGCCGTTTTCGAGATCACAGAAATTTATAAATAAATAAATATACAAGAATTGCTCGTTTAAAGGTATAAGATAAGATTTCTTTTCAGTGGTATTTTATAGTTTTATATAAAATATTAACCTGACCAGGGTCGCTGGAAAGCGCTGGATGCAGGTGGCTCTAGATCAGTCATTTTGGAAATCTTGGGGTGAGGCCTATGTCCAGCAGTGGACGTTATGCGGCTGAAATGATGATTAACCAAAAACATATTGAGTAAAATAGTCTATTGTTAACTAGTAGTTCACCGCGAACTGGGACCTCGCGTTTGCTACATAATCGCAAACATTTTTATTAATATTTCAAAAACTAATAAACCGATTTTAATGCTCAACGAACTTGAAAATTCTATTGATATTTCTTACATGCCTACCAAATTTCATCAAAATCGGACCATCGTTTCGGCAGTTATCGCGGTACAATCATCGAGACCTCGCTTGCTTCGCTCGTCGTTCAATTATTTAGGCAATTCGAAAATAAAGCTACAAGTGAAAAATTTCCACGCGTTCTATACTCCATTTGGTTAGGTATTTAAATCAATAATTTTGCTAATTACAAAGTAATTATGTTATAAGTTATAAATTATAAATTACATAATTACTTTATCAAAGTAATTAGCAAAATTATTGATTTATAAAGTGCATATTTCAATAAAAAGACATGTCAAGATTGTTTACATTTATTTAAATACCTAACCAAATGGAGTATAAGTATGTAATGTTTGGTCTACTTACCTTTATATGTCTGTGATTAAAGTCTAATTTTTTATTCCGTAGAATTCTGACATTTTATAAGTGACGCTACTAAAAAAGTTCTCCAGCTAAAAAGGGAACGCCTATAAGTGCCATAAAAAATTTAATCCTTGATTAATTTTAATGTTTTACCAATGATAAACTTTAAATTTTCTTTTATATTAAAAATGTTATAACATTTTTTAATACCGAAGTATCAAAGTTATATTTTAAAGTGATTTTAAGTCAGCAGGTTATTTTTCTTTCCCTGGCATCACTCCCTACTAACTCATGTATCATCAACCTTTTTAGCCAAAAGCTTATTAAATATTTTTTTTCCTAATCCATCAAGCACAAAAATTAAAAAATAAAGTATGCGGACATCAGCTGCTACGTCACAACTGTCACATTGATTGTTATATTTGTTATGTTTCTGTTAATTTTTTTCTTGTTGAAAAAAACTTTTTTCTGAACTGATTTAGATTAAATTTGATATGAAGATAGTTTAAGAACCTGGAAAGGACGTATAAGCCATTCACCCACAAATTACCGCGGTGGAAAGCTAATTGGATTTATCTGTATGTTTGTTCAATCGAATAGTTTTCACAGTTGTTCGTATTTTATGTCGGTTATTCAACTGTTCCTGATGAAAATATTACTCGTTGTAGCACCGCACTTAACTAAATGGTTACATTCACTAACAAATAAAATATGTAGACTCAGATGTTTACACTCTTATTGAAATCTAGAATTTAATAAAAAAATGTGCCCGGCCAAAAAGGTTTATCAACTCTGATATGTCAAAAAACGACAGCTGTCAGAATTCTACGGAATTAAAAATCAGACTTTAGTAGTAAATTTTTTATTATGTTTCATGTTGACTTCAAAATTTCCAGGCAACTGGTGGCGGCCCAACTTCGAGCCCCCCCAGTACCCTTACATCCCCCCCCACATAACGAAGCCCAAGGAACACAAGCGACTCTTCCTAGTCCAACTCCAAGACAGGGCCCTGTTCGCAGTGCCCAAAAACTACAAGTTGGTTGCTGCACCGCTGTTTGAGTTGTACGATAATGCCCAGGGATACGGACCTATCATATCCTCGTTGTCACAAAGTCTGTGTAGGTTTAACTTTGTGTACATGTAATTCAATTGTTTGGTGGAAGTTTGGATGAATGGAAACTGTTCGAGGATATGTTTAAACTTTAGTCGGTTGACTCGGTTTAAACATATGGATTTAAAAATATTTGTGATTATCTATTTGTCATTATTAATTCTAAAGAAAAATATTTTGTTGTCGATATGTAGGCCTATTTTTGAATGTGGGAGTCTTACAGTGAATGATTTGTGAAAGGGTTCCAAGCGTAGCACATCTCTAACAGGATTTGCAATGAGTTGTCTTGAGTTCTTGATCACTCGTTTACACTCCAAACGTCAAAGATACTTTTACATGGTCTGTATGGGATAGTCCATTCCGTTTCATGCTGTTTTTTATTGACGGTAAAATATTTAGAAACCCATTGACAAGTGTACAAATTTTACTTTACAAGTAAAATTATAACTAAAGCAATGGTTTTAAAAATAATGTAATTGTTTTTCATGATGTGGAATATTATGGAACGCAAATGGTGAATGACACGTCTTGTGTTTCGCTTAATCTTAATCCATATGTTCAAAAATAGGCCTCGAACGTTCAGTTTTGATCATTTTGCATTGACCGCTATGTGCGTCTTTAAATCCTAGTATTTTTAACATTCAAGTTAATTAACTTACACTCAGACTGTCATTGTCAACATATTCACCTTTATTTCTATTTGCGCAATGCACAGAATAGCTTGAACAAAACAAAACCCACGGCCCCAAGCGGTCGAGTTTTCTTCAAGCCATTTTATGCATTTTGTAGATAGAAATAAAGGTGACTATAGTTTAACAGTAAAGTAGTTGCCAAGTAGGTGAGTTAAGCTTTAATTTACAATTTTAACCGACTTCAAAAAAGGAGGAGGTATCGATTTTTCGGAATCTTTTATTTTTCAGTTCAAAATTCCATCAAACAATCTTACGGACAGTAAAAATACAACATTGTATAATGTTATTAGATATAAGATATATGACTAAAGTGTGTGCGGAACAACTGATGTTTTATTTTGTACCTCAAGCCTCAAGAAAGAAGACTGTCTTAGCTCTAAGTTAAACTAAGTAAAGCACTGACCTCCATATATACAGTACGCTGGACCTATGATACCCTAAGAAATGACAGCTCTTTATTGTGCCTATTTGAAGCGCCCCCAATGCGTGGGAAGAGAACTAAATCTGACGTAACTAATTCGGAAATGACTTTAATCGATGTCATTGTCCCATCTGTATTATTAGTTCCGTTCCCACCCACTGCTACGAATGCCTACGATCAGCGCCAAAATGGCGAAAATCAAATCGCCTCACTATGGCCCGGCTAATCATAGGTCCAGCGTACTTGTATATATGGAGGTCAGTGAAGTAAAGCCATGCCTACCCATCGCCTTATAAACATAATTATTTCTCTTCCTTGTCACTAGATGGCGCTATAAGGTAATATTTAAAAGATTTAAATCTTTTATTACTATTATTTTAATAAAGTAGTACTCTAATTAGTTAAATATGACTTATATGAAATGCAAAAAATATTTTTTTAACACATTAGCTCGGAAAGTGCTATTTACCACACTGATTACTTATGTTGCCATACATTACGCACACATTCGAAATCGTGCGGTAAATATTACTTACCGCAGGAGAGCGGTAAAGTGTGTTTTAAATGTCTTAGGAATAAGATTCTATAAATCCAAAATATCGAATATTATTTCTAAGTTATGTCTTCGAGTAATGAAGTCTTTTTTTCCACTAATGTGTTGAAAAACGTAGTATGGCACACGTGTGTATTGTTCATCACAAGTCTCGGCTCCATAGACACACGCGGGCTACTTGTGAGTCAACCCGCCTCGACTGTAATGAGCAATTTACCACACTTGTATCATAATCTACTATTAAAGTATATTCAACACTTTCTTTGTCACTTTTTTGCTAGTCGTGTGTGCTGCCATCTCCACCTACCCGCAACTCCAGTATTGCCTACTTACGGGCCCTCCAATAGTTTGTATGGCATTGGGTATCTGTTAATAGTTAGTAATTATATTATCTTTGGTAAAAGACCTTGTACCGAAGTTTGTAAACTTGAAATGGTGCTACTATTATGTATCTCCTTTGAGAATCACGGGTCTTTTCACCCCGGTCCTTTGAGAGGCTTGCGTGGGGATACAGATCCAACACGTAGAGGCCCTTTGGAGAAGTTGTTGTCATGTGGCGCTCCCGCCAAAACCTATTCCTGGATGTACCTATGAAAGGTGTACCCTTGAATAGGTTTTGGCAGAAGAAAAATCTATTGCATGTAAAAGGAAAAGGTTTAAGGGTTATGGAATGAATTTGGGATGGACTGATACTGGGTTATTGCAACGGAAACGTCACCTGCCATAATCATGATTACTGACTATTATAGGCAGGTTGTTAAATGGTGCTACTATTATTATTATGTTGGTACGCTTTTCAGCCACGGTTCCATAGGGACCCGGTCCTTTGAGGCGTTCATGGGGCCAAAGCCAACATGAAGAGGCCTTTTAGTACCTTTTTATCTAAAATGTAAGATGGCTGCATCTACGGAGGTCTATCCCTTAATGCACCATTGAGATGCACTAACGGACAGTCCTCCATAGCTGCCGAACTATTGCCAGGGAGGGATTGACTTGGTTTGGGCTATGTGGATGGGATGTTAGTGGACCGAATAATCCAGCGGAAAGAACAAATATGTATTACCTTTCTACCTCATGAAAAAAAAGAAAAGTATACTTATCCATATTGGTTAAAACGCTAGTAGAGGCTCTGGGTTGGATACCCAGTTTGAAAATGGACTTTTTCATTGTCCTGGGTCTTGGATGTTTATCTATTTATGTATTTGTTACAAAATATAGTATCGTTGAGTTAGTATCCTACAACACAAGAACTTACTTTGGGGCTAGCTCAATCTGTGTAATTTGTCCGTATATATTTATACAACATGTGAACAACTTTTACTATGGGACTGTCCCCGAAATTGCGAAAAAATCTGTAGCTCCATACATTTTGGCACGGTAGGTACTTAATTTTGTATGAAGCGGCCGATTTTTATTGCGATTTTAGGGATGGTCCCATAGTAAGATTGATCACATTGATAAGTATGTTTACTCCCTTTCGGGTTGAAACTGGATCAAAGGAAGTTAAAAAAAAATATATGTAGTCATGGTGACTAAAATATCTGTGATAAATAAGTAAGTACTTAGATGTTTATAAATTATTTATAACAAAATGTTTTATCGATATTTATCAATTGAGTTTTTTTTAGATCTATTATTTTATTATATTGTTATATGCAAATTATAGAAGTTATATAAAAGTAAAATATAAAATATCGATTGTTACAAGTATAAAATATGTTTATATCCAGTGTTCTATTTTATGACAGTCTGTGGTATCGTTTACTAGATACCGGATTATATGCAACATAAAAAGATAGAAATATGCAACATGAAAAGATAGAAATATGCAACATAAAAGCTAGAAATATGCAATAAAAATGCTTTTATAAAATATATTTGTATCTAGTTTTCTATTTTCTATCAGTCCGTGATATCGATTACCAGATACCAGATTATATGCAACATAAAAAGATAGAAATATGCAACATAAAAGCTAGAAATATGCAATAAAAATGCTTTTATAAAATATATTTGTTTCTAGTGTTCTATTTTCTGTCAGTCCGACCAGATTATATGCAACATAAAAGGATAGAAATATGCAACATAAAAAGGTAGAAATATGCAACGTAAAAAGATACAAATATGTAACATAAAAAGATAGAAATATGCAACATAAAAAGGTAAAATATGCAACGTAAAAAGATACAAATATGTAACATAAAAAGATAGAAATATGCAACATAAAAAGATAGAAATATGCAATCAAAAAAGACTTTATATACCTATAAATTGCAAAATGAAAAAGGTTTGTAACAAGAAATAAAACTTTTCAGTTGAGTTATGTTTTTAATACATTGTCTATATACTTAGCCGCAGTTTACGTCGCTGCCGGGGAGCTGCGCGGGCGGCTTGCGTCTGAAATCATGGAATATAGATGATGAGGCCAGGGAATATTATTCTAAAAAAAAAACTAAATATCATCACCATCCTCCCGTATTCCCGGTTGCATCCTCAGCGATGCTTCAGAGCCCGGGGTCATCATACATACATACATACTATCACGTCTTTATCCCTAATGGGGCAGACAGAGGATTAGCCCGGGGTCATCATCATCAGATCTTTTTGTCTCCACTGCAGGAGCACGACCCTCTCTGTACTACCAGAGCCATATTTAGCCAGAGCAGCCAGAGGACTTGGCCTACACTCTCCTCGCTGGCCAGACGGGTTGGAGAGGTCTCATGATGTTTATAAGCGTTGTTTAGCTTGTATTTCCTAAGTCTCCTACGACATCCACGGGAGGACTTGGAGAGCCCGGGGTCCGCTACAAAAAAGAGCGACTGTTCTGAAGTGAAAACTTCTTTAGCGGCGTTGTGCACTTTTTTTGGAATGGGTAAAAAATTTTAAACTCGCGTCAGGACACGTGACCTGATCGAAAATTCGTAAGATGGATGGAGAGTAGACAGCTGGCGCGGCGTAGGAGAGGGAGTATCCCCCTCTCTTTCTACGGCGCGGCGAAAATGTACGCCTGCGCCTGCTGTTTCGGATATCAAAAATACACAACGTTAATATTCAAGTTTTCACTTCTGCCGGCACTCCCAAAGTGCAACCCGTCTTTTTTTTCTAAAAATCATTGTCTTGAAAAATTTTAGTATAACTAAGGTGAGACGCAGTCATTATTAGAATGAGTTATCGGGTTACTCACGTATAGTATTTTTTAATAATTCATTGGGCTAATTAAAACTGTTAGTATGCCTATTAAAAGGAATGATGTAATGAGATTCGTTGTAAAAAAAGTTATAGGTGTATGAATATTTTTGGTTTTCGATTGATTAAGATTGATGATAATCGTCTAAATCGACCTGTCTGGTCGGCCTTTACGACTATACTACGTAAGGTTAACCGCAAGTAATATTCATAATGAATTTGTACCGACAGCGAGGTGGTATGCTAGACCGCCACAAAGGGAAGATCTTTCCGCCAGGCATGGGGTTGCGAAGAACCGCGGCTCCATTAAGAATGCTTCTAATCGGGATCAGCATTCGCGGGAGCGAAATATGCTCGACCGCCACAAGGGTAAGACATCATTCCTAGCGGGAAGATCTTCCCTTTGTGGCGGTCGAGCATATCACCTCACTCCCGCTACAAATTTATTTATTTATTTTCCAATTTATGAACGGAAGATGTACACAAAATAAATGAAATTAATCTCTTCCAGTATAAATCTCACGTTGGTTTTAATAATAAACAAGTTTGAGTAGTTTAGGAGAAAAGATGAAAAGATGTAAGAAATTTTTTAACCTTCTTTGAGTTAGAATCTATATTTGTGTTCAATTATAAGTTACTAGCGGAAGCCCGCGACTTCGTTCGTGTGGACTTTATGACTCCGGAAAATGCTCATCAGGCTGAACAACTTATGCTAAGGCGTCTTTTTTATATTTCTTATAGTGTAAATTAAAAATAAACTGAAAAAATTAAAATAAAAAAATATCACGCCTCGCGCGTATTACCGCTATGGCGATGAATTTTTAAAAACGCACCGTATGTGTTTTTCGCCCATACACGCCGCACAGGCGAAGGGAAACCGAAATTCCACGCGACGCGCGTGCCGCCCGCGTCCTCGTAATGTCTAAGTGTTAACTGGACCATAGTTCTGCATCAGGTGTTCCATTTTACTAAATCAATTATACCCTATGTGTTGCCCAGGCTTAACAGCTATATAACAGAAAAGTCTCATTTGAATCGATTCAGTATTTTCGGAGATTAGCGTCAACATACAGTTTTTTAATTCTTACTTCATTACTATGTCCCCATCGGTCCAAATATATATTTTTAAATATATTCAATGTACAGACACATTTTTTTACGGTTTTATTTGTATAGATAGATATTATAAATATACTATGATAATTAAGATATATTTATATTTAATTGAATTGAGAGCTTGTTCTTGCGTTGCACTAATATATTTTTCTATGGCGGGGGCTTTTTATTTTACAAATAACATATTTATTTTACTTTTAAGGTGTCATAAATCATACATTTTTCATTTATATATCGGGTAATAAATGTACTTTAGGTTAAAAAAAAAACTCGTCCTAAATCGGTACTAGGGTGTTACTCTATCAAATATTACTTTAGTCGTACGACAGTGACGTTCTATAATACGTCACTGCTCAATGATGCTTACCACTGAAACGCGGATACGCAGTAACGCCTTGCTTACCGCATTTGGAGTAACCCTGGTCCTGGATTTAGGTGTAACTTTGCCAGGCAAAGTTACACGTTACGCTACGTTAGTGAGATAGTGACGTTCTATTTCTATGTCAAATCAAATTAGACTTTATTATCATACGTTAGTGCTCAATGTTGCTGACACTGTTAGGTGAATACGCAGTAACGTCAGTCTTGCGTCCCGTTTTTAGATTTTAGAGTAGTCCTGGATTTAGGTGTAACTTTGCCAGGCAAAGTTACTCGATCTAGTCAACTTTGCTATACTCGTTTTAAAAGGTGTCAAAAATTATAATTCTCATTCGATTTTCGGGTAATAAATATATTTTAGGCTAAAAAAATCTCGTCCTAAATCAGTACTCGGGGGTTACTTCATAAAATCCGCTTTTGGAGTAACCCTGGCCCTGGATTTAGGTGTAACTTTGCCAGGCAAAGTTACACACTCGATCTGGCCAACTTTGCGCGTTTTCGCCACCAGATCTTGTTCTTGGGCTGCACGCGGTCGCTAGCGTAATACCGGCCGGCCCTGTCGGATGAAATGCCACCGTGTCGCTCGTCTATATACCACGCAGACTGCCCGTCCTGCGCTTGGTGCAGTTCCTCGGATACGTAGAACAGTTTCTCTGGTTTGTTTCTGTGTTCGCCCTGCCGACAAAGCGTTTTCACATTAGGCGATAACGACAACGACACGATTGCGGGACTGGAAGTTTTTACATCGGTAACGACAACGTCCCGATATCGGTGACGACTCGATTGTCATGGCGATATCGGACGACAATTATCGCCGTTTTTAACCTATTTCTCGCTTTTCCCACGCGTCCAAGTTATCACGTCATCTCTGCCATCAACATCATCATCAGGTCTTTTTAGTCTCCACTGCAGGAGCACGACCCTCTCTGTACTGCCAGAGACATACTTCAGAGCAGCCAGAGGACTTGGCCTATACTCTCCACGTTGGAGAGGTCCCATTGATGTTTATAAGCTTTGTTAAGCTTGTATTTCCTAAGTCGCCTTCTACAACATCCACGGAAGGACTTGGAGTAGTCCTATTCTACTCTGCCGGAAACCACACGTCATTTTTGCCAATTCATAAAAAATCTGCAAGCCATACCAGTTGTCAGCTGGTACATCGGCCGACGTCGTCCCGATATCGTCACACGATATCCAGTGTCGTGTAGTTATCGTTATCGTTCCAATGTGAAAACGCTCAAAGGCAGCCGGCACGAATGAGATCCGCCAAAGAAACATATTAATTGCAGTCTTGTATACGTTTTCAACTATTCGAATCTTTTTCTTAACGTCAAGGCAAATATTTCCTATGAAAAATTTGCCGGCCTACGACTATATGAACCGTGTTAATTAAAAATATTATTATTTTACGTTAGATTTAATAATTTCCTTTCAGATATAACGTTTAACTTCTTAACGATATTTAATTTTTGTCTGTATGTAGTTATTTATTTATTTATAATAGTATTCTAAAAACTTAGCTAACTACTTGTGTTTTTTCTTCCTGATTCTCTATTTTCATTTGTGTATTTTTTTTATGTTTATCTTTTACGAGTTTTTATTTAGTTCCACCTGTCCCGTTGTCTGTCTGTCTGTGATCGAATCTTGCAAGTTTAATTTGACCCACTTCGCGGTTTCCGATTGAACTGAAATTTTGCATGCATATGATGTAGCCAGAATCCAGATGCCACTGAATTTTTCGGGGTTATAAGTACTAATATTGCATTATTATAGTTTCATAATTTTAAGCGAAAAGATTTTTTTAAAGCAGTTGTAGATATAATAGTAGACTAATCTATACGTAAGTAGTATAATCTATACCTGAGTAACCCGTGAACTAATTTAAATAATAGAAGGAAAAGTCATAGCAAGAAGAGGGAAGAACAAAAAGGGGACTTATAGATCAAGTAAAGGAGAAAGTTAATATTAATTATTACCCGTAATAAACCACGGGAAATACCTAGACGACTATAGTATAGTGAAATTGAAATAACAGTCAAAAAGTAAAAAATATGGGCATTTTCATACAAAAGTGTGCAGCCGCCTGAGCAATTTGTATGGGAATGTCAATTTATTTTGTTTTTTTTTATGTTTTTTTATTATCATTGTACTATAGTGATCTAGTATAGCCCGTGGTTCAATTTATTATGACCTTCCACGTTGTATAGTGAAGGTCAAAAGGATGGGTCAAGAGAGTGAGACATAAAAAGTACTGCACCAACAAGAACGTAGATCTTGAATAGCGATTTGGACTAGGTAAAAAAATATAGGACCAATATTTTTCATTTAGCAAAGTAGTAAACATTCTCAAAGATTCACAGCACTTCGAAGTTTCGAAGTGTAAGCCACCCGAATTACGTCACCTTTGGTTAAAAATCGTAGCTAACCGTGACGTCACGCGAAATTTGAATGCGCTGTATCTCTGTCACTAATTCAGCTAATCAGAGAAAAGAAAAAATAAGTATACCATACTTTTTAATGATCTATCTAATGAGCTTATTATTATTTTAGTTCACATCCCTATTATAGATGTTAAGGGTCCCCCGACCCTAGACCAAAATACAACTTTCCATACAAACGTAATCTACGTTTTATTTCAAAACGACATGTCCGATTTGGGCAAAAAAGGTTTTAATTTTGTAATTTCAAAGATATTGCAATTATCTAGGTTTATAACTAGTTTCCGACGGTAAAAATATGAACTTGAAATAGAATATAGTGTTTTATATCATTTTTGACCATTAGTATGGGAAACTTCTAAATCGTTAAATTTTCTTTCCAGTTCATAATTTACTATAGGAAACCAGTTATAACCCTAGATAATTGCAATTTCTTTACAATTACCAATTTTTACCGGAATCGGACATGTGGTTTCAAAATTAAACGTAGACTACGTTTGTATGGAGAAGTCTAGGGTCGGGGGACTCTTAACAAATAGATGAGAACAAATTATGTGGGCGTAAAATGCATCAAGCGGGACCACACGTTGTCTGTCCATCTCCCTCACAAACTGTGCGACAGAGACACGGCATCACGCGACGTATTCTTCTATCTCTGTCGCACGTAGAGTTTGTGACAGAGATAGACTGAACACGCTTGACGCAGTTCACGCCCTTAGTATCTAGCTCTGAATACTAACCTCATCGGAGGCGGCCGACTTCACTTGGTCGGTTTCGGCCGACTTCTTGTCCTCGTCAGAGCCTTGACCCCCTTTGTCTCCATCCGAAGCTTCTCCTGCCAGCACGTTTTCATTTAAACCTGCTAGTTTCTCTTTCGCACCTTGGCCCGAATTGTCTGCATCCTGTCCCGAATTGTCCCCTTCCGATTTGATGGCGCCACCAGCTAGCACTTGAATATCTTTTCCTCCTGCCAATTTGTCTTTCCCATCTTGGCCCGAATTATTCTCATCCTGTCCCGAATTGTCCCCTTCCGATTTGATGGCGCCGCCAGCTAGCACTTCAATATTTTTTCCTCCTGCCAATTTGTCTTTCCTATCTTGGCCCGAATTATTCTCATCCTGTCCCGAATTGTCCCCTTCCGATTTGATGGCGCCACCAGCCAGCACTTCAATATCTTTTCCTCCTGCCAATTTGTCTTTCGCATCTTGTCCCGAATTATCCTCATCCTGGCCTGAATTGTCTTTATCTTCGCCTGACTTGTCCCCGTCAGATTTGATGGCGCCACCAGCCAGCACTTCAGTATCTTTTCCTCCTGCTAATTTGTCTTTCGCATCTTGGCCCGAATTATCCCCATCTTGTCCCGATTTGTCCCCATCCGAGTCCACTGCCTCCATTTGACCAGCTGCTAGCACCTCCTTCCCATTGTCTGCCTGATTGCCCCCCCCTGCTAGTACGTCCCGCTCATTGTCGCCCCCTGCTGGGCCTCCCCCCCCTTCTGACGGGGCCGGACGAGCCGGCATTACTCGGGCCTGTCAAATACAAAAGGTACTTTCGTGGGTCAAACATTATTTTGGACTGAGAAGAAAATTAAACGTCAGAAAATTATGTCACTTGCTTTTGATCCAGTGCTGCTCCTATTTGATATAAATTATTTGAAAGGAAACGAAGATATTATTTAAAATTTTGTCTTGACTAAACCCTAGATTCTTTTATTGTATTAAACTATTAAAGTGAGAACGTGAAGCTTTTCTACGCACATTAGCCAAAAGTGGCCGTTTTTCGCAAATGTGCGCAGAAAAGCTTCACGTTCTCACTTTAAACTGTAAACAGTAGTTTATAAAATGGTTTGAGAGGTTATCTGACACAATTTTTAATATCTCTGTTCCCTTTCAAATTATTTCAAATGGTGGCAGCACTAGACCCGGACGGAAAATTCAGGTAGGTTAACATAAATAAATAAATACATATATAGGGACAAATTACACTTATGGAGCTAGCCCCAAAGTAAGTTCGAGACTTGTGTTATGGGATACTGACTCAACGATACTATATTTTATAACAAATACATGTATAGATAAACATCCAAGACCCAGAAAAATTTGAAAATGGCCATTTTTCAACTTGCCCTGGCCGTGGATCGAACCCGGGACCTCTGGGTGGCGGACTAGCATGGTGACCACTACGCCACGGAGGTCGTCATGACATGAAGATGTATGTAGTTATATTCAGAAACATTTTAATGAAGTCGTTCTAGATATACATTTTCATCATCATCAGGTCTTTTTGTCTCCACTGCAGGAGCCCGACCCTCTCTGTACTACCAGAGCCATACTTGGGCAGAGCAGCCACGGGACTTGGCCTACACTCTCCTCGCTGGCCAGACAGGTTGGAGAGGTCTCATTGTGCTTTGTTTAGCTTGTATTTCCTAAGTTGCCTTGGATGTCGTAACATCCACGGGAGGACTTGGAGTGGCCCTATTGTACTCTGCCAGAAACCACACGGCAAATATACATTTTCACGTTAATCTTATGTTGAGTTTAAGAGAAAAGTCAAGATATACGTAGGGGGCCGGCCTGGTTTCTCGTTGGCCCACTGTACATGACAAATTGGTATTTTCATAAGCCAAAAATAAATTATTTTGTACTGATAACAAAAAAAAATGTCGTCAAATAATATCACTTGTCTTTGAACTTGAACACACCAATTTAAAACGTAATTTAAAATTTATTATTGCGGAAAAACTGATAATAAAAGCGCCATTTAACTTCAAATATCTATGACGTCATCTGCCTGTATTTCACACAAAATCACAAAGACACTGTTCGTCTTATTACAAATCGCAAACTAAACTTTGTTACTAGGTTTGAACCATCAACCGACCAAATCAAGTTGACATTTTCAGATGAGACAAAGGCATATTACTAGATGTCAAATTGATTTGGTCGGATGGTTTAAACTAGATAAGGCGGTGTTAGTTTTGACGTTTAGACGTACCTGACATTGCTCCGTGTAGACGGCGGCGAGAGTTTTGACGTCACTGGCGGACAGCTTGGTGGCGCGGCCCATGGACAGCGTGCGGTGCCACAGGTGGTCCTGTGCACAAAGACAAAGGTAATAATAGGCCAAGTGCGTGTCGGGCCACGCGCAGTGTAGGGTTCCTTAGTTCCGAATGCCAACTTTGAGTTTATGCCACTAAAAACGTTTAAAAACTAATTATAATTTGTATGAAATTTCTTTTTCCGAGTACATTTTATAAGTTGATCGCCTATAACTTTTTAATTTGTATACCCTACTTAGCTCTGATAGTTTTCCTTTAAACTACATTATATATACTATAGCTGTGAATTTTTTCACGTGGCCATATATAACTGTTTAGCAGATAGAGGGGGGGGGGGGGGGGGGGGACACTTGCCTCCAACAAAAATTTTCACTTTAAACCTAAATATCTCAGAAACGGATCCCTAAATCGAAAAATGGTGTTCCCAAGCTCACAATATTTTTGAAAGACCTATTCAACGATACCCCACACAATGTGTTTGTCGAGAAAAAAAATATTGACTACCTCTTTACTTGTATGGCAGCTAACCTAAAAAAAAATATTTTTCCAGATTTTATTTTACGACTTTTTCGCCATGATGATATACATATCCATGCCAAATTACAGCTTTCTAGTACTTGTAGTTTCTGAGTAGGACCGCGGACAGACAGACAGACAGACAGACATGGCGAAACTATAAGGGTTCCTTGTTTACTACGGAACCCTAAAAACACTAATAACTGACGTAACAGGGGGTTACTCCAAAAGCGGTACGTAAGTAGGACGTTACTGCGTTTCAGTGTCAAGCAACATTAAACACTAACGTATGACGATAAAGTCTAATTTGGTTTGACATATAAATAAGACGTTACTATAGTACGACTTACGTATTCTTTTATGGAGTTACCCCCCAGATACCCTATGCCATGAACTGTTGGAGGGCCCGTTGATGAACGTTTCAATAAAGTCGAAACATGTCGGCAGTAGCTGACTATAAGTGAGTAACCCATTAACTCATATTATAAGGTAAGAATAATCTTTATTGAATACTAGCCGAAGCCCGCGACTTCGTTCGCGTGGACTTTATGTCTCTGGAAAATGCTCATCAGGCTGAACAACTTTTACTAAGGCGGCATTTTTATATCTCTTATAGTTTAGCTGGACCATTATGGTTCTGCATCAGGCGTTCCATTTTCCAAAATCATTTATACCCTATATGTTGCCCAGGCTTAATAGCTATATAACAAAAAAAGTTTCATTCGATTCCGTCCAGTATTTCCGGAGATTAGCGTGTACAAACAGACAAACAGACAGACATTTTTTTTAAAATTCTTACTCTATTACTATGTCTCCATCGCCCCCAATATTTTTTTTGGAAATAAATTTAATGTACAGACACACTTTTTTTACTGTTTTATTATATGTATAGATATCTTAACACACACGTGCTATTTAAACTAAACATAAACACACAAAAAAACACATAAATTTATTATACAAAATAGTCTGTGTGAGTTACAGCAATTCAAAAGGTCAAAGCTCAGCGTAAACCTTTGCTTACAGGAGTAAGTAAAGCGCTGGTTTTCTGCTTTGACCTGAAATTATCGACTACCTATGTTACTAGTTGGCACAAGAATTATAATAAATGTACAGTACAGTGTAGCCACTATATTATTGCTAAATTATACAAATTTAACTAAAATAAAATTCATTGAAATTAAAACTATGAACATATTAAAAAAACACAAATAAAACAATGTCATTGATAAGAGAAATGGTGCTGAGATGAGTGATGTGTAAGTAAAATGTGTGATTGATGTGATGTGGTGGACTGTATGTTCGGTATGTGTTATCAGAACAGCAGGTATAACAAAATATACTGAAACTATTTTATGGGTGAATTCAGTCCATGCTATTAAATAATTTTCCCCAAGGAACATATGACGAAATATGAAAAGTAATTTTTGGCCTCCCTAAAAATTGACCGATCAGCTGATCCGAGTTTTTATGGAAATACAAAAAATATTTTTATATTTCGACCTAATTAGCTAGTCAAAATAAACATTCAGAAACAAAAAATGTCGACTAAACCTCGACAATAAAACCGCGAGATCAATAAGTAGTACTGTCGCAGTTCATCGAGGTCACACGGGATCACGCGGATGTTTTGAACGGGCGTTACTACGTGATCTCGATCGGAAACCATTTCCACAACTTTTTATCACTAGTAGTTCTGTTAGAACAGTAGACCTCGCGAGCCTTTATAACTTTACAACCATGGAATAACCGATATCCTAATCTTTTTCCTTCCTTAGCAAAAGCCACTTGAGGGTTTTGAAACCTGTTGGGAAGAAAGTAGACAGGCCTACCACCTATCCTTTACGCATAAGCCCCATTGAAGTATACCCCTCCTTACTAAACCCATTACCCACCCCTTAAATTTGCTAGCTTATTCAATCTCTTTTCCTCCTCTATTCTTAACAGAAGAAGTTTTATTTAGCTATTCTGGTGAGGCGGTTAAATGGCTCCAAAACTATGTCCGCTAGTCGGCGAGAACGAGAGAGGGCAACGTAGTAACATCCCGATTTGTGGATGGTCACTGCCCATGCTAATATAAGAGGAAATTGGGTTCTAGAATAAGTGATCCCTCCAGAACGCCAAGATCGAGTAACGGCCGCTATAGGCACAGAATTGCTAATATGTGGCCCAGTGTAGGTGTCGAATTGTTTCATTATCACCAAAGATTAATCTGTAGGTGGGGAGCAATTCAGGGGGTAAACCAATTGAGTAACAGTGCCTAATGCACCATTCACCAAGCCTTTTTTAACTCACAAATTGGTCTTAAGCATGACTCTGCTGTCCTGTTTTTTTTCCAATCCCTGGGCCTACTGATCAGCGTAGGCCTGTGCAGCTTCTTTATTGTTGTGGTTCGCCGGTACTTTCGCTGTAGGCCGGTTCCGGGCTTTTAGCCTATTACAATTGTAATTTTGACTTTTGAACACTTTTGTTATCAGAATATAACCGCATGCAGTCCTTTACCTTATTACATTGACATTTAAGCAGAGTTCATTTAAGCGGGCTCGGTCATTGATTTTGGTCTGCGAGGTTAACAAAAATGGTTATCAAAAAAACTTTTTCGTACCACTTGCTCAAAAAAGTCACATTCTATAGCACAAAAAGCGAACATAATAATAGTCATTTTCAATCTGATTAAATCAGGGAAAGAAAAATGTACTAAATTTCATTCAGCCTCTAGACCAAGAATGAAAACAGGGAAAGAAAATTGTACTGAATTTCATTCATCCTCTAGGGGGAGAATGTGGTTTAAGTTTGGAATACTTACCGAAATTTATACTGAACTGAAATCATTTCTATATTGTTAAGCGTAAAAAAATAACGATTTTGAATCGACAACATGTATCCGCAAAATCCACATAACCACTTAAATTTCATAAAATAAACAACTAAATCAAGCCATGTTATTGTTTGTTTTTTTTTTTATAAATTAATTTACGGCTCTGGATACTAGTCCTTTAAAGCCCTTCTACATTTATCTCTTCTTTATTCCGAATTCTAACCCTAACTATACAATCGAAGGTTGGTATAGGTCCTTTGATTGCTTCAAGGGAGTCCACTGGTTTTAATAGCCGATTGAGTGGCGGACGGCGTCTGCGTCCAACCGCAGCTGCAGTCAGCAAATAAATATCACTACAGCCGCACTATGACTGTCCACTTTAAACATTTCACATACTGTCCGTGAAAATATAAAACTACACCAATTTCATATTATGAAGTCCACTAGAATCAATTTGCAAAACAATTTAAAGCAAATTTCAACTAAACCCCTTGACTTCCCGCCAAAAACTCCCGTTATTGTTTGTTTAGTTTACACCAGCTGTTTAGTTTTCCAAAAAGAAAAAGCAAAGGGCCATTTGCGTCTCACACATACAGCCTAGTTTTCTGTGTACCTATATTTATTTACAACGTAAAGCATTTTGTATTTTTTAAGTATCTGGTTATAAATTAATTAATAAATGTTTATCTCTTGTTATTATTGTCTTTATTTTTTTCGCAAATGGTACGAAAAGTAGAGTATTTTCCTCGGTGATAAAGCTGTCTTAGTCTTGGGTGAACTTAAATCCGTCGCTACACTCAGGACTCGTCCTAAATCCCTCGCTTCGCTCGTGATTTAAGTATTTAACTCCCTCGCTTCGCTCGGGAGTAAACCTCGAGTCCTTCGTTGCGCTCGCGATTTAAGTCGTCACCCGCGACAGAAGACACTGCTTTATCCCCTTGGTTAATAATCTACTATTTTGCAAGTGACTTGCTGTCTTTCTTTCCGGAGTTTTATTCCCCAGATCCAAAACCCTTCATCAGATTTTCATTCAAATTATAAGAAACTTATAAGCAATTCTTCCAAACAAACATTGAATCATTAGAATCAGTTTATACTTCGCGAGTCACCCTAAACTCGTTCAAGTATACCGTATAAAAAAAGTTGTTCAGACAAAAAAGTTGTTCAAATAAAAAAGTTGCGTTTTTATAATGGCAACAAAAAAGTCAAATGACATTTTTGAAAATATTTTGAAATGGCGGATATATGACAGTTTTAAAATTTCAAACCCCCATATTTTCGCCAGTTTGAAAAATTTCGAAAAACTGGCTCGACAAAAAAATTATATTTAGTTGCTGAACCTGCTTACAAAATTTCATGAGAATCGGTTAAGAAATGCGACCTGTAGGCGAGAACAGACAGACAGACAGACAGACAGACAGACAGACAGACAGACAGACAGACAGACAGACAGACGGACAAAAGAATTTTTGGCCAATCTCGAAACTGAGACGCTTCGCTCGCTTCGCTCGCTCGGTCAATAAGTCATACACGAATTTGGATTACGTATACACGCTGACTTTTTATTGGTTTTGGAAAAAATGTCGTATAGTAAATAAATTCTTCTATCCATATTATGTAATCCATATTTCTGTATGTCATAAGATAAAAAAGTTGCGTAAATGATTTTCGATCGAGACCACGTAGTTATACCACAGATTACTAATAAGTTATTATACGCCGGCCGCCGGCTGCGTAATGTCGATGACCGCGGGCGGTGTATGGCGGCGGTACTAAGTGGCCTTTGGCTACAAAACTAATGAAAAATCACCGTGTATAGATAGAGTAATTTATTTACTATATAAATTTTTAAAATCTATTTGTAGACTAGGCCTATGTTAATACTAAGTGTTTGGGAGAGCGGGTCCCCCTGCTATAGGCTTTTTCTAAGCTTACTAGGTGGGTCCCAGAAATATGTATTGTTTAACTACTGGCTTGAAAATAAAGTTTTTTTATATGACATTTTGTTGATTTATATTATTTACTTTAGTCCCATATCTCTGATTATTCAATTTGCAAAAATCAATATATTTATTTTTCAATATGGCAATACTAAAGCAATCAAGTTGCTGTCTTTATTTAGTTGCAACGCCCAGTTGTCTCGTTCATTCTGTTACCGACTGTGCTAGGCGTCAGACGTATACACTTCCAAGTAAAAGTGAAATAATATAATTTCATAGTTCACCGGATAAATAGTAGTTTAATTTAGCCCATACCGAGTTGTTATTCCAACACATTTATTTTTCCAAAACCGATAAAAAGTCAGTGTGTATATAGTCTCGTGGTGAAAGAGTTAATGGTACTTAAGTAGGTCGATGTGGAGAGCTTTTGTCCGGGTGGAAGATAACTGATAGCTCTCAAAACCTGTGCGAGTGTGGCTTCGCACCTGCTTTCCTGCCCCGGGTGCTACCTGCACCCTGGACGAATTATATGTGGCTACTGACGACGCCAGCAGAGTAGCTCAATATTGGGCTGATAGAATATAAAAGAAAACGGGTTGACCATCGACACGCCAAGAAGAAGAAGAAGGATTAATGGTTGTTTACGCTAATGGCAACCCAACTGCTGTGGAGCCCCCTGACTGAAGAACATCGCAATCATCCGCCCATCGTCATTACGTGACGAACCGCCAGCTGTGGCAGCCAATGAGGCTCTGCCTACTCCGTAGTTGCGCATGTTCTATTGGTAAACAATTGTTCCCACTTTCCTTTATCCCTGACATTTTGTAATTTAAAACGCGAAATAAACTTGTCTCAAAAAGATCACTGCATTTTAATTTCATCATCGAATTATCAACATTAACGGCAAATCACAAAGGCACTCAAAGCCAAAAATATATACTCGCGCCGCTAATCTTGGTCCTTCAACACCAAATCTAAAACTAGCACTTACGGATCTCCATATATCCAAAATGCCGAGTGAATTCCAGTGAGTGTGGTAAGTGTGTACCTGGACGGGTGTGTTGTTGTCCTAGTTTGGTTAAGACATTGTAGGCTGATCACCTGATTGTCTGATAAGTGAGATGATCCCTGCTTTGGAGGGCACGTTAAGCCGTCGGTCCCGGTCACTGTCATTGACATTGGTCGTTACCTAAAACCATGTCAGAGGCCTTGAAGGCGGTTTAAAAACTCTGACACTAGTGTTAGTCACTAACACACACGATAAGAAGAAGAAGACCTGGACGGGTTCCACGGTGTACTTGGTGAGGCAGCCAGGACACAGGAAGGTGGCCGGAGCGTGGGTGACGCTGGAGAAGTCGTACGGGATCTGCTTGAGCCACGCCGCCTCCGGAGTCTTCTCTAGGTACATCTCTTCGCCTATAAAACGAAAAGGTTGCAGGTTTGTCTGTACCTGGGCTTGCCTCATTACATATATCATCTTTTGGTCTCCACTGCAGGAGCACGATTATCTCTGTAGTACCAGAGCCATACTTGACCAGAGCAGCCAAGGGGACTTGGCACACTCTCCTCGCTGGCCAGACGGATTGGAGAGGTCTTATTGATGTTTATAAGCTTTGTTTAGCTTGTATTCCCTAAACCGCCTTCTACGACGTCTACGGGAGGACTTGGAGTGATCCTATTCTACTTTGCTGAGAACCACACGGCCTGGGTATGCCTACCCATCGCCATATAATTATTTCTCTTCGTTGTCACTAGATGGCGTTATAAGGTAATAATTTAAACATTAAAATATTTAATAACTATTGTTAAATAAAATAGAACTCTAATTTATTAAATATGACTTATACGAAATGCAATAAATATTTTTAAAGTATATTCAACACTTTGTCATTTTTTGCTAGTCGTGTGTGCTGCCATCTCTGTGTGTCTACCCCGCAACAGTATTGCCTACTTACGGGCCTCCCAATTACGTTAGTAAATTATCCCCTGGTCCGTCACTTGCGCGGAAAACATTATGAGAGGTAGAGAGCGATAAAATTAGTACATAGAGGAGTTACTCCAAAAGTAGTACGCAAGACGCGTTAGAAACGCACTCCCACCAGGGGCCACCGAGCTTCTCAGCATATCCACTGACCTTTCTTGACGTTCTTCCAATGCACCCGGATGTAGTTGTCCCGGTCGTATCGGTTGGACATCATCGGGATGCCCAGGATCCTCATCAGAATCATCAGCGTGTGCGACGCGTGCCCTGGAGACGAGCAACCGGCCACCGATGACAGTTTAAGAGTCTGTGAACAAGGCACATCATCATCAGGTCTTTTTAGTCTCCACTGCAGGAGCACGACCCTCTCTGTACTACTAGAGCCATATTTGGTCAGAGCAGCCTGAGGATTTGGCCTACATTCTCCGCGCTGGCCAGAGGGTTGGAGAGATCTAATGATGTTTATAAGCTTTGTTTAGCTTGTATTTCCTAAGTCGCCTTCTACGACATCCACGGGAGGACTTGGAGTGGCCTATTCTACTCTGCCGGAAACCACACGGCAACTAGGTACAGTCACGTCTTTATCCTTAACGGGGCAGACAGAGCATGTTAGGTCTTGCGGCTCTAAGCAGACAGAGTCCAGGGCCGTTAGATCCAAAGGGGTCGTGATGGTCGAAGAGAAGGTATAAAAAGTTACAGCATAATTTTTACAAGTCAGCTGGCGGGTGATCCGCTGCGGAGCATAAGGCGCGGGGGACGCAACCGCAATGAGCCGGCGGCCGCTCCCGACACTGAGATCGACAATCGACGCGTGCGCATACATACTTGTTACTTTAAGGCCCAACGCAGACGACAGACTATCCGTGACGCACTTTTTAGTCTGTGATAGTCTGTGACTAAAAAGTGCGGCACGGATTGGTCAGTCGTCTGCGTTGGGCCTAACCTTTATTTTTCTAATTTTTAAATAAACGAAGAGTACTTGCACATCAAGACCAACCGGCTTCCACCATTTTACCTGCACGCCATCTTGGAAGACAAGCTGCATCAAGTCCGCGCCCTCGTCTACTTAGGTCCTACGTTCTGCTCGAACTTTATGCTAATTATTGTCGACTTTAGTCGGCTCGGCCGGCTATTCTCGGTGGAATTACATAGCTTGTAGGACTCATTTGTGGACTATAGTCGGCCTGGCCGACTAGTAAGGCCGCCATCTTACCTGCACGCCATCTTGGAAGCCAAGTTGCGGCCACTCCGCGCCCTCGTCTGCCAGCACTATCTTACTTTTGGCCTTCAGCTCTTCCTCATCCCCCGCCTCCTGGAACATGACGCACGACTCCAGCTCTATGGCCCTTAGCAAATGATTCGATCTTCTGTCTCGTCCGCCATCTTACCTGCACGCTATCTATCCAAGCTACAGCCAGTCGGCGCCCACGTCTATATTGCGTTCAAACACAATGCCTATTGTCGACTTTAGTCTGCTCGGCCGACTATTTTCGTTGGAATTGGATCGCTCGTTGGACTCATTTGTAGACTATAGTCGGTTTGGCCGACTAGTCTCGCCGCCATCTTACCTGCACGCTATCTTTGTAAGCTGCAGCCAGTCGGCGCCTTCGTCTACGTAGCTAGGTCCTAAGTTGCGCTTGAATTCTGTCAATCGTCGACTTTAGTCGGCTCGGCCGACTATTTTCGGTGGAATTACATAGCTTGTAGGACTCATTTGTGGACTATAGTCGGCCTGGCCGACTAGTCTCGCCGCCATCTTACCTGCACGCCATCTTGGAAGCCAAGCTGCGGCCAGTCCGCGCCCTCGTCCGCCAGCACTATCTTACTCTTGGCCTTCAGCTCTTCCTCATCCCCCGCCTCCTGGAACATGACGCACGACTCCAGCTCTATGGCCCGCATCGCTGACATCACCTTCGTGAACTCTGGATGGTTTCCTGTGAACACATATTTTTGATGTGAAGTACATCTCGTTGACGTTGTACGACCGCTGATTGCCGACAGAATAGACCTGTTTGCCTGTTCTCTGAGCGAATTCATAACAACGGCTTTGTATGTAATGTGTTACAGTAATTAATTGATTCTCTATCGTATTGGTTCACACTGTAATGACAGATGCTGGTCTGGGAGAAATACCCATCACTGTATTGATTGCTTTTCCATCTTCTCGCCCACCACGACGCTAAAAGTGACTTTTCGGTCTTGCGGCCCTGGGCTCTGCATAGAACCGCAAGATGCTCTGTCTGCCCCATTAGGGATAAAGACGTGATAGTATGCAATGACAGATTTATGTTATGTTGAAACAAAAAATTAAAAAAACTTGAAAGGGTCAAGGGACACCCGGATGGAACGAAGTTCCTTTCGATTAATTAGTAAAGGTATTTTTTTTATGTTATAATAATATTTTATTATTTATTATGCACAAAAAACCTGTTTATACTCAACAAAAATAATCGTCGCGACACCACACTGTTCAATGCGAAATAGAAAGACGAAACGAAAATAACTGGCTTGCTTTCTATGAGAGACAGAGAGAGACAGATAGAGCTTAGATAGGCTTACAACTATAGCAAAAATTGTCGTTACAACTTTTGGTCTCAATTTTTCCGTCTAGCCTCTTCGCAACGCGCGATAAGGAACTACGTTCCAAAAATTCCACTCGTTTTCCTGCAATCTGTGTGCTATTTTTCAAACGCGGAGTCACTAAAACGACTCCACACTTTAGGTGACTCCGCGTTTCAAAAATAGCACTTCAGTACCGGCGTAGTTACGTTACGTAAGCCCGTCCAAAACTGCCAATCAAAAATTTATAAAACTCACGCATGCTGTCATTGACTTCGTAGACGACGATGCCCAGCGGCCACGCCTTGTCGCCGTAGTACTGCTTGTTGGTCACACTGAACTCCGAGTCCGACTCTCCGCCGTCCTCCTAAAATAGGTAGCAGATACAAGTAAGATAAGATGAAAGATTAAGATGGTTTGGGCATATAGAAAGGATGGATGAAAAGAGATTGACGAAAAATATTTATATGACAAATGTGAAGGGAACAGTAGGAAAAGGTCGGCCTCGGCGAACTTTCTGCGACCAAATTGCTGACGTTCTAAAAAAAGGAAAGGTAAAAAGTACCCGTAACCGAAGGGCATGTATGAAGAGATTGATGAGTGTAGATGAAGCAAAAGAGGTTTGTCAGGATCGTAGCAAGTGGAGGTCCATAGTCTCTGCCTACCGCTGCGGGAAACAGGCGTGATATTATGTAGGTATGTATGTATGATAAGTACAAGTAGCGGCACGTAGTGAAGTGTAGAGGGGATACTGCGCACGGGTACGTACAGTATTACTTTTTGACTTCTGCGCAATAACGGTCAGCGTTCTTCTTCTTCTTCTTATCGTGTGTGTTAGTGACTAACACTAGTGTCAGAGTTTTAAACCGCCTTAAAGGCCTCTGACATGATTTTAGGTAACGACCAATGTCAAAGACAGTGACCGGGACCGACGGCTTAACGTGCCCTCCGAAGCACGGATCATCTTACTTATCAGACAATCAGGTGATCAGCCTGCAATGTCCTAACCAAACTAGGTCAACAACACAAAGTCGTTGCCCCCGCTGGGAATCGAACCCGCGACCTCCGGGTATGAGCTAAACGCTCCAACCATTACACCACGGAGGCAGTTAGCGTCAGCGTTGATGATCAGTTTTTCGTGTCAGTTTAGACGTAAAACTGTGGCGTCACTCCAAATGGTTTTGGGCTAACTAGATTTCCCCATTCACTGGCGTCACTCCGACTCTTCAGTTTTCGATTGCTCAATCATCGCGGGCGCCGGGCGCTGCGAGCGGACTGACGCCATTGGAATGACGATCGCACACTCACGGTCAGTTTGGCGCGACGCCGGCGGATTTAGGGTAGCCAGGTATGGCACTTCATACAAACTGAGCAGCATATATACCTAGTACTACTACAAGCGAAACAATCCGTCCGTGCACACGTCAAATGTGTGAGTTAAACAATCAGGGTCGCCACCACAGAATTTGTTGCTTTGCTTACCTGTTTTTATCACTCGGAAATCTATAAAATTTTCGTTATTTATTGTTTTCCGTGGATAAACAATGATAATGTGCGCAGTTTCTCACCATTATAATTTAATAATCCTAAGTGACTCGCGTAATGTCAACGTGCGACTACCAATAACCCTGTTTTACTGCCACTTACACCTCACAATAACGGGGGAAGGGTTGCGGGGACACCAGATTGCGGGGGACGGTGCGAGTGTCCGTTCTGTATGTAATACTATTATTAATTCTGTGGCCACGGAAAAATTTCGGGCGCGCCGTCAGTTCAAACTCTGGAGTGATGATTCGACATTGACGATCAAATTTTGGATGGACGTCAGTTCAACTGATGGGAAAAACTGATCGTCAGTGCCCAGCTTTAGAGTTTCGTGCCACTACTATCCGCTCCTTATTAGGGTTAGATCAGACAGGGCTCCCATACGACAAACGCATTTTTTGCTTGATATTAATAACGGCAACAGGTAGCTTCAAATATTCACAGAATATTCAGTTGTACATTCATTTAAAAAAAATTAATTAAAATAAAATAAATATTGAAGGGGGCTCCCATAGTATTTTTTATAGATTTTGGTACGGAACCACATAAATACTAGTACACGGAACCCTTACTGCGCGTGTTTGACTCGCACTTGGCCGGTTATAAATAAATAAATATATAGGGACAAATTACACTGATTGAGCTAGCCCCAAAGTAAGTTCGAGACTTGTGTTATGGGATACTAACTCAACGATACTATATTTTATAACAAATAAATATATAGATAAACATCCAAGTCCCAGGACAATTTGAAAAAGGCCATTTTCCAACTTGCCCTGACTGGGGATCGAACCCAGGACCTCTTGAGTGGCGGACTAGCATGGTGACCACTACGCCACGGAGGTCGTATAGAGATACCTGTCGCCTGGCTGGCGCCCTGCGCTGCGTCAGCCCGCCACACTCCTGGAAGTAGTGTGCGTTGATGTAGTTACGGTCTTGAGGGCTCAGGAGCGTGTCGCTCTCACTGCGGTCCTGTAGGAAAAATACAATACAATACCTTTTATATCACACATCATATCAATATCCCATGCTGGTCTGGGAGAAACAAAAAAACTTAGAATGTACCAGCTGCTTCTCTTACCACGCAGATCGCAAAAGCCGATCGAGGGAATGGGCAAAAATGCAAATCATGTTAACAGGAAATGCGGCTAGCAACCCATCACTGTATTGATTGCTTTTCCATCTTCTCGCCCACCATGACGCTAAAAGTGGCTTTTGGGTCTTGCGGCCCTGGGCTCTGCATAGAGCCGCAAGACCCAAAACGCTCTGTCTGCCCCATTAGGGATAAAGACGTGATAGTATGTATGTATGTATCATACCAATATTACAAAGGCGACAGTTTGTGAGTGAACGTGTTGTAAATTTTAGTATGCAGAAAGCTGATACCCTGGATTAACACATACCTAGGCTATTTTTTTTGGGGACACAGCTAGATAGAGAATAAGTTTAAATAACCGGCCAAGTGCGAATCGGATTCGCGCACTAAGGGTTCCGTACCATTATCTACAAAATATCGCGTTTGTTGTATGGGAGCCCCCCTTAAATATATATTTTATTTTGTTTTTAGTATTTGTTGTTATAGCGGCAACAGAAATACATAACTTGTGAAAATTTCAACTGGCTAGCTATCACGGTTCTTGAGATACAGCCTGGTGACAGACAGACGGACAGACGGATAGACGGACTGACGGACAGACAGCGAAGTCTTAGTAATAGGGTCCCGTTTTTACCCTTTGGGTACGGAACCCTAAAAAGAAGAAAGAAAAGTTTCTGAAGCTTTGGCTGAACTATGCAAGCATAATTCTCTTCAAGTAATTAATAATTAAAAAAAAAAGAACACAATAACCCGACTGCCTTTTTATACCGGGTCTAACAACGTATACCGCAAATAATTTAGAGATGATTCAGTCTAATACTGAACAACTTTTCCTAAATATGAAAAATAATCGTTCCATACAAGTTAACCGATCAGCTGATCCAAGTTTGTATGGAAAGTAACAATGTTTTCTTATTTTAATATATGTATCTTATCTTACCACGTGGATACCATGAGCATAAATGGTATTCTCGTGATGGAAAAAGGAGGAGACGGAAAGATGAAATCAAGAAATCTTGAAGGTTATGGAGAAGAAAAACGAGGAACAGAATAAGTATCTACTTCTTCTTCTTATCGTGTGTGTTAGTGACTAACACTAGTGTCAGAGTTTTTTAAACCGCCTTAAAGGGCTCTGACATGGTTTTAGGTAAGGACCAATGTCAAACACAGTGACCGGGACCGACGGCTTAACGTGCCCTCCGAAGCACGGATCATCTTACTTATCAGACAATCAGGTGATCAGCCTGCAATGTCCTAACCAAACTAGAACAACACAAAGTCGTTGTCCCCGCCGGTAATCGAACCCGCGACCTCCGGGTATGAGCCGAACGCTCTAACCACTACACCACTGAGGCAGTTTCTACAATTTTAACATCTGCAGTTACACCAACAACAGGAAAGCAGAGGACGTCAGCAAGAGAGGTGCTGCAGTAAGTCAGATGTATCTGTTCATGACTGAACTGAATTAATCTGTGAGATATTCTGAGTTTTTAAATCTGTGTTATGAACGGTACCATTTTAAATTTAGTTCCGATTTTTTCCGCAACGCCCACCTAATTAAAAATAACTAATTAGTTATTTTTTTGTAGTGTGGTAAGATACATGTACATTTAGTTTATATCAACTATATATTATAAGAAACTTATTAATAAAGAGAGTCCTAATCCAACCGTGTTTCAATACAGTCGCCTCCCACACCACATGGTGACCCTGCCAGGATAGGATAGGAGCCTATAAGGTTGTACTGTTCTACGCACCTTTTCTTGGAACTTCTGCATTAAATCATAACTATTCACGACGATATCTGAGAACAAAAAGATGTAATTTTATAATAGGTTATTTTACTGTTGATTTTGGTTAGGAAGTGCCTCCGCTGCCGGCGCTGGTTGCCGAATTGGCTGCCGGCGCTGGTATAACATCGATCTGTGTCTGTGTTACTTTCGCCCTTAGCTTGAGGCGCTCGCTCGCTCGTGTTTTGGTCACAGGAAACCTAACGAACCTTACCTAAACTTCACGGCAAATTCTGAGTGCTGGCGCCAGCAGCCAGTTTTGTTCCCGGCCTGACTCCCGAACCGTCGCCGGAAGCTGAAGAAAGCCCAGACATATCCGAAGAGATATATATTTTTTTTTATTCCTCACCAGATACCAAAGAATCTGAAGCAAAGGTAGGCACAGCTGACGAACGCCTAGCAAAGCAAGGCAGTCACTGTCAACGCCTCGGTGAGGCATCATGGCATAATAGTCCAGTCATTTAAGCTTAAATTAGGTAAGAATCTCGGAATTCGAGATACCCAGCTGTAAGTCTGTAAATACTTGTATATTGACACCCTAAAAGTTGTCTCAAAACCTACATATGGTAGGGTGTACGCAACTATTAAATTTCAAAGTCAAAGGTCACAAAAATCGGTTTTTTGCTTTTTTTTTGTAAATATCTCATTTCCTATGGGTTTTTGCTATTTGTATTTATTATCAATATTGTAGAATACAAAATTCTCTACAAATTTTGTTTGAAAAAATTTTTCATACGGTGAACCGTTTTCGAGATAGAGGGCGGAGAGCGCGCGGTCACAGCATCACTTCAGGTCAACCGGTGCCTCCGGTTAAAAACGCGCCATATATAGTTGATGAACTATCGATAAATCAATGATTATAAATATTTGTCAATTTTTATTAACTATTATATTATATTTTATCATTTTTTCCTAACCTATCCACTTTTTATTCAGTATTAATTTATTTAACAACACTTACCTGCCCATGTAATTGCAGAATTGTTAATGAAAATATAGGAATTATATTTGAATTTAAACCTAATTAAAATTAATAACTTCTTACCTGATAAAAAAAAAACAAATAAATTATGAATTTATCTTTTTATTAAAAAATATCATTCAATACATTTATTTTTATTAAAAGTAAAAAAATGGAATAAAGGGTACAAAAACTACAATTTATAATTTTAATCATCTTCTTCCTCTTCATCGTCGTCTTCCGGCTGCTAGTAAATTTCAAACTGGTCTTCATTATCGTCTTCAACGACATTTGTCTCAAGTTCTTCCATGATTTCGGGGTCAAAAGTTCCATCTTCGTTAATGTCGCTCTGATATGGTAGAGCATTGAGACAAGCTTGCCCATTACATTGGCCACAAGCTAAAGAGCATTGCAAGCCCGCTTTCCTGCATCCGCATCGCGAACCACAACAACTCTTGCAGTTGCAGAAAATTGTATTTAGCATATGTTCTGGAGCAGGTGGTAAAATTGACATGATAGGCTCCAGAAAATCGTTTGGCATTGTCCAACCCCATACCTGGGGTTCCAAATCATGCCCTAACCAAGTTTGAACTTGATAATATACACGTTCGAAATGTTGATGAGCAGCTGCACTTGTTGGTGGAATATTTGAAAGCTGCACAGGTTTATTAAGTTTTGTAGACTTGACGTAATGCATATAACGAAGATGATCGAGACTTTTCACAGATTTCGGAGCATTATAGACTGCCAATAAGGTTTGAGTTCCACTCTCTAATAATCTCTGGGCCGAAATATTTATAATCATTGATTTATCGATAGTTCATCAACTATATATGGCGCGTTTTTGACCGGAGGCACCGGTTGACCTGAAGTGATGCTGTGACCGCGCGCTCTCCGCCCTCTATCTCGAAAACGGTTCACCGTATGAAAAATTTTTTCAAACAAAATTTGTAGAGAATTTTGTATTCTACAATATTGATAATAAATACAAATAGCAAAAAACCCATAGGAAATGAGATATTTACAAAAAAAGCGCAAAAAACCGATTTTTGTGACCTTTGACCTTGAAATTTAATAGTTGCGTACACCCTACCATATGTAGGTTTTGAGATAACTTTTAGGGTGTCAATATACAAGTATTTACAGACTTACAGCTGGGTATCTCGAATTCCGAGGTGAACTTACTATAATGACTGGACTATAACATCCGCTACGCGGACGTACAAAAACAGTTCTAAGCCACCCCCGTCTTCACTAACTTGAAGACCAACAGTAACTGGGCAACAGTCACACCAAACTGGCAAATAATTGCATTACTCGAAAAAACAGATGCCTGTCTCGCCGCTATCACACACGAACTCTTACAACAAAGAAAACACCTTCAAGAAACTTACAGTAAGGCTTTTTCAGAGATTAAATCTTACATAAGTAAACATTTCTTGGCGGCAGAATCTCCTTTCCGCAAGACATCAGATGCTTTAATTCAGTGTATGTGTGGGCGACGTGCTGAAATCATTCAACAACGAAGATCGGTCTATAAACCACCAAATAAGACACTAAACGAACTCTTACAGGCGATACCGTCCTCGAACACACATCTCTTTTCGGAACCCCAACTATCAGATCTGGTCAAGGAGCAAGGTGGAATTAACAAGCTTTTTCCATTTCATCGACACGTCCAACCCAGCACTTATAATAAGTCACAACCGCAACATAAACCCTTCACTAACATTACAGCAAAAAGGGACAAACCAAAAAACAACGAGAGACAAAATGCTTACAGAGGACCGAAACAAGCAACGAGAAAGCGAAATTTCGCATCCGAGGTGGATGCGAAATTTCGCTTTCTCGTCTTCGTTCTCCGGAAAATTTAAAAAACCTGCGTCCGAAGCCGGCCAGGTGAGCAAGCATTTACAAACTTGGAGGTCCTTAGATCTAGTAAACATGGGTTGGTGTATAAATCATCAAAAATCAACTCTCTCTCCAACTCGTGTAGTCGAATACTTAGGCATTCTTTGGAATAATCGAGAAAATATTAAACAGCTTCCAAAAGCGAAAACCCAGAAGTGCCAGTCCATTTATAAAGCATCCTGGTCAAAAAATACTGGAAATGGTTGTTAAAATACTGAATAAAACCCTGTTATATACTTGAATCACAATTATTATTTATTAGATCGGATTAGAACTACAAGACATATTTGAAAGCCGTCAAGCAACAAACTCTTTTTTTTAAACAATACTAGTCTTTTCTCTAGGTTTATCTAAGACCAAGAAGTATTCATATACTATAAAATCACCACAATATTTAACACACTTCCTTGATTTTATAGTTATAATACAGAAATAGAAAAACATAAATCTCAAACAAAAAATTAACAACAACCTTTTAACATTTCTGCTATCAAATCTCTATTTGACACAAATCAACTCTCTTAGTTTTTGAAAACGAACTCTACCTAAAGACTTCGTAAAAATATCAGCTAACTGATCTTCAGTATTTATTTTACAAACATTAATAACTCTTTGCTTTTCATAGTCCTATACAAAATGATAACTAACGTCAATGTGTTTTGAATTTTTAGAAAACTTTCCATTTTTAGACAAAGCAATAGCTCCCGTATTATCTTCATAAATTTTAATAGGTTTATCAATTTTGATTCCTAATTCCCCTAATATGCCTCTAATTGGTAACACTTCCTCAACACAATCTGCCAATGCATAGTATTCAGAATGAGTAGATGCCCTCGATACAATCTTTTGTTTTTGTGATTTCCAATATATGGGATTATTAAACAATCTTATAATTATACCCGTTGTACTTTTCCTATCTGTGACATCTGCAGCAAAATCAGCATCAACATATGCATCAATAAATTCATCAAAAAAATCATCATAGTTTAACTTCATTTCTTTTGTTCGATACAAATATTTTAGCACTCTCAATGCATATTTATAATGAGTAGCACTATAACTGTTTTGAAAACGACTTAAATAGTTAACACTATATGCCATATCAGGTCTTGTTCCACTAGCGACATACTGTAGTGCTCTATTCTATATCATCTGCGGGCTATATTCTATATCAATTCCCAAGTATTCCTTTACACTTCCTAAATCTTTCATTATAAAACGAATATTTAACAGCCTTTTTACTTCATTTATAGAATTTAAATTCTCTGAACATATTAAAATGTCATCAACGTATAAACATAAATGAGTTACAACATCTTTTACACTTCCTGTGTACAGGCAATAATCATATTCTGACCTTTTAAAATTAATACTTAACATATATTCATTAAAACAATCGTACCAATCTCTAGGACTTTCTCTTAATCCATATAAAGCTTTTCGAAGTTTACAAACTTTGTTCTTTCCAATTTCATATCCATCAGGCGGATAGATGTACACTTCCGATTTGATGTTTCCATTCAAAAAAGCTGTTTCTACGTCCATCTGATGTATCTGCCAGCCATTAACACAGGCTATAGATAAAAGTGTCTTCATTGTAGTAAGCCTTGCTACTGGCGAATAATTATCTTCATTTTCATCATACCACTGCTGAAATCCTCTAGCAACAACTCTGGCTTTATATTTCCCACTTGATTTAATTCTGTAAATCCATTTCACATCTATAATTTGTTTATCTTTTGGTTCATTTACTGCTTCCCACGTTTCGTTCTTTTCTAAACTATTAATTTCATCCTCCATAGCTTTTATCCACTTCCTTGCTTCAGAACAACTTACTGCTTCATCATATGTAGTAGGAACTAGCGCATTTGACATATTTACGTATACTTCGTAATCTTTTAACCTTTCTGGTAATTTCACTTCTCTTTTAGGACGATTTTCAGCACGGCTTTCTACACTAGGTTCTTCACTTCTGTTCTCCAGTTTATCTTCAGCTTCATCTTCATCATTGTTGATGATGTCAAAGAACTCTTCGTTTTCATCATTTCCTTTCTCTTCAGCAGAAGTTTCAAATCTAATTATTTTTTCTTCTTCTACATCATTTTCTATAAATCTTACATGTCTAGAAACTATAACCTTTCCGTCAATAAAAATTTTATATCCCATATCAGTATATCCTACTAAGATTCCTTGCTGACTTTTTGGATTTAGTTTTGATGTTCTGACTTCTTCTGGAACACGTACAAAACATTTACTGCCATACAATTTCAAATTTTTAACGTTTGGTTTTCTACCAGTAAACAATTCATATGGCGTTTTATTTTCTACTGTATTCGTAAGCAGTCTATTACCTAAATATGCTGCTGTCATTACAAATTTTTTATCTAGCTTAGCTTCTTCCATTAAGCATCTTGCTCTATCCATAATAGACCTGTTATAACGTTCCGCTACTCCGTTCAATTCATGTGTGTACGCTGGTGCAGATTTAATAAAAAAACCTTTTTGTTTTGCGAATTCATAAAAAAATTTATTGATGTATTCACCGCCATTATCACATCTTACTTCCTTTATATGCTTACCAGTCTGTGTCTTTATTAAATCAAAATATGTTCTAAAACATTCAAAGACATCACTTTTATTTTTGATAACACAAACATATGCATGTCGACTAAAATCGTCGATGAAAGAAACAAAATATCTTTGACCCTTGTATCCTAAGGTTTGCATAGGTCCATTAACATCCGTATGAATTATTTCACATGGTTGTGTGGCACGTCGTCTGTTATTAACGAATGGTAAATTACTCATTTTATTTGTCAAACAAATTTCACAATGCATATACCCTTCTAAAGTGTCAGGTAAACCATCTAAAACTTTATGACGACACATCTCTTTAAGTTTATAAAAATTAGGATGTCCTAAAATACGGTGCCATTTTTCTTTCATTGACATTACTTTACCACTTTGATAAGCTACACTTTTTCTATTAAAAAAGACCTTACCTGATAATTCAAACAATTTGTTTTCCTTTTTGGCTTTAGCTATTAATCTTCCTTGAACATTATATATTTTTGCATTATTACGATCAAACCTTACCATATTTCCTTTGTTAATAATACTAGACACGCTGAGCAAATTCTTCTTCATATTTGTAACAAGGTAAACATTATCAATATCAATTTTTGTAGATTTAAATCCTAAGTTACAAAACATGCTTACTTTACCAATCTTGTCAGCTTTAAGACAAAAACCATCTCCAACCTTTATATTTATTGGATTCTTGAGCGTTTCATATTCAGAAAAGTATTTAATATCGTTGACAATGTGATCGCTACATCCACTGTCTAACAGCCAATCTATGGTTCCAGCTTCATTTGTCTGTTCTGTGTCAACTGTCATTACTTCAACATTAAATGCATTGCCATAATTTCCTCTGAAGTTTCGTCCTCTTCCTCGGTTACCACGGCGATACCTGTTATATCCACCTCTATTTCTAAATTTTGGACAATCCTTTTTAAAATGACCTCTTTGGTTACACGCATAGCAGTTATCATTACGACTGGCACCACTGGTACTAGCAAAACTTTGTTCTGTCTCTATCATTGATCCATTTTTCTTGAAGTCTAAAATTATTTTTGACTTTACATATTCAACTGTTTGTTTCTCTTTCGGCATTGCATCAACAATATTTACAAGATATTCAAATTTGGACGGTAATGTTAGCAATAGGTAATTTAATCTATCCTCTTCACTCACTATTTCTCCTGCTCCCTTTATGTCATTAATTTGCTTCTCAAAAGTTTGGAAAAAATCTAAAGGGGAGGGGGGATCATCAAATTTCAATTCAAGTATTTTCCTTTTTAATAATAACTTATTCGCACATCCTTTTGCTATATATATCTCATCAAGTTTCTTAATCATTTTATAGGCACTATCCTCAGTTATTACGATATCGATCTGCGAGTTTCCAATGCTATTAACAATGTAGTTTTGAGCTTTTAAATTCATTTTTCTCCAATCTTTTTCATCTATTTCTTTACCTTTCTCCTCCTGTTCTATAACTTTCTCACAGTTTTTCAATTCTAATAATAACTTCAAACGGAACTTCCATTTCTCATAATCTCTGCCTTCAAAAATTGGTATCTTAAAATCATCCTTACCTTCCATTTTTTTACTTACGGGTTCCGATCCCTGATATGTAGTCAATTGTTTTCTTCTCGAAATAAAATTTTCAAAACATTTCTTTTAAATAAATCCCATTAATTGTCTCGGCAGTTCTTCCGCTCTTCACGCTCTGCTACCATGTTAAAATACTGAATAAAACCCTGTTATATACTTGAATCACAATTATTATTTATTAGATCGGATTAGAACTACAAGACATATTTGAAAGCCGTCAAGCAACAAACTCTTTTTTTTAAACAATACTAGTCTTTTCTCTAGGTTTATCTAAGACCAAGAAGTATTCATATACTATAAAATCACCACAATATTTAACAATGGTGACTAGCAAAAGTCCTACTAGGAAATCTAAATTCGCGTTATTCATTGTCCACCTAAGCCGACTTCATTGTCGCCCAATACAAATCGCCGCAAATCAATAACCGGGGACACACAAACACAAAAAGTTCAGACTGTCTCCAGAGGTTGCAGCAGAAATGTAATAGTGGCTAAACAACATAACGAAACCGTCCCCAAAAAACAAGGAAGCAACAGCCTTTATAACGACCGATGCTGCAAAACAACGGGTGGGGGCGAGTGTAGGAACCACGAACCTGAAAGGCCTTTGGAACAAGAACCAACAACAGTGGCACAGCAATTTAAAGGAACTCTGCGCAGTCTACGAGGCGCTGAAACAAATGGGTCACACATTACAGAATCAGACTGTGACGATACAGTCCGACAATCGCTCTGTTGTGACGTATCTAGCCAAACAAGGCGGCACCAAGTCCCAAAAACTCCTACAAATTGCTCAAAAAATATTTACTATTGCTCTCAAACACAAAATAAACTTATAAGCAAGATACATACCTAGGAAATACAATATAACAGCAGACAGTCTGTCGCGAGATCCAAGGATCTACCGGAATGGAGTTTGAGCAAGGAAATCTGCCGAAAAATATTCAAAATGTGGGAACACCGGAGATAGACCTGTTTGCAAGCATGAGGTCAGGTGTAGTACCTTGTTATGTGTCCGAGGATGCCCGGGACAAACATTGCCTCTTTGTCGATGCTTCTAGTCGAACCTCCAATTACAGAATCGGATGGCTGCTCCCTCCGCCCAGTTTAATACCACGAGTCCTGAGACACTTAAACCGCTGCTCGGGGACATACCTCCTGGTGGCTCCGAAATGGGAGAAAACCTTCTGGAAAACACAGCTTCTCCAAATATCTGTCTGCCAACCATTCACAATCCCAGACATTCGCAAGATTTAAGAACCGGGAAACCCCCGCCAGCGGTAAAAGACATGTGCTTGCAGGTTTGTAGGGTTCGGGCTGGAGTCAACTTGTTGACTAAAACTAAGGTTTGTTGCGCGGGTCGGCCCGGCCGACTTTTCCAACCGGTAACAAACAAACAAACATACAAACAAACAAACGCAGCTCTGCTACCACCCTAGATAAGGCCTAGGGAACCTTCTAACCTAATTACGCGATTAACCTAAATTATTAGAAACTAATTACATCTAATTACAAATTACGTAAAACTTAGTACTACCACTTACTGTCTATGTTATCTTCAGACGGCCTCGCCTGGTTTCTTCGTCGAGCCCGAAGTCCTCTTTGGGGTGGCGACGGCTGGGTCCCAATGGGTCCCGATCAGATGGTGAAGGAAATTGGGTCCCTATGCTACCCCAATGAGCTCATTTGACGCCCCAAACGTATTCGTCACAATAGCACTTCACTGCACAATAGATTTAAGTAGTTTTCACAAACATTATGGTTATGGTTAAGTTACATAAGTAACAACGTCATGTTGCGACCTTTATTCGTCCTTTGGCTTGCTAACTCCACGTTAGGATTTACACACAATAGTTTTTATTTATGGGCATCCACGCCTTTCAAAATTAGTCCACACAAAACTTCCGTTTAACCGGGCAATTAAAAGATTATAATAATGAAGTTACGATTACGTAACCGAACCCACGAGGTTACGACTTCCGAACAATTACACTATTTTAATTATGTGCATCCACGCCACTTTACAACAAACAATTCAAACAAACAATAATTAGTAAACTTAGCGATATTTCTCCATGAAATTATACGCTTTTCAACAAGACAAAAATTACGCGTTCATCGCGTCGCGTCGGGAACCGGCGAACAGAACAAGATGGCGACGCCCGATTTTACACACAAAGTATTTTAATCTAGGGCGTCATGCCCTTACAAACGATAAACAAACTATACTGAGTTAATCAGTTAGAGATCTCCACGATTTACTGTTGTATGACAATAATCAAACAAAGCAAGCGGCCGCCCGCTTGCGAGGATCTGAGACGGGACACGAACAAGTGGCACACGACCGTCCGCGGTCGGTGCATTTCAGAACTGGTAAGCGGACGAGCGCGCCGCCGCGTTGACCCGGAACCACACTCGCCGTCCGCGCACCGGGCCCACCCGGCATTAGATACAAAACTGGTTATAGCTACAGATGGCGCGAACGGCGAAGCGGCTATTCTATTCCGAACACAACTCATAAATTCATGGCCAAAGAAGAGCCAGACGTTTCTCAAATCTTCCTGGCGAAAGTCAACCCTAAAACCTTATGGTCCCGCATGGGCAAATTGGAAAGATTGGTCAATTAGAAACAATATTAGAATTGATAATCCAAAACCTAAAGATTTATCAAAATATATGATTCACCTACACAATGAGGCAAAACTGGCGGCAAGGACAATAGCACTCCACAAATCGGTAGTGACAACTTTTGCTAATCCAGAAAAACCGAATTCCTTAATAATCAAATCACCCGTTAGTGAAACGGCCTAACAGCAATTTTCAGTAACCATCCACCGGTACCCAAACGTATAACTTGGGAAGTTGACCAGCTCATAGATTTTCTTACAGTTTATGAGGTCGACACCAATAGTCTGTTTCAGGTGTCACGACACACAGTAGCTGTTTTACTCTTGCTATCGGGTCGCCGGATTCACGACTTAACCCTGCTAGATATCAGCCCTGGATCCTACGAAGATTACGACACTTACCTTGTGTTCTGGCCCGGATTCGGGTCTAAAACAGACTCTGCTTCATTCAGACAGTCAGCGTGGAGGCTTCAAAGAAACGCCAATACTCGCTTAGATGTATATTTTTGGATAAAGACCTTAATCGAATTAAGTCAGACTAGACGTTCTAACAAATCCACGCGGCTATTCATCACCACCAGAAACAAAGTAAAAGGAGCCTCCCGGACAGTGATCGCTGGATGAATTCGTAACTTATTTAAAGACACCAATGTTAATGCTTCACCCGGCAGTTTCCGGTCTGCATTCAACACAAATAATTGGATAAATAGGAACCTGGATTTAGATAAAGTGATTGCCAAGGGTAATTGGAGAAGTAAATACACATTCTTAAAACATTATTTTAAATTATTACCACAGAATCATCGCCAAAGTAATCGAACTCAGTGAATCATTCACACCAATTTAAGGGTCCTAGCGTCACTAGGTGTAAAATATTTTCTTTATTAATTAACCATTAACCAGTGAATTAAAAAACTAATTGTCTTTAATTTTTTCAATAAACATGATGAGTCTTAACTCTTAACTATTTTGTTATTGTTACCTTAAGCTCATCAAACAATTTCATATCATAAATGTCACAGCACGCCCAGTCGAACTTGTCGCCGGCAGAATATAAACACGTCTCACAAGTGGGTCAAGCGAAAGTTCGAACACCTAAATAAAACCGTTTTCCCCCCGAAGAGCAGAAAACGGATATTTTGGTTTCAACTGAAGCTTGACCCACTAAAATTTCATTACTTGCCGGCTTGTGAGAGTACTGAAGATAAAACTGACCGGCGACAACGAAGACGACTGCGCTAGCGGTGACAGTACCAAATGCTAGGCAAAATGAGGGTAGATAACACTGCAACCGCGCAAAATTCGGAGGGTAATCTCACAAGTGGGTCAAGCTTCAGTTGAAACCTAAATATCCGTTTTCTGCCCTTCGGGGGGAAAACGGTTTTATTTTCTGCACTATCAGTAAAGCTAACACTAAAACCAATTAGGAGAGAATGCAAATATTCGGTCACCCCAAAACCAGTCCAGCACATCCCCCAAACCACTCCTTACACATACTCATCCCTCTAAAATCCCCAAAAATATTCCAATAAGTCTATTGGGATTAAGAATATTCCCATTAGAACTACTGTTACGTCACAGTCAATCGGTAGTTCTTCTTTCTCCTCACCTTATCCCACTTTGCGTGGGGTCGGGACAGCATGTGAGTCTTTTCCATTTTCCTCTATCCTTTGTCAAGGCACTTGTTACATTCTTTTTGTCCATATCGTCCTACTGGTAGAACAAACTTGATAGGACTACTGGGACTAGCTCAACTTGCCGCCCCTCTACTGCCTTGGCCCCAGGTACACTTTGGCTACTTGAACAAGCTCACTTACGCGATCCGTGGATGGTGGCTTTCAGCATGTCGACCACCATTTTGGCGATATCTCGCTCGTTGATGCACTTGTAGCCGATCGGCATGTCCTGGGGAGAATATGTACACACATACATACATACTATCACGTCTTTATCCCTAACGGGGCAGACAGAGCATTTTGGGTCTTGCGGTTCTATGCAGAGCCCAAGGCCGCAAGACCCAAAAGCCACTTTTAGCGTCATGGTGGGCGAGAAGATGGAAAAGCAATCAATACAGTGATGGGTTGCTAGCCGCATCGCCTGTTAACATGATTTGCATTTTTGCCCATTCCCTCGATCGGCTTTTACGATCTGCGTGGGAAGAGAAGCAGCTGGTACATTCTAAGTTTTTTTTTTATTTCTCCCAGACCAGCATGGGAGAATATGTGTACCTACGTAAGTATTTGTTTTCTTTAAAGGAGCAGCACCGGTTAGTGAACATAATCATCATCTTCATCATCTTTAGGTCTTTAGGTGTCCACTGCAGGAGCGCGATCCTCTTACCAAAGTCATACTTGGCCAGAGCAGCCAGAGGACTTGACCTACACTCTCCACGCTGGCCAGACGAGTTGGAGAGGTCTCATTGATGTTTATAAGCTTTGTTTAGCTTGTATTTCCTAAGTTGCCTTCTATGACATCCACGGGAGGACTCCCTTCCTAGAGGAGAATATATGTGCCTAAGTACATAGATAAATACATACCCACTTATTCATTAAAAATACGAACGACATATTTTAACTAAAATAGGTTTAGCATAGGGTTTGTATTTTAGGTACCTAACTGGTTAGGTTTTAGTAGATAAACCCAGAAGATTTTTTTTCTATCAAACAAAAGAAAGATAAAACGTAAAAACAACGAATTTAAGAACGACATCGAAAGCACTCCAGCGACAAGAACCCAGCTCTTAACCGGTCAGTCAGGACCCATATATGGCATTAACAAATGCTACGTTCATTTTTACTACGTTTTACTATTGTGTCTGGTATTAGCGCCAAAGGAACGGAACCGAATCTGTATTATCATTATTTATTATACTTCTTCTTCTTCTTATATTTAAGAGCTGGGCTCTTGTCGGTGGAGTGCTTTCCATGTCTCTCTTTCTTCCGCTAAGTTCTTAACCTCTTTATATGTTTTCACGTTTAATTTTTCTTTTATTTGGTCTATAAATTTTCTTCTGGGTTTTCCTACTCCTCTCTTTCCTTCTATTTTTCCTTCCATTATTGTTTTAAAGAACGCATCGTGGCGTAGTAGATGAACGAATTTCTATAATTTGTATTATTTGTCTTTTTTCTCTCACATCCTCTAGTACCTTCTCATTTGTAATTTTTTCTGTCCAACTTCTTTTTTTCATTCTCCTCCAGCACCACATTTCAAATGCTTCTAATCTATCTCTATCTTTTTTGGTCATCGTCCACGTTTCACATCTATACTATTATACTTACAACAACCGAATTGTTAAAGTCATAGGTCCTCGGCGCGCAGGTTTTCGTTTTGTTGGGGTTGTGGATGTACAGCACTTTCTCGCCGTTCTCCGCGGTGAAGTTCACCGGGATGCTGAAGAACTTGACGCAGACCTCGCTCTGCACCTTCTGCAGCGTGGAGATTATCACTTCTTGGGAGTGCGGGTCTAGAAACACCAGACGAGTCAACTTTTAGTTAGTAGTTCGCCGCGAACTTAGACCTCGCGGACATTTTTATTAATATTTCAAAAACTAATTAACCGATTTTGTTGCCCAATGAACTTGAAAATTCTATTGATATTTCCCACATGCCTACCAAATTTCATCAAAATCAGACCTTCGGATCAAAATTGGTATTTTTTTATGTGACATTTACTACGTTTTTTTATTTGATCAAAATTGACTCAGCCTTCAATTAATTTTTCCATAACCAAATTCAAAGAAACAAATAATTACTGTGCGTACTTAATTACGCTTATTAGGTATTTACATACTTAACTTGTTAGGTAGGTAATAAGACCGCCCAATGTATATTTAAATGTCTTTTTCATGGACAAGATGTCATTTTATTTTATTTTGCTAGTATAAGTTGTTATCTTTACCTTAGTTCTTATTTCTTTTTTCTCGATAACTTTATTTTCCGTGTGTTTAATTCAATCATTATTTTCTTGGTAAACAATAAAGTACTTATTACTAACTTGAATGTCCATCTGTCTGTCACCAGGCTGTATCTCATGAACCGTGATAGCTATACAGGTATAACAACAAATACTTACTAAAAACAGAATAAAATAAATATACCACAAACGTGATTTTGTATACCTCTACATAGTGGTACGGAACCCTTCGTGCGCGAGTCCGACTCGCACTTAGCCGGTTATTTTTATCTTATTTCATTATAAGAGAGAGAGAGAGAGAGAGAGAGAGAGGAGAGAAAAAGAGAGAGAGACTTACCATAGTCCTTAGTATTCACAGAATAATGCACTACCCCCTTCGCCCACAGGTCACAGTGTGAATTCTCAAAATACAAAAACAGTAGAAAAGTCACGAAAAACATTCTGTTCGTACTTTGTAGCAGGCAGTGGGGAAATATTACGCAAATTCGTAACTGACGCGTTGGCAAGAGAGAATGGAGTATTTCATTAAGGGTTCCGTATATTTTTATACTTATTTTTCTGACTTATCATCAGAGATCGGATATTCCAGTGCAAATTTACCTGAACTTCAAGGTGGTATTGCCACTATATTACGAACTACCTCGAAGTTTAGGTAAATATGGACTGGAATATCTACTCTCTGCTTATCATTCATCATCATCAGAGCGTATTTTCCCGGTTGCATCCTCAGCAGTAATGCTTCAGAGCCCGGTATCCGCTACCTAACTTAGGAGATTTGACGAGGTTACTAGTTTTACACAGAGCGACTGCCGTTTGACCTCCGCAACACAAAGGGTAAACCAGAACTAATCCTTTGGTAGTTTGATGATCAAACGCAAGATGGCGTCCGGGACCCATAGTTTATACGTGCCTCCTGAAACACGGAATCATCTTTGGCCAAGCACGGCTCAGGGTCGTGCTCCTGCAGTGGACTAAAAAGACCTGATATTAATGATGATGAAGGCCCAACGCAGACGACAGACTATCCGTGACGCACTTTTTAGTCTGTGAAAATAGAACCTATGGAATCACATGCAGTAACGCACACGACGCGCAAAGTCCGGCGCGCGTCGTGTGCGTTACTGCGTATGATTTAGTCTTTACTTAGCGGCACGGTTTAGTCTGTCGTCTATGTTAGGCCGAAATGGTTTAGAAAACAAACACTATTCGAAACCTAAAACTGCGTGTGGCCTGACACGCACTAGGTGCTTATTAGTCAACTCGCCATCTCGAAACCTCGCCGGTCGGCGAGTTGACGAATATCAATTTGTGATATGCGTCAACTCAACTCAAAATTTCGTAAAGCAAGCTCCTTTCATACCAATACATACATACATACTATCACGTCTTTATCCCTAATGGGGCAGACAGAGCATTTTGGGTCTTGCGGTTCTATGCAGAGCCCAGGGCCGCAAGACCCAAAAGCCACTTTTAGCGTCATGGTGGGCGAGAAGATGGAAAAGCAATCAATACAGTGACGGGTTGCTAGCCGCATCGCCTGTTAACATGATTTGCATTTTTGCCCATTCCCTCGACCGGCTTTTACGATCTGCGTGGGAAGAGAAGCAGCTGGTACATTCTAAGTTTTTTTGTTTCTCCCAGACCAGCATGGGAGCATTCATTCATACCAAATTTGATCAAAATGGGTTTGGCCGGTTATTAACCTTTGTCTAAATTTAAAAATGGTTTTTCGCTGTTGTATTAGCTCCCACGGAACCATAAAACTTTACCGCGCGTCTCGTCGTAAAGTCGATTGGATTTAGCTTTAACTGCCTCTAAATTCGAAAGTCGGTAAAAAAATTACTTGAAAATCACCTAAAGTGGTTACAATATTTTTAGGGTTCTGTAGTAAACAAGGAATCCTCACAGTTTCGCCATGACTTCCGCGGTTTTACTTAGAGACAGTAGGATTAGAAATCTGTAATTTGGCATATAAATGTATATTAATCATGCCAAATAAGTGGTAAAATAAATTATTGTTTTTTTTTACAAAAAACAATAAAATAATAGTAAAATGCGGGAGTCGATTTTTTTCTCGACTAGCCCATCGTGTGGGGTATAATTGAATAGGTCTTTCAAAATTATTGTGAGCTTGTAAACAGCATTTTTCGATTTAGGGATCCGTTTCTGAAATATTTGGTTTTATAGTGCAAATTTGTTGGAGTCAAGTGTTCCTCTATCTGCTAAATGGACACGTGAAAAAAAATCACGGCAGTAGTAAATACATACAACGAAGTTTTAAAAAAAACTATCAGAGCTAAGTAGGGTTTACAAATTAAAAAGTAACAGGCGTTCAGTCACAAAAAGTACATAGCTTATAAAATGTACTCGAAAAAGGAAAAATTAGTATTTTCGTGAATATGTGAAGTGACGTAATAAAAAATTCAAACAGTGCCTGAAATATCATCAGCCTAAAGCTGCTCATCTATCTATACTACCTAACCCAATAAATAAATAAATTCAATAAAAAAATATTTTTTGAAATTTTTACTCTCGTGAACTCAAATTCGGCATACGTAACTACTACGGAACCTTACACAAGTATTTCTTAGTATTTCTTCAACAGGGTAGTAAAAATAAATTATTTTGTACTTTTCGAGCAATGCTCGCACATTTCAGCTGCACACGACATATTTAGTATTTAGGTCGCGTGTCAGCTGTTTTACTTTACATTTTACATCTAATCCTCATCAGGTCTTTTTGTCTCCACTGCAGGAGCACGACCCTCTCTGTACTACCTGAGCCATACTTGGCCAGAGCCAGAGGACTTGGCCTACACTCTCCTCGCTGGCCAGACGGGTTGGTGAGGTCTCATTGATGTTTATAAGCTTTGTTTAGCTTGTATTCCCTAAGTCGCCTTCTACGACCTCCACGGGAGGACTTGGTGTGACCCTATTCTACTTTGCCAGAAACGTTAAGGCGTATATTTTAAACCTAATAAAAAAATTAAATAAATAAGTAGTCATTATTTTAAGATCAGTTTATTCTTATCATTTTTAAGGTATACTGTATTACAAGGTTATCTCATCACTTTTTCAGTTATAGAATCTTTAGGGGCCATCCACATATTACGTAACGCAGAGTTTTGACTTTTCGATCCTTCCCTTGTCACGCTTTTTTCCTATCCCTTTGACACCATATTTGTATCTTGACACATATTTTAGACCATTTAAAAAAAGAGGATGTTATCAATTCGACGGAATATTTTCTTTACGTATGTTTACTGATTATTCAAAGACGCGTAGACCGATTTGGAAAATTCTTTTTTGTTTTAAAGGGCATACCTATTTGATCCTTTATAAATTTTACCAATTTGGTGGATTTTTTTATATGTTCAAGTTTATATATTTTTTTTTAATTTTGATTGTTTTAAGACAAGTTTAAAAAATGTAGTTAATGTTTGAGGTATATCCGAGCAAGGCTCGGTCGCCCAGGTACTCTTGTCTTATATTTGGCTTCTCCCCTTCTTCCGTAATATGTGGATGACCCTAGGATAACTATAAGTTGGTCGGAAGACCTGAGGTGCTATTTTTCAAACGCGGAGTCACTAAACGGACGGTTTTTTGTATGGAAAAACCACTCGTTTAGGTGACTCCGCGTTTCAAAAATTGCACTTCAGAACAAGGTTGCAAGAAGACTTTGGAAGCAGACTGTTTCAGATCGGTCTTTTAAAAGTCCTTAGGGGCTATGTCCAGCAGTGGACTTCTGATGGCTGCAATGGTTGATTCTTTTTTCTGTCAATCTTCTCCATGCAGCTGAAACAAAATTAGTATATTTATTTTTTGGTTGGTTATTGGTTGTTATTTTAATTTTATTATACTAATAATCTCCCATGCTGGCCTGGGAGAAAAAAAACGACGGGTTGCACTCTGGGAGTGCCGGCAGAAGTGAAAACTTGAATATTAACGTTGTGCATTTTTGATATTTTGGAATGGTTAGGGAATAATTTTGCACGAATTGCTTTAATTATCAGTATAAAAGTACTCTCATTTATGTGGTAGAATACAATATTTATTTATTGGGCTATCGTACACAAACATGACATTTTATTAGCGAGCTGTAACATAAACACACACGAACATTCGCGCAAGCGCCCTGCGCCGTCTTACGAATTTCCGATCAGGGTCACGTGTCCTGACGCGAGTTTTAGATTTTTTACCCATTCCAAAAAAAGTGCACAACGCCGCTAAAGAAGTTTTCACTTCAATAAAAAAAAAAACTTAGAATGTACCAGCTGCTTCTCTTCCCACGCAGATCGTAAAAGCCGATCGAGGGAATGGGCAAAAATGCAAATCATGTTAACAGGCGATGCGGCTAGCAACCCATCACTGTATTGATTGCTTTTCCATCTTCTCGCCCACCATGACGCTAAAAGTGGCTTTTGGGTCTTGCGGCCCTTGGCTCTGCATAGAACCGCAAGTCCCAAAATGCTCTGTCCGCCCCATTAGGGATAAAGACGTGATAGTATGTATGTATGTATGTATACTAATAGTGATCTAGTATAGACCGTGGTTCGATTTATTACGGGTATGTCCCTTCCACGGTTGTAGATAGATAGGCGATAGCAAATATAGATAATTATGAACGTAACAGATACCCCAACAGACACCATAGAAACTATTGTAGGGTTGAGAAAAACCGGTAACTCCTAAAATCTGATTCGCATTTTCGCTTCTACGAGCTCTGCTGGAAGAGAAGCGAATAGTACATTCTAAGCATTTTCTTTTTTCCCAGACCAGCGCACAAGGAATCATTTATACTTCGTGGAAGGGACATACCCGTTATAAATCGAACTACGGGCTATACTAGATCACTATAGTATAAAAAAACAAAAAAAAATCGACTTTCCATAGAAATGTCCGGGCAGCTGGACACTGTCGTATGATAACGTAATTTTTAGGGTTCCGTAGCCAAATGGCAAAAACGGAACCCTTATAGATTCGTCATGTCTGTCTGTCTGTCTGTCCGTCCGTATGTCACAGCCACTTTTTTCAGAAACTATAAGACCTATACTGTTGAAACTTGGTAAGTAGATGTATTATGTGAACCGCATTAAGGTTTTGACGCAAAAATAGAAAATACAATAAATTTTGGGGGTTCCCCATACTTAGAACTGAAACTCAAAAATTTATTTTTCATCAAACCCATACGTGTGGGTATCTATGAATAGGTCTTCAAAAATGATATTGAGGTTTCTAATATAATTTTTTTCTAAACCGAATACTTTGCGCGGGAGACACTTCCAAAGTGGAAAAAAGTGTGCCCCCCCCCCCCCCCCCGTAACTTCTAAAATAATTCTAAAATAAGGGAATTATAAAACTAAAAAAAAATACATGATGATCATTACCATAAAAACTACCAGCGAAAATTGGTTTGAACGATATCTAGTAAGTAGTTTTTTTTTTATTACGTCATAAATCATAAACGGCAATTTACCTTTTATTCAATCAACTCAAAAATATTTTTTTTTTAAAACATACTACAAGACTTTTATATTATGTTATTTGCTACTACGGAACCCTTAATGGGCGAGTCCGACTCGCACTTGGCCGCTTATTTTATTTTCTCATCATTATGCTATAGTGATTAATGTGTGATGTGTATGAGAACGACGATTTTTAAGGGTTCGTAGCCAAATGGCAAAAAACGAAACCCTTATGGATTCGTCGTGTCTGTCTGTCTGTCCGTCCGTTTGTCACAGTCCCTTCAATGTTGTATAACCGAAAAATAAATAAATTTTAAACATACCGCCTCGGCGATGTCCACCCAGTCCAAAGCCTTCACCAGGTTGTCATTCTTCGACGGAACCTTGTCCCAGTTCCAGTACGTCAGCTCTTTGAAGCCTCCTGCCGCCTGCAGAAATCAATTATTATTGCAGTTTGTTTTTTAGGATCCCTTACCTTTTGGGTCTTGCGGCCCTGGGCTCTGCATAGAACCGCAAGACCCAAAATGCTCTGTCTGCCCCATTAGGGATAAAGACGTGAAAGTATGTATGTATGTATGTTACCTAGAGGGGCAAAAAATAGGCGAGGCAATACGTTGGGACACTAGATACTGCATGTCAATTTTATGCGCGTTATATTAGAAGGTAAAATAGAGGGAAGTAGGGGAAGAGGAAAGCCCAGGCACAGCTATATGAAGCAAGTTCGAGGAAAAGGTGACAGGAGTGTCGTATCAAGATGTCAAGGGGTTGGCAGAAAATAGAACAGAAACTCGACAAATTATGATAATGATGACCCAAAGGGTAAAAACGGCACACCATTACTAAGACTCCACTGACTGTCCATCTATCCGTATTATTTGGTGGTTGTCAAGTTGTTTTTTCATTGGGATTTTTGCAAATATCTAAATAAGTAAGACCTTATTTTAAAATCTGATCAGAGAACCCTTGTAAAGTCTATTATATCGATATGATTCGCGAATTATATTTTTTTCCATAAATTACCGAAAAGCGAATCCTATCCATTTTATAATTAGAAATAATGGTGACCATGTTTTGACCACCTTGTCATGGTTAGCTACAGCAGTTTCAGTGAATTTGGGACTTAATAAATGCGCGCGGAAATTGGAAATCCGGGAGGCTTATGTCCAGCAGTGGACTTCCTTTCTTCTTATCGTGTGTTAGTGACTAACACTAGTGTCAGAGTTTTTAAACCTCCTTAAAGGCCTCTGACATGGTTTTAGGTAACGACCAATGTCAAAGACAGTGACCGGGACCGACGGCTTAACGTGCCCTCCGAAGCACGGATCATCTTACTTATCAGACAATCAGGTGATCAGCCTACAATGTCCTAACAAAACTAGGACAACAATACAAAGTCGTTGTCCCCGCCGGGAATCGAACCCGCGATCTCCGGGTATGAGCCGAACGCTCTAACCACTACACCACGGAGGCAGTTCCGTTACAGTGGACTTCCTGTGGCTGATATATGATGATGACGAAATGCGTGCGGCGCTGCAGCGGCAAAAACTGCCACGGTGGCATAAAGTCACTGCATCACTTGTTACAGCTTCTACCAACCCACCAAACCAACTTTTTATGCTTGAAAATCAAATATTTTTGATGCAAAGCTTACCCGAAACCTCCTGTCAGCGTTTTCGGCCAGTGGTCTCTTAGCCTCGGTCACCACCACGGCCCGGTAGCCGTGCGGCAGCTGCATCCTGATGCCGTTGAGCGGCCGGCCGCGGAAGGAGGCCGTCAGTTCTGACACCAGCAGAATAAAGCATATCATCATCAGGTCTTTTAGTCTCCACTACAGGAGTACATCCCTCTCTGTACTACCAGAGCCATACTTGACCAGAGGATTTGGCCTACACTCTCCACGCTGGCCAGACGGGTTGAAACGGTCTTACTGATGTTTATAAGCTTTGTTTAGCTTGTATTTCCTTAGTCACCTTATACAAAATCAACGGGAGGACTTGGAGTGGCCCTATTCTACTCTGCTTAAAACCACACGGCTTGCGGAAACCACTATAAAGCATATAAAAGTACATATATATATAAGTAGCGGCACGTAAGTTTAGCGGTGTGAAGTGTAGTGGGGATACTGAACATGGGTACAGTACTAATTTATTACTTCTGTGCAACAATGGTATGTAATACTAAAAGATACCACACAGATGCAGTTCGAAACATAACTAAATACGCTATTTTCCAACAAGTCAAATCAGCAACGTTTTTCTAAATGTCAAAACAACCATGCTATGGGATTTTGTATGAAATACAGGCAGATGACGTCATAGATTTTTGGAGTCAAATAGCGGTCTTATTATCAGTTTTTCTACAATAATAAATTTACAATAACGTTAAAATGGATATGTTCAAAGACCAGTGACATTATTTTGCGACGCTTTATTTTTCTTTTAGTACAAAATAATTTATTTTTGACTTAGGAAAGTACCCAATTATTAACAAATTACCAACCTCCTAATTATCCATTTGTCACATTAAAGATATACTTTCAATACATAACAAATACAATTATTAATTCTGTGATAATGGTCAGCACTAGAGTTTCGTGCCAGTACCTGTAATAAATTTACATAGAGATATACAAAATCTTCCAAGTCCTCCCGTGGATGTCGTAGAAGGTGACTTAAGAAATACAAGCGAAACAAAGATTATAAACCATCAATAAGACCTCTCCAAACCGTCTGGCCAGCGTGGAGAGAGTAGGCCAAGTCCTCTGGCTGCTCTGGCCAAGTATGGCTCTGGTAGTATAGAGGGTCGTGCTCCTGCAGAGAAGACAAAAAAAAGACGTGTGGCACTCGGGGACTGCCGCGGTAAAGCTATTGCATTAAGGTGGTTCCGTTCGGTCGGTGAATTTTTACAAGGAAGGACGGCAACGTCGCATAAGGACGACGGAGACGAAGCGGCAACCTACATGGTAGGCGGAGTGGGAAGCGTGAGCTTTTTTCGTTACGAAATTTCTGGATTCGGTCCCCGCGCTCAAGGCCCGCGATAGAAGCTATGCAATAGCTTAAAAGTCCTGAAGATGACGATGAAAGTAAATATCACGTCTTTGTCCACAATCATTAGGGGTCACATCCCTAATGTGTGACGTAATTTATAGATAGTATCTTATGGGGCAGACAGCATTTTTGACCTAGCAGCTTCAAGCAGACAGAGCCGGGGCACATAACCAAAGAAAAAGGTGGATGAATCTGGTTTTTGATAAAGTTGATAACTAAAGTGGGAAAGGACTCATGTGACACTAGATTTCCTTACTTCGTGTCATCGTCATTACAGCCGCATAACGTCCACTGCTGGACACAGGCCTCTCCCAAGGATTTCCAAAAGAGCAGCTTGCATCTAGCGCCTTCCTAGAGTGAGATAAAGTAATGACGGGATGATGCGTCAAGTTGACATGGGTATTGTCTGAAGTCTGAAGCCACAAAAACTTTACCTCCGTTCTCATTTTCCTGCACATATGGCTCGAAATATTTTTGCACATTCGCCGGTCCGTCCTCCTCCACTTTACACGGCAAGAAGTGAGCGCGCTGTTCAAATATCTCCTTGTTTTCTGAGTCTTTCTGATTATTTTCCACTTGTATTGACATGATTTTGATAAAATAATATTAGTAACTATGTAAATTAAATAAAATGATATAATGAATATTTAAACAAATCTGACAAATGACAAGCAGATGACAGTGACAGAAAGCAGATGTCAAATAAAGATGACAGCTGACATCGCACATTTTAAAAATAGTGTTGTCCTTGTCTGCCTCGTATCAATCAATAACGAGAATTTATTTGATTTCTTATTTTAATATATCCTTTGAGGCTTTGACTTTATGTATATTTTCTTCTATATTAGCCGAAAGCCGAAACAAATCGAACTCCTTTTGATTTTAACGAGGCAGAGAAGATGGCGATAAATCTCAATTTTTTTAACCTGGCAATGGCAACGTTGAAACGTCAAATGTCATTATGTCAATGTCAAAAATCTGCGGAACGAGACCGTACGAAATGGGAATAGAAATTTTTGATTTCATAATATTCTAAATACTTCGTAATGTTATTCGTTTCCGTTACTTACTAAATAAAACATTAAATACTTTCAGTTTTCTGAACCATAACTTCACTAAAAGTAAAAGTGTAAATCAAGGTGTGTAACTGTGTAGTGTAAAAGAGTACTAAGTTCAGATCTTTGCTATCTGGTTTTGTGTTTAAACAGTTGTTGCTTCTTTATCTTTTACGTCATTAAAATTTGGCATTGTTCCCTTGTTTGTGTACGGTTTTGTTGACTCACAAACGCTGTAGCAGCCGTGTTGGCAACAGTGAACCAGTGTACAACGACCTTGAACCTACCAAGCAGCTGTTCGTGAGTATCCTTGATCTTTTTTTAGAATAAAAAATAAATTATTCCTTTTTTGAATATCGGTGTTGTTTCTATAAATTTTCGTGCAAAAATTCTTGGTAGAATCTGTTTTCGCGCGCAAAATAATTCCTTTCTAATTGTGAATTTCATAACCTTGGTTATTACAAAACTTTTACTTATGACTTATGACCATACAAGATACGCGTTATAATTGCATTTGTTACGCCATTTAAATTGCATCTTGTTCTGTTTCTAACTCATTCCTTTGTTCATATAAGTTTATTGCTTCAAGTTTATTTTATCATTATCTTGAGTTGTTTGAAGCTTGTTGTGAATGAACCTATATCCATCATGTAATCTTTTTATCAAATAAATATGTTACTTACTTAATAAATTGCAAAAATCATGAATTACAACAGTTTTAACTTAATATGTGTAGATAAGTTAACATGATGAAAAAAAATAAAAAATGATGTCATATTTTTTTATCACATATTGCCCAATTGATGCAATACTTAAATAAACTTGCTTAACAAAAGGCATTGGTTAAAACTTATGAATCACTTCCCAGAAAAGTACACATTATGTTTCTCATAAATAAGATATGAAGCAAGTGGAGATCGATAGTATTTGGCTCTGTATATGAAACAATCCTACTAATATTATAAATGCGAAAGTGAGTTTGTATATTTGTTTGTTTGTTACCTCTTCACGCTTAATCTACTGAACCGATTTGGATGATTATGTGCGGTCGGGTCAGCATGTTAGTTTTTCCCCCCCCCCAGCTTTCTATAATTTTTTATTTCATTATTTTTTTTATTTTTATTTATTAGCCTTTCGCTGTCAACTGTCGTTGTTGTGTCTTGGGACACAAAGATCTACAGCTTCTTTCAAGCCTCTCTGGAATTTGCTGTTCTCTGACATAATGGGCCTCTAATCTTTTTTTATATCAACCAGGAATTTTTTTATAAGTTTAAATAAATTGACATGTATATTTTCATATCAATAATATGAATTTACTACTGTCTAATAAAGATTAAATGCTTGATTGTTTGAAATAATAAAAATACTTAATTAATTTACAAAATATTATAAAACAAGTCAAAATCATAATAATAAATAACTGTACAGGATGTTGTAGCTTCTTTGCTTTACTTCAAAACATTAAAAATAGTTAAAAGTAAATGTCAACACAATTAGATCATCACACATTTTTTTAATATTACATCAGACACAAAAATACTTTATTATTTCATTGAATATTTGTAACAAACTTTCCTGTTTTGAATGGGACAGCAAAAACACTAAAATGGGCCTAAAAGTTAGTAGAGTCTATGTTAGTGTATTTTTTATTTATTTAGACGAATATGAAACATGCTGATCTGACATCAACATTTACCTTTTAAGAAATCGAAAGAAATAAATACATACATACATACATACTATCACGTCTTTATCCCTAATGGGGCAGACAGAGCATTTTGGGTCTTGCGGTTCTATGCAGAGCCCAGGGCCGCAAGACCCAAAAGCCACTTTTAGCGTCATGGTGGGCGAGAAGATGGAAAAGCAATCAATACAGTGATGGGTTGCTAGCCGCATCGCCTGTTAACATGATTTGCATTTTTGCCCATTCCCTCGATCGGCTTTTACGATCTGCGTGGGAAGAGAAGCAGCTAGTACATTCTAAGTTTTTTTTATTTCTCCCAGACCAGCATGGAAATAAATAAAAATGTCAATTAGTGATACAAATATCCAAAGATAAATAAATGATCTTTGACTTTTCAAAACTAAATTAAATTATTTACTTACATGTTTCATTAGAACCTTACTCAGTTTTATCTTGTGGATGTGTCTTGCATTTTATACCTACATTGAATATTGGGTTTAATGTACATATGTATATTGTATAGCAGAATTAGTAGGTAAGTACTAAGGAAGAAGCTTGGTTGCCCATGGGAAACGCATTTCTAGTGTTTTCGCAATTTAAGTGATACCTATTTATTTATTTATTACAACTTTATTGATCCACTATTAAAATTGTTTACAAATGCCGGATACTGGGCGTAGTCTGCATTTGGATGGGTGACCACAAGTGGTATCAAAATTTCTCAAGGTTCATACATACATACATCATACATGCATACATACAAACAAACAAATACATGATTGTTGAAGTAGACTCGGAAATCTTCGCTCGCACATTTAAGTACTTATGTGTTTACTTCGTTTTTTTACCAATTTTTCTAAGCTTGTATGTGCTTGCATAACAACAAAAAAAAAGGAAATTGGCAAACAAACACAATAAAATGAAAAGATGCGCAATTTCTAACAAGTTAGGATATCGCGCCAATAGTTCTTATATCAAAATGGCTGCCAACAGGTTTCGCGCCAAAAATACCGCGCGTAAACAAACTGCAAAATTGTCTGAATGCTCTGGATTTCATTCAGATTCTATTTTTAAACGCAGGTATCTTACCTATTCGTCATTTGAATAAAGGTCGATTGTAATGTTTCACCATTGTGTATATGGAACTGGGAGCACTTTGTACTACTAAGTCTCGTATATCAAAAGTATTTCTAAGGAAGGATACAGAAGTACAACAAATGCTATAAATAGTTGTAGCATTTGCAAAGTTTTAAAAATAACCTTGTCAAAATTCCAAACTCAATTTCAAAATTCGAATGTTTATTCAGTAATTACAACTTAACAGGCACTTTTATACGTATAATTTACACTACGTGTCCTATTTTACTATTTATTTTTTAAAGAAAAAAAAACAAAATTTCCATATCCTGTCGGATATATTTTACGTAGTAGAATATTTTGTTGACTGTGAGAGCTGACGGACGAATGGTGGCGCCCAGTTGAAAAACTATTTGCAGCAGTGACACTGGGATTGCTGTTGGGGTAGATTCTGTGTAAAATACATACATACTATCACGTCTTTATCCCTAATGGGGCAGACGGAGCATTTTAAGTCTTGCGGCTCTAATCAGATAGAGCCCAGGGCTGCATGACTAAAAGGCCATTAAAAAAAATAAAAAGTAAAAAGAATACGTAATACGTCGTGAAATTAGCTAGCCATTTAGCTGTCACTATTTTTGATCCTTTTTCAAACTCACACAGTATCATGCTAGAAGCATACAGATCTAACGTTCATAAACATAGAATAGAGGGCGGCATTGAAAACGGAGACGTCGGTAATGTTGTTACTAGCGTTGCAGAACTATCGATAGTATGACACTATCGATATTTCTGCAAAGCTAGTAATAACGTCTATCGATAGTTGCCCTCGAAAAACAGTCACAATATCGATAGGACTATCGATTGTCAATAGTTTACAATACTATCGATGAAAGGTAAAACTATCGATACTATTGAATCTAGATACTATCGATAGTATCGATAACTATTTGTATGAAAAACTATCGATTGCCAAATTTCCTATCGATATTAGTATTAGGTAATACTATCGATAGTTCTTTACACACGACGACCTCCGTGGCGTAGTGATTTCCATGCTAGTCCGCCACCCAGAGGTCCCAGGTTCGAGCCCCGGTCAGCGCAAGTTATAAAATGGCCTTGTTTAAATTGTATTTGTTATAAAATATAGTACCGTTGAGCTAGTATTCCATAACACAAGTATCGAAATAACTTTGGGGCTAGCTCAATCATTGTAATTTGTTCCTATATATTTATTTATTTATACAAATAGTACCTTTACTATCGATACTATCGAAAGTATTAATTAAAAACTATCGATAGTTTTCCGAGGTCCCAATAGTATCGATAGACTATCGATATTTACTACTAATCTACTATTGTTTGCAACACTAGTTATTACAATTCCGTCATTCAGAAAGGGCACTGAATGTGAACGACCCCAGATAATATTAATCTAAGATACAATTTTAGTCAGCAACCCGTTGGCACGCGCGACCGTTGATAATACTAAGTGAATAAACAAACTAATTTAATACATACATGCGCGATTACGTTTTTATCGCTAACTAGCCGAATCCCGCGACTTCGTTCGCGTGGACTTTATGAAAAATGCTCATCAGTTTGAATAACTTTTGCTAAGGCGTCATTTTTATATTTCTTATAGTTTAGCTGGACCAGTATGGTTCTGCATCAGCCTGAGGTGTTCCATTTTCCAAAATCAATTATACCCTATAAGTTGCCCAGGCTTATCAGCTGTAAAACGAAAAATTTCATTCGAATCCGTCCAGTATTTCCGGAGATTAGCGAATCGGATTCGCGCACTAAGGGTTCCGTACCATTTTCTATAAAAAATCGCGTTTGTTGTATGGGAGCCTCCTTAAATATTTATTTTATTTTTAGTATTTGTTGTTATAGCGGCAACACAAATACATTATTTGTAAAAATTTCAACTGTCTAGCTATGGCGGTTCTTGAGATACAGCCTGGTGACAGACAGACAGCGAAGTCTTAGTAATAGGGTCCCGTTTTTACCCTTTGGGTACGGAACCCAAAAAACAGAGTTTATTTTGAATTCTTACTCTTTTACTATGTCTCTATCGCTATCTCTATAGTTTTTTTGGAAATATATTCAATGTACAGACACCTTTTTTTTACTGATATAAAGTAGACTGAGCATTTAGGTCTCGCGGCCCTTAGCAGACAGAGCTCAGGGCATAGACCCAAAGGCCATTTTCAGCGTGATGGCGAAGGTTCTAGAAATCTAGGTCTTCAGTTCATTTGAATATATAACTATACAATGACTAAGTATTTAACACGGTTTTATTCTCGTAGTACAGACGGAAAAGGCCGACTAAATTTGATCTGTTTAGACGATCATCATCGGGGCGAGTGTTAGGAGGACGGTTTCACTGTCCTTAATGTAGCTTTAAAAATATTTTTCATCATCATCAGGTATTTTTGTCTTCACTGCAGGAGCATGACCCTCTGCACTACCAGCAGCCAGAGGATTTTGGCCTATACTCTCAACTCTCCGCTGGCCAAACGGGATGAAGAGGCCTCATTGATGTTTATAAGCTTTGTTTAGCTCGTATTTCCTAAGTCGCCTTCTACGACATCCACGGAAGGACTTGGAGTGGCCATATTCTACTCTGACGGAAACCACGCGTCAATTTAATATTACAACTCAATTAAAATGTGTATTGTTACAGAAATGGACTCGTTCTTCAGTCTGTTCGACCCGTCGGACGGCCACCAGAGCCAGAAGAATAGGAAGAGGCAGAAACAGGAGCAGGACACCGTCAAGAAAAAAACGGACGTTCCAAAAGGTAAGGTCATCATTTCCGAAAATATTTGATGTCCCATTGTAGTTCAGTAGACAGACCTCTCATTTGTACATAGACAGTAGAGATAGATAGAGAGGTGTTCTTAGTTTGGTCTCTTTCGAGACTTGAATTTTTCGGGGTCCAGTGTCTGTCTTGATCAAGCCCTATAGATAACCCTTCAAACAATTTTATGAAGTACTGTTTACAGTTTAAAGTGAGAACGAGAAGCTTTTCTTCGCACATTAGCCAAAAGTGGCCGTTTTTCGCAAATGTGCGTAGAAAATCTTTACGTTCTCACTTTAAACTGTAAACAGTACTTCATAGAATAGTTTGAGGGTTATCTGGAGCCGCATGAGTTAGTTAAATTCTTTATTGCACCAAAACATAATGTTACAGACTAATAGATACATAAAACAGATGTCAAAAGGCGGTCTTATCTCAACTGCAATTTCATCCTTTTTAATAAAATTATTTGTAAGCACTAGGTATGATTAAACGTTAATCGCCAAAACACACTAGCCTGTGAGAGTTTCATTCATTAGGGTGTTTATTGTCATATACACATGGCGTTTAACGTGTTAAAGACTGTATTATGGCCCATTATTAGGGTTCCGTACCCAAAGGGTAAAAACGGGACCCTATTACTAAGACTTCGTTGTCTGTGCGTCTGTCCGTCTGTCTGTCACCAGGCTGTATCTCAAGAACCGCGATAGCTAGACAGTTGAAAATTTCACAAATTATGTATTTCTGTTGCCGCTACATCAACAAATACTAAAAACAAAATAAAATAAATATTTAAGGGGGGCTCCCATACAAAAAACTAGATTTTTATAGATAATGGTACGGAACCCTTGGAGCGCCAGTCCGACTCGCACTTGGCCGGTTATTTAAGTACGTGTGATCTTCCAGAGCTCAAAAGATTCAATAGTTTATTCAGTAAATAGATCTTTACAGGCACTTTTACACGTCAATAAGTATTATTTACAATACGCGTAGTGTATATTAAAATTAAATTCATTTTTTATAGAAAAGCTACCATTGCCAGTGCTTCGCAACGACCACTGCTGCACTTGGACCAAATCCGATCACGTTTCCGTAAAAGTAAACTGAATTATTTTATTTTCACAGGCAGAAGAAGAGGCCGGAAGGCTCACGGCAAGAATGAGTCACTTCCGGAAGAGTCGTCTTTCTTGTGCGAACCGGAACTTAGCACAGAGCTGCTGCTCAAAGACGCAAGCTACATCGAGAGCTACATAGAAGTCAACACAGGTCAGTAAAACTGGATTAGCGTTTGGAAGATACAACTAAGTTGCTCGGTATGCCTTTCGGTCTCTCGAAATCTCGCAGGAACGCAAACAGGAGTAAGGAAAAATTTTTACTGCCAAAAGAAAATACATATAGTTCGGTTTGTTCCTGTTTAACTTATATAGGTACATTATATTAGTACAGTCAACAAATAATTGTGGATGGAAAAGTCGAAAGCGGAAAGTTTGATTCAGGAACTTTGTTTGGACAATTTAGGAGATAAACATACTAAAAGTCCTAACCCCTCCGAGGTGAGCCTGCGGAGGGAGGGCATAAAGAAGGTCCCGTTTTTTGGTTCTGTTTACATTTCGAAAACGGTGCGCCGTACGAAATTTTGTCGTACTACACAATGAAAGCTAATAAAATTCTTTACAACATTTGTTTTTTATCTTTCTCCAATTTTTGCCTAGAGTTTCAAAAAATATCGATTTTTTTAAATGTGTTCTAAAACCCCCAAAAAATTACAGCCCCTAAAAAAGAACGTAAAAGATAAACCTACACTTCTTTTTGCCTAGCCCCCATCCGTCAAGTTCGTACCTTCCGAAAAAGAACTTCGTTCCAAAAACTAGACTTTCTTTTAGCACCAAGTCGAAGTTATAATGAAGCATATCAGTAGTAACCGCTCAGCAACATCGGCCTTCGACCGATACACGTGCGCGGCGAATTAACGAAGGTCATTTACATATTATGTGTAGATTGTACACGTAACATGTATGTCTCCCATGCTGGTCTGGGAGAAACAAAAAAACTTAGAATGTACCAGCTGCTTCTCTTCCTGCGCAGATCGTAAAAGCCGATCGAGGGAATGGGCAAAAATGCGAATCATTTTAACAGGCGATGCGGCTAGCAACCCGTCACTGTATTGATTGCTTTTCCATCTTCTCGCCCACCATGACGCTAAAAGTGGCTTTTGAGTCTTGAGGCTCTGCATAGAGCCGCAAGACCCAAAATGCTCTGTCTGCCCCATTAGGGATAAAGACGTGATAGTATGTATGTATGTATGTACACGTCACATATTGTAATCTTTACGTATCGCCATTAGATTCTCGGCCCTGCCATGTGTTTTCCGGCAGAGTAGAATAGGACCACTCCAAGTCCTTCCGTGGATGTCGTAGAAGGCGACTTAGGAAATACAAGCTAAACAAAGCTTATAAACATCAATGAGACCTCTCCAACCCGTCTGGCCAGCGTGGAGAGTGTAGGCCGGGTCCTCTGGCTGCTCTGGCCAAGTATGGCTGGTAGTACAGAGAGGGTCGTGCTACTGCAGTGGAGACCAAAAGATCTAATGATGATGATAATTAGATTCACGGGTCTTTTCACCCCGGTCTTTTGAGCGGCTTGCGTGGGGATACAGATCCAACACGTAGAGGTTGGAGGTTTTGGAGAAGTTGTTGTCATGCGGCGCTCCCGCCAGAACCCATACCTGGATGTACCTATGAAAGGTGTACCCTTGAATAGGTTTCGGCAGGGAGAAGAGCTATTGCAAGAAAAAGGGAAAGGTCTATGGGTTATGGAATTAGATTAGGCAATAGAAACGTCACCTGCCATAATAATTACTGACTATTGTAGGTGGCTTGCCGCCCGCTAGATGGGTCCCTTGAACACGCCGAGGATAGTTGCCGGCAAAGGAGTAACACCGGCGACTCAGGGGTCGAGAGGTGTACTGCGATTTTTCCAAAGTAACTTAGTCTTTACTTCCATCATCACGGTAAAAGTGACATTGAGTCTTATAGCCCTAATCTCTGTCTTATCTCGTTGAGGATAAAGACGTGAATGTGTATCCAGAAGGAGAGTTTTCGAACGTATCCACATTTATTTCTCCCCTTTTATTACAGACTCAAAAACCGACCAGAAGCCAAAACGTCGCAACTCCACCCGCAAGAATCGTAGGAAAAAGAACAAAATATCTCCAGCTAAAGACTCCCCCCTCCCCGGTTGGGAGAGTGACATGAACAACCAACCGACCCCCGACCACCTGAACAACAACGCATCAATAACAACCAGCAAAGACGACAACATCGGGAAGAACGTTAACGATTTGACAGATTTCAAATTCAAAAGGAAAGATTTCGACAACAAATTTAGTGAGAATGAAGTTTATAATGTGATAGAGAAGTTGGAGAAGGTTAAGTTGAAAGATGACGTGTATTTGAATGGAGATTTCAGTGCTGAAGACTTGGACAATGACTGTTATAGCTCGTCGGATGAAATGGAGGACTATGATGACAGGTGAGCTTCTTTTTATAATTTTTTTTTTCTCTTTCTCTATACACGGTGATTTTTCATTGGTTCTGAAGCCGAAGGCCACTTCATAGGCATCGTTAGTAAGACCTAATTAGCTGGTCAAAATAAAAATTCAGAAACAAAAAATGTTGACTAAAACTCGAAAGTAAAATTGTGAGGTCAATTAGTAGTACCGCCGCCATACACCGCCCGCCGGCCGGCCGGGGTCATCGACATTACGCAGTAGGCGGCCGGCGTATAACTACGTGGTCTCGATCGAAAATCATTTACGCAACTTTTTTATCTTATGACATACAGAAATTTGGAATACGTATATGGATAGAGGAATTTATTTACTATACGACATTTTTTTTTCCAAAACCAATGAAAAGTCAGCGTGTATTTTAGCTTCGTGTGGTGATGGTGACTTGTGCAGGGCGTTTATACTGTCTACAGCGATCCCACGGGTGTCGTAAGACGCGACTAAGTAAGGTAACCTAGAACTGGCAGCAGCATCATCTGTGCAGTGATTTAATATGTACCATTTACGGTGATCCCGCGGATGTCGTAAGATGCGACTAAGGAATATTAGGTAAAGTAGAACAGGCAGCAGCATCGTCTGTGCAGTGATCTAATATGTACCATCTACGGTGATCCCACAGGTGTCGTAAGACGCGACTAAGGAATATTAGGCTACGTAAAACAGGCAGGAGCATCCTCTGTTCAGTGATTTAATATATGCAATCTACGGTGATCTTATATAAACTAATAGAAGTATATATTTCCAGTGCGTCAGAGGCGGACGACTCGGGAGACGAAGTGTACGGCCGCCTGCCTCCCGAACCTAGGTTCGGCAATGTGGAGTACAAGCTGCAGCTAGTGGCGCCCTGCGAGAGGAGGTTCCAGCATCTGGTCACACAGGTATGTATACGTTTACTTTCCCACGGGCCAAAAAGTAGCTTTTTCCTTTAAAAACTATGTGTAGCGATATCTACGGCACTATTTAAATAAATAAATAAATATATAGGGACAAATTACACTGATTGAGCTAGCCCCAAAGTAAGTTCGAGACTTGCGTTATGGGATACTAACTAAACGATACTATATTTAAACAATTTGAAAAAGGCCATTTTCCAACTTGCTTTCCTTTCGATCCCCGGTCAGGCCGGGTCGAACCCGGAACCTCTGAGTGGCGGACTAGCATTGTGACCAGTACGCCACGGAGGTCGTCATGGCAAGTATGTAATGCGTTTACTTTCCCACGGGCCAAAAAGTAGCTTTTTCCTTGAGAAAATAGCTGTAGCGATATCTACGCCACTATTCGAGAACTACGAAGAGAATGTAAGAAAATAGTTCACAAGAAGCATACGAGATGGCGCTGACACATCGCACATCTCGATATCAGAGTTCCACTGAGACACCTACAAAAAGAAGGGTGTGTCATAAGTTTGACGAAACTAATGAAAAAGACAACAGTCAAGGCCAAAGAGTTAAATATTATTCACCAAAATATTCAGGGCCTGACTAGCAAATTATTGCAATTAGAATTATATGCAAACGATAGGGATTTACATGTAGTATGTTTAACTGAACACTTTTTGCAGTCACATCAAGTACAATTTAATATTGATAATTATTTAGTCTCTAGTTTATTTATTAGAAAGATTAATGAAAAAGGAGGCAGTTTAATTTTAACACGTAATGATGTAAAATGTAAAGAACGCAAGGATATTGTGAGCCTGTCGGTTGAAAGTATTGTTGAATTATCCTGCGTTGAACTAGAAAATTTTATTATAGTATGCGCGTACAGACCCCCAAAAGCTGACTTTAATACTTTAGAAACTGTAATTGAAGATGTTTTGAGAAAATTAAGTTCATGTCGCAAAAACATAATATTGTGTGGCGACTTTAACGTATATTTATTAGCGTCTGATAGCACCGAATGTATTAGATTTTTGAATTTATTTAACTCATTCAATTTGTTCAATTTATTTTTAGAACCAACTAGAATACAAGGCGACTCTAAAACATGTATAGATAATGTTTTCTGTGATTGCACTGCTGTTGATAAAGCTATAATTAAAAATATAACTTCTGATCATTTTGGTCAGTTCGTGAAATTTGCCAACAACGCAGTAGAAGTAGAATTACCTGAAATAACCTACAGAGCTATTACTAAAGATAAAATTAAAAAATTTAGGGATACAGTTTCGAAAAAATTACCGTTAATTGAAGAAACTCGGGATGATCCGGATATTTTGTATAATAAAATGTTCGGTGTGATTGAATCAGAATTTAATGATAATTTTCCACTTAAAAAGGGAAAGAAACGTAATCGGAAAAAGTTTAGCGAATGGGCTACCACAGGGATTCATATTAGTAGGAATAGGCTATATGAATTATTAGCTATGAAAGCTTATAACCAAACACCTAATTTCATTAATTACGTTAGAACTTACTCAAAGCTTTTTAAAAAAGTATGTTTATGCGCGAAGTCGTTATACACCAGGAAAGCTATTCTAGATTCTAAAGATAAAATAAAGACAACCTGGAATATTATTAACACTGAAACCGGGAAAAACAAGCAAATAAAACGAGTAAATAAAATTGAGTTAAACATTAACAATAAGGTTCTAGACACTAGTGAATATGTCGCACAATACTTTGAGAACTTTTTCACAAACATTCCCCTAAATACAACCGCCCCACTAATGTCCTCATCTAGGAAATCAAAAAAGCTATTAACCAATTGCGTACCTAAATGTAAAGATAGGCTAATATTCAAATACGTCACACCTAAAAATATCATTGATACTTTTAAAAGCTTGAATAATAAAAAAACTGGTGATTTGTGGGACATTTCTGTATCCGTTATAAGTAATATTATAGATGTAATTGCGCCTTACTTAGCTTCCATATTTAATAAATGTGTAGACGCGGGATCTTTCCCTGACATGATGAAGTTAAGTAAAGTTATCCCTCTATTTAAGACTGGTGACAGAAATGATCCAACAAATTACCGTCCCATTTCTATTCTGCCAGCACTGAGCAAAATATTCGAAAAGATAATTTTTAACCAATTATTAGATTTTTTCAACAAAAATAGTCTGTTCCATGGTGATCAGTATGGATTTACTAAGGGTCGATCAACAACGGATGCAGGTGTTGCACTATTACAAAACATCTATGATGCTTGGGAGTGTTGTCAGAATGCAATTGGTGTCTTTTGTGACCTCTCCAAAGCCTTTGATTGTGTAGACCACAAAACCCTTCTATCCAAACTTGAGCACTACGGAATAAAAGGGAAGGCTCTTGAATTGATTGAATCTTATTTGAGTAGCCGAATTCAAAAAGTTAGTGTAAATCAAGTAAAATCTGAAGGATCTACCGTAGTGATGGGTGTGCCCCAGGGTTCTATCTTGGGTCCTTTGTTGTTCCTGATCTATATTAATGATTTACCATATTATGTTAAAGATTGTAAGGCTGTACTTTTTGCTGATGACACTTCCCTTGTTTTTAGCGTAGATAGGAAAACTGACACCTCTGATGAGATGAATAATATATTGTTGCAAGTGTTGGATTGGTTTACAGCAAATAATTTAGTATTAAATGCAAAAAAAACGAAATGTGTAAAGTTCTGCTTACCAAATGTTACAAAAGTTCCAACACGATTATTTATTGATAAGGAAGCAGTAGATATGGTTGATAACACAACATTTTTGGGAATAACGCTTGATTCAGGGTTGCAATGGGGTGCCCATATTCAAAAATTAGCTGGAAAACTTAGCTCTGCGGCCTATGCGGTTAGAAGAATTAGGCAAATGACTGACGTTGATACAGCGCGTTTGGTATATTTTGGGTACTTCCACAGTGTTATGTCCTATGGAATATTGCTATGGGGTAACGCTGCAGATATAAATACCATATTTGTTTTACAAAAACGCGCTATCAGATTTATATATAAATTAGGTGCTAGAGAGTCTTTGAGGGAACTATTTAAAGACATAAATATTTTGACCCTCCCTTCGCAATTCATCTATGCGAACATTATGTACGTGCGTCAGAATATACACTCATTTAAGAGAAATTGTGATATTCATAGTATTAACACGAGAAATAAAAATAAATTAGCCATCACAGCTTTGCGGTTAGAGAAAACAAAAAAATCTTTTGTGGGTCTCGGCTTGCGCCTCTATAATAAAATTCCAGATGATATAGTAGCATTACCATTATCTAAGTTTAAGACAGCCGTTAAAAATCATTTATTACAAAATGCGTATTATCATGTAAATGACTACTTATCATCATCTGAGAAAAATTCTTGGAAATAGTTGTCTGCAAATTGTAATTGTATAATTTAAATGTATAGCTTAAGTGTAAATCTGTATTGTAATTGTAACATAGCCCATCAGGCTGGGTAGGGACCAATACTGAACTGGGTTTCTTTCGGCGTAATCTTCCCAGCAGTGGTCGTTCCGAAACGCTAGTAGTTTTTAGCTTCTGCACTAAAAAAAAATATTTTAAAAATTACCTTCAATAAGAGATAAATTTATCCTACATTGAATAAAAATTTTTGACTTTGACTTTGACGCTAATGTCTGTCGGTCTGTCTGTGGAATGGTAGCGCTCAAACAGATAGACTGATTTCAATGCGGATTTTTTAAAATATTTGATGAAAATCGGATCAGTTGTTTAATAGTTTTTGTTGTTGTTGTATACACGCTGAATTTTCATTGGTATATATATGGATACGTAATGCAAATTTGTGTATGACATAAGATAAAAAAGTTGCGAAAATGATTTTCGATCGAGACCACGTATTTACGCCCGTCCAAAACAGCCGCGAGAGTTCGATGAACTTCGCCGGCCGGCCGGCGGCGGTACTACTGATTGATCTAACAATTTTAAGTCAAAATTTATGTTTTTTTTTAATAGTCTTTGCTAGTGTCCCACTGCTGGGCAAAGGCCTCCCCCTGTTCTTTCCACACGTCCCTATTCTGAGCATTGATACATTATTGAATTTTTATTTTGACTAGCTAATTAGGTCTTACTAACGATCCTTATGAAGTGGCATTTATCGTACATAAACAGTTTACAAACATAGGAACATTAATAAACCATAAAATTTGTGGGTACAAAAGCGGACTTATCCCATAGTGGGATCTCTTCCAGTTAACTAAATATCAGAGAAAGGATACATAAATGGTATAACGGGTAAAAGTCAAAATGACCATATCAGAATAACTCATATTATTTGGTGATAACGTTTCAAATTCGGGGTTTTGTAATTTACCTAACAAAAAATAGATGGCGCTAAGGGTTTTTTTATTTTGCCTATCAAATAAACTTGATTTATTTCAGCTAAAATGGCGTCTCCGCTCTGGCGGTGGTAGCGCCGTGTACGTGGTCGGTGTGAGGGACTGCGGAGCCTTAAGGGGCCTGAGAGCTAGGGCCCTGAGGGCCTCGCTGCACTCGCTGAGGAGGATGGCCAGGGCTCTGATGGCGACGTTGGCGCATATCTCGGTTAGAAGAGTGGGGCCTCAGAGAGCTGTCGCTGAAGTTTATATTAGGAAGGTACGTAGATATAAGTCGTGTAGAATGCAATTTGTCAGCACTTTGTCCTTACCCACGGGTGTCGTAAGAGGCGACTAAGAAATGTCTATACATCCCGTACGGAGTAGGTACGTGGATGTTATAGAAAATGGCTGTGTATAATAAATTTGTCACCCGTTTTCATCCCCCACGGATGTCGTAAGAGACATAATTACTTATTTACTCATTCATTTACTCACTCATTTACGTACTCACTCACTTTTCTCGGTCCCGGTACCTACTTAACCTACCTATCGACCTACGCTCGTGTGTCCGCTTACATCGCGGGTAACCAATCTTTTTACATATTTGAAACGAGAATCGATTACTGCGTGCCCCCTTTCAATATATGATTTACCAGTCAGCCCTTTTTTTTTTAGAGAATAGAGATAAAACCCCATTACAGATAAAGACCTTACCTCTCCAACTCGTCTTGCCAGCGAGGAGAGTGTAGGCCAAGTCTTCTGGCTGCTCTGGCCAAGTATGATTCTGGTAGTACAGAGAGGGTCGTGCTCCTGCAGTGGAGACAACAAGACCTGATGATGATGATGATGAAATATACAGAGACAAATTACACTGATTGAGCTAGCCCCAAAGTAAGTTCGATACTTGTGTTATGGGATACTAACTCAACGATACTATATTTTATAACAAATACATATATAGATAAACATCCAAGACCCAAAACAATTTGCAAAAAGCCATTTTCCCTAACTGGGAATCGAACCCGGAACCTCTAGGTGGCGGACTAGCATAGTAACCACTACGCCACGGAGGTTGTCAGATAAAGACGTGAAGATGTATTGTTCCAGTTGGCAGACCCGCAGCAGAGCGTGGAGCTGAGGGTGGCGGTGATGGGAGCCAACGAGGCGGGCAAGTCTACCATCATCGGGGTGCTCACACAGGGTAACTAGATTATTTTCAGGTGGCCTTGATTTGTGAACTATGTGTTTTTATCGTTCTCTTTCTTTCTTACTCTCTTTTTCTATCTTTTTTACTCTATCTCTTTCTCTCTCTTGCTATCTTTCTCTCTACCCATCTTCTCTCTTTCAAGCTTTTATTATCTCTCTCTCCTTATCTCTTTAATTCTCACTGGCTCTATCTTTTTTTCACTCTTCTCTCTATTTTTCGTTCACTCTATCTCTCTTTTTCTCACTCTCTTTCTTACTAGCTTTCATTGTTTCTTTATCTCTCTCTCTCTCTCTCTCTCCCTCTCTCTCTCTCTATCTTTCTTTCTCTCTCTCTCTCTCTATCTATCTTTCTCTCTCTCTCTCTCTCTCTTTCCCTCTTTTACTCTCACTTGTGCGATAGACAACACTAAAACAATATTGTTTCCAGGTGAACTAGACAATGGTCGAGGCAGCGCGCGCCTCAACATGTTCCGCCACCTGCACGAGGTGAAGAGCGGCCGCACCTCGTCGCTGAGCCACGAGATACTGGGGTTCGATGCCCAGGTCAGTACATTATAGATGGTTTACTCAGACATACACGGCGCACGCGGCGGGTTCTGTCTATCTCTGTCACAAACGCTACGAGCGACAGAGACAGGTGACCCGCGACGGATTCTGCTGTCTCTTTCGCATTTAGAGTTTGTGACAGAGATAGACAGAACCCGCCGCGTGCGCCCGCGTAACTTTAGCGAAGGCCCTACAACGTCGAAGGGACATACCCGTAATAAATCAAACCACGGGCTATACTAGATCACTGTAGTATAATGAAATTAAATAATAATAATAATAAATATATAGGGACAAATTACACTGATTGAGCTAGCCCCAAAGTAAGTTAGAGACTTGTGTTATGGGATAATAACTCAACGATACTATATTTTATAACAAATACATATATAGATACACATCCAAGACCCAGGACAATTTGAAAAAGGCCATTTTCCAACTTGCCCTGACCGGGGATCGAACCCGGGACTTCTGGGTGGCGGACTAGCATGTTGACCACCACGCCACGGAGGTCGTCCATTAAAATAACAGAAAAATTAAATATATGATTTTAGAGTTTCACGGTCACAATTACTGTTATATTAATCGCGGTAAGTCCCGTAATACTAATAACAGTAATTAAAAACAAAATGGGCATTTTCATACGAAAGTGAGCAGCAGCCCGGGCAATTTGTATGGGAATGTTGATATTGTTTTTGTTTTTTGACTGCTATTTTATTATTATTGTACTAAAGTGATCTAGTATAGCCTGTGGTTCGATTTATTACAGGTATGTCTTTCCCACGTTGTATAACATACACTATCTCCAATTTTTATTTTCTATAATTTTCTGAAAAATCACATTATTATTACATTTTGTTCACCAGGGCAACGTGGTCAACTACGGTTGTTCAGAGCTGATGACGGCGGAGCGCATCGGCGAGAGAAGTGCCAAGCTGGTGTCGTTCTTAGACCTAGCTGGACACAGTAAATATCAGAGAACCACCGTGCATGGGTTGACTGGGTACTCTCCACACTACGCTATGCTTGTGGTAAGACTTTGATATGGATTTGAAAATATGTGATACTAGATGCAGCACAGTGACGTCAGCTCCAATAATGGCTGTTAATGTATACGTGGTGACCTCTACGCCACTACGAGGAACTAAAAAAATACAAACAAAAATGAACGAAGCGATACCATAGTTCACAAGAATCATACGAGATGGCGCCAGCAGTATCCTACATCTCGATCTCAGAGTTCTGGTTGCAACTAAGCTTATTGGACCTGACGTCACTGTGTTGCCATCTGTGTAATATTTTAGAAAGCCCTCTATATCTCTTAAGATTACATTATTTCAGTTGTCATAGTCTCAGCAGATCGCTCTAAATAGAGATCCCATACCAACGATTGAATAGCTGAATCGATTTTCATTCAACATAGCTAAGAACCAATGCAAGGAAAGTTGATTTCACGTAAAAGAAACCGCATCAAAATTGGTCCCTCTTTTTTGTCGGGTTTATTTAATAAGCTACGATGCCACGACAGACATTGCCATCAAACTTAAAACACCCCTCTTTTTCGTCCTTGGTTAAAACCGTGTCCTCCCCAGATATCAGCCACGGCCGGCATCACCCGCATCACAGAGGAGCACGTCGGACTACTTCTGGCGCTCGACCTGCCTTTCTTCGCGGTGGTGTCCAAGTGCGAGCTGGCGCCCGGCGCCGTGCTCCCACTGCTGGGCAGGCTGCAGGCGCTGCTGGCCCACGCTGGGAAGGTAAGTGGCTGCTGAGGCCGGGAAGTGAGGCATTGCCGGACGAGTAGTTTTTATGGCCGAGCGTCAGCGTTAAATATTTACCGAAAGTAATTAATGTCCAAAACACATATCGTCGACGTTGGACAAAAAGCTGCATCACTGAAGTGGAACTGGACAAGACATGTTTGCCGTATGTCTGACTATTTCTCTAAACAGAAAGCGGAAGCTCTGAAGGCCCGGGAAGAGATGGAGGGACGAGCTTGCCTCTTTGCTCTCTGCCTACCGGGAGAGTTGGGGTGCTGGAAAAGAGGCCTTTGCCCTGCAGAGTGACAGTATAGGCTAAAAATAGAATTGGTATTTTCCAAAGCCAAAAATCAATTATTTTGTATTGATAACAAAATCAAACGTTGCAAAATAATGTAACTTATTATGATCATGTCCATTTTTAACGTCATTTTAGATTTATTTTTGGAGAAAAACTGATAAAAAGAGCGCTATTTGACTCTGAGAAACTATGACGTCATCTGCCTACTGTATTTCATACAAAATCCCGTAGAAACTGTTTGTTTTGACATTTAGAAAAAAGTATCTGATTTGACTTGTTGGAAAATAGAGTATAGAGATAGAGAGAGTCATCATCATCATTTCAGCCGCATAACGTCCACTGCTGGACATAGGCCTCTCCCAAAGATTTCCAAAATGACCGATCAAGAGCGGCCTGCATCCAGCGCTTTTCAGCGACCTTGGTCAGGTCATCTGATAGTGGTGTGATTTGATTTAATTAAAAAATATGTTTTTTTACAGAAACCGTTGCTAATAACGGACGAGAACATGGCTCGCGACTGCGTGGCGCCGCAGAAACTCATTTTAGACACTATAGACGACGGCAGAGGAGAGAAGACGGAAGAAGGGTGAGTGAAACCATAAGAATATTTAACCTCACAAACTTTGATGCAATAAAAAATAAATAAATATATAGGTACAAAATACACTCATTCATTCGTTATTTTCTAGACAATGCAATCGGACGTGTGTTTTTAAACAAATTATAAAAGTGCAATATTGTGACCTAGTGAAACATTGACCGCTAAATAGCTACTCACATCAATTTATAATTGCATAATTACGATCATGAGAAAGTGTGATTAACAAAATAATGGAATTTAACAGTCCCTTCAATCGAAGTGGGCTGACTCGTCGTAGTCCTCCACCCACGCCCTCAACCCTTCCGCCTGAACCCAGGCCTATTCCGCAGGAAGATGAGGCTCTCGAGGTAATATCAACGCCCGAAATCCAAAACTGGATGACCTCTATCGACCAGTGTTTGAAGGAGGTATGCCAAATCTCTAGCGAAGGTAAACTGAACTCGGAGCAGAAACTGAGAATTAGCGCCTTGTGCCGTAAATTAGGCCATAATACCTCGCAGATGGCCGTCCAGTACCAGTCGCTGAAACAGAAGGCTATTCAAGTGCATGCCAATATGCAAGCCCTTAAAGAAAAGCGGGACCTCACCGAGCAAATGTTGGACCTACAAAAAGTCATTGAAGAGTCTGTCAAACCATTAGGAGCAGCACCAGCAGTGTCCTTTGCAGAAATGGTAAAAAAAGGTGAACAAAAATTCATCCAGCCGACTCACGTAAGTTCCGTAACCATCTATCCGACGGATAAAATGAAGTCCAGCGAGGAGACAAAGTCTCTAGTTCAAAAAATTATCAGGCCTGAGGAAATGAAGCTGCACGTTAGAGGTATGCGCATGACGAGGAATGGCGGTGTCATCATCAGCACTGAGAGCAAGGATGACGTTGTAAAACTAAAGAAATCTGAACAACTTACTAACTCTGGCCTCACCGTGAATGACACGCATAAGCGCAAGCCCAGACTAGTTATCATCGGAGTGCCCTCATCTTTCCAAGAGTCTGAAGTTTTTAGCCGACTTTACAATCAGAACGAGTTAAGCGATAAACTGCAAGGCATGAGTTACGACGAATTTTTGGCCTCCACCAAATTGAGCCATAAATCAGGGAAAAAAGACGCTGAGACATGTAACTATGTCATTGAGGTTACCCCTTTTATTCGCAAGGCCATTATTACAAAAGACAGGGTGTTCATTCATTTTTCGTCATGTCCAGTACGAGACTTTACACTAGTAACTAGGTGTTTTAAGTGTCAGCAGTATGGTCATGCGGCCAAGTCATGCCGAGCGGATGACGTCACTTGCGGACAGTGTGGGTTAGTAGGTCACGCGATTAAAGACTGCACGAAGAAGTCCGAGCCACCGAAATGTGCAACTTGCTTGCACTTCAATAAACCATCCGGTCATAAAACAGGTGACTCCGAGTGCCCTGCAAGGATTGCGGCTGAAAAGAGGTACATAAACAGCATAGATTATGAAGGCGCCTAAGAGCGCCATTTATCACAACTTTTTCAGTTCTTTAATTTTTCTATTAGTTAATTAGGGTACGTATACAAGTAGTCAGGTAACTTATACATAATGTCGCATGAAATTGGAACTGAGCTAGATAACTTCTCTATTGCCGAGTCAAAGGTCTGTGAGGTCGAAAGTTGTGAAATACTTCTATCCTCCTACAAAATTAATAACTCATTAGTTGTACTGAACCAAAATATAATCTAGTGGTGTTCTTAACGGCTATATTTTCGTAACATGTTACATGGAATATGCTAAATCTTTATATCATGTTAATTTTGACGCTATGTTATAACGTTTAAAAAAATAAAAAATAAAAATTTCAAAAAATTTCAAAAGAAAATTTCAAAAAAATTCAAAAAATTTCAAGAAATTTCAAAAAATTTCAAAAAAATTCAATAAAAAATTATTACGGGTAAAGAAATTCGAAGACCTTATGTATTAGAATTTGCCATTATTTTGCTAATTTATAACAATATGAATAAATCATAAAGTGTAAAGTTTTACGAGATAGTAATCACGTAAAAACTTGACTAAATATAAAGTTTTTATTGTAAATCAATAAATATTTAATGGCGTCTTTTTGGTTAGTTTTATTATAACCAACGTGAATTTGTAACTGAGAGTATATTTACACAAACACAATTTTCATAACATAATAATTCATCAGTCAACAGACTATTTACATAAGCGCGCGAAATCTCCAAACGTCCTCCGCCGCCTACAACGGAATAATGAATACAACGCGTGAACGCGGCGCAGCGCCAAACGTATAATGTTAAATTTGCTAATGTTATTTTTATAACGCCAAAACGATCGAACGAAATGTGCGCGCTCGTTGCGAGCGCTAGCCGCGGCAGCGGCAGCGCCCCGCTAGGTTAACGACCGCGCGATTCGTTTTAACGTAGCATAATATTAATAAATGTTTAGCAGGCGCTTTTCGTTGCGAGTACATAGCGTGTTTTTTTTATCAGTTATACGTTATATTAACCACCACTATGCAGTATATCAAAAAACTTACCTCAAGTTCTCTTACTTTCGGCTAGAATGAATGTCCACCTAGATATTATTGTTCTCACTGAGTGTAGGCTCTCATCTAACACTAATATACAAATACCCCATTTAGATGGATATTCTCACTACTGCAGTACAAATAACATCCTACAGAATGATGGAGTTGTGGTTTATGTAAATCAATCATTCGCGGACGTTGTAACTATCTCACATACTCTCCTTGATGCAAACAGTGTGGTGTTGAAAATAGGTCAACATTTTGCCATTGTAGCTATTTATCGTTCTCCGTCATATAAAAATATAACAAGTTTTCTAAGTTCTCTTGACAATATTCTTGATAACTTGAAATCGTGTCAGAACATAATTATCGTTGGCGATATTAACATAGATATATCTAGCGATAACGACGATGAACGTAGTCCTGATTACTTAAATCTCTTGGCATACCATGAACTACTTCCAGCTCACAACTTTCCAACACGCATCAATTCTTGCTTAGATCACATTATGTTAAAAACAAGTGGTTCCGCAAAGTGTTTGGTAATCGATACAGTTCTAACTGACCATGCCCCAGTTTTACTTGCATTGTCAACTAAAACAAGCTTTAATAGTCGTAAATATAACAATGTTCAAGTAAATCATACGGTACTTGCTACAGAGATTAAGAGTGTTGATCTTTCTCCGATTTTTAACTCATCTGATCCTAACTTCGCGGCACCCTATCTCATAAATTCGATAAATAGATGTTTACAAACCAGCTCTACAATTAAGTCAGTTTCCTGCCGTAAGCGTGCCTTAAAACCGTGGATTACTCAAGGTCTGTTAAGATGTATGAGAAACAGAGACAATATGCATAAAAATCTAAAATTAAATCCTGGAAATGAAACTCTTAGAATAACTTATACACGTTATCGTAACTATATATGTAATCTTATTAAAAAACAAAAGAGAATATACGAAAGAGGAGAATTAAATAAAGCTGGATTAAACCCAAAAAAACTGTGGGAGGCAATCCGAAAAGTTACTGATATTAACAAATGCGCTAATAAATCAGAGTCCCTCCTTTCTATCAAAAGTACACCCTTAGAATCTGTTAATAGCGTCAACCAGTTCTTTTCAAATGTAGGTAAAATATTAGCGGAAAAAATTACGCCTATTCAAAGTAATCATACATACACGCAACCTGCTACTACATCTAAATCTGACTCCTTTGTCCTAAATACCGTTGAGGAACATGAAATATGCAGCATTATTGACTCTTTAAAGAATGATGCAGCCCCGGGATGGGACAATATCTCTTCCAAAATTCTTAAAATGTACAAGCCACAAATATGTCCAGCCATCACCCATATTTGTAATCTATGTATTACAAAGGGCATTTTTCCTAGCGTTTTCAAAATTGCCGTCGTCCATCCGATATATAAAGCTGGAGATACCGATCAGGTTAATAACTACCGCCCTATATCAATATTGCCAGCATTATCCAAAATTCTTGAACGAATTATAAGCAAAAGTCTTATCAATTATCTTGAGAAAAACTTACTTCTTTCGGATAATCAATTTGGTTTTCGTCCAGGTAGATCCACCTCTCAGGCAGTTGAAGTTCTTGTCGACAATGTTGTCAAAGCTCTTGATTCTGGCACCCACTGTCTAGTAATATATCTTGACCTCAGTAAGGCATTCGATTCTGTCTTGATTTCTCTGCTTATCTCAAAGTTAGAAAATATTGGCATTCGTGGAACACAGCTAGAGTTATTCCGAGATTATCTGACCGGTCGGAAACAACGTGTTAAGATAGGTGCTTACACTAGCTTCGATCAAAATATATATTTTGGAGTCCCGCAAGGGAGCATATTGGGTCCAAATTTGTTCCTGGTGTATGTGAATGATTTGTGTAATCTATTCCTCCAAAATTGTAAAGTAGTGTCCTTTGCTGATGATACTGCGCTAATATTTACAGGCAAAACCTGGTCAGATACATTTAAATCAGCTCAAATAGGTTTCGATCGTGTAATACAGTGGCTGAATAATAATTTTCTAATACTGAACATCAGTAAGACTAAATATATAGCCTTCAGTATCAGAAACGTAAATCGCCCTGATCCCAATATACACAAGTTGTTTGCCCATTCTCAAGCAACTACAGACTGCTCAAATGGCTCTTGCAAATGCCCAACCCTAGAGATGACAAACACTACGACATATCTTGGAGTCTTAATTGATTACAACCTTAGCTTTGCCCCGCATACAATGCAACTCTCAGCTGGAATCAGGAAGCTTCTATATATTTTTAAAAAATTGCGATATGTAGCGGATGCCAATATACTTCGCATGACATATTTAGCCCTATGTCAATCCCTATTAACATATTGTATTGCATCCTGGGGAGGAGCCGCCAAGTCCCATCTACTTCTGGTCGAAAGAGCGCAAAGAGCCGTTCTAAAAGTCTGCACTTTCAAGCCGTATAGATACCCGACATCAGACCTTTACAAATATTGTGAGGTGCTAACGGTACGACAGCTCTTTTTCCTTGCGACAATAATGCAGCAACATTTAAGACTCCCTTTCCTTCCGCAACTTCTCACTAGAGGTAACAGGATTATTAACCTTACTATTCCATCATTTAACACCGAGTTCATAAAAAAGTTCTTCTGCGTTCTTGGCCCTTTTCTCTACAAGGAAATTAACTACAAAGTGCTAATATTTTCACTGAATAGATATGATTGCAAAAAGGTTGTAAGTGAGTGGTTACAAAAACTGACATATGAGGAAACCGAACGATTGATGGTAACAGTGTGCTGACTTACTGCACGTAGAACTAACTTTTAATAATTAATTTATTGTTATTATATTGTAATTCTTATTTCTTTAGTTTACACTTTCAATATACACATTAGGTATAGGTACAATAAAAGGTCTTTGCTAAGTATTTAATTTATAACTATTGTTTAAAGATATATATACATTGTTTTTTGATATTTTGTAATTATCGAATTAAATTAATTTTGTTAAAGATAGCGAGTCCTGGTGACCCGTAATTACAGGTTCTTCGGAAACCTAGCATGGGCACCAGTCCTCCAAAAACATTTAAGTACCTATGTATATATAAGTTGAATATTTTATTACTTAAGTATTTTGTATAAAACTGTAATGTATTGGAGGAAATAAATACAATTTTATTATTATTATTACACTGATTGAGCTAGCCACAAAGTAAGTTCGAGACTTGTGTTATGGGATACTAACTCAACGATACTATATTATTATATATTTTGATGTGTTACCCTCAAATGAAAATAGGTTGGTCTATATACAGGCAACAATTTTTTGATGTTTTTTACACAGTGGTTCAGACTTCGAGGCATAAGCTCAGCTTTGCATTAGTGTGAGTGAGCTCCTAAAGTCAGTCAAAAAGTAGTTGAAACGAATCATTTAAAAGGAAACAGTGGACTATGCGGCTGAAATGATGATGATTTAAAAGGAAACTGAGATATCATTTATAATTGTGTCGTGACTAAGCTCTAGATAACCTTGAAACTATTTAATGAACTACTGTTATTAAAGTTAATAGTGAGAACGTGAATTTTTTCTTCGCACATTAGATTAAAGTGACCGTTTTTCACAAATGTGCTCACTTTAAAGCTAGCTCTTAAAATAGTTTGAAGGGTTTGGCCAAGACAAATTTTACATGATCTCCGTTAATCCTTTAAATGTCGGACGCCCGGAGCGGGTGTCTGATGTATTGTTTTACTATTGTGTCTGCTATGACGACGTTTGAAGGGTTAAGATGGATGTTTGGGGTTAATAAAATGGATAAGATCCGGAATGAGTATATTAGAGGGAGTCTAAAAGAGGCGCCAATAGTCGACAAATTGAAAAGCCATCGCCTGACCTGGAATGGCCACGTTATCAGAAGAGACTTGAAAGTGGACGGGTATAGAGGAAGGGGGGGGGGGGGGGGGAGAAATACGTGGAAGATTGCGTAAGATTGGATATGGGGGAACGGGGGTCTGTACAGAGACGGCAAATAATAGAATGTTGTGGAGGAGTTGGCATACAGAGCCGTCCCGAAATAGGGAAAAGGCAAGGAAGATCTCCGTTTCCTTTCAAATGATGCCCCCATTTGAAAAGGCACTGGACTCCGAAAAATTCAGGCAGCTCCATAATTATTATATATTTTTTTCAGACCTCAACTAGAGCAAGTGCCCGTGTTCCCAGTAAGCTGCGTGCGAGGCGTGGGGCTGAATGCGTTGCATGCGTATCTGTTGGCTCTGCAGCCACCTACTGTGGATGTACAGCCGAAACCAGAAGATGTGAGTCACGGAATTTGTAGTTTATCATGAATAGATTACGGAATTCCACAGGGTAGTGAGTTGGGACCAAAAATTTTTATAGTTTGACTTTCAAATAGTTTGATCTGCAGCCGCCTGTCGTAGATTTCCAGCCAAAGCTAGAAGATGTGAGTCACGGAATTTGTAGTTTATCTTTAATAGCTTACGGTATTCCACAGGGTAGTGAGTTGGGACCAACACGTTTTCTAGTTTGACTTTCAAATATTTGGCTCTGCAGCCGTCTGTCGTGGACGTCCAGCCAAAGCAAGAAGATGTGAATTTGTAGTTTATCGTTAATAGATCATGGAATTCCCACAGGGTAGTAAGTTGAGACCAACACTTTTTCTTAGTTTGACTTTAAAATAGTTGGCTCTACAGCCGCCTGTCGTGGATTTCCAGCCAAAGCCAGAAGATGCGAATCACGGAATTTGAAGTTTATTATTAATAGCTTACGGAATTCCACAGGGTAGTGAGTTGGGGCCAACACTTTTTCGTAGTTTGACTTTCAAATATTTGGCTCTGTAGCCACCTGTCTTAAATGTCCAACCGAAGCCAGAGGATGTGAATCACGAAATTCGGAGTTTATCATTGTTAGATTATGGAATCCCATAGGGTAGTGAGTTGAGACCAACACTTTTTCTTAGTTTGACTTGAAAATAGTTTGCTCTGCAGCCGCCTACCGTGGACGTCCAGCCGAAGCCAGAAGATGTAAGTCACAAAATTCGGAGTTTATTATTAATAGCTTACGGAATTCCACAGGGTAGTGAGTTGGGACCAACAATTTTTCTAGTTTGCCTTAATAGCTTACGGTATTTCACGGAGTATTAGGTTAGGACCGACCTTTTATGTACCACCTAGAGAAGGTGCCAGTATTTCCAGTAAGGCGTAGGGCTAAATGAGTTCTAGGCGTATCTTTTGGCTTTGCAGCCGCCTGTGGATGTCCAGCCGAAGCCAGAAGATGTTAGTCACGGAATTTGTAGTTTATTTAATTTCCTTATTAATTGTTTACGAAATTCCACAGGGTAGTAAGTTGGGACCAACACTTTTTCGTAGTTACCGACTTTATTTTATATTTATTTATTTTTCCAAAATACAAATATACTTTAAAGAAATATATAATACTTTTACTTTCAAAGATTATGGAATTCCACAGGGTAGCAGGTTAGGACCAACATATAATTTATAGTGCAGTTGATGCAGCCCTCTTGGCGGGAAGGTGAAGAATGGTATCAAAAACTAGTGACGGGTTGCCGATAAGCTATTACATGATTCGCACTTTCGCTTTCGCCTATTCCCTCGATAAGTTTTTGCTTATCTTCCAGATTAGAATAGAAGTAATGGGCAAAAATCGAGAAAATAATAAGCGGCCAAGTGCGAGTCAGACTCGCCTATGAAGGGTTCCGTAGTAGTATTTTTTTTTAATTTTTATATTTGAGTTGATTGAATGTAAGGTAAATTGCAGTTTATGACATATTAAAAAAAAACTTCTTACTAGATCTTGTTCAAACCAATTTTCGCTGGTAGTTTTTATAGTAATGAACATCATATATTTTTTTTAGTTTTATCATTCTCTTATTTTAGAAGTTACGGGGGGGGGGGGGGACACACACTTTTTTCCACTTTGGAAGTGTCTCTCGCGCAAAGTATTCGGTTTAGAATAAAATGATATTAGAAACCTCAATATAATTTCTGAAGACCTATCCATAGATACCCCACACGTATGGGTTTGATGAAAAATATTTTTTTGATTTTCAGTTCTAAGTATGGGGAACCCCTAAAATTTATTGTTTTTTTCTATTTGTGTGTCAAAACCTTAATGCGGTTCACATAATACATCTACTTACCAAGTTTCAACAGTATAGGTCTTAAAGTTTCGGAAAAAAGTGGCTGTGACATACGGACGGACAGACAGACAGACAGACAGACATGACGAATCTATAAGGGTTCCGTTTTTGCCATTTGGCTACGGAACCCTAAAAATGAATTGTTGTTCCAGGAGACGTGCGAGTTCCAGATCGACGAGATCTTCCACGTGGGTGACTCGGAGGGCCCCGTGGTGGGGGGCTTGCTGGCCAAGGGGCAGATCTACGAGGGGGATCAGCTGATCATAGGTAATTGAACTCATATTACTGCACCATATGACATTGATTATTTTTTTGCCATTTAGGTCCTTTTTAGGGTTCCGTACCCACAGGGTAAAAACGGGACCCTATTACCAAGACTTCGCTGTCTGTCCGTCTGTCTGTCACCAGGCTGTATCTAAAGAACCGCGATAGCTAGACAGTTGAAATTTTCACAAATCGTGTATTTCTATTGCCGCTATAACAAATACTAAAAACAAAATAAAATAAATATTTAAGGGGCTCCCATACAACAAACGCGATTTTTTATAGATAATGGTACAGAACCCTTAGTGCGCGAATTCGCACTTGGCCGGTTATTGTTTTTCACGTTTGCCGCATACATACATACATACATACTATCACGTCTTTATCCCTAATGGGGCAGACATAGCATTTTAGGTCTTGCGGCTCTATGCAGAGCCCAGGGCCGCAAGACCCAAAAGCCACTTTTAGCGTCATGGTGGGCGAGAAGATGGAAAAGCAATCAATACAGTGATGGGTTGCTAGCCGCATCGCCTGTTTACATGATTTGCATTTTTGCCCATTCCCTCGATCGGCTTTTACGATCTGCGTGGGAAGAGAAGCAGCTGGTACATTCTAAGTTTTTTTTTATTTCTCCCAGACCAGCATGGGAGTTTGCCGCATGTTGCCCGAAAAATGGGCCCACATAACGACATGCTCTGCCCAAGTATGGCTCTGGTAGTACAGAGAGGGTCGTGCTCCTGCAGTGGAGACAGAAAGACCTGATGGTGATGATCATCATTTCAGCCGCACAACGTCCACTGCTATTCATAGGCCTAACCCAAAAATTTCCATAATGGCCGATCAAGAGCGGCCTGCATCCAGTGCTTGATAATGATGATGGTAATCTTCTTCTTATCGTGTGTGTTAGTAACTAATACTAGTGTCAGAGTTATTAAACCGCCTTAAAGTCCTCATGGTTTTAGGTAACGACCAATGTCAAAGACAGTGACCGGGACCGACGGCTTAACGTGCCCTCCGAAGCACGGATCATCTCACTTATAGGACAATCAGGTGATCAGCCTGCAATGTCCTAACCAAACTAGGACAACAACACAAAGTCGTTGCCCCCGCCGGGAATCGAACCCGCGACCTCCGGGTATGAGCCGAACGCTCTAACCATTACACCACGGAGGCAGTTAAAAGAGCGGCCTGCATCTAGTGCTTGATGGTGATGATGAAGATGGTACTCAATTGGTCGTACCTTACAGGCCCAATGGACGACGGCGCGTTCGTCCCCATAACAGTGCGCAGTGTGTACCGTAATCGAGCCCCGTGCGCGCGCGTGCAGGCGGGGCACTGCGCCTCGCTAGGGCTGCGCCCCGCGCCCGCCAGGCTTAGGGCCGGACAGGTGCGTATTACTACAATACGTTAATAGTAGTTTATGCGACTGTGCATAATGAAGGGCATTACAACACGAATTTGGGTTTCGAGTTTCATAATAACATCACACGAGTGTTGTAATGCCTAGTTATGTATAGTTGCATACACTACTTTATCTACACACATAATTTTCATAGTGAACATAATTCGTGTCAGCTTTTCACAAACACTCACATTAACAACCAAATGACAACTTGGAATATCGGCGTTTCGAAATTCGAATCTGTCATTTTTTTAAATCATAGACAAACGAATGAACGCCCCTATTCTTGTGTCACTTGAGATCAAATGTCGTGCGATTTATATTAAAAAATATACTAAATTTTGCATTCGTCTTGATAACTGTTTTAATATCTATAAATACTAGAATAGACACCCATTTGAATTTGGGAGCAGTTCCAAATGTAAACTCATTACCTACTGATTTCAGGAGGTAATGTTATCATTACGTCTCCGTTAATTCCTACTAGTTGGTAATGCTGGCAGGGACGTGCATCACCGATTATTGCAGGGTAGACTAATTGTGGGGCCTTTGCCCAGCAGTGGGACAAAAATAAAGCTCTCTGACTAAACTGACCCTATTAGTGTGTTTACATCCTGAGAGCCACTTATACGCGTCATAATGTTTAATATTAATAAATGTTCCTTTTAGCTTACCGCTTGTTTGAACTTAATCCAAAATAGGCTGGCATCGGCCATTTATGATTATTGCACTTTTTTCCTCAAAAGTTAAATGGTTAAACGCGTAACTTCTCAGTTTTAGCAAAAAAACACCTGGCGCACCACTTTCACATGGAAACCTTTCCATTGCAAACTGTTTTAAAGAGGTAATAATAGAAAAGAAAAATAAGAAACTTCTCCTAATTTCATCTGTTATCGCAAACAAAACAAAGTTCAGAGCAGGTTCAGAGTTCAGAGATTTGTAATGCGACAATGCAAATAATTATCATTGGACAAGAAAAAATATCAAATATATACGACTAACACAAAAATCTTCGTGTTCCGTTTTATCCTCGAACATCTTCCGTGTATTTAAATTGGTAGCATAACACAAGCGAGAACCAATAACATTCTAGATTTCATCTCGGTACGCATCTCTGAACAAATGAATAGGCCTAAAATCGATATCATTCCTTATTGGTCAAAAGTGAAAAGAGATAAAAAACGTTGATTATTGAGATAGAACTAGCTTAAAGATAAGGACCATTTTTGAAATCAGCGTTTCACTAACCTAATGCTTTTTTCCATACAAAAATTTGCTTTAATTGTTACTAATGCGTTTCAAAAATGGCATTCATCAGCCAAAGTCTAAAATATTAGTTGTGTGCGCGAATACTTCATGTTTGTGTGCGTGGGTGAAGTACGTTGACGATCATACTACAGACGCAAATCCTTATCCATGCGTTGTGAATGTGTGCAAATCGAGACACGATGAACAATTGTCTTTTACCCTAGAGTACATGAGCGTATATACGTATAACCTAAGTAAGGTAGTACGTGGCGGTGGCCTGCATATGGCGCGATGGGAAACGGACGGGGAAGCGCGCGTTTATTTGAAAATATATTTCTATTTATAATTTATTATAATATAAAAAATGCGGATATATTAGGGAAGCTCCGGGTAGCCAATGTCTTTGCGTCTGTATGGACAGCACGTCCCTGAATGCTGGTCATTGCCTATGGTTTCTGAACGCATTTTAGAGCACTTATGTTATGTGCGTAGATAAAAACTATTATAATCTATGACTACATCTTTATATGCATACGTGAAGAGCACAAGGATATATCATTTGTTGCCTGAAATAAATAGATAAATAAAATAAACATATATTTAACTAACTGTGCGCGCGTGTTTCGCTCCCCTTGGGAATTTTGGGATAAAAACTATCCTATGTCCGTCCGATATCCGTACTAAATTTCATTTAAATCGTTCCAGCCGTTCACGCGTGATGGAGTGACCAAGGGAAATAGGGATTTATTTTGTTATATACACGCTGACTTTTCATTGGTTTTGGAAAAGAAAATGTCTATAGTGAATTAATTACTCTATCCATACACGTAATCCAAATTTGTGTATGACATAAGATAAAAAAGTTACGAAAATGGTTTTCGATCGAGACCACGTAGTAACACTCTTTGAAAACTGTCGCGTGAACTCGCGTGACCCCGGAAGTGATACTGTACGTGACGAACCGTACACTGGTTGCGCTGGTGTCGAACCTACGTACTTTCGGACTGTAGGACCCACACGTTGGTCTCTCTCCTATATATATATGCGGGCTGCTGTCTGTCTGCTGTGCGCGACGCGGTCGATCGCGGGCGCTCAAGCCGTACCACTTTGACACAGATAATCGTAAGAAACGGGATGTATCAAAAGAAACGGGGGAATCAAAGAAACCAAATAAAACACGATGTTATCGTGTATATACCCAGCGGTACGGCGAGCGTGGACGAAACGAACGTACGGGCGGACAGAGTGGCGTTCTATTTCCTGTATTTCCACTGTGTCTTGCTGTTTCTTCATAACCCGTTGTCCGATCTTGAAGTGCTGAAGTCGAGCAGGCAGTATTCTGTAGCGAAGTCGATCTGTAGTAGCGAAGTCGGCCAGGCAGTGCGGAACGCCGATATGGCCGTATATATATCCTATAATTTTCTGTATCGATCTATTGCGATACCGCCTATTGAACGCGCCAATAAGAAGCTGCGGTGTGCTTCCCCCCGCGCGCGCCCCTCTGTCCGTGTATCGTTCATGCTCTCTGTACATAGGCTTTTATTTCTATAAATTGCTATAAACTATATAAATTCCTTATCTATTACATAAGTTATTACAATTCTAGCAAGTTACATAATAATATTCTAATAAGAAATAGGAACTATAAACCTATGACTATGTATTTGTAACGAAAACCTATTTTCTTATCAGAGTTTCCTATATCTGTTATCGGATCTATTACCTATCTAGGCTGTCTAGTTATCTGGGGAATAAAAAGACAAGAGAAAAATCTATTTATTTACAACGATTACAACATAAGTGTATATACTATTACCTATTTATACACCTATTTGCCTATGTATTACTATTAACTTACTAACTAAGGGAGAATAAAACCACTATAAAAATATATTTTAATTGCGACCTATTACAACTATGTACAAACTATAATCTATATACTATATTTATGTAGCTGTTTGTCGGCTGTCCCGTACAGATACTTTCGGGTTTTAGTAAAAAAAAATTAGTTCTGAATTTTTATTTTGACTAGCTAATTAGGTCTTACTAACGATGCCTATGAAGTGGCCTTCGACTTTAAAACCAATAAAAAATCACCGTGTATATGTATTTGTTATAAAATATAGTATCGTTGAGTTAGTATCCATAAACACAAGTGTCGAACTTACTTTGGGGCTATGTATTTATTGACTGTGTCAGGTGCTGCTGGCGCGGCGCGCGGCGCGCCCCCCCCGGCGGCGGCCGCAGTTCGGCTGCAGCGGGGCCTGCAGCGCTGCGCTCTCCGTGAGTTTATATTCCTTACATTTTTTATTTTCTTATATAATGGTCTAGGGATGTTACGAATATTCGCATTCGCATATGCGAATGGTTCGCATCGTTTTAAACATTCGCATTCGCATCAATCAGTGCGAATGTCTTGCGAATGCGAATGTGTGCAGGTCATGACATGCCTGCCTATAGCACGCGCGTCACCGCGCCGCATCTCTCTGCGTTTTGGGGATTCCCGCATAACGTGATTATTTCGATCAATAAGAAGCGTTAATTTCACGTGAGTTTGTTGTAATTGCTTGGTTTGTTTTGTTATACAGTCTATTTGTAACGATTATTAAGTAAAGATAATTTATTGTATTTTAAAATATTTTGGGATAATTCTACAGTTTTTATATGGCATTGGGAATGAAAAGTGAAATATGCCAATTTTTTGAATAAAATGATTGATTATTCATTCATATATTTTTTGTAGTACTTGATGACTACATTCGCATTCGCACATTCGCACCCTTAACATTCGTGTCCGCATTCGCATTCGCGAATGTAGAAAATTTAACATTAGTAACATCCCTGTATGGTCTAACAAAATATTGTAAAACTATTTTAATTGTGAATTCAGTCTATGATACTGAACAACTTTCCCCAAGGAACATATATGAAAATATGTAGAAAAAAGAACAACAGAAGTAATTAGTATTTAATTAATTACAAATTTGTATTTAATTCTTTGGCTTTCAGGAACTTCTTTCGAATGAAAACCAACTATGAATACTGCTTTGTTTATTTCGGTTGCTTTGCTAGCCTACTGATACAGATATTTGGTTCGAACTGCACAAATAATACAAAAATACCTATATCTAGTTCTATCTTTGTACAACGCCATCTATTTTAATATAGAGCAACTAATGCCGTTTATACAAAATATGAAAAATAATTTCTCGGCTCTCTCATTCACCGAACGAAGCATAGAAGCGGTAAATCTACTACTCAGACATCGATTTTCTGTAAGAGTGTGGTACTTCTTGCTACTAGCCGGCCCATTCGTGCTACTAGCAATACGGTGTTTTGCCGGTAGGCTCTACCACAAATAATCTTACTACATCCTACTTCATCATCATCAGGTCTTTTTGTCTCCACTGCAGGAGCACGACCCTCTCTGCACTACCAGAGCCGTACTTGGCTAGAGCAGCCAGAGAATGCGGCCTACACTCTCCTCGCTGGCCAGACGGGTTGGAGAGGTCTCATTGATGTTTATTAGCTTTGTTTAGCTTGTATTTCCTAAGTCGCCTTCTACGACATCCACGGGAAGACTTGGAGTGGTCCTATTCTACTCTGCCGGACACCACATTCGTAAAACTTAACATCCATTTGCAAAACCTATTTTAGTTAAAACATGTTTCCTCCCATGCTGGTCTGGGAGAAATGAAAAAACTTAGAATGTACCAGCTGCTTCTCTTCCCGCGCAGATCGTAAAAGCCGATCGAGGGAATGGGCAAAAATGCGAATCATGTTAACGGGCGATGCGGCTAGCAACCCATCACTGTATTGATTGCTTTTCCATCTTCTCGCCCACCATGACGCTAAAAGTGGCTTTTGGGTCTTGCGGCCCTGGACTCTGCATAGAGCAGCAAGACCCAAAATGCTCTGTCTGCCCCATTAGGGATAAAGACGTGATAGTATGTATGTATGTATGTTTCCTCCCTTTTCCTCTTTTCAATATTTGACTTTAAAAAAACATGACAAAACACATTTTAACTAAACTGGGTTTAGCAAACGTTAGTATTTTTTTAAGACTAAGGGGGTAAATAAATAAATAAATACCTAGTGTACTCATCAAAACTAAAAGAAGTAAACACTTTCCCAGGTCCAAGAACTAATGAAGCAGTCGCAAACGGAAACCGACAACCGGAAGTCCGTTCGCAGGAAAAACAAGAATCTGCTGCAAGACGTAGACAACGGTATCGAATGGGAGTGTAGCTGTGAGGACAGGGTGTATCTGGAGGACCCTGACGAGCCGAGGGGGTGTCTGTTCTTCCAAGTATGTATTAACTTATTAACATACTCAAACACCTACGAGCCGCAAGGTTAGAGACCCCGCTGCAAACTGCAACGGATACTGAGTAGGGGATCGAACCGGTTTTAACCGAAACCGAAAAACCCGGGTTTTTCGTTTTTCGGTTTAGGCGGTTTTATAATCGAAAAAACCCGGGTTTTCGGGTTTTTCGATTTTAAATAAAAATACGTTTAAATGAATTGTAAACGTTAAAATTGGACAAGCACGTATTGTTTTGGTAAGAGGGTAGTATCCAGGGTAAAAAATAAATAATTTTGTACTAATAAAGATAAAAAAACGTCAGAAAATAATGTCACTTGTCATTGATCGTATCTATTATCAACGTAATTTTAGATTTATAAATGCAGAAAAATTGATAATGAAACTGGGGACACCCTAATAATACGAAATATTTAATTCCTTAATTTGATAGTCAAGTTTCAAATATTTCAAAAATTCTTATTTTATTAGTACTTTAAAATAAAAATACGGGTTTTTCGTTGCCGATATTTGCAAGAACGAAGAATAAAATATCCGATGTATGTTTATCTCGAAAAAACAACATCCCGCTTGTTATAAGTACGAAGGACGAATAAAAATCGAAAGATTCAAACACATGTATTTTATTTTACAAAAATAATTAATTTTTTTACTGTGGGAGTAGAGACAAATTGTGACTACTTTAAACTATCACGTTGTATAATTATAAAGTTTTTGTAAATGCTGGGACCAACGGTCGGTGCAATCCGATTTAAACGTAGGTTAGATTATATTATTGGTTTGCAATGACGCATAACAGTGGGCGAGCGAGCGAAGCAAGCGAGCGACAAAGCTTGTGATAGAGGTAATTGGCTGTCAAAAGTTGAATTTGTGACAGTCAATAAGTTAGGTTATTGGTTTGCCGAGACCAAAACAGTAAGCGAGCAAGTGAAAGAAGCGCGCAAAAGGGTACACGATTTCTTTTCCTAAAAGTTAGGTCTAATCTCATAAACCATCATAACACATTTGCTATAAACTTCGAAGGAGCTGGTACATTCTAAGTTTTTTCTTTTCTCCCAGACCAGCATAGAAGAAACACTTTATTTAAATAATAATAATAAAAGATTTTAATGGTTCAATTATATATAGCGCCATCTAGTGCCAAGGAAGAGAAATAATTATGTTTATACTGCGATGGGTAGGCGAGAGAATCCATTCTAATTTCCATGTTCACGATAAGGTAACATCTTTCGCAGGCGACGGTGCAGGTGCTGCGGCACTCGACGTCCATCGGGCCCGGCTTCCAGTGCACCGTGCACGTGGGGAACGTGCGACAGACCGCCATCGTTGAGGTACCGGAGCTTTGTTTATATGTTTCAAAGTCAAAGTAAAAAAAAAATATTAGTAGAGGAAGAGGGAGAAAGGAGGTAGAAATGCCAATAGGGCGCCAGTTACAAGTAGCTCTGTAAGCTGAAGACTTCGCTAGACCCCCATCCGTTGAAGTTCATGGGAATAAAAAAGTTGCCCAAACAAAAAAGTTGCATCTTAAAAAGTTTTATGACATTTTTGTTTTTTTTTAATTAATAAATTTTGCTTGCGACGTCACCGCTAAGTAAAAATCGTACCCAGCCGTGACGTCATGCGAAATTTAAATGCGCTGTATCTTTGTCATTTTTGGTTTCTCAGAGTAAAGAAAAAATACGTGTACAATATTTTTTTATGATCTTCTTCTTCTTCTTATCGTGTGTGTTAGTGACTAACACTAGTGTCAGAGTTTTTAAACCGCCTTAAAGGCCTCTGACATGGTTTTAGGTAACGACCAATGTCAAAGACAGTGACCGGGACCGACGGCCTAACATGCCCTCCGAAGCACGGATCATCTTACTTATCAGACAATCAGTCAGCCTGCAATGTCCTAACCAAACTAGGACAACAACACAAAGTCGTTGCCCCCGCTGGGAATCGAGCCCGCGACCTCCGGGTATGAGCCAAACGCTCCAACCATTACACCACGGAGGCAGTTATTTATGATCTAACCGTTGGACCAAAATTATTTTTCCCTCGTCATGTCCCCGCAGGGCATAATGTCCCGCGACAGCGTGGTGCGCGCGGGCGAGGCGGCGCCCGCGCTGCTGCGTTTCGTGCGCTGCCCCGAGTTCCTCGCGCGCGGCCGCCGCCTGCTGTTCACCGCCGGGGGCGGCACCAGGTCAGTGGCGTCATCATCATCACCATCATCATCACTGTTGTACAATCGGCATCAGAGATACCTGACCCCTCCTCCACCTACATCTGAAATTTCTCTTATTGAAAATAATATTAAGAACTAGCCGAAGCCCGCGACTTCGCTCGCGTGGACTTTATGTCTCTGGAAAACGCTCATCAGGCTGAACAACTTTTACTAAGGCGGCATTTTTATATCTCTTATAGTTTAGCTGCTCCATTATGGTTCTGCATCAGGAGTTCCATTTTCCAAAATCACTTATACCCTATATGTTGCCCAGGCTTAATAGCTATATATCAAAAAAAGATTCATTCGAATCCGTCCAGTATTTCCGGAGATTAGCGTGTACAAACAGACAAACAGACAGACATTTTTTTTTAAATTCTTACTCTATTACTACGTCTCCATCGCCCTCAATATTTTTTTTGGAAATATATTTAATGTACAGACACACTATTTTTACTGTTTTATTATATGTATATAGATGAAAATTTATGTACTCGTATATTCAAAAAGACTTTAGTAAAATCTCTCTGAGTACAGATTTTCATGTTAATATTATTTTCAGTTTATGAGAAAATTCAAGATGTAGGTGGAGGAGGGGTCAGGTATCTCTGATGCGAATTGTTCCCTTTAAGTCGCTTCCCATGACGCCGCTCTGTGTCTTCACTTCATTCCCACCGCGTCGCTCTTCGTCTCACTATAGTTACCGATACGTCGCTTCTTAAATTTTATTAAAATCTGTACAATCAACTGCAAAATTGTCAAGGGATATTATTACAAATAGGTTAAATATATTTAAATACATTTTCAACAAAGCAAACATCTTTTATTGATTAAGGTAATTAATTAATTAATTTTAAACCGACGTTTGTATGTATGTCTGTAACTTTGTTCAACAAAAATTCACAAAACACAAAAACTCGGATATAAAAATCTATAAGTAGTATAGCCGCAGCGGCTGGCGAGAACTATAGTTACCGATTATTCATACGAGAACCCGATACTGAGTACGGTATCGGGGAGTACCCCGATCTCGTATTTATAGTATTATATTATGCAAAATATTAAAATATTTTGTTAATACCTGTACAATTTTTTGAAGCGACGTGGTGGGAATGGCACTTATCCAAGCCGATTAGCCGAGCGCTCAAGAGCGGCGACGTGGGAACAATTCGCATTTGTTACAAAATATAGTATTGTTGAATTAGTATCCCATAACACAAGCCTCGAACTTTAGGGCTATCTCAATCTGTGTGATTTGTCTGTATATATATATATATATATATATTTATCACGATTCGCTAGCTAGAAAGCTAAGTTATCGTCTGGCAGCGAGCTGCTTTGCCCTGCAAGTGTCTTAACAGGTTGAGAGCCGTTGTGTGGAGTTCGGCACTAGGTACGTATCTATCATCATCATCATCTTGAGACGCTGACTAGAGAACTGCTCTACTGCGTCATTCGTTCCACCTGCAAATAAATAGCATCGAACTGCCTTAACCGATCTGAAAGTGGCTTTACAGGTTGAGAGCCCAGGTTGGCCGATGTAAAAACAAAATTTGGTTACGTGAAAATACAATAGTGTGGCGGGGCTCGGCACTAGCTTCGTATCTGTGGCGATATCTACGCCACTATACAAGAACTGATGACACACTAATAAAAATAGATAGTTCACAAGAGGAATACGAGATGGCGCTGACAGTATTCTACATCTCGATATCAGAGTTCGTGGAATTAGATTGCATTGTACTAAAGATCAACAACTATAGTGTGGCTGAAATGATGGTAGATTTTTGTATTTAAACAAGGACCCATTATAGTTTTGCCATGTCTGTCTGTCTGTCTGTCCGTGGTTCTGCTTAGAGACTATAAGTACTAGAAAGTTGTTTCTTCGCATAGGTATAATAATCATTCCAACAAAGCAGTGAAATAAAATTATTATAATTTTTTTTTCCGTAGCTTCCAAACAATAATCTCGAGGGGCGCTAATAAAATAAATAGATAAATATATAGGGACAAATTACTCAGATTGAGCTAAGCCCCAAAGTAAGTTCGAGACTTGTGTTATGGGATACTAACTCAACGTTACTATATTTTATAACAAATACATATAAAGATAAACATCCAAGACCCAGAACAATTTGAAAAAGACCATTTTCCAACTTGCCCTGACCGGGATTCGAACCCGGGACCTCTGGGTGGCGGACTAGTATGGCGCCACGGAGGTCGTCAAGATTGTTTACATTTATTCAAATACTTGACCAAATGGAGTATAGAAAGTTGTGATTTGGCATGGATTGGGTATGTATGTTAATCATGCCGACAAAGCGGTAAAATAAAATCATGATATTTTTTTTTTGGGTTAGCTTCCATACAATAACTTATTTGTTAACCTTGACCTCTATTTATATGTTTTTTTTGTTACAGGGGCATCGGACGCGTCACTCAAGTGTTTCCCTACATACCATGAACAAAAACAAATTATATCTGAGTCCACTCTTAAAAAGCCCACTGGGCTTCGGCTTAGACGCAAAATGTTCAAATTATCGAACCGCACAACGTCAAAGATAGTAAATTAAATTCTATATTACCGTGACGTTTTGCAAATCGGACGTTCTGCGTTTCTTTTGACCCCGACTAGTATTTTTTTAACTATTGTTCTACTCTAATAGGCAAGACGAATGGAAAAATATTTTTGGTTCATCGGTTAGATTTTTGATTTTTTTTACTAGCCTTTTATTATGTCCCACTGCTGGGCAAAGGCCTCCCCCTTGTCTTTCCACCTATCTCTGTCTGCTGCAAGCTCTTCCCATCCACGCAAAAACCTATCTAGATAGTTTCGCCACCTGGTTCTGGGTCTACCTCTGCCCCGGCGGCCCTCTGGTAACCAAAATGTTGTTAATTTTGCCCACCTTTCCGGTCGCTTCCGGCAGGTTGTACGCCCACATCTGCAATTCGTGTTTGAGAACACCAATAGTAGTAGTCACCGTGCCAGGCTGCCACTCCGGAGGTCCCGGGTTCGATCCCCGGTCAGGTCTAAATGGAAAATCATCTTTTTCAGATTGACCTGGATTTTGGATGTTTATCTACATATGTATTTGTTATAAAATATAGTATCGTTGAGTTAGTATCCCATAACACAAGTCTCGAACTTACTTTGGGGCTAGCTCAATTTGCCTATTATTAAACATAGTAAGGTTTTTAAACATACTGGTCGGACGTTAACAAACATAAAATAATAAAAAGAAGTACATAACAATGATAATTGTGTCGTTTTTTAAATAGAAAATTATTTATGTGTGCCTGAGAGGATCTAGTCTCAGAGTTTAAGGGCAATTCAGTAGAATCTTGCTTGATTATTATAATACTAACCTGTATAGTGTGAATGCGGCCTTAGGGCTTTGAATTTATGTGAATTTAGCCTAAATGGATAGGAAATCGCAATTTATTTCTTAAAATATTTTTATTGTCGTACGTTTCATAAAGTTTTACTATAAAGGCACAGTGGCTCGAAAACTGTTAAAATCACATCACTTTAGTCTTAATCAACGCCATCTATTGGCGCATGCTTGAGTCCTCTTACCCTAGGCCAAACTACCCTTTGCCATACAAACGCAGTCTACGTTTTATTTCGAAACGACATGCCCGATTTCGGCAAAATTTTGTGATTTCAAAGATATTGCACATATCTGGTTTTCACAGTCAAAATATGAACTTGAAATAGAATATAGTGTGTTATATCATTTTTTACTATCAGTACGGGAAACTTCTACATCCTTATATTTTCTTTCCAGTTCATAATTTTACGGAAACCAATTATAACCCTAGATAATTGCAATTTCTTAAGAATTACAAATGCCGAAATCTGGCATGTGGTTTTAAAATAAAACGTAGACTACGTTTGTATGGAGAAGTCTAGGGTAAGGCGATTCTTAAACCACCAAAAAACAATCGATTTTATAATGTACTTACTTATCTTTATACTTTATCGAAAGTACAAATATGTAGCCGCTAGATCTCATTGATTGTAGAACTGTGCACAAAGTGTGTTTACCCGTTAACCCGTTACTTTCTCGGGGTCCAGTGCAGCCATCATCGTCAGGTCTTCAGTCTCTGCAGGAGCACGACCCTCTCTGTACTACCAGAGCCATACTTGGACAGAGCAGCCAGAGGACTTGGTCTACACTCTCCTCGCTGGCCAGACGGGTTGGAGAGGTCTCACTGATGTTTATAAGCTTTGTTTAGCGTATTCGCTTTCCTTGACCTCCAAAGTCGTCTCTAAGGCTTGGAGAGGTTCTATTCTACTCTTGCCGGCAATCACACGGCATTGCTTTTTTTTTTTAGCTATAATAGGTCTCATCGTTGGGCAAAAGCCTCCCCTCTTTGTTTCCATCTATCGCGGTCTCTAGACGTGATTTGCCATACTTTTTCAAACTGTGTAAAGGCCCATTTAGACGGTGCAAGTTTCTTGCCCGTTGCATGCCATTTTATTGCAGCAATAGACAACTTGCATGGTCTAAACGAAATGTCAGCCATACAAATCATTTATTGCTTCAATAAAATTGTATGCAACACGCAAGAAACTTGCACCGTCTAAATGGGCCTTAAGGTCGTCCACCCATCTTTTTCTTGTTTTCTTGGTCTTCCTCTCTTTCTTCGACAGTCCGGAGTCCAGTTGGTGACTATATGTGCCCATCTTTCAGGATGCATGCGACAGACATGACCCGCCCAATCCCATTTTAATGTAGCCGCTTTAACTCCCACATCAGCTATCTTGGTGACGGAGCGCAGTGTGGTATTTCTTACACGATCTATTCGCCTAACACCTAACATGCTGCGCTCCATTGCTCGCTGGCACACCTTCAATTTAGACATCTGAGCATTCGTATTCTATTGTATTCTATTGTACATCTGAATTTATATTTAAATGTTATTTTCATGTGTTTTGGTGCAATAAAGTGTTTTTACTTACTTACTTCGTAAGAGACCATGTTTTAGCACCGTAGGTTAGGACGGGCAGGATGCACATGTCGACGAGTCTCTTCTTAAGGCAAGTTGGACGGCATTGCTATAATTGGAGATAAATTATTTGAAGGAATTATGTCTGAAACTGAAATATTATTCAAAATTGTGTCTTTACCAAGCCCTAGCTAGATAACCCTTCAAACTATTTTATAAACAACGGTTCAAGTGAGAACGTGAAGCTTTTCTACGCACATTTTGCGAAAAAATTACACTTGGCAAAAATGCTTAAAAAAGCTTCACGTTATCACTTTAAACTGTAAATAGTTCATAAAATAGTTTGAAGGGTTATCTAGGGCTTGTTTAAGACACAATTTTAAATGATATCTCCGTTTACTTTCAAATAATTTATTTCAAACGGAGGCAGCACTGGCCCCGAAAAGTTTATGTTTTCCATAACCTGAATTTCGTATGATGGTAATTTTCCTTTTTTAAATCTATGGATCTTATAACAAAAAAAATTAAGACAAAGAAAGTCATGTTGATTAGATAGTAAAATATCCCTTGGAAAACTGTGAGGTGGGATGAAAAATATCTTAGATCGCAATTTCGGGGTCGTCTATTAATTACGTAATTTTTTTGCAGGTTTTTAATGAACGACCCGTAAACATAAATATGCGTTTCAGGCTTTATTTTAATGTAGATCGCAATTTCGGGGTCGTCTAATTATTACGTGATTTTTTAGCAGATTTTAATGAACGATCCCTAAACATAAATATGCGTTTCGGGCTTTATTTTAATGCCTGTGATGTGTGCATATTCTTAACCCCTTGTACGCCGGAATATCAGACAATAGTTAAACAATGCATTCTCGCGTAGATCTACGCAACGGCATACGAGAGGTTAAGTGAGTGCGTAAGAATGGCCTCGTCTCCTCTGTAACGTACGCAACGTTACAGACGAGGCCGTAACGTCATCAATATAGGCGAAGTGGGCGTAAATACCACTTACAGCCCCGACGTAAATTTTTATTCTCTCAAAATTTTATTGTCGTATAATCGAAACTAAATTTTACGAAACATTAAATGTCCATAATATTTGTTATTAGAAATAATAGTAATAATAGAAACAAATTGGAAGATGGTGATTTGGGGCCGTCCACATGTAACGTCACGAAGAATTTGGATTTTTCGAATCTGTTTTTCCTATCTCGTTAATACTCACTGTCACATTTGGCATGACCCTCCCCCATCGTTGTGACGTAATATGTGGATGACCCTTTATACAGGTGACTTTACCCACCAGCCAAATTTTTTGAGCAAGTTCAGTCAATGACACTGAACTACTTTCTTTAAAAAGTTTAAAATATTTTTTCGATAAAAAAATCGAAAGATCCCATACAAAATCTGTTTGGCCTAGCGCTGATTTGTATGCGAAGCCGAAATTTTTAATTTTCATTGTTTTTATGGAAAGAAGTTCAGTATCATATACAGAACTTGCTCCATAAACTTGGCTGGTGGTTAAAGTCACCCTGTATAATAGATTGTAAAATCTCACGTCCATAGTTTTAATAATTAATAAAACAACATCACGATTTGCCCAGGCAGATCTACATCGGTTAACATCGTGTATACAGTTGTCTGCCCTTGGCATAAAAAGTGGCAGTTTACTCCCGGGGACGTAAAGCGCCACTTTATGACCCGGGAGACGTAAAAATATTTCGATATTTTGCAATAAAATGCCTCTTGTAGATGTCGATTCTTCACTATATTTGAACTCTCAATGATTTCGCTTTACATCGATTTGGTGTACGTGAATAAATGGACGAAATTTATACGGTGTTTTATTTTAAACTAACAACCCGTCTATGTGAGATGTAAACCTTTTTCTTGAATCTATCTTTTGGTACAAACCGCATTTAGGTCAGTTCAGACAGAGGAAACATGCCAGAGAGCAATTAATTAACTCAATTGAACATAAGACCAAAAAGTTTTCTTTTCGCTACTCTGTCTGAACAGAGCTTTAAAATCGGTTGCGAAGTAAGATCCAATCGTACATTCACATACAGAGGTGATGACGGGAAGCTACTTTGTGCCCAACGCCGACGACAGACTATCCGTAACGCACTTTCTAGTCTGTGAAAATAGAACCCATGGAATCAAATGCAACGCGCAAAGTCCGGCGCGTGTCGTGTGCGTTACTGCGTATGATTGGATGGGTTCTTTTTTCACAGACTAAAAAGTGCGTCTGTCGTCTGCGTTGGGTTTATTTCAAGCTAAAAAAGCCGACTTTCAAGCGTTAATCCCCAATAACTTAAACGGCTGAACCGATTTTCATCAAACATAGCTACGAACCACCGCTAGAGAACTTGCTTTTACGTTCGATCTGTTCGAGAGCTACAGTCACACAGACAGACGGTCTTTAGCGTCAAACTTCCTTTTTTCGGGGTCAAAAAGAAAATAAAACAAAAACATATCTCGCAAACACAGTTTATTGTACAAAATCTAATGACTAGACGTACACAATTATATAAATGTTCTTATAGAACAAAGAAACATAGTACACACGGTGATTTTTTTACTGATTTTGAAGCCGAAGGCCACTTCATAAGGATCGTTAGTAAGACCTAATTAGTAGTCAAAATAAAAATTCAGAACAAAAAAATGTTGACTTAAACTCGGAAGTAAAATCGTGAGGGTAATTAGTAGTACCGCTGCCAAAGCGCCGGCCGGAGTTCATCGAGGTCACGCGGCAGTTTTGGACATCAAAATCATTTTCCCAACTTTTTTACCTTATGTCATACACAACTTTGGATCACGTATATGGATGGAGGAATTTATTTACCATAAGACATATTTTACGTAAACCAATGAAAAGTCAGCGTGTATACTGTAGAAACAATACATAGTGTGGTAATGCAGGTTGCGATAGTTTTTCCAAAACGAATCTTTCAAATGCCACAAGGTTAATTTGAATATTTTTGAAAATATTTCAGGACGTTCGAAATTTTTAACCAATTTTCAAAAAGGAGGTTATCAATTAGTCGTGATCTTTTTTTTATGTATCACCGATTATTCAAAGACGCCTGGACCTTTTTTTGTTTTTTTTTGTTTCTGATTTTTTAAATTTAGCTAATTAGGTCTTACTAACGATGCCTATGAAGTGGCCTTCGGCTTCAAAACCAATAAGAAATCACCGTGTATGTATTATGTCGGACGACTTAGCAAGGTTGCAGGAAAACTAGATTCAGGCCGCTTCCGATCTGTCGTTTTGGAAATCCATGGGGGAGGCCTATGTCCAGCAGTGGACTTCCTGTGGCTGATATGACGATGACTGTCGTAAGACGAAAATCATACGATAAATATATATGATACAAAATAAAGAAGGACCATTACAAAATATAAAATAAGAATATTAAAATTAAAAAGTATAATTACTTATCGGTTCTATAGTTAAAACATGGATTAGGCACAAATGAAGTTGGTTAACATTTTTGCTTGCAGCGCTTGTTTACGTTATTTTATCTCCGACGCCTAGTAAAATTAGACATGAGGACTGGAAAAATATTTTTGGTCCATCGGTTAGATTATTAAAAAATATTGTACACATATTTTTCCTTTTTTCTGATAAATAAAATTGACGAAGATACAGCGCATTTAAATTTCGCATGACATCGCAAGCCCCCACTCCGGAACTTTGACGCTCTGTATCTTTGTGAAGTTTTACTTTTTTGGTAAACTGATAAATACGGGTCCATTATTTATGGATAATCTAAAAGACGGACTAATTACAATCATACTTTTCGGAACCTGTCGTCACCCCTTTTTTTGCAATTGTAAAGTCGAAAATAGCGCTTAAAAGTTAAAAAACATTAAAAATAATACATGTGCCTAACCTAAAAAATTCGAATTCTTTTTAACTCAACAATACGAGTCCTCTTACCCTAGAACAAACTACACTTTTCCATACAAACGTAGTCTACGTTGTATTTTGAAACCACATGACAGATTTTGGTAAAACTTTTTAATTTTAAAGAAATCGCAATTATCTAGGGTTATGATTGGTTTCCGACATAAAATTATGAACTGCAAAGAAAATATAAGGATGTAGGGGTTTTCCTTACAAATGGTCAAAAATGATATACCACACTATGTTTCTATTTCAAGTTCATATTTTGCCTGTGAAACCCACTTATGTACCGCTAACTTTCCATTGGTTTTGGAAAAAAAAATCGTATAGTAAATAAATTCCTCTACCGCTTTACGTAATCCAAATTTCTGTATGTAATGATTTTCGATCGAGACCACGTAGTTATGCCGGCCAAAACAGCTGCGTGGATGTCGATGACCTCCGCCGGCCGGCGGGCGGTGTATGGCGGCGGTACTACTAATTGATCTCACAAGTTTACTTTCGAGTTTTAGTCAACATTTTTTGTTACAGAATTTTTATTTTGACTAGCTAATTAGGTATTTCTAACGATGCGTATAAAGTGGCCTTCGGCTTCAGAACCAATGAAAAATCACCGTATAGACTACGTTTGTTTGGAAAAGTGTAGTTTGGTCTAGAGTAAGGGAACTCATAAGTCCCCGTCAAATATAACGTAAAACAACATAGCCTATGTTTAGTAACCCCAATATTCTATAAGTAGGAACAAAAATAAGTAAAACAAATAACTATTAACACAGCCACGTGGTTAATAATCTATGTAATAACTAAATTAACTGCACTTCTTAAATGAGTATCTAATATAATACAATGTTCCAGTAGCGCCGTTTTTTTTTTGACAAATTAATTTAAAACCTTGATTCTTAAAGTAAGGTATTATTACGCCTTTTGAAAATTGTCTAAATTAGATTTTATTTAGCTAATTAAACACTGTAACCGAACGCAATGTGTGTCGCCATGATAATGTGCGGTGTGTGTATCCGAAACGGGTCCGCGCTCGACCAATGAGAGCGCGGCCCAAGTTCGCCATGTTTCTTTTTTTCTCTTGTCTTTTTGGATTTTCTCGCGGGGACTGCTTGCGCGTCACAAAAACTTGTTTAAACTTTTGATTACCAAATAACTACTGTGAAAGTAGTTCAAAATAGGAATAAACGTTCAAAGTAGTTGAAAATTACCTTTTTCTTTAATTCCCGGCCAGGACTTAGTTACAACACTTAAAAATTACACAACATTTTTATGGAATCGATAACGAGTCGAAACGCGCATCTGTCGAGTTGCGATTCTGACGAGATGCGTTTCTGTCAACATGCGTTTTCTGGCGAAATGAGTATCTGACCAGTTGCGTTTCTGACGAAAGGCGACGAATCCATAAAAATGCATTTAAATTTAACATTTTCAAATTTTTGCGCATACTTTGTCGAAAACGTTGGAGCAGTGAATGTCAAATTGCTCTGACCATAGAAACAAAATGTTCAACCATAAACCATAGAGCAATTCGCCGATGGGTAACAAGTGGCATGAAAATTTCGACCTTCGTGCTTCGGAAGGCACGTATAAGCCGTCGGCTGTCATTATTGTACGGCAGTCGTCAAGCGACGTCAGATGCCTTTAGGCAGCCTGAAAAATCTGGAACTGGGCACTTACGCACACTTAAAACAAAACAACACTCCCGCACTGTTAGCATTACACCATTGATAAACTTGGATAAAGTTTATATCGCGCGAGACTAGTGTCATCTCGCTTTTTAATATTCAGCGAGATAGTAGTAGATAGCGTTCGATAAACGCTGTCGCGGGTATCATGCTAGGTGTTCGTTTATACATTTTTTTAAAGGTTTTAACCAAAAAAGCAACTTTTAACGACATCTAAGTTTTCCTTCCCCCTATGCGTCTCCCTGTTCTCCATATACTGTTTATACCCTCCCCCCAATATACCTAGTAGTATAAAAAGCCCAACTAAAGAGTTAGACTTGAATTTCTTCGCGCAGTCGTTGGGGTTGTCCATGTCTAAAGTGTAGATCTGAAATAAAGAAGAGAAGATACATTTTCCAGTGATTTGCACAAATATTTTTTTCAGTATCATAACTAAATTGTTAGATCGGCCGTATATTTTTCGCTAGTATTCGAAATCGTTAAATAAATAAATAAATATATAGGGACAAATTACATTGATTGAGCTAGCCCCAAAGTAAGTTCGAGACTTGTGTTATGGGATACTAACTCAACGATACTATATTTTAAAACAAATAAATATACATTGTCCTTTTTTATTAAGTACAAATATTTTAAGGGGTGATTCAGTCCATCATATGGAACAACTTTTCCCAATAAATGTATATCGAAATACGAAAAGAAAATTTTCATTTTCCATAGTAATGATATCACGTGACTACTTCCATTGGTATGAAAACCGAAAAAATATTTTTCGTATTTCGATATACATTTATTGGGAAAAGTTGTTCAAAATGATGGACTGAATCACCCCTTAAAATATTTGTACTTAATAAAAAAGGATATTGTATAGATAAATATCCAAGACCCTGGACAATTTGAAAAAGGCCATTTTCCAACTTGCCCTGACCGGGAATCGAACCCAGGACCTCTTGAGTGGCGGACTAGAATGGTGACCACTACGCCACGGAGGTCGTCGTTCCGACATTATACTAATATGAAAGCAAAAGGTAGACAAAGTCTATCTGTTTGTATGAGCTATGTTAATTTTCAACGGTCGGTTTTGACCAATCTTTTATTACAAGAATAACTCCTACTCTCCGATAGTTATATCAAAACACCATACAATTTTGACATAACTATCTGAGAGTAAGCGTTATTTAGGCCCAACGCAGACGACAGACTCCATGCCGCACTTTTTAGTCTGTGAAAATAAAACCCATGGAATCACACGCAGTAACGCAGATTTCACAGACTATCACGGACTAAAAAGTGCGTCACGGATAGTCTGTCGTCTGCGTTGGGCCTTAGAATAAAAGTTTGGTTAAATACAGCCTAACAATTTTAAAAAGTTTGAAAATAAACTAATTAAAGTTTAAAAACTAACTAGCTTAGAAGTTGGGTGAAGAATTAGTGTCAGCGTAAAGGAAACATCAGTTTAGAGTTCTGCTAGATACATACATACTATCACGTCTTTATCCCTAATGGGGCAGACAGAGCATTTTGGGTCTTGCGGTTCTATGCAGAGCCCAGGGCCGCAAGACTTAAAAGCCACTTTTAGCGTCATGGTAGGCGAAAAGATGGAAAAGCAATCAATACGTGACGGGTTGCTAGCCGCATCGCCTGTTAAAATGATTCGCATTTTTCGATCGGCTTTTACGATCTGCGCGGGGAGAGAAGCAGCTGGTACATTCTAAGTTTTTTCGTTACTCCCAGACCAGCATGGGAGTGGTCAAGATCTGCTGGATGCTTTAGCAGAAGGACGTTCTGAACGAATGAAACTAAAATCTAAAATCCAGACGCCATCTTGGATTCCAAAAACAATTTTAGTTTCAGGTTCCGCGACCCAAAGAACCTCAAGAATATTTAATTTCAGTTAAATCGAATTCAGTTGACTATTGGCGGCCATCTTGAAAAATTTAGAAAAAAAACCGCTCCGCACTCAGTCTACGGCCTCGGAAAGCAGCTTGCCCTGCGGCCTTGCGGGGGAGCTCAGCCTTCGGCCTTCGACTTAAGGGGCTACCTGAATTTTCGTGGGTCCAGTGGCGCCCGCGAAGAGAAAGGGAAGATTCCTGCGGGAAGAGAGAGGGGAAGGATTCCTGCGGGAAGAGAGAGAGGGGGCTCCTGCGGGAAGGGAGAAGGGTGTTAGTACCTATGGATTCTATAAGATCTCACCTGCCGGCCCACGTGCGCGAGGTACCCCCCCACTGCCGCGTAGTACGCAACCCCCAGCTCCGCGGCAACCCCCGCAGCCGTCAGCGCGGCCCCGCTGGCCGCCAGTGTGGCCGCCAGCGCCGGCTTGGTGTGCGCACCGAACGTTAGCGCGGTCGACTTCATGCCGATGCGGGCGTCGTCTAGCTTGTCCTGCAATTAAATGTCACGTCCTTATATCTGACGGGTAGACAGAGCTCGACAGTGGTGGTGGAAAAGGGGAATTAAAGATACGCATAGCGAATTGTTTCTGAGCTGTTTAACACAAACGCCACCGGCTCGTGAATCCGCCAATATGACATTTTTCTGAGCTAATTAACATACTCGCCACGAGCTCGTCCCTAAGTTCGCTTTTATTTTTTATGAGCTTCTTAAAACACTCGCCACCGGCTCGAGCCAAAATCCGCCTCAACTTTAAAAATCAACTTTCTATACTAACCTGATGCGCACAAATGGTGTCATACACAACGGTCCACGCCAGCGCGGCCCCGTACAGCGGTAGACACACATAAGGGTCCAAAGAGCCCTGTAAGGTGTAAGGTGCCCCCTCCCCAGTTGAAAGTGGCTCCGAGGAAGATTTGCGGGTAGTTCGTGAAGCGCTTCACAACCTTAATATAATTTTTTTCTGAGCTAATTAACATAATCGCCACGAGCTCGTCCCTAAGTTCGCTTCAACTTTTTATAAGCTTTTTAAAACATCGACACTGGCTCGTCCTTAAAATCCGTCTCAACTTTTTGTGAGTTTCTTAAGAAACTCACCATCGCCCCATAATGTACTTAAATTTAAAAAGTCAACTTTTTCTGAGCTTTTTAAAACACTCGCCACCCACTCGTTCCCAAAATCCGCCTCAACTTTAAAAATCAACTTTTTTTCTGAGCTTCTTAAAACACTCGCCTCTGGCTCGTGCCCAAAATCCGCCTCAACCATAAAAATCAACTTTCATTACTAACCTGATGCGCATAAATGGTGTCATATACAACGGTCCACGCCAGCGCGGCTCCGTACAGCGGCAGACACACATAAGGGTCCAAAGAGCCCTGTAGCCCAGTAGTGCTCCCCAGTTGAAAGTGGCTCCGAGGAAGATTTGCGGGTAGTTCGTGAAGCGCTTCGCAACGCAACCTTAATATCATTTTTTTCTGAGCTAACAACATACTCGTCACTAGCTCGTGCCAAAATGTGCCTCAACTTTTTCTGAGCTTCTTAACTCACACAACTCGTGCCCAAAATCCGCCTCAACCATAAAAATCAACTTTCTGTACTAACCTGATGCGCATAAATGGTGTCATACACAACGGTCCACGCCAGCGCGGCTCCGTACAGCGGCAGACACACATAAGGGTCCAAAGAGCCCTGTAAAGCCGTGTATCCCAGTAGTGCTCCCCAGTTGAAAGTGGCTCCGAGGAAGATTTGCGGGTAGTTCGTGAGGCGCTTCGCAATCTTAATATATTTTTTTCTGAGGTAATTAACATAATCGCCACGAGCTAGTCCCTAAGTTCGCTTCAATTTTTTTATGAGCTTTTTAAAACATCGACACTGGCTCGTCCCTAAAATCCGTCTCAACTTTTTGTGAGTTTCTTAAGAAACTCACCATTGGCCCAAAATCTACTTAAATTTGAAAAGTCAACTTTTTCTGAGCTTTTTAAAACACTCGCCACCCACTCGTTCCCAAAATCCGCCTCAACTTTAAAAATCTGAGAAACTTTTTTTCTGAGCTTCTTTACTTACACAACTCGTGCTAAAATCCGCCTCAATTTTTTCTGAGCTTCTTAAAACACTCGCCTCTGGCTCGTGCCCAAAATCCGCCTCAACCATAAAAATCAACTTTCATTACTAACCTGATGCGCATAAATGGTGTCATACACGACAGTCCACGCCAGCGCGGCCCCGTACAGCGGTAGACACACATAAGGGTCCAAAGAGCCCTGTAGGGCCGTGTATCCCAGTAACGCTCCCCAGTTGAAAGTGGCTCCGAGGAAGATTTGCGGGTAGTTCGTGAGGCGCTTCGCAATCTTAATATAATTTTTTTCTGAGCTAATTAACATAATCGACACGAGCTCGTCCCTAAGTTCGCTTCAATTTTTTATGAGCTTTTTAAAACATCGACACTGGCTCATCCCTAAAATCCGTCTCAACTTTTTGTGAGTTTCTTAAGAAACTCACCTATGGGCCGATAGTGAGTTTCTTAAGAAACTACTTAAATTTGAAAAGTCAACTTTTTCTGAGCTTTTTAAAACACTCGCCACCCACTCGTTCCCAAAATCCGCCTCAACTTTAAAAAACAAGTTTCTATACTAACCTGATGCGCATAAATGGTGTCATACACGACAGTCCACGCCAGCGCGGCCCCGTATAGCGGTAGACACACGTAAGGGTCCAAAGAGCCCTGTAGGGCCGTGTAGCCCAGTAGCGCTCCCCAGTTGAAAGTGGCTCCGAGGAATATTTGCGGGTAGTTCGTGAAGCGCTTCGCAACCTTAATATCATTTTTTTCTGAGCTAATCAATATAATCGCCACGAGCTTGTCCTAAGTCCGCTTCAATTTTCTATGAGCTTTTTAAAAGATCGACACCAGTTCGTCTCTAAAATCCGCCTCAACTTTTTGTGAGCTTCTTAGAAGCTCACCATCGGCCCATAATCTACCTCAATTTTAAAAGTCAACTTTTTCTTAGCTTCTTAAAACACTCGCCACCCACTCGTGCTCGAAATCCGCCTCAACCATAAAAATCAACTTTATATACTAACCTGATGCGCATAAATGGTGTCATACACGACAGTCCACGCCAGCGCGGCCCCGTATAGCGGTAGACACACGTAAGGGTCCAAAGAGCCCTGTAGGGCCGTGTATCCCAGTAGCGCTCCCCAGTTGAAAGTGGCTCCGAGGAAGATTTGCGGGTAGTTGGTGAAGCGCTTCGCTAGCGGGTAAGTAACCACGAGCACTGAAAACAAGTAAAAATTATTAATCAATTCATTTATTACTAATGTCATACTACAATTTATTTATTACACACGTACTGGCAAGCGAAGCGGTTAGGACACCCACCCACAAGGTGTTCTGACGACCTGACCAAGGTCGCTGGAAGGCGCTGGATGCAAGCCGCTCTAGATCGGTCATTTTGGAAATCTTTGGGAGAGGCCTATGTCCAGCAGTGGACGTTATGCGGCTGAAATGATGATAATGATGAGATTTATTCAGATATTCCAGACAATTGTAGTCCATCACTTACATTGCAATTTGTAACGGGTAATTTTTATTCAATAAATACGTTAAAAAATGTTAGTACATATCATCGATGAACATAGAAGGAAACAGAAGTAGGAAAACCCACAAGTTAAAAAAATAAAAACTTACGCATACTGCTCGCTCCCAACACAACGCTGTAGCAGTTCAGTTGCAACAGGATACCCAGGGCTAAGGTCAGTTGGGCGGCCAAGAAAGCCACTGCTTGCTTGGTAGACAGAGCACCGGACACCAGGGGTCTGTCCTTGGTGCGCTCCACCTGAAGGTAAATAAAACTGAGGTTCGCGGAACACTTAACAACACAATTTTGCAACAAATCAACGAAGATTATTAAGAGATATAATAAATATTCAGGGGTCGTTTAAGAATTACGTAAGCAAGAGTTTTTGATTAGTTTATTTTTGATGACAAGAGGGTCAGGGGGGTCTGGATTTTCATTATATCAGCAATCTTTTTAGTTATTTTTACATTTCTCGAGAATTTTTCGTAATTTTGATTTGAAATTATAAACATAGTAAAGTAGTATCTACAAAAAAATATTCTTGCTCATGAATAGAATAAAAAGACTTCGGATTTTGTAAAAATATATGTCAATACTATACAATATAAAAATCTTTATGGCATCAAAAAACCATTTAAAATTTTGGAATACTTTTTAGATACTTACATAAACATAGGAGGGGGAGAACAAATTTGCTTATTTTTGCAATAAGGGGGAAAAAAATGTCTCAACTTCTGCCTACGTAATACTTGAACGGCTACATCCAAGCACTTAAAATAAAAAAAAATTGGCCAAGTGCGTGTCGGGCCACGCGCAGTGTAGGGTTCCGTAGTTGAAAACGTCTAATACGTCTAAGTATCTATTGAATTTGTATATAATTTTCCTTTTCGAGTACATTTTATAAGTCGATCGCCTATAACTTTTTAATTTGTTAATCCTACTTGGCTCTGATAGTTTTCCTTTTAATTAAATTATATATACTATAGCTGTGATTTTTTTCACGTGTCCATATATAACCGTTTAGCAGATAGATAGGGGGGACACGTGACTTTAACAAAAAAAAAACACTTTAAACCTATATATTTCAGACACGGATCCCTAAATCAAAAAATGGTGTTCCCAAAGTCACAATATTTTTGAAAGACCTATTCAATGATATCCCACACAATGTGTATGTAGAGAAAAAAATATTGACTTCCTCTTTACGTGCCAGGCAGCTAACCAAAAAAAAATTTTTTTTCCATATTTCATTTTACGACTTTTTCGCCATGATTGATATACATATCCATGCCAAATTACAGCTTTCTAGTACTTATCATTTCTGAGTAGGACCGCAGAACAGACAGACATGGCGAAACTATAAGGGTTCCTTGTTTACTACGGAACCCTAAAAAGGGATGAACCACTCACCCGTGCGTCAACGTCCCTATCCCACAGGTCGTTGATGGTGCACCCCGCGCCCCGCATCAACCCCGCACCCACGAGGAACAGCCCCGCGGTCTGCAGCGACGTTGACAGCGGCACCGCGCCGGGAAGAGAGCCCAGGGCTATGGACCATGTGCACGGCCAGTATAGGAGGTACACGCCTGGAGTCAGAAATTGAGAATCTATACATATAATAAAACAGTAAAAATGTCTGTACGTACATTACAACCAGAAACACATTAAGATAAGGAGTATCATGATCAAGGGTCATCCAAATATTACGTAAGTAATGGGGATCATACCAATTGTGATAGTATGTGTAAGGGATCGGAAAAAAGTGTGATATGTCCTGACGGATTCAAAACATCGAAATTTAGCATGACGTAAAATATAGACGGCCCCGCAGAGGTAAAGATAAACTCACCTATTGGTTTGTCCCATCTCGCTAGCTTCATATACGGCTCAACCGCACTCCATAAATCTAATCTCTTTTTCTCTATGACTATCTTAGGCACCGTCGTCTCTATGACCACTTTTTGTCTATGGGAATCACTTTGCGTGGAATGTACTCTATGATCTAGTCTTTGGTAGGGGAATACTGGACATCTTGCCAATTTCAGGTGTTGTTTTAATATATTATCATATTTGTGAAGGAATAGTATTTTGTATGGAATTTTGTAATTTCTGAGTAGTGTGTTGAACATTTTCGTTTATACCATTTTGAACCTGGAACAAAAAAACATAATTTTATGTTACAACAAGATATATTATCCGTCTTATTATAAAACGCATACTAAATTTGTTACTTGGTTTTAAACCATTACCCATCAAAATCAAATTGACATCTTGTAATATGCCAGTGTCACATCTGAAAATGTCAACTTGATTTGGTCGGATAATGGTTTAAACCATTTTATAATAAGACGGTAAATGTTAAAAACCTGACAACGAGATGCATATATGGCCAACCATGTGTATATTTTTGAAATATGCTAATCAAGACCTTTAATTTGATACCACACTCAATAACGAAAAAAAGAATAATTTTCCTTTTTTATATTCTCCCACTATTTTGTCTATATCCCAGACGGGGCAGAGCCCAGGGCCGTAAGGGCCAAAGGCCACGCTTAGCGTGATGGTGGACGTTAAGATGGAAAAGGTATCAAAATATGGAATTGCTAGCCGCATCGCCTCTTACCATGATTCAAATCTCGCCCATTCCCTTGATCGGCTATTACGATCTGCGCGGTCAGAGAAGCAGCTGGTACATTCTAAAATTTATCTTTTCTCCCTGACCAGCATAAAAAAAAGTAGTATTCTCATTACTTAAATATGACTTATATAAAATGCTAAGTTGTGCTGCCATCTCTATGAGGCTACCCCGCAACTCCAGTTTTGCCTACTTACGAGCCCTCTAATATTTCCTATGGCATTGGGTATCTGTTACGTAAGTAATCATATTATCTTTGCCTTGGCATTGCTGACCCCAGGAAGTAATATTACGCATAACTGAAGGTCGCAACAATGCATATGTAAATTGTAAAAGTATAGTCAGCCAAAGAGATACCTGACCAGGCCCTCTAGCTATAACTAGATTTTTCTCTTAAACTGGAAATCTTTTTCTCGAAAGCTTAAAATAAAATCAGATATTTTCAGGCAAGATGGGCAGGAGAGGTGTGTCATAGTCTAGTCTGAAAATAATATTAACATAAAAATGCATATTAAAATGCATATTTTTTTTTAAATATTTTAATGAAATCTTTCTTAGTAAATATATATATATATTTTCATGTTAATATTATTTTCACAGTTTATGACAAAAATCAAGGTATAGGTAGAGGGCCTGGTCAGGTATATCTTTTGCTGACTGTACATCTTTTGTATTAAAAAATAATTCTGTAAAAAAAAACATGTAACTGTACCAACTGCTTTGTTTCTCTGGTTCGAAATTAAGATTCAAGATTAAGGGAATGCTTGAGAATGTATATAATATTATATATAATATAATAAGCCCTTTTTTCTGAATTTTTACATGTTGTGTCACTGTTACATTTTTTTTTATAATTAATAATTTTTATTTAATAAAAATCGCTTACAAATAACAATATTACATGCTTCAAGGTATATATAGAAAAAATCTTCCAACGCTTCACATCGAGGCAACGTGCCCAAAATACTGGCAGTGTTCCTGTTACATTTAGTTTTTGTTTTAAATAATGTCGCGTAATTCAGTGTGCCTCTTGGCATAGGCCTCCTCTAGCATTTTCCACTGTCTTCTGACTTGAGATCTGAAGAGCTTGAGAATGTGAGGCATATCAATGGTGATGGGTTTAGGAGTCAATCTACCTAGGTACAAATGTGATAGTGGGTGCCTAAGGGATTGGAAATAAGCGTGAAAAGGGGGAGGGGTCCGAAAAAACAAAGACAAAATGTTGTGTTGTGTAATATGTGGAGGTCCCCTTAGCAACCTATCTCTATTATGATTCTCATTACCACTGCTGAACTGAAGTTGTGTATGTTTTGATTTTATTGATAATTTCTTATTCTTTTTTCACATTCTTCTTCAATATTGAAGGTTAATTTGTTTGGTCAAGACAGAGAAACATGAAATAACACAATCATAAATGTTAAGGACCAAAGACATAAGTAAAATTTGTGTTTCTCCTTGATTGTTTCTCTTCTCAGGCATAAATTTATAGATTTTCCAACACATAGTATGTTTCTGTATTTACTGTCAAAGCCACGGGCGCTTTATGTACAGGGAAAATCAAATTTCTTCAAAGATTCAAAGATTCAAACATTTATTTGCTAACTATGAGTCATAATACATACAGGTCTTAGGTATAATTGATGGTCTAATCATAGCAACTCAGAGAGTATTGCAAATACAATGGGTAGATGTCAATTGATTAAATTAATAAACTAAACATGCTTAAAAATAATATTACAAATCTAAATTTCATAATTTCTTATCAGAATATTTGTGTGTATAGGTAGCATATATGAATAAAATATTACTCATGTGTTCATACTTACAAGAAATATAGATAGGTAACGATGTTAGATAATTGCTAAGTCATTAAATTACAACCATAGGTACAGGAAAATTGTCGTTTTTGTAAGATTCCATGGTTCTCACACATAACTTTTACTGGGTTTAAATGGCGAAGTAAACTCACCTTTTATACGTAAATCACAGCCTGTGCCTAAGTTATAACGCAATAGAACTAAAGTACCATTAGATTTTTTGCTACGCGCAAAAAAAACAAAATTATTACACAATATATAACACCATACGTTATGACCGCGCTCAAGGTTATTTCTAACACCCGGTATTTCCTAGTAAAACGCTGCTATAAAAACAAAAAATGTATTTCTCAAACAGAGCAGACTTTATTTTTGTCGTCTTATTTGTTTTTTGTAAATAATATTGAGAAATAATCGGAGAATAATCGAAAATCGCGCGTGCACACCAAGAGCACACACCTCGTGATATTGTGACACTGACGTTTGTATCACGATTTGACAATAGCCGTCAAAGCTGACAATGACAACTTTAAACAGTTTTTTTCTACGAGGCCGAAGAAAAAAACTGTTTAAAACTGTTTAAACTGTTTTAAATTGCAGAAGTGCCATTTGCCAAGAAGTGTTATTTTTGAAAAGCAGGCAGAGTTACCAGAGGTGCGATTTTTCAAACGCGAAGTCACTAATCGAACGATTTTTTGTATGGAAAAACCACTCGTTAGGTGATTCCGCATTTCAAAAATGGCACTTCAGAGTTCAGACGGAATACTTTTTCCATACAAAAAACCGTTCGTTTAGTGACTCCGCTTTAAAAAAATAATTTCTTTGGCCAAGAAAATGTAAAAAAGTAGTGATGTAGTGTCAGTTAGTGTCAAAGTCAAAATTGACATTGACAATGTGGGTGATTGTGGTTTGGTTTGATAATTGACTGTGCCTTTGACAAAGAAAATCAATTGAATTAATATTGATTTCGACTTTATTGATAACTAAAATGTTTATCCAATCGCTACAGATCCTGTTATAAACGATTACCAACTATAAAACATGGAGTCAACATCGAAAAGGGTATGTTTTTATGGTTAACTTTGTAATGTTTTTCTCGAAGTCCACCGGTTGAGGTGCACCAAAGAGGTTGAGGTAAATATTTAGAGAGCTTTCAGCTGTGCCTTGTGGAGCTTATGCATCTTGCATGCCTGGCACAGTCATGAAAACAGTTTCAAATTCAAGTATCGAGATTTTATGGCTACCCACATTTTTTTTAAATTTTAAAGCGAATGAAATTGATGAGTATACATGAAGCAAATAATATAGGTACTTCGCCTGGTATTTTCTTCCCGTGACAGCTTCAAATTCGGGGTTTTACCTGAAAAATAATAGATGGCGCTACGATATCCATATATTATGTAGTTCCGCTACTTATCACAAGATGGTGTCGTTGGTATTTTTGTTTAATTTGCCTAGAAAGTAAACTTGTTGTGTGATTTTTTGGCCAAGGCTCCCCATTCTTTTTCTACTGTTACCAGTTCCTTGCAGCATGAAAAGATTTTCTGTACAACCAGAGCCATACTTGGCCAGAGGACTTTGGCCTACACATTGTTGTCTCGTATTTCAAAGGAACAGCAGGAAAGGTTCGGCCTTGGTGAACATTCTGCAACCAAATTGGAGATATTCTAGAAAAAGGAGAGGTAAAAAGTACCCATAACCAAAGGGCATGTATGATGAGATTGATTGATGATAAGTGTAGATGAAGCGAAAGAGGTTTGTCAGGATCGTAGCAAGTGGAGGTCCGTAGTCTCTGCCTACCGCTGTGGGAAACAGGTGTGATATTATGTATCATATATGAATGTCTTGCTATGTCCTTAGTGATCACCCTCTACGGGGGCATGTTTCCGGCACCCATAGATAAGATGTCCTTCGGGCCCATCTCTGGATGCATGCCTTTTTATGTTTAATACATACTTGTAATTAAAACTGTCATGCTGTGTGGTTTTCACCAGAGTAGAAAAGGACCACTCCTAGTCCTCCTGTGGATATCATAGAGGGCAACTTAGGGAATACAAGCTAAACAAAGCTTATGAACATCAATGAGACCTCCAAATCAGCGAGGAGAGGGTAGGCCAAATCCTCTGGCTGCACTGGCCAAATTTGGCTCTGGTAGTACAGAGAGGGTCGTGCTCCTGCAGTGGAGACGAAAAGACCTGATGATGATGTAATTTAAATGATTTACAGGCAGCAGCGTCCTCAGTACGGTACACATTCTCCGATGAAGATGAGCAAGACTGTGAAGGGGACACTGTCAAGAAGACTGCAGGGAAGAAGAAGAAAGAGGAAAAACTTAAAACAGTGGTCTGCAAAATATGTCACAAGGTATGGTACAAACGGGGCAGACCATGCATTTTAGTTCTAACAGCACTGAATAGACAGAACCCAGGGCCGCAAGACCCTGAAGGCCACTTTTAGCATGAAAATAGAAATTATTATTAAAATAGTGATGGGTTGCTGAAGAGAAGCAGCTGGTACGTCTGGTACATTCTAAGTATTTTTCCCAGATCAGCATGGAAGAGATAATGATGATGATGATGATGATGATGATGATTGGAAGAGATAAATACGTTATTTTAATCAATTTTTTTCTTATTATTATTTTTTTTATTTTTATTTTGCTCAACAATAAGTTAGTTATAAGCTTTTAAAATCTGATGGAAATGGAAACAGTCAAGTAACTTCAATTTCAATTTCAATTTATTTATTGCTTGCTTTTCACATTATACATATAACAGCAAAAGGATGCACGTACAGCACTCTTGACGTCACTGCTATTAGATCTCGCGCGTACGAAAGAGATAGTTAGATGTCCCTACCATGCTCACACACTTATATTTAAAATGCTATTGACTGCTTCATGAATTAACCAATTTTCTTGGTGATTTCAACAATATGTTTGTTTTCAGTTGCATTCTTTTTGTATAAATTTTTAACCAAAAACATACATACACAGTAAAATAGTCTATTCAAAAAAAATATAAATAAATCACACTGATTGAACTAGCCCCAAAGTAAGTCTAAACTTGTATTATGGGATACTAACTCAACGATGCTATATTTTATAATAAATACATCTATACATCTATATCTATACATATAATAAAACAGTAAAAAAAGTGTGTCTGTACAATAAATATATTTCAAAAAAAAAAATATTGGGGGCGATGGAGACATGGTAATAGAGTAACGATTAAAAAAAAAAATGTCTGTCTGTTTGTCTGTTTGTACACGCTAATCTCCGGAAATACTGGACGGATTCGAATGCAACTTTTTTTGTTATATAGCTATTAAGCCTGGGCAACATATAGGGTATAAATGATTTTGGAAAATGAAATGTCTGATGCAGAACCATAATGGTCCAGCTAAACTATAAGAGATATAAAAATGTCGCCTTAGTAAAAGTTATTCAGCCTGATGAGCATTTTCCAGAGACATAAAGTGCACGCGAACGAAGTCGCGGGCTTCAGCTAGTATATAAATAAAAAACCAAGACCAAACACAATTAAAAAAAAATTATAGATTAAAAAAAATTGTTTTATATATTATTTGTTTCAGAAATACACAGACCGCGAGGGCTTGCGCCGCCACATGGAGCTCCACAAAGACACCCTGGACTACTCGTGCGACGTCTGCGACTCCAGCTTCAAGACCAGGAGCTACTTGGTGCGGCACCAAAAGCTGGTGAGACATTATTAGGCTCAACTCACACTGGCGCAAAGTCGAAGTGACGCGACGCGTCATGTTTTTTTTACTACAGCATATTCACCTCTATTTTTACAAGCTTTTATTCAACTTGCAATGTATGTTTGTTCGGGTGGAATCTTTGAACTCAATTTTCAACCAGTTATCCTCAACCGATTTAGCTGAAATTTTGTATACTTGTGTAAGTCGGATGACAATACAATATTATGAAGTTAATGAGCTGTTCTGATGATGGAGCCGGGAGATATTCGACGGAACTCAGCTATAAAACAACATAACCTCATCGAGTAGGTCTCGTTTGATTTGTCGTGACGAGTACTTTATAGGAGACGATGCTTAGGGTCTGATCACGCAGACGGATGGTGGTCAATAGAACTCAGTTATAAAACGACCCAACACCATCGAGTTTGGGCTTATTTCATTTGTCTTGATAAGTACTTTGCCACACAATAAAAGCTTGTACAAAAAATGTAATTTTTTCAAAAAACTTATTCCATTATTAAAGTACAAATTTGTATTATGGAAATATGGAAGCGCGTTATGTCGCGTGAAGAAGCGCGTGTGCGCGTGCGTTCGCCCGTCGTCGCGTATCGGAAGTAGCACGGCTTGTACCTTATCATATCAGCCACAGGCAGTCCACTGCTGGACATAGGCCTCCCCCAAGGATTTCCAAAACGACCGATCGGAAGCGGCCTGCATCCAGCGCCTTCCTGCAACATTGCGCAGGTCGTCTGACCATCTAGCTTGGCTTAATGTACCTTAATAATGGTAAAATAGAAATGAATTTTCTATAGCTGAAAAACATGACGCGTCGCGTCGCTTCGACTCTACGCCAGAGTGAGTTGTGCCTTACGTACTATCACATCCTTTATCTCTAAGGGATCGTCTTCCTCCGTCGTAACTGCCTCCGTGGTGTAGTGGTTAGAGCGTTCGGCTCTTACCCGGAGCAACGACTTTGTGTTGTTGTCCTAGTTTGCTTAGGACTTCGGAGGGCACGTTAAGCCGTCGGTCCCGGTCACTGTCCTTGACATTGGTCGTTACCTAAAACCATGTCAGAGGCCTTTAAGGCGGTTTAAAAACTCTGACACTAGTGTTAGTCACTAACACACACGATAAGAAGAAGGGATCGTCTCTTGATCGTGTAGAGAAAAAAGGGGAGGGCGGGGGGGTTGGGAAACGCCACAAAATACAAGGAGGGATGTAATGAGATATCACATACATACATACGTATTATCACGCCTGTTTCCCACAGGGGTAGGCGGAAACTATGGACCTCCACTTGCTACGACTCTGACAAACCTTTTTTTTTATTTATTTTATCAAACTTTACTGTTCCAAAGTACAAATATACTTTTAACAAACGGTGGACTTAATGCTAAAAGCATTTTCTCCCAGTCAACCATAGCGATAATCTTTTGCTTCTACCTACACTTATCAATCTCTTCATATATTTTTTACCTACATTCTTCTACATTTATGTAAGTTTATGAGTATAAAGTATATGTGTTTGTATATGTATGTAATGTAGTTATATATGTCTAATCTTTTAAGATATAATAGTACGTACTTACTTCTACCTTTTAATTGAGTAAATGTCCTCTCAATCTATCGCAGGTTGACTGGAAGAGATCCCTACATGGGATAAGTCCGCCTTTGTGTATTTGTTCTTTCGAATTTTTGTATTTTATATTGTTTTTTGGTACAATAAAGTTATTACAAACAAACAATCTTCTTACCGATTTTAAGTTCTGATTATTCTGTCGAATTTTTAATGCTGATTTAAGAGGGCTTCTTTTTAAAAACGACGTAAGCTTTTTCCTTTTCTTTCAGTGCATATGTTCTTGAAAAAAAAAACTTTTTTTACAGGTACACGCACCTCGCACGCACGAGTGCGAGTTCTGCGGCAAGAACTTCGCCATGTCGTACAAGCTGGACCAGCACCGACTAGTGCACACTGGTAAGTGGCAGCATACGGCTTCTTCTTCTTATCGTGTGTGTTAGTGACTAACACTAGTGTCAGAGTTTTTAAACCGCCTTAAAGGCCTCTGACATGGTTTTAGGTAACGACCAATGTCAATACAGTGACCGGGACCGACGGCTTAACGTGCCCTCCGAAGCACGGATCATCTTACTTATCAGACAATTAGGTGATCAGCCTGCAATGTCCTAACCAAACTAGGACAACGACGCAAAGTCGTTGCCCCCGCCGGGCGGCCATACGGCGTGGAGATAAGATAAGAGATGATGAGACGAGATAAGATTCCTTTATTGCACCAACTAAGTATGACAATAATCAAAAGTATATTTTAGAAAAACAAATGTCGTATAGTAAATAAATTCCTCTATCTATATACGTAATCCATATTTGTGTATGACATAAGATAGAAAGTTGCGAAAATTGTTTTCGATCGAGACCACCGTAGCCCGTCAAAAACAGTCGCGTGACCCCCATGAACTCCCCTGGCGGCGGTACTACTAATTGATACATACATACTATCACGTCTTTATCCCTAATGGGGAGACAGAGCATTTTGGGTCTTGCGGTTCTATGCAGAGCCCAGGGCCGCAAGACCCAAAAGCCACTTTTAGCGTCATGGTGGGCGAGAAGATGTAAAAGCAATCAATACAGTGATGGGTTGCTAGCCGCATCGCCTGTTAACATGATTTGCATTTTTGCCCATTCCCTCGATCGGCTTTTACGATCTGCGTGGGAAGAGAAGCAGCTAGTAAATTCTAAGTTTTTTTATTTCTCTCAGACCAGCATGGGAGATTATGGGAATACTAATTGATCCCACGATTTTACTTTCGAGTCAACACTTTTTGTTTCAGAGTTTTTATTTTGACTAGCTAATTAGGTCTTACTAACGATTATGAAGTGGCCTTCGGCTCCAAAACCATTTAATATCACCGTGTATAGTAGTACTCTCTACTATATATGTATATGTATAGTACCTGCCTCTGTGGTGTAGTGGTTAGAGCGTTCGGCTCATACCCGGAGGTCGCGGGTTCGATCTCGGCGGGGGCAACGACTTTTGTTGTCCTAGTTTGGTTAGGACATTGCAGGCTGATCACCTGATTGTCCGATAAGTAAGATGATCCGTGCTTCGGAGGGCACGTTAAGCCGTCGGCCCCGGTCACTGTCTTTGACATTGGTCGTTACCTAAAACCATGTCAGTGGCCTTTAAAGCGGTTTAAAAACTCTAACACTAGTGTTAGTCACTAACACACACGATAAGAAAAGAAGTGTATAGTAGTAGGTATGAAGAAGCGGTGGCGAAGCGGTTTAGGGTTGGGCTAAATGTCAGCTCGATGTTTGTAAGTTTTATGAATATATGGGGGTTAGTAAGTCCGCTTCACAGACATATAAAGGGAAGCAGACTAAACACAATTGTATAATACAAAGAATGATAAGATAAGATAAAATTTCTTTATTGCACCAACTAAGTATTACAATAACCAAAAGTACATTATAAATATAGTAGGTACAAAGGCGGACTTATCACTAAAGTGATTTCTTCCAGCCAACCTTTGGGTAAAGAAGACTATAAAAGATGTGGGGGAGTTGGCGCAGTTAGAGCATTACAGTGTAGAAGGATACAAGTGTACAATTTAAATAATAGGAGTACATACTATAACCTATAAACGAACGTAAAATGCATAAACTATAGAATAGGTAAATACTACAGGGTGGCCAAATAACAGGTATACACTTTAGTTTTGTAATTTTATTCTATGAAATATAAAATATATCAAGTATTCCTTGTTAAATGTAATATTTAGGGCCGGCAGTTAAACATGGAAAATAATTACAGACAAATGTCCAATTCTAGCAGCATCACAGATGTGAACCCTTTTCATCGCGTTTTCATCACATTTTCACACATTTCGTGCGTTATCTCAGTGACTGTGTCTCGAAAATTTTGTTTTAATTGCTGAAGGTTCATTGGCCTGTTAGCATAGACACGTCCCTTTAGAAAGCCCCACAGAAAAAAGTCAGGAGCTGTTAAATCAGGCGATCTTGGGGGCCAATCAATGGCACCATTTCTCGAAATTAGTCGATTGAGAAAAATTCTTTTTAATGTTTCGTAAAACGTTTTAATAATTAAAACACGTTGTTCCGTCGTAAAACGCTCCATAATAAATTTGCCGTATCTACACAAAGTAATATTCATGCAACAACTGTCATATTTATCGCCAAAACAAAATGGCGGCAAAAAAAAGTTGTATACCTCCAAGTTGGCCACCCTGTATATATAATATAACTATAACTATAGAATGCTGCGTGGCATGAATTTACACTTAAACTACATAAGTTTTGTTGTTTTTCTTTAACTTAATTGGTAATATTTGGAACAAAAATAGTCCTGTACTATACTTATGAATGGGAAAGAGTACTTTAGTATACAAACATCCGCAATAACTGTTTATAAATATATTATTCAGGCAATTCAGAAATAACCTACGAGTGAAAAATTGCCACGCGTTCTAAGTGTGTAATGTTTGGTCTGCTTACCTTTATATGTCTGTGGTCCGTTTTTAGGGTTCCGTAGCCAAATGGCAAAAACGGAACCCTTATAGATTCGTCATGTCTGTCTGTCTGTCTGTCCGTCCGTCCGTCCGTATGTCACAGCCACTTTTTTCCGAAACTACAAAACCTATACTGTTGAAACTTGTTAAGTAAATGTATTATTTGAACCGCATTAAGGTCTTGATAAAAAAATAGAAAAAAGAACAATAAATTTTGAGGGTTCCCCATACTTAGAACTGAAACTCAATAATTTTTTTTTCATCAAACCCCTACGTGTGGGGTATCTATGAATAGGTCTTCAAAAATGATATTGAAGACCTATTAATATTTTTTTTTTCTAAACTAAAAATAGTAAGTAGTTTATTTTAATACGTCATAAGTCATAAACGGCAATTTAACTTTCATTCAATCAACTCAAATATAAAAATTAAAAAAATATACCACAAAACTTTTATATTATGTTATTTGCTATTACGGAACCCTTCATGGGCGAGTCCGACTCGCACTTGGCCGCTTATTACTTCTTAAGGTACGGAACCCTAAATAGGCAGTTTTTTTAAAATAATGACTGATTTTGCCCTCAGGTGAGAAGCCCCACAAGTGTGAAGTGTGTGGGAAGACATTCAGGGCGAGGTACTCGTTGAACACGCACATCCTCACGCACACTAGTAAGTGTATACTGTTACTTTCTTTCATATGTGTTAGTCTTTAACTGCCTCCGTGGTGTAGTGGTTAGAGCGTTCGGCTCATACCCGGAGGTCGCGGGTTCGATTCTCGGCGGGGACAACGACTTTGTGTCGTTCTAGTTTGGTTAGGACATTGCAGGCTGATCACCTGATTGTCTGATAAGTAAGATGATCCGTGCTTCGGAGGGCACGTTAAGCCGTCGGTCCCGGTCACTGTCTTTGACATTGGTCGTTACCTAAAACCATGTCAGAGGCCTTTAAGGCGGTTTAAAAACTCTGACACTAGTGTTAGTCACTAACACACACGATAAGAAGAGAGTACTGTTAGCGGCTCAAACCTATCCAAGGATTGGTTTTGGTCGACAGTTATCTTGCAGAGGTGACTCGGCAGTCATCATCAGGTCTTTTTGTCTCCACTGCAGGAGCACGACCCTCTCTGTACTACCAGAGGCCAGAGCAGCCAGAGGACTTGGCCTACACTCTCCTCGCTGGCCAGACGGGGTGGAGAGGTCTCATTGATGTTTATAAGATTTGTTTAGCTTGTATTTCCTAAGTCACCTTCTAATACATCCACGGGAGGACTTAAAGTTATAAACTGTTACTTTCTTTCATATGTGTTAGTCCTCGGGTTGGTTCTGGTCGACCGTCGACAATCGCTCTGGGTAAAAACTAGTCGCCTGGACCTTTTCGCCCATTCTCTCGATCGGCTTTTACGATCTGCGCGGGAAGAGAAGCAGCTGGTCGATTCTTAAGTTTTTTCTTTTCTCCCAGACCAGAATGGAAGGCAAATAAAAGATATACATGTTGAGTATTGTAGGTTATATTAAAGCACAATGATTCTATTCATATATTTGTCGTCGGATTTGTTGATGTAGCAGTTGGTGGGTTTTATGCAACGCCCGAACCGCTCCACGTATCTGAAAAAAGGGTAGTATTTATCATCATCACCATCAGGTCTTTCAGTCTCCACTGCAGGAGCACGACCCTCTCTGTACTACCAGAGCCATACTTGGCCGGAGCAGCCAGAGGATTGTATTCTGAAAATAATTATCTTTTACTTATTTAGGCACGCTGCAGCGTGTTAGAGCCAAGTTCAAAGAAAGTGTGTACACAAACCATTTCGGAGCACTTGTGACCCCTTTACAACTCGAAATCTTTTTGAAATTTACCACATACATTCATGTCCTCTAGCTTATCTTATATCCAATATTGTAGCTCAGACTGATTGATAAATAACATATAATCCAGGGTATCAGCTTCCTGCATACCAAATTTTATCAAAATTGGTCCAGCCGTTTGCGCGTGAAGAAGTGACAAACACTAAACACACAAAAAAAAACACACACACTCACAAACTTTCGCCTTTGTAATATTAGTGTGATGTTATAATATTTAAATAAACAAATTAACCTGGAGTAAGAATGATATAGGCTGCGGTGAGAATAATAAAGGCTAGTAATATATATATATAGACGACCTCCGTGGCGTAGTGGTCACCATGCTAGTCCGCCACCCAGAGGTCCTGGGTTCGATTCCCGGTCAGGGCAAGTTGGAAAATGGCCTTTTTCAAATTGTCCTGGGTCTTGGATGTTTATCTATATATGTATTTGTTATAAAATATAGTATCGTTGAGTTAGTATCCCATAACACAAGTCTCGAACTTACTTTGGGGCTAACTCAATCAGTGTAATTTGTCCCTATATATTTATTTTTATTTATTTATTTACTAGCCGAAGCCCGCTACTTCGTTCGCGTGGACTTTATGTCTCTGAAAAATGCTCATCAGGCTGAACAACTATTACTAAGGCGGCATTTTTATATCTCTTATAGTTTTGCTGGACCATTATGGTACTGCATCAGGCGTTCCATTTTTCAAAATCATTTATACCCTATATGTTGCCCAGGCTTAATAGCTATTTAACAAAAAAAGTTTCATTCGAATCCGCCCAGTATTTCCGGAGATTAGCGTGTACAAACTGACAAACAGACAAACAGACAAACAGACAAACAGACAAACAGACAAACAGACAAACAGACAAACAGACAAACAGACAAACAGACAAACAGACAAACAGACAAACAGACAAACAGACAAACAGACAAACAGACAAACAGACAAACAGACAAACAGACAAACAGACAAACAGACAAACAGACAAACAGACAAACAGACAAACAGACAAACAGACAAACAGACAAACAGACAAACAGACAAACAGACAAACAGACAAACAGACAAACAGACAAACAGACAAACAGACAAACAGACAAACAGACAAACAGACAAACAGACAAACAGACAAACAGACAAACAGACAAACAGACAAACAGACAAACAGACAAACAGACAAACAGACAAACAGACAAACAGACAAACAGACAAACAGACAAACAGACAAACAGACAAACAGACAAACAGACAAACAGACAAACAGACAAACAGACAAACAGACAAACAGACAAACAGACAAACAGACAAACAGACAAACAGACAAACAGACAAACAGACAAACAGACAAACAGACAAACAGACAAACAGACAAACAGACAAACAGACAAACAGACAAACAGACAAACAGACAAACAGACAAACAGACAAACAGACAAACAGACAAACAGACAAACAGACAAACAGACAAACAGACAAACAGACAAACAGACAAACAGACAAACAGACAAACAGACAAACAGACAAACAGACAAACAGACAAACAGACAAACAGACAAACAGACAAACAGACAAACAGACAAACAGACAAACAGACAAACAGACAAACAGACAAACAGACAAACAGACAAACAGACAAACAGACAAACAGACAAACAGACATACAGACATACAGACATACAGACATACAGACATACAGACATACAGACATACAGACATACAGACATACAGACAAACAGACATACAGACAAACAGACAGAATTTTTTTTTAGATTCTTACTCTATTACTACGTCTCCATCGCCCCCCATATATTTAATGTACAGACACACTTTTTTTACTGTTTTATTATATGTATAGATAATGGAAAAAATGCAGGCTAAGCCGGGGTTGATTATGATGTAGGCTGGGTTAAGAATAATATAAGCTGGGGTGAGAATGATATAGATTGGAGTGAGAATCATATAGATTGGAGTTAGAATGACTGTGGTGAGAACGATATAGGCTTGGAATGGGAATAAAGCAGGCTGAGGTGGATATGATAAAGGCTGGGTTAGGAATAATATAAGCTGGAGTGAGAATGATATAGATTGGAGTGAGAATCATATAGTTAGGACGATTGGTCAGGGTTAAACTGGGTAAGTGTACTCACCCCAGCCCTCGTATGCGTGAAACGCGTGCGACAGGTATTTCACCACCAAAGCAGGCTGAATTAAAAATGATATAGACTGAGGTAAGAATGATATAGACTGGAGTGAGGATCATGTAGATTGGAGTAAGAATGATATACATTGGGGTGAAAATTATATATAGGTTGGACGATTGGTAAGGGTACTCACCCCGGCTGGCAGAAGCTACCGGTACGTAAGTCGTGAGGCAGTGCTGCGAGCGCAGCTGTATGACGAGGTGGATCCTAAATAATATGATGTAGGTTTGGTTAAGAATAATATAATGAGAATGATATAGACTGGGGTGAGAATGATATAGACCGGGGCGAGGATGATATAGACTGGGGTAAGTAACAATGATATAGGTTAGGCGATTGGTTGTTGTGGCGATGTCCTCGTATGCGTGAAACGCGTGTGATAAGTATTTGACCATCAAAGCAGGCTGAGGTGAATATGATGTAGGCTGGGTTAAGATTAATATAAGGTGGAGAAAGAATTATATAGACTGATAGATTCGGCGAGAAATATATATAGGTTGGGCGATTGGTCAGGGTAAAAATGGGTATTACTCACCCCGGCTGGCAGAAGCACCCCGGTACGTAAGTGGTCAGGCAGTGCTGCGAGCGCAGCTGTATGACGACGTGGATCCGCTTGATGTCCTCGTATGCGTGAAAGGCGTGCGATAAGTATTTGACCATCAAAGCAGGCTGAGGTGGGGTTAAGATATGGTGGGGTGACAATGATATAGACGGGTGAGAACGATAATATAGACTGGATCGAAAATCATATAGATTGGAGTGAGAATGATATAGACTGGGGTGAGAATGATATGGACTGGGGTGAGACTGATATAGACTGGGGTGAAAATGATATAGACTAGGGCGAGATTCGGCGAGAATTATATACAGGTTGGGCGATTGGTCAGGGTAAAAATGGGGATTACTCACCCCGGCTGGCAGAAGCACCCCGGTACGTAAGTGGTCAGGTAGTGCTGCGAGCGCAGCTGTATGACGACGTGGATCCGCTTGATGTCCTCGTATGCGTGAAACGCGTGCGATAAGTATTTGACCACCAAAGCAGGCTGAGGTGAATATGATGTAGGCTGGGTTAAGAATAATATAAGCTGGGGAAAGAATGATATAGACTGGAGTGAGAATGGTATAGACTGGAGTGAGGATCATATAGATCAGAGTGAGAATGATATACTCTGGGGTGTGAATGATATGGACTAGGGTGATACTGATAAAGGTTGGGTGATTGGTTAGGGTAAAAACTGGGTAAAAGTACTTACCCCGGCTGGCAGAAGCACCCCGGTACGTAAGTGGTCAGGCAGTGCTGCGAGCGCAGCTGTATGACGACGTGGATCCGCTTGATGTCCTCGTATGCGTGAAACGCGTGCGACAGGTATTTGACTACCACCTTGAGGTCAAATTTGCCCAACTCCAGGTCTTTCTTACCGATCATCGTGATCATCAGTTTCTGTTAATAGTTTCATTCGTTTAGTTTAATTGATTTGTTAATAGTTTTTTAGTTTTTGTTAGTTTTTTGGGTTTTATCGGTTTTTAGATAGAATAACCGGCCAAGTGCGAGTCGGACTCGAGCACATAGGGAGCCCCCTTTAAATATTTATTTTATTATATTTATTTTATGTATTTTTTTTATTTCTATTTTTAAATAAAAATACAACTGAGTATTTTGTGAATATTTCAAGTGCTGTTGCCATTATTGATATCGAGAAAAAAGGCCAAAAAATCGCGTTTGTTGTATGGGAGCCCCCCTTAAATATTGATTATTTATTTTGTTTTTAATATTTGTTGTTATAGCGGCAACAGAAATACATAATTTTTAAACTTTCAACTGTATAGCTATCGCGGTTCTTGAGATACAGCCTGGTGACAGACAGACAGACAGACAGCGAAGTCTTAGTAATAGGGTCTCGTTTTTATCCTTTGGGTACGGAACCCTGGGTCTGATTTGAGTTGTTGGAAACTTACTTATTGTAAATCCCATTGAGAAGGTTAGTTTTGACGTTTAAAAAAGAGTATCTAATTTTAGTTGTTGGAAACTTTTATTTTGATTACCATCATCATCAGGTCTTTTAGTCTCCACTGCAGGAGCACGACCCTCTGTACTACCAAAGCCATACTTGACCAGAGCAGCCAGAGGACTTGGCTTGGGAGGACTTGGAGAGTATTGTCACAGAATTAATAATAGTATTACATACAGAACGGAAACTCGCACCGTCCCCCGCAATCTGGTGTCCCCGCAACCCTTCCCCCGTTATTGTGAGGTGTAAGTGGCAGTAAAACAGGGTTATTGGTAGTCGCACGTTCACATTACGCGAGTCACTTAAGATTATTGAATTATAATGGTGAGAAACTGCGCACATTATCATTGTATATCCACGGAAAACAATAAATAACGAAAATTTTATAGATTTCCGAGTGATGAAAACAGGTAAGCAAAGCAACAAATTCTGTGGTGGCGACCCTGATTGTTTAACTCACACATTTGACGTGTGCACGGACGGATTGTTTCGTTTGTAGTAGTACTAGGTACATATGCTGCTCTGTTTGTATGAAGTGCCATACCTGTGGTATTGTGATTAGCTATCAGGCAAATCCTTACCTTCGTAGTTTCCCAAGAAACAGTAGAATTAGTATACTTGCTCAAAGTAGCGGATATAATACTAATCGTCTCGTCGACGTCGAAGCCATTCTTAGCGGCTATACACTTCCTCAAGCTCCCTTTGTCAGCCATCTTGAAAAACCTGTAACACTTCCCATTCTCGAAGCTTCGACGCTTGTCCGCCATTTTGGTTTTGATTTCGTTGTAGGTTTCGTCCAAGATGGCGTCGTGTGTAGAGTTTGGGTTTTCTTTGTACATTATGCGTATGTCTTTGCCAATTTTTTCCTGTAAACATACACATTTATGTCTTTACAAACCGACTTTCATAAAGGAGGAGTTATGAATTCGTCGTGATCTTTTTAGGGTTCCGTAGCCAAATGGCAAAAACGGAACCCTTATAGATTCGTCATGTCTGTCTGTCTGTCTGTCCGTCCGTATGTCACAGCCACTTTTTTCCGAAACTATAAGACCTATACTGTTGAAACTTGGTAAGTAGATGTATTATGTGAACCGCATTAAGGTTTTGACACAAAAATAGAAAAAAAAACAGTAAATTTTAGGGGTTCCCCATACTTAGAACTGAAACTCAAAAATTTATTTTTCATCAAACCCATACGTGTGGGGTATCTATGGATAGGTCTTCAAAAATGATATTGAGGTTTCTAATAGCATTTTTTTCTAAACCGAATACTTTGCGCGAGAGACACTTCCAAAGTGGAAAAAAGTGTCCCCCCCCCCGTAACTTCTAAAATAAGAGAATGATAAAACTAAATAAAATATATGTTGTTCATTACCATGAAAACTACCAGCGAAAATTGGTTTGAACGAGATCTAGTAAGTAGTTTTTTTTTAATACGTCATAAATCGTAAACGGCAATTTACCTTTCATTCAATCAACTCAAATATAAAAATTAAAAAAACATAAGTACTACAAGACTTTTATATTGTTATTTGCTACTACGGAACCCTTCATGGGCGAGTCCGACTCGCACTTGGCCGCTTATTTAGGGTTCCGTACCTTTAGGGTAAAAACGGGGCCTTATTACTGTCTGTCACCAGACTGTATCTCATGAACGGTTATAGCTAGACAGCTGAAATTTTCACAGATGATGTATTTCTGTTGCTGCTATAACAAATAGTAAAAAAAAACATGGCGCTGACATACAACCAACGTGATTTTATACATGGTATAATAAAATAAGGTATTCTCTTCCTGTGATAGCTGATGACGTAGGTGAAACTTGACTACGGCATCAGTTTGTTATGTTGCCAATGTGTAAAATTGAATTACCCGAGCGTAATGCATTTTTGAACTTTATATACCAATTTCGAATTAATAATCCATTATATCAATTTATAACATATTGAATTGATGAATCACGCGAGAATCGCGAGATACTAAATACCTAAATTGCTTAAAATTTTATTTAGTATTCATGAACTAATTGAGAAAGTCCTTTACGAGTAATTTACTGAAAAGAACAATCAGTGGCAACACTTGGTGACGTAGTCAAGTTTCGTAATCTCGGGAAGAGAATACCTATTTTGTTATACCATGATTTTATATATCGGAAATCGAAAACAAAATGTTTTTAAAATCTGATGGAGGGGGAAACTGTTAAGTTACAGAAAAAGGATGCACGTACAGCGCTCTTGACGTCACTGCTATAGATCACGCGCGTGCGAGAGTGTGATGTCCTCACCACGCTCCTACTCTTATATTTCAAATGCTCATTATTACTACTTAATTAATTAACCAATTTACTCGTTGTTTTTCAAAAAATATTTTTTTCAGTGATATTTTTTGTTTCGTACAACGTGGAAGGGACACACCCGTAATAAATTGAACCACGGGCTTTAGAAGATCACTAATATATTGGAATAAAAAAAACCTAAAAAGAACAAAAAAAAATTGGCATTTCCGTAGGCATTTCCATACTAAAGTGTGCAGCCGCACTTTATATGGGAATGTCCTTTCACCATTGTATAAAATACTAACTGTATCCGCGGGCTTCGCTCCCCGTGGAAATATCTGAATAAAGAGTACCCTATGTTCTTCCAGAGTCTAAAACTAGTAGTTCGCCACGAACTTAGACCTCGCGATTATGTCTTCTACTACCAAGCAAAGCAAGCAAGCCGTCCAATACACTACAATTGAACACATTTAACCGACTAAACAAATTAAAAAAAACTTTGAACAAGCAAGACAACACAAAGTCATACGATTCTAGAAAAAATTAAGTCAATCTTGTAAACTTACGAAAAAAAAAAACCGAGTTCTAAAAAAATTTTGTTGGACACAGATCTACTTATTGTTTATTTGTGAACTATATGGTATTGAATGTATGCAACAAATATTTGTCAATTTTCTTCTTTTCTTAAAAATTGTGGTCAAGACATTGGCCTTGTAACTCGGAAGTCGCGGGTTTAATTCCCACGGGAGAAATGCATTTTTAAGAAAGTTGTTCAGTAACCCGGACTGAATTCACCCATAAATAGTTTTAGTATATTTTGTAAGAAGATTTGTATTGTATATCCGTCACGGCTCAGTCAGCTAGACTTCGCGAGTCACCCTAAACCCGTTCAAGTATAACGTATAAAAAAGTTACCCAGACAAAAAAGTTGCTCAAATAAAAAAAATGCGTTTTTATAATGGCAACAAAAAAGTCTAATGAAATTTTTAAAAATATTTTGAAATAGCGGATATATGACAGTTTTAAAATTTTAAGCCCCCATATTTCCGCCATTTTGAAAAAATTCGAGAAACTGGCTCGACAAAAAAATTCTACTTAGTTGCTGAACCTGCTTACAAAATTTAATGAGAATCGGTTACGAAATGCGATCTGTAGGCGAGAACAGACAGACAGACAGACAGACAGACGGACAAAAGAATTTTTGGCTAATCTCGAAACTGAGACGCTTCGCTCGCTTCGCTCGCTCGGTCAACTATATCCATACCAAATTTCATTCAAATCGGTTCAGTAGTTTAGGCGTGAAGAGGTAACAAACAAACAAATAAACAAACTCACTTTCGCATTTATAATATTAGTAGGAAGTAGGATTAACAAAAAACATTAACAGTAATATAGCTTTTTTTTGACGTGAAAACTTCTTTAGCGGCGTTGTGCACTTTAGTGCACGAGTAAAAATTATAAACTCGCGTCAGGACACGTGGCCTGATCGAAAATTCGTAAGACGGCGCATGGCGCTTGCGCGAATGTTCGTGTGTGTTTATGTTAGAGCGTGCTACGCGCATCCATGGATGGTGGCAGCTGATGGCTCGACCGTCTGTGTAGTGGCCATACTGCTGTGTATTTGAAAATGATTTTGTTGAAAATGAATTTGGTCATGCTTGTGACATTTGTGACAGACTGTGGTTCAGAAAAGATTTGAAATATTTTATACTGATAATTAAAGCAATTCGTGCAAAATTATTCCCTAACCATTCCAAAATATCAAAAATGCACAACGTTAATATTCAAGTTTTCACTTCTGCCGGCACTCCCAGAGTGCAACCCGTCGTTTTTTTTTTTAAATTAAAACAACGAACCTGTCTCATGTTCGTCAAGCTGTCCAGGTACTGTTCCATAGAACTCACTGTGTTCTCATAGCTCTTGTCCACGTGCGAGATCCTTTCCACGTCTATGATTTTTAGTCTGTAACATATTTATTACATACATACATACTATCACGTCTTTATCCCTAACTAGAGGCAGCGCGCGGCTTCGCCCGCGTTAACCACGCGAGTGAAGTCGCGGGCGTGATGCAATATAGCCTATAGCCTTCCTCGATAAACGACCTATCTAATACCGAAAGAATTTTTCAAATCGGACCAGTGGTTTCTGAGATTAGCGCGTTCAAACAAACAAACAAACAAACTCTTTAGCTTTATATATTAGTATGGATGGGGCAGACAGAGCATTTTGGGTCTTGCGGTTCTATGCAGAGCTCAGGGCCGCAAGACCCAAAAGCCACTTTTAGCGTCATGGTGGGCGAGAAGATGGAAAAGCAATCAATACAGTGATGGGTTGCTAGCCGCATCGCCTGTTAACTCGATTCGCATTTTTGCCCACATATTTATTTATTGTGAAAATTAAGTACGAGACATTTTACAAGCGTTTATTTAACTTTCAATGTATCTTGTATGTGTATGTATGTTTGTTTAGGTCAAATCTTGTAACTCAATTTTCAACCAGTTATCCTCAACTGATAGACTTGAAATTTTGTACAATAAGCAAGTTTCCTGGGTCAAAAATAAATTATTTGGCACTGTTAAAAGAATAAAATGTCACAAAATAATGTCACTTGTCATTGATCATATCCATTCTCAACGTGATATAAGATTTAATAATGCGGAAAAACTGATATTAAGAGCGCTATTTGACTCTTAAGAAACTATGACGTCATTCGTTTTTATTTCATACAAATTCCATAGAAAATGTTTGTTTTGACGTTTAGAAAAAAGTGTCTGATTTGATTTGTTGGAAACTTCTTTATTGTGTAAGTCACAATGTTATGAAGTCAATGAGCTGTTCTGATGATGGAGCCGGGGGATATTCGACGGAACTCAGGTATAAAACAACATAACCTCATTGAGTAGGGCTCGTTTGATTTGTATTTATGTTATGTCCCTTCCGCGATGTATGTATGTTTTATATTGCATTGTTTTGGTAAATCATCATCAGGTCTTTTTGTCTCCACTGCAAGAGCACAACCCTCTCTGTACTACAAGAGCCGTACTTGGCCAGAGCAGCCAGAGGACTTGGCCTACACTCTCCACGCTTTCCAGACGTGTTGGAGCGATGTCATTGATGTTTTTAAGCTTTGTTTAGCTTGTATTACCTTAGCCGCCTTCTACGACATCCACGGGAGGACTTGTAGTGGCCCTATTCTACTCTGCCGGAAACCACACGGTTTTGTTGAATGTTACCTGTTAATAGCACTTATGACATTGGCACAATTCACTGGACATGAGTATCCGAGTGGGATCCAGCTCGTGGCCATATTGTCCCAGCAGTGTACTCGGGAGTCTGAAAGAAGTGAAATTCATTTTTAGTGATTTTTTTTTAAATAGCCATCATGTTTCTTGCTGCCTAAAGGCATCCACACATTTCTCGAGCTCCTGCGTGCTTCGAAATGCACGTTAAGTCGTTGATCTCGATTGTTATCATTAAATCAGACATCTGTTCTGTCTGTCTCTGTGTTCGTTTGAGAGCTTCGCTGCATACAGACACATTAACGAACAGACAGACCGACAGACATTTGCGTCAAATTAATAACAACCTCTTTTTTTGGTTTTAAAAGAAATAATAATTGGCAGGCAAATAAAATAAGACAATCGAGTTTCAAGCCTTCATTAATTACTTTTGAACCAATTTTCATCTTACATAGCTGTGGGCTAGCAACATTATAAGAAAGAGAGCGACACTATATGTAAGGTGATACATACATACATACTATCACGTCTTTATCCCTAATGGATAGAAGAAGAAGAAGAAGATCCCTAATGGGACAGACAGAGCATTTTGGGTCTAGCGGCTCTATGCAGAACCCAGGGCCGCAAGACCCAAAAGCTACTTTTAGCGTCATGGTGGGCGAGAAAATGGAAAAGCAATCAATACAGTGATGGGTTGCTAGCCGCATCGCCTGTTAATATGATTTGCATTTTTGCCCATTCCCTCGATCGGCTTTTACGATCTGCGTGGGAAGAGAAGCAGCTGGTACATTCTAAGTTTTTTTTTTATTTCTCCCAGATCAGCATGGGAGATGTAAGGTGATGTATGAAAGAAAAGGATAAATATTGTTAGAAGAATGAGAGAGGCATATAGGTTAAGTGTAGGTGTGAAAGAGAGGGATGAAAGGAAGTAAGTAGATATAATTAAAAATACAAGATGGCGAACGACGACTAGATGCTAAGACGTGTGTGTATTAAGTTTGAAGAAATAAAAGAAGAAAGTTTCAGAAATTGCTTTCATTCACCACCCCGCCCCCATATAGCTAATCACCGCAAGGAAACTTTCTGCCACGTATAAAAACCGCATCGAAATCGGTCCATCAATTCGAGAGCTACGATGCCACGGACGGATATTGGCGCCAAATTTCTCTTTTTTAAACCGTTCCGTTACCGCCAATACCAGACAATAGACGTGGACATTTATTAAGAGTCCCCCGACCCTAGACCAAAATACAACTTTCCATACAAACGTAGTCTACGTTTTATTTCAAAACGACATGTCCGATTTGGGCAAAATTTTGTAATTTCAAAGATATTGCAATTATCTAGGTTTATAACTGGTTTCCGACAGTAAAAATATGAACTTGAAATAGAATATAGTGTTTTATATCATTTTTGACCATTAGTATGGGAAACTTCTAAATCGTTATATTTTCTTTCCAGTTCATAATTTTAGTATAGGAAACCAGTTATAACCCTAGATAACTGCAATTTCTTTACAATTACCATTTTTTACCGGAATCTGACATGTGGTTTCAAAATTAAACGTAGACTACGTTTGTATGGAGAAGTCTAGGGTAAGGGGGGGACTCCTAATGTCGTGCGGTACTTAAAGCCATACCCAAGTTTTCCGGGGTCCAGTGGCGCCCCCATTTGAAATAAATCATTTGAAAGGAAACGGTGATATCATTTAAAATTTCGTCTTGATCAAACCCTAGATAACCCTTTTAATTATTTTATGAACTACTGTTTATAATTTAAAGTGCGAACGTAAAGCTTTTCTACGCACATTAGCTAAAAGTGGCCGTTTTTCGCAAATGTGCGTAGAAAAGTTTCACGTTCGCACTTTAAATTATAAACAGTAGTTCATAAAATAGTTAAAAGGGTTATCTAGGGTTTGATCAAAACGAAATTTTAAATGATATCACCGTTTCCTTTCAAATGATTTATTTTAAATGAGGGCGCCACTGGACCCCGAAAAATTCAGGTAGCCCCTTAACCGGTTAAAATAAAATACTTTATGATTTACCTGCTGTATACATTTGAAGCAGCAACCAAATAAAAGTAATTAACATATTCACTTAGACTAGTAATACTACCGCCAGTTCGGAGTCATAATTAGAAAACGAATGAAGCTATTACGTCTAATTGACCGTGACATTAGTAGTAATTACTATGTTTTTCCATTTTTCGATAGCCACAGTTAAACGGGGTGACAATTTCGTGAACGCGCCACAGAATAAATACTTAGTACTAAAGTACAGTAGTCTTACTTAGCAAAGGATTTTTAAGAAATATCTAGATAGATAGATAGATAAAACTTTTATTTGTGGCTATAGTCACACACATACAGAATAAAGATACAAAAATTACAAAACAAAACATGTAAAAACAACGTATTGAGGACATATATCAACAACTTTGTATCTATGTGCTACAGCAGTCCAAAAAGGTCATAGCTCAGTGATTCGTGCTGCTCAAAGAGTAGCTCACTGATTTTCAGCTACGGCCTGTCAAGTGCGAGGTCTAAGATCTACTCAATGTCGTTAGCGATATGGTTTAGTTTAGCTCGCGTCAGAACTCGACACCTCTTCGTTTAGATACCTAGAAGTGCATTTCAAGCCAATTTCATTTTTATAGCTCTAGACATAAGATTCACGTCACTGAATTTGCCACTTCGAAGTGGTCGCCGCGCGCATTTAAGTATATTTTCGATACCTGAACGGGGAGTGATACAGGCCTGCTATTATTCACGTACAGAAGTCCCACTCAACAAAGAAATTCAAATAAATACCTACTCAATGTGGTAAGCGATATGGTTTAATTTAGCACGCGTCAGAACTCGATACCTCTTCGTTTAGATACCTAGAAGTGCATTGCAAGCCAATTTCATTTTTATAGCTCTAGACATACGATTCTCGTTACTGAATTTGCCATTTCGTGACCGCGCCACAGAATAAGTTCTCAAGTACAGAAGTCCCACTCAACAAAGAAATTTAAAGAAATACATACTCAATGTGGTTAGAGATATGGTTTAATTTAGCTCGTCCAATGCAAGCCGTAATATCCAATGCAAGCCAATTTCATTCTTATTATTCTCGACGAACGATTTATATAATTGAATTTATTGTCTTATGTGTATACAGAATTGACTAAGAAACAATCTCCTAACACTGAACTTAGGTAAAACAAATTATATGGCCTTTACTAAATACAACAATACCCAACCAAGTCCCACCTACCAAATTAAGATGCACTCATGCAATAACCCCAAAGGTACATGCTCGTGTATAAGAATTGAAAAAGTGGACAGTACTAAATATCTTGGTGTTGTAGTGGACCAACGGCTTACCTGGCACGCGCATCTTGAAGTTACAATGAACAGAATGCGTAAACTAATATGGGTCTTCAAAAAACTAAGACATGTCGCCGATCGGAAACTTTTAAACCAAATATATGTGTCACTAGCCCAGTCTATTCTAACATACTGCATACCTGTTTGGGGTGGCGCTACTAAAATGAAATTTCTGAAATTAGAAAGAACTCAAAGAGCGCTACTTAAAGTCATCAACTTTAAACCATACAGGTTTTCTACAGAGGATTTATACAAGATATGTGATACGCTCTCGGTAAGGAAACTCTACATATTAAAAATAATACTTAGACTTCACAAGAGACTGCCATACGATGCCTCTAAGTTAACGCGGAGAAGAAAAAATAATGTGGCACCGACTGCTTCCTTTAAGAGTAAATATGCCAAAAGACAATACACCAGTCGATCGGCTTACTTATATAACAATGTAAATACACTATTGGATATCTATCCCAGTACAAAACGGTCCTGTAAAAAATCGCTAACGATGTTATTAAAAGGTTGGAACTATGACGAAACTGAAGCGTTCATAAAATAATATCCTAGAGATACACAGTAAAACTTAGTTTTTTTTTAATTTTTTTTTATTAATAATTTACTAACATGTGATATATAATATAATTCCTTTTAATTGTGTTTATTTGTAACGTAATAATTCTTAATATGTATACAGTTCTATTCAAATTTGTAACTAAATAGTAGGTATTATTAGAATTTAATAACCAAACAATGTAATTATCTTGACTAATAACAATAAATTAATTCAATAATTATTTTTAAATATAAATATTTAATATTTATTATCTAACAATGTTATAACAACTTGGTTTATGTAATGTCATACAGTTTTATTAATAGTTAAAACTTTTGTATAGAGAGCGGGTATCACTAACACAAGCATATCCATGCTTTAAAGTGATTCCCATCGACTTTCAGACAAATTGTAAACTTAAGTACTGAATAAACTATTTTTCATTTTCATTTTCATTTCATTTACCACTCCGGAGTGGTCGCCGCGCGCATAGTAATAATGTAGGTATATTTTCGATACCTAAACGGGGAGTGACACAAGCCTGCTATTACTCACGTACAGAAGTCTCACTCAACAAAGAAATTCAAAGAAATACCTACTCAATGTGGTTAGCGATATGGTTTAATTTAGCTCGCGTCAGAACTTCGCATCTTTTCGTTTAGATGTCCAATGCAAGCCAATTTCATTCTTATTGCTCTGGATAAACGATCTATATAATTAATCCGGAGTGCTCGCATACTGTAATAATGTAGATATATTTTCAATACCTAAACGGGGAGTGAGGCTGCGTTTCCACTGAAGCGGAGCAGAGCGGAGAGGAGAGAAATTGGCCAATCACAATGCTCGAAATCTCCGCTTCGCTTCCATTCGAACAGCGGAGCGGAGATTTCGAGCATTGTGATTGGTCAATTTCTCTCCTCGCCGCTCTGCTCCGCTTCAGTGGAAACGCCTCCTAACACAGGCCTGACCGCGGTTACCGCGCAACCGACGCGCGGTGAGGGGATTGAAATTTGAACTTTGCTACCTTGTAAATAAAGTTCACATTTGAAATCACTGAACACTGTGTATTAAAATAAATCTATGACTTTTTTTTCATTAACACATTGCAGGACACTCGGCCAGGCACAAAAGAAATAACAATTGAATTACGTCCACAGCCGTAAGTGTCCTGCAATGTGTTAAATTATTGCCAATACTTTCAATATTTTTTATAGTCCATATTCGTTGTCCTCGACGGAAGTAAGTAGTCCATATTCAATTTAAAAATTATAACAATCCGAAACCGAAAGCTGAAGGACGTTTTTAATCGCTCAAAAAATGTAAGTAAATTCGTTTTGAGGCTTTCAAATCTGGTGGAAAGGAACTGTCAAGTAACAGAAAAAAGATATGCGTATTGGTTAGATGTACATTAGGTATGGCGCGTACGAAAGAGATAGCGATATGTCTCCAACCAATACATATATATCTGTTGACCAATATATCAGCAATATCCTAACCAGACTGGAAATTTTTCACAAAGTAAGCTTCCCAGTGGCATTCGAACCTACGACCTCAGGATCACAAGGCGAACGCCTTAATAATATCCCAATCCAATTTTGCTCCAGCGTCAAAGACCTCGGGCTCCACATTGACACAAACCTCCGTTGGGATGTTCACATTGCAGAGGTAGCTGGAAAGGTAACGGGGGCTCTCCGCTCCTTGTACAGATTAAAGAACTTTCTCTCTATTAATAATAAGACTATGTTGGTGTACTCTCTTATTTTTCCTATTATAGATTACGCGGATGTATGTTACTCGGATCTAAATTGTAACTTCCTTAACAAACTAGATAGACTCCAGAATAATTGTCTGAGATTTATATTCGGACTACGTAAGTATGACCATGTGTCGTCTTACCGGTCTAAACTCAAATGGTTACCTATCCGTCAACGTCGCAATTTGCATGTTCTCACGACGCTATTCTCTATACTCTTCGACCCAAAAACTCTGATGTATCTTAAAAACAAGTTCACTTTTCTGGCTGATACCCATCTCAGAGTTCTTCGTTCTTCCAACAATCTTCTTCTTGATGTACCTCGCAGCCGGAGTGGGTTCTTCGATCATTCATTCACCAAACAAGCCGTGATGCTATGGAACGCCCTTCCCGTTGATATCCTGAAAGCCCCTAGTCGCCAAGCGTTTAAGAGTGCTGTGCGCGCTCATTATCTTCACCAACTGTCATAGAGTATTATAAATATTTATGTAGTTTATGTAGATTTTATGTTTTATGCCAAATTTGTGTATTATTTACATGTATGTTTATAAATACTTATAGATATATAAATAAAATTATACTTAGTTAAATAGATTTAATTAGAATGTGTCTTGTCGTCCAAAATTAGCTTTTTTCGGCATCACCTGTAGGTTGACTGGTAGAAAAGGCCCCGGGCCTTAAGTCCGCCTGTTACAATTTTTGTAATAAAGTTAAATAAATAAATAAAATAAACGCCTTTATCACTGGGTCACGGAGGCAGTCGGCGTGTTAATATGTATGTATGTATGTATGTTGTTGTTGCAGATGAGAAGCCCTACAAATGTCAGTACTGTCCATACGCCTGCCGCGACAACTCCACCCTGAGGCGCCACCATGAACGGCACACCGGCACCCTGAAGTGGTACGAGTGTCCCTACTGCGACAAAAAGTGAGTATTCAGTTCACACAGAGCGCTTTTGCCGTTGACTGTTTGTCTTTAACCAAATGCTTGACTAGATATCATCTTCATCATCAGGTCTTTTTGTCTTTACTGCAGGAGCACGACCCTCTCTGTACTACCAGAGCCATGCCTGGCCAGAGCAGCCAGAGGACTTGGCCTACACTCTCCTCGCTGGCCAGACGGGTTGGAGAGGTCTCGTTAATGTTTATAAGCTTTGTTTAGCTTGTATTCCCTAAGTCGCCTTCTACGACATCCACGGAATGACTTGGAGTGGTCCTATTCTACTCTGCCGGAAACCACACAGCATGACACTACTAGTATATAGTACATTGTGGTGTAGGAGGCGACTGTGTTCAAACATGGTTGGATTAGGACTCTAAATGGAGCTGTTCTTTTCAGATATTACAACAGAACGCTGCTCAAGAACCACGTAGCCGAGCGCCACTTCGATACCGACCTGAAGGTCATACCGTGCCCGCAGTGCTTCGGCAAGTTTAGGACGCCCGGCGCGCTGAGCAGGCATATCGTAAGTATAAAGATAAAGATAATTTATTTTCCAAACATGTGTTACAAGATATTAGTACATTCAGTTTCGTCCGAAATTAAAAAAGTTATAGGTCTATGGCTAGAAGACATGTGCTGTTATGGGGAATAGACTATAGACTTTCCTGAAATCATAAATTATGTATGTTCTTATATTAGTGTTCGTAACTATTTAAAAGACACATAACAGTAGAGGAGTAGAAAAATACGTTAAAAATATCACAGATTTTAGACGTGGTGTAAGTATAGTAGTGGATTTCTCCGAAGGGCGTAAACTGCGTCAAGTGGGAACACGCGACGTGTTCAGTCTATCTCTTTCGCACGTAGAGTTTGTGACAGAGATATACTGAAAACGTCACGTGACCGGACCATGTGTGCTCCTGCAGTGGAGAATAAAAGACATAAAGATAAAGAGATTATATTTTTCTAGAAAACCGTCCATGAGAGGGCTCTGCGCGTCAAATGTGAGGTGTGCGGGCAGGAGGTGGCGAACAAAAACAACATGGCGGCGCACATGCGCGTGCACATACAACTTCGCCCGTACAAATGCAAGTTTAAGAAGTGTCACATGAAATTTAAGGATATGGTGAGTATTTCGTGTTTGTAAGTGGCTGATACTCAATTAGAGTTTTATGGGTCACTAGATAAATAAATAGTACCTGGGCGACCCAGCTTTACTCGGTTATATTTCAAACATTAACTACATTTATTCCCATGGTCTGGTCTGCTGGTCTGGGAAAAATAAAAAAACTTAGAATGTACCAGCTGCTTCTCTTCCCACGCAGATCGTAAAAGCCGATCGAGGGAATGGGCAAAAATGCAAATCATGTTAACAGGCGATGCGGCTAGCAACCCATCACTGTATTGATTGCTTTTCCATCTTCTCGCCCACCATGACGCTAAAAGTGGCTTTTGGGTCTTGCGGCCCTGGGCTCTGCATAGAACCGCAAGACCCAAAATGCTCTGTCTGCCCCATTTAAAGACGTGATAGTATGTATGTATGTATTAACTACATTTTTTTTAAACTTGTCTAAAAACAATAAAAATATAAAAAATTATATATAAACTTGAACATATAAAAAAAAAAACAAAAGTAAGTCACCGAGCGGGATTCGAACCCGTAACACTCGTTCTTGCCGTCCGCGTCTTAAACCACTGGACCAGACGGATAGTGGCCGGCAGAACGAACTAGATAGATTCCACGCAGAAAATGGTCGATATTCTGCGTGGATAGAAAAACGCATGAAAACTTGAAAACACGCGTATTCCCAAACATAAGACTAATCTAGATCGATTGTTTACCCCGGAAAACCTCCCATATACCTCAGCGAAATCGTTAAGAGCCGTTTTCGAGATCACAGAAATAAATTTATATACCTACAAATAAATAAATAAATATACAAGAATTCGTTTAAAGGTACAAGATATAGGGACAAATCATTGAATCTAATTCAGACACTTTCCAAAAATGGGTGTGATACCCTGGCAACTGACATCACTGTGCTGCCACCTTGGTGTCCCACATTTTTAAAAACCCTCACTGTCTGTTAAATATATTCCTCACAGAGCTCCCTAAAAAGAACTCGCTGATACAAAAGCCTGGAACCTATCAACTGATGGTCCAATGACAACCGTCGATTGAACCTGAAATCACTGCTGCCATCTGGTATCCCACATTTTAAAAACCCTCATCATCATCAGGTCTTTTTGTCTCCACTGCAGAAGCACGACCCTCTCTGTACTACCAGAGCCGTACTTGGCCAGAGCTGCCAGAGGTTTTTGCCTACACTCTCCACGCTGGCCAGACGGGTTGGAGAGGTCTCATTGATGTTTATAAGCTTTGTTTAGCCTGTATTCCCTAAATCGCCTTCTACGACATCTACGGGAGGTCTTGGAGTGGCCCTATTCTACTCTGCCGAAAACCACACGGCAACAAAACAAACCCTCACTGACTATTAAGTGTATTCCTCACAGAGCTCCCTGAGAAAGCACTCGCTGATACACAAGCCGGCGGAGCAGCACCGGTGCGCAGTCTGCGACAAACTGTTCGCGCGGCGACACCGCCTGCACGCGCATATGAGGCGGCACGGGGACGATAGCAAGATAAACACAAAGTTTAAGATCATGTTCTGCGATTATTGTGGATTCAGGTAAAAATTTTATGCTTAAAATTTAGTTATAGTTTGAGAAAAAAAAATTTTGATATAAAAATCCTTTGTTTCCACTTGTCCAGTCGTCCAGTTCAGTTGACTGAACTAGAAAGATGTTTTACCCGTTTGTTCAATTGAAAATAACACAAGTCACAATGCAGAGTAATAACACAAGTCACAATGCAGATTAAATAAGAATCTGAGAAAAAAGGTTTTTTCGGAGGGTGTAAACTTTCATTTCGTTCCTGCGTTGACTTCAAGTTTTGGAGGACTCTGGGGGATAGTATTGCTATCAAAGGATATGAATTTTTATTTCGTACCTGCGAACGCTCCGAATTTTGAAGGACTCTGGGAAAAAGGTATATTTTTAATGACTATGATATGAACTTTCATTTCGCTCCTACCCAGGCTCCGTGTTGTAGAGGGCTCTGAGAGATAAATAAAGAAATATAAATAAATATATAGGGACAAATTACACTGATTGAGCTAGCCCCAAAGTAAGTTCTAGACTTGTGTTACGGGATACTAACTCAACGATACTATATTTTATAACAAATACATATATAGATAAACATCCAAGACCCAGGAAAATTTGAAAAAGGCCATTTTCCAACTTGCCCTGACCGGGAATCGAACCCGGGACCTCTGGGTGGCGGACTAGCATGGTGACCACTATGCCACGGAGGTCGTCAAAAGAGAGATAGTTTTACTATCGAAGGATATGAACTACCATTTCGTTCCTGCATATGCTCCGTATATTAAAGGATGCTTGGAGATAGTTGTATCTTTAGAGGGTTTGAACTTTCATTTCGTTCCTGCGTACGCTACGTGTTTTGGTTGACTCTTAGAGATAGTTGTATTATCGGAGGATTTGACCTTCCATTTCGTTCCTGCGTACGCTCCGTGTTTTGGTTGACTCTTAGAGATAGTTGTATTATCGGAGGATTTGACTTTCCATTTCGTTCCTGCATACGCTCCAACGCTCCATGTATTAAAGTATTCTTGGAGATAGTTGTATTATTGGAGAATATGAACTTTGGTTTCGTTCCCGCGTACGCTCCCGAGTTAGGACAAACTCTAAGAAAAAGGAGTATTTTCGAAAAATATGAACTTTCATTTCGTTCCTGCCTACGCTCTAAGTTATGGAGAACTAAATTATTCTATAGTACCTGGTGCCCGCGAGTTCGTCCTGCGCAGGATTATCACACAACATCTTAGTTTTTTCGTGAAAGAGTAACAAACATCCATCCATACATCCATACTTACAAACTTTCGCGTTAAAATCATATATCGCGTTAAAATCGTAGGATATCATAAATTGTTACAGCTACGACAGCAAGCAGCGTCTGGTGCGCCACATACTGAAACACGTCCGCCACAGGAACACATATGCGTGTGACGTGTGCAAGTTTGTGACGCACAGGAAACTCAGCATCGAGAAACATATGAAGTATGGCCACGGCGATGAAGATGTAAGTGATGTAAATAAGGGGGGGGGGGGGCGGAGAAGGGTGAAAAGTAAACACTTAGGGTATTAAAAGTCGGTCTGTAATGAAATCTTACGAATTTACTTCCCGGTTTGCGATAGAGCTTTTGAACGCATATCGCGTGACAATGAGCATCTCTGATAAGACAACATAACCTCTCCGAGTTTGTCTGCAAGTAAAGTGGATCTCTTTAACCTTTTAAGGTTATTGTTAACGATTAAAGCTTGGTTTTTGAAACTATTTTTCAAGGTTTCGTACCCAAAAGGTTAAAACGGGACCCTATTACTAAGATTCCGCTGTCCGTCCGTCTTTCTGTCTGTCTGCCTGTCTGTCACCAGGCTGTATCTCATGATCCGTTAAAGCTAAAAAGCTAAACAGCTGAATTTAACAGATCAAGTATTTCTATTGCCGCTATAACAACGAATGCTATAAATAGAATAAAAAATATATTTAAGCGGGACTCCCATGCAAAACGTATTTTTTTTTTAATAGATAATGGTACGGAACCCCTCATGCGCGAGTCCGACTCGCACTTGCCCTTTTTTATATTTACTTTTCTCCCAAACTAGCATGGAAGGGATTCTTATCCATGTTTATATTTCCACAGAAACGGAATACCTAAGGTTCTGAGCAATATGCGTCCCTGTCCCCCGTCCCCGCACCTCTCCCCCGTTCTCGCCTTGTCGAGTGGTGTACAACCGCCTCTACAACCTACGAAGACCTTAGGAGATTCCGTTCTGTATGTTGTGGGCAGCTTGTAGTTAGTCCTATACCTAACCCTTACTCCTCCACATAAATCTTGATGTAGGTGTCACTAATTTAATAAACTTTTCGGAAGGCAGTTGCAATAGAAAGCACTGTTTTTGGGAAGATGAAAAGAAGGAAGAATGAACTGTAGTGTAGTAAGATATGTATGTCTCGTTTATACTATCTTCTTCTTCTATCGTGTGTGTTAGTGACTAACACTCGTGTCAGAGTTTTTAAACCGCCTTAAAGGCCTCTGACATGGTTTTGTGTAACGACCAATGTCAAAGACAGTGACCGGGACCGACGGCTTAACGTGCCCTCCGAAGCACGGATCATCTTACTTATCAGACAATCAGGTGATCAGCCTGCAATGTCTTAACCAAACTAGGACAACAACACTAAGTCGTTGCCCCCGCCGGGAATCGAACCCGCGACCTCCGGGTATGAGCCGAACGCTCTAACCACTACACCACGGAGGCAGTTTATGCTATAAGAAAGTATTAATAAAGAGAGTCCTAATCCAACCGTGTTTGAATATAGTCCTCTCCTGCACGTCATGGCGGCCCTGCCAGCCCTACACCACAGAACACTACTAATACTTACATCAATTCTTTGACAGGACCGCTACTGCAAGATCTGCGACAAGAGCTACAAGCTACACGCGTACCTCATCCTGCACTATTACAACAGACACGGTGTCCGGTACAAGACTGTCAAGAGCATGTAAGTTTACTGGGTCATCATCATCATCATCATCAGGTCTTTTAATCTCCACTGCAGGAGCACGACCCTCTCTGTACTACCAGAGCCGTACTTGGTCAGAGCAGCAAGAGGACTTGGCCTACACTCTCCTCGCTGGCCAGACTGGTTGGAGAGGTCCTATTGATGTTTATTATGCTTTGTTTAGCTTGTATTTCCTAAGTCGCCTTCTACGATATCCACGGGAGGACTTGGAGTGGTCCTATTCTACTCTGCCCGAAACAACACGGCAAACGGTACAGGGCCGATGATAATATAATTATTAACGTAATAGATACCCAACGCCAGAGAAACTATTGGAGGGCCTGTAAGTAGGCAAAACTAGAGTTGCGCGGTAGGCACACAGAGATGGCAGCACACACGACTAGCAAAAATTGACAAAAGAAGTGTTGAATATACTTTAAAAATATATATTGCGAATTGAAACGATGCGTCCTAGGGGCCCGGAGGCTAAATTATTTTTAAAAGAAATCACGACGCGTCTTATCGAGGTAACGGGAGACCCCATAGCTGGCAGTATTTTTTTGCTCAGCAATAAGTATTGCAATTTAGCGAGGGAACACTGCCAGTATTATGGGCACGTTGCCTCGAAGCGTTGAAAGATTTTTTCTATATATATATAATTTAATGCAGGTAATATCGTTATTGGAAGGTGATATTTATTTAATAAACGAGTTTAAACTCCCTCTTTCAGAAAACTAGAAACGTCGGTGACCATAAAGCAAGAGCCTCAAGAGCTGGTCCCTGACGCTGAGGTGGATCTGGAAGAGATAAGGAAGCAGGAACCCTTAGCAGGTGATAACTCTTCTATTCTCTATGTAGATCTGTGGATCTTCCCAGTATGATCTGAAAGCTAGTGTAAATCTTTGCATCGATTATAAAGTCAATAAACAAGGTTCATCATCATGAATTCTTTTTAGTCTCCACTACAGGAGCACGCCCATTTCTGTATAAGCCTGACTCATCGCTGGCCAGACGGGTTGGAGAGGTCTCATTGATGTTTATGAGCTTTGTTTAGCTTGTATTTCCTAAGTCGCCTTCTACGACATTCACGGGAGGACTTGGAGTGGTCCTATTCTACTCTGTCGGAAACCACACGGCGAATGAGTTAACAAATATAAATGTATGAAGGGCAGTTATGAAGAGATTGATGAGTTTAGATGAAGCAAAAGAGGTCTGTCAGGATCGTAGCAAGTGGAGGTCTATAGTCTCTGCCTACTGTGGGAAACAGGTGGGATATTATGTATGTATGTATAGTTATGTACTAGCTTTTCGGGCGCTGCGCGGGCTGCAAGCAGCGGTCTTTCGTGTGGCTGTTGAGGTAGGCTAAAATATGTTTCCAGTTCAGAAAATGTGTAAGTTTGTATGGAGGGAAATTGTCCATGTATGGCGGCCATCTTGGATTTTGGAAAAAATCAAAAAACAAATGACGCTCGTCAAATTGCTTACAACCCCCTACATTTTGAAAAAAAAATCACGCCCCTAACCCCAACCGTTTTTGCAGACCGTACCCCTTCCACATCAGGTTTCAGCAGATCCTCAATGTCAGATTTTTCTGGTACTCCATTTAGCACCCTCTATACAACCGCACATCAACCTAAACCCCACCAACCCCGCAACAGGGCAAACAACTATGTCAATGAGTCAGTCAGTCAGTCAGTGAGTGGTAATGTAGGTTTATATATTTAGTTATAGTTATAGTTATGTATATAAGTAGTTAAAAAAGTAAAGTCGAGTTGTCAGTGTTTATGTATTTATTGTTTCAGACATAATAACAGACGTAGCTCTAGATTGCGAGGCGACGGACCTGCCGTACTCTAAAGCGGTGCTCAGCGAGGACATTCGCAGGACAGTCAGCGAGGCGCGGTTTGTGTCGTCGCCCAACAGGTTTAGGCGGCGGCTGAAGGGGCGGACTGCGCTTATAGATGGTAAGCAACCATAGGATTGACGAGATAAACCAAGAGTCTGTAGAGACAGAAAAAGTACTAACACTGACTTACAGAAGTTTGTTTATAAAGCTTAACACTAGCCGAAGCCCGCGACTTCGTTCGCGTGGACTTTGTCTCTGGAAAATGCTCATCAGGCTGAACAACTTTTACTACTTGGACCATTATGGTTCTGCATCAGGCGTTCCATTTTCCAAAGTCATTTATACCCTATATGTTGCCCAGGCTTAATAGCTATATAACAAAAAAAGTTTCATTCGGATCCGTCCAGTATTTCCGGAGATTAGCGTGTACAAACAGACAAACAGACATACAGACAAACAGACAGACATTTTTTTTAAATTCTTACTCTATTACTACGTCTCCATCGTCCCCCTTTTTTTTTGTTTGGAAATATATTTAATGTACAGACACACTTTTTTTACTGTTTTAAGATAAGAAAAAACACAGACACAAATCAGAAAAGTGAACATACAACGGCGGACTTATCCCGTATAGGGATCTCTTCCAGTTAACCGGCCAGTAATTGAGAGGAATGTTTACTTATTATGCGTTTCGAGTACAAGTCTTACTCAGCAAAGGCATTCATAGAAATATCTGCTCAATGTTTATTATTAGCGATAAAGTTTAAATTAGCTTACGTCAGAACTCGACACCTTTTCGTTTAGTTACCTAAAAGTGCATTGAATGCCAATTTTATTATTACTCTAGACATTCGATTCATGTCACTGAATTATTACTCCGGAGTGGTCGCCGCGCGCATAGAATGAAGGTGTATTTTCGATACCTAAACGTGGTCCCTTACTATGGGTCTCATAAGAAAGCTCAAGGTCGCTCAACGCGCTATGGAGAGGGCTATGCTCGGTGTTTCCCTACGTGATCGAATCAGAAATGAGGAAATCCGTGGGAGAACAAAAGTCACTGACATAGCCCAGCGGATTAGCTCGTTGAAGTGGCAGTGGGCGGGACACATAGCGCGACGAACCGATGGCCGATGGGGCAAAAAGGTTCTTGAATGGCGACCGCGTACTGGCAAGCGAAGCGTAGGGCACCCACCTACAGATGACCTGACCAGGGTCGCTGGAAAGCGCTGGATGCAGGCCGCTCTTGATCGGTCATTTTGGAAATCTTTGGGAGAGGCCTATGTCCAGCAGTGGACGTTGTGCGGCTGAAATGATGATGGTGATGATGAAACGGGGAGTGACACAGGGCTGGTAGCCCAGGCCCAGGTCGAATCACAGGTTGAAAACCAGATGTTGCAAAAAATATTAAGATTCAGGTGTTACTTTGTGGAAGTCTAAAGTTACATACTATGTGATTAGAATTACTTTGTGCGATTCCGTCACCAGTTATTTATTTTATTTATTTATTTATTTATTTATTTATTAATTTATTGCTTTATGTACACTTGAAAAGTTTACAAATAAAACCTTATAAAAGTAAACTTAGTACATAGGTGCTACTTATTTCTAAAGAAATTTCTTCCAGTAGACCCGCGAGGGAAAATGGGAAGAAAGAGGTAATTGGCGTTAGTTCATGCAAACTATTGCCGGCCGGCGCCCACCCACTACTGTTATTATTATTACTGTTATTTTCACAGATAATGTATTTTTATCGCCACTATAACAAAAAATACTAAAAAAGAAAAACATTAAATATTTAAGTGCATCGCATACAACAAACGCGATTTTTATTAATTGTACGGAACCCTCCGAGCGTAAGTCTAACTCGCACTTGGCCGTATATTAAATCAATTAATTGTTTCAGACCAAAACACGTTATACGCCAGAAAAGAAAAAGACGTGAGGAAAAAGATCAACAAACTTCTAGCGCGAGTGAGATACAAGAGGTGGACTCGCGTACTGGAGCGAGCGAGACAGCAATACAACGAAAGGATTCGTGCTATGACCGCCAAAAAAGCTAATAAGGGTGAGAGAGACATGTTTAATCCCTAGTGTACACTACAACCGGGGTTCCTTTACATGCATAATTTTAGGGGCCATCCAAATTATACGTCACAGCTATAAGGGGGGGTTGATGACAGTTCGTGTAAAGGATAGGAAAAAAGCGTGACCAATGGGTTCGAAAAGTCAAAATTCTGCGTCATGTAATATGTGGATGGCCCTTATTACACTTTCAAGCTTCTATTGCGATTTATGAGGAGTTCGGTTGCCTGGCGGGAGTGCGCATTATTGAAGCTTTCGCAAGTAAAGCGACACTAGGCATGGTCCGCACTTGGATGTGACCACAAGTGGCATAACATTTTCTCGAGCTCCTCCGTGCTTCGAAAGGCACGTATAAGTCGTTGGTCCCGGCTGTCATCATTGTATGACAGTCGTCAAGCTATATCAGATGCCTTTAAGCAGCCTGAAAAGTCTGACACCAATGTTGGCCACTTACACACACAGTGGCGGATTTACCAGCAGGCTGAGTAGGCTGGAGCCTAAGGCGGCACATTTTAGGGGGCGGCAATATCGAGTATTTCCCACCTCTCCCCTTCCGCGCACCCCCGCTACCCTGAATAGGACCGGCATAATCAAGCGCTCCCAGGTTTTATTTTAATAGTCAGGGCGACGAACGGATACGTACCTATTTCCACTTCTTTGCCAGAAAAAGCTGCACATGAAGAATCCGAAAAAGGATGGGTAGGGGCGGCAAAATAGAACTAGCCTACTGGCGGCAAATGTGTAAATCCGCCACTGTACACACACGAGAAACAAAAACAGAATTGCAATTTATTCGAAAATTTGTAATCAGGAACTTTTTTTTCAGACAATAATATTAAAGTAAAATCCGTTAACATCAGTCAGTGCAACAATAACGAAACGAAAGAAACAGATCAGAATGATGAAGAATTTAAAGACAATACAGATAATAAAACTATAAAACATGATATAGATACAAATGCTGATATATTAAGAAATAGTGACACTATACATGACAATACGGAAATAGGAGGGTCTTATGTAAGTGACAATGGGACTGAAACAGAAGATAATGTCACAGACAATGATGAAATAGACACTGACACTGCATCGCTTGCCACAGATAATGAAATAAATAGAGTTAGGAATGTCTATGAAGATCTACTTGATATTGAAGAGAATCCTGTTGGGCCGAATGAATTTCATGATTTAGATCACAGAGATGGAAACGGTCATGAAAAAGATGATAATGATAAGGATAATTTAAATAGTTTAGGCGCCCATAAAAAAGATAGCAAAGTTGGAATAAAGAATTGTGTTATTCTAGATGATAAAATAAGTAAAAGTATTCAAGAAGTAAATCGTAATAATGGTGAGATAAGTATATCTAAAGAAATTATAGAAGAAGATAATGAAAAGGTCTCAAAAGAAAGAGAAAATGGTCAAACAAATGAACCAAATATAGATTTTTCAAAATGTAATAGTGTTGATAAATCTGAAAGAAGTAATCAAGAAAGAAATGGAATTAGTGAGAAAGGGAAAGAAGATGGACTTAATGAAGGAGAGAGAGGCAAAAACGTAAAACTGAAGATTAATACGCATCAGTGCTATATTTGTTATAAGGTATGTAGCTATTGATCTCAGTTTCTTCTATATAAGTAACGATAGTTTTTTTCACAAGTTAGCTACACGCGCTTTTCGACCCTGAACAAATATTCTACTTTTTGAAGTATTTCATGGCTGAGAAAATTTTAAGCGTCTATTTTGATTTCTTTTCTATTTTACGCTAATTGATTTCAGGATTTTGAATGTCCAAAGATTCTTCTTTGCAAAATTTCTATCTAATATACATGTTTTTTTTCCAGCTTTACGAAACAAAAGCAAAATTACTAGAACATTGTCAGGTGCATTTTGACGTTTGCAGCGACGTCGCTCTAAAAAAGTGCCCTCTGTGCAAGTACGTCACTAAAGGCCAAATCACGCGGCACTTAAAACTTGTTCACGGCGTGACTGTCACACTGCCTTATAACAAATTGAACGATACAAACAAAAACACCGAAGATAAATCTAGATATTATTACAACATTGACGATAAAGTAGTAAAAGAAATAGAAATAATACCGAGTGTTAAACATTTGAATAAAATAGCGTACGTAGAAATAGATAAGAAGAATAGGAAGAGTAAAGATTTGTCTGTAGCTAAAACTAAATTAGTTAAAAAGTCCGGCGAATGGATTGTCGAACATGAAAACATGAATGTTAGTGAGGAATTTATACTACCAGAGTTTGATAAGAAAGAAATTAAAAGGATTAAACAGTTGGGTGATGATTATCTAGATGTTATGAAAGCTCTAGGACGTCTAGCTACAAGGCATAAAGCGAAAATGTTGTTCCCTTGCAATGGTTGTGACAAAATGTGTCAAACGTACGCAGCACTGAAACTACACAGTAGAAGACATGAAACAAACCCTAAACCGTTCAAAAAGAAAGTTTGGAAACACAAATTGAAAGGAAACGAGTTGAAAGCAGTTAAAACCAGAAATAACCGGAAAATACAAGCTACAAGAGAAGTGAGACAAGCTAAGCCGAAGCCTATAGAGAACAAGCATAAATGCGATAAGGAGCTAATGGAATTTTATGAGAAAAACGTTAAAGGGGCTGACATAGAGTTTTGGCAGTTTTTGAAGATCTACAACAGAATGAATAAGGATCACGCTGATAATTTGAAAGATTTGAAGGAAACTAACGAATTTGGTGATTATGTTACCGAAGATAATGCAACTAATGCAGAAGCCACAGAGTCACAAAATGATAAACGAGTTAGTGATATAAATAAACAAGCCACAGAGTCGCATAATAAGAAAGATAGTAATATTAATAGGAAAGATAGTAATATTAATAATAAGCCAAAAGTAAGGAATACGTTTACAAGGAAATTAATTTTGAGTAAAGAGGAGAGATTAAGGAGAACCCAGATCAAGGAACAGTTAAGGAGAAAGATCATGGAGAGTTAATTATTTGCAATATTCTTTTATAGTTTGGATAAAAAGGAAGGCATTATTTTTGGGGCTACAACATTTTTTGTTTGAAAATTGCTATTTCTCCATTCTAAAGTACTTTTCATCACATTTGCTCGTAAAGTGGATCTAATTTCACCGGTTTTAGATATATAAAGCAGCTTATAAAACACGTGTATTTTATAAATGCAAATAGTGAAGTAATGATCTATAAACTCACTATTTTCTATTTGTATGCTACAAAATGCTTTTTTGTTTTCAAATTTCGAAATAGCAATTTTTTGTTGAAATAAAACGGCAGAAAAGCAACATTGTGCATCACAGTTACAAGGTTTAAGTTTATTTAAAAGAAAAAAATTAAGTTTATTAGGTATTTTTCTTGCAAGTGTGTTGAAAAACGTTGTACGATATACGTGCGTATATTGGTTAAACAAACTCGGCTCTTTTACACCCTCGCTTTCGGCTCGGGCTGAAATTCCACCTCGTGTGTTATATCCACCATAACGCACTTATTTTGTAATGTACATTTATAGCCATGGTGTGTATGTATGTAAAACGTCATTATAATTTTTTTAACCAAGCTGTAGGTAACTATGATCTCAAAACCTTTTTGTATAGAAGTATGGATATTTTTCCTTTTGTTAATGTATATTAACATTTTTTTTTGCAATAAAAAATATCACAGGAGATAAATATTTAAGTACTGAAAATAAACTAATTATTTAAAACCATTATAATAAGTTAAGAATAATAAATAAGATAGGAAACCTTAGATTAAATATGTTAAATAAATTGTTTTTGTTAACATTCTGTATTTTTTATTTATTTAAATCAAGGATTGTCACCTGTTGATAAAAATCTGGATCAATTTATGTGTATTATATAGGTATTAACAAGTTTATGCCGTGTGGTTTCCGGCAGAGTAGAACAAGGCCACTCCAAGTCCTCCCGTGGATGTCGTAGAAGGCGACTTAGGGAAAACAAGCTGAACAAAGCTTATAAACATCAATAAGACCTCTCCAACCCGTCTGGCCAGCGTGGAGAGTGTAGGCCAAGTCCTCTGGCTGCTCTGGCCAAGTATGGCTCTGGTAGTACAGAGAGGGTCGTGCTCCTGCAGTGGAGACAAAAAGACCTGATGATAAACAAGTTTATTTGGCAGAAAAATTATAAACCCCGACTTATAAGACCGCCATCTAGTAATGAGAAGCGGAACTACATATTCCAATAGATATTCATAGCGCCATCTATTATTTATTAGGCAAATTACAAGAACACCAACTATCAAGCGTTAATCCCTAATAACTTTTGGATGGCTGAATCAATTTCCCTCAAACCACCAAAAGGGAACTTGCTTTCTAAAAAAAAGAAACCGCATCAAAATAGACATAAACGTCAAACTTATTCCGTTTTAAATTTATATTTTAAAAAATTAATTGTGACGATATCGTTGTCATGGCAGAATCAATGGAAGACCTAAGTACTATGCTCGGAGACCTAAATCGAGTTTCCCAACAAGTGGGCCTTAAAATGAACATGGACAAAACGAAAGTAATGTCGAATGTCTATGTTGCGTGTTGCATGTTGTTTGTGTTGGGAGCTCCACCCTCGAAGTTGTAGACCAGTATATCTACCTGGGTCAATTGATCCAGTCAGGAAAGTCCAGCTTCGAGGAAGAGTTCATTCGACGAATCCGACTCGGCTGGGCAGCGTTCGGAAAGCTACGCAATGTCTTCTCGTCCAAAATATGAAATTTATTGTTATTCCGTATAAAAAAATAAAAGAAAGAAAAACCTATGACAAAAGATAAATGGAGAGCTGAGAGGGAGGCCTTTGCCCAGCAATGGGATCTAATGAGCTCTAAATAAATAATAAATAATTCTCTTTTTGTCGGAGTCTTTGTCAAAAAACTCAGGGAAAATCGCTTGACGTGGTACGGGCATGTAATGCGCCGAGAAGAAGACCACATGACTCGTAAAGTAATGGACATACAGGAGGGGAAGAGAGGAAGAGGACGCCTTCCTACTACCTGGAGTCGAACCATCTCCAACGATTTAAAGACGTTGGGTATAAGCCCAGAAATATTGGAATATCACCTTTGTCTAATTAATCTGTGCAACTTGACAATGACAGTTGACATTTGTTATCTGCACTCTTCCGTTTTACATTCTCATTCTTTGCACTATGGCGGATTTTGCGCTTAGGTTGATATAAATTGTAAAACAAGTTTCTAAATAAATGTTATGTCTGACTGAATATGGGGCTTTTATTATTTAACGATTTCCAATAAGAAATGACACTAAACCGCCAAGAATGGCGCAAAAGTATTAGGGGGGCCGACCCCGTATAGGGATGTGGCAAGGAGAGAAGAATTCTCTTTGTGTCGGGGGTTATAAATACAATCTAAACAGTAAAATAATTCATCACATAGTATATTTATTGGTCGAGAAACATGCATAAATGGATCCATTTTTTACAGCTTTTATTTAACTTGCAATGTATCTTGTATGTATGTATGTGTTTAGGCCAAATCTTGCAACTCAATTTTCAACCAGTTATCCTCAACAGATTTAGCTGAAATTTGGTACACTTGTCGGATGACAATACAATATTATTATAAAGTCAATGAGCAGTTCTGAAGATGGAGCCGGCAGATATTCGGCGGAACTCAGTTAGAAAAAAAAAACGACGGGTTGCACTCTGGGAGTGCCGGCAGAAGTGAAAACTTGAATATTAACGTTGTGCATTTTTGATATACGAAACAGCAGGCGCAGGCATACATTTTCGCCGCGCCGTAGAAAGAGAGGGGGATACTCCCTCTCCTACGCCGCGCCAGCTGCCTACTCTCCATCCGTCTTACGAATTTTCGATCAGGTCACGTATCCTGACGCGAGCGTGTCCTGACGCGAGTTTAACATTTTTTACCCATTCCAAAAAAAGTGCACAACGCCGCTAAAGAAGTTTTCACTTCAAAAAACATACTTAACCTCATTGAGTAGGACTTGTTTAATTTGTCTTGACGAGCACTATATGGTAGGCGATACCTAGGGTCTGATCACGGAGATTCATGGCAGGTGGTCAATGGAACTCAGTAATAAAACGACGCAACTCAATCGAGTTTGGGAATTTCATTTGTCTTAGTAAGTGCTTTGGCCTTACAATAATATCTAGTATATATATATAATAATATCAATCCTTCCAATTACACTCAAGCGAAAGCTTCTCGACGTCTGCATCCTACCTATTCTGACGTACGGTTCTCAGACGTGGTCTTTAACTGAGGCTCAAAAGTCCAAACTCAAGGTTTGTCAACGAGCTATGGAGCGCAGCATCTTAGATTTGCGACTTATAAACAAAGTACGAAACACAGAGCTGCGCTCAAGAACGCAAATTGCAGATGTAGGCGCAAAAACGGCGAAGTTAAAATGGAACTGGGCGGGGCATGTCTACCGAATGTGCCCCGAAAGATGGGCCCGATTGTGTACATTCTGGCTTCCAGATGGACGCAGGGGTAGGGGTAGACCGGGGACCAGATGGCGGGATGACCTTGATAAATTCATAAGCGACTGGCCGAAGATCGCCGAAGGTAGAGACGTGTGGAAGGATAAGGGGGAGGCCTTTGCCCAGCAGTGGGACACAAAACCTACAGGCTAGTAAAAAAAAAGCAATTAGTGAATTGAAGATGGAATTACTTCGAGGGCTGTAGATAATCAGGAGCAAGTGAAGTAATCTTACGACCGACTCACGACCGTATGGAGTGATTCATGATGATTGAATCACGAGCGCAGCGAGCGATTCTCCTGAGCGTCGCGATTGATTCATGGCCCTCGATGTAAATCCGTTTTATTCAAGAGTTGCATACTATACTTTATACCATGACTATGACAAAAAAAAAAGATTTAAGCGAAAATAGACATTTAATGAAGAATAACCGGCCAAGTGCGAATCGGATTCGCGCACTAAGGGTTCCGTTATCTTAAAAAATCGCGTTTGTTGTATGGGAGCCCCCATTGAATATTTATTTTATTTTGTTTTTAGTATTTGTTGTTTTAGCGGCAACAGAAATACATAATTTGTGAACTGTCTAGCTATCGCGGTTCTTGAGATACAGCCTGGTGACAGACAGACGGACAGACAGCGAAGTCTTAGTAATAGGATCTAGTTTTTACCCTTTGGGTACGGAACCCTAAAATGGAAGGTTAAATTAATTAAAGTTCACATTAAAATTGGAACTAAAATTAAGAGTAATTGTTTTAAATCCAAACATAGTGATTAAAAGTGCATTTTATTTACTGTTTTCAGTGAATAAAATAAACTTTTTGAAGGAGGAATGGTATAAAAGCTTGTATAAGATAAAAATTTTGTTTAAATACTTGTTTCGGACGAAAAACAACTAACTACCACATAACAACAATATTTCGTTCAAAATAAACAACATTGACGTAGGTACTCCACGTGTGTATGACGTAGGTATTAGATAGGTAATTTAAACAATGTGACCGTATCATATTCACAGTTTTTCGATAGTTTTAATATCACAATATATGTATGTTAAACTTTGCAGTGGCATAAATATATATATATTTTTATACGTATATTATGAGATTCATTAGTTTATGTATGAATATATTCAAAAAGTGATTGAACTAACCGAAAATAAATATACTACGACTGTTCGATGCAAATTCTAGAGGGGCCCGCTACGTCGATGTCCAATTTATCTCGATTTTTTTTATAAAAACTGTAGCAGTTAGAAGAATAGTTAGTATCAAAATGAAAACAGGGCTGAAGGTACTAAGATCTAATGCAATCAGAAATACAATGTCCTTTTTTTATTAAGTACAAATATTTTAAGGGGTGATTCAGTCCATCGAAATACGAAAAATATTTTTTCGGTTTTCATACAAATCGAAGTAGTCACGTGATATAATTACTATGGAAAATGAAAATTTTCTATTCGTATTTCGATATACATTAATTGGGAAAAGTTGTTCGATATGATGGACTGAATCACCCCTTAAAATATTTGTACTTAATAAAAAAGGACATTGTATAATAGAATTCTTACTTCTGGAGGGCCCCGCTAGATTTATGTTTTGGAAATTTCTTACTCTATACTAAACATATTAAAAACATATTAAAATAAAATCACTGGTACCCCAGTGGTTTTTCCACTGGGGTACCAGTGATTTTATTTTAATACAAGTTTAGAGACTTCCAACAAAGGTACTAACCATCTATACTAAACATATTTAAAACCCGTTTTTAGGGTTCCGTAGCCAAATGGCAAAAACGGAACCCTTATAGATTCGTCATGTCTGTCTGTCTGTCTGTCCGTCCGTATGTCACAGCCACTTTTTTCCGAAACTATAAGACCTATACTGTTGAAACTTGGTAAGTAGATGTATTGTGTGAACCGCATTAAGGTTTTGACACAAAAATAGAAAAAAACAGTAATTTTTGGGGGTTCCCCATACTTAGAACTAAAATTCAAAAATTTATTTTTCATCAAACCCATACATGTGGGGTATCTATGGATAGGTCTTCAAAAATGATATTGAGGTTTCTAATAGCATTTTTTTCTAAACCGAATACTTTGCGCGAGAGACACTTCCAAAGTGGAAAAAAGTGTGTCCCCCCCCCCCGTAACTTCTAAAATAAGAAAATGATAAAACTAAAAAAAATATATGTTGTTCATTACTATGAAAACTACCAGCGAAAATTGGTTCGAACGAGATCTAGTAAGTAGTTTTTTTTTAATACGTCATCATCATAAACGGCAATTTACCTTTCATTCAATCAACTCAAATATAAAAATAAAAAAAAACATACTACAAGACTTTTATATTATGTTATTTGCTACTACGGAACCCTTCATGGGCGAGTCCGACTCGCACTTGGCCGCTTATTCATTTAACAGGTGAAGGCACATTTTCTTCAAAAACTGTCAGATAGATCATAGTGTATTTATGTAGTGTATGTAGTATATGTAGGTATTGTTTATTTCAGCATATACTTTATAGTGTGTTTTATTTGCATGTAGTTTATTGTTTTGATTATTCTTTTTACATATAATCTTTTCTTTCTTTTTACCATATACCTGTCAAGTTGTGCTCTACCCCTATCATTCTCGACATCACCCGTTTGGTTGACTGGTAGAAAAGGCCTTAGGCTTTAAGTCCGCCATTTCACTTGTATTTGTGTATAAAGTTAAATAAATAAATAAAATAAATAAATTTCAGTAGGGAGAGGGCCCCGCTAGGTATAGTAACATCAATATTTCCTTCATGATAAACAACGTTGACGTAGGTACTCCACGTGTATATGTTATTACCAATTTAATGTCGCAAACGATAACCTGTGAATATGACGCAGGTATATCCGACAATAGAAGAAGGGTTATGATTTCAATCTGTTTAGTACATTTTTTGGCTATCAAGCAGACTACACTGAGTCCAAAGGTGAATATAGGTCTTTCCAAAGTATTTCAAATATTACTGACTAGCTGTGCCCGTGGGCTTCGCTCCCCGCGGGAATTTCGTGATAAAAACTATCCTATGTCCTCCCCTGGGTATCAATCTAAATCCATATCAAATTTTATCTAAATAGGTTCAGTGGTTAAAGCGTGAAGTGGTAACAAATATACAAACTCACTTTCGCAGTTATAATATTAGTAAGAAGTAAGATTGGATGCTTACTCCACTAAATGACCCGACATTCGGCCGATAGTATTGTCCTATTTCTATGTATTTTCCGTGGCGTAATGGTAACTGCTAGTCCGCCGTTCGGAGATTCCAGGTTCGATACCCGGGCAGGACATGTTGGACAATGATCTTTTTAGGGTTCCGTACCTCAAAAGGAAAAAACGGAACCCTTATAGGATCACTTTGTTGTCCGACTGTCCGTCCGTCCGTCCGTCTGTCAAGACCCTTTTTCTCAGGAACGCGTGGAGGTATGAAGCTGAAATTTATATCAATTACTCAGGTCTACTGTCCCTTGAAGCTGTGAAAAAATCAAACTTCTAAGCCAACGCAATCAAAAGATACAGCCGTTTATGCCGCAAATTTTCGACACTTGCAAGGGAATCAAAACCTACAGGGTGCTTCCCGTGAACTCAGAATCTTGAAATTTGGTACGAAGCAACGTCTTATAGCATAGATAAAGGAAAAATTACGAAAACCATAAATGTTTAGTTACATCACATAATATATTTTTTTTTTAATAATTTTAAACTTACTACCCATTTCCTCATAAACGCGTAGAGGTATTAAATTGAAATTCATACCAAATTCTCGTTTGTACGGAACCCTCGGTGCGCGAGTCCGACTCGCACTTGGCCGGTTTTTTTAAAAGTAAGTTCGAGACTTGTGTTATGGGATACTAACGCAACGATACTATGTTTTCTAATAAATACATGTTTAGCCAAGACCCAGGGCAATTTAAAAAAGGCCATTTTCCAACTTGCCCTGACCGGGAATCGAACCCGGAACCTCTGCGTGGCGGACTACCACGGAGGTCGTCAAATTTTTGTAGATTTGCTCTTTTAAATTTTATGTACTTTATTTTCTTTTTGGTACAATAAAGTTATTAAAAACAAACAAACTCAGAGTCAACTAAACAAATGAATTTTCCATACAAAAAAACCGTTCGTTTAGTGACTCCACGTTTCAAAAATGACTCTTCTGTACCTAGTCGACAGATCTTCGCTCGATAAGATGAGAAGAACACGGAAAGAAGAGGTTCTAAAATACAAAAATAAGAAACATAATACTTTCAATTCGATATATACGATTTTCACCTGATCAAATATTATTCTATATTACTCACAAATCGACGTCATTTTTATACTTATTTTTGTATGGGCTCCGTCAAAATCGACCTAGGAGCGTTTAGAGGTGGCTGTGTTGGAAAAACAGTGAAAATGCAGTGCAAAATTGTGTTTTTGTTGTTTCTGGTGAGTTAATTATAATCATTTTTACATCACCGTGTGGTTTCCGGCAGAGTAGAATAGGGCCACTCCAAGTCCTCCCATGGATGTCGTAGAAGGCGACTTAGGAAATACAAGCTAAACAAAGCTTATAAACATCAATGAGACCTCTCCAACCCGTCCCAGCGTGGAGAGTGTAGGCCGAATCCGGTGACTGCTCTAGCCAAGTATCGCTCTGATAGTAAATAGAGAGGGTTGTGCTTCTGCAGTGGAGACTAAAAAAGACCTGATGATGATAATGATGATGGTTCTGGTTTACCCTTTTGGGTTGCGGTGTTCAGGCGACAATCGCTCTGTGTAAAAACCAATAACCTCGCCAAATCTCCTTGGTTAGGTAGCGGACCCCGGGCACTGAAGCATTACTGCTGAGAATGCAACCGGGAAAATAAGCTCGGGCGATGATTATGATGATGATGAAAAATTAAGGGTATATCTTTCATTGGTGTATCAAGGATACACCCTTCAAGTTAAAAACACTTTAGGCAGCGGGAGCTGTGGTTTCCCGCGCAACTCCACGCTCTGCATAGAACCGCAAGACCCAAAATGCTCGCTGTCTGCCCCATTAGGGATAAAGACGTGATAGTATGTATGTACCACGCCTGGCGGGAAGATCTTCCCTTTGTGACGGTCGAGCATACCACCTCCCGCTACAAACTCATTACTGGTCAAGAATGGTGAAAACTTACGTTTCCTCATTGATATTGTTTGTTTGATTTCAGGTAAACAATTGCTTTGCTTCTCCATTTCATATGAGTGAGTTCTTAATTTGTTTTTAAATTAAATAATTTTAAATATATAGGGACAAATTACACTGATTAAGCTAGCCCCAAAGTAAGTTCGAGACTTGTGTTATGGGATACTAACTCGACGATACTATATTTTATAACAAATACATATATAGATAAACATCCAAGACCCAGGACAATTTGAAAAAGGCCATTTTCCAACTTGCCCTGACCGGGGATCAAACCCGGGACCTCTGGGTGGCGGACTAGCATGGTGACCACTACGCCACGGAGGTCGTGTTTTACAGCTTTTATTTAGTTTATAAACAACACTACTGGTATTCGTATTGATAAATAAATAAAACGAAATGTGTAGTGGCTATTACAAACATGCATATATGTATTATTTAAAATATCTATAGCAAAATTACAAACATTACGAATCAACCAATTGATAATTTACAATGTAAAACAATACTTGAATACAGAATGCGCTCTTTGAATTTGTTTGTTTCTGCAATGCATGTATCCAGTGTTTTTAGGCTTCCGTAGTAAACAAGGAACCCTTTTAGTTTCGCCATGTCTGTTTGTCTGTCTGTCCGCGGTCCTACTCAGAAACTACAAGAACTAGAAAGCTGTACTTTGGCATGGATACGTATATTAATCATAGCGAAAAAGTCGTAAAATAAAATCTGGAAAAATATTTTTTTTTAGGTTAGCTGCCATACAAGTAAACAGGTAGTCAATATTTTTTTTCTCGACAAACACATTGTGTGGGGTGTCGTTAAATAGGTCTTTCAAAAACATTGTGAGCTTGTTAACACCATTTTTGGATTTAGGGATCCGTTTCTGAAATATTTGGGTTTTAAAGTGAAAATTTTTGTTGGAGGCAAGTGTCCCCCCCCTCTATCTGCTAAACGGTTATATATGGCCACGTGAAAAAATTCACAGCTATAGTATATATAATGTAGTTTAAAGGAAAACTATCAGAGCTAAGTAGGGTATACAAATTAAAAAGTTATAGGCGATCAACTTATAAAATGTATTCGGTAAAAGAAATTTCATACAAATTCAATAGATAATTCATTTTTAAACGTTTTTAGTGGCATAAACTCAAAGTTGGCATTCGGAACTACGGAACCCTACACTGCGCGTGGCCCGACACGCACTTAGCCAATTATTTAAATTTTAAACAGAGTTTGCAAACTCTGCATGCAATTCCGAACATATTTTTTAAAACTATATACAGACTTTACCCCCAAAATACGCAACCGATTTGGATAAAATTTTCTGACAAGTATACCATTTCACACGAAAAAATAATTTTCCAAGTCGGTCCAGGCGTGTTCGAATAATCTGTGATCGGATTCGCGCACTAAGGGTTCCGTACCATTATCTATAAAAAATCGCGTTTGTTGTATGGGGGCCCTCCTTAAATATTTTATTTTGTTTTTAGTATTTGTTGTTATAGCGGCAACAGAAATACATAATTTGTGAAAATTTCAACTGTCTAGCTATCGCGGTTCTTGAGATACAGCCTGGTGACAGACAGACGGACAGACAGCGAAGTCTTAGCAATAGGGTCCCGTTTTTACCCTTTGGGTACGGAACCCTAAAAAGATCTCGATGAATTGATAACATCCTCCTTTTTGAAGTCGGTTAATTAGATCCACTTCCCATCGATAAAGCTCAAACTTCAGTTAAGTACTTAACTTACACAGAATTATGAGTATTACATCCAGAACGGAATCTCCTTTGAGAATCGCGGGTCTTTTCACCCCGGTCCTTTGAGAGGCTTGCGTGGGGATACAGTTCTAACACGCAGAGGCCCTCTGGAAAAGAACCCATTCCTGGATATACCTCCTATGGAAGGAATTATTGGAACGTAGTTCCTTATCGCGCGTTGCGAAAGGGGGCTAGACGAAAAAAATTAAGACCAAAAGTTGTAACGACACTTTTTGCTATAGTTGTAAGCCGTGCGGCATGTGCGTGTTTCTCGTCTGTCTCTCTCTTTCCTAATTAATCGAAAGGAACTTCGTTCCATCCGGGTGTCCCTTGACACCTCTCAAGTTTTTTTAGATCTATTATAGCCCGTGGTTTGATTTATTACGGGTATGTCCCTTCGACTTCGTATAAGCTCCAAATAAAGATTTTTCTATTCTATTTCTATAGTAAACTTATGTTTCCAGGTAGTTTTCCAAGCAGCAAAGACTCCGCAATATCTCACGACTTATCCCACGACATGGACGAAGGTATGTCCCTGTTCGGGAAAAGAAAAATGCCGAAGAAATTTGCTGAAGACATGACATCAAGCTTTTTAGGATCTGGTGAAAAATCTAAATTTGGATCACCTAAGCATTCATCGATGTCTGATTCGAATCCAGCATCACCGGACTCTGAAACAAGTACTTTATCACCTGTTTCATCGCCTTCTAAACCATCACTAGGTGCTATGCCTGATATGGGATCTCTTAAAGTCCCTTCTATGAGATCACTTCTCTCGGGGTCCCCGAAATCGCCATCTATGCATGATTCAGGATCTGATTCAACCAAATCATCGCCAGACAGCTCTGACGGCACTACTTCTTCTATGGCAAAACAATTATTAGATTCTATGCATAATTTGAAATCTCCTAAAGTACCTTCTATGGGATCACTTCCCTCGAAGTCCTCGGAATCGCCATCTATGCTTGATTCAGGATCTGATTTAACCAAATCATCGCCAGACAGCTCTGATGGCACTACTTCTTCAATGGCAAAACAATTATTAGATTCTATGCATAATTTGGAATCTCCTAAACTCCCTTCTAAGGCATCACCATCCTCGGACTCCTCGGGATCGCCATCTATGCTTGATTCAGGATCCGATTCAACCAAGTCATCGCCAGACAGCTCTGACGGCACTACTTCTTCTATGGCAAAACAATTATTAGATTCTATGCATAAATTGAAATCTCCTAAAGTCCCTTCTATGGGATCACTTCCCTCGGACTCCTCGGGATCGCCATCTATGCTTGATTCAGGATCCGATTCAACCAAATCATCGCCAGACAGCTTTGACGGCACTACTTCTTCAATGGAAAAACAATTATTAGATTCTATGCATAATTTAGAAAATATTAAAGTCCCCCCTGCTAACCCCTCTGCTTCATCCCACTCTACTCCTACTGACTCATCAACCCACTCTACTCCCTCTGCTTCATCCCACTCTACTCCCTCTGCTTCATCGCACTCTACTCCTACTGACACATCAACCCACTCTACTCCCTCTGCTTCATCCCACTCTACTCCCTCTGCTTCATCGCACTCTACTCCTACTGACTCATCAACCCACTCTACTCCCTCAGCTTCATCCCACTCTACTCCTACTGACTCATCAACCCACTCTACTCCCTCTGCTTCATCCCACTCTACTCCTACTGACTCATCAACCCACTCTACTCCTACTGACTCATCAACCCACTCTACTCCCTCTGCTTCATCCCACTCTACTCCCTCTGCTTCATCGCACTCTACTCCTACTGACTCATCAACCCACTCTACTCCCTCTGCTTCATCCCACTCTACTCCTACTGACTCATCAACCCACTCTACTCCCTCTGCTTCATCCCACTCTACTCCTACTGACTCATCAACCCACTCTACTCCTACTGACTCATCAACCCACTCTACTCCCTCTGCTTCATCCCACTCTACTCCCTCTGCTTCATCGCACTCTACTCCTACTGACTCATCAACCCACTCTACTCCCTCAGCTTCAACCCACTCTACTCCTACTGACTCATCAACCCACTCTACTCCCTCTGCTTCATCCCACTCTACTCCTACTGACTCATCAACCCACTCTACTCCCTCTGCTTCATCCCACTCTACTCCTACTGACTCATCAACCCATTCTACTCCCTCTGCTTCATCCCACTCTACTCCCTCTGCTTCATCCCACTCTACTCCTACTGACTCATCAACCCACTCTACTCCTACTGACTCATCAACCCACTCTACTCCCTCTGCTTCATCCCACTCTACTCCCTCTGCTTCATCCCACTCTACTCCTACTGACTCATCAACCCATTCTACTCCCTCTGCTTCATCCCACTCTACTCCCTCTGCTTCATCCCACTCTACTCCTACTGACTCATCAACCCACTCTACTCCCTCTGCTCCATCCCACTCTACTCCTACTGACTCATCAACCCACCCTACTCCTACTGACTCATCTACTCATTCTACTCCCTTTGCTTCATCCCACTCTACTCCTACTGACTCATCAACCCACTCTACTCCCTCTGCTCCATCCCACTCTACTCCTACTGACTCATCAACCCACCCTACTCCTACTGACTCATCTACTCATTCTACTCCCTCTGCTTCATCCCACTCTACTCCTACTGAGTCATCAACCCACTCTACGCCCTCTGCTTCATCCCACTCTACTCCTACTGACTCATCTACCCACTCTACTCCCTCTGCTTCATCCCACTCTACTCCTACTGACTCATCAACCCATTCTACTCCCTCTGCTTCATCCCACTCTACGCCCTCTGCTTCATCCCACTCTACTCCTACTGACTCATCTACCCACTCTACTCCCTCTGCTCCATCCCACTCTACTCCTACTGACTCATCAACCCACTCTACTCCCTCTGCTTCATCTCACTCTACTCCTACTGACTCATCAACCCACTCTACTCCCTCTGCTTCATCTCACTCTACTCCTACTGACTCATCAACCCAATCTACTCCATCAGCCCCAACAACAACAACCCCATGTGACAAAACTACACCAAAGTTAAGTCCAGAACAAGAGAAACAAATCAAACAATTTTTCTCACAGATGTTCAGTAAAATGTTCAAGTCTTAGATTAAAATGGTTTCTATCCGAATATTTGCATCAATGTTGTCTAAAATTGACATAAAATTAAGGGTATTCTGTGAAAAATTGATGTTAATAAGTTCATAAGTGACATCCATCTTCTGTATATCGAAATAAACATAAACACAAATAAATATTCCTTAAATTGTTACTTGTTTGTTGTCAGTTAATGTAAGTGTAAAATAAAGTTTTATTATTAATTTTATGTTATTTCATTACACAATTTTATTTTTAGTATTTACTTTAAAAAAAATTACAATTGTAATTATTTTTAAGACAAATGTGAAAGGAGCAGCAGGAAAGGGTCGGCCTCGGCGAACATTCTGCGACCAAATTGCACACGTTCTAAGAAAAGGAGAGGTAAAAAGTACCCGTAACCGAAGGGCATGTATGAAGAGATTGATGAGTTTAGATGAAGCAAAAGAGGTTTGTCAGGATCGTAGCAAGTGGAGGTCCATAGTCTCTGCCTACCGCTGTGGGAAACAGGCGTGATGTTATGTAGGTATGTTTTTTCACAAGCTTTTAGTTAGTTTCACCTGTCCCTTTGTTTGTGTGTCCGTAATCAAATCTTCCATGCTGGTCTAAGAGAAAAGAAAAAACTTAGAATGTACCAACTGCTTCTCTTCCCGCGTAGATCGTGAGAGCCGATCGAGGGAATGGGCAAAATTAATCATGTTAAAGGCAATGCGGCTAGCAACCCATCACTATTTTGATTCCTTCATCCACCTCCATGCCCACATCAAGCTAAAAGTGGCCTTGGAGTCTTGCAGCCCTGGGCTATACTTATCTGCTTAGAGCCGCGAGACTTGAAAATGCTCTGTCTGATCCATTAAGGATAAACACGCGATAGTATGTATGTATGTATGTATTAACCTGATCTCATAGTAAAGCATGGCATTTCTATGATAAATATAAAACAATATAATACTACCGAGTTTGGGCTCGATTGATTTCTCTCGACGGTTTTAACTCTTTAGTTCATTGTTCGATCTTTTAAATATATTTTTAATAAATAATTAATTGTTTATATCTAGAAAGCCTCATTGTAAATTGAAGAATACTGGTATGAAATAACTGTATGATGTTGTAAATTTATACAACACTAGCTGGTGCCCGCGACTTCGTCTGCGCAGTATAAGTATTTATAAATTGTAATCTATGTGTTATTTTGATGTATAAGCTATATTATTGTTTAAATTCAAATTCAATTCAAATTTAAATATATCTTTATTATCACAGGATATTTATAATATCTCTTAATAATCGTCACAAATAAATTAATACTTAAAGTTAATGTGGACAGAGAATACATTGTTTGTTAAGTCATATCATAATTTAAATTTAATTTTTAGTATGTCAAAATTTTAAAATAATGTCAAGTTGTAGATTCAGTTTGTACAAAATGTAGCAAATTATGACATTTGCGAGTACCTATATTACAAACCTTTAAGAGGAACCCGCGCCAAGCTCAAGCCAGACTTTTTTGTCTTTAAGGTAGTCATCGGTCCTATAACAAGCCTTCTCACAAAGTACTTTCTTTATATAAGTTTTGAATTTTTTGTCTGGCATATTGTAAAGTTTCACTAAAATCCATTCAGTAGTTTTTACGTGAAAGAGTAACAAACATCCATCCATCCATACTTACAAACTTTCGCTTTTATAATATAAGTAGGATTACAATTCACAATGAACGGAACAATATCTAATTTGAAAATTTTGACATCAATAAAGTTAAATAACATGATAGAGCTGATGAAACAGATTGCGAGGCGATGAAAACATAATAAGCATAGATGTTTACGCAATTGCTTGTAGTCAGTAATATAATAGATGATTTCTTTTATATGTTTACGCACATCCTTGTCAACATAGAAGAATTAAACACTAATGAACACCAAAGATGATGAAAATACGATCAGAAATAGACTCTATTTCTGTTACATTAAAACTCATTATAGCTACACACAATATTGAAGGGTATATTGATGAATAAACTCTAATTACTGACAGACAGGTATTGTGGATGGAATATCTACGCAATTCGAAGCCAAATGAACAAATAATTCGAGACAAAGAAACTAATATTTGGTTTTATCTAGTCTGCCAGCTGTATCGTTCATACCTAAGTAGTGGCTCTGTGCAAGGGCGTCGCCTGCCGATGGCGCAGGGGGGGGGGCAAGTTGACTTTACCTACTACAATTTATACTTTTCTCATTCTCTATGAATGAGAAAAGTAGGTATGAATTGTAGGTAAAGTCGACAGCACATGAAGCTTTTCACTTGTACTACGAGCCTTACATCTACAGCGATTGTAATAACAACAGTATCATACTATATACATATATATTCTGTGACAGTACAGAGTCCAATGTGTAAAGCTACACGAGCACGAGCTCTTGACTATGCAATAAAAAACTTGTAAATAAGTTATAATAACATTTATTAGAAAAATAGAATAAAAATGAGTTTGAATTTTTTATAATCTCTAGGGGGGGGGCAGCTGCCCCTCCCTGCCCCCCCTTGGCGACGCTTTTGGCTCTGTGAGCTGTAGACCTCGCAAGTCACCCCCGAAGAACTAATTAACTCGGATATAATTTGTCAAAACTAAAAACCGCCTTCAACACCGAACTACACGACCAATTTTGATAAAATTTCTATGGGATCAACTGACAAGTTTGCCCTTTCAAACAAAATAGTATTTTATGCAACAGTTGTATAAGAACGGTCAAAAAATGAGTGGCTAAGGTTACGATGTGAGCCTTGGCGAGCATCGTAAGGAGATCATCGAGCATTTTCTGACGTACTTATACAACGTTGCATACAATACTTTTTCTACGACTATATTTACTACCTACATAAAATATAAAAACAGACAAAGAAAATTATGAAAATGTTTGACGTATATTTGGTAGATATCATGGTATAATAATATACTGCGCCGGGTATGGCATTCCGACATATAGTGGTCACGTGGGTGACACGAGCCTACGTCAACCGTCTCAGTGTTACCGGTACTGTAAAATCAAACACCCCAACTTTCATTATTCACGTATATCTGAATCGGATTAAACCATGTCCATTTTTACAAATAACCTATTTATGAAAAAATAAGTTAGACTTGTAAATGAATAACAAGTATAACCTAATTTTTTATGCATTAAAATATTTATTGTCATGAATAATGGCAGGCAAACGTTCCCTAAATCTTAACTTAGTCACATTAAGTGGCAACTCTGTGGTGACGTAGGCTCGTGTCACTGCCGGAATAGCAGACCTGTTTTTTTGGATCATGGTAGATATCTATATTTATATGGTATCTATGGTAAACTTATTTTTTTTTTAATTGAAGTCATAGTATTTTTAGTATAGTACTTACTTAATCTATGTAATCTTGATCTTATAACTAGTGTAGTGACAATGCGACTAAAACAGTGTGCGTCTCTCCCTTATCACTCTCCTTCTTAGACAAGTCCACAGAGGAGATGTGTACCGATCCGCTAGCGTCATCAGAATGCTATTGGGACTGTCTCTTATCCTGTGAATTAGCGAGTTAGTTTTTTTACGTATGAGTGCGGCAAAACTTTAGTGACTAAAAAAAGGTTTTTTTATGTTGTCAGTATGGTAAATCTATAGAAAAAAAAGTTCTTAGTCTATGGCTAAGCGTATCTTTTTGGCGAAATAACAACACATGTGCTATTATGAGGAATGGATGGCTCTATTTGTAAAAATGAATTCAGAATTATTTGTAAAGTTATCTGAAGTAAAAAAGAATCCTACAAGATCACAGGATAGGCATACTTTATGCACACACAAATATAGGCTTGCTCTAGTCAGGAAAAGCATTCTAGGTATGGCTATAAAAATTTACAATAAACTGCCTAATGAATTAAAAGATTTAAATTTTAAAATGTTTAAGAAACGTCTCTTTATACTTCTTATAGATAAATCCTACTATTCTGTAAAAGAATTTCTAAAAGACGACAAGATGTAGATTTGATAATATTATTATTCGACAATTATAGATTAAATTATAGACTACCTTTTTTATGGCATGACATTACTATTATTATACCAATTTAAGTAAAGTATGTACCTATTTTTAATTATTTATCAATATTTGTATGCTAAATATGGCAAGACATAGCGAACTATTATATAATATTGTAACATCTCGTCTGTATCATGCATGTATCATCATGTATCATTGTACCTATGTTTGACAAATAAAAGATTGATTGATTGATTGATGGACTATAGACTTTATAGATATAAATCATATTATCAATGTTCTTACATTAATGTTCAGAACCATTTAAAAGACAGATAACAGTACAGGAGTAGAAAAATAATGTTCTTTATTGATTAGGTGTCTTCCATAAAAAAAAAGATTCCGACAAATTGATAAACTCTTCCTTTTTTATCTTCCGTTAAAAGGCCAAACAAAAGAGTTACGTCTTTCAAAAGAAGAAGACTAACGTCTTCTTCGTGTAGTGTATATTAAAATTAAATAGGCATGACGAATGGAAAAATATTTTAAGTCCATCGGTGAGATTATAAAAAAATATTATACACGTATTTTTTCTTTTCTCTGAGAGACCAAAAATGACAAAGATACAGCGCATTGAAATTTTGCGTGACGTCACACTTAAGCACGATTCTTACTTAAGTGTGACGTTGCAAGTCCCCACACCGGAACTTTGACGCTCCGTATCTTTGTAAATTTTTACTTTTTTGATAAACTGAAAAGTACGGGTCCATTATTTTTGGATAATCTAAAAGACGGACTAATTACAATCATACTTTCCGGACCCCGTCGTCACCTTTATTGATACCAGCTCTTCACAACGACCACGTGCTAGCTCGCGTGGTACAACTCGCGCCAGGCGAAGTCGCGGGTAACAGCTAGTATTAATAGACCTAAATATACATACATACATACATACATACTATCACGTCTTTATCCCTAATGGGGCAGACAGAGCATTTTGGGTCTTGCGGCTCTATGCAGAGCCTAGGGCCGCAAGACTCAAAAGCCACTTTTAGCGTCATGGTGGGCGAGAAGATGGAAAAGCAATCAATACAGTGACGGGTTGCTAGCCGCATCGCCTGTTAAAATGATTCGCATTTTTGCCCATTCCCTCGATCGGCTTTTACGATCTGCGCGGGAAGAGAAGCAGCTGGTACATTCTAAGTTTTTTCTTTTCTCCCAGACCAGCATGGGAGATAGAATAGACCTAAATATCTACTTACTAATACATAATTCAATAACATACTTGTTATTAAAAACCTAATTTATCACTTATTTAGAATAAACGTTTGAGTTGAAAATGTGTCATACAGTTGTTATTGAAAAAACACTTGTACAAATTTATTATTTGTGACACTTATTAATGTTTAAGGTCCCTTTTTAGTGCAAATAAAGTTAGGCTCAGTGATACTGATGGTTGAAAAATAGATTTAAAAAAAAAGAAACAGTGATAAGTTGCTAGCCGTAACGCCAATGCGGAAGGGATGCAAATTTTGAAAACGCCTGAATATTTTTCTAGTTTTAGGAATAACATTTCTATTTATCGTAAATATAAATATCAGATTTTTCGGTCTAGCCAACCAGATCATTATAAAAAATAAATATATTTTTGATCGCAATTTCTCACACCACCCTTCATTTCTTTTGCCCGTCTTGTCTTTCGTCTCGTTTTATTTTTATAATTGACTGAACTGAAAAAAATCTGATATTTATTTACGACTTGCCGAAGCCTGCGACTTCGTTCGCGTGGACTTTATGTCTCTGGAAAATGCTCATCAGGCTGAACAACTTTTACTAAGGCGGCATTTTTATATCTCTTATAGTTTAGCTGGACCATTATGGTTCTGCATCAGGCGTTCCATTTTCCAAAATCATTTATACCCTATATGTTACCCAGGCTTAATAGCTATATAACAAAAAAAGTTTCATTCGAATCCGTCTAGTATTTCCGGAGATTAGCGTGTGTGACAAACAGACAGACTTTTTTTTTTAATTCTTACTCTTTTACTACGTCTCCATCGACCCCAATATTTTTTTTGGAAATATATTTAATGTACAGACACACTTTTTTACTGTTTTATTATATGTATAGATATACAATGTCCTTTTTTATTAAGTACAAATATTTTAAGGGGTGATTCAGTCCATCATTTCAAACAACTTTTTCCAATAAATGTATATCGAAATACGAAAAAAATTTTTTCATTTTCCAAAGTAATGATATCACGTGACTACTTCGATTTCTATGAAAACCTAAAAATTTTTTTTCGTATTTCGATGTACATTTATTGGGAAAAGTTGTTCAAAATGATGGTCTGAATCACCCCTTAAAATATTTGTACTTAATAAAAAAGGACATTGTAGATAAATATGAATGTTTTCCCAGACAAAAATAACAGATTTATGCATTTTTAAAATTTTCATCTCTTTCCCTCGATCGGCTTTTTCGTTCTGCGAGGGAGAAAAAGCTGTCATTCGTAAAGAACATTCTACGTTTTCTTAACTCCCAGAGCAGCATGGAAGAAACATTTATAAATGTAATTTAAAATTCCACTTAAACTGCACCTCCTAAGTTTTACAAAGTTGTGAAGTTGCGAGCTCTCCCACGACGTAGGTACGTGTCCTCCAATGTGAATACCTCGCCAGGGATTGCTTCGTAATCTGTTTTACCCGACTACGCCGGGAGAGTTATGTTTTTCAAGTGTATGTTGATATGTATATTCTTTAGCACGCTCTGCAGCGGAACAGGATGATGGTTGTATTGTATGTACTTAAGGCTTGAGTGTTGTCGTTAGATTCGTCTTGAGGAAGTCAAAAAATAATGTCACTTGTCATGATCATGTCCATTTTTAACGTGATTTTAAATTTATTATTGCGGAAAAACTGATAATAAGAGCGCTACTTGACTCTTTTTTTTTTTTTTTAATTTTGGCTCGACGCTTTTGCGTATTTAGCCAGACTCAAGTTAATAAAACGTGGGAACAATCGATGTGAAATAATAATATATATATATACAATCAAAGGTTGGTATAGGTTCTTTGATTGCTTTAAGGGAGCTTCTGGCGACAAATCTATACGAGTCCACTGGTTTTCATAGCCGATTGAGTGGCGGACGGCGCCTACAGACGCCCACCGCAGTCCGCAAATTAATATCTCTACTGTCGCCAATGACCAAAGCTGGCCTGGTCATGACGAAAGTCTTGTACTCATAATACACCCTCATCTCGTATGGTATACTCAGCTTTATCTCTGATACAATTACAGTGTTACGCAAACACTTGGTGGTTGTTCCACAGGATTTGGGATGGCTGTTCCATCCGCTTACACCTGGGATTGCTGTTCCATCGGCTTAGGTACACTTGGGATGGCTGTTCCATCCGCTTACGTTTGGGATGGCTGTTCCATCCGCTTACACCTGGGATGGCTGTTCCATCCGCTTACACCTGGGATGGCTGTTCCATCCGCTCACACCTGGGATGGCTGTTCAGTAACAGATCAACTAAACTCAAACTCTTATTCTCTTATCTCTTTTCCATCTATTGTAACACACGCAGTTTACAATAGACCAACTTATAGACCGACGCATCGGTAATTCTCTCTCTCTGATTTATCTATTGCAAGTCGCAACTTGCAATAAATCAACAACAAAAACGGACGCATCGGTTAACTCAAAACACTGAAACATAAACACATAGTAATTAATTATTATCGGTAGAATTCTCTAGATAGTAAATAAACTTATAAAACGGTCACCGAAACTCTATCTCTCGTAAAATCTCAATAATCGTCAGAAATTACAATTTTACCATCTTATTTTTTCCTTGCCGCCGTTTTTTTTTCTGCCACAGATAATATATCCCTCCTCACGCCGCGTTCACTTCTTCTGCGCACGCACGAATGAATAAAATTGCTAACAGCCAAACATTGACTTTTAGGTAGGTACCTTGATATTGAAATAAATAATAAAAATATTTAATAATACACACTGGATTCGCATTCGCGACAACTACAGCCGCACTATGACTGTTCACTTTAAACATTTTACATATTGTCCATTAGAATGATCATTTATAACACCAAACTTTTTTTTTTTTTTTTTTATGTTATAAGTCGGCAAACGAGCAAGCGAGCCTCCTGATGGTAAAAGGTCATCGCTGCCCATGGACACATACAACACCGGAGGTGCCGTCTTTGCGTTGCCGGCCTTTTAGAGTGCTATTAACACACCTTTTGAAGAACCCCATGTTGTAGCGCAAAGGAAACACCTCAGCTGGAAGCTTATTCCACATCTGACACGTCCTGGGGAAAAATGAACGTGATGCCCTAGTGGTTTTTGGATACCAGGCGTCTAAGATATGGGGGTGAGCTCTCTCTCTGTGACGCGAGGTGCGGTGGTAAAATCGTGACGGTGGCACCAAATTGAAAAGTTCCTCAGAACACTCCCCGTTGTAGAGACGATAGAACATACATAAAGAGCCCACGTCTCTCCGGTGTCTTAGTGTTTCTAATCTGTCTGTAAGTTTGGGATCGTCGACAATACGTACAGCCCGACGTTGGACGTTGGTTGGATGAAACTACACCAATTTCATATTATAAAGTCCACTAGAAACAATTTGCAAAACAATTTAAAGCAAACTCCAACTGAACCCCTTGACTTCCCGCCAAAAACTCCTACTTGACTCTTACAGTCTTACTAAAAAATGAAGACTAACTTTGTAACTAGGTTTCAAAGTTAGTCTTCGTTTGTCTTCGTTTGTCAACTTGATTTGGTCGGATAAACCATTATCCGACCAAATCAAGTTGACATTTTCAGATAAGACAATGGCATATTATTAGATGTCAACTAGATTTGGTCGGATAATGGTTTAAACCTAGTAACAAAGTTAGTCTGCGTTTTATAATAAGACGGTTAGAAACTATGACGCCATTAATCTTTATTTTATACCAATCCCATAGGAAACGCTTGTTTTGACGTTTAGAAAAAAGAAAAATTGGATTTGAAATGTTGGAAACTTTCTTATCGGAGTGCCACTAGGAAGCAAAACATGGGTATTTCAAATGCTGGATTTTAGGCGCCAAAATGTGTCTTAAAATATGTTTGGTGTTTTGAAATACTAGTTTCTAACAATCTTCTACTAACTACATACTATGTCGACGATATCATTATCTCATAAAAAAAATAAAGAATTTTTAATGTTTATTCAAAATCTATCAAGTAGTCGAGAGTGACACTAGACTATTGCAAATAAAAATAAATGATTTGAATTAATTTGGGGTCACTTAATAAAATAAATAAATTTCAAAACTAAAAACCTACTTCACACACAAACAACACAACCAATTTTGAAAAAAATCTGTGGGACCACCTCACTAGTATCATCACCATCAGGTCTTTTTAGTTTCCACTGCAGGAGCACGACCCTCTCTATACTACTAGAGCCGTACTTGGCCAGAGCAGCCAGAGGATTTAGCCTACACTCTCCATATTGGCCAGACGGGTTGGAGAGGTCTCATTGATGTTTATAAGCTTTGTTTAGCTTGTATTTCCTAAGTCGCCTTCTACGATATCCACGGAAAGACTTAGAGTGGTTCTTATTCTACTCTGCCGGAAATAACGCGAACGAATTTGATACATACATACATACATACTATCACGTCTTTATCCCTAATGGGGCAGACAGAGCATTTTGAGTCTTGCGGCTCTATGCAGAGCCCAGGGCCGCAAGACCCAAAGCCACTTTTAGCGTCATGGTGGGCGAGAAGATAGAAAAGCAATCAATACAGTGATGGGTTGCTAGCCGCATCGCCTGTTAACATAATTCGCATTTTTGCCCATTCCCTCGATCGGTTTTTACGATCTGCGCGGGAAGAGAAGCAGCCGGTACATTCTAAGTTTTTTCATTTCTCCCAGACCAGCATGGGAGAACGAATTTGATAACCTCTTTTTTGTCGGACAAATTAGAATTTTATTTTATACAAGTATACGAAAAGTTTAAATGTAATGTAGAATGTAAAACCCACTTGCCCGCAAGTACCCAGCAGGCGCGGCCGGCGTGGCGTGGCGTGGCGCGGTGTGGCGCGGTGTGGCGCAGCGCAGTGCTATAACACGCTCATTTGAATATTTCGCACATCCTTTCTGGTTTACGCATAGACTTCAATAAGGATGGACCATGGTATAATAAAACAGGTATTCTCTTCCCGAGATGGAACTTAAATACGTCACAAAATGTTGCCACTGATTGTTCTTTTCAGTAAATTTAAGGACTTCCTCAATTAGTTCATGAATATTAAATAAAATATTAAGTAACTTGAATATTAAATAAAATATTAAGTAGCTATTTAGTATCTCGCGATTCTCGCGTGATTCATCGATTATATATTTTATAAATTGATATAATGGATTATTAATTCGAAATTGGTATATAAAATTCAAAAATGCATTACGCTCAGGTAATTCAATTTCACACAGTGGCAACATATCAAACTGATGACGTAGGCAAGTTCCACCTACGTCATCAGCTGTCACGGGAAGAGAATACCTTATTTTATTATACCATGGGATGGACAATAGATTTGTTTCACCTTTTGTTGACATTGTTAAAATGCATCGTTAATAATTTGGATGTTCGAACCACGGGCTACACTAGATGACTATAGTATAATGATAATAAAATAACAGTAAAAACAAAAAAAAAAATTACATTTCCATATAAAAGCGTTCAGCCGCTCGGGCAATTTGTGTGGGAACGTCGATTTTTTTTGTTTTTTGACTGTATATTACGGGTGACGTACCCGTAATATACAGTCAAAAAACAAAAAACCTTCCACGTTGTATATGTTCAGTATCAGTATCAGGGTAGAAAGGACAATCTCGCACACTTTGCACCATGTCCACTGTCCAGCCAGTCTACTATTAAAAGTCTATGGTTCACGTTATTTTGTGCAGCTGCGCTCTTTTTTTTATCTAACACTTTTTAACATTTTTAACACGTACAAACATTTTAAACGTACGCATACGCAAAGAGGACACTAATTGTAAGTACTTAATGATTATTAAAATTAGTTAACGGGTCACTCACGTATAGAGTCAGCTACTGCTATACGTGAGTAACCCGTTAATTTTTTTTAATAATGTCTGTATCTCACGTTAGTTTCAATCAAAAAATATTTAATGATTGTTTGATGGAGGATGATTTGTTTGTTTTTCGTATGTGTAAGTGGCCAACACTAGTATGGTATGGTATTGTATATTTTCTATTTTCTAATTAAGTAGCAAAAAATGAAAGGACGAAGATACAGCTTATTTGAATTGCGTGAGACTTCACCATGATGGCTAAATAGGTTTAAGCTACTATTTTGGAATATTATACCTAACACCTGTATTGTACACAATACATACATACATACTATCACGTCTTTATCCCTAATGGGGCATACAGAGCATTTTGGGTCTTGCGGTTCTATGCAGAGCCCAGGGCCGCAAGACCCAAAAGCCACTTTTAGCGAGAAGATGGAAAAGCAATCAATACAGTGATGGGTTGCTAGCTGCATCGCCTGTTAACATGATTTGCATTTTCGCCCATTCCCTCGATCGGCTTTTACGATATGCGTGGGAAGAGAAGCAGCTGGTACATTCTAAGTTTTTTTTTTGTTTCTCCCAGACCAGCATGTACACAATATTTATTGCAAATATAGAAATTATATTATCTTAACCAAATAAAAGAAAAATTAAACGTGAAAACATATAAAGAGGTTAAGAACTTAGCGGAAGGAAGAGAGACATGGAAAGCACTCCACCGACAAGAGCCCAGCTCTTAAATATAAGAAGAAGATCATCTTAACCAAAGGTGACGTAAATCACCCCACTCCGAAACTTCGATGCGCTGTATCTTTGCAAATATTGACTACTTTGCTAAACGATAAAATATGGGTCCTTTATTTTTGGATAATCTAGTTGACGGACTGAATAAAATAATATAAACGGTGATTTTCCATTGGTTTTGCTGCCGAAGGCCACTTCATAGGCATCGTTAGTAAGATCTAATTAGCTAGTCAAAATAAAAATTCTGAAACAAAAAATGTTGACTAAAACTCGAAAGTAAAATCGTGAGATTAATTAGTAGCACTGCCAGGCATTGCTGGTCGGCCGGCCGGAGTTCATGGGGTCACGCAGCAGTTTTGGACGGGCGTAACCACGTGGTCTCGATCGAAAATCATTTTTGCATCTTTTTTATCTTTGTCGTTTAAAAATTTGGATAACCTATATGGATAGAGGAATTTATTTACTAAACTATATTTTTTTCCAAAACCAATGAAAAGTCAGCGTGTATTTTTTACGGAGTTCACGTCCATATTGTAAGTACGTTTAATTATGGAGAAATGTAGCCATCGCAGCAACAGCCCTCTGGGGACACGCTGCGGTGGAGCTGAGCAGCGGACATGAACTTATTTGGCAGACCAGTTTATAAATAATAGAAAAATCGTTTATTTCAGACTATAGCTGAAGCGCCTCGTTCGCGTGGACTTTATACATACATACTATCACGTCTTTATCCATAATGGGGCAGACAGAGCATTTTGGGTCTTGCGGCTCTATGCAGAGCCCAGGGCCGCAAGACCCAAAAGCCACTTTTAGCGTCATGGTGGGCGAGAAGATGGAAAAGCAATCAATACGGTGATGGGATGCTAGCCGCATCGCCTGTTAACATGATTCGCATTTTTGCCCATTCCCTCGATCGGCTTTTACGATCTGCGCTGCGTACATTCTAAGTTTTTCTTTCTCCCAGACCAGCATGGGAGACTTGGACTTTATGACTCCAGAAAATGCTCATCAGGCTGGAAAACTTTTGCTAAGGCGTCATTTTTATATTTCTTATAGTTTAGCTAGACCATTATGGTTCTGCATCAGGTGTTCCATTTTCCAAAATCAATTATACCCTATACGTTGCCAAGGCTTATAACAGCTGTATAATTAAAAAAAAAAAATTGTTCGAATTGTTTACTATTTCCGGAGATTAGAGTGTAAAAGACAGTAATTTTATTTAAATTCATACTCTTTGACTATGTTTTTTTTACTTTTTAATTTTATGTAGGTATAGATATAGATGACAAGATCCATAATAGGGAATATGCCTAGAAAAATGTGTGTTGTCTAATTAGTTTATCCACAAAAATTCTAAAGTAGAGTACTAACATTGAAAACAGAAAAAAGGGCTTCATACACGGCAGCTATAATGTGAAGATGTACATTATAGCACGATACATCTTATTCTCTCCGGGGTATGTTAGACCGGGTTTTTTGAACCCCGAAGAAAATTGAGCTCAACGGAACGCGCCCGGGTATGACCTGTCAAAATCACCTGATTTGTATTTTAAATAATTAATTTTTTTTTAACAAATGGAACTTGTATAATTATTCATTACTAATTATAATTCTCTTTATTTATTAAGTACCTAATATAGATGTCAATTTCAATTAACAACTAAATTAAAAACTAAATTATACTCTAAATTAAACTAAATAAATAATAATAATAAAAAAGAAAAACCTTACAAATAGAAAACGTTTAAAATAATTTAATTAGATTTCTTAAAAATACTGTTGTATAGCCATAAATACATGAAGGTTTTTTTATTAAAAAAAACTTTTTTCGTTACAAACCCGGCCTAACATACCCCGGAGGGAATGAGATGTAACGTGCTATAATGTACATCTTTACACTATATCTTAATATAGATATAAACATACCCATTGAACCACCGCAAGGAATCATTCATTTAAATAGGTGCATCCGTTCGAGGCCTATGTCCAGCAGTGGACGTTATGCGTTATGAAATGATGATGATGATGATGATGATCCGTTCGAGAGCGATGACAGACAGACAGACAGACATTGGAGTCAAACATATAACACCCCCTCTTTTTTCTTCAGGATTAAAAAAACGGTCCATTCGTTTAGAGGCTACGGAACCACAGACATACACAGACACGCCACACCTATAAAAACCCTCTTCAAAAAAAGTACAGGGTATGATAGCATATTTTTTTTACTAAAAGGGACTACCATGCAGAAATGGCGCTTTCTTTTAAATTAAATTGGTTATAATTATAATTTTACTAATAAGCTAAAAAAGATATTTATAACCCTTAGGCATTAGACCTTTAAATAATTGTATTTAATCCCTAGCGTAAAAAGAGGAGTCAAAAAGTTTGAGGTGTATTTGTGTTTGTCTTTGTCATCGTAGTCATCGTATGGTTATTTTTGTTTGTAAGCTGACGTGATCGATATGGTTCTTAGTCACAATAGAGATGTGGACTAAAATATCTTTTTTAGCTTATTAGATAGATTATTAAAAAGTTTTGTAGGTATATATTTCTTTTCTCTGATTAGATCTTGATCTTTTTTTTCTAATTTATTTCTACTTGTGGAGACTTTTAAATGGCAAACGCTACCCAGCAGGCGTGGCGTGGCGTGGCGTGGCGTGGCGCAGCGCAGTGCTATAAACACGCTCATTTGAATATTTCGCACATCCTTTCTGGTTTACGCATAGACTTCAATAAGGATGGACCATGGTATAATAAAACAGGTATTCTCTTCGCGAGATGGAACTTAAATACGTCACAAAATGTTGCCACTGATTGTTCTTTTCAGTAAATTTAAGGACTTTCTCAATTAGTTCATGAATATTAAATAAAATATTAAGTAACTTGAATATTAAATAAAATATTAAGTAGCTATTTAGTATCTCGCGATTCTCGCGTGATTCATCGATTATATATTTTATAAATTGATATAATGGATTGTTAATTCGAAATTGGTATATAAAATTCAAAAATGCATTACGCTCAGGTAATTCAATTTCACACAGTGGCAACATATCAAACTGATGACGTAGGCAAGTTCCACCTACGTCATCAGCTGTCACGGGAAGAGAATACCTTATTTTATTATACCATGGGATGGACAATAGATTTGTTTCACCTTTTGTTGACATTGTTAAAATGCATCGTTAATAATTTGGATGTTCGAACCACGGGCTACACTAGATGACTATAGTATAATGATAATAAAATAACAGTAAAAACAAAAAAAAAAATTACATTTCCATATAAAAGCGTTCAGCCGCTCGGGCAATTTGTGTGGGAACGTCGATTTTTTTGGTTTTTTGACTGTATATTACGGGTGACGTACCCGTAATATACAGTCAAAAAACAAAAAACCTTCCACGTTGTATATGTTCAGTATCAGTATCAGGGTAGAAAGGACAATCTCGCACACTTTGCACCATGTCCACTGTCCAGCCAGTCTACTATTAAAAGTCTATGGTTCACGTTATTTTGTGCAGCTGCGCTCTTTTTTTTATCTGACACTTTTTAACATTTTTAACACGTACAAACATTTTAAACGTACGCATACGCAAAGAGGAAACTAATTGTAAGTACTTAATGATTATTAAAATTAGTTAACGGTTCACTCACGTATAGAGTCAGCTACTGCTATACGTGAGTAACCCGTTAATTTTTTTTAATAATGTCTGTATCTCACGTTAGTTTCAATCAAAAAATATTTAATGATTGTTTGATGGAGGATGATTTGTTTGTTTTTCGTATGTGTAAGTGGCCAACACTAGTATGGTATGGTATTGTATATTTTCTATTTTCTAATTAAGTAGCAAAAAATGAAAGGACGAAGATACAGCTTATTTGAATTGCGTGAGACTTCACCATGATGGCTAAATAGGTTTAAGCTACTATTTTGGAATATTATACCTAACACCTGTATTGTACACAATACATACATACATACTATCACGTCTTTATCCCTAATGGGGCATACAGAGCATTTTGGGTCTTGCGGTTCTATGCAGAGCCCAGGGCCGCAAGACCCAAAAGCCACTTTTAGCGAGAAGATGGAAAAGCAATCAATACAGTGATGGGTTGCTAGCTGCATCGCCTGTTAACATGATTTGCATTTTCGCCCATTCCCTCGATCGGCTTTTACGATATGCGTGGGAAGAGAAGCAGCTGGTACATTCTAAGTTTTTTTTTTGTTTCTCCCAGACCAGCATGTACACAATATTTATTGCAAATATAGAAATTATATTATCTTAACCAAATAAAAGAAAAATTAAACGTGAAAACATATAAAGAGGTTAAGAACTTAGCGGAAGGAAGAGAGACATGGAAAGCACTCCACCGACAAGAGCCCAGCTCTTAAATATAAGAAGAAGATCATCTTAACCAAAGGTGACGTAAATCACCCCACTCCGAAACTTCGATGCGCTGTATCTTTGCAAATATTGACTACTTTGCTAAACGATAAAATATGGGTCCTTTATTTTTGGATAATCTAGTTGACGGACTGAATAAAATAATATAAACGGTGATTTTCCATTGGTTTTGCTGCCGAAGGCCACTTCATAGGCATCGTTAGTAAGATCTAATTAGCTAGTCAAAATAAAAATTCTGAAACAAAAAATGTTGACTAAAACTCGAAAGTAAAATCGTGAGATTAATTAGTAGCACTGCCAGGCATTGCTGGTCGGCCGGCCGGAGTTCATGGGGTCACGCAGCAGTTTTGGACGGGCGTAACCACGTGGTCTCGATCGAAAATCATTTTTGCATCTTTTTTATCTTTGTCGTTTAAAAATTTGGATAACCTATATGGATAGAGGAATTTATTTACTAAACTATATTTTTTTCCAAAACCAATGAAAAGTCAGCGTGTATTTTTTACGGAGTTCACGTCCATATTGTAAGTACGTTTAATTATGGAGAAATGTAGCCATCGCAGCAACAGCCCTCTGGGGACACGCTGCGGTGGAGCTGAGCAGCGGACATGAACTTATTTGGCAGACCAGTTTATAAATAATAGAAAAATCGTTTATTTCAGACTATAGCTGAAGCGCCTCGTTCGCGTGGACTTTATACATACATACTATCACGTCTTTATCCATAATGGGGCAGACAGAGCATTTTGGGTCTTGCGGCTCTATGCAGAGCCCAGGGCCGCAAGACCCAAAAGCCACTTTTAGCGTCATGGTGGGCGAGAAGATGGAAAAGCAATCAATACGGTGATGGGATGCTAGCCGCATCGCCTGTTAACATGATTCGCATTTTTGCCCATTCCCTCGATCGGCTTTTACGATCTGCGCTGCGTACATTCTAAGTTTTTCTTTCTCCCAGACCAGCATGGGAGACTTGGACTTTATGACTCCAGAAAATGCTCATCAGGCTGGAAAACTTTTGCTAAGGCGTCATTTTTATATTTCTTATAGTTTAGCTAGACCATTATGGTTCTGCATCAGGTGTTCCATTTTCCAAAATCAATTATACCCTATACGTTGCCAAGGCTTATAACAGCTGTATAATTAAAAAAAAAAAATTGTTCGAATTGTTTACTATTTCCGGAGATTAGAGTGTAAAAGACAGTAATTTTATTTAAATTCATACTCTTTGACTATGTTTTTTTTACTTTTTAATTTTATGTAGGTATAGATATAGATGACAAGATCCATAATAGGGAATATGCCTAGAAAAATGTGTGTTGTCTAATTAGTTTATCCACAAAAATTCTAAAGTAGAGTACTAACATTGAAAACAGAAAAAAGGGCTTCATACACGGCAGCTATAATGTGAAGATGTACATTATAGCACGATACATCTTATTCTCTCCGGGGTATGTTAGACCGGGTTTTTTGAACCCCGAAGAAAATTGAGCTCAACGGAACGCGCCCGGGTATGACCTGTCAAAATCACCTGATTTGTATTTTAAATAATTAATTTTTTTTTAACAAATGGAACTTGTATAATTATTCATTACTAATTATAATTCTCTTTATTTATTAAGTACCTAATATAGATGTCAATTTCAATTAACAACTAAATTAAAAACTAAATTATACTCTAAATTAAACTAAATAAATAATAATAATAAAAAAGAAAAACCTTACAAATAGAAAACGTTTAAAGTTCAGTTCAGTTCAGTTCTGTGCTCACCCAGCCAGCTTTCGCAGCAAGAGCGTTGGAGCTAGGTCCACTTTAGAAAGAACTTGACTGCACTTACAGCTACGGGCCGATATGGGTACTTATCGGTCCTGTTCTACTAGCGCAGCCAAGTCAGACCTCGTTGAACCAGTACCAGACTCGAGAAACCAGGTGAGCACGTATATAGGATATTATGGAGCGTGTGGGGGGTTGCAGTCTGGGGGATGGGAAAGACAGGGGAAGTTAGAGTCTACCGTATACCAGCAACAAGTAAACATATAGGAATAGTATACTATACTTGGTGTGTAATAAATAAAAAGGATGGGATACATGACTGCTAATTTTTTGCTGCCGATGATCTTCACTTCCTGATGCATATTTCGAAGAGCGAGGTTGGCTGCATCTTGCTTCACGCAGTGGTAGTCGCGGAAATAGCTTTGTATGTTGTGTTCTGTGTAAGTATACTCCTGATTTAAGTTCCATATTCTTCTGACGTTTTCCTCTAAAGTCTTCTTTTATCGGCCTGGTCGCTCGATGTCTTTTTTTCCCTTAATGTAGGTCCTCGCGAAGATTGGTCCCTGCGTCCCTGGCATTACTTTTTATTTCTTCTATTTTATGGAACAATATATTTATCTACGTATTTATTTGTGTTAATTAATATTTTCTTTTATCTTGGGGTCCGTAGGCAGGTTTCCTAGAATTGTCCTATGCGTAAGCGTCGTCTCTCCGTCCAATGATCTTCTCGCCCTGTAAGTGACCCACATGCGGCGCAGATGGCGAGGGTCAGGCGTGAAACAATAGCGGCCGGCTACCTGCTCTGGCGTTGACGCTGGATTGCATCATCTTTAGCGACGTTGTAATTTAAAATATTTGGAGTGCTACGGAGCTTTTTATTGAGATTCCAAGTCAACTATGTAGTTGTAGCATTACCATGGAATATTCTTTGTCAAATATAAAATTATACGCACCTGCATCCCAAATCTAGTCAAAACATGATACGCATGCGTTCTTTGATCACACCACGTCATGTTTTTTTTTAACCCCTGACGCAAAAAGAGAGGTGTTGTAAGTTTGACGTAACTGTGTGTCTGTTCGCCTAGCCGCAGCATCGCAGCTCCCAAATTAAAGGACCGATTATGATGCGGTTTTCTTGGTTTAAAAGCTGACGTGATTAAAATGTTCCTAGATGTCGGGTTAATTAAAAACTTTTAGGTAGGTATGTTATACGGAGTGAAGAAGGTGAGTCTCTCTCACTAGGACTTTTTTCCCGAGATTCACTAAATTAATAACGCACTTTACTCCGTAGTAATCACTAAACTTCGTCTGTACTCCCACAACACACCACACACTCACTCCGCGTTGATGAAACAAATGGAATATATGTCTGCTATTATCAAAAGCAATTTACCGTACTTTGCAGTGCGAGGACGTGGAGCCTAATCATAAAGATTTGTACCTATTCCAATTCAACGAAACTGCCTAGAAGTACATGTATCAAATTCAAAATTGTACCGACATGCATCTTAAATCTAACAAAATACCTCGAGCATGCATATTTTCTGGTATTATATATTCCACCTAATTTCAGTCAAGTCCTTTTGTGTTAATGTTCAGGGAATTAGGTGATATTATTTGGAAACCTCTCACCCGGATTTTCAGCAACTTTCTTAATTAATAATGCACACTTAGTAGTCACAAAATATCAATGCACTTTCACAGCACAACACACACTCACTGGTTACCTGCTAAATAATTACGTTATACTAATGACTAACAAAAAAAAAAGAAACAGGGATAGTCAGTATAAGGACAAGCGGACACGTGTTCTCCAAACGGCCGTCGGCGATAGAATCCTTACAAATAGAAAACGTTTAAAATAATTTAATTAGATTTCTTAAAAATACTGTTGTATAGCCATAAATACATGAAGGTTTTTTTATTAAAAAAAACTTTTTTCGTTACAAACCCGGCCTAACATACCCCGGAGGGAATGAGATGTAACGTGCTATAATGTACATCTTTACACTATATCTTAATATAGATATAAACATACCCATTGAACCACCGCAAGGAATCATTCATTTAAATAGGTGCATCCGTTCGAGGCCTATGTCCAGCAGTGGACGTTATGCGTTATGAAATGATGATGATGATGATGATGATCCGTTCGAGAGCGATGACAGACAGACAGACAGACATTGGAGTCAAACATATAACACCCCCTCTTTTTTCTTCAGGATTAAAAAAACGGTCCATTCGTTTAGAGGCTACGGAACCACAGACATACACAGACACGCCACACCTATAAAAACCCTCTTCAAAAAAAGTACAGGGTATGATAGCATATTTTTTTTACTAAAAGGGACTACCATGCAGAAATGGCGCTTTCTTTTAAATTAAATTGGTTATAATTATAATTTTACTAATAAGCTAAAAAAGATATTTATAACCCTTAGGCATTAGACCTTTAAATAATTGTATTTAATCCCTAGCGTAAAAAGAGGAGTCAAAAAGTTTGAGGTGTATTTGTGTTTGTCTTTGTCATCGTAGTCATCGTATGGTTATTTTTGTTTGTAAGCTGACGTGATCGATATGGTTCTTAGTCACAATAGAGATGTGGACTAAAATATCTTTTTTAGCTTATTAGATAGATTATTAAAAAGTTTTGTAGGTATATATTTCTTTTCTCTGATTAGATCTTGATCTTTTTTTTCTAATTTATTTCTACTTGTGGAGACTTTTAAATGGCAAACGCTACCCAGCAGGCGTGGCGTGGCGTGGCGTGGCGTGGCGCAGCGCAGTGCTATAAACACGCTCATTTGAATATTTCGCACATCCTTTCTGGTTTACGCATAGACTTCAATAAGGATGGACCATGGTATAATAAAACAGGTATTCTCTTCGCGAGATGGAACTTAAATACGTCACAAAATGTTGCCACTGATTGTTCTTTTCAGTAAATTTAAGGACTTTCTCAATTAGTTCATGAATATTAAATAAAATATTAAGTAACTTGAATATTAAATAAAATATTAAGTAGCTATTTAGTATCTCGCGATTCTCGCGTGATTCATCGATTATATATTTTATAAATTGATATAATGGATTGTTAATTCGAAATTGGTATATAAAATTCAAAAATGCATTACGCTCAGGTAATTCAATTTCACACAGTGGCAACATATCAAACTGATGACGTAGGCAAGTTCCACCTACGTCATCAGCTGTCACGGGAAGAGAATACCTTATTTTATTATACCATGGGATGGACAATAGATTTGTTTCACCTTTTGTTGACATTGTTAAAATGCATCGTTAATAATTTGGATGTTCGAACCACGGGCTACACTAGATGACTATAGTATAATGATAATAAAATAACAGTAAAAACAAAAAAAAAATTACATTTCCATATAAAAGCGTTCAGCCGCTCGGGCAATTTGTGTGGGAACGTCGATTTTTTTGTTTTTTGACTGTATATTACGGGTGACGTACCCGTAATATACAGTCAAAAAACAAAAAACCTTCCACGTTGTATATGTTCAGTATCAGTATCAGGGTAGAAAGGACAATCTCGCACACTTTGCACCATGTCCACTGTCCAGCCAGTCTACTATTAAAAGTCTATGGTTCACGTTATTTTGTGCAGCTGCGCTCTTTTTTTTATCTGACACTTTTTAACATTTTTAACACGTACAAACATTTTAAACGTACGCATACGCAAAGAGGAAACTAATTGTAAGTACTTAATGATTATTAAAATTAGTTAACGGTTCACTCACGTATAGAGTCAGCTACTGCTATACGTGAGTAACCCGTTAATTTTTTTTAATAATGTCTGTATCTCACGTTAGTTTTGATCAAAAAATATTTAATGATTGTTTGATGAAGGATGATTTGTTTGTTTTTCGTATGTGTAAGTGGCCAACACTAGTATGGTATGGTATTGTATATTTTCTATTTTCTAATTAAGTAGCAAAAAACGAAACGACGAAGATTTAAATTTCGTGAGACTTTACCATGATGGCTAAATAGGTTTTTTTTTTTTTTAACCTGTTTTGTCCCATTGTTGGGCAAAGAGAGACCTTTGCCCAACAATGGGACAAAACAGGTTAAATAGGTTTAAGCTACTATTTTGGAATATTATACCTAACACCTGTTTTGTACACAATATTTATTGCAAATATAGAAATTATATCATCTTAACCAAAGGTGACGTATATCACCCCCACTCCGAAACTTCGATGCGCTGTATCTTTTTTTTTAATGTTATATGTAGTCAATATTTGCAAGTATCTTTGCAAATATTGACTACTTTGCTAAACGATAAAATATGGGTCCTTTATTTTTGGATAATCTAGTTGACGGATTAAATAAAATAATATAAACGGTGATTGTTCATTGGTTTTGGAGCCGTAGGTCACTTCATAGGCATCGTTAGTAAGACCTAATTAACTAGTCAAAATAGAAATTCTAAAACAAAAAATGTTGACTAAAACTCGAAAGTAAAATCGTGAGATTAATTAGTAGCACTGCCAGGCATTGCTGGTCGGCCGGCCGGAGTTCATGGGGTCACGCAGCAGTTTTGGACGGGCGTTACCACGTGGTCTCGATCGAAAATCATTTTTGCATCTTTTTTATCTTTTTCGTTTAAAAATTTTGGATAACCTATATGGATATAGGAATTTATTTACTAAACTATATTTTTTTCCAAAACCAATGAAAAGTCAGCGTGTATTTTTTACGGAGTTCACGTCCCTATTGTAAGTATGTTTAATTATGGAGCAATGTAGCCATCGCAGCAACAGCCCTCTGGGGAGACGCTGCGGTGGAGCTGAGCAGCGGACATGTACTTATTTGGCAGACCAGTTTATAAATAATAGAAAAATCGTTTATTTCAGACTATAGCTGAAGCGCCTCGTTCGCGTGGACATTATACATACATACTATCACGTCTTTATCCATAATGGGGCAGACAGAGCATTTTGGGTCTTGCGGCTCTATGCAGAGCCCAGGGCCGCAAGACCCAAAAGCCACTTTTAGCGTCATGGTGGGCGAGAAGATAGAAAAGCAATCAATACAGTGATGGGTTGCTAGCCGCATCGCCTGTTAACATGATTCGCATTTTTGCCCATTCCCTCGATCGGCTTTTACGATCTGCGCGTTAAGAGAAGCAGCTGGTACATTCTAAGTTTTTCTTTCTCCCAGACCAGCATGGGAGACTTGGACTTTATGATTCTGGAAAATGCTCATCAGGCTGGAAAACTTTTGCTAAGGCGTCATTTTTATATTTCTTATAGTTTAGCTGGACCATTATGGTTCTGCATCAGTTGTTCCATTTTCCAAAATCAATTATACCCCATATGTTGCCAAGGCTTATAACAGCTGTACAACAAAAAAAAAAAAATATTCGGATTGTTTACTATTTCCGGAGATTAGAGTGTAAAAGACAGTAATTTTTTTTAAATTCATACTCTTTTACTATGTTTTTTTTACTGTTTTATTTTATGTAGGTATAGATATAGATGACAAGATCCATAATAGGGAATATGCCTAGAAAAATGTGTGTTGTCTAACCAGTTTATCCATAATATTCAAAAGTAAAGTACTAACAGTGAAAACAGAAAAAAGGGCTTCATACACGGCAGCTATAATGTGAAGATGTACATTATAGCACGATACATCTCATTCCCTCCGGGGTATGTTAGACCGGGTTCTTAACCCCGAAGAAAATTGAGCACAACGGAACGCGCCCGGGTATGACCTGTCAAAATCACCTGATTTGTATAATTATTCATTACTAATTATAATTCTCTTTATTTATTAAGTACCTAATATAGATGTCAATTTCAATTAACAACTAAATTAAAATCTGAATTATATAATATACTATAATTAAACTAAACAAATAATAATAATAAAAAAGAAAAACCTTACAAATAGAAAACGTTTTAAATAATTTAATTAGATTTTCTTAAAAATACTGTTGTATAGCCATAAATACATAAAGTTTTTTTTTTATTAAAAAAAAATCTTTTTTCGTTCAAAACCCGGCCTAACATACCCCGGAGGGAATGAGATGTGACGTGCTATAATGTACGTCTTCACATTATAGCTTAATATAGATATAAACATACCTATTGAACCACCGCAAGGAATCTTTCATTATCGGTGCATCCGTTCGAGAGCGATGCCACAGACAAACAGACAGATATTGGCGTCTAACTTATGACACCCCTCTTTTTTCTTCAGGATTAAATAATTGGCCAAGTGCGTGTCGGGCCACGCGCAGTGTAGGGTTCCGTAGTTGTAAATGCCAACTTTGAGTTAATGCCACTAAAAACGTCAAACGTCTAAGTATCTATTGAATTTGTATGAAATTATCCTTTTCGAGTACATTTTATAAGTTGATCGCCTATAACTTTTTAATTTGTTAATCCTACTTAGCTCTGATAGTTTTCCTTTAAACTACATTATATATACTACAATTGTGATTTTTTTCACGTGACCATATATAATCGTTTAGCAGAAAGATGGGGGGGACACCTGACTTTAACAAAAAAAATCACTTTAAACCTAAATATTTCAGACACGGATCCCTAAATCGTAAAATGGTGTTCCCAAGCCCACAATATTTTTTAAAGATCTATTCAACAATACCCACAACACACAATGTGTTTGTAGCGAAAAAAAATATTGTTGACTTCGTCTTTACTTGTATGGCAGCTACCCTAAAAAGAAAGTTATATCCATATTTTATTTTACGACTTTTTCGCCATAATTGATATACATATCCATGCCAAATTACAACTTTATAGTACTTATAGTTTCTGAATAGGACCGTGCACGGACAGACAGACAGACAGACAGACAGACAGACATGGCGAAACTATAAGGGTTCCTTGTTTACTACTGAACCCTAAAAAGTACAGGGTATGATAGCTTATTTTTTTTACTAAAAGGGACTACCATGCAGGAATGGCGCTTTCTTTTAAATTAAATGAGTAATAATTATAATTTTACTAACCCTTACGCATTAGACATTTAAATAATTGTATTTAATTCCTAACGTATAAAGAGGAGTCAAAAAGTTTGAGGTGTTATTGTGTTTGTCTTTGCCATCGTAGCTTCTAAACGAATAGTCCGATTATGATGCGGTTATTTTTGTTTGAAAGCTGACATGATCGAGATGGTTCTTAGTCACTCTAGAGATGTGAACGAAAATATCTTTTTCAGCTTATTAGAAAAATATGTATTGATTATTAAACGTATGGTCTACGTATTTCTTTCACACCCACTCCGAAACTTCAAAGCGCTGTATCTTTGTGAATTTTTACTACATGACTAAACGAAAAGAAATGTGTCCATTATTTTTGAATAATCTAGCTGACGGACTAAATCTATACATATAATAAAACAGTAAAAAAAGTGTGTCTGTACATTAAATATATTTAAAAAAAAATATTGGGGGCGATGGAGACGTAGTAATAGAGTAAGAATTTAAAAAAAATGTCTGTCTGTTTGTCTGTTTGTACACGCTAATCTCCGGAAATACTGGACGGATTCGACTGAAACTTTTTTTGTTATATAGCTGTTAAGCCTGGGCAACATATAGGGTATAAATGATTTTGGAAAATGGAACGCCTGATGCAGAACTATAATGGTCCAGCTAAACTATAAGAGATATAAAAATGCCGCCTTAGTAAAAGTTGTTCAGCCTGATGAGCATTTTCCAGAGATATAAAGTCCACGCGAACGAAGTCGCGGGCTTCGGCTAGTAAAATAATATAATTCTTACCCAGTCTACATCCCTATTGCGTCGGGAGTTACTTAATGTTTTAATTATATTTCTTGTAAACAATCTGAAACTCTAATAAGGAAATGAAGTGTTTATACATTTTCTAAAACTCTTCCGTCTATTCCATTTTACGCTCACCTTATACCGAATAGGGGTTAAACGTGGCCTTTAGTTTTTAAGGCCTTAGGCTCTATCTACCCCGCTAGGAATTAAGACGTGATAGTGTATTCCTCAACTGAAACGTTATTCCTAAGCTGTGTGGTTTCCGGCAGAGTAGAATAGGGCCACTCCAAGTCCGCCCGTGGATGTCGTAGAACGCGACTTAAGGAATACAAGCTAAACAAAGCTTATAAACATTAGTGAGACCTCTTCAAGCCGTGTGGCCAGCGAGGAGAGTGTAGGCCAAATCCTCTGGCTGCTCTGGCCAAGTAAGGCTCTGGTGGTACAAAGAGGGTCGTGCTCCTGCAGTGGAGACAAAAAGACCTGATGATGATCATCATGATGATGATGAGTGTATTCCTAAGAGCATTCAGGTAGCGGAAGTCAAATTCCGGAACCACGTGAGCAAATAAAACACGATACGTGCTCTTTAATTAAACAACACACATGACGCTTTTTATCTCGCTCCCTAGGGACGAATACAGATGATGTCCTGAAAACGTAAACACCTATGCTGGGAGTTGGGAATTGAACCTTATGCCCGAGTGTTAGGGTGCTCGGGGTATTGTCACGTCGTCGTCAGGTTCTGTGTACATACGTAAGGGTGTTTCGGACGGGTCCGTCGAGTTAAATCTCTGACTGAGCTGAGTGGCTCGGTGGGAGAGTGCATAGCTCTTTCGCAAGTTGAGCGACTCCGGGCGTGGTCCCCATTTGGATAGGTGACCACAAATCTATACATAGGTATAATAAATCAGTAAAAAAAGTGTGTCTGTACATTAAATATATTTCCAAAAAAAATATTGGGGGTGATGGAGACATAGTAATAGAGTAAAAATTTAAAAAAAATGTCTGTCTGTTTGTCTGTTTGTACACGCTAATCTCCAGAAATACTGGACGGATTCGAATGCAACTTTTTTTGTTATATAGCTATTAAGCCTGGGCAACATATAGGGTATAAATGATTTTGGAAAATGGAACGCCTGATGCAGAACCATAATGGTCCAGCTAAACTATAAGAGATATAAAAATGTCGCCTTAGTAAAAGTTGTTCAGCCTGATGAGTATTTTCCAAAGACATAAAGTCCACGCGAACGAAATCGCGGGCTTCGGCTAGTGATACAATAATTTTTTGAAACTAAAAACCGACTTCACTCCCAAACTATACAAAGCCGATTAATTTGTATTTTGGCATTGTGGGAGTACGCCTTTCACAAGCTAGGCGACCCCGGCCGTGGTCCCCATCTGCTTTACTTCAGATGGTAAAAGCCGATCGAGCGAATAGGCAAAAAAGCGAATCATGTTAATAGGTGATACGGCTAGCAATCAATCAATTTATTGATTTCTTTTCCATCTTCTCGCTCAACATCACGCTAAAAGTGGCTTTTTAATCTTGAGCCTTGGGCTCGGTTGGTTTAGAGCCACAAAATACAAAAAAGCTCTGTCTGCCCCATTAGGAATAAAGAGGTGATAGTATGTATGTATGTGTTTGCAGTTGGTTGCCGCTTCTTCTGTACTTGCGCTTAGGAAGCGCCAATAAACTTAGCTGCAAGTAAATCATCTGACGTTAACAACTACCTATTATGAAACCTAAAGAAAATTTGATAATTATCAAATGATACAAATATCCAAAGATAAGTAAATTTCTTTTTGTCGTGTGGTTTCCGGCAGAGTAGAATAGGGCCACTCCAAGTCCTCCCGTGGATGTCGTAGAAGGCGACTTAGGAAACACAAGCTAAACAAAGCTTATAAACATCAATGAGACCTCTCCAAGTGTAGTCCCAGTCTTCTGGCTGCTCGGTAGTACAGAGAGGGTCGTGCTCCTGCAGTGGAGACAAAAAGACCTTATAATGAAATAAATGATTTTTGACGATTTTGCAAAGAATCGGCTAGGAAGCGACGTAAAAAGCAGAATAAACTCCAGTATATTCGTCCTAATATATCCGTAGTGGGATGCTGCAATGGCGGTAATCTTGTCGGTCAGAGTACACGCGCAGCGACACGCGCCGCGCGCCGCGGTAAACATAATATTGTACCAAAAGTTTAGTTTTGTTAAATAACTGGCGAAGTGCAAGGTTCCGAACTATCACACTTCACAATCCTACTAATATTGTACGGATTATGTACATAGAAGAAGTTAATAGTAGATGTGTAAGGGAAGTATGTAAATATAAAAGATTTTATATGAATAACAAAAAGGAAGTTTATTATAAAATATTTATATGACAAATGTGAAGGGAACAGTAGGAAAAGGTCGGCCTCGGCGAACTTTCTGCGACCAAATTGCAGACGTTCTAAAAAAAGGAGAGGTAAAAAGTACCCGTAATCGAAGGGCATGTATGAAGAGATTGATGAGTTTAGATGTAGCAAAAGAGGTTTGTCAGGATCGTAGCAAGTGGAGGTCCATAGTCTCTGCCTACCGCTGCGGGAAACAGGCGTGATATTATGTATGTATTATAAAACATATATAAAGCACAATTATAAGAAAAATGATGAATAGATTGTAAATAGGAATGTTGGTGAAAGATAGTCAAAAGAGGGTGAAATGTTATGAGCACATGCGACGAGTGTTTGTGAATGGTTTACAAGAACTCGCGAATGGTAAGAAAGTTGGTAGCGTACTGACTAAGAAATAAATTAATGTTAATAAAATCGGACGCGGTTTCAATGTACGTAAAACGTACAAATATTATAAATGCGAGAGTAAGTTTGTATATTTGTTTGTTTATTTATTTGTTTGTTTCACGCTTCGACTTTTAAACCGATTGGGTTTGGATATAGTTGGAGACTCGGGGAAGGACATAGGGTACTCCTTATCCCAAAATTCTCACGGAGAGCGAAGCCCGCGTGTACAGCTAGTATAGTAATATTATGAAGCTTAAAGTTTGTGTGTGTTTGTTACTTCTTCACGCGCAAACGGCTGGACCAATTTTGATAAAATTTGGTATGCAGAAAGCTGACACTCTGGATTAACACATACGCTACTTTATCCGCGGGTGAAACCGCGGAGCGCAGCTAGCAATTAAATAAAACTATTGTAGCTTTAATGTGAGCTAATTTGAATTTACGGGCCAAATGTACGTAATTAGCGATGTTTATGTCATTTTGGAAATTATCGCTCATATGTTACTGCACATCGGTAATGTAGAATGAAAGTGCAATTATTGTAATAGGGATGTGAACTGTAACATTTTTGGGCTCATTAGTCATCATATAGATAACTGGTAACCTGTCACAAACTGGATTTGCTTTTCTTCGATTTTTATTTGTTCGAAAACGGTACAACGAAGTTTTAAATGCCAAATGGGTTCTTTACCATATTTTCTGCTTATATAAATTCAATAAATATATTTTTCGTCTTCTATAAAAACTATCGACCGAAAATCAAAATATGTAATTTTTATTTGAAAATTTATTTGGTAACAAGAATTTTATTTTCTAGAAGTATTAATGATAGAAATAACTTCTTCCAAATTATTATTTACACAGATTTTCAATAACTTTTATTTTATTCCATTCCATTTATTTTACCAGGCTAAATGATTTACTTTAGAAGATTAACACTATGTATTTAAACATTACGTTTTTGGATAATTCTATATCACATTTGAATCTTGTGACAGAGCGCTATAGGTAGGTTCAGGTTGCGGCGGGGTGGCCCTTGGGCCACCCCAAGCCGCACAACATGAATACACACAAACACAAATGTGTTTAAACCTACTTATTAAAACAAAAACCTTGTAACAGAGCGCTATAGGTAGGTTCAGGTTGCGGCGGGGTGGCCCTTGGGCCACCCCAAGCCGCACAACATGAATACACACAAACACAAATGTGTTTAAACCTACTTATTAAAACAAAAACCTTGTGACAGAGCGCTATAGGTAGGTTCAGGTTGCGGCGGGGTGGCCCTTGGGCCACCCCAAGCCGCACAACATGAATACACACAAACACAAATGTTTTTAAACCTACTTATTCAAACAAAAACCTTGTGACAGAGCGCTATAGGTAGGTTCAGGTTGCGGCGGGGTGGCCCTTGGGCCACCCCAAGCCGCACAACATGACAAACACACAAATAGAACATAACTACAAAGTATATACTCTGTATATATAAACATTTTGGATTTCAAAATTATGATTTAAATTATTTGGTATTTATCATGTTGTATTTTAATAATAGGGAAAATAATTTTTAGGTTAAATAATTATTTTCTTTATGAAACATATAGAAAAAGTATCATCGGTTTAACGTTAGGTTGCAATACAAAGCATATACCTTTCAAAAATATAACAATCGAAAATCGGAATTTCAACCAGATGGAATAAGAGATTTCGGTCAAATGAAAATATTGAAAATAAAAAAATTACGAAACGTTTTTGGTATTTTCAAATTCGTAACTAAAGAATTCTAGTGTGTGATAGGTAACCAGATAACTAGCTGTGCCCGTGCGCTTCGCTCCCCGTGGGAATTTCGGGATAAAGAGTACCCTATGTCCTTCCCCGGGTCTCAAACTATATCCATACCAAATTTCATCCAAATCGGTTCGAAAGCTTAAACGTGAAGAGGTAACAAAAACAAACAAATATACAAAGTATTTTCGCATTTATAATATTAGTAGGATAGGATAGTAGGAAGTAGGATATGGTTCTATATATTGGTAATGCAGCAATAAATAATATTTCATATTATTGTAATAGGGATGTGAATTAGAACATTTTTTGGGCTCAATATATAGATAATTTAAAAGTGTGGTATACGCATTTTTTCTTTACTTTGATAGCAAATAGTGACGAAGATACAGTGCGTATATTTTTTTTTATGACGTTACGATTAGCCACGATTTTTAATCAAAAGTGACATAAATCACCCCCACTACGAAACTTCGATGCGCTGTATCTTTGCAAATATTGACTACTTTGCTAAACAAAAAAATATGGGTCCTTTATTTTTGGGTAATCTATAGTTGACGGACTAATTAAAATAATGTATTTTTTTCATAGTCCACATCCCTATCATATTTCGTATTAAGAGTCCGGCGACCCTAGACTTCTCCATACAAACGTAGTACACGTTTAATTTTGAAACCACATGTTAGATTCCAGTAAAAATTGGTAATTGTAAAGAAATTGCAATTATCTAGGGTTATATTGGGTTTCCTATGGTAAAATTATGAACTGGAAAGAAAATATAACGATTTAGAAGTTTCCCATACTAATGGTCAAAAATGATATAAAACACTATATTCTATTTCAAGTTCATATTTTTACTGTAGGAAACTAAATATAAACCTAGATAATTGCAATATATTTGAAATTACAAAATTTTGCCCAGATCGGACATGTCGTTTTGAAATAAAACGTAGACTACGTTTGTATGGAAAGTTGTATTTTGGTCTAGGGTCGGGGGACCCTGAACATTTTCATGAATAGAATTTACGAACTGTGCCCATGGGCTTCGCTCCCCTTAGGCATTCCGGTATAAAAACTACCCTACGTCCTTCCCTGGGTATCAAACTATATCCATATCAAATTTCATCGAAATAGGTTCAGTGGTTGAAGCGTGAAGTGTTAACAAACAAACAAATATACAAACTCTTTCGCATTTATAATAGTAAGGATATTAGTAAGGATTGTATTCGAATTATACACACACTATCACGTCTCTTTCCCTAACGGGGCAGACTGAGCATTTTGGGTTTTGACAAGACCCACCATTTTTAGCGTTATATAAAAATGTATAGATAGATATATAGGGACAAATCACACAGATTGAGCTAGCGCCAAAGCAAGTTCGAGACTTGTGTTATGGGATACTAACTCAACGATACTATATTTTATAACAAATACATATATAGATAAACATCCAAGACCCACGTCAATTTGAAAAAGGCCATTATTTAACTTACCCTGGCCGGGGATCGAACCCGGGACCTCTGAATGGCGGTCTAGCATGGTGACCACTACGCCACGGAGGTCGTCAAAAATTAAGGAATCAAAGTTGCGATGGGTTGTATGCCGCTTCACTTAATATGGATTACATTTTTGCCCACTCCCTGAATATACTTTTACGATTTGCGCGGAAAGAGATGAGAAGTCGGTTTTTAGTTTGGGAAAATTATTTGATTGCTTTTTCATTTTCAAGCCATCCAGCCTGGCGTTTTGGTCTTGTTTGAGTCCAGTCCAGTCTACACCGTTAGGGAAAAAGACGTGATAGTGTATCTTATAATTAATTTCTAAATAAATAGGGACAAATTACACAGATTGAGCTAGCCCCAAAGCAAGTTCGAGACTTGTGTTATGGGATACTAACTCAACGTTAGTAGGTACAATATTAAGATAAACATCCAAGACCCAGGACAATCTGAAAAAGATCATTATCAATCTTGACCTAACCAGGAATCGAACCCGGCGGTGTGACAGCGTAGCACAATGACCACTAGGCTAGAGAGATCGTCAAATTGTTTGTATTTATAGCTGCAAGTCTTCCTAAAATGTAATATATAAAAATAAAATTGGTGTACAGCAACAACAATAAGTACTCGATGGTGTAAACAGACAAAGTAACAGTGATTAGTGTTAGTGGCCATGTACGGAGTGGTGGCTGGACAGAAGAAGGAGGGGAGGAGGAAGAGCAAGGCGCCGCAACGAGAGCAGGTAGCAAGTACTGTAGCTTCGTAGCACGATTGTAGCAAAATATGAAGCTTCGTAGCATGGTTTTAGCAAGAACTGTAGCCTTGTACACCATTGTAGCAAAAACTGTAACTTTGTAGCTCGATGGTAGCAGATCTGTAGCTTTGTAGCATGATTGTAGCAAAATATGAAGCTTCGTAGCACTATTGTAGCCAAATATAAAGCTTCGTAGTACGATTATAGCAAAATATGAAGCTTCGTAGCACGATTGTAGCAAGAACTGCAGCTACGCAGCACGATTGTAGCAAAATATGATGCTTCGTAGACTGATTGTAGCAAGAACTGTAGCTTTGTAGAACGTTTGTAGCAAAACATTGCATCGTAGCACGATTGTAGCAAGTACTGTAGCTTCGTAGCACGATTGTAGCAACAAACATAACTTTGAAGCACGATTGTAGCAACAACTGTAGCATTGAAACACGATTGTAGAAGATTCTTAGCTTCATAGAAAATTCGTAGTTATCTCTACGACCGTAGCTTCATAGCATGATTGTAATAAGCAACAACTGTAGATTCGTAGCACGATTGTAGCAAGAGACCCATATCCTCGAAGCACAATTGTAGCAGGTTATTAGCTTCGAAGTAAATCCGTAGTTATTTCTGCGATCGTAGCTTCGTAGCATGATTGTAATAACCAAGATCTGTAGCTTCGTAGAACGATTGTAGTAAGAGACCCATACGTCCGTAGCATAATTGTAGCAAGTTCTTAGCTTCGTAGCATATCCGTAGCTATCTCTACAACCGTAGCTTTGAAGCATGATTGTAATATCTACGACCGTAGCTTCGAAGCATGATTGTAATAAGCAAAAACTGTAGCTTCGTAGCACGATTGTAGCAAGAGACCCATACCCTCATAGCACAATTGTAGCAGTTCTTAGGTTCGTAGCAAATCCGTAATTATCTCTACGACCGCAGACTAGTTGCACGATTGTGGCAGCACGGACGTAGCAAACTTGCTGCTTTGCATAAACTTTGCTCGATCGTTTATATAGACTTAAAAGGCAAGAGATTGGTGAGTTTAGATGAAGCAAAAGAGCTTTGTCAGGATCGTAGCAAGTGGAGGTCTATAGTTTTCTGACTACTCCTGTGGGAAACAGGCGTGATATTATGTATGTATATATTTGGAAACGCTAATGCAAAGAGTAAACATTTTTTTTCTGTTTATTTATTTTAAAAACAAACAAAAAATCTGTTCCAATTCACCAATTTTGTTCGCAAAATCCCGAATAGTCAAGCGATGTCGCTTCCCGTCGTTTCTCATGTCGGGACAATGCCTTTAGTGTAAAATTAACATTTTTTGGCGATTTTTGGCTATCGGCACAGGTATGGCACTTTATACAAACGGAGCAGCATATATACCTAGTACTACTACAAACGAAACAATCCATCCGTGCACACGTCAAATGTGTGAGTTAAACAATCAGGGTCGCCACCACAGAATTTGTTGCTTTGCTTACCTGTTTTCATCACTCGGAAATCTATAAAATTTTCGTTATTTATTGTTTTCCATGGATAAACAATGATAATGTGCGCAGTTTTTACATACATACATACATACTATCACGTCTCTATCCCTAATGGGGCAGACAGAGCCTTTTGGGTCTTGCGGCTCTATGCAGAGCCCAGGGCCGCAAGACCCAAAAACCACTTTTAGCGTCATGGTGGGCGAGAAGATGGAAAAGCAATCAATACAGTGACGGGTTGCTAGCCGTATCGCCTGTTAAAATGATTCGATTTTGATGAAAATTGTATTTCCCGAGTACCTACATTTTACTAGTTGGTTACTCTTTAATTTGCAAACCCTACCTAGCTCCGATAGTTTATCATCATTATCATCAGGTCTTTTTGTCTCCACTGCAGGAGCACGACCTTCTGCACTACCAGAGCCATACATAGCCAAAGCTGACAGAGGACTTGGTCTACACTCTCCTCGCTGGCCAGGTTGGAGAGGTCTCATTGATGTTTATAAGCTTTGTTTAGCTTGTATTCCCTAAGTCGCCTTCTACGACATTCACGGGAAGACTTATATAAATAATAAATATATAGGGACAAATTACACAGATTGAGCCAGCCCCAAAGCAAGTTCGAGACTTGTGTTATGGGATACTAACTCAACGATACTTTATTTTATAACAAATACATATATGGATAAACATCCAAGACCCAGGACAAATTGAAAAAGGCCATTTTCCAACTTGCCCTGACCGGGAATCGAACCCGGAACCTCTGGGTGGCGGACTAGCATGGCACGCCACGGAGGTCGTCTACTTGGAGTGGCCCTATTCTACTCTGCCGGAAACCTGTGTTTCCATGTGTCCATATACAAGTCTAACAAAAATAAGCAAACCTTTACAACTATGTATTCCACAAAAGGATTGATCATTATCAAACATACAATATTTAAAAAAAAACTCCTAACTCTATAAAGTTCTAGGCGACTTGCAGCATACGACTATGTTAAATATGTGTTGAACGTTTGCAGGCGCATATGCAATGCAGTATATTCAATTATAAGCGGTTATCCTACCGCACGTACCACAGGGTAGCGAAATCTGGAATATTAAATGAGATATACTGCGCAAACATGTGCGAAAGATATCATCGTTATATAAACTGTGGCAGGAACCACAGTGCAGCGAAATTTGGAGCATTTTGCAAACATCCTGAGCATTTATATGAGAAAGGAATTATAATATTGTAGAAAAAAAATAGGTTACCATACAAATCGAAGTAGTCACTAGTCATAGTCACGTAATTCGTTACTATGAAAAGTGATTTATTTTTAATTCGACATACATTATTTGGGATAAGTTGTTCAAAATGATGGAATGATTCACCCCTTAAAATATTTTTAAGTATTAATATTTTTTAACTTTTTAAAACTAAAAACCGACTTCACACCCAAAACACAATTTTGATAAAATTTCTATGGGACCACCTCGCAAAAAAGAACCCTTCTCAAACAAAAAGAATTTTCCAAATCGATCCAGGCGTTTTCCAATAATCAGTGAACATCAAATATCAAATATCTTTATCTATATCTATATCTATACATATAATAAAACAGTAAAAAAAGTGTGTCTGTACATTAAATATATTTCCAAAAAAATATTGGGGGCGATGGAGACGTTGTAATAGAGTAAGAATTTTAAAAAAATGTCTGTCTGTTTGTACACGCTAATCTCCGGAAATACTGAACGGATTCGAACGAAACTTTTTTTGTTATATAGCTATTAAGCCTGGGCAACATATAGGGTATAAATGATTTTGGGAAATGGAACGCCTGATGCAGAACCATAATGGTCTAGCTATACTATAAGAGATATAAAAATGGCGCCTTAGTAAAAGTTGTTCAGCCTGATGAGGATTTTCCAGAGACATAAAGTCCACGCGAACGAAGTCGCAAGCTTCGGCTAGTTTGCTAATAAGAGTTTTACATGAGGTCTTATAATTAAAATACAATCCGTCTTATCATCCCTTTCGGGCACAGCAAATATTTTGTAGTTTAAGTATATACTTATAGGTAGGTATTGTAATCTGCGACATTATCATTTTTAATTGTATATTAAGTACTAACTGAGATCTCTTATCACAATATTTTTACTTTTTATTTTTAAATTCTTTTTATATTGCACATTTTATCTGACTTATTTTGTATGTATATATTATTGAACTTATAAATTAGGTATTCCTATTCATATACTTTATATATTTGTTTTATTATGTTTTCTTAATTAAATTATGTATTTGTATCCAGGAACTCATTTACAGAGTAGTAGCAACCTCTTCGCAGCTTTTTTTCCAATGTCCTTTGAAAATGTTTCATGTTAGTTTCATTTTTTATATCTATAGGTAATTTATTATATATTTTGACTGCCATATGAACTGGGCTTTGGTGTAACATTTCAATTCTGGAGGTTGGGACGCACAATTTTTCTTTATTTCTGGTATTGTACTGGTGGGTGTCTTTTATCTGTGTAAATAAGTGTTTTTTACTATGAGCAAAAATGCATATGTCCTGTATGTATATTGAAGGAAGTGTTAAAATTTAATTTTTTTTAAAGAAGGGCCTACATACATAAAAAGAAAAGATCGCGACTAATCGACAACCTCCTAATTTTTTGAATTCAGTTAAAACGGACACTGTATAGATAGATAAACTGACACCCAAGACCCAGCCTAGATGCCTTTTTCTCTTGTGGCCTTTTAGTTTTGTTTAATTGCTTTTTCTACCATCATACTTGTGGCGTTTCAGTCTTGTGGCCCTGGGTTCTGTTGAGACTGTACTGAAAACCTATAGGTATAGAGTACTATATAAAATTTCAGCTAAGTTGGTTGAGGACATCCCGTTGAAAATTTAGTTGCAAGATTTTACCTAAACATACATTCATAGATACAAACATACAAGATACATTGACGACAAATGAATATATACATAATACTGTGACGGCAGCGATTTAGCTTCAATTTTTTATATAATTTAATATAAGTTATTTTTAATTAGTTTTAATTTTAGGTTGTATTTATTTAGTTAATATTATGTTGGTACGCTTTTCAGCCACGGGTCCATAGGGACCCGGTCCTTTGAGGCGTTCATGGGGCCAAAGCCAACATGAAGAGGCCTTTTAGTACCTTTTTATCTAAAATGTGAGACGGCTGCATCTACGGAGGTCTATCCCTTAATGTACTATTGAGATACACTAACGGACAGCCCTCCATAGCTGCCGAACTATTGCCAGGGAGGGATTGACTTGGTTTGGGCTAATATTATATTGTTATATTATGTTTATTATTATGCAATAAATCAGATCTCTATAAACAAAAAAAGATACATTGCAAGTTAAATTTAAGCTTTTAAATAATCCTACTTAATATTATAAATGCGAAAGTGAGTTTGTTTCTTCGTTTGTTCACTTCACGCTTCAACCACTGAACCTATTCAGATGAATTTTGATACGGTTATAGTTTGATACTTAGGGAAGGACATTGGATAGTTTTTATGCCGAAATTCCCACGGGGAGCGAAGCCCGCGGGCACAGCTAGTATTACAAATGCGAAAGTGAGTTATATATTTGTTTGTTTGTTAACACTTCACGCTTCAACCACTAAACCTATTTAGACGAAATTTGATATGGATATAGTTTGATAGTCAGGGAAAGACATTGGATAGTTTTTATGCCGAAATTCCCACGGGAGCGAAGCCAACGGACACAGCTAGTAATTTTAATAAAGGCCGTGTTAACATCGCTCTCTGGCAACATCTGTGATATTACATGGCGCAATGGAGTGAAAATGCGAAATGTAACGGAGGCTCTGTTTCCGAGGTTAACGTTGCGGGCACATGCGGACGTACACACATTAACGTTGTTACCAAACTGACGAGGAAGGGTTATGTTTTTATTTATTTATTAATTTATTTAAAAACTTTATTGAGCCAAAAGCTACAATAGGTGGACTTAATGCTAAAGCATTCTCTCCCTGTCAACCTTTAGGAAAAGAAAACAGACAACAAAGTTGGCGTCTAAATAACAAATAAATACAATAAATACATATTTGATACCTACATAATATATTTATAAAAAGAATAGACCTACATAAATACATACATATTTATTAACAATTAGTGTAAATTATTAACAATTCAATATTTACATAAAGGTAAATATATATATATATATATATTGAATAAATAGTAATAAACGATGAGTTCCGCTAATTCATTATGCGTTCAAAGAGTAAATCATGCACTTTTTGACTTACTTGACTTATTGTCCTATGTCCCCTGGGTGGGGCAGAGGGCCGCTACAGTACTTTTCCATCTCGTTCTGTCTTTAGCAACGCGCTTCACTTCAGGCCAGGATAGCCCAATGCCCAATTTTTAAATCTTACAAAATATAAGCACAAATAAATGTGCCATTAAAATAGCTAGCCACTGATTACTGTTACAGAATAAGTTAAAAGTAATTCAATAGGAAGTTGAGATGGGTTGGCAACATTTATATTTCTAGATATTTTTAATGTTTTTTTTGGCGGAAAGTCAAGGGGTCCAGTTGGAGTTTGCTTTAAATTGTTTTGCAAATTGATTCTAGTGGACTTTATAATGTGAAATTGGTGTAGTTTGGTGTTATAAATGCTCATTCTCATGGACAATATGTGAAATGTTTAAAGTGGACAGTCATAGTGTGGTTGTAGTGATATTTATTTGCGGATTGTCTCTTTGGGCGCCGTCCGCTACTCAATCGGCTATGAAAACCAGTGGACTCGTATATATAGATTTGTCGCCAGAAGCTCCCGTGAAGCAATCAAAGGACCTATACCAACCTTTGATTGTATAGTTAAGGGTTTAGGATTAGGAATAAAGAAGAGATATTACTAGACACTGGCAAAATAAGCTTCAACAAAGTTTGACCGCCATAATCAAGAAAAGAAAAAAAAACTTAAGTTTGTTATTATTCGTTACAAAGCTTGAATCTTATTAAATGTATAGATTTATATTTGCTAATAATCAGAAGGAAGTGGATGGTCATAGCTAAAGACAAAGAACAGTGGAGCAGTCTGAAAGAGGTCTTCACCCTTACAAGACTTCTTGCATGAAAAAATTTAAAACAAATAAAATCCGAATTGAACAAGTTATATTTAGTTACTATTTTAAATATAATTATCATTCTTAATGTTATTAATATTGTTTTCAATGTAATTGTTGCTCTCAACGTAATTATTATTTCCAATGTATAATTTAATTTAGGATGACTAGTAAATTAATTGTATTTCTAAATTAAGATTCTAAATATAATGACTAAATATGTATAATTAAATATATTCATTACCGTATAGTAAAGATAAAAAAAGATAAAAATATATTTATTGCTCTCCATTCAATCTTATATTAAATAAGTACAGATATTAAGCGAGTGAACATAACACATTATTGTGTTATGTTAACAACTGGTTTGGGGGAGTTCGTTTACAACCAATGTGTGTTCAGTTACCAGTGATGACTTATGGCTCTGAAACATGGTCCCTTACTATGGGTCTCATAAGAAGTGTCAAGGTCGTGCAACGCGCTATGGAAAGGACTACGCTCGGTGTTTCTCTACGTGATCGAATCAGAAATGAGGAAACTTGTAGGAGAACTAAAGTCACTGACATAGCCCAGTGGATTAGCACGTTGAAATGGCAGTGGGTGGGAAACATAGCGCGACGAACCGATGGCCGATGGGGCAAAAAGGTTCTCGATTGGCGACCACGTACAGGCAAGCGAAGCGTAGGACACCCACCTACAATGTGCTCTGACGACCTAACCAAGGTCGCTGGAAGGCGCTGGATGCAAGCCGCTCTAGATCGGTCATTTTAGAAATCTTTGAGAGAGACCTATGTCCAGCAGTGGACGTTGTGCGGCTGAAATGATGATGACGATAGTACCCGTTGCGTGCATTGATTTGTATGCATGTAAGCATGCAAGCCATAAACGTCTTTTTTTATTTTTATTCATTATATATTTGCTGTACGTAGGCTCTTAAAAACATCTGCGCTCGCCGACAACACATTAACATTTTTGCGCTAAACTCATTCGGTTTAACAAATAACTTCTGCAGCCTCTGTTTAAAGCGCTGTGAATTTAAATGTCCATTTTAAAACAACTAAGCAACGCAATATTACCCGTCGCTAACAAAAACTCTCTCAGAGCAATCAGAAGAGCTACAATCAATCAATCAATCATTTATTTGTCAAACATAGGTAAATAAATAAATATATAGGGACAAAGAGCTAGCCCCAAAGTAAGTTCGAAACTTGTGTTATGGGATACTAACTCAACGATACTATATTTTATAACAAATACATATATAGATAAACATCCAAGACCCAAGACAATTTGAAAAAGGCCATTTTCCAACTTGCCCTGACCGGGGATCGAACCCAGGACCTCTGGGTGGTGGACTAGCATGGTGACCACTACGCCACGGAGGTCGTCAAAGTTGTAAAATAACACATCAACTTTTGAAATAAAGAAGCAAAATACTGTAGCAGTCAGCACTGTTTTTGTTGTTTTATGTGCTCTAGTGCTATCCGTGGAAACTTTTTATGGCTTTCCGATATCCATTCAAATTATTTTGATTATTGTATTAGCTGTTCCCCTTAAAAACAAATATATATCTATATCTATATATACATATCATAAAACAGTAAAAATATTTTGTCTGTACATTTAGTATTTTAGACTGAAATGGATAGGGGGACACTTAAAAAGAATAATAGAAAGCAAAAAATATTTTTTTCTTGTCTATCTGTCTTTATGTATGATCACGCTAATCTCCGGAAATTCTAGACGGATTTGAATGAAACTTTTTTGTTCTATAGCTGTTAAGCCTGCGCAACATATAGGGTATAAATAGTTTTGAAAAATGGAACACCTGATGCAGAACTACAAGGGTCCAGCTAAACTATAATAAGAAATATAAAAAGGACGTCTTAGTAAAAGTTGTTCAGCCTGATGAGCATTTTCCAGAGACATAAAGTCCACGCGAACGAAGTCGCGGGTTTCGGCTAGTAAATAAATAAATACCTGGGATAGGCTATAAAGGACTTGTATATGAGCTGTACAGTAATTCTATAACAAAAAGTCGAGAAAAAAGGCGAAAATGCTAATCATGCTAAATATGTTGATGACCTCTGTGGCTTAGTGGTCATTACGCCGGAGGTCCCGGGTTCGATTCCCGGTTAGGTCATGATGGAAAATGATCTATGATCTATTTCAGATTGACATGGGTCTTGGATGTTTTTCTGTATATGTATTTGTTATAAAATATAGTACCGTTGAGTTAGTATCCCATAACACAAGTCTCGAACTTACTTTGGGGCTAGCTCAATCAGATCAGTATGATTTGTCTGTATATATTTATTTATTTATGTTAATTTTCCGGGATCCAGTACTGCCCTATTTGAAATACTTATTTTTTTTGAAAGGAAACGAAGATGTCATTTAAAATTTTAGTCTCAATATGCCATAGCCCTTCAAACTATTTTATAAACTACTGTTTACAATTTAAAGTGAGAACGTGAAGCTTTTCTTAGCAAATTCGCAACCTACCACTTTTGGCAAATGTGGTAGAAGATATGACACTTCATAGGAGCGGAGTATCAATTATGCCTACTACTACAAACGAAACTATACATACCTGCACACGGCAATGTGTGTGTGTGTGTGTGTGTTCGCCCCACAATGCATGCGACAAGGCGAGAACTGGGGAGAGGTGCGGGGACGGGGGACGGGGACACATATTGCCCGGGACCTTACGAGATTCCGTTCTGTATGTTATACATATGTTCGAGCAATGCTCGCACATTTCAGCTGCACGCGGCCACATACTACGTAGGTCGCGTGTCGGTTTTTAGAGTTCCGTTGTAAACAAGGAACTTTTATAGTTTCGCCATGTCTGTCTGTCTGTCTGTCTGTCTGTCCGTCCACGGTCCTACAGAGAATCTATAAGTACTAGAAAGCTGTAATTTGGCATGGATGTATATTAATTATGGCGAAAAAGTCGTAAAATAAAATATGGAAAAAAAAGTTTTTTCAGGGTAGCTGCCATACAAGTAAAGACGTAGTCAATAAACTCAACACTCGGTTCTATATTTCTCCCCGCGTAGTTCATATATCTGTCCTATTTTATTGAATATAGAAAAAATGAAAATCATGTCAATCGGTCGCTCCGTTTCGTAATGAAAGTAGACACAAACAAACAAATAAAAAGGCAACAGACACACTTTCGCATTTTAATAGTTATTAGTACTCGTAGATATCTATCATGTTTTAACAAGTTTTTGTTAAATAACCCGAATTGTGCATTCCTGTATCAGTTGGCTGGTTTTTAAATAGGTAAAAAAGGGGGCGCTAAAAAAATATTTATTTTCAAAGTGGGCAGTAGACAAAATAAGTTTGGGAACCACTGTGCTAAACGGTTATATATGGCCACGTGAAATAAATCACAATTATAGTATATATAATGTAGTTTGAAGGAAAACTATCATAGCTAAGTAAGGTATAAGTACAAATTAAAAAGTTATAGGCGATCAACTTATAAAATGTACTTGAAAAAAGGAATTTTCATACAAATTCAAATATTAGTTATTAGACGTTTTTAGTGGCAAGAACTCAAAGTTGGCATTCGCAACTACGAAACCCTACACTGCGCGTGGCCCGACACGCACTTGGCCAATTATTACTTTAATTTTCACATCTATTTATCACGATCAAAAGAGATACTATCAACACCGTGAAAGGACCCGTCACAACCAACTCTACACCATGTAACATACAACAATAAACAGTTTCTACGTGACGTCGTCTTGTGTCTCCATAACATTATCAACATCTCTTCATGTAAGGCGCGGGCCTAGGTGACAACCGAAGCCTGCGCCGTAATGGTCCTTCGAGCCGGAATACTTATAATCATTCTGTGCCAATACTCTAATGATCGGTTACAAATAACCAAACACATTCAATATTTCTTGAACAATAAATTTGGTTCCATCAATCATTTGGAATCCAGCATGTTAAATAATTATGGCTGCCTTGTAAAAAACACATTTTCACAAGTTTTTATTCACATACATAAATACACTTAGTAGACATCTTTATACCAATGCGGCAAACAGAATATTGGATTGTGCGGCTTTATGCAGACAGAGCCCAGGGCCACAAGACTCAAAGGCCACTTTTAGCGTGATGCTGGGTGAATAAGTTTTTTGAAAATATTACATTTTTGTACAAGCTTGTATTGTGTGGCCAAAGTACTTATCAAGACAAACGAAATCAGCCCAAACTCAATTGTGTAATAAATAAGTCGTTTTAGAACTGAGTTCTATCGACCACCATCCGTCTGCGTGATCAGACCCTAAGCATCGTCTCCCATAAAGTACTCGTCACGACAACACAAACGAGACCTACTCGATGAGGTTATGTTTTTTTATAGCTGAGTTCCGTCGAATATCTCCCGGCTCCATCATCAGAACAGCTCATTGACTTCATAATATTGTATTGTCATCCGACTTACACAAGTATACAAAATTTCAGCTAAATCGGTTGAGGATAACTGGTTGAAAATTGAGTTCAAAGATTCCACCCGAACAAACATACATTGCAAGTTAAATAAAAGCTTGTAAAAAGTGGGAAAAGAAAGCAAAATAAAATAGTGGTGTTCTCATCGCCTCATATTCAGCATGATTTGTCTTTTTGCCCATTTCCTCGACCGGCTTTTACGATCGAAGCAGCTGGTACAGGTAGCGGCACGAAACTCTAGCGCTGACCTTGCTTGCGCAGAAGTCAAAAATTAATACTGGAGACGTATTTTTTAAAATCACTTGTCACATTACGAAGGGTTTGCGCGAGCGTTTCCAAACGGGCGCATTTTTGAATCGGTAGTTTGCAACGAGTGGTCTTGATCACTCGTAATTTTGACATTTATAGCGTAGATATGTCATCGAAACCAATCATGGGAAATTCGTTCCATTTCACGTTGCTTTTTTATTCATGTTCGAATTTTTTTAAAAGCATAGACAAATTATCGATGTTTTCTGCGTAAAACTATATTGTTTTTCGCTGACACGACGGTTTCAAAAATACGATCAATTTGTATTTTACGCGAGCGGTGAGTTGGAAAACTACACGTTTTGTGTTTCGCTGAGTCCCTCAATGAAAAATAGCACTCCTGTATCCGTGCGCAGTATCCCCCCCATAGATTTAGAAGGTATAAGATGGATATAGAGTATTGTAAAATGTGACCAGAAACGAAATATTTCGGTGTAACTTTTTATGGGTTGTATTTGTACCTACTACACTAACTATCGGTAAAGCATTACGATACCATCTTTCCAGTGTAAGATAACTTACAACTTGACACAGTTTACAATTTTCATCTAACGATGTTCGAGTCAGGGTGACAAATGGGTGACTTGTTTTGTATGAAAACTTGTCTCATTGTCAAATTGGTCGCTATCTCTTTTGCTCTTATGAAGATGACACTTATCATATTATCTGGCCCACTCGGCTATCGCATTTTTGCCCATTCCCTCGATCGGCTTTTACGATCTGCGCGGGAAGAGAAGCAGCTGGTACATTCTAAGTTTTTTCAAGATTTTAAATTGTATCAATTGGTGATGCGGCTAGCAACCCATCAATATTTTGATTACCTGTTTTCATCTTTACGTCCTTTAATGAGCTAAACATGGCCTTTGGGTATTACGGCCTTGTTCTCTGTCTGCCCCGTTCGGGGTACCCGTCATCAAGATGGCGTCCCCTACCACAGATTACATAACGTTACTTGGTAACCTCTTCGCTAATTTAGTAATTTCTATTCAAGGACCTTGCCGTGTTTATGGCTGCATACCTTATTGTAGAGGTATATTATACCTGAGTGGGGACCGTTTGGTTTGGAAAATTATAAGGTTTATTTTAAACAACATTTTTATTGGAAGTAAAACTGAGATTTTTGCTAAAATTAAGGTATACAGAAAACTGCTTAAAAATAAATTAATAAACTTACCTATGCTAACTAAAATCGGTGTTCATAAAACCACAGAATAAAAGTAGAACTCACATACAGAAGTCCCACTCAGCAAAGGAATACAAAGAAATATTTACTCAATGTCGTTAGCGATATGGTTTAATTTAACTCGCGGCAGAACTCAGCATCTTTTCGTTTAGATAATACCTAGAAGTGCATTGCAAGCCAATTTCATTCTTTTACTCTAGACATCGATTCACGTCACTGAATATCGCACTTCGTAGTGTTTGCCGCGCGCGTAGTAATTGTAGGTATATAATCGATACCTAAACGGGGAGGACACAGGCCTGGCGTAACGTACATGAAAATGAAAATGAAAAATCTTTATTTAGGAACAGGAAATTATTGATACAATAAACATTGGCTAACGATGACACTTGCAGTAGTTAACATTATCTACACTAATCTACACTATCTACACTAATATTATAAAGAGGAAAGATTTGTTTGTTTGTTTGTTTGATTGTATTGAATAGGCTCCGAAACTACTGGATCGATTTTAAAAATTCTTTCACTGTTGGATGGGTATGTTATCCCTGAGTGACATAGGCTATGTATGTACCACGGGCGAAGCCGGGATGGACTGCTAGTACTGTATAACTGTGTCGCAGATGTCAACGCCCACCTCCGAAATAAGGTTACAATTTCTCCTAGTTCTTAAAATAGACTATAGGTACGTACTTAGAACTCCAGAATTACATGCATTAGATGCAAAAAAATTAAACATAAAAAGAAAATAACCGGCCAAGTGCGAATCGGATTCGCGCACTAAGGGTTCCGTACCACTATCTATAAAAATCGAGTTTGTTGTATGGAAGCCCCCTTAAATATTTATATTATTTTGTTTTTAGTATTTGTTGTTATAGCGGGAACAAAAATACATTATTTGTAAAAATTTCAACTGTCTAGCTATCGCGGTTCTTGAGATACAGCCTGGTGACAGACAGACGGACAGACGGACAGACGGACAGGCGGACAGACGGACAGACAGCGAAGTCTTAGTAAAAGGGTCCCGTTTTTACCCTTTGGGTACGGAACCCTAAAAATACAGTCAATTTAAGTATCAACCTTATCCTTTTTCGAATTTTTGAAAAAACATTTACAACTAACTGTACCCGTGGGCTTCGCTCCCCGTCGCAATTTTGGGATAAAAACTCTCGCTATGTCCTTCCCTGGGTATCAAACTATATCCATATCAAATTTCATCTAAATAGGTTAAGTGGTTGAAGCGTGAAGTGGTAACAAACAAACAAATATACAAACTCACTTTCGCATTTATAATATCAGTAGGAAGGATATTCAAAGTATCTCAGCTACACCCCCAGATGATATTCAGAAGCAGTAAGGCTCGAGACACATCTGGAGCGTAAATAAATTAGCAGATTACGTTCAGGAGGCGACTGGAATGTATAATTGTACCTAACGGTGGTTTTTTTCTTTTCTTGATTATGGCGGTCAAACTTCGTTGAAGCTTATTTGCCAGTGTCTAGTAATATCTCTTCTTTATTCCTAATCCTAAACCCTTAACTATACAATCAAAGGTTGGTATAGGTCCCTTGATTGCTTCACGGGAGCTTCTGGCGACAAATCTATACGAGTCCAACATGGCAGTAGAAGTCGGTCAGTAGTACAAGCTTATCTAGGCTTATAAACACCAATATGACCTCTCCAACCCGTCTGGCCAGCGAGGAAAGTGTAGGCCAAGTCCTATGTGGCTGCTCTGACCAAGTACGGCTCTGGTAGTGCAGAGAGGGTCGTGCTCCTGCAGTGGAGACAAAAAGACCTGATGATGATGATGATGAAATTGAGTTCAAATACCGTATATAACACTTCTTTGTTTCTGTTATTAGTATTACAGGACTTACCGCTATTAATATAATTTTTAGACAGGTATTTCGACGACCCTTCTGCCCTCATGATCGATAGCTAACTAATAATAGTCTTTGTGCCCGTGAACATCTAAATTCATGTACTTATTGTGTCTTGCCAGAATGCCGAGGAAAAGGAGAGAGACAAGAAACGCGGTTTCCGAGAAAAGCTCATGGAATATGTGAAGAGACGCCTCAACCCACCGCCAGGTCAGTGGTAGAGTAAGATAGTCCACTAAACAAAAAAAAAACACACACACACACACACACACAAATAATAATAGAAACTATTAGAGGGCCCGTAAGTAGGCAAAACTAGAGTAGAGGTAGTCAAACACTTGTAGAGGTGCGGGTAGGTACACAGAGATGGCAGCACACACGATTAGCAAAAAAGTGCTTTTAAAATAGTTATTGCACTTAATATTAGTCATATTTAATAGAATACTACTTTATTCAAATAATAGCAATAAAAGATTTTAATATTCTAAATATTACCTTATAGCGCCATCTAGTGATTAGGAAGAGACATAATTATGTTTATAAGGCGATGGGTAAGCATGACTGCGTTAAAAATGTTTTATAATGCAATCTTCAGAACTTTATAGCTCCTGTGTATCAAACACGCATGGCGCCATCTATTATGTTACTAGAGTAACTTAAAAGCACTATGTAATAGCAAGTAACGACATCTGTAAGACATTTTACGAACTAACAAAAGCATAACTTAGAAATGAACCTTTGACGGTGAATAGCGACATCTAACGGTGAGAAGTTTAAAGTAACAAACTAAGACGTTTAACTTAGTTTAAAAACATGCCACGAGATGGCGCTACCGTTCCGATCTCTTCATTGTTGTATTTTTCATAAGGAAATGAAATTTTGTAATAGGTGCATAATGTTAATTGAATTTAAAAAAGAAAATAAGAATCCGGCTTTTATTGTATCAATTATTATTTATACCTCTCTTCTATTTTCTACAGGCTTTGGGAGAAAGGAAGTACTTAAATGCTTATTCCACTTCGCAATTTTATCAAAACCGGTTCAATATTTGAGTTTTAAACCAAAATAACTGGAAACAATAGAGAATATGCACGTCCATGTCATCTATTTATTTGAAATATACATATTTTTTATTCTGCTTTTACTGTTAGTAGGTACTTTACTTTTGAATTATTTCCGGATAAACTGGTTAGAGAACACACATTTTTTCACGCATATTTCCTATCAACAATTGATGTTTTGAATTGAACTTGTGACCTAGCTTTTTTGAGACTGTAAATGGTACTGAAGTGGGTTATTTCTTCTTTTGTCAATAAACGAACCTGTATTTTTGATCTCTATAATTTAAGAGCTTGCTTCTGCACAGTTACAGGTATATGAATTGTAATGAAGTGGAGCTGCCTTTATCAAAAGTTAATATTATAATTTAAAGGCAATTTCAGTCTTTCTCACCAAACAACACGTGTAACACAATAATAATCAAAAGCATGAATATAAAAAGCGAAATAAAATAAATGTGAAAGAAGCAGCAGGAAAGGGTCGGCCTCGGCGAACATTCTGTGACCAAATTGCAGACGTTCTAAAAAAACCACCAAAGGGCATGTGTGAAGAGAGTGATGAGTGTAGATGAAGCTAAAGAGGTTTGTCAGGATCGTAGCAGGTGGAGGTCCATAGTCTCTGTCTGCTGTGGGAAACAGGTGATGTTATGTATTCATGTATGTAAATAAAATAAATTTAACAATTTTGAGCTAAAAATTTGCGAAAACATCGTCGTTTACTGTAAACGGTAAATGGCCGCACATATATTTGCAAAACAATTTTAAATCCCATCTATCTCGCGGACAGTCGCCCAGCGCGAGTGGACGGCTATTTATCTAAAACTCCTTTTAGTTAAAAGAGAGTTATGATGCTCTTGTCGGTGAAATATGAATTTTCTTTCATGTTTCTCTCTCGTCTGCAACCCGTTTTACTTCTCTTTATTCTACTTCTCTAATTTCAAGCTGGTCTGGGAGAACAAAACAGTTTTAAATGTACCAGCTGCTTTTGCTCCCGACTGGATTTTTTTAATTTGCCTGGCAAATAAACTTGTATAATAACCCGCTTATTCATAAAAAATTAAAACCGTTTGCTAGACCTATTTTAGGTATGTTACATATGGATTCCCCATACAGCCTTTACGAAACAATCAACATCTTGCTTCATCTTCTTGAAACCGAAATGCTGACATCGCGTAACTGCAGGTGCGGATGACGAATCCTCGATGGGAAAACGTGAACAAGTGTCGGGGCTGTCTTGCTTCAATCGCGGAAGCGACCGGACATTTTAGATATATATTTTAATTTTAAGTCCTAATCAATGTGATTACTGAATAAAACCATATTCTTTTTGACCGAGCGAGCGAAGCGAGTGAGGTCTCTAAATCGAGTTGGGGGCGAAAACACATTGCATGTATGTATGTATGATGGTTTGATTTTGATGAAACTTGGTAGGCATGTAGGAAACATCAATAGAATTTTCAAGTTCGTTGGGCATCAAAATCGGTTTAGTAGTTTTTGAAATATTAATAAAAATGTCCGCGATTATGTAGCAAACGAAACCACAGCGCGTTCTAACTTTGGATACCGCCATCTAGGGGTTATTTAGGAAACTGAATTGCGAAAAATAATCGCGAGGTCTAAGTTCGCGGCGAACTACTAGTATATCGTAGTTTTTAAAAAGAACCTCCCTGCGTCCGGTAACGTAACTGGTAAGTAAATATTTTGTCTTGTTCTTTCACAAAACATTTACAAGTAATCAAAATCCAATAACCTAACCTAACCTAAATTTTAGACCTAGACCTTGGACACTCTATGCTACACTCTGACCTTTCAATGTCAAATATTGAAAAGAGGAAAAGACAAAACAAGTTTTAACTAAAATCTATTGCTATTTTTTGCAAATATGATTGTATACGTAAGTATTGATCGGTAAAATGATATTCGAACAAACGTAACGCAACTCTGTCTAATATATTGTAAATATCCCAATAGCTAAGCCTCCAATAAATCTCCGAAGATTAATTAAGTTTACTTAATTAAAGTTAATTACGTTTTACAGTGAGCACGTCCCGCGCAGCCGGCGCCATGTTTGTTTGTATTAATTTATTGGTCACAGCTTTCTGTTGTGCGTAAATATTAATCACGTCTTCATTTTGTACGGGGTAGACAGAGTCTATCTCTTCTCTTTTATTAAGGGTGACTGGTAGATCACTTGTCATACTTAAGAATCCCCTTTCCCCAGACTTCTATATACAAACGTAGTCTACGTTTTATTTTAAAACCACATGTCAAATTTCGGTAAAAAATATTGTAATTTTAAAGAAATTGCAATTATCTAGGGTAATAATTGGTTTTCTATAGTAAAATTATGACTGGAAAGAAAATGTAAGGATGTAGAAGTTGTGTGCATGTCCCCCGCGGAAAAGTATCGAATAAATTTTTTTTACTATACTAGATCTTTAGTTTATAGCTGCCTTCAAATGTTTATCGATAAATAAAATTTATTACAATCTTTAATGTATCGATTCAACTATCCATGCCTATATTTAGGCCCATGACATACAAAGTCCATTTGTACATAAACATTTGCCTCTTATGATACATTAATTGCTCTGCTAAATGAATTCTGGATCCCTGACAAAATTCCGCCAGAGAAACGTTTCCCTGGTGGAATATGTTTTTGATTAATTTCTCAGAAATTACTGAATACACAAATCTCATTTATGGATAAACATTTGAAGGCAGCTTTGCACTTAAGATCAAGTATAGTCAACATTTAATATTCGACACTTTTCCGCTGGGGACATACACACGTAGAAGTTTCCCATACTAATGGTTAAAAATGATTACACTATTCAAATTATACTATTCAAATTCATAATTTTACCGTCGGAAACCAATTATTACTCTAGATGACATGTCGTTTCGAAATAAAACGTAGACTACGTTTGTATGGAAAAGTATAGTTTGGTCTAGGGTAAGGGGACTCTTAAAGACATGATCACACGTAAAGTCAAAAGATATAAAACCTGGGACCTGTCAGCACAAGCGGTTCTGAGCGACAGAAAAGGATACCAGCATGCAAAAGCTGTACTGTGCAGGTCCCTTCATTATTTAAATAAAGTATATAGTTGTCTAATTAAACGTGACCTGTATGCAATCATCATCATCAGGTCTTTTTAGTCTGCACTGCAGGAGCACAACCCTCTCTGTACTACCAGAGCCATACTTGGCCCGAGCTGCCAGAGGACTTGGCCTACCACTCTCCTCGCTGGCCAAACGGGTTGGAGAGGTCTCATTGATGTTTATAAGCTTTGTTTATCCACGCGACATTCACGGGAGGACTTGGATTGGCCTTATTCTACTCTGCCGGAAACCACACGGCAAAAAAAAAAAAAAAATTAAATGTAATAAATATTTTTAAAGCATATTCAACTTTTTTTGACACTTTTTCTAGTCGCGTATGTGCTGCCATCTCTGAGAGAGCAGCTGGTACTAATTTCGCTTACTAGTTTTGTCTACACCCTCCAATAGTTTCTATGGCGTTGGGTATCTGTTACGTTAGTAATTATCTTTGCTATACCACAGAATAACCATTAGTACAGAAGTCTTACCCAGCAAAGGAATTCAAAGAAATATCTACTCAATATCGTTAGCGATATGGTTTAATTTAGCTCGCGTCAGAACTCGACACCTTTTCGTTTAGGTACCTAGAAGTGCATTGCAAGCAAATTTCATTCTTATTACTCTTGACATACAATTCATGTCACTGAATTTACCACTTCGGAGTGGTCACCACGCGCAAAGTAATAATCTTATACCTTTAAACGAGCAATTCTTGTATATTTATTTATTTAAATTTATATAAACTTATTTCTGTGATTTCGCTGAAAGGTATGTAGAGGTTTTCGGGGGTAAACAATCGATCTAGATTAGTCTTATGTTTGGGATAACGCGTGTATTCGAGTTTTCTTTCCACGCAGAATATGGTCGCTAATTTCGTTCTGCCGGCCACTATCCGTCTGCATGGCCCAGCGGGTTAATACGCGGATGGCATCAAAGACTGTTACGGGTTCGAATCCCACTCGGTGACTTACTTTTGTTTACTTTTGAAGTGAAAACTTCTTTAGCGGCGTTGTGCACTTTTTTTGGAATGGGTAAAAAACGTTAAACTCGCGTCAGGACACGTGACCTGATCGAAAATTCGTAAGACGGATGGAGAGTAGACAGCTGGCGCGGCGTAGGAGAGGGAGTATCCCCCTCTCTTTCTACGGCGCGGCGAAAATGTATGCCTGCGCCTGCTGTTTCGTTTAGGCGGCGCAGGGCGCTTGCGCGAATGTTCGTGTGTGTTTATGTTACAGCGTGCTACGCGCATCCATGGATGGTGACAGCTGATGGCTCGACCGTCTGTGTAATGGCCATATTGCTGTGTTTTCACTTCTGCCGGCACTCCCAGAGTGCAACCCGTCGTTTTTTTTTAATTTTTATTGCTTTTAGACATAAGTTTTAAAAAATGTAGTTAATGTTTGAGATGAAACCGAGCAAAGCTCGGTCGCCCAGCTACTGTAGGTATATTTTCGATACCTTAACGCGCATTTACAGGCCTGGCTAATCTGGCTATACTTACGAATTAAAACCAATTCAAAATCTTACCAGTGTGGTATCGAAGCCTAAAATATGCAGACTACATCCTGAGTTACTCCGTCGTCGCTGGCAGTCGAACTATGAAGATTAATGATGCTATATGTATTAGTTTGAAACATGACGAGGGGTATTGTTGATGTAATGTGATACAATACTATGTTATTCTATACTAGCCGAAGCCCGCGACTTCGTTCGCGTGGACTTTATGTCTCTGGAATTTGCTCATCAGGCTGAACAACTTTTAGTAAGGCGGCATTTTTATATCTCTTATAGTTTAGCTGGACCATTATGGTTCTGCATCAGGCGTTCCATTTTCCAAAATCATTTATACCCTATATGTTGCCCAGGCTTAATAGCTATATAACAAAAAAAGTTTCATTCGAATCCGTCCAGTATTTCCGGAGATTAGCGTGTACAAACAGACATACAGACAAACAGACAAACAGACAGACATTTTTTTTTAAATTCTTACTCTATTACTACGTCTCCATCGCCCCCAATATTTTTTTTTGAAATATATTTAATGTACAGACACACTTTTTTTACTGTTTTATTATATGTATAGATTAGGACATACAATAATCATGTTTGCGTACCATACACTGGTAAAAATTGGCAATTTGTATAGAACTAGCTGGTGACTTCGTCTGCGCAGTATCTTTATAAATTGTAGCCTATGTGTTATTATGATGTATAAGCTATATTATTGTAAAGTTTTATTAAAATCCATTCAGTAGATTTTACGTGAAAGAGTAACAAACATCCATCCATAGTTACAAACTTTCGCGGCCAGAGCAGACAGAAGACTTGGCCTACACTTTCTATGCTGGCCAGACGGGTTGGAGAGGTCTCATTGATGTTTATAAGCTTTGTTTAGCTTGTATTCCCTAAGTCACCTACGACATCCACGGGAGAACTTGGAGTGGTCCTATTCTACTCTGCCGGAAACGGCAAGTCGGCTGTTTATCTATACATATAATAAAACAGTAAAAAAAGTGTGTCTGTACATTAAATATATTTCCAAAAAAATAATTGGGGGCGATGGAGACGTAGTAATAGAGTGAGAATTTAAAAAAAAATGTCTGTCTGTTTGTCTGTTTGTACACGCTAATCTCCGGAAATACTGGACGGATTCGAATGAAACTTTTTTTGTTATATAGCTATTAAGCCTGGGCAACATATAGGGTATAAATAATTTTGGAAAATTTAACGCCTGATGCAGAACCATAATGGTCCAGCTAAACTATAAGAGATATAAAAATGCCGCCTTAGTAAAAGTTGTTCAGCCTGATGAGCATTTTCCAGAGACATGAAGTCCACGCGAACGAAGTCGCGGGCCTCAGCTAGTTAATAAATAAATAAAAGAACAAACTAAGTAGCTGACTTTAACAGGGTGACTGGAAATATAATATGAAATGAATCGTGTTCCCTTGAAGGGGTTGTAGATTCGGATTGTACGAAAACTGACTTTGTCATGTCATGTTCTATCCAAAAGTCTTAAAAAAAAGTAAAAAGTCTAAGATAATATAATTTCCATATTTACAGATTTAGAGAAAACGTAAGGACTTTCGATTGTTTGTTTTATATTAATTGTTCTTTTCTATCTGCACATACCATATCTCTAGATGCGACCTTTTGGTCTTCTAGGTTGTGTCTACCCAGATAGGGATAAAGACGTGATAATATGGCTTTTCTAAGCATTATTTAACCCCTAATCAAAGACCACTGGTCCCTAGATGACTAGTTACAGCCCTTGTTCCCAACTACAATAAATCAACTAACACACGCAATTACCGACTGCTTACTTTCATCGTAAGTCACTTCCAGCGACCTCTCGCTTCGTTGGTAATGATTACACGGGAACGGAGACAGCCAAGTTTTGTGTGACTTAAAAATATATTTCTTCCATGGTGAGGGAAAATAACCATAGCGACCACTAAGGCACTAATAAAACCCATAGGATCTGGTTCGATCCATAACCATCTATAGACCTCTCGCTTCGTTGGTAATGATTACACGGTAAAGGATACAGCCAAGTTTTGTGTGACTCAAAAATATATTTCTTCCATGGTGAGGGAAAATAACCATAGCGACCACTAAGGCACTAATAAAACCCATAGGATCTGGTTCGATCCATAACCATCTATAGACCTCTCGCTTCGTTGGTGATGATTATACGGGAACGGAGACATCCAAGTTAAGTGTGACTTTTGGAACTGATTTGATCCATCACCGTCTACAGGTAATTAGTGTTGACAGGATAGAGGATAATTTATTTGATTATTGCACAGTTTTATAATAAAACATTATACAGTGTTATATTGAATCTACGCGTCTAGTTAGTATGTGATGTGCTAAATTAACAAAAAAAAATATATAATTATAAAATACTTATAAAGACGCTGTCATATCTTACTCCGGTACGAGGGAATGCGCTAAGAAGCTGATTGGTAAACGACGTTGCGCTTAGCAACTCATCACTATTTTGATTCTCTTTGACTATCTTCACGCTTCTTCACACCCACCATCACAATAAATGTGGCCTTTGCATTTTACAATACCTACCCTATTAGCGATAAAGATGTGATAATGTACGTATGTCTATTTATATTGTTCTCAATTACTTTTTTGCTAAGCATTATAACCCTTAACCCTTATGTCTTTGCTTAGCTTTAATTAACCCCTAATCAAAGTCCACTGGTCCCTAGATGACTAGTTACAGCCCTTGTTCCCAACTACAATAAATCAACTAACACACGCAATTACCGACTGCTTACTTTCATCGTAAGTCACTTCCAGCGACCTCTCGCTTCGTTGGTAATGATTACACGGGAACGGAGACAGCCAAGTTTTGTGTGACTAAAAAAATATATTTCTTCCATGGTGAGGGAAAATAACCATAGCGACCACTAAGGCACTAACAAAACCCATAGGATCTGGTTCGATCCATAACCATCTATAGACCTCTCGCTTCGTTGGTGATGATTATACGGGAACGGAGACATCCAAGTTAAGTGTGACTTTTGGAACTGATTTGATCCATCACCGTCTACAGGTAATTAGTGTTGACAGGATATAGGATAATTTATTTGATTATTGCACAGTTTTATAATAAAACATTATACAGTGTTATATTGAATCTACGCGTCTAGTTAGTATGTGATGTGCTAAATTAACAAAAAAAATATATAATTATAATATACTTATAAAGACGCTGTCATATCTTACTCCGGTACGAGGGAATGGGCTAAGAAGCTGATTGGTAAACGACGTTGCGCTTAGCAACTCATCACTATTTTGATTCTCTTTGACTATCTTCACGCTTCTTCACACCCACCATCACAATAAATGTGGCCTTTGCATTTTACAATACCTACCCTATTAGCGATAAAGATGTGATAATGTACGTATGTCTATTTGTATTGTTCTCAATTACTTTTTTGCTAAGCATTATAAATAACCCTTAACCCTTATGTCTTTGCTTAGCTTTAATTAACCCCTAAACAAAGACCACTGGTCCCTAGATGACCAGTTACAGCCCTTGTTCCCAACTACAATAAATCAACTAACACACGCAATTACCGACTGCTTACTTTCATCGTAAGTCACTTCCAGCGACCTCTCGCTTCGATGGTAATGATTACACGGCGAGGGAGACAGCCAAGTTTTGTGTGACTTAAAAATATACTTCTTCCATATTGGTTTCCAAACTACCGCGCTTTGAACACATTATTAATGTATATGTAAATGGAGCTTAGCACGAACGTTAATATAAAAGAGATAAATTAATAATAATTAATAAAAAAAAAAAAATGTGGCACTCGGGGACTGCCGCGGTAAAGCTATTGCAAACAAGGAAGGACGGCAACGTCGCAAACGGACGACGGAGACGAAGCGGCAACCTACATGGTAGGCGGAGTGGGGAGAGCGTGAGGTTTTTTCGTTACGGAATTTCTGGATTCGATCAAGGCCCGCGATAGAAGCTACGCAATAGCTTAAAAATACAAAGATAAAGTGAGATATCCTTACCGCTCTTATATTTAAAATGCTAATTACAACTTCATTAATTATCCAATTTTGTTGCTGTTTTCAAACAAATATTTCTTTTCAGAAAGAAAGAAAGAAAGAAAGAAAAGCTTTATTCGGCAATCAAAACCATTACAGCTTACATATAGGTAAATACAATAAAACATACAAATACGAATTGCCGAAAAGGCGACCAGCTCAGCTATATGCTGATGGCGGTTTGCCACAGCGCTGATTTTCAGCTGGTGCCAAAATAAATGGGTTGAGATGGCTTACATAAAACAAGAGAGAAAAATCAAAAATTAACAAAAAGATTAACAAAATCAGCTCTGTGAAACTGCTTCTATACATTATTTACACAAAAAAAGATTTTAAAGTTTTAATCAGTGGTATTTTTTGTTTTGTATAAAATATAAACCAAAAATACTCAGTAAAATAACCTATATTATCTTATATCTATTTGCTAAGCCTTATTTAACCCATAAACAAAGACCGTAGATCTCTATGACTTGCTGTTGGTCCCGAGACTCACTTTCAGCGACCTCTTGCTTCGTTGGTATTGGCATGCCTACCCATCGTCATATAAACATTATTATTTCTTTTCCTTGTAACTAGATGGCGCTTTAAGGCAAAAATTAAAACATAAAAATCTTTTATAACTATTATTTAAATAAAGTAGTACTCTAATTATTTAAATAAGACTTATATGTAATGGAATACATTTTTTAAAAGTACGTGTGTGCTGCCATCTCTGAGAGGCCGCTCCGCAACTCCAGTTTTGCGTGCTTACGGCCTCTCCAATCATTTCTATGGCGTTGGGTATCTGTTACGTTAGTAATTATAATATCTATGGTATTGGTAATGATTACACGGGGACGGAGACAGCCAAGTTTAATTTGACTGTTATTTTTTGCTTGAAATTTTCATACTAAGCGATGACGGTTTTCACCCCTTAAGTCTACTTCAATTTTTGGCAGACTAACCATATTTATAGTCTTCAATCGTTTGTGGTCCGACTATTCCTACCCTGCCTACCATTTGGGGTTGGCTACAGTATAGGGAAACGGAGTCTACTAAGTATGACTTCATCATCATCATAACAGGCGCAGGGAGATCTAGCAGTAGTCTTTACTGCAGGATCTGCCCCAAGGATTTGGAAGCGGCCTGCATCCAAGTCAGGTCCTACGCTTCGCTTGCCACTTGTCTGACTTAAAATATTTTTTCTCTGTCATTTAATTGCTTTCCCATTAGAAATACCTATAGGTATATACATTATCACGTCTTTAACCCTAATGGTCAGTTGGGTTTTGCAAATCTAAGCAGACAGGCTATAAATACAAGCTAAACCAAGCTTTTAAAAATCAATAAGGCCACTCCAACCCCAGCGAGGAGAGTATAGGCCAAGTCCTGTGGCTGCTCTGGCCAAGTATGGCTCTGGTAGTACAGATAGGGTCATGTTCATGCAGTGCAGACTTAAAGAACTGATGATGATGACACCGTTTAAAAAATCTCTCTCCCAGCTAACCATTATTTATTTCCCGTTAACTTGGCGGCTCACACTGCCGTGCACGCCATTATTAATTGCCCCGTAACTAACGACGGTCAGCCCCCTTGTTTTTCTTTATTTTCCGGAACATTTCCGGTATTCAATTATAGACAGAAAAGTAAACTGTTTACTCGACTACGAAATGTGGAAGCTAGTTATGTTTAGTTACCAACTGGTTGGTAACTCCGCCGGTTGCCGTGTGGTTTCCGACAGAGTAGAAAAGGACCAGTCCTAGACTTCCCGTGGATTTTGTAGAAGGAGACTTAGGAAATACAAGCTTAACAAAGCTTATTAACATCAATGATACCTCTCCAACCCGTCTGGCCAGTGAGGAGAGTGTAGGCCAAAGCCTTCTGGCAGCCAAGTTTATGTAGTATAGAGAGGGTCGTGCTTCTGCATTGGAGACAAAAAGACCTAAGGATGACTTTGACAAAAGATAATATAAATTACTAAATACCCCGTTATATATAATACTAGATACGCCGTTGGGTATCTGTAACGTTAGTCATTTTAGTCATGTTAGTGGTTAGTTATCCATTTAAGCTAATGGAGGGTAAGTAGGCAAAACTGGAGTTGCGGGGTACGCACACAGAGATGGCAGCACACACTATGATTATGCTTTAAAAATATTTATTAAATTCCTATGTGTCATCACGGATATCTAGGCCATGTCCTCTGTGTCTGCTCTGGCTAGTATTATAGTATGGCTCTGGCAGTACAGAGAGGGTCGTGCTCCTGCAGTGGAGACAAAAAGACCTGATGATAGTGATGATAAAACGGATATCCGTGACTTTCATAAGAATTATCACGTTCATGGACCGGCATTATTATCTCGCTGGTCTGGGAGAAATGAAAAAACTTAGAATGTACCAGCTGCTTCTCTTCCCACGCAGATCGTAAAAGCCGATCGAGGGAATGGGCAAAAATGCAAATCATGTTAACAGGCGATGCGGCTAGCAACCCATCACTGTATTGATTGCTTTTCCATCTTCTCGCCCACCATGACGCTAAAAGTGGCTTTTGGGTCTTGCGGCCCCGGGCTCTGCATAGAACCGCAAGACCCAAAATGCTCTGTCTGCCCCATTAGGGATAAAGACGTGATAGTATGTATGTATTATTATCTCGAATTTGAAAGGCTAAACCCTTTGAAATAATAAATTACGTTCTTGAAAATGGTATCGACCACGCCTTTGCCGTGTGAGTAGGGATGGGCGTGCGCTGTCACTTGTAACTGCTTGAAAATATCAAGTGATTCTGGAGAGATTTCAAGTGATTTTGTTTGTAGACACGTGTGGTGGTAGATATTTTAAAGTGTTACTAGGAATGCGAGTGCGACGTTTAAGCTGAAAAATACCGACTGTTATGTTAAATTTGTAACTTGTAACTGCTTGAAAATATCAAGTGATTCTAGAGACATATCAAGTGATTTTGTTTGTAGCCACGAATGGTGGTGTTTTAAAGTATAACCAGGAATGGGCGTCGGTATTTTTCAGTTGAGACTGAAAAATACCGACTAGTAGGTATCATGTAAAATTCAGTCAGCATTTTATTTATTTACTAGCCGAATCCCGCAACTTTGTTCGCGTGGACTTTATGACTCTGTAAAATGCTCATCAGGCCGAACAACTTTTGTTAAGGCGTCATTTTTACATTTCTTATAGAGCTGTCCAGCTAAACTATAAAAATGTAAAAATGACGCCTTTATGGTTTTTCATCAGGTGTTCCTTTTTCCAAAATCAATTCTACTTTATATGTTGCCCAGGCTTAACAGCTATTTAACAGTAAAGTTTCATTCGAATCTTTATTGAACATAATGGTACAAAAGGTGGACTTGACGCTATGCATTTCTTCCAGTCAACCTTTAGGTAAAACAGAAACGCTTGTGAATGACCCTGTGTGTGTGATTTTGTTTGTAGACACGTGTGGTGGTAGATATTTTAAAGTGTTACCAGGAATGGGCGTGTGACGTCTCAGCTGAAAAATACCGACTAGTAGGAATCATGTAAAATTCAGTTAGCATTTTATTTTTGTACTACATGAAGCCCGCGACTTTGTTCGCGTGGTCTTTATGGTAAAAAAGGTGGACTTAACGCTATGCATTTCTTCCAGTGAACCTTTAGGTAAAACAGAAACACTTCTGAATGACCCTGTGTGTTACTGGGGATGGTGGCATTTTTCAAACTATATATTTTTATTCTCTGTTCCAATAACCGTTCCAAAAGCTGTTCCAATACCTGCTCCAATACCTAGTAATTAATTGTATTTTTCCGGAATAACCTTCTCAGCGCCGCCCACACCTGCCCTTGCTTCGAGTTTGTTTTAGCGCATTGTTGCAAAACTTGTACGAAATAGGATTCGCTAGCTCTTTGTTCCCAAATCACTTTGAAGATCGACGCACAAAATAGTAAAATTGGAGAAAGTGATGAAGACCTGTTCCAATACCGGTTCCAATACCTGTTCCAATACCTGTTTCAATACCTATTCCAATACCTGTTCCAATACCTATTCCAATACCTGTTCCAGTATTAAAATGGTTTGTACACATCCCTACGCATCATTTTTCACCGGGCATTTTTGCGAGCGCGTCCGAACTCCATTAATCACAACTCTTTGTAAGGCGTACGTAACGTAGTCCACACCCTCGCCCCCCCTCGCCCCCCCTCGCTAGCTGATATGCAACGTTCCACACAAGACAATTTATTTTGCAGTGTTATTCAATTTACTCGAACTAGCTTTGCGATCGGGCGTTACTCGGTTACTTTTTATAAAATACCTAATACTTATTTTCTACGTACACATGTAATGCAACAGAAAAAAATGTACTTGTACATTGAATACTTTTCCAAAATATTTGGAGCGATGGAGACATTAATAGAGTAAGAATTAAATAAAAAAAACGACGGGTTGCACTCTGAGAGTGCCGGCAGAAGTGAAAACTTGAATATTAACGTTGTGCATTTTTGATATTTTGGAATGGTTAGGGAATAATTTTGCACGAATTGCTTTAATTATCAGTATAAAATATTTCAAATCTTTTCTGAACCACAGTCTGTCACAAATGTCACAAGCATGACACATTACACACACGAACGTAACGTAACATAAACACACACGAACATTCGCGCAAGCGCCCTGCGCCGTCTTACGAATTTTCGATCAGGTCACGTGTCCTGACGCGAGTTTAAGATTTTTTACCCATTCCAAAAAAAAAGAAGTTTTCACTTCAAAAATGTCTGTCGGTTTGTTTGGACCCGCTAATCTCCGAAAATACTGGACGAATTCGAATGAAACTTTTTTGATAAATAGCGTTTATTGTTAAGCAGATGCAGAACCATAATAGAAATATAAAAATGACGCCTTAGCAAAAGTTGTTTGGCTTGATGAGCATTTTCATAAGGTCTACGCGAACGAAGTTGCGGGCTTTGGCAAGTTTTAAATGAAACTACTACTTATAAGTGCAAGACGAATCGAAAAATATTTTTGGTCCATCGGTTAGATTATTAAAAAATATTGTACACGTATTTTTTCTTTTCTCTGAGATTAAAAAAATGACAAAGATACAGCGTATTCAAATTGTGCATGACGTCACCGCTGGGTACGATTTTTACTTAGCGGTGACGTCGCAAGCCCCCACTCCAGAACTTTGATGCTCCGTATCTTTGTGAATTTTTACTTTTTTGGTAAACTGAAAAATATGGGTCCATTATTTTTGGATAATCTAAAAGACGGACTAATTACAATCATACTTTTCTGACTGTAGTGTCACCCCTATTCACGTAAGGCAAGATATGGTAGCACTTTACTACATTGTTTGCTTGCTAGTTTGTATGTTTTAATTTTATTTTATTTTTTATGTCTTCTTCTTATATTTAAGAGCTGGGCTCTTGTCGGTGGAGTGCTTTCCATGTCTCTCTTCCTTCTGCTAAGTTCTTAACCTCTTTATATGTTTTCACGCTTAATTTTTCTTTTATTTGGTCTATAAATTTTCTTCCGGGTTTTCCTACTCCTCTCTTTCCTTCTATTTTTTCTTCCATTATTGTTTTAAAGAACGCATCGTGGCGTAGTAGTAGTTTTTATGTATGTGATGTTTATTTTTAATTTTAACTGTACTTTGTTTATTTGGTGTCCTCGGAAGACCAGCGTTGTGGTCAGAAGGCCGCAACATTATGCTGAGAGAAGGCCATTTTGATATAGGCACAAATATTTTAGTTTTAGTTACTGAGAACTGCTATTATAATTGTTAAACCGTGTTTGTGGTATATCAAATAGATTATTTTTATTTCTTTCTTTCATTGACTGTAAGACATTTATTAGCAACTATCTTGTTAGCCTTAGCCAAAGATAAACCAGACACAGTAGTTAAACAATGGAAGTCGGGAGGAATTCCTCCCAGGGCCGGCTTAGGGGTAGTCCCAATTCCAACGCCACAGACACTGTTGGAAGACCCGTAAGTAGGCAAAACTAGAGTTGCGGGGTAAGCACACAGAGATGGCAGCACACACGATTAGCAAACCTATACTAGTCGTAAATTGCACTAAATACTTATATTTATTTATTTATTTATAAAAACTTTATTGTTCTACAATATAAAATTGTATACAATTCTAAAAGCGTTCTCTACCAGTCAACCATAAGGATAAACAGAGATTTGATAGCGGCGCAAAATTACTTAAATAAAGACAACACACAGATACCTAATAATATACCTATATACAAAGGTACATATACCTACACTTATAACATACATACACATATAGATACATACATTGTCCTTTTTTATTAAGTACAAATATTTTAAGGGGTGATTCAGTCCATCATATGGAACAACTTTTCCCAATAAATGTATATCGAAATACGAAAAAAAAATTTTCATTTTCCATAGTAATGATATCACGTGACTACTTCGATTTATATGAAAACCGTAAAAATATTTTTCGTATTTCGATATACATTTATTGGGAATAGTTGTTCGAAATGATGGACTGAATCACCCCTTAAAATATTTGTACTTAATTAAAAAGGACATTGTATACATACATAAACATTAATGATGATGATGAAACTGAAAAAGGATTCATTCTTTTAGAAAAAGAGAGTGTACTTTTCTTTTGAAAGAAAATTTTGTAGAAATGATATGTTGAAACAAAAGTAGGTATATCAAATAGAACGTCACGCGCGCATCAGGTGCTTAATATATACGGTTTTTATATACAAGTTGTATATGAGTCACTGTGTGACAAAAGCCCTATCAATAAATGAAGAAAAAAAAAAAAGTTGTATATGTCGAGTTTGTCCGTGCATAAAGCATTGTACAATTTCCATACAACACGCGTACCGCGGGTGCCTTCGTTTTGTATACAAATGACTCATTAAATCCGCGAGGTGGCTCGTTAAGAGGTGATGGGGGACAGGGCGACTACACGCTACGCGTTTTTTAAAACGCGTTAATTTTAGACGTCTGTTTTCAAATTTCTTTACTTACATATTATCTTTAGCGAATTAGCTAGCCAGCGAAATGGCATGGCAAATGGTCAAGGAGGTTCTCGAATGGCGACCTTATAATGGCAAGCGAAGCGTAGAACCCACCTTCAAGGAAGTCAGATGACCTGACCAAGGTCGCTGGAAAGCGCTGGATGCAGGCCGCTCATGATCGGTCATTTTGGAAATCTTTGGGAGAGGCCTAAGTCCAGCAGTGGACGTTACACGGCTGAAATGATGATGATACATATTATCACGCCTGTTTCCCATGGGGGACAGAGACTATATGAATCTCTATTTGCTACGATCCTCGCAAACCTCTTTCGCTTCGCCAACACTCATTACTCTTTATAGATCTCCCTTGTTGGATAAAAACCTTTACAAGATCACAAGCTAGCAATTTAAATCAAATACACTATCACGGCTTTAGCCCAAATGGTGCCCCATTTTGACTGAGCATTTCATTTTTTGCAGCTGTATAATAATTTTGATTCTCATACAAATCAAAGTAGACATATGATCTAGTTACAATGCGAAGAGAAAAAACTTTTTTCGCTTTGCATAGTAACTATAAGATTGGAAAAAGTTATACAAATGATGGACTAAATCACCTCTTACAATATTTGCCGCCTTGTTTACCGTACGCTACGTCAACCTTTCAAGTACATCTAGGTACTCTTTATTTTTAAGCGTTCAAAACGCGGCGTTTCTCCCGCTGCGTGGGCGGGCGTTCTAACAGGTAGAATTAAGTCGTTTGACAACGCGATTATGGCAACCCCGAATAATTGTTTCGCGTAAGCGGAGGATTAGAGGACAGCACTGAGTGAGGATACTAGATGTGTGTTCTGTCCTCATTACAAGGTTTTATTTAACTTGCAATGTATCTCCGACGACCTCCGTGGAGTAGTGGTCACCATGTTAGTCCGCCACCTAGAGGTTCCAGGTTCGATCCCGTTCAGCGTACGTTGGAAAATGGCCTTTTTGAAATTGTTGATTTATACACGTTGACTTTTTATTGGTTTTGGAAAAAAATATCGTATAGTAAATAAATTCCTCTATCCATATACGTAATCCAAATTTCTGTATGTCGTAAGATAAAAAATTTGCGTAAATGATTTTCGATCGAGACCACGTAGTTATACGCCGGCCTAATGTCAATGACCCCGGCTGGCCGGCGGGCGATGTATGGCGGCGGTACTACTAAATGATCTCACAATTTGACTTTCGAGTTTTAGATAACATTTTTTGTTTCTGAATTTTTATTTGGTCTAGCTTATTAGGTCTTACGATAACGATGCCTATGAAGTGGCCTTCGGCTTCAAAACCAATGAAAAATCACCGTGTAAATGTTATATAATATAGTATCGTTGAGTTAATACGCTATAACACAAGTCTCGAACTTACTCTGGGGCTAGTTCAATCTGTGCAAATTGTCCGTATATATTTATTTATCTTGTATGTATGTACCTATGTATGAATGTTTGTATAGGTCAAGTCTTGCAACCCAATTTTCAACCAGTTGTCCTCAACTGATATAGCTGAAATTTTGTAAATTGTTTAAATCTGATGACAAGACAATGTTATGAAGTCAATGAGCTGTTCTGATGATTTTCGACGGAACTTGGTTCTAAACAGCATAACCTCATTGAGTAGAACTAGTTTGACTTGTCTTGACGTGCATTTTATGGTAGGTGATTTCTAGGGTCTGACGCGTTTTTAAGCAGTACAGAGAGGGTCGTATTTCTGCAGTGGATACCAAAAAGACCTGATGATGATGATGCTCAGTCTAGTGTCAGTTTTGAAAACTGAAGCAGCGAAGAAGCATTTGATTCACAAACCAGTGCTAGTCACTTACACACGAGAAATAGATAAATCAAATTAAATAAATTATATAGGGACAAATTACACTGATTGAGCTAGCCCCCAAGTAAGTTCGAGACTTGTGTTATGGGATACTAACTCAACGACACTATATTTTATAACAAATACATATATAGATAAACATCCAAGACCCAGGACAATTTGAAAAAGGCCATTTTCCAACTTGCCCTGACCGGGAATCGAACCCGGGACCTCTGGGTGGCGGACTAGCATGGTGACCACTACGCCACGGAGGTCGTCAAAATACATACAAATACAAATAGGAACCCTGTCCGTATACTATCTCACTGTACCCGCTGTTTCTCGTTTTTGTCGCTTTAGATTTGTTTTGTTAGAATTATGACAACAGCTCGGCTTCAGCTATATAGATAAATAGTATAGCTAAGTATGTATATAGTAAGTTTTTATGCTTAGGTATGTAACTGCCTCCGTGGTGTAGTGGTTAGAGCGTTCGGCTCAAACCCGGAGGTCGCGGGTTCGATTCCCAGCGGGGGCAACGTCTTGTGTTGTTGTCCTAGTTTGGTTAGGACATTGCAGGCTGATCACTTGATTGTCTGATAAGTAAGATGATTCGTGCTTCGGGCACGTTAAGCCGTCGGTCCTGGTCACTGTCTTTGACATTGGTCGTTACCTAAAACCATGTCAGAGGCCTTTAAGGCGGTTTAAAAACTCTGACACTTGTGTTAGTCACTAACACACACGATAAGAAGAAGAAGCTTAGGTATGTAATATATATCAAAGATAATATAATTACTAACGTAACAGATACCCAACGCCATAGAAACTATTGGAGGGCCCGTAAGTAGGCAATACTGGAGTTGCGGTGTAGGCACACAGAGATGGCAGCACACACGACTAGCAAAAAAGTGACAGAGTGTTGAATAATAAGGGAGAAGTCGGTTTTACATACATACATATACATACTATCACGTCTTTATCCCTAATGGGGCAGACAGAGCATTTTTAAGTCTTGCGGCTCTTAAGCAGATAGAGCCCAGGGCTGCAAGACTCAAAGGCCACTTTTAGCTTGATGTAGGCAAAAAGGTGGAAGTAGGAATCAAACTAGTGATGGGTTGCTAGTGAGTAAAAAGGTGGGCTGGGCAAAAAGGTGGAAGTAGGAATCAAACTAGTGATGGGCCGCATCGCATATAAATGCGATTCGATTTTTTGCCCATTCCCTCGATCGGCTCTTACGATCTGCCCGCGAAGAGAAGCAGCTGATACATTCTAAGTTTTTTCTTTTCTCCCAGACCAGCATGGAAGAATTCGGTTTTAAGTTTTGAAAAATTATTAATTTCATGAACGACCTCATGTCAAAACTTTAAAAGATCTATATAATTTTCATCATTATTTTAAATCCCAGAATTCATAATTTTAAATCCCAGAATTAATATCTGTCTTAATTAAAAACACGAAACTTTCCCTTGGTTTCTAAAGTTAAGTTTTAGTCATTTAGTTCCTTTGAAAGCGTTTTTAATTAAGCTTAAGTACTCATTTTAAATCCTTTCCTAAGAAGTTGTGGCTGGGAGCTTTGAAAGCTGCTGGGATGTGAAAGTTTAACGAGTAGGAACTGCTTCATGAGAAACATTGCAATGAAACGCGGCGGTAAAAAATTCAATGTACCACGCACTTGACCTGATAGTGACGTGGCGTGATTTATTAACCGACTTAAAAAAGGAGAAGGTTCTGTGTTTGAATGTTTATTTTTCTATGTATGATCACCGATCTCTCTGTCAATAGAGGACCTATTTTCAAAATTTTAGAAAAGGAGGGTTTTATGTTCGACTGTTTATATTTTTTTATGTGTGTTCCCGATATAGAATTTTTTTTACGTTCCCGATCACCAATTTCTCATTTCTTTCTGGAAAGATTTTCAAAAAAATTTTTTTGACAGTTTTCACTTTCGCGTTGATCCCGTAGAATTTCCATTTTGTCAAAAAAGGTTGTGTAGTTTAGTGGTATATTCATTTTTTAGTTTTGAAAATTATTTCATTATTTAGTTTCGTCGGTTTTTGCGAGTGACAAAACTTATTGTTTGTGGTATCAAATTAAATGATTTCATAAACCTAAGGATTATAAAAAACATACTTATCTACACAGCATACGAGTATATATATGTTTAAATGTAATTTGAAATTAGAAATGCTAAAAAAATATCTATCAAATCTCACACCAGTGTTATAAAGGATGACAACAGGGTCAGAAAAATATGATTGTAATTAATCCGTCTTCTAGATTATAAAAAGTAAAAATTCACAAAGATACGGAGCATCAAAGTTATATCATTGTGACGAGGTCCGCACTGGCGCTTCCCTCCTTACCCCGCTCTCCACCCCGCGCGGCCCATATAAATACGGAGGCGTGAGGAGTCTCGTCCTCTTTCGACCACCACTGGACGCCGGGCTGCTTCAAAGCTGAGTACTTTTGAAAAAATTCTTCTGGAACAACGAATCTCGTGGCTGTAAACCTACGACCCTTACCTGTGACTACTTTCGGCACTCATTGAATAATTGTTAAAAATTAAATTAAAGAATTTGGTCTTTTTAAATATTGTTTCTTTTAAAATAATCTTATCGTCACACCATTAACAATATTACTGGAATATTTTTCCATTTTTCATGCCTAAAAAAGCGTGCGTGCAGAGTTTTCCTAAATTTTATATTAAGAGGGAAAATAACCTGGCTTTGTCCCCTCTCTACTCATTGAAGGCAGTCAAACGAACGCGCCTGTTACCGCAATATTACCAGTTGCCGGGCCGTCGTCACAGAATAAACACAGTACAGAAGTGCCATTTTTATTTTAAGGCGAGGTGCAACTTGAATACACAAACTCAATTTACACGATGTACGACTCTAGCTTTAGTTGCCCCTTGAATAAAGGCTAAATTTGCTTAACCTTATTCGGGCGTCAATATGGTCGTAAATAAATAAATCGTTTTTATCACAATAAACAAATAAACAAATGGTCGAAGTTCGAATTCCTTACATATTTTAAGGCGTTTTATTTATTATTACGAATTAAAAAACTAGCTGTCTCTTAGGTATTACAATAGCCAACTAAATAATACAAAAAAATATGTTCATGTCGCTCAAAATATTGCCAAACAGAGTTGCAAGTTCAGAATTTGGGGTATTTTATTTAATTTTTTTTTTTTGCTTTATTCCTTTATTATTAGTAAAATCTGCTCGGTTCAGTAGCTAAATGATGAACTTCTCCGTTGATTATAATTCTCTTGATTTGGTATATATTGCGAGGCATTACATACAAGAGTTCAAAAAGGGGCCTGAAAACGAGTTTTCAACTACCACCCGGCCTTAAAACGCAGAGTCACCTACACGAATGTTTTTCCCATACAAAAAACCGTTCGTGTAGTGACTTCGCGTTTGAAAAATAGCACCTTAGAAGACATGACAATGAGTGTTTCTCGGTATTGAAATATCACTTTAATCTGTGCAACTTGACTAGTATTAGTGACGTTTGACGTAAATATTATCTACTTATACTCTTATGTTTCCTTTATTGTGCTATGGCGGACTTTGCGCGTAGGCTTGTTAGGGCTAAAATAAAATTGTAAAACAAGTATTCAAATAAAAAATTATGTCTGATTGAGTATGGGGCTTTTATTTAACAATTTCTATTATTCGGCGTTTCTTCTCAGCCGGGGTTGTTACGAAGCGCTGGCATCGGTAGCTTTTCTTTAAAAAATAATTAAATTTTAATATGCACCAATAAGTCTTCCCGTAGAAGGTGACTTAGGAAATAAAAACTAAACAAAGCTTATAAACATCAATGTGACCTCTCCAACCCGTCTGGCGTGGAGAGTGTAGGTAGTCCTTTGGCTGCTCTGGCCAAGTATGGCTCTACTAGTACGTACAGAGAGGGTAGTGCTCCTGAAGAGGAGACTGAAAAGACCTGATAATGATGAATATAAATAAAAAAGTTTATTGCACAAAATAAATATTTACATAGGTATACAATAATTATATAACTAAAAACTAAATAACCTACATAAATTATAAAACTATAAACTAAAATAATCTAGCTAAGTAAAAATAAAACGTTATATTGAATAAAAAAATAGACCCCAGATCGGAAATTAGATAAATTATACTTATTAACGTGTAAAATGCCTAATTACTGAATAACATTTGAATTTTGACAAGTTTATTTGCCAGGCAAAATAAAAATAACCGGCCAAGTGCGAGTCGGACTCGCGCACGAAGGGTTCCGTACCATTATCTATAAAAATCAAGTTTTTTGTATCGGAGCCCCCCTTAAATATTTATTTTATTTTGTTTTTAGTATTTGTTGTTAAAGCGGCAACAGAAATACATAATTTGTGAAAATTTTAACTGTCTAGCTATCGCGGTTCTTGAGATACAGCCTGGTGACAGACAGACGGACAGACAGCGAAGTTTTAGTAATAGGGTCCCGTTTTTACCCTTTGGGTACGGAACCCTAAAAACAAGCGTTTTACCCAAGAACTTTTGAACGGCTAAACTGATTTTCTGAGTACCATGTCGATAGACAAAGCTTTCAATTAAGAAAACCCGCATTGGGTTATTTAACGAAGTATTAATTAAATTTCAAATATAAGAGTGGAAGCCAGGTATGGACATCTCCCTATTTTTTTCCTACGCTCGAGACAATATAAGAACGTGAGATTAAGAGCTCTGTACGTGCATCCTTTTTCTGTTACGAGACAGTTTCCCCAGATCAGATTTTAAAAGCTTATAACTGACATGCCATGAAACCATGCTGGTCTGGGAGAAACGAAAAAACTTAGAATGTACCAGCTGCTTCTCTTCCCGCGCAGATCGTAAAAGCCGATCGAGGGAATGGGCAAAAATGCGAATCATTTTAACAGGCGATGCGGCTAGCATCCCGTCACTGTATTGATTGCTTTTCCATCTTCTCGCCCACCATGACGCTAAAAGTGGCTTTTGGGTCTTGCGGCCCTAGGCTCTGCATAGAGCCGCAAGACCCAAAATGCTCTGTCTGCACCAGGGATAAAGACGTGATAGTATGTATGTATGTATGTATAACTGACCTAGTTTTTGGCAGATTTAAAAAAATCATTTTGTTTTCGGCTTCATTGAGTAAAACACAGTATTGTAAGAAAGAATACATCGCGTTACTTCTGCCACTCTCAATAATTTGTGTCGTCACAGCCCCAGCTCCCGTCAATTAGAGAATTCAAACGAGTGTTAACGTTTACTTATATACGGCTAAATAGCGGAAACATATAGTTTATTTTTAATGACATTTTCAGAGGTTCTATTGCCAAGTCTTGGATTCCCTAAGTCGCCTTCTACGACATCCACGGAGGACTTGGAGTGGCTCTATTCTACTCTGCCGGAAACCACCTCTATTAAAGTCACGTTTTTTTTTTCTGTTTAAAACATAGACATACGGAGGGGTGCACTGAAAATTTCGGGAATCAAGGAAATTATACAACATTATTAGTAAAAAATATATTTATTGTTTTTCGAAGTATTCTCCTCGAAATTTGACACATTTTTCCATTCGATGGAACCAATTATTAAAACATTCATTCCATTCTGAAGTTGGGGTACTCAAAATGGCCGTTTTGTAGGCGTCTACCGCTTCTTCAGGTGTCGAAAATCGTTGACCACGCAATTTGTTCTTAATTTTGGGAAAAGTATAAAAATCATTCGGGCTTAGGTCGGGACTGTACGGCGGATGGTCTAATAATTCAATGTTTACTTGCTGTAAATACTCTTTTGTTCTGTGGGCGGTATGGGAGCTCGCATTGTCGTGATGGAGGATGATGCGGCAGTAGCAGTTCTCTTTACGGAGTTCAGAGACGACCTGCGGCAAACAAATGCTAGCATACCATTCTGCATTGACCGTTCTTTGTCCCTCAAGAGGAATAGTTGCAACATGGCCGGTTTTGGAGACAAACGTGGCCACCATTTTTTTTGCAACGCTCCGCGAACGAATAACTTTTGTTGGCTTTAACTCGTTTTCGAACACTCAAACTCGTGATTGGTTTTTCGTTTCGGGTTCATATGCATATATCCAGGATTCGTCACCTGATACGACGCTGTATACAGCATTTGAAGATCCTCCATGGAATCTCTCAAGAGTTCTGACGCACCAAGTAACGCGAGCCGCTTTTTGCTCCTCACAGAGTGCATGCGGGATCCATCGGGAAAACAACTTTTTTACACCTAATTGCTTATGCAAGATTATTTGTATTTGACTCATGCCAATGTCTAAAGTTGCCTGAATTTCGCGATATGTGACATGTCGATCTTCCTCAATCAGCTTACGCACGGCATTAACGTTATCTTGGGTGATTGCAGTTTTTGGGCGACCTTGACGGGGATCGTCACTGAGCTTGACACGTCCACGTTGAAATTCCGCAAACCAGCGATAAATTGTGGTTTTAGATGGGGCTTCATCACCAAATGCAGAAAGCATCCGATCAACACACTGTTTAGGCGTCAAACCACTTCGAAAGTCGTAATAAATCATTGCTCTTGAATTTTCTCGAGTCAATTCCATTTTCACACCGACTTTACAAGTTTGACAAGACCAAAAGACAAAACCGCGTTCTTTTTTCAAAAATATTTAAATGGTATTCGATTAATAAAACTGTAGCGGGAGCGAGGTGATATGCTCGACCGCCACAAAGGGAAGATCTTCCCGCCAGGCATGGTGTTGCGCCTGGGGAACCGCGGCTCCAACGGTGTTTTGTCGGAGGTTGTATATATAGTCAGTTGCAACCAGAACTCTGAGATCGAGATGTAGAATCTGCTGGCGCCATCTCGTATGATTCTTGTGAACTAGGTATTGTTGCGTTCATTGTTGTTTGTGGTGTTTAGTTCCTCGTTGTGGCGCAGATGTCGCCACAGGACTCCCTCCCAAGACCGGAGGTCTGATAGTTTTTTCCAAGTGCAGTCTGTGCTTTATATAGCAGCTTGCATGTGCCAGATGATTCTTGTCCCAGTGAGTCGGGAGCCTTCCAGTGAGTCGGAAGTGGATTGCTTGCTCGTAGTCTGCAGTGAGTCGAGACTGTCTTGAGCGTTGTCGACTTGTTGGCGCCGGAATGATGTCCTGCCGGAGTGCTACGCTGGAGAGTAGATGCCTCGGATCCAGGGTACGATGCTGCGGGGGATGCGCCGGTCGCTGAAGTCGTCGAGTGAGTTTGTGGGTGCTTGGTATCAGGACCAGGAAGCTCGGTGAGTCGGCTACGATGGACCTGATGATTGACCCGTTGTTGCTGGCTTGCTGTGAGACTGCTGATGCTGCTGCTGACCAACATTGAGTGAGAGAGAGGTACGATGATGACAGAGTTCGATGGTGCTGAAGAAGGCTGCTTGACTGCTGATGATGGAGAAGGTTGCTTCCAATCACGTCGGGGTCACCACTGTAGCGGGAGCGAGGTGATATGCTCGACCGCCACAAAGGGAAGATCTTCCCGCCAGACATGGTGTTGCGCCTGGGGAACCGCGGCTCCAACGGTGTTTTGTCGGAGGTTGTATATATAGTCAGTTGCAACCAGAACTCTGAGATCGAGATGTAGAATCTGCTGGCGCCATCTCGTATGATTCTTGTGAACTAGGTATTGTTGCGTTCATTGTTGTTTGTGGTGTTTAGTTCCTCGTTGTGGCGCAGATGTCGCCACAAAACCAAGAAGTTTTAGATTATAAAGACATTATTATGCCAGGTACAATGTAAATATTCCATTCCCGATATTTTTAGTGCAGCCCTCGTATAATGTTTTTCTTCTTAAATCTATGGTTTAACAGGTAGGTACCTATTGTCATTTTTGGCATGACCCGTGAGCACGTGACAGACTTATGACATTTTTGACAAATTTATGACGAGAGGTCCCGGGTTCCACCCCCGGTCAGGGCAAGTTGAAAAATGGCCTTTTTCAAATTGTCCTGGATCTTGGATGTTTATTTGTATATGTATTTGTTATAAAATATAGTATCGTTGAGTTAGTATCCCATAACACAAGTCTCGAACTTACTTTATGGCTAGCTCAGTCTGTGTAATTTTTTCCTATTATATTTATTTAAGTTGAAGTTCGCTTTAACTTATTTTGTAAATTGTTTCTTGTGGACTTTATAATATGAAATTGGTGTGGTTTGGTGTTATAAATGCTCATTCTCATGGACAATATGTAAAATGTTTAAAGTGGACAGTCATAGTGCGGCTGTAGTGATATTTATTTGCGGACTGCGGTGGGCGTCTTTGGGCGCCGGCCGCCACTCAATCGGCTGAAAATCAGTGGACTCGTATAGATTTGTCGCCAGAAGCTCCCTTGAAGCAATTAAAGAACCTACACCAACCATTGATTGTAAAGTTAGGGTTAGGTTAGGAATTTAGGAATAAAGATGTGAAAAAATAAAGGTAACTTCCAAAGGACTAGTATCCAGAGACGTAAAATAATTTAAAAAAAAAGAAAAGCCAGGGCTTTGCCACATAGGCTTAAAAGTCGGTAGAATGCTTTAACATCATTTTCTACCCGTGATCTATTATTGTACGCTCGGCTTTATTCTGCTTAAAATGTGTTTATGCAGCAGGTAGCGAGATTAGTACTAATGCCGGTGCTTAGCTCGTTTTTAATTAGGACACCTACGAGGTAATTTGGGAGAAGAAATGTTTTTTTTTTAGTAACGTAAAATTATAAACTACTTAGTGACTCTGTAAGCTGTTGACTATGAGAGCCACCCCCAACCCGTTAAAGTTTATCAGAAAAAAATGATGTTCATCCAAAAAATAAATTGCATCTTGATAAGGGTAAAAAAAGGTAAATTACATTTTTGTTTTTTTTTTCGAAGTGGCTGACATGATATTTATAAAGTTTTCAACGCCCATGTTTCCGCCATTTTGAAAAATTTCAAAAAGCATCCCATCACTATTTTGATTCCTTCATCCACCTTCTTGCCCACATCAAGCTAAAAGTGGCCTTTGAGTCTTGCAGCCCTGGGCTCTATCTGCTTAGAGCCGCAAGACTCAAAATCTCTGTCTGTCCCATTAGGGATAAAGACGTGATAGTATGTATAGTATGAAGTGTACAAGTACAAAATAAATATTGTATTATTTTTAAATTTCAACTGTCCAGCTATCATAGTTCTTGAGATAAAGCCTGGTGACAGACAGACGGACAGACGGACAGACAGCGAAGTCTTAGTAACAGGGTCCCGTTTTTAACCTTTGGGTACGGAACCCTAAAAATATAAAAGTTTTATTCAAAACATGTTTTGTCCTTTTTAGGGTTCCGTAGCCAAATGGCAAAAACGGAACCCTTATAGATTCGTCATGTCTGTCTGTCTGTCCGTCCGTATGTCACAGCCACTTTTTTCAGAAACTATAAGACCTATACTGTTGAAACTTGGTAAGAAGATGTATTATGTGAACCGCATTAAGGTTTTAACACAAAAATAGAAAAAAAATAAAAATTTTGGGGGTTCCCCATACTTAGAACTGAAACTCAAAAATTTATTTTTCATCAAACCCATACGTGTGGGGTATCTATGGATAGGCCTTTAAAAATGATATTGAGGTTTCTAATATCATTTTTTTCTAAACCGAATACTTTGCGCGGGAGACACTTCCAAAGTGGAAAAAAGTGTGTCCCCCCCCCGTAACTTCTAAAATAAGGGAATTATAAAACTAAAAAAAATATATGATGTTCATTACCATAAAAACTACCAGCGAAAATTGGTTTGAACGATATCTAGTTAGTAGTTTTTTTTAATACGTCATAAATCATAAACGGTATTCAATCAACTCAAATACAAAAATTAAAAAAAAACATACTACAAGACTTTTATATTATGTTATTTGCTACTACGGAACCCTTTATGGGCGAGTCCGACTCGCACTTGGCCGCTTTTTCCTCTTTTCAATATTTGACATTGAAAGAACGAGACAAAATATATTTTAACTAAAAAAGGTTTAGCTAAATTGTTAATATTTATGAATATAAGGGTCATTTTGGAAATCCTTGGGAGAGGCCTATGTCCAGCAGTGGACGTAATGCGGCTGAAATGATGATAATGATAAAGGTTTATTTAACACTGCATCACTTTTTACGGTATCGGCGTCCGATATCGCCTAACAACGTGTCGATATATTTATGACATCGTAACGTAAGCCGTCGTAAACTTTACGACACTTTTATTTCATATCCAATTTTATTTTGGCCAAGTTTGTATGGTTGTATATTCTTATCGCTGCATTTATAGTTTTTACTTTACTTTCGAAGGCATAAAGATTTATCGTTCGTAAGAAAGAAAAAATCGATATATGGTACAAAAATACAAATTATGTATCTTCTAAACATACAGAATAATAAAAGATTGTGACGAATTGATAAACCTTCTCTTTTTTTTGAAGACGGTTAATAATTTAATCATAAAATTAAAATTTGGGACTCACTAACCTAACCTAACCTAACATTATTTATCAACGAATGCTTTATATTTCCAAAATTAAATATTCTTAGTAGTTATTTTACCTGGATTTATTTTTTCTACTCCTGTACTGTTATCTGTCTTTTATATGGTCCCGAACACTAATAGAATATTGATAATATGATATCAGAAAAAAGTCTATACTCTATTCCTCATAATAGCACATGTGTCGTTAAATATACCAACCATGATTTCCAGATATATGGGACATGATTTCGCCAAAAAGATACGCTTAACCATAGACCTACAACTTTTTTTCTATGGATTTACCATACTGCCAACATAAAAATACTTTTTTTTAGCATAGTCACTAATAAGACGTCAATTTAAAAAAAAAAAGTTTACCATAGATACCAAAATATAGATATAGATATCTACCAAACATATGAACGTCAAATATTTATATATTTTCTTTGTTTGTTTTTGTATTTTAATTAGTAAATATAATCGTAGAAAAAGTATTGTATGCAACGTTGTATAAGTACGTCAAAAAATGCTCGATGGCGTCTCCTTGCCCAGAACCTGCGCCACTCGCATTTTTTGATCGTTCTTTTGCAACTGTTGCATAAAATACTATTAAAAAAACCTATCACTAAAAATCAAGCTATTTTTTTAGCACAACTCCCCAGCAAGACATTACTGCAAACAATGTTATGCAAACAGATAAAACTGCTTTATAGCCGCTGGCTAATTTAAAAAGTTATTTAATTCATGCACTCAAGGGGACATTGAGTATATTATTCGTATCCATAGAGCAGACTGTTGGATTGAAATTCTAAGACTCGATTTCACCAAATAGGACTTTATTCCAGAATAACTATCCTTGGTATAACTTTATACCTAGAATTTAGTCTAGGATTACTTCGTTTACGTTTCACCTCTACACGAGAGTAAATTTACTCTCGCATAGTTATTCTGTGACTCGGAACAAATTTAAAGGATTTCAGAACGACTGTGATAAACCACCTAAAATAAATCGTCGGCTTCTCTCATATTAAGTTATTTTTAGGTAGGGTTAGGCCCAACACAGACGACAGACTTTTTGTCCGATCGAGTCTGCGGCGCACAAATAGTCTGCGTGGCGCGCAAAAAGTCTTTCGCGGATTGTTCACGGACTCAACACACACGACGCACATTTTGAATCATTCTGTCGGCAGAACTGTAGGGACGGGACACGTACAGTTTTACACGCCATGGAAGTGCAAAGATTGCGATGTATTATTTCATACTTGAAGTACAGAAAAAGAAGAAGAAATAGAAAATTTTGGGTACATCCTATACTTTCGGAGAGATTACTAAAAGGACAATTCCATATGAAACATGCAATTCTAAAACAATATCCGGACAATTTTTTCAAATTTTATAAAATTTCTATTAATACTTTTAATGAGTTGCTATTCATTTTAAGACCAACTTTGACACATTCGGAAACAATAATGAGAAAGTGCATTGGTCCAGAAGAAAGGTTATACTAGGCATGATACTCGGATTTTGAAGTAAGTATCATAAATTGCAGGTCTGTTTTGTATTTCATGAAAAACATCAGTACTATCTATCTCTAGCGCAATGCTGTAATACCGCGCACGTCACGTCCACCACTAGCCGAGTCAAGGTCACAGACTAAAGTGCGCGACGTCTGTGTTAGCGCGGGTTGAAGCATACGATGTATTTTTTTCGCACACTTTTAGTGCGGTGTGGCGCGGCGCGGCGCGGCGCGGTCTGCCAAAATCACACGGACTTTTTGTGCGCCGCACTTTTTGTGCGTCGTGTGTGTTACTGCATGTAATTCCATAGGTTCTATTTTCACAGACTAAAAGTGCGGCGCGATCTAGTCTGTCGTCTGCGTTGGGCCTTATATGTCAATATTTTAAAAATATTGACAAAACTTTTTAACAAAATCTATATCATCATAGTCGTCATTGTTTCTTTCTTGTATCCATCTTGTTTGCCTCGGTAAATAGCTGTCAAAGAGTCAGCTGTTACACTTTCGTAGCTGTTACCATGGAATTGTAGATTGTCTTGACTTTCGTGCCTACAACAAACCTTTGTCATTTTTTTTTAGTTGGCGCCTGTACACATGGCATAAATGAGTATGAATACTTTTTGTACCTTTATATCTATCGGTAAAATGATGATCTATTCTAGCCGAAACAATCAATACCACAACATGGGTAAAGTTACTAATTGATATAGCCGTCTCTCTCGCACAATACGCTCTCTGTCCAGCAAATATTGGAGTTGAAAACTTAAATTTTAGGGGATTGTGTTCGTTTTAGGGCAAAAATAATTGATTCTCATAATGACCTGAGTTTCTAAAGTCACTTCATTTGAGTGTTTTTCTTTTGAGGGTTAGACTTTAGCCGTCTTATTATAAAACGCAGACTTACTTTGTTACTTAGTTTAAACGATTATCCGACCAAATCAAGTTGACATCTAGTAATATGCCATTGTCTCATCTATATGATTTGGTCAGATAATGGTTTAAACCTTGTAACAAAGTTAGTCTGCGTTTTATAATAAGACGGTAGTAGTTAAGTGCTCAACTGTTTTTAACCGACTTACTTAACTAATCTCCCACGCTGGTCTGGGAGAAACGAAAAAACTTAGAATGTACCAGCTGCTTCTCTTCCCGCGCAGATCGTAAAAGCCGATCGAGGGAATGGGCAAAAATGCAAATCATGTTAACAGGCGATGCGGCCAGCAACCCGTCACTGTATTGATTGCTTTTCCATCTTCTCGCCCACCATGACGCTAAAAGTGGCTTTTGGGTCTTGCGGCCCTGGGCTCTGCATAGAGCCGCAAGACCCAAAATGCTCTGTCTGCCCCATTAGGGATAAAGACGTGATAGTATGTATGTATGTACTTAACGAATATTAATATATATTTTTTATGTATGTTCGCCGATTACTTGAGGATGCCTGCTGGACCAATTCGGGAAATTCTATTTAGGTGGTTCCACAGAAATTTTAACAAAATCGGTTTAGGAGTAGGGTTCTGAAGTCAGATCTTCAGTTAAGAAAAAATATTGATTAAAAAACAGCCAACTGCGTGTCGGACTCCCGCAACAAGGGTTCCGTACCATTATCCATAAATAATCACGTTTGTTGTATGGGAGCCTCACTTAAATAATTATTTTGTTCTGTTTTATTATTTGTTTTTACAGTATCAACAGAAATACATCATCTGGCAAAATTTCAACTAGCTTTCACCGTTCACGAGATACAGCCCGGTGACGGACAGACGGACAGTGAAGCCTCGTTATAGGGTCCCGTTTTTATTCATAGGGTACGGAACCCTAAAAATTAAGTTCAGTATCATGGACTGAATCTACCTTTAAAATAGTTACAGTTTATTATGACGACCTCCGTGGCGTAGTAGTCACCATGCTAGTCCGCCACCCAGACGTTCCGGGTTCGATCCCCGGTCAGGGCAAGTTGGAAAATGGCCTTTTCTAAAAGGTCCTGGGTCTTGGATGTTTATTTGTATATGTATTTTTTATAAATATAGTATCGTTGAGTTAGTATCCCATAACACAAGTCTTGAACTTACTTTGGGGCTAGCTCAATCAGTGTAATTTGTCCATATATAATAGTCTATAACACCCTTCCAGATCTGCTAAGAGCAGAAAAGAAAGATACCATTTTTTATAAAAGATTAAAAGCACTGCTTGTAGAAAAAAATTATTACACATTGGACGAGTTTTTTAATGATAAAGATTTGAAAAAATATAAAATAAATGACGAATAACGTATATATATATTATAAGTACATTGGACAATGGAAAAAAAAATGATAACAATAAAAATAAAATTGACATTTAAAAGAATAAAACCAACAATATAAATGTAAAGGACATACATATAAATACACAAATATAGCTAATATTGAATAAATTAAAATACTGACTTTGTTATACAAACTGACATTACCCACTCGTTTCAAAAAACTACTAAACAAATCTGTAGAATTCGTTGATATTATACTATATTTGGCTCGCCTACGCACCACCACGTGTTACCGGGCTGACGGTCGGACACAGACTGCCCCCACTCCGGTCGGCACTTGTGACGTATGCGCTCGAGACAAACAACTAGATATTTACATACACTACATCCCTTCCTTATTTTAATATATTTTATCTATGTATTGTAGTTACTCATAAATGTACCACTATTATTGAATAACAATATTCTTAATTAAACCAACAGTATAGAAATACACGAACTTGCACATTATTTAAGTTCTTGCTTGTCGCATTACAATTGTATCAGGTCACTGGCATGTTTTTCATTTTGTCTTTCTAATTTTTCGTCAAATTAATTTGCTTCTTCCTATGCTTCGAGGTGGTAATAATCCTCGAATGTCTTTAGATTTCCAGATCATATTGAACTCCCTACTATCTCTTAAGTCTGTTGAAGTCCACTTAGTTTTATACGAATGAATGTTCATGGATGAATTGTTCAATCTTTCTAATGACTATATTTGCTCAATCTTTCTTGCCACTTTAATTTTACTTATAAATTTCCTCCTGAAATGTAATGCACATCCTATGGTCTCACGCAATTTAATGCGTGCCTAACGACCTCACGCAATTTATTGCGCGCCGATGACCTTACGCAATTTCATGCGTGCCTAATGACCTCACGCTATTTAATGCGCGTCTAACGACCTCTCGCAATTTAATGCGCCCCGATGACCTCACGTAATTTAATGCGTGCCCAACCTGACAAAAGATTAAAAGGTTTGTTAATTTAAAACCATGACACAACAACCCGCCACTTCACGTAACATCTTTGAGTAGAAATCAACTGAAACTAATATGTGAAACTATATTTAAGAATATGAAGCCTCTGAAGCCGTGTCATGAAAACTCTTCAAAACAGGAAACTGTAGTGCCCTTATAATCGCTACAGTGGTGACTGGAAATAGCCTTCTCCATGACCAGAAGCCGAACAGTCATCTTCAGTATAACTGTAAACACATAAAAGATATAAACATTAAACACATGAAAGACCGCTGTTGGAGTTGCCTTTGTTATTTGGGATCTACATTCCCTCCACAATAGCCTCCATATAATCATTATTTTGTCTTCTTCTGGGTGACGCTCTTCATCCAAATTAATGGGCTAAGTCTGTCATCCAATTTTGTGAACGCATTTTATCCAATTTAATGAACACATCATCCAATTTAATGGACGCCTTTCATCCAATTTAATGGACGCTTCATCCAATTTAATGGATGCATTTCATTCAATTTAATGGACGCATCATCCAATTTAATGGACGTCTTTCATCCAATTTAATGTACGCATCATCCAATTTAATTTACGCCTTTTATTCAATTTAATGGACGCATCATACAATTGAATAGACGCATCATACAATTTAATGGACGTATCCTCCAATTTAATGAATGCGTCATCCAATTAAATGGACACAGAGTACTATTCCCCTGATACATAAATACGGTAGCAGTAAGCATCTGAAACTAAAAAATCGAAATTTAATTACACAATAAGATTGCATTAAACATATCAAATATTTTTTATCTTGGGGAGGAAATAGCGATCAAGATCTTACACACTTCCACAGAGCCTCCCGATCCTAACAGAAAGCACCCACAACTCATACTTGCTTGGTGCAACAAAGAAACCCTATCTTATCTTATACCCTGCCTTACCTCCGTGTATTCTGCATCTCTCATTTCATGCGTAAAAATTGTATAATATAATGAGTAATGATATACTGCGTAAAAGTAAAATATATAATACGCTTTTTATTTCACTTAATCCATGTACGTCGGAAAACTATAACTATCTGAATAATAATATTCCAATAGTAGTCGCGTAATAGCGTCATATACGATTGGCCAATTTTCCGTTACGTATTTCCTTTGAAATTCTGGGGTGATTAATCATATAACCTTATTAAAATATACGCTCCTTATTCTTTCGCAACATAACAATATTATACACCAGTGGCGGAGCCACCTTAGAAGCCGATTCCCATCGAGTTCCTTTAGGGGCTTCTAACATTTATGCATTTATTACTAATAACAATTATAACCTTCGTATATCGGCGCACTTACTATTTTAATAAGCCGTAAACTAGTAGTATGACTGGATTGCACGCACCCACATATTCAAAATACGAAAACTCCCTCTGGCTATTGAAATACACTCACAGTGGTAAATGCATAAACACGCTCATATACATATTATTCACACTAAGTCCAAATTCTCACCCGACGCCACCGTTATATATGTATATTGTATATGAATAAAGAGTATTGTCATTTTAATGACTTCATCAATCCATTGATCGGCTGTGTGCCGCCATCAAGTCAATTATATGGCCTTGTCAATTTAATGACCAGCTATGTGCTGCTTTTATGCCGTTTTACGACATTGTCAATTTAATGACCAGCTATGGGCTGCTTTTATGCCGTTTTACGACATTGTCAATTCAATGACCAGCTATGTGCTGCCTCTATGTCGTTTTACGACATTGTCAATTTAATGACCAGCCATGTGCTGCCTTTATGTCGTTCCACGACACTGTCAATTCAATGACCAGCTATGTGCTGCCTTTATGTCGTTTTACGACATTGTCAATTTAATGACCAGCCATGTGCTGCCTTTATGTCGTTCCACGACATTGTCAATTTAATGACCAGCTATGTGCTGCCCTTATGTCGCTCCACGACATTGTCAATTTAATGACCAGCCATGCGCTGCCCCTATGTCGTTTTACGACATTGTCAATTTAATGACCAGCCATGTGCTGCCTTTATGTCGTTCCACGACATTGTCAATTTAATGACCAGCTATGTGCTGCCCTTATGTCGCTCCACGACATTGTCAATTTAATGACCAGCCATGCGCTGCCCCTATGTCGTTTTACGACATTGTCAATTTAATGACCAGCTATGTGCTGCTTTTATGCCGTTTTACGACATTATCAATTCAATGATCATCTTTACTGCTTTAACACCAATATAATGACTTTATAGATTTAAAGCTCAACATAAAAAGTATTTACGTAATATATAAAAGTTTCATTTTTATATGTCCAGTTTAAATGAAAAATAAAAGGACGAATAATCGTATTGACAATATGTACATATTTTATTATTCTTAGTTTTACTGTTTATTTTCATTAAAGGAAATCTATTACAACATGGTTCTTCAAATAAACGCATATACAATTAAGATTAAATGGATAGGTATGTTACAGTAATGCAATTTTTATTATATATATAGATTTATTTACTGATAACCTATCCTTCACTATGAGTTTACCAAGAAGGTTATTATCAATGAACTGGTATTGTTCCGCTGCTGCACCACGTAACATTCTTTAGTAATGTTAAGACTCATCATGGTGCATTTTATAAATTTATTAATTATTAATCTAGCTCATTTTCATTATTTTAATTAAGGAAAATCTATTACAACATGGTTCTTCAAATAAATGCATATACAATTAAGATTTAATGGATAGGTATGATATTGATATATATGACTCATCATGGTGCATTTTATAAATTTATTAATTATTAATCTAGCTCATTTTCATTATTTTAATTAAGGAAAATCTATTACAACATGGTTCTTCAAATAAATGCATATACAATTAAGATTTAATGGATAGGTATGATACAGTAATGCAATTTTTTATTTTATATATATTTTTATTTACCGATAACCTATCCTTCACTATAAGTTTATCAAGAAGGTTATTATCAATGAACTGGTATTGTTCCTCTGCTGCACCACGTAACATCCTTTAGTTATGTTAAGACTTATCATGGTGCATTTTATAATTTTATTAATTATTAATCCCGTAACCGAAGGGCATGTATGAAGAGATTGATGAGTTTAGATGAAGCAAAAGAGGTTTGTCAGGATCGTAGCAAGTGGAGGTCCATAGTCTCTGCCTACCCCTGCGGGAAACAGGCGTGATATTATGTATGTATGTATTAATCTAGCTCATTTTTATTATTTTAATTAAGGGAAATCTATTACAACATGGTTCTTCAAATAAATGCATATACAATTACCAATTAATATTAAGTTCACCAAGAAGATTATTAACAATGAACTGGTATTGTTCCGCTGCTGCACCACGTAACATTCTTTAGTTATGTTAAGATTCATCATGGTGCATTTTATAGTAAACAAGTTAGCAGTGATGGTTCTATTTCTCCAGCAAACCAATATTTCTTCACATTTTAATATTCACTTGATATAGTTAAGATACTGAACGATTCGATAATACACGTTTAGTTTTAAATATCATAGTAGTTAAATGAATACTACGTATAAATATTGAGATATACGCATAGAGATTGCATTTATAGCGATAAGTCCGCCTATGTTCCTATATTGTTTTTTGTTGTTGTACATATTTTACTTACCATGGTGCAATAAAGTTAATTTGTTTTGTATTGTATAAATATATTTAAAGTTATTTATGCAATATAAATTACATAATAATGGCATAAACGAAGCAATCGTTATCGTAGTATTATACCTATTATTATTCACCATGAATGTTCTTTTTTATTTATCTACTATATATCCCCTTTTTTCCACTAATTTAAAACGATTCGTTTTCCTCCAAGCAAATAATTATAAGAGTTAATTTTGATTGATCAGAGGTGCTTTTAGTTTCGTTTTCAATTCCACGCACGAGCACTCACACACACTTTTTTTTTTGTATTGATGATAAATATTTATTACTTATTTTATCCTCGTCGCCAATGTAGAATTCGTTGATATTATACTATATTTGGCTCGCCTACGCACCACCACGTGTTACCGGGCTGACGGTCGGACACAGACTGCCCCCACTCCGGTCGGCACTTGTGACGTATGCGCTCGAGACAAACAACTAGATATTTACATACACTACAAAATCAATCTTTATTTAAATAATTACTAACTAATTTTATATTAGATAAATACTAACGAAAAATAAAACCGCATGCCGTTTCATTTTTTTTTCCTTTTGCAATGCCCTGTCAGGGCTCATGTTGTACCTACTAATTTAAGAAGTGACTATGTAGTAAAGTGTTATATATGTACAATATGAAAAGCAATAAATAAATTGAATTGAATTGAATATATATTTATTTATATTTATTTATTATGTTGAAAATGTTGCAGCACTCGCATTCGCTTGCGCACTGTTAAGTTGAGCTCCTGTGTTTTGTTATTTGTTTAAATAGTTAATCACCTTGTATTTGACTAATTTTGTACCAGTATGTTCCCGAAGTGCTAAACCATTGAAATACGAAAGCTTTTAGTATTAAACAGTGTTGTAACGAAAGAATTATTAAGTAAAACAACTTGCGTAGCCACAAATTACGCCCAAGCAAATAGTGCCGTGTGCAGTGTAATGACTCATAGTGATATCGGTGACTAGTTCGCTACCATATATGGTCATCAAGGAGTCTCGCTCAAGTCCGAGTGTGAAGCAACTGGCTACTATTTTCACCGTTGACGTCGAGGTTGCGGTCGGTCCAGCGGTTAAGGCGCGAGTTCTGAACAGTCCGCGTCTGGAGACCCCTGGTTCAAATCTCATCTCACCCATTTTTAAGAACCTTTTTTTTTCGGGTAAAATTTTATTTTTGATATAATTAATGATAAACATGGCACTTTATAATTGTGCTGGATGTAATCACGACATCGATACCAAAGACAGGTTTATAATATGCTCAGATTGCAACAATAATTACGATTTAATCTGTGCGGGGTTTTCAGTGGACGCATATCTATCTCTCTCTATAGACGCTAGGAGTTTGTGGAAGTGTGTCATATGTATGAGTAAAATACCAAAGAAAGATAATTCATCGACACCTGTCCGCCTGACCCCTAGTGTTTTAATCAACCCCGCTGAGAATGTCATCGAAACACCTACTGGTGAGCAGGACAATGTGACGCTGAGACGTAACCAGAAAAATCAACCTAGGTGCAATTGTCCAAGTTTAAATAGTATACGCATCGCTGTACGTGAAGAATTGCAAATGGCCTTAAATCAAGTCACTAGCAATATCAAACAAGAAGTTTCGAATCAAATAAGAATTCTAGAAGATAAATTGGTTAATGCATTCAAAAAGAATATATGTAATGATAATTTCAAGTTACATGAAGATAACCTTAAGATCCAAAGTCAGAAAAAAACGACTATAATGACTGAGAAAGCGCTTCCAGCAACAACGCTACCGAATACCATGTCATCGTATAAGACACAAGCAAAAGTTCAAATCACAAAGTTAAAGAGCAATAACACCAAAGCTAATGCCTCAAAAGGATTGCGCAGCCCACCTACCACACCAAATCCTAGCTCGAACCTTGTTGCAATAAGCAGTGCTCCACCTGTAGCCTCCAGCTCTTCAATGAAAAATATGACTCAGATGGAAAACGTTGCACATGGAAACTCTGTTGTTCCTGATGACTCCATCGTGCTCCTGGACACTGCCTCTCCTGATAAACTTGCCGCCGGCAATCTGGCTTCAATGACTAACACGAGTCAAGGCGCTTGGTTTGACGTTAAGAGGCGTTCCATGACTTCGAAACCCACCGTGCTGCGGGGATCGGCACCTCCAGGTACAACATCTCTACAGGCGTCCGAAAGACGAAAATACCTACATCTCTATTATGTTAAGCAGGGGACAACGGAAGCAGAGGTACGTGCGCATCTTGAATCTGTTAGTGGTAGTGATGACTGTATGGTGGATTCTCTTAAAGCAAGAGGCAACTATGCTTCCTTTAAGCTCTGTGTGCCGGCAAAGCTAGCTGATAAAATTATGCTTGCTGAAAACTGGCCGACGGACATATGTATAAAACCTTGGAAGCAGAACTTTCGTGTCAAAAACCAAAATTAGACGTAAATGCATAAAAATATATTATCAAAATGTCCGTGGTTTAAGAACTAAGACAACAACTTTTCATAATAATATGTATTTATGTACCAGTGATTTTATAGCGTTAACTGAAACATTTTTAACAGAGTCTGTATTTAATGCAGAGCTTTTCCCACCTGGCTATAATGTCGTCCGTAAAGATCGTTATAATTAAGCTGGATTTGGAGGTGTCCTCCTAGCTGCAAGAAACTGTTATAGCTTGCAAAAAATTACTGATATAGATGGTGTATCAGAAGATAAAGAATTGTTAGTAGTATTAACAACTTCCAAGCATGTTAAATTTATATGCTGTGTTGTATATCTTCCGCCCGGATACCCCGAAGTTAAATATTTGAGTGTACTTAACTGTTTAGAAAATGTTGTTTGCACGTACACTGATTTAGACATTGTAATTATTGGTGACTTTAATTTGAACTCATGTACTGATCGTTTAAGAAATCAATTTTTAAATTTTAAGGAATTATGTAATATTAATCAACATAACGTAATATTTAATAAGTTTGGAGTCATGTTGGATCTAGTGCTAAGCGAGCATGCTCCCGAACTAGTGACAGTCTCAGAATCTTTCCATCATCTTGTACCTATGGACGTACTCCATCCTCCATTAGAGGTTGAAGTTAAAATATGTTGCCTAAATAGTAGCAAGCAAAAATCTATTGCAGCCTCTATGCCAAATTATTTACCACATTCCACACAGCGGAACTTCTATAAAGCTGACTTTCATGGATTATATTCATCTTTGTATGAATTAGACTGGGCCGAGGTAATGAATGAATCTGACGTGGAAACTGCTGTTGACATTTTTTACAATAAATTAAACTCATGTTTTGAAGCATACGTACCTTTAAAAACCACAACCCGTACCAGGGACCGCCACGTATACCCAACATGGTATACAGCTGATATTATCAGCAACATAAAATCAAAATACTTCTACCTGAAACTTATAAAAGTCGATGCAAGTGAATTCCATAAAGAAATGTTTAAATTTTATAGATATCGCACAAAACAACTCATAAAAGAAGCCTATTATAGACATATTAAAAAAACCCAAGAAGAACTAGTAGACAACCCGTCAAAATTTTGGCAATATGTTAAAAATAAAAGAAAAGGTCGACAAAACTCTGACACTTATACTGGGGTGTCCCAGAAGTAAAGAGACAAAATTATTATAAAAATATTTAATTAAAAATAATTCGATAGTACATGCATTTGAAATGCAAATGCAAGTAGATCTAATGTTTTTTTAATATCTATATCAAATTTGCTCCAGCGATACCTTTGAATTCAATTTTTCTTAAATTTATAGCAGCACGTTTCATGTCCGCATTTCCAGCTATAGCTGCTACTCATTTGGCCAATCTAGTCCATCAGTTTTTGAAAGATATCAACGTTTGCGGTTTATCTGTGTACTTTTTATACTCTTTTTTACATAGGGCCCAAAACATTCCAATACCTCGAGCTTGAGGAACATTTGGGCCTTTGAGACATTGTCTTGTCTAGTTATAAACTCAACACCTGCAGTCTGTAAATACTGAGTAACTTTTAACTCGTAATGGCATAAAGCCAAATCCGGCCAAAACAAAACTTCTTCTCTCATATAATGCTTGTCTATAAAAGGTATTATTCGTAATAATAATGCACTCTTTTAGATAAATCTGGGAGTTCATAGAAAAGACCCTGTGTTATAACAGGGTTCGGAAACATTACCGTTTTCATCCATACCTTGCCAAACATGGTATTTTTTTAAAAACTAAGCCTTTGGTATAATTTTTTTGTTATAATCAACATGCTCACGACAGGTTGCATGAAAATATTGTTTCCCAGATACATCACTCGGGTCAACTGATAGTATGTCTCGTCATCGATTATGAAATTTTTTTTCAAAGTTTGTAACTTTACTGCACCCTCGCTTCGCACGCGCCTCCTGGTCTGTGAAATATTTGGGGGAGGCTAATTTTACATAAGCTTTCAAGCCTATATCTTTACATTTAATTCTAGATACACTAGATTTAGAAATGTTTAGTTTATTTGCCGCAACTCTCACCGTTGTTGAACATGCCTGTTCAAAAACCTTTTTTACTCCGTTTATATTTCCACATGTAGATACTGTACGTGGTCTTCCCGGAATCTTTTGAAAATCAGTGTCTTCTGTTTCTTCGTAACTTTTTATTATTCTGTACAGACTAGGTTTTCTTCCTCTCTCTTGAGTAAAATAGCATAATGTCTCAGATTTCCCATGAAACAAATAGTATTGAAAAACTCTCTTTGATAACAATTCCTTTTCAGCTCGTTTTATTAAAAAAAAATGCAAGACGGCAATAAAACCCGCATATTTTGAAAGATATGTTATCCATAGTTACCATGACAAGCAGTTTTTTTATTTATGAAAACTTTTTCTTTGCCCAGTTTGATTTTGAAAATTGTCTCCTTACTTATGGGACACCCTTTACATATAAAGGATGTGAAATATCAGGACAAGAGGCTGTAGATGGTTTTGCAGATTATTTTAGTTCAGTTTTCAGACCCGAATCGCCTAAGCTTGACGTAGCAGATGCTGAACACTATGCCTCCAGCTCAAGTTGCTCAAAACGTGTAGACATTTCTAGGATAGATGACAAAGATTTATCTGTGGCTGTAAAGAACCTAAAAGCTCATTCTTCTCCAGGTCCTGACGGTATTCCAGCCTATGTAGTTAAGGACTGTTTCAAAGCTTTAAAATCCCCACTTCTATATATCTTGAATTTAGCCTTAGAAAAATCTACCTATCCAAATGCATGGAAAACTAGTAGTGTCACACCCGTTCCTAAAGCTGGTGCTACAAATGACGTCACAAATTTTCGGCCAATAGCGGTGATGTCCGTTTTTGATAAAATTTTCCAAAGTATCATTGATACGCATTTGCATCAGCAGATAGATGTCTGGTTGGATGATTCGCAGCATGGGTTTAGGAAGGCTAGGTCCACAGTCACCAATCTAGTCAACCTTATTGACTACGTAAGTGCTGAATTAAATAATGGTAGACAAGATGATACGTCATATTTTGACTATCAAAAGGCGTTCGATTTGGTTGATAATGACGTACTGTTACGCCAATGTTCGGCCATTGGTTTTACACCTGGACTTCTTAAGTTTATGGCGAGTTATCTTAGTAATAGGTCTCAATATGTTAAACTTGGTAAATACACTTCGGAGGGTTATTACACAAGATCTGGAGTTAGTCAAGGTAGTACGTTAGGCCCCACTCTATTCCTGATAATGATCAATGACCTTCCGAACGTCATCAGTTTCGCTAGATGCCTACTATTTGCCGATGATTTAAAGTTTTATTTTTTCTAGGGGTGAGCAGTGAGGACGATACCGAAAAGTTACAAAAAGATATTGATGCTGTGGCAGAGTGGAGTCGAGTAAATAATCTCTGCTTTAATGAAACCAAATGCAAAACGATGACATTCAGTCGCTCAGCCTCTCCTATAAGAGCCAACTACCAATTAAACAACACGGTTATTGAGCGAGTCTCGGAGATTCGTGACTTAGGAGTCACGCTAAACAGTAAGCTGGACTTTCACACTCACATAACAACCATCTGCAAAGAGGCTTCCCGGGCTCTTGGTTTCATTATGAGGGTAGCCAATGAATTCGATGATAATAGAGTCGCCATTACGCTTTATAACGCATATGTCCGGAGTAAATTGGAGTATGGAGCAATTATTTGGGACCCTTATGAAAGTACCTATGCTTTGATGGTTGAGAGAGTGCAAAGGAAATTTGCAAGATGGTTGTTCAAACGTAGCCATGGGTACTATCCGTACCTCTATCCATCTTTGTTCGTCACAGGAATGGTAGAGCTCAACACTCTTATTTTTCGGAGAAAAATGTTTTTATTGGTCCATTACTTCTTGCTCTTGAGAAACAAAGTAAATAACGAGTCAGCACTTGAGCAGCTTGGGCTTTGTGTACCCCTGCGGTGGAATCGCAGGGAGGGCGCCGTGGTCGCACCTCGACGACGACCGAGACTGTTCTCTCCATCAGCGGTTCGCACTAAAAACTATACTAAAAATGCTCCTACGACGAGAGCCTTGCGACTGCTTGGGGACATGCTCGTTAGACACTTTGAATTGGATGTATTTAGTGACTCAGTAAATGTATTTATGCAAAATTTATTGACATATCTCAATTCAATTAATTATATAATTTGACTTATTGTTAGTATACTTAGTACTCAATGACATTGTTTATTTGATCTTTTTAATGAATATTGATTGATGTGCATGTTCTTTATTTTCTGTTATTTTATCATATTGACTATTAATATTGTACCTATTTATTGACTACAGTGCAGATGCTTTGGTGTATAACTGTCAATCTGTATGTGATTTATAAATAAATAAATAATAAATAAATAATAATAATTGAACCCTGTGTATTGACATGCGTATGTTTCTAGATTTATTTATCTAAAACGGATATCCTGTATTTGGTGAATCCTATCCTACAAGTTAATTACGATGTAAATGTTAGCGGAAATGTATAAAACTTAGGAATTGTTTACAATACCTAGGATATGTATACAATTCCGAAGCCAATAAGGAAATGTATTAAATATTGTTTCAAAGATTACGTAATACACACATATTCTAGGAAATGTATAAATGTACTAGGAATTGTATACATTTCCAAAATCGTATTAGGAAATGTTTATAACGAATGCTTTCTACGATTAAAATGAGTAAAACGGGAGCGAGTGACTTATATTAAGCTTAGGGCGAAAATAACACAGACACAAAAAAATCTTTGCCACAGAGTGTAGGTTAGGTTCATTAGGTTTCCTGTGACCAAAACACGAGCGAGCGAGCGACTCTAGCTTAGGGCGAAACTAATACATACACAAAAACAACTTTGCCGCGGAGTGTAGGGTAGGTTCGTTATGATGATACCGTTCTTGGTACCAATTTGATAGAGCGTTTATTACATTTCCGACAGCTACTTAGGACGTGTATATATTACCTAGGAAATGTGTCTCATATAATTTATTCACACATTTCCGGGCGGTTTTAGGAATTATATACATTTCCTAGGAGTTTTATACAATGAAAGTAAAAAGTTTTACACATTTCCGGTACATAAACATGTATCCCTTTAAATCTATACATTATAATAAAACAGTAAAAAAAATTGTCTGAACATAGATTATATTTCCAAAAAAATATTTGGAGCGATATAGATATAGTAATAGAGTAAGAATAAAATGTATGTCTGTTTGTTTATTTACACGTTTTGTTTGTACACGCTCTTGTCATAGATAGATAGATAGATAGATAAAATCTTTATTCATGGGGTGTGAACGCTTAAAAGTTGGGACTTTTTATTTCGCCTGGCAAAGAAATTTGTATCAACTTATTCACTCCCCAACCATAGACAAAATAAAAGAGTTTTACCGTGTCACATTTGGTATTTTCATGTGACACGGAAATCGCTAAAAATCTTTTCTTTCCGTCGCGCGCTCACTGGAGCGCAGACTCTGGTAATTTGTCGCGTCGTGAGAGCTTTTTCTTGTTTCAGTTATAGATACATTACGGTTTTGGTCGCTTTTCCTTTGTATTTTGCCCGAATTCTGTCATATACGATTAGGGAATAAATATCTTAAAATAAGGTATAGTTTTGACGTGATAACGTCTCTAAAATCGTTTTAGTCGGGTGACATGTTCAGAAACTTGTGTCACACCAAAACCTCACGAGCGCGATCGCAGGTATAACGAGAGAGAGACGGACCGATCTCCCGTCTCATCTCGAGCGCTGCCAGTCATTCCGTGAAACGACGTTATCACGTAAACATCTCGATCGTAAACCTACTTTACAAACAACCAATTTTTTTTACCAGATTTTATTTAGTTTCACCTGTCCCGTTGTCTGTCGGTCCGTAATCAACTTCTTGCAAGTTAAATTTAAGCCACTACAATACGACCTCCGTGGCGTAGTGGTCACCATGCTAGTCCGCCACCCAGAGGTCCCGGGTTCGATCCCCGGTCAGGGCAAGTTGGAAAATGGCCTTTTTCAAATTGTCCTAGGTCTTGGATGTTTATCTATATATGTATTTGTTATAAAATATAGTATCGTTGAGTTAGTATCCCATAACACAAGTCTCGAACTTACTTTGGGGCTAGCTCAATCTGTGTAATTTGTCCCTATATATTTATTTATTTATCTACTTCTGGGTTGGCGTAACGGTCAAGTTGGATGATCTTTTTCAGATTGTTCTGGGTTTTGGATGTTTATCTATATATGTATTTATGCTGGGTGTTCCCGGCAGAGTAGAATGGGGCCACTTAAAGTCCTCCCGTGGATGTCGTAGAAGGCGCCAAAGACAAGCTAAACAAAGCTTATACATATAAACATCGATGAGACCTCTCCAAACCGTCTGGCCAGCGAGGAAAGTGTAGGCCAAGTACTTTGGCTGCTATGGCCATGTATGGCTCTGGTGGTACAGAGAGGGTCGTGCTCCTGCAGTGGAGACAAAATGACCTGATGATAGTGATGATGGTGATAGTATCGTTGAGTAAGTACCCCTATCACAAGTTAAACTTACTTTGGAGCTAGCTCAACCTGTGTAATTTGTCCCTATATTTATAGTTGTATATATTTATGAAGATGGAAAAAGGGAGTTGAAATAGTCATGGTAACGCATTTACGCCCATTCTCTCGATCTGCTTTTATGTTCTGCGGGGGAAAAGATTTTAAATTTGTCGTAGAGTATTACTCGTGAGTATTACTAATATTTTTGTAGTCTATGTAGGTTTTATGTTTTATGCCATATTTGTGTATAAATACATGTATGTTTATGAATACATATAGATATACTAGTAGTTCGCCACGAACTTAGACCTCGCGATTATTATTTTAGAACGATGTACCTGATTTGGATGAATTATCGGTGCAGGTTTACCGATATGCGGATTCATGGTTGTGACCAAATTTCCAAAATAGTTGCCAATCACAGCCCTTTCTTCAAATGACTTTCGATCTAGCTCTGAAATGTCAGGAGCACCTTCCAACCATACAATCCATGGATATGAGGTCTACCGTGATGCTGAAATTCAGTTCTGTACCAGAAGTCTTTTACCGAAAAATTACCCATTATTTTTCAAATGACAAAGTCAGCTCGTTGTTGGAAAAACCAGAAAATAAATGCTTATTTGTATTGCCATGGCTCTATGCTGCTGCTCATTGGTTTCTTACTCTCTTCGTTAAGCTACTTCGCGGGCTTTGGTTGCTGATGATCTCTTGTTAGTTCGTAGCATAATTACTAATAAGTACCACTACAGAAGCACTTTTTTTTAAGTCGGTTAAATATGATAAAAATTATAGAACTACTTATGAAACTCAAAATAATAACCATAATAATTATTCAGAGAAATTATTTTGTGGACCCCAGGGGAGATATGTATTTTTAAGAAAGTTGTTCAGTAAATTTTGTAAGAAGATTTGTATTGTATATCCGTCACGGTTTAGTCAGCTAGACTTCGCGAGTCACCCTAAACCCGTTTAAGTATAAAAAAGTTGTTCAAATAAAAAAATATCGTTTCTATAATGGCAACTAAAAAGTCTAATGACATTTTTGAAAATATTTTGAAATGGCGGATATGTGACAGTTTTAAAATTTTAAACCCCCAGATTTCCGCCATTTTAAAAAATTTCTAAAAACTGGCTCAAAAAAAATTCTATTTAGATGATAGATAGATAGATAAAACGTTTATTTGTGAAAACTGCACAAACACAATCACACACAAAGAAATACACGAATTATTTTTTAGTATATCAAGAACAAGTTTTTAGCGATGTGATGTGTATGCTGCAGTTGCACAAAAAGGTCGTAGGCTCAGCGACAATATTGCTCAAAGAGCAATGCGCTGATTTTCAGCTAAAACCTTAGGTATAGTGCAAGTACGATCAGTTGTGAAGATTGTTAAATTAACGTGTTAAAGACTATAAAAACAAGAATAAACTACAAGACATATAGATACACATAATACAATAATTATAAATGTGGGTAGTGCTGTTGTAGTGAAATTTAAGAAAATGAAGTTTTCCGCTGATATTATTACACATCATAGTTGCTGAACCTGCTTACAAAATTTCAAGAGAATCGGTTAAGAAATGCGACCTGTAGGCGAGAACAGACAGACAGACAGACAGACAGACAGACGGACAAAAGAATTTTTGGCTAATCTCGAAACTGAGACGCTTCGCTCGCTTCGCTCGCTCGGTCAATAAATTAAATTATAGTTTTTGTTTTCAATACAATTTTCAAGATTAAATTACAACGTGCCTTGTCGTCCAAAATAGCTTTTTTTGGCATCACCAGTAGGTTGACTGGTAGAAAAGGTTGTTACAATTTTAGTAATAAAGTTAAATAAATAAATAATAGAAGCAGCTATATATTAAGCTTTTTCTTTCCTGCCAGCCCAGCCTTCGCTAATGCGTAAACAAAGAATTCAAGGTCGCTGCCGCGGTCTCATCAATCTCATGACTGGCTCACTTTCTGACATAAGGGTGTATCTTGGACTCACTGCACAACTATGTTAAGGCACGGTTAGCCCAAACATATGAATTTTATAGTTAAATTCTTACTAATATTAATTTTTTTAAAGTGAATTTGTATATTTGTTTGTGAACGAAACAAACCGCTGAACCTATTTAGATGAAATTTGATATGAATATAGATTGATACCCAGGGAAGAACATAGGATAGTTTTTATCCCGAAATTCCCCCAGTATTTTCGGAGATTAGCGTGTACAAACAGACAAACAGATTAACAGACCTACATTTTTTTTAAATTCCTTATTTATTACTATGTCTCCATCGCCCAAATATTTCAAATTTGCGCGGAAAGAGAAGCAGCTATATTCTAAGCTCTTGCTTCCCTGCCAGCCCAGCCTTCGTTAATGCGTAAACAAAGAGCTCAAGGTCGCTGCCGCGGTCTCATCAATCTCATGACTGGCTCACTTTCTGACATAAGGGTGTATCGCGGACTCCCTGCACAACTATGTTAAGGCATGGTTAGCCCAAACATATGAATTTTATAGTTAAATTCTTACTAATATTATTTTTTTTAAAGTGAATTTGTATATTTGTTTGTGAACGAAACAAACCGCTGAACCTATTTAGATGAAATTTGATATGAATATAGATTGATACCCAGGGAAGAACATAGGATAGTTTTTATCCCGAAATTCCCCCAGTATTTTCGGAGATTAGCGTGTACAAACAGACAAACAGATTAACAGACCTACATTTTTTTTTAAATTCTTAATTTATTACTAAGTCTCCATCGCCCAAATATTTCAAATCTGCGCGGAAAGAGAAACAGCTATATTCTAAGCTTTTCCTTCCCTGCCAGCCCAGCCTTCGTTAATGCGTAAACAAAGAACTCAAGGTCGCTGCCGCGGTCTCATCAATCTCATGACTGGCTCACTTTCTGACATAAGGGTGTATCGCGGACTCCCTGCACAACTATGTTAAGGCATGGTTAGCCTAAACATGGGAATTTTATAGTTAAAGTAGCTGTACCCGCGGTCTTCGCTCCCCGTGGGAATTTTGGCATAAATTGTACCCTATGTCCTTACTAGAGTCTCGAACTATATCCATACCAAATTTCATCCAAATCGGTTCAGTAGTAGCGTGAAGAGGTAACAAATAAATATACAAACTCACTTTCGCATTTATAATATTAGTAGGATAGGATAATAATACATTTATTCATAAAAGACAATTATGATACAAACACTATTAGGCCCAACGCAGACGACAGATTAGACCGCGCCGCACTTTTTAGTCGATGAAAATAGAACCCATGGAATCACATGCAGTAACGCACACGACGCGCAAAAAGTCCGGCGCGAGTCGTGTGCGTTACTGCATATGATTGCATAGGTTCTATTTTCACAGACTATCACAGACTAAAAAGTGCGTCACGGATAGTCTGTCGTCTGCGTTGGTCCGTATTATATTTTTAAACTTTTTGTTTTGTTTACCACGCAATCAAAGTCGTGGGCTTCGGCTAGCCCACGACTTTGATTGCGTGGACTTTATGACTCTGGAAAATGCTCAGGTTGAACAACTTTTGCTAAGGCGTCGTTTTTATTCTTATAGTTTAGCTGGACCATTATGGTTCTGCATTAGCCTCAGTTGTTTCATTTTCCAAAATTAGTTATCCTACTAATATTATAAATGCGAAAGTGAGTTTGTATATTAGTTTTTTTGTTTGTTAACGAAACAACCACTGAACCTATTTAGATGAAATATGATACGGATGTAGTTTTATACCCAGGGAAGGATATAGGATAGTTTTATCCCGAAATTCTCACTGGGAGCGAAGCCCAAGGGCACAGCTAGTAGTTAGATCTATACATATGATAAAAGATATATATCCAACAAAAATTATTCGGGGCGATGCATAAATAGTAAAAGAGTAAGAATTTAGAATAAAATGTCTGTCTGTTTGTTAACACTTAACTCCAGAAATACTGGATTCGAATGAAACTTTTTTTATATAGCTGTTAAGCCTGAGCAACATATAGGGTATAAACGATTTTGGAAAATGGAACACCTGATGCAGAACTTGAAAGAGCTACCTGATCAATTACCAGAGTAGGTAATTTTATTTTAATTTGCGAAAAAAAAATTTCCCCACGTCCAGGCAAATTATAAGAAACATAAAAATGACGCCTTAGCAAAAGTTGTTCAGCCCGATGAGCATTTTCCAGAGACGTAAAGTCCACGCGAACGAAGTCGCGGGCTTCGGGTAGTAAATACATAAATGTATAGTAGCGTTCCTCCCAAGCGTTGGATAATATTAGCTGCCGAATTTGTTAGTAATTATTATAATATGTTTAATATAATCATTTATTTTAGTGCCGTGTGGTTTTCGGCAGAGTAGAATAGGGCCACTCCAAATACTTCCGTGGATGTCGTGGAAGGCGACTTAGGAAATACAAGCTAAACAAAGCTTATAAACATCAATGAGACCTCTCCAACCCGTCTGGCCAGCGAGGAGAGTGTAGGCCAAGTCCTCTGTCTGCTCTGGCCAAGTATGGCTCTGGTAGTACAGAGGGTCGTGCTCCTGCAGTGGAGACCAAAAGACCTGATGATAATGAAGATTAATTATTTATTTGTTTATAGCTTCGACCAAAAGTACTCGAGTAATTGTCAAACAAACACATACAAACGCTGGATTATTCAAGTAGATTTGGAGAACTTCCCTAGCCTCGCTGGCTCGTTCAATAAACTGTAAATAACATAACACCCCCGTCCGTCACATCTGAGTTAGCATGCATTATGCATCTGCTGAATATTGAATGGCAGTGTGGCGGGAACTGGCTTTGGTAATGCATGGTACGATCTCAGACAGCTATGCTGACGATACGGTGTCTGTAAGTCACTTAAAAGGTGGTTTGAACGTTGACTAAAGCATGCCTACCCATCGCCTTGTATACATAATTATTTCTCTTTCTTGTCACTAGATGGCGCTATAAGGTAATAATTAAAATATTTAAATAAAGTAGTACTCTAATTAATCGCTAACATGTTGCATAAGATGAAAAAATATTGGTGCAGTAATACATGTTTCTAATTTGGGTGAACTAAACAAACACTGATAAAAATTATAAACATTAATATAAGTAACCGCTAAATAATGATCAAATTTTTGAATTTTACAAGATTACTTAATTAATTAAATATGACTTATTCATATAAGTAATTTAATTATAAGAGTACCTACTACTTTAATATGCTATGAATATTTTTGAAGTGATATTGGGGGTCTTTTATTTTAGAAGTATATTCATCTGTTTGTTACTTTTTTTCAATTCGTGTGTGCTGCCATCTCTGTGTGCCTACACGCAATTTCAATTATGCCTACTTAAAAGCTCTCCAATAAGTTCTTTGGCGTTGGGTATATATCCAACAAAAAGTTACCATTGCTTATTTCATAATTTACTTTGAGTACTTTTTAATGCATCTTGAATGCCTAAAAACCGTATAAAATTTTATTATTTATTTGCTTAAAGCTCCGATTACACTACTCGAGTTATTGTCAAACAAACATACATACAAACGCTGGATTTTGAACTTCGCTAGCCTCGCTGGCTCGTTCAATAAACTGTAAATAACATAACACCCCCGTCCGTCACATCTGAGTTAGCTTGCATTATGCATCCGCTGAATATTGAATGGCAGTGTGGCGGGAACTGGCTTTGGTAATGCAAGGTACGATCTCAGACAGCTATGCTGACGATACGGTGTCTGTAAGTCACTTAAAAGATGGTTTGAACGTTGACTAAAGCATGCTTACCCATCGCCTTGTATACATATTTATTTCTCTTTCTTGTCACTAGATGGTGCTATAAGGTAATAATTAAAATATTTAAATAAAGTAGTACTCTAATTAATCGCTAACATGTTGCATAAGATGAAAAAATATTGGTGCAGTAATACATGTTTCTAATTTGGGTGAACTAAACAAACACTGATAAAAATTATAAACATTAATATAAGTAACCGCTAAATAAAGATCAAATTTTTGAATTTTACAAGATTACTTAATTAATTAAATATGACTTATTCATATAAGTAATTTAATTATAAGAGTACTACTTTAATATGCTATGAATATTTTTGAAGTATATTCATCTGTTTGTTACTTTTTTTCAATTCGTGTGTGCTGCCATCTCTGTGTGCCTACACGCAATTTCAATTATGCCTACTTAAAAGCTCTCCAAAATAAGTTCTATGGCGTTGAGTATATATCCAACAAAAAGTTACCATTGCTTATTTCATAATTTACTTTAAGTACTTTTTAATGCATCTTGAATGCCTAATAACCGTATAAAATTTTATTATTTATTTGCTTAAAGCTCCGATTATACTACTCGAGTTATTGTCAAACAAACATACATACAAACGCTGGATTTTGAACTTCGCTAGCCTCGCTGGCTCGTTCAATAAACTGTGAATAACATAACACCCCCGTCCGTCACATCTGAGTTAGCTTGCATTATGCATCCGCTGAATATTGAATGGCAGTGTGGCGGGAACTGGCTTTGGTAATGCATGGTACGATCTCAGACAGCTATGCTGACGATACGGTGTCTGTAAGTCACTTAAAAGATGGTTTAAACGTTGACTGAAGCATGCCTTATAAACATAATTATTTTCTTTCTTGTCCCTAGATGGCGCTTAACTGCCTCCGTGGTGTAGTGGTTAGAGCGTTCGGCTCATACCCGGAGGTCACGGGTTCGATTCCCGGCGGGGACAATGACTTTGTGTTGTTGTCCTAGTTTGGTTAGGACATTGTAGGCTGATCACCTGATTGTCTGATAAGTAAGATGATCCGTGCTTCGGAGGGCACGTTAAGCCGTCGGTCCCGGTCAATGTCTTTGATGGTTGTTACCTAAAACCATGTCAGAGGCCTTTAAGGCGGTTTAAAAACTCTGACACTAGTGTTAGTCACTAACACACACGATAAGAAGAAGGAGATGGCGCTATAAGGTAATAATTACATCATTAAAATCTTTTATCACTATTATTTAAGTAAAGTAGTACTCTAATTAATTAAATATGACTTATATGAAATGCAATAAATATTATTTATATATCTAGGTCATTGTATATATTATGTACATAAGTGTAAGTATATTTCTTTATTTATTTTTAGACATATATTAGGTTTTTTTATAACATATCTATAAAAAGTAAAATATATAAAATACACTACAAAATATAAACACATTATAAAAAACCTAATATAGCTGCCCACTGGCAGCGGGGATAAGGCCCAAGCTACTAAGTATATTTATTATTAATTACTTAGACGTTTTTAGTGCCGTGAACTCAAAGTTAAAAACACTACAATACACTAAATATACTTACACCTAAGTACTGTATACAATAACCTAGATATATAAATAAATACATACATATATAAATAATAATAAAAAATTCAAAGTATATTCAACACTTTCTTTGTCACTTTTGTGTGTGTTGCCATCTCTGTGTGCCTACCCCGCAACTCCCACTTTTGCCTACTTATAACAGTAGGTACGACGTTGGATATCTGTTACGTTAGTAATTAAAGTAATTATATTATCTTTACATATAAATAACCCTACTTTTGGCCCTAGTAGGGTGAAACTAATATACCTAAGCAAAGTCTGGGCGTGTAGCTAGTGTGTATAAAGGTCACAGCACACTTATTAACTCGGAAAGGGATCGACAACGTATCGCCTTTCGCCGCGCGGTCAACCAGGCGTCAACCTGACGTAGGCACGTAACCAAACAGGCTCAGCTTCGGTACGTCGACTCGACTACGGCTGGGCGACGCCGCGCTTACCGCTCGCCGGCCGCTCTGGTCTGGCTGGCACTAGATAATTTTAAACGTAAAGTGTAGCGCACGGTTATGTCTCGGTTTACAATACGCGAGTTGGAAATCATAGCCATCAATTTTTGTTTATCTACAAATAAATAAAACGCGGGTGTGAGAAAACGGAGAGACGTCAGCTCGCATACGGAGAGGCATAAGCGCGCGGACGACGAGCCGCAAGCGCGGGGACCGCTAGTTGACCGACCAGCAAAGCGGTTCGTGAGCTGGTCCCGAGGCGAGGCGTTTACGTTACGAATCCGAATAGTGTGCGTTGCAGTAGGAAGTTTCATACCAAGAATACTGAGCTGCTCGAGTTGATACGTTTACGTTCCGTTTACGAGTTGATAAGTGTGCTGTGACCTTTAGTCTTTACGATAAACCCAGATATACCAACAGATGGCTATCATATATCAAGCTCACAGTGATCTGCCAGAGCTCGCAGCTTACCATAGATTTAGATCTATGCTGCTTTATGGTTGGCGGTATACGATAGATAGGTAAATGTGGACAGTGGGAATGGATGAAAGTTTTAAATACGCTTGAATATATTTCTGCTGTTAGGAATAAAATCTCTTTACCATAAACAAATATCAGTATTTTTGACAATTCAATGTAAAATATATTGATTTGAAATCACGTAAAATGACTGTAATATTCGTTTGAGAGCCACGATGATGCATTTTTTGTTTGAGGGCTTTTAGGGCTCCGTACCCAGAGGGTAAAAACTTATCACTAAGACTCCGCCTTCGATCTGTTTGACTGTCTAATGTCTGTCACCAGGCTGTATCTCATGAACCGTGATAGCTAGACAGCTAAAATTTTCACAGATGATGTATTTCTTTTGCCGCTATAACAACAAATAAACTAAAAACAGAATAAAATAAAGATTAAAGGGAGCTCGCAATCTCCCATACAACAAACGTAATTTTATAGATAATGTACGAAACCCTTCTCTCCCGGTCAACCATTGGACCAAGCGGAAAATATGTGCGGCTGGCGTGAATAAGTAAAAATTGAGAATAAGTAAACTAATGAATCATCCCCATCAAAAACAAATCCCTCATTTTCTGCCATAACTGAACCCTAAACTCCGATGTAAACACCCCGACCTTGAGCCGGAGCCAACAACGCGGTCTCGACATAATGTAGACATATTGCCTATCCGTAGTCAAAGGATCTGCAAGTCACGTTAAGGAGCGGTTCCACTGTCTTTAGCGGTTAAAATATGATAGATAATGCATTAGCAATAATTTTGACCCATTGTAATCAATCCATCGTAATAAGTGTGTAAATATCTTAAATAAATAAATAAGGACAATTCATTCTGAGTCGCCGTGTGGTTTCTGGCAGAATAGGGCCACTCCAAGCCTTCCAGTGGATGTCGTAATAGGCGATTAGGAAATACAAGCTAAACAAAGCTTGTAAACATCAATGAGACCTCTCCAAGTCTGGAAAGCGAGGAGAGTGTAGGCCAGAGCTTCTGGCTGCTCCAGCCAGGTATGGCTCTAGTACAGAGAGACGTGTACTCCAGCAGTGAAGACTAAAAAGACCTGATGATGATGATTTGGTGACAGGTGTAAAAAATACAGAAAAATAACAACCGACCTCTTTTTCCACTTTAGAAAAGTATGTAAGGCTGGCGTGATTAAAATCGTGAATAAGTAAACTTATTGAATCATCCCCATCAAAAACAAATCCCTCATTTTCTGACATAACGAACCCTAAACTCCGATGTAAACACCCCGACCTTGAGCCGGAGCCAACAACGCGGTCTCGACATAATGTAGACATATTGCCTATCCGTAGTCAAAGGATCTGCAAGTCACGTTAAGGGGCGGTTCCACTGTCTTTATTTATTTATTTAACTTTATTACAATACATGTAAATGGCGGACTTAAGGCCTGAGGCCTTTTCTACCAGTCAACCAACAGGTGATGCTGCGAAAGTAATCTTTTGGGGTAACCTACAACAGCAACTAGCACAAAAAGAGACAGGAGTAAACTTATAATTATTAAGTAAGTATATATAGTCGTATAATATATATTATCGTGGATAAACCTACATAAATAATTATTCAAAAATAAACCATACATAAACTACATAAATAGACAGGTTTTGGAGATAATGTGCACGCACTGCTCTCTTAAATGTGAACTTCGTTTGGTGACAGTCACCGTGTGGTTTCCGGCAGAATAGGGCCACTCCAAGCCTTCCAGTGGATGTCGTAGAAATCGATTAGGAAATACAAGCTAAACAAAGCTTGTAAACATCAATGAGACCTCTCCAAGTCTGGCCAGCGAGGAGAGTGTAGGCCAAGTCTTCTGGCTGCTCTGGCCAAGTATGGCTCTGGTAGTACAGAGAGATGCATGCTCTAGCAGTGGAGACTAAAAAGACTTGATGAAGTTGATTTGGTGACAGATGTAAAAAAATACCGAAAAGTAACAACCGACTTTTCATAGAACTTATGTGAGGCTGGCGAGATAAAAATCGTGAATAAGTAATTATATCATCTCCATCAAAAACAAATCCCTCATTTTCTGACATAACTGAACCCTAAAACACCTAAACACCCTGACCTTGAGCCGGAGCCAACAACGCGGTCTCGACATAATGTAGACATATTGCCTATCCGTAGTCAAAAGATCTGCAAGTCACGTTAAGGGGCGGTTCCTCTGCTTTAGCGGTTGAAATAAGGGTAATTCATTTTTTATTTATTTATTTATTACTCTCTTCATTTAATAACTGCCTCCGTGATGTAGTGGTTAGAGCGTTCGGCTCATACCCGGAGGTCGCGGGTTCGATTCCCGGCGGGGCAACGACTTTGTGTTGTTGTCCTAGTTTGATTAGGACATTGTAGGCTGATCACCTGATTGTCTGATAAATAAGATGATCCGTGCTTCGGAGGGCATGTTAAGCCGTCGGTCCCGGTCACTGTCTTTGACATTGGTCGTTACCTAAAACCATGTCAGAGGCCTTTAAGGCGGTTTAAAAACTCTGACACTAGTGTTAGTCACTAACACACACGATAAGAAGATTTATTTATTTAACTTCCTTACAACATAAATGTAAATAGCTGACTTAAGGCCTTTTCTACCAGTCAACCAACTGATGTTGAGAAAGTAATCTTTTGGGGTAAGTACCTGTAACAGACTGGGCTCCGGCAGGATAGAACCTCTCCAAGTCCTCCCGTGGATGTTGTAGAAGGTGACTTAGGGAATACAAGCTAAACAAAGCTTATAAACATCAATGAGACCTCTCCAACCCGTCTGGCTAGCGAGGAGAGTGTAGACCAAGTCCTCTGGCTGCTCTGGTTGATAATTTATTTTAGACCCAGCCATCTACCCAATTATCAAAATGCTGTACTTTCAGTAGATACCAAATGAATATGAGACCAACTAAATAGTAAAAACTGAAGAAAGAATCATCGAAATCAGTTTATAATTATAGCAAAGATATCGCGTAACATAAATACATACAAAGACCTACATTCAAATTAACTTTTCATGTTTTTTGAACTCTATTAATAAAATTTCAAGGTTTTAAATCTCAAATTATTAAACTTGAAATTTGTTCCGGTTTTGCACTACAATTTCAATTTATTCTAAAATAAAACAGGAACAAATGTTCAAAGTGAATATTCCGCAACTGCGCTACATATAAATCTCCTCAGTGAAATTGATAGTGACGCGGTGTGACGTACAGATAACGGGTCGTAAATTCGTCTTTACGTCACACTACGACACACTGAGCCACACGAACATAATCTGACAACTTTCAAGCCTTTTCAGAGAAGACAGGGCTTTATGAAAGTTCATTTATTTAACACTTTATTGTTCCAAATATTTTACGCCGCGTGGTTTCCGGCAGAGTAGAATAGGGCCACTCCAAGTCCTCCCGTGGATGTCGTAGAAGGCGACTTAGGAAGTACAAGCTAAACAAAGCTTATAAACATCAATGAGGCCTTTCCAACCCGTCTGGCCAGCGTGGAGAGTGTAGGTCAAATCCTCTGGCCAAGTATGGCTCTGGTAGTACAGAGAGGGTCGTGCTTCTGTAGTGGAGACAAAAAGACCTGACTGGAATTATAATTTTATTATGCTATAGTGATCTAGTATAGCCCCGTGGTTTGATTTTTTGATTTATTGCCGGTATGTCCCTTCCACGTTGTATACAGGGGTGTGACTCAAATCGTCTCATTCACAACTCGTCCAAATCGCAACTTGTCCTATTCGCAACTTGTCCCATTCTCAACTCGTCCCATTCGCAGTTTGTCCCATTCGCTGCTCGTCTCGTTCGCATCTCGTCCCAGCTCGTCTGTTATATTCTATGTCAATGGTAGACTCATTATATTGTAAGATGGTGAGCGAACAAACAATATCTTGACTAACGTCTCACAAAAGCTCTCAAAATCAATAACACTCAGCCTTCATAGCAAATCAAAATACAAACATCATTACACAACTCAAATCATGTTACAAACGACAAAGATTTGTTTTGAGAGGGTTCCGTGCATTTAAAATTATAAGTACCTGGGTGACCGAGCTTTGCTCGGTCGGTTACATCTCAAACATTAACTATTTTTTTTTAAACTTGTCTAAAAACAGTACAAAATAAAAAATTATATATAACTTGAACATAAAAAAAAACAAAAGTAAGTCACCGAGTGGGATTCGAACCCGTAACACTCTTTCTAGCGGTCAGCATCCTTAACCACTGAGCTAAGCCGATGGAGGCCGGCGCGCCGAAATTAGCGACCATATTCTGCGTGGAAAGAAAAACGAATGAAAACTCGAAAACACGCGTTTTCCCAAACATAAAACTAATCTAGATCGATAGTGTACCCCCGAAAACCCCCATATACAAATTTTCTGCGAAATCGTTAGAGCCTTTTTCGAGATCACAGAAATTTATAAATAAATATATATACATACAAGAATTGTTCGTTTAAAGGTATAAGATATCTTATGTCTGTTTGAGCATTTATTTCAATATTTTAATTTTATCATCATCATCATCATCAGGTCTTTTTGTCTCCACTGCAGGAGCACGACCCTCTCTGTATTACCAGAGCTATACTTGGCCAGAACAGCCAGAGGACTTTGGACTACACTCTACGCTGGCCAGACGGGTTGGAGAAGTCTCATTGATGTTTATAAACTTTGTTTAGCTTGTATTTCCTAAGTCGACTTCTACGACATCCACGGGAGGACTTGGAGTGGGCCTATTCTACTCTGTCGGAAACCACACGGCATAAAATATTTGGAACAATAAAGAGTTAAATAAATGAACTTTCCTAAAGCCCTGTCTACTCCGCAAAGGCTTGAAAGTTGTCAGATTATGTTCGTGTAGCTCAGTGTGTCGTAGTGTGACGCACAGACGAATTCACGCCATGATACTGAACAACTTTCCCCAAGGAACATATATCGAAAATCGAAAAGTAATTTTTTGCCTTCCAAACATTAGCTGAACCGAGTTTGTACGAAAAGCCAAAAAAAATTTTTCATATTTTGACATATGTTTATATGGGAAAGTTGTTCACTATCACGGACTGAATTCACCCTTAAAATAGTTTCAGTATATTATGTTAGACCTTATATACTATTGTACAGACCTTTAGGTAGTTCGAAAATCTGAGATCCTAGAACTAGAACATGTTATGAGCGGTTCGAGACAGCAAGTCTTTTGGCGTAGCCCCAGGCGCCTGCAGCTACCCGCTCAACATTTTTTACAAGGCGAGAAAGGAGGAGAGGTGCGAAGACGGGGACGCAGACGCATAATACGCGGGACCTTAGCAGATTTCGTTCTGGAGTGCTATTTTTCATTGAGGAACTCAGCGAAACACAAAACGTGTAGTTTTTCAACTCACCGCTCGCGTAAAATACAATTTCATCGTATTTTTGAAACCATCGTGTTAGCGAAAATATTGTTTTACGCAGAAAACATCGATAATTTGTCTATGCTTTTCTAAAAATTCGAACATGAATAAAAAAGCAACGTAAAATGGAACGGATTTTCCATGATTGGTTTCGATGATATATCTACGCTACAAATGTCAAAATTACGAGTGGTCAAGACCACTCGTTGCAAATCCTTCGCAAACTGCCGATTCAAAAATGCGCCCGTTTGGAAACGCTCGCGCAAACCCTTCGTAATGTGACAAGTGATTTCAAAAATACGTCTCCTGTACTGTAGCGTAGCTCTGCTACGACTTTTGCTACGATATCGTAGCAAAGCGTAGCGCATGTAGCTCCTCTATGAATCACGATTTATTTGATGAATTTTGAAGTGAAAACTTCTTTAGCGGCGTTGTGCACTTTTTTTGGAATGGGTAAAAATGTTAAACTCGCGTCAGGACACGTGGCCTAATCGAAAATTCGTAAGACGGCGCAGGGCGCTTGCGCGAATGTTCGTGTGTGTTTATGTTACAGCGTGCTACGCGCATCCATGGATGGTGACAGCTGATGGCTCGACCGTCTATGTAGTGGCCATACTGCTGTGTATTTGAAAATGATTTTGTTGAAAATGAATTTGGTCATGCTTGTGACATTTGTGACAGACTGTGGTTCAGAAAAGATTTGAAATATTTTATACTGATAATTAAAGCAATTCGTGGAAAATGCACAACGTTAATATTCAAGTTTTCACTTCTGCCGGCACTCCCAGAGTGCAACCCGTCGTTTTTTTATACAACAATGGAGTAAGCTTAGTTTAAGCAACGTATAGACTTTATTTTATTGTAATTTGATGTAAATTTTACGCAGACGAAGTTATACTGTATGAAGTAAGGTCTTTTGTTTATTTATGTAACTTTATACACAAATACAAGTGTAATGATTTGTTTGTTGTTTGTTTTTCGTGTGGCCAACACTGGTGGTAGATTCAGGCTGCCTAAAGGGTTCTCTATTTTGTCTCATAAATTTTTTATCCATAATTTAAAAGCTCATAATATTTTTTTCCATAATAATCATAAAATAATTTTTTCCATAATAATCATAAGAATGATGCCTTGCCCTAACTTGATAACGCTTAATATCACGTGCCCGCAAGTTGTAATCCCGAAATATAACGTGCTATAACTTTTTTTGCTATAAATATTATCATCCATAATATTCAAAATGTCTATTCTTTTTTCCCACAATTAACACGTGTCCTAATTTCGAACATACGATAATAATGAAAGCAATAAAATCCTTTGTTATATAATATAGAAAACCTAACGAACCTAATCTACACTCTACGTAATATCAATCTACATAAAGTGGTTTTTGTGTCTGTGTTACTTTCGCCCTAAGCTTGAGTCGCTCGCTCGCTTCGCTTGCTCGCTCGTGTCTTGGTCATAGGAAACCTAACGAACCTAACCTACACTCCACGGCAAAGTGGTTTGTCTGTGTTACTTTCGCCCTAAGCTTGAGTCGCTCGCTCGCTTGTATCTTGGTCACAGGAAACCTTACGAACCTAACCTAAACTCCTAATTTTAACCTAGTGTTTTAAGCTTATAATTTTATTTTATTACAAATTAACATTCGAACTAACATACATCTATACATATAATAAAACAGTAAAAGAAGTGTGTCTGTACATTAAATATATTTCCAAAAAAAATATTGGGGGCGATGGAGACGTCGTAATAGAGTAAGAATTAAAAAAAAATGTCTGTCTGTTTGTCTGTTTGTCTGTTTGTCTGTTTGTACACGCTAATCTCCGGAAATACTGGACGGATTCAAATGAAACTTTTTTTGTTATACAATATCCTTTTTTATTAAGTACAAATATTTTAAGGGGTGATTCAGTCCATCATTTTGAACAACTTTTCCCAATAAATGTATATCGAAATACGAAAAATATTTTTTCGGTTTTCATACAAATCGAAGTAGTCACGTGATATCATTACTATGAAAAATGAAAATTTTCTTTTCGTATTTCGATATACATTTATTGGGAAAAGTTGTTCCATATGATGGACTGAATCACCCCTTAAAATATTTGTACTTAATAAAAAAGGACAATGTATAGCTATTAAGCCTGGGCAACATATAGGGTATAAATGATTTTGGAAAATGGAACGCCTGATGCAGGACTATAATGGTCCAGCTAAACTATAAGAGATATAAAAATGCCGCCTTAGTAAAAGTTGCTCAGCCTGATGAGCATTTTCCAGAGACATAAAGTCCACGCGAACGAAGTCGCGGGCTTCAGCTAGTTATAGAATACAACACCTAGGACATGTGACTTAATAGCATCCAAAATTAGTAAATTCAATTATTATAGCAATTCATATTATGGCACAAAAGTGTTATGATTCACGATAATCAGGTAAATCAAAATTACGGATATTTGAACATTATGGATTCTGAAGATTATAGCAAACTTGTTATGGATTTTGACATTCGGACATAAAATTTTAGGATAAGAAATGGAGTACCTTCATCATCGTATCAGTCGCAGGATGTCCGATGCTGGACATAGGATCCCCCAAGGATTTCCAAAACGACCGATTCATACTTAAGTACAATAATGTAATTAGGTTGTATTTTTGTGGGTTCCGTTTTCTCAGCAATGCATTCAATTCATACATACATACTATCACGTCTTTATCCCTAATGGGGCAGACAGAGCATTTTGGGTCTTGCGGTTCTATGCAGAGCCCAGGGCCGCAAGACCCAAAAGCCACTTTTAGCGTCATGGTGGGCGAGAAGATGGAAAAGCAATCAATACAGTGATGGGTTTCTAACCGCATCGCCTGTTAACATGATTCGCATTTTTGCCCATTCCCTCGATCGGCTTTTACGATCTGCGCGGGAAGAGAAGCAGCTGGTACATTCTAAGTTTTTTCTTTCTCCCAGACCAGCATGGGAGCCAAAATCCTAGAAATATTCCAACTTATAACTTGTGATCCCTAAAAATAATAATTCTTATGCAAATATGTCTTGTTTCTACCGTGGAAAATGGCGCCAAAACGTCTACAAGTAACCCATTTCAAACGAAAACATCCTAATAATACAGTTTTTGCTCTTCAAAATTCAACCTTAAGTCATGCCACAAAAGTCCATAGTTATATTTCACCGTTTTTATGAGGATCTTCTCCATTAAAACATGTGTTAACTTTCATCTTAAACGGGAGCAATCGATTCTAGTCCGTATGTCGTTGATAGTCGAATTAAAATCCATTGCGTTCGAAATTAGTCTCAAGTTCTCCCTTTTTCATTGTCTTATATCCTTAAAAAATACGCACGCGAAAATATACTTAACTACGTTCCCATAAGGATCAAAATAGGTTGTAACAAAATTAAAAATATAAGACTCATTACGTTGAACGATATAATTTTAAAACGATATAAACGACAGTTATAAAGACAAAGTAATTTTAATCTTAAATTTATAGAAATAAAGTTGAAATTCTAAAGTGATACGAAAGGAACGCATTTGAATTTGTCAATACGCATGCGTTTGGTATCCACAGAGCGGGCTTCGCTCCCTGAGGTAGTTGAGCTACCAAAGCGAGCACCGCGGTCGCGTCCACGCCAACACTGGCCACTTGTTCGCAAAACCACCTGTTACCAGTTAAAAACAAAGCGTTCGATTTTCAAAATTAGTTTTTATTTTCGGCCAGCGACAGAGGTCAGTTAACGAGTTATGTTATAACGTTATTTTTGTTTAATAACGTTTTAATTTTATTGATGATATATTGATTTGGGCGTTTATGCGTGAATTATTTTCTTTGATAATTAAAAAGCAAAGGTCTTTAACCTTTGGCTAAGATAATTAAACTTAAAAACCATAATTACGTACACTTAAATATACCAAGATATGCATTTTATTTTAAATTAACCTACATAGACACATTCAACAAAAAACCATATGAATTTTTTAACCATATTTCACTCCGATCTCGTAGGGAAATATGGTAAAAAAATATTGTGTGTTAATTTAACTCTATATACTCGTATAGGCAATTTATTTTTTAACAATATGTTATAGTCACAAATAAAATACAATATATCATATAAACACTGTCAAAACTGTTTCGTAAGTACATACAAATATCAGTCATATTAACCACCTTTCATCGTTTCCCGTGCAAAGGAGCCCAAAACGCTGGCAGCATTGCCAACCTGGATCGCAATGGCCATCCTTTGCACGAGAAACGAACCTGAGTGGAAGTATAGGTATTAAACCATATAATAACTTTCAATAAAGTACGAGTATATGCAATTTGAATTTAAATTTTGGATGTGGATTCTTATGGTAATTTCTAGAAAATTTTAGCCCACACTTTACATATAGCTATATGAAGTCAAATATCTTTTTTGACGACCGCCATGGCGTAGTAGGTCATCATGGTAGTCCGCCACCCAGAGGTTCCAGGTTTGATCCTCGGTCAGGGCAAGTTGGGAAATGGCCTTTTTCAAAGTTTCCTGGATCTTGAATGTTTATCTACATGTGTATTTGTTATAAAATATAGTATCGTTGAGTTAGTATCCCATAACACAAGTCTCGAACTTACTTTGGGGCTAGCGCAATCTGTGTAATTTGTCCCTATACCTATATTATAAAATTTATTATCATCAAATAGTGTATTAAGTCCCAAACTAAAGTTCGACAAACCGTATAACGACCACCTTTTATTTCGACGCATCATATTAACGACTAGCCGAAGCCCGCGACTTCGTTCGCGTGGACTTTATGTCTCTGGAAAATGCTCATCAGGCTGAACAACTTTTACTAAGGCGGCATTTTTATATCTCTTATAGTTTAGCTGGAACATTATGGTTCTGCATCAGGTGTTCCATTTTCCTAAATTATTTATACCCTATATGTTGCCCAGGCTTAATAGCTATATAACAAAAAAAGTTTCATTCGAATCCGTCCAGTATTTCCGGAGATTAGCGTGTACAAACAGACAAACAGACATACAGACAAACAGACAAACAGACAAACAGACAAACAGACAAACAGACAAACAGACAAACAGACAAACAGACAAACAGACAAACAGACAAACAGACAAACAGACAAACAGAAAAACAGACAAACAGACAAACAGACAGACATTTTTTTTTAAATTCTTACTCTATTACTACGTCTCCATCGACCCCAATATTTTTTTTGGAAATAGGTATATTTAATGTACAGACACACTTTTTTTACTGTTTTATTATATGTATAGATATAGATATATATATGTGTGTATGATGCTTAGTATATGTTTTTTATTATAAGTAGGTAGACAATCAAAGGACCTATACCAACCTTTGATTGTATAGGATTAGAAACAAAGAAGAGATATTACTAGACACTGAAGTTTGAACGCCATAATCAAGAAAAGAAGAAGACAACCTTCATGGCGTAATTGTCAACTCCCCAGTCCGCCTCGCAAGTTAGAAAATTGCCTTTTTCAAATTCGGCTGGGTCTTGGGTGTTTATCTACTTTCGATAAAATATATTTATTTATTTAACTTTATTACAAAAATTGTAACAGGCGGACTTAAGGCCCGGGGCCTTTTCTACCGGTCAACCTACAGGTGATGCCGAAAAAAGCTAATTTTGGACGACAAGACACATTCTAATTAAATCTATTTATATATACATAGTATCGTTGATTTTATATATATAGCACAAGTTTAAACTTACTTTGGGGTAGTTCATTAAGTTTTATTATTCCTTATTTATTGCATAATTGTCTCAAATAATTTATTTTTTTGAAATAATTAATTGAACTAAAAACTATATATAATCCTTTAATTAGATGCACGGAAAGATTTCTGCAAACAATGCTTTAATCAGTACAAAACTAATTACATATAAAGTACTTATGTTACATTATCACTGATAAAATTGACGTTCCACCTCTTACTATATCGATATAGAGATATTTTTAGAATTATCGATTGCAAAGTTACTCGACAGAAAATTACAATTTGATTGTTTATGTTCAGAAATAAACAAACAATACATACATACTATCACGTTGAGAATTATTTGTCTGGCAGCTTTAAGTATTGTATTGTATTGTATTGTAAATTCTTTATTGTACATAAATCGACACAATTTAAAAATACATGAAACACAACAGTACAAAGGCGGACTTATCCCTGTCAGGGATCTCTTCCAGTCAACCCTACAACCAGAGGAGATACTGGTCAAAGGTGGGGTGGAACGCTGTACAATACTTACAAACTAAGACACTAAATTAATAAACCTACACATTATCTATATATATATATATATATATATATATATATATATATATATATATATATATATATATATATATATATATATATATATATATATATATATATATATATATATATATACTTACACTAACAGATCTAAATACGATAAGATATATAAATAAACATATACAGTTTATATTTAACTCAATCCAAATCAGGAACCTTCATAAAATAATTGTATCCTATTCTTGAAGGAATTCAAGGTACGAGACTCTTTAATTTCCACAGGAAGTCTGTTCCAGAGTTGTGCAGCCATAACAGCAAAAGATTTAGAAAAAGTATGGGAGGAGTAATTGGGAATGTCTAAAAGAAGGCTATTGCTAGAACGAAGGCGGGGATCAATATCTCGAAATTTAAATTTCTCTAGGAGGTAATTGGGAAAGGTAGGGTTAGTGAGGACATTAAGTAGACAGAACCAAGGGCCGCAAGGTTCAAAGGCCACTTTTAGAATGATGGTGGGCGAGAAGGTAAAATAAACGGCCAAGTGCGAGTCGGACTCGCGTACGAAAGGTTCCGTACCATTATCTATAATAATCAAGTTTTTTGTATAGGAGCCCCTTAATTTTTTATTATTTTTTTTTAAAATAAAAATACAACTAAGTATTTTGTGAAAATTTCAAGTACCTACCTGTTGCCATTATTGATATCGAGCAAAAAAGGGCAAAAAAAACCGCGTTTATTGTAGGTAATTTTATTTTGTTGTTATAGCGGCAACAGAAAAACATAATTTGTGAAATTTTCGACTGTCCAGCTATCGCGGTGTTTGAGATACAGCCTGGTGACAGACAGACGGACAGACGGACGGACAGCGAAGTCTTAGCAATAGGGTCCCGTTTTTACCCTTTGGGTACGGATCCCTAAAAAAGGAATCAAAGTCAAAAGACAAAGTCAACAATCATTTATTTATCTTTAGATATTTGTATCACTTGATAATTGTCATAATTTATTACTATTTAGATTTTTTTTAAACTATCACACTATTACCCCATCATTATTATTTATAAGTGACATAATATATTTTGATATAAATATTAATTTAAACACGTTTGTTTAGCAATCCATCATCATCCAAACTCCCATGCTGGTCTGGGAGAAATAAAAAAACTTAGATTGTACCAGCTGTTTCTCTTCCCACGCAGATCGTAAAAGCCGATCGAGGGAATGGGCAAAAATGCAAATCATATTAACAGGCGATGCGGCTAGCAACCTATCACTGTATTGATTGCTTTTCCATCTTCTCGCCCACCATGACGCGAAAAGTGGCTTTTGGGTCTTGCGGCCCTGGGCTCTGCATAGAACCGCAAGACCCAAAATGCTCTGTCTGCCCCATTAGGGATAAAGACGTGATAGTATGTATGTACTTATGTTGTTTAGCATATATAGCAGATTTATTTATCACAAAAGAACACCAAACTTGAATAAGACATATCAAACGAAAGTCATAGAAAAAGTATATGTATAAAGTAGGCCAGGATTACAAGTAGTTTCTGGTTCTAATTGAACCTCCAACATATTTTTTGAGAATTTAGGGATAGTTCTATAATAAAAGTTGTTTACATTGATTAGTACTTTAACTTGATTGATACCCCTTACCGTTGCACTTTTTAAATATGTATGTATGTATATAGGAAATATGTATTATTGCACTAAATAAATATTTACATAGGTCTACAATAATTATATAACTAAAAACTAAATGACCTACCTAAATTATAAAACTATAAACTAAAATAATCGAATTAAAAGTAAAACGTTATATTAAATAAAAAATAGACCCCAGATCGCTACGGTCGCAGGGCAAGGTACCTAAAAGACTGGCGGCATTGCCTCGTTGTATGGCCAGACTTAATCTTTGGCCAAAATGCGCACCAGCTCTTAGGTCCCCAGAAACGTCGATCAGGCGTGTGGAGATATAATATGAATTATTGTATTTATCGTTTTTTTTTCTCCATGTACTTTTTTCTTGCAACTTACATTTGACGACCTCCGTGGCGTAATGGTCAACACGCTAGACCGCCAATCCGGAGGTCCTGGCTTCGATCCCCAGCCAGGGCAAGTTGGAAAATGGCCTTTTTCAAATTGTCCTGGGTCTTGGATGTTTTTCTAATGTATTTGTTAAATATAGTATCGTTGAGTTAGTATCCCATAACACAAGTCTCGAAGATACTTTGGGGTTAGCTCAATCTGTGTAATTTTTCCCTATATATAAAAAAAATATATTCAGTAATACTAACTTTATAACCCAAAGGTCTGCCTCCGTGGTGTAGTGGTTAGAGCGTTCGGCCCATACCCGGAGGTCGCGGGTTCGATTCCCGGCGGGGGCAACGACTTTGTGTTGTTTTCCTAGTTTGGTTAGGACATCGTTGGCTGATCACCTAATTGTCTGATAAGTAAGATGATCCGTGCTTCGGAGGGCACGTTAAGCCGTCGGTCCCGGTCACTGTCTTTGACATTGGTCGTTATCTTAAACCATATCAGAGGCCTTTAAGGCGGTTTAAAAACTCTGACACTAGTGTTAGTCACTGACACACACGATAAGAAGAAGAAGACCCAAAGGTTGACTGGTAGACAACGCTTCTAGCGTTAAGTTCGCCTATTGTTCTGTACAATTTGTATTTGATGAACAATAAAAATTAAATTAATAAATAAGGAAGTACCTGGGCGACCGAGCTTTGCTCGGTTACATCTCAAACATTAACTACATTTTTTTTACTTGTCTAAAAACAATAAAAATTAAAAAATCATATGTAAACTTGAACATAAAAAAAAAAAGTAAGTCACCAAGTGGGATTCGAACGTAACACTCTTTCTAGCAGTCCGCGTCTTTTAACCGCTGAGCCAGACGGATAGCGCCCGGCGGGACGAATTTTGCGTTTTCATGGAAAGAAAAACGCATGAAAACCCGAAAAGACGCATTTTTCCAAACATAAGACAATCTAAATCGCCCATATACCAATTTTCAGCGAAATCGTTAGAGCCGTTTCCGAGATCACAGAAATATACAAATAAATAAATAAATATACAAGAATTGCTCGTTTAAAGGTATAAGATATGACAATATCGTCGAAGTGAAACCCCGTGGCAAAATTAATGTCTCCAGCATTTAATTCAAAGTCCTGTGACCTGACAGGGAATATCGATCGGTAGAGCTCCCGTGTTACGATTATACAATTAAATATCCTGTGAATATGTCAAGCGTCTCGTTTGTCGTATAAGAGCCCACTTAAATATTAATTTTATTCTGTTTTTGATCTGTATGTATTGTTTTTGTTCATGATCTGTAAAAAAAATAACTTTTTAGCTATTACGGTTCATGAGATACAGCCTGGTGACAGACAGACAGAAGTCCCGTTTTTATCCTTTACGGAACCCTAAAAGTGATAATAATATTTTTCAATTACATCATATTTCAATATAGAATCAAAACTTAACAGATACATATATAATTAAACATGATAAAGAATAATCCTACTAATATAATAAATGCGAAAGTGAGTTTGTATATTTGTTTGTTTTTTACCGCTTCACGCTTCAACCACTGAAACTACTTTTTTTTTTTTTAGCCGTTTAGGTCCCATAGTTGGGCAAAATTTTTTGAACCTATTTAGATGACATTTAATATGGATATAGTTTGATACCCAGGGAAGGACATATTATAGTTTTTATCCCGAAATTCCGGGAAGCGAAGCCGACGGGCACTGCTAGTAAGATATACGCGCTGACTTTTCATTGGTTTTGGAAAAAAGTGTCGTATACTAAATAACTTCCTCTATCTATATACGTTATCCAAATTTCTGTATGTCACAAGATAAAAAAGTTACGTAAATGATTTTCGATCGAGACCATGTAGTAACGCCGGCCAAAACAGCTGCGTGATGTCGATGACCCGGCGGGCGGTGTATGGCGGCAGTACTACTAATTGATCTCGCAATTTTACTTTAGAGTTTTATTCAACATTTTTTGTTTCAGAATTTTTATTTTGACTAGCTAATTAGGTCTTACTAACGATGCCTATGAAGTGGCCTTCGGCTCTATAACCAATGATAAATCACCGTGTATATCTTTACTATCACTAGTGTACCTACAGTCTACACATAGTTTGTTGGGGCACGGACGCAAAGCGTCTTTTTAGGGAATTAGGGCACAGAATAGCTGAAAGAAATGGTGACTCTCGCTCTGGCTCGTTTTTTCGGTGCAAAGGATGGCCATTGCGATACAGCGTGGTAATGCAGCTAGCGTTTTGGGCACTTTTGCACCAGAAACGATTCAGGGCGGGTTTTAATTGTATTTATAAGTTGACATTATGTGTAGTAATAGTGACAATATGTAATGATTTGCAAATAAACACATAGTTTGTAGAGATATATAGCTTCCTATGCAATTTGATTGGAACCGTCTCCAACATATTGGAATTCCTAGGATCTCTGTGCAAAACATGTTTTGATGAAGACATATACTAGCATATACGAGTAGCTATATGTATGAGTAGCTCGCGTTATTAGAGGGGCATTGTCAGGCCCAGTGGGAGTGGGTATTACTAGCGCTTTTGCAAGGTAATCGACCCCTAGCGTGGTCCGCACTTGGATGGGTGACCATAAGTGCCACATAAACTTGTTTATCTTATACCTTTAAACGAGCAATTCTTGTATATATATATATTTATTTATAAATTTCTGTGGTCTCGAAAACGGCTCTAACGATTTCGCAGAAAATTTGTATATGGGGGTTTTCGGGGGTAAACAATCGATCTGGATTAGTTTTATGTTTGGGAAAACGCGTGTTTTCGAGTTTTCATGCGTTTTTCTTTCCACGCAGAATATGGTCGCTAATTTCGTCGCGCCGACCACCTTGTTTTTAGCTCAGCGGTTTAGGATACCGACCGCTAAAAAGAGTGTTACGGGTTCAAATCCCACTCGGTGACTTACTTTTGTTTTTTTTATGTTCGAATTAATATAATTTTTTTTATATTGTATTGTTTTTAGACAAGTTTAAAAAAATGTAGTTAGTGTTTGAGATGTAACCGAGCAAAGCTCGGCCGCCCAGGTACTTTATATATATTTAAGTTTATTGCACACAATCTTATGATGGATTGATTACAACGGGTCAAACTTAATGCTAATGCATTATCTACCAGTTTGCCTTTGGGACATGTTCTTTTAAAGAGCTTGTCCTTGATTCGAAATGCACTGAAACTTTGATCCTAGTTGTTATTATACTAGCCGAAGCCCGCGACTTCGTTTTCGTGGACTTTATGACTCCGGAAAATGCTTATCAGGCTGAACAACTTTTTTCTAAGGCGTCATTTTTATATTTCTTATAGTTAAGCTGGACCATTGTTGTTCTGCATCAGGTGTTCCATTTTCCAAAATCAATTATACCCTATATGTTGCCCAGGCTTATCAGCTATATAGCGAAATAAGCGGCCAAGTGCGAGTCGGACTCGCCCATGAAGGGTTCCGTAGTAGTATTTTTTTTTAATTTTTTTATTTGAGTTCATTGAATGAAAGGTAAATTGCAGTTTATGACATATTAAAAAAAAACTTCTTACTAGATCTTGTTCAAACCAATTTTCGCTGGTAGTTTTCATGGTAATGAACATCATATATTTTTTTTAGTTTTATCATTCTCTTATTTTAGAAGTTACGGGGGGGGGACACACTTTTTTCCACTTTGGAAGTGTCTCTCGCGCAAAGTATTCGGTTTAGAATAAAATGATATTAGAAACCTCAATATCATTTCTGAAGACCTATCCATAGATACCCCACACGTATGGGTTTGATGAAAAATATTTTTTTTAGTTTCAGTTCTAAGTATGGGGAACCCACAAAATTTATTGTTTTTTTTCTATTTTTGTGTCAAAACCTTAATGCGGTTCACATAATACATCTACTTACCAAATTTCAACAGTATAGGTCTTATAGTTTCGGAAAAAAGTGGCTGTGACATACGGACGGACAGACAGACAGACAGACATGACGAATCTATAAGGGTTCCGTTTTTGCCATTTGGCTACGGAACCCTAAAAAGTTTCATTTGAATCCGTCCAGTATTTCAAAAAATTTCCGTGAAAGAATTAAAAAAAGTGTGTCTTAGCCTTTATATGTCAAATTCTTCCTCTATTGCTATGCCTCCATCGCTATATATATATATTCAATGTACAGACACACATTTTTTTATTGTTTTATTATACGTATAGATATAGATGACATTCGTCAAGCTTTGTCAGAAGCCTATGAAAAACCTGACACCATTGGCCACTCACACACACGAAAATAAACGTATGAATATAATCTACAGTTAACACTTTACAAAATTAAACCTATAAACGTATGCGTTAATGATAAATTTAATAACTTTAATAATGCCATAATGGCGGCTAATGCGGGATTAGCATACATTTATACCGTTATAAGCAGAGATCGGATATTCCAGTGCATATTTACTTAAATTTCGAGGTAGTACGTAACATAGAGTGAGTAAATAAATAAATAATAAAATAAATAAATATATAAGGACAAATTACACTGATTGAGCTAGCCCCAAAGTAAGTTCGAGACTTGTGTTATGGGATACTAGCTCAACGATGCTATATTTTATAACAAATACATATATAGATAAACATCCAAGACCCAGGACAAATTGAAAAAGGCCATTTTCGAACTTGCCCTGACCGGGAATCGAACCCGGAATCTCTGGGTGGCGGACTAGCATGGTGACCACTACGCCACACATCTAAAAACTTACTTATTGGATTTTACAGAAATAATAAACAGTCAGGTACAAATTATTGATTTAAAGAATATTATTCCTAGTTTAGAGTAAGTTAAGTACTAACATACATACATACATACTATCACGTCTTTATCCCTAATGGGGCAGACAGAGCATTTTGAGTCTTGCGGCTCTAAGCAGATAGAGCCCAGGGCTACAAGACTCAAAGGCCACTTTTAGCTTGATGTGGGCAAGAAGGTGGATGAAGGAATCAAAATAGTGATGGGTAGCTAGCCGCATCGCCTGTAAACATGATTCGATTTTTTGCCCTTTCCCTCGATCGGCTCTTACGATCTGCCCGGGAAGAGAAGCAGCTGGTACATTCTAAGTTTTTTCTTTTCTCCCAGACCAGCATGGAAGAAAATGTTAAGTACTAAAATTGTGTCAAATTGAAATATTCCTCAAATCAACAAGACTATTTATTTTATTTTATTGGTTCATGTACACTTGAAAAATTTACAAATAAAACCTTATGAAAGTAAACATAGTACATAGGTGCTACTTATTTCTAAAGAAATTTCTTCCAGCAGACCCGAGAGGAAATGGGAAGAAAGAGGTAATTGGCGTGTACAATAAATACTTAACTTACCTATACAAAATACATACATAAATATTTAAAAAAATAAACATACCTACATAAAATAAACATACGTAAAATAAACTTACATAAATACTTATATATACATATTTACATATACACTTAATAAATACATACGATAATATGTCTAAAAATGATGATCAGGATGATAAAGACAGATAGTAATCTTTTACTCGTTTTTTAAAAGTCGTTATGGTCCTAGAATCACGGACTTTCGGTGGTAGCTGATTCCATAGCCTAACTGCTTGCACGGACTATTTAATATTTCTGAAAAATCTAATATTTTTAAATCATGGTATCAAAAAAATATATTTTAGAGGTGGTATTACCACTCTATGTAACGTATTCCCTATAAGTTTAGGTAAATACATACATACATACATACTATCACGTCTTTATCCCTAATGGGGCAGACAGAGCATTTTGGGTCTTGCGGTTCTATGCAGAGCCCAGGGCCGCAAGACCCAAAAGCCACTTTTAGCGTATCTTCCAGTTTACCAAAAAAGTAAAGCGTTATGGTGGGCGAGAAGATGGAAAAGCAATCAATACAGTGATGGGTAGCTAGCTGCATCGCCTGTTAACATGATTCGCGTTTTTGCCCAATTTTTTGGTAAATATGCACTGGAATATCCGATCTCTGGTTATAACGTTAAAACCTGCTGTGGGTTTGCTGTAAGGTGAGGTACACTCGGGCCCAGGGCAGTCAGATATTAGGGGCGGCCAATCTTACATTTATACAACGTTTATTCGAGGTATCCCGTGACCAAAGGGCTGGTAACTATCTGGCTCAAAGAATCAGCATTGCCATACTACGTGGCAATGCTGCCAGCCTTTTGGCCACGTTGCCGAGGGGTAATATTTTATATTGTTATATATAGCTTGAGACTCGGGGAAGGACATACTTTTTATCCCGGAATTCCCACGGGGAGCGAAGCCCGCGGGTACAGATAGTTGACCGAGCGAGCGAAGCGTCTCAGTTTCGAGATTAGCCAAAAATTCTTTTGTCCGTCTGTCTGTCTGTCTGTTCTCGCCTACAGGTCGCATTTCTTAACCGATTCTCATGAAATTTTGTAAGCAGGTTCAGCAACTAAATAGAATTTTTTTGTCGAGCCATTTTTTCGAAAATTTTCAACATGGCGGATATATGGGGGTTTAAAATTTTAAAACTGTCATACATCCGCCATTTCAAAATATTTTAAAAAATGTCACTAGACTTTTTTGTTGCCATTATAAAAGCGCATCTTTTTTAATTGAACAACTTTTTTGTCTGAACAACTTTTTTATACGTTATCCTTGAACGGGTTTAGGGTGACTCGCGAAGTAGCCGACTGAGCCATGCGTGACGGATATATAATACAAATCTTCTTACAAAATATACTGAAATTATTTAAGGGTGACTTCAGTCTGGGTTACTGAACAACTTTCTTAAAAATGCATATCCCCCATGGGAATCAGACCCACGACTTTTGAATAAAATAATATCCGTCTTCTTCTTATATTTAAGAGCTGGGCTCTTGTCGGTGGAGTGCTTTCCATGTCTCTCTTCCTTCCGCTAAGTTCTTAACCTCTTTATTTTATCCGTATCCGACTTCAAATATAAATGCACTAAAAAGCAATATATAAATAATAATCGCGAGGTCTAAGTTCGTGACGAACTACTAGTAATATATAATCTTGCATTAATGTTTTTGCTTTTCCTTTTCCAAAATAATAAGTAATCAAATCTTGCATCAATGTTTCTTTGGGTGTTTCGGGCCATTCTTTAAAACTTCTCTTATAAAATAACCCTCCGTAATTGAGCAATATACAAAACAACCCGCAGACCCCTAGGGACTCGCGCGTAGGGTCACCATGCGTTAGAATTTGGTCTACAGCCACAGAATTAATAATAGTATTACATACAGAACGGAAACTCGCACCGTCCCCCGCAATCTGGTGTCCCCGCAACCCTTCCCCCGTTATTGTGAGGTGTAAGCGGCAGTAAAACAGGGTTATTGGTAGTCGCACGTTGACATTACGCGAGTCACATAAGATTATTGAATTATAATGGTGAGAAACTGCGCACATTATCATTGTTTATCCACGGAAAACAATAAATAACGAAAATTTAAAGATTTCCAAGTGATAAAAACAGGTAAGCAAAGCAACAAATTCTGTGGTGGCGACCCTGATTGTTTAACTCACACATTTGACGTGTGCACGGATGTATCGTTTCGTTTGTAGTAGTACTAGGTATATATGCTGCTCCGTTTGTATGAAGTGCCATACCTGTGCTACAGCTTAATAAAGCGTCCAAACATTAACGGATTCCGTACGATTAAAAAAAATTGGTTACACAATATTTGTATGAATTCGCCGATACGGGTTGCGAGTAGGTGTTTGCAAAAATTATATCAATTATATTAGCAAAAGAGGTTTGCAAGGATCGTAGTAAATGGAAATGTATAGTCACTGTCTGCCCTATGGGAAACAGGCGTGAAAATATGTGTGTATGTACATCAGTTTCACGCTGCTCAGCAGGGACAGGAAGCGCTTTCCCTAACGTGGGTTTTTAGCGGCTAATTGATAGGCTTGAATATTTTTATTGGAATAAAAACCCCTATCGCTGGGTAACTCTTCCGATCGACTAACCGTATCATATGAAAAGCCTTTAAAAGGGTTTCCCTTTAAATAAGTTGTTAAAACATGCACGTTACGTTACCATTACAAAAACCATTTCTCGTAGGGTAACCCTATCTCATAGGCTAACCCTTTAAGAAGCGCTTTCCCTGGGGGGGGGGGAAAAACCGTTTCAAAAAAGCGGAAAAAAATACCCCTTCCTATGATTTGGTAAACGCTTAGCCTATCATAAGGATAGGGTTACCCTACAGGGGATACGGTAAGCTTTTCGCTGGATAAGCTTTTTACAGGCTAACATAAACGTGAGGGTAAGCCTATCGTAAGGATGACCACTTAAAGGGGTTTTAAAAATTAGCCGCTAATCCGGTCCCTGCTGCTCAGCCTCCCGACCCGTATTGTGCGATAGAGAGAGTTGCAAGTCCTGAAGGCTATTGCCTATTTTTCCTTCAGAAATATTGTTTCGGGCGATAAAGTTCCCACCCCCTAAACTTTAACGAAATGAGGCAATTTTGGTGTCATTCGATTTGGTACAGCTTAATTTTAGGCTGTAGTGTTTCTTTTTTTAGTAATTCGGTTTAGTTTAACTTAAATAAATTAAAACGCTCGAGGTATTTTTTAATAAAAGATATGGAATTGAGATGCTACTAACTTTTGTCGTAACCAATATTTCTTTAAAATAAAGACGTACGGCCCTACATATCTAATATATCAACAATATTATAAAAAAAAAATAACAAAATTGGCCTATGTTTAAAGTAGGACACAGGACATTATCGCTTTTTGTATGGAAATTTGCAGCTACACAATCCTCTTAACGAGTAACGTAACATGGCTGGCCCTTTATGTATTCTTGCTAACTTTCACACTCCATGTGGTGACCCTACACAGCCATGGGAAATAAAACTTTTTTCAATTGTTGCTGGGAAGACATGGAAAAGTTTCTGTTTGAGGCCTAAAGTATATTTCATTTTAATGTTCATAAATTTATCTTTTGTAAGTAGGTAAGTTACTTATATGGTTGAATTTTTGCTTGCCTCAATGGTCTAGAGGTCACAGCGTTCGCCTTGTGATCCGGAGGCCATGGGTTCGAATCAAGCATTTGTGAAAAGTTGATTCCAGTCTGGTTAGGATATTTCAGGCTTGAATCAATCTGGAAAGAAAGATGATTTCGTGTTTCGGAAGTATAAACTGTGTATAAACTGTCCCGAACGCCATCTAGCGTTTACTAGAAAACCTATCCAAGCATTAGTTCTGATCTACCCTTTGTGTTGCGGAGGTCAGACGGCAGTCACTCTGTGTAAAACCAGTAACCTCGTCAGATCTCCTTGGTTAGTTAGCGGACCCCGGGCTGTGAAGCGTTACCGCTGAGGATGCAACCGGGAATACGGGAGGACGATGATAAAGATGATGGTTGACTTTTTTCCTTAAATTGTTGAGAAAGTTCAGTCCTACAGTAACAATTTGCATAAAAAGATTCTTTTTTTCAATGAGTTTATTTGTCTCGCAAATTAAAAAAATCCCTACGACACCATCTAGTGATGAGTGGTGGAACTTCTACATAATGCAACCAAGTGTAATTGATATCCGTAGCGCCATCTAGTATTTGCCAGATAAACTAAAAAAAACCGATTCAAGCATTAATCCTCAATAACTTAGGTCACAGCACACTTATCAACTCGTAAACGGAACGTAATCGTATCAACTCGAGCAGCTCAGTATTCTTTGTATGAAACTTCCTACTGCAACGCACACTATTCGGATTCGTAACGTAAACGCCTCGCCTCGGGACCAGCTCACGAACCGCTTTGCTGGTCGCTCAACTAGCGGTCCCCGCGCTTGCGGCTCGTCGTCCGCGCGCTTACGCCTCTCCGTATGCGAGCTGACGTCTCTCCGTTTCCTCACACCCGCGTTTTATTTATTTGTAGATAAACAAAAATTGATGGCTATGATTGCCAACTCGCGTATTGTAAACCGAGACATAACCATGCGCTACACTTTACCTTTAAAATGATCTAGTGCCAGCCAGACCAGAACGGCCGGCGAGCGGTAAGCGCGGCGTCGCCCAGCCATAGTCGAGTCGACGTACCGAAGCTGAGCCTGTTTGGTTACGTGCCTACGTCAGGTTGACGCCTGGTTGACCGCGCGGCGAAAGGCGATACGTTGTCGATCCCTTTCCGAGTTGATAAGTGTGCTGTGACCTTAACGGTTCACAGATTTGTATCATACCACAGAGTACTATATACTAGCGTAAATCAAACATAGCTAACCCCGCAAGGGAACTTTGCTTTCACGTAAAAAAAACAGCATCGAAGTCGGTCCATCCTTTTGAAAGCTACAATGACACAGACATACATTAGCGTCATGCTTACCCATCGCCAAAACATAAATATTTCTCTTCCTTGTCACTAGATCAAAACATAAAAATCTTTTAATACTATTATTTAAATAAAGTAGTAATCTAATTAATTAAATATGACTTATATGACATGCAATAAATAATTTTGAAGTATATTCAACACTTCCTTTGTCACTTTCTTGCTAGTCGTGTGTGCTGCCATCTCTGTGTGCCTACCCCGCAACTCCAGTTTTGCCTACTTACCTTGAATAGTTTCTATATAGCGTTGGGTGTCTGTTACGTTAGTAATAGGGGTGACGACACGGTCCGAAAAGTATGATTGTAATTAGTCCGTCTTTTAGATTATCCAAAAATAATGGACCCGTATTTTTCAGTTTACCAAAAAAGTAAAAAATCACAAAGATACGGAGCGTCAAAGTACCGGAGTGGGGGCTTGTGACGTCACACTTAAGTTAAAATCGTGCTTAAGTGTGACGTCACGCGAAATTTCAATGCGCTGTACTTTGTTATTTTTGGTTTCCCAGAATAAAGAAAAAATACGTGTACAATATTTTTTAGTAATCTAACCGATGGACCAAAAATATTTTTTCTATTCGTCATGCCTACTTTGTTTTATCACCCCAAACGAAATTTATACTAAAATTATCATAAGAAGGCAGTCAGCCATCTTGTATTATTAAATTTAATATGTGATGACACAGTCCCGCGGCGGTCTCGCGGGAAGAGAGTAATATCGGAGATGGCAGTGACGACCTATTAAAAATGTATCAGCTTATAAACATCAATGAGACCACTCCAACCCAGCCAGCGAGGAGAGTGTAGGCCAAAGTCTTCTGGCTGCTCTAGCCAAGTATGACTCTGGTAGCCCACTCTACTCCACTGCAGGAGCAGTGGAGACAAAAAGATCTGGTGATGAAGACAATATTATGTGTTATATTCATAAAGTACCTGGGTGACCGAGCTTTGCTCGGTTACATCTCAAACATTAACAAAAAATTTTTAAACTTGTCTAAAAACAATGCAAAATAAAAAAATAAATATATAAACTTAAACATAAAAAAACAAAAGTAAGTCACCGAGTGGGATTCGAACCCGTAACACTCTTTCTAGCGGTCGGTATCCTTAACCGCTGAGCTAAAAACAAGGCGGTCGGCGTGACGAAATTAGCAACCATATTCTGCGTGGAAAGAAAAACGCATGAAAACTCGAAAACACGCGTTTTCCCAAACATAAAACTAATCTAGATCGATTGTTTACCCCCGAAAACCCCCGTATACAAATTTTGACCGAATTTGTTAACGCCGTTTTTGAGATCACAGAAATGTATAAATATATATATATATATATATAAATATACAAGAATTGCTCGTTTAAAGGTATAAGATATATCTGCTTTATCTCAAGGAAATTAATTTAGTTTCCCGTGACCAGAAGGCTAGCCTATATCTAGGTCAATAAGCATTGCCATTCTACGTGGTAATGCAGCCAGCCTTCTGGGCGCGTTACCGCAGGGCAAACAATTACCGAACCTTTTTTAGGGTTCCGTAGTAAACAAGGAATATATAGTTTCGCCATGTCTATTTGCCTGTCCTTCCGCGGTTTTACTCAGAGACTTTATGTACTAGAAAGCTGTTATTTGGTATGAATCTGTATTAAATATGCTGAGAAGTGGTACAATAAAACCTTGCCACAATTTTTTTTTCGGCGTAGCCCCATACGGATACGGTAGGAGTAATTTTTTTTTCTTGACTAACCCATCTTGTGGCGTATCGTTACAATATGGAATTGATTTAGTCTGGTGTTACAAATGCTCGATGCTTTATCTCTCATAATACTCATAACTGATTCTGGGTTCCAGTTTTTATGAATTACTCAGTAGTCTGCTCCATACTTCAATTTAACTCAATGTTGTAAAAAAATAGGTACGCAATGTGAGGTATTATTGAATTGACAAATGACATGAATATTGCGGTTGCGGAGAAATGTGGCAAGCCGGCATTGTACTCGACAATTGTCTAAATTGTTCTTATTTTCGGACTTCCAAAAAAGGAGGAGGTTAACGATTCAGTACCTGGGCGACTGAGCTTTGCTGTCTAAAAACAATACAAAATAAAAAATATATATAAAGTTGAACATAAAAAAAAACAAAATAAATTCACCGAGTAGGATTCGAACCCGTAACACTCTTTCTAGCGGTCCGCATCTTAAACCGCTGAGCCAAACGGATAGCGGCCGGCGCGACGAAATTAGCGACCATATTCTGCGTGAAAACACGCGTTTTCCCAAACATAAGACTAATCTAAATCGATTGTTTACCCCCGAAAACCCCTATATACCAATTTTCTGCGAAATCGTTAGAGCCGTTTTCGAGATCACAGAAATTTACTTATAAATAAATATACAAGAATTGCTCGTTTAAAGGTATAAGATATGTTCGATCGAATTCGATCTTTTTTTATGTATGTTCACCTTCATACATACATACAGATGTTCATACGAGATGCGTCGACGGATTTGAAAAAATATTTTTTTGTTCGGAAGGCTATCTTGTATCTGCTGGACAAAAGCCTACCAAGGATTTCCAAAACGATTGATTTATATTTGTATTTCTACCACACGAAAATTGGTTCAAAATGATGAACTGTAATGTGAACTTTAAATCTTTGCAACTAATAAAAAATAACATTATATAAATACTAGCTTTTCGGGCGCTGCGCGGGCTGCAAGCAGCCCGCGGTTTTTCGTGCGGCTGTTGAGGTTGCCTTAATAACATGTCCAGTTGAGAAAATGGGTAAAAACTGAAGTCAGTAAAGGAAACATCATAATATGTGTGGCCATCTTGGATCCAAAATCTGATTCCAGTTCCGAGTTTCACGGGGTGCTTTACCCCCATGTACAAATTTGCAGACCCCTACAAAGTCCCAGTAAGACGTTATGAACGAAATAAGTTAAATTTTCTGAAATCCAGACGCCATCTTGGATTCCAAAAAAAATATTAAATTTGGATTTTCGGGCTCAAACTACACATAGATATCGATTTTCAGCCAAATCGCAAGCAGTTGACTATTGGCGGCCATCTTGGATTTTCAAAAATTAAAAAAATTTGACTGCGCTTGGGGAAGTGGCTCGGGCTTCGCCCTCGCCCACACCACTCGGCCTCCGGCCTCGTGAAAATTACTTCCGGGGGAGGGAGGGGGAAGGGGGGGGGCTGTGAGAGTGGCTCGGGCTTCGCCCTCGCCCGTAGCTCGCCCTGCGGGCTCGCATCACTCGGCCTCCGGCCTCGTGAAAATTACTTAGGGGGGGGATCCAAGAGGAAGGGGGGAGTGGCTCGGGCTTCGCCCTCGCCCGCAGCTCGGCCTGCGGCCTCGCGGGGTAGGCCTTTGCTTTTGGCCTCTGGCTGCGCCTAGTTACTTGGAGTGGCCGTTTGTATGAAATTTGTATAGAGAAAAATTGTGCATGTATGGCTGCCATCTTGGATTTTGAAAAAAATAAAAAAACAAATGACTCTCGTCAAATTGCTTACAACCCCCTACATTTTGGAAAAAAAATCACGCCCCTAACCCCAACCGTTTTCGCAGGCCGTACCCCTTCCACATCAGGTTTCTGCAGATCTTCAAATGTCAGATTTTTCTGGTACTCACTGGAGCACCCTCTATACGACCGCACATCAACCTAAACCCCACCAACCCGGCAACAGGGTAAACAACTCTGTCAGTGAGTCAGTGGTAATGTAGGTTTATATATTATTTATCATAAAATATATTATTGTTGAGTTCATTTACCGTTTCCGGTTTCCGGCAGAAATAGGGCTACTCCAAGTCCTCCCGTGGATGTCGTAGAAGGCGGCTTAGGAAATACAAGCTAAACAAAGCTTATAAACATCAATGAGACCTCTCCAACCCGTCTGAACAGCGAGGAGAGTGTAGGCCAAGTCCTCTGGCTGCTCTGGCCAAGTATGGCTCTGGTAGTACAGAGAGGGTCGTGCTCCTGCAGTGGAGACAAAAAGACCTGATGATGATGAAATTTATGTACATTTTTAAAACAGGTTATATTTTATATTGTCAAAACTATAGCTACATATCTACATACATATATTTAAGAAATCATTAATATAAACATTTGTAAATTAACAGGAATATTCCTAATATTTGCGTAAATAGTCCCCTAAATTTACATTAGGCTATTTTCCAACAAGTCAAATCAGCAACTTTTTTCTAAACGTCAAAACAAACAGTTTCTATGGGATTTTGTATGAAACACAGGCAGATGACGTCATAGATTTTTGGAGTCAAATAGCGCTCTAATTATCAGTTTTTCTACAATAATAAATTTAAAATAACGTTAAAATGGATATGTCTAAAGACAAGTGACATTATTTTGCGTCGCTTTATTTTGTTATTAGTACAAAATAATTTATTTTTGATTTAGGAAAATACCCATTTCTAGCAATATTCCCGGGAATGTTTACGGAAATATTTCCCAAAGTTTCCATAATTTCCGGGGACGGCACATCACTAGGTAGCTAGTTATGACTAAAGTAAATCCAATATATCCGCGGAAACGTCATTGGCACCGGAACCGGAAGCGGCGACCGGATATTGGTGGCGACCGGAAGTGGCTTCAGTCCGGTTGGTAATGATATCTTGCTTACTGTAATGCTGTAACTCGTTTTGGTATTTTTTATTTACATTTATTTGCTACTAGCTGTGCCCGTAGGCTTCGCTCCCTGTGAGAATTTCGGGATAAAAACTATCCTATGTCCTTCCCTGGGTATCAAACTATATTCATATCAATTTTCATGTAAATAGGTTCAGTGGTTGAAGCGTGAAGTTGTTACAAACAAATATACAAACTCACTTTCGCATTTATAATATTAGTAGGAAGTAGGAACATATAGATCGTCTAATTTATAATTTTACAAAACTAAAAACCATCTTCACCCCCAAACTACACAACCGATTTTGATAATATTTCTATAATATTACTTAATATTACGATTTTGATAATATTGTATGTGTATCTATATATGTATTTGTTATAAAATATAGTATCGTTGAGTTAGTATCCCATAACACAAGTTTCGAACTTACTTTGGGGCTAGCTCAATCAGTGTAATTTGTCCCTATATATTTATTTATTATTTATTTATTCTATGGGACCACCTGACAAGTGTACCTTTTCAAACAAAAGAAATATTTCCTAATCGGTCCACGCGTCTACGAATATTCGGTACATACACACAAAAAATAATTCGCGACGTATTGATAACCTTTTTTTTGAAGCTGGTTAAAAAGTGCTCGCCCCTTAGTTTTTTGATATACTTTTATTGGTATCTTTATAGGGTTCCGTACCCAAAGGGTAAAAACGGGACTCTTTACTAAGACTCCGCTGTCCGCCCGTCTGTCTTCAAGCTGTATCTATATAATAGCTATACTCCATTTGGTTAGGTATTTAAATAAATGTAAACAATCTTGACATGTCTTTTTATTGAAATATATACTTTATAAATCAATACCTTTGCAAATTACAAAGTAATTATGTATTTTTTAATGTACAACAATTACTCTGTTATTAGCAAAATAACTGATTTCAATAAAGAGACATGTCAAGATTGTTTACAATTTTTTTAGATACCTACCTAACCAAATGACAGACAGACAGTTGAAGTTTTTGGCGGGAAGTCAAGGGGTCCAGTTGGAGTTTGCTTTAAATTGTTTTGCAAATTGATTCTAGTGGACTTTATAATATGAAATTGGTGTAGTTTGGTGTTATAAATACTCATTCTCATGGACAACATGTGAAATGTTTAAAGTGGACAGTCATAGTGCGGTTGTAGTGATATTTATTTGCGGACTGCGGTGGGCGTCTTTGGGTGCCGTCCGCCTCTCAATCGGCTATGAAAACCAGTGGACTCGTATAGATTTGTCGCCAGAAGCTCTCGTGAAGCAATCAAAGGACCTATACCAACCTTTGATTGTATAGTTAAGGGTTTAGGATTAGGAATAAAGAAGAGATAAATAAAGATTGGCTCTAAAGGACTAGTATCCAGAGCCGTAAATTAATTTAAGAAAAAAAAAAAACAGACAGACAGTTTAAATGACATGTGACATTATTGGTATCGTTGTTTTCTCTTATCATCCTACTAATATTATAAACGCGAAAGTTTGTAAGTATGGATGTTTGTTTGTTACTCTTTCACGTACAAACTACTGAATGGATTTTAATGAAACTTTACAATAATATAGCTTATTCATCAGAATAGCACATAGGCTACAATTTATAAAGTCTCATTAAGACAACTGGTGATCATAGAGCTGGCAGCTATTTTGCTCAGCGTATACGTATAGACATTCAGCGGGGGAATGTTGCCAGTATTTTGGGTACATTGCCTCAATGTGGTGCGTTGGAAGAAATATTTTTTTATAACCTTTAAATTTTGAATATAGTATTGTTATTTTGATTAAATGAGTTAATATAAACTGTCTCTTTTTTTTTCTTTTCTTAATTATGGCGGTCAAACTTCGTTGAAGCGTATTTTGCCAGTGTCTAGTAATATCTCTTCTTTATTCCTAATCTTAAACCCTTAATTAACTATACAATCAAAGGTTGGTATAGGTGCTTTGTTTGATTGCTTCACGGAAGCTTCTGGCGACAAATCTATACGAGTCCACTGGTTTTCATAGCCGATTGAGTGGCGGACGGCGTCCAAAGACGCCCACCGCAGTCCGCAAATAAATATCACTACAACCGCACTATGACTGTCCACTTTAAACATTTCACATATTGTCCATGATAATAAGCATTTATAACACCAAACCACACCAATTTCATATTATAAAGTCCACTAGAATCAATTTGCAAAACAATTTAAAGCAAATTCCAACTGAACCCCTTGACTTCCCGCCAAAAACCTCAAACCGTCTCTTAATTATAAATATAGATTTTAATTTTTTAATTAAAAAGTTAAAATAAATTTAAAAGACGAGAAGACCCTATAGAGTTACTTTCAGGTACAATTTTACATAATTTAAAAAGCATTTTGAAATTTACAAAGATATTGTGTGATAATCCTGCGCAGACGAAGTCGCGGGCACCAGCTGGTTACGAAATCATTTCATGTTAACCCTGGTAACTATTCTATTAAGTTAGTAGGCCCATTTCGATCAAATTGTATTAGGTAGGGAGTTAGGGAGGTAGGGAGGAAGGGGGGAGGGTGGTGATTACAATATCAAATTTAATAGCTTGCTTTATTCCCTTGTTTACTAAATAGGGTAATTTGTATCGAGATCTTACCGTACTACTACTACGTAACTACCCGTAGCCCGCGACTTCGTCCGCGTAGACTTGCGTAAAGCATTTGTAACCGACTTCAAAAAAGAAAGAGGTTATCAATTAGTCTTCCAAATTATGAATTTTTTGTTTAAAAGGTATACTTGTCAGTTAGTTCCATAGAAATTTCATCAAAATCAGTTCAACAGTTTCGGGGTAAATTCAGTTTTAATTTTGAAAAAATACGAACAAATCAACGTGATTCTTCAAATCGATAGATGCATGGTATAATAAAACAAGGTATTCTCTTCCCGAGATGGAACTTGACTACGTCATGAAAGTGTTGCCACTGATTGTTTTTTTCAGTACATTTAAGGACTTTCTCAATTAGTTCATGAATATTAAATAAAATATTAAGTAACTTAGCTATTTACTATCTCGCGGTTCTCGCGTGATTCATCAATTCAATATTTTATAAATTGATACAATGGATTATTAATTCGAAATTGGTATATAAAGTTCAAAAATGCATTACGCTTGGCTAATTCAATTTTACACAGTGGCAACATATCAAACTGATGACGTAGCAAGTTCCACCTACGTCATCAGCTGTCACGGGAAGAGAATACCTTGTTTTATTGTACCATGGATAGACGTAACTTTTAACTGCAATTCATGTCGCATGTTCGCCCATTCTCTTAATCGGCTTTTACTATCTGCGGGAAGAGAAGCATCTGGTTCATTGATTTCACAGATTTTTCTTTTCTCCCAGACTAGTGTGGGAAAACTTGGCTTATTATTAGACAGACTGTAAATCAGTTATTCAGTAATTGTGCTTAATAAAGGTACAAGAAAAACATACTTACCTACCTAAGTGTCTCAGCACTTTGGCTTTTCAGTGGCGTTTGGGTCTTGCGGCCCTGGGCTCTGCATAGAACCGCAAGACCCAAAATGCTCTGTCTGCCCCGTTAGGGATAAAGACGTGATAGTATGTATGTACATGTGTCTCAGCACACTATGCCGAAGTTCAACCGCTGACGTTCAGCCAAAGCATGCCATAGCAACACACTACGCCGAACTTCCAATGCGTTTTGGCTGAATCGGAACTTCGGACTGGCTGAAATTCAGCCAGAACGCGTTCAATGTATTTTACATATACAGCAACAGACTATGCTGCAGCTGTTACGAAATGAAAAACGTGACCAGAAATTATTTAAATGTCTTTGTGTGATCTTTATAACTTTAATTTTTAATTATTAAAAACCAATTATACGGCGCTATCTCAAGGAAACTTATTGAAGTTTCCCGTGACCCAAAGGCTGGCCTATATCTAGGTCAGAAAATAAGCATTGCCATACAACGTGGCAATGCAGCCAGCCTCCTGGGCACGTTACCGCAGGGTAAACAATTACCGGGCCTTTTTTATTTGTAAATATTAGTTTGTAGTGTATTGTAGTGAGTAGTTTTATAATCTTTATTTTAGTTTTTAAGAAAATTTAATGTGTATATATAATGTCCTTTTTTATTAAGTACAAATATTTTAAGGGGTGAATCAGACCATCATTTTGAACAACTTTTCCCAATAAATGTATATCAAAATAGGAAAAAAAAATTTAGGTTTTCATAGAAATCGAAATAGTCACGTGATATCATTACTATGGAAAATGAAAATTATTTTTTCGTATTTCGATAAAAATTTACTGGGAAAAGTCGTTCAAAATTATGGACTGAATCACCCCTTAAAATATTTGTACTTAATAAAAAAGGACATTGTATAATTATGTTTCGTCGTAATAAAAGCATAAAGTGACAAAACCAACTTGTTTACAAACTGCATGACCGATTTTGATAAAAGTTTTATGGCACCACCTGACAAGCATAACTTTGCAAACAAAGGAAAACTTTCAAGTCGGTTCATAGATGTCTTCGAATAAATCGGAGAAAAAATCGTAACGAAACGATAAATTACTCCTTTTCGGAAGTTGGTAAAAAGGTACCTAAGAACATTCAACAATCTGCCTGATCACTTTATCAAAACTTATAGCCCCAATAAACCCCCGGCCTCTTATTTTTGAGGTCAATATAATTATGCGCCCCGGATCCTTCCATATTTTACATAATTTCAGAGGAAATAATGTTGTCAAAATCCATTACAAAGAGATTTTGGGGGTGAAGATGGAAGACTTTTCATATTTACGAGTTGCCAAACCCTCTTATTTAAATTAACAACTGCTTGTTAAACCTGGTTGTTGGCGATGTTGGCGATAATAAACTAGTTTTGTAATACTGCAGCACACACATACCTATACTTAGTTTATGTTAGGTTAAGTTTTTCTTGATGCAATAAATAATTTATCTATCTATTTATCTAGTTTAGTAAAATATGTTTTTTTTCCTTTCCTTCATTTCAATATTCACAATAAAAGAACGAAAGAATACATATTTTAACTTAAGTTTGTTATTTTTTAATAAAGGTACTTAGGTAAGTATCTAAGTAGATACTTAACTTATCAAGTTTCGCCGGGTTTTAGAAAAAAATATATAGGGACAAATCACACAGATTGAGTTGACCCCAAAATAAGTTCGAGACTTGTGTTAGGGGATACTAACTCAACGATACCAAATTACACATATTTTATAACAAATACATAGATATAAAGATCACTGTGTGGTTTCCAGCAGATTAGAATATGACTACTCCAAGTCTTTCCGTGGATGTCGTAGAAGGCGACTTAGGAAATACAAGCTAAACGAAGCTTATAAACATCAATGAGACCTCTCCAACCCGTCAGGCCAGCGTAAAGCCAAATCCTCTAGCTGCCCTGGCCAAGTATGGCTCTGGTAGTACAGAGAGGGTCGTGCTCATGCAGTGGAGACAAAAAAAAACTAAAAATGATGATAACATATACAGATAATCGAAGACCCATGTTAATTTAAAAAAGGATCATGGATATAGACGTGTAAGTATGTATGTATGTTTGTGTAGATTGTTGGCGATAATCAACTAGTTTTTATCTTTTATCTTTATCAATATCTGTTGTATAGTTCGGGGGAGAAGACGGTATTTAGTTTTGAAAAATTATATCAAACCCACGTAAGTTACGCGCCGAATATTTTGCAACGTGAAAAATGTAAATAAAAGCCCGAAAATTAGGATTAATGGAGGAAAATATGTTCTCGCGACGCAAACGATATTTTTATATTTTCTCCGTAATTTTAATAAACGCCCAAATCATATTTATATTAATCGTATTGCAAACAGTGTTTTATTTGAATAGCTTTGTGTGCATTAAATTAAATAGTTAATTTTTACCTCTGTTGATACAGAAGTAAAGTTTAAAAGAATCTTTTCTTTGTTACCTATATATCGATACTTATTTTTATTTTATATTTTTTATATAATTATTTTTTTTCCCGAATATTTTAGTTTTTATTTTATATTACGTAGACCTAAGTTTTTAGAAAATACTTGTAAACAATTTAGGAGAAATCCTTTCCTACCTATGTTTTTAGGGTTCCGTAGCCAAATGGCAAAAACGGAACCCTTATAGATTCGTCATGTCTGTCTGTCTGTCCGTCCGTATGTCACAGCCACTTTTTTCAGAAACTATAAGACCTATACTGTTGAAACTTGGTAAGTAGATGTATTATGTGAACCGCATTAAGGTTTTGACACAAAAATAGAAAAAAAAACAATAAATTTTGGGGGTTCCCCATACTTAGAACTGAAACTCAAAAATTTATTTTTCATCAAACCCATACATGTGGGGTATCTATGGATAGGTCTTCAAAAATGATATTGAGGTTTCTAATATCATTTTTTTCTAAACCGAATACTTTGCGCGGGAGACACTTCCAAAGTGGAAAAAAGTGTGTCCCCCCCCCCGTAACTTCTAAAATAAGGGAATTATAAAACTAAAAAAAATACATGATGTTCATTACCATAAAAACTACCAGCGAAAATTGATTTGAACGATATCTAGTAAGTAGTTTTTTTTTTAATACGTCATAAATCATAAACGGCAATTTACCTTTCATTCAATCAACTCAAATATAAAAATTTAAAAAAAACATACTACAAGACTTTTATATTATGTTATTTGCTACTACGGAACCCTTCATGGGCGAGTCCGACTCGCACTTGGCCGCTTATTTTTAAACCAACAGGTTTATAAACATTTTTGTTAATTAATTATTAAGTAGGTATTATTTATTATTCCACGTATTCGGACTCCCATGCTGGTCTGGGAGAAATAAAAAAAACTTAGAATGTACCAGCTGCTTCTCTTCCCACGCAGATCGTAAAAGCCGATCGAGGGAATGGGCAAAAATGCAAATCATGTTAACAGGCGATGCGGCTAGCAACCCATCACTGTATTGATTGCTTTTCCATCTTCTCGCCCACCATGACGCTAAAAGTGGCTTTTGGGTCTTGCGGCCCTGGGCTCTGCATAGAACCGCAAGACCCAAAATGCTCTGTCTGCCCCATTAGGGATAAAGACGTGATAGTATGTATGTATGTATGTATTCGGATTCGTAATCGCATGCAGCGACTTAATTTTTTATATATTTTGATGTTATTCACAGTATTTATACCTAGTTTATTTTTTTTATTAAAAGTCATATTTAGTTGAATCGTAGTTTAGTATAGTTTATTTAAGTTTATGAAAAATTATAAAATAAACAAGTATTCGAACATCGTTTTCAGGTTAAAAGTGCTCAAAATTGTGTTCAAATAAACTTCAACAGTGAATCAAGTGTAATAAATTGTATGTCTCATAACTAAAATCAGTGTCAAACCGAAACCAATACAGTGTCCAGAGTCAGAGTTAACAACTAGACTAAAACTAAATCAAACTAGTGTGCTCCTACGCGAGGTGTTGTGAGCTCTTTCTGCGGAGCCGTTTGAGTCATGAGTATAATGGGTGAGTGTTTAGTTAGTTATTCCTTGTAATTAGCTTGTATGTAGAGAACTTAGTGATCAAGAGGAAGCGATATTTTTGTGGTAATTATTAACATTGATATTATGTTTACCCTTTATATTCAAGGGTCTTTTTAAAAAAAAACAAAGATTTTTACATAGGATTTGTGTGGTACCCCGGTCCTTTTAGAGGCTTGCGTGGGGATACAGATCCAAGACGTAAAAGCCCTTTAGAAAAGTTGATGTTATATGGCGCTCCCGCCAAAAACCATTCCTGGATATACCATTGAAAGGTGTACCCTTGAATAGGTTTCGGCAGGGCCAAAATGTATTGCAAGAAAAAGGGAAAGATCCATGCTTTAAGATTATTATTAAAATATAAAAATCTTTTATTACTATTATTAAAATAAAGTAATAGGTACTCTAATTAAATAAATATGACTTATATGAATTACCTCTCCAGCCCGTCTAGCCAGCGAGGAGAGTGTGGGCCAAATCCTCTGGCTGCTCTGGCCAAATATAGCTCTAGTAAGTACAGAGAAGGTCGTGCTTCTGCAGTGGAGACTAAAAAGACCTGATGATGATAATATATCAAATGCAATAAATATTTTTTAATTATGTTTTACACTTTCTTTGTCACTTTTTTGCTAGTCGTGTGTGCTGCCATCTTTTTGAGGCTACCCCGCAACTATTAGTTTTGCCTGCTTGCCTCCTATAGTTTCTAGGGCGTTGGGTATCTGTTACATTAGTAATTATATTATCTTTGCGTGTACCTTTACACGCTACCTTCTATGACTATGAAATCACCCGCTACCTTATAATCCGCGACTTAGCAGCGTTGTTTGACCGCCACTAAGCTGGTCCGCAGATTTGGTCGACTTACTCGGTCCGCAACGGTCCGGGCTGGTTTTTGCCGGACCAAGTTTGCGTCTTGAGATTTTGTGCAAATTTCTGGTTTTTCACGGTCTTATATCATATAAGTATTTACGTAGATATGTACTAGTTGTATATAATGAAGTTTTAAGGAAAACTATCAGAGATAAGTAGAGTTTACAAAAAAGTTAAAGGCGACCAACGTAAAAAATGTACTCGGAAAAGGAAATTTCATACAAATTCAAAATTAATTTTTAGACATTTTTAATGGCGTGAACTCAAAGTTGGCATTCGCAACTATAGAACCATACAGTGCGCGGTTCCCGACACGCCCTTGGCCAGCTATTTATTTATGCTACGGAACACTTTGTGCGAGTCCAGCTCGCACTTGGCCAGTTATTTTCAAATATTCAGTAGCCCATCTGCTGCAACTTTCCGTACATTTTACAAGTTGAATTCGCCAAAAAACCCAAATAACGTACGTCATCGAGTTTGCCCAAACGGACTAGCAAATGGCTGTCACGAGTGTTTGAACACCCCTGTATACCGTAGGTAGCACACCGCGCTTACAAGCAAATTGCATTCCGAACATGTCTATATTTACATGTTCTTTGATCGACGACCTCCGCGGCGTAGTAATCACCATCCTAGTCTGCCACACAGAGGTACCGGATTCGATCCCCGGTCAGAACAAGCGTATACACATATACCTATAGATAAACAACCAAGACTCAGGACAATTTGAAAAAGGCCATTTTCCAACTTGCCCTGACCGGGGATCGAACCCGGAACCTCTGGGTGGCGGACTAGTATGGTGATCACTACGCCACGGAGGTTGTCAAATATCTAGCACAAAATGATATAGTCGCGTAATCCTAATATAAAAGTCGAATAAAAGCTTTTTTGTGTTTGTTAACCTGTTTAGTCCCATTGTTGGGCAAAGGATGAGAGATAAGTGGAAGAGGATGGACGAAACCTTTGGAGAAAACAGGAATAAAAGCCTAAAAAATGGAATTTTCGAAATATTAGGATATATGACCTAAACTAACAAACAAACACGGCAAGACAAATAAAAGCTTGTAAAAACATGAGGCAATGAAAACAGAATTATTTGACGGCTGGCGCGCGCCCGTCGCTCAATATGGCGGCGGCTTCGCAAATATTTCTCGAACGTTCCATTGTTTCCTGGAGGAAGGCACAAAATTGCTTTTTAGGGCTCCGCACTTAAAATGTTGATACCCACGGGATTCTTACATACATACATACATATATATGTTCACGCGGTCACGCCTGTTTCCTATGGAGGTAGGCAGAGATTCTATACCATAAAGTTTTTGACAAAGACCTACCCTTTATTCATAAAAAGTTACAAATGATTACTAAATTGTTATGTCTTGTTCTTATTTTGTTATGTTACGAAAAGAGGAAAAAGGACAAAACGTGTTTTAACTAAAATAGGTTAAGCAAACGCTTGTTATTTTTTTATGAATAAGAGGGTTAGAAATTTGTTACATTAATGTTTTATTTTTATTTAGTTAAATAATGATTGTGTCCTGTATTTATTCATTTTGTTCAAATAAAACTGTTTTCAAAATATTATGATCAAATCAAATCTGACCTAAACTAACAAACAAACACGGCAAGTCAAATATAAGCTCGTAAAAACATGAGGCAATGAAAACAGAATTATTTGACGGCTGGCGCGCGCCCGTCGCTCAATATGGCGGCGGCTTCGCAAATATTTCTCGAATGTTCTATTGTTTCCTGGAGGAAGGCACAAAATTGCTTTTTAGGGCTCCGCACTTAAAATGTCGATGCCCACGGGATTCTTATATACATACATACATATTTTCATGCCTGTTTCCCATTGGGGTAGGCAGAGATTTTATACCATAATTTTTTTTTAATAGACCTGCACCCTTTTTTCGTATTAATTACAAACGATTGTTAAACCTATTTTAGTAAAAATATTTTTTGTCTCGTTCTTTTTTTGTCAGAAAGAGAGTAAAAATAAAACATGTTTCAACTAAAATAGGTTTAGCAAACGGTTGTATATTCTTATGAACACGAGGGGCTTTTTTTACATTTGTGGTTCTGTATATGTACACACACATACTATCACGTCTTTATTTAGTTCAGATTTTTTTATGCTCCCATGCTGGTCTGGGAGAAATAAAAAAACTTAGAATGTACCAGCTGCTTCTCTTCCCACGCAGATCGTAAAAGCCGATCGAGGGAATGGGCAAAAATGCAAATCATGTTATCAGGCGATGCGGCTAGCAACCCATCACTATATTGATTGCTTTTCCATCTTCTCGCCCACCATGACGCTAAAAGTGGCTTTTGGGTCTTGCGGCCCTGGGCTCTGCATAGAACCGCAAGACCCAAAATGCTCTGTCTGCCCCATTAGGGATAAAGACGTGATAGTATGTATGTATGTAGATTTTTTCCACTACGGCGTAGTAGCGCACCAAAACAAATATGGCGTTAACAACGCAAACATCTGTGAATTCACACATCTCATCAAAATTCATTTTTCTATTATTTCTCTATATTGTATTAGTAAAAAGTAGTCAGTAATATGTAACTGCCTCCGTGCTGTAATGGATAGAGCGTTCGGCTCATACCCGGAGGTCGCGGGTTCGATTCCCGGCGGGGGCAACGACTTTGCGTTGTTGTCCTAGTTTGGTAAGGACATTGTAGGCTGATCACCTGATTGTCTGATAAGTAAGATGATCCGTGCTTCGGAGGGCACGTTAAGCCGTCGGTCCCGGTCACTGTCTTTGACATTGGTCGTTACCTAAAAACCATGTCAGAGGCCTTTAAGGCGGTTTAAAAACTCTGACACTAGTGCTAGTCACTAACACACACGATTAGAAGAGTAATATGTAAATTGTAAATCCTATTAACATATCACAAATTCATTAATATTCAATTAATTAAACTAAATGACTAAGTTTAAGTACTTACTACTCAGCCATCTTGTTAAACGTTGCGTTCAATGACTTGGCTAGTCGATATTCAGCCATTTAATTTGATGCCTGCTTTTACAGAACGGTGAAATAGATGAGGTATTGATGAGTTTAGATGAAGCAAAAGAGGTTTGTCAGGATCGTAGCAAGTGGAGGTCCATAGTCTCTGCCTACCCCTGCGGGAAACAGGCGTGATATTATGTAAGTATGTATGTATGTTTACAGAACGGGCTAGGCGTTCAGTTGGCTGGCTAATTTAACCAGATGGCAGCGAAATATTCATACCAAATATCATCTAAATGGGTTCAGTGGTTGAAGCGTGGAGAGGTAAAGAAGGTAGAGTATGAAAAGTATCCAATGCATTTAACTAAACAACAGCACTTATTATTAGCGCTTCCGATCGATCGTTTTGGAAATCCTTGGGGGAGGCCTATGTCCAGCAGTGGACTTCCTGTGGCTGATATGATGAAACAACAGCGAGAACCGTGATGTGACAGTCGACCACAAATACAACTTTGCGGTTAACTTAGTCCGCATGTTAGCACTGCAAATAACAAGTTAACTAACTGTGTACTTAGGACTAGGATCTTTACTACAAAAGCGACACGTACGTAGTCACGTACCCGCGTTGCTGTGACAAGCAACATTGAGAGTTACGAAATGATGATAAAGTCTAATTTTGTTTGACAATGAAATAGAACGACAGTATTAGTCGGCGGTTGTGTCATTATATTAACGAACTAGCCGAAGCCCGCGACTTCGTTCGCGTGGACTTTATGTCTCTGGAAAATGCTCATCAGGCTGAACAACTTTTACTAAGGCGGCATTTTTATATCTCTTATAGTTTAGCTGGACCATTATGGTTCTGCATCAGGCGTTCCATTTTCCAAAATCTTTATACCTTATATTATGTTGCCCAGGCTTAATAGCTATATAACAAAAAAAGTTTCATTCGAATCCGTCCAGTATTTCCGGAGATTAGCGTGTACAAACAGACAAACAGACAAACAGACATACAGACAAACAGACAGAATTTTTTTTTAAATCTTACTCTATTACTACGTCTCCATCGCCCCCAATATTTTGTTTTGGAAATATATTTGATGTACACACTTTTTTACTGTTTTATTATATGTATAGATGTAGCAGCTGCTTCTCTTCCTGCGCAGATCATTGGCTGAGTCTCCGTCGGTCAAAAGGCTGACTTAAAATGCTTAAACCTAAGATGTTGTAGTAATGCACTACTCAAACGCTGCGCTTATGAGGCGTGCATATTGGAATCAGAATAGTGCTAGGTTCTAGAAAGTCACATCGCCTGTTTACTAGATACGTATTTTCGCCCATTCTCTTGATCGGCTTTTACAATCTGAGCGGAAAGAGAAACATTTGGTACATTCTTCGTTTTTCCCTAACTCCCAGACGAGCATAAAGAAGATTTTTAGGGTTCCATCCCCCAAGGGTAAAAATGGGACACTATTGCTAAGACTCCACTGTCCGTCTGTCTGTCTGTCACCAGTCTGGAATTAGACAGTGACCGTGACAGGTAGGTACATACTTTTTAATTTACGTTCCGTTCCTTCGCGATTCTTTACCGGTTTCAAATCAATGAGTTTTGGTTATCCGTTATTCATATTTTCTGCGTGAAATGAAAACTATCAAATGATTTTTACTGTAATCTGTGCTTTTTTGTCTATAAGTTTAGGTGAACTTCGTTTTCGTAAACGTGATCAAAAATTTGCTCCGAATTGACGGTGAAATTCATTTGAAGTTGATCGAGATCAAGTCAAATATTTGAACTCAGTTATGTTAAACTCAGTTTTTTTTTTTAATTTTATTTCGCTAAACTCGTTTATCAATGAAAACGATGAATTTGGCCCTTAGAGTCTTATCCTAGACCAAACTACACTTTGCCATACAAACGTACTCTACGTTTTATTTCGAAACGACACGCCCAATTTCGGCAAAATTTTCTAATTTTAAAGTAGTATTGCACATATATCTAGGCATATAACTGGTTTACTTAAAATAAAATATAGTGTGTTATATCATTTTTGACCATCAGTATGGGAAACTTCTACATCCGTAATTTTCTTTCGCAGTTCATAATTTTAGTATCGTAAACCAATTATAACCCTGGGTAATTGCAATTTCTTTAAAATTATTTTTTTTACCGGAATCTGACATGTGGTTTCAAAATAAAACGGAGACTACGAGTTAGTATGGAAAATTCTAGGGTAAGGGGATTCTTAAATAAAAATCTTAAAAAGGCAAAACCAACTAAATCTGGTTTAATATCGCCCACTTCGTCGCAGATCTAACAGCGGATTAAAGTCGAAGTTTAAACCGAAGTTGGACTAACTTTGAGGGGTTGTACTGCTCAAAATGTCCTCTTTACTATTTCGAAGCCCGACGGAACCTTAAGGGGCTACCTACATTTTTTGGGGATCAGTGCTGCCCCTGTTTGAAATAAATTATTTGAAGGGAAACAGAGATAACTATAATTTAATAATTTTTTGCCTTGATCAAGCCCTAGATAACCCTTCAAACTAATACATTTTAAAGTGATATCCTAATATCTTATACCTTTAAACGAGCAATTCTTGTATATTTATTTATATATTTATAAATTTCTGTGATCTCGAAAACGGCTCTAACGATTTCGCTGAAAATTGGTGTATGGGTTTTAGGGGGTAAACAATCGATCTAGATTAGTCTTATGTTTGGGAAAATGCGTGTTTTCGAGTTTTCATACGTTTTTCTTTCCACGCAGAATATGGTCGATAATTTTGTCGCGTCGGCCGCTATCCGTTTTGGCTCAGCAGTTTAGGTTGCGGACCACTAGAAAGAGTGTTACGGATTCGAATCCCACTCGGTGACTTACTTTTGTTTTTTTTATGTTCAAGTTTATATATGATTTTTTATTTTGTGTTGTTTTTAGAGAAGTTTAAAAAAATTTTGTTAATGTTTGAGATGTAACCGAGCAAAGCTCGGTCGCCCAGGTACTTATTATATTAACGCGAAATTTCGTAAGTATGGATGGATGTTTGTTAATCTTTCATTTTTATAACAGATTTTAATATCTTTTTTTATTATCGTGTGTGTTAGTGACTAACACAAGTAGAGTTTTTAAACCGCCTTAAATGCCTCTGACATGGTTTTAGGTAACGACCAATGTCAAAGACAGTGACCGGGACCGACGGCTTAACGTGCCCTCCGAAGCACGGATCATCTTACTTATCAGACAATCAGGTGATCAGCATACAATGTCCAAACCAAACTAGGACAACAACACAAATCCCGCCGGGAATCGTACCCGCGACCCCCGGGTATGAGTCGAATGTTCTAACCACTACACCACGGAGGCGGTTGAATTGACATGAGAATAGTATGGACATGCCACTCTCCAAAGTACCCTACCAAGTCATAACAAAGTTACAGTCTCCTGCCGGTGTCTGCAGGAAGCAATCAGCTGATTGCGACACTGCTCTCCAGACACCGGCCCGGTGTCGACACAGGCAATTTTTATATTTTATTTATTTGACTGTGGTTTCTGGACCTTTCTTGTTATGATAAATATTAACTCTACTAGTAATATGTTGAAAGAACATTTTAAGGCTCAAACAGGGGAGATGTGGCGCCCTTATCTGAAATAAATTGTTTAATCACACGATTTAGCCTTTATAATTTTAACACTAATATTATAAAGGTGTGTGTGTGTGTGTTACTTCTTCAAGCGCAAACGGCTGGACCAATAGGCATGACGAAAAGAAAAATATTTTTGGTCCATCGGTTAGATTATTAAAAAATATTGTACACGTATTTTTTCTTTTCTCTGAGCAACCGAAAATGACAAGATACAGCGCAATGAAAATTCGCGTGACGTCTCACTTAAGCAACATTTTTACTTAAGTGTGACGTCGCAAGCCTCCACTCCGGAACTTTGACGCTCCGTATCTTTGTGATTTTTTACTTTTTTGGTAAACTGAAAAATACGGGTCCATTATTTTTTGATAAACTAAAAGACGGACTAATTACAATCATACTTTTCGGACCCTGTCGTCACCCCTATTGAATTGAATTGACACGAGAATATTATGGACATGCCACTCTCCAAAGTACTCTACCCAAGTCATAACAAAGTTACAGTCTCCTGCCGGTGACTGCAGGAAGCAATCAGCTGATTGCGACACTGCTCTCCAGACACCGGCCCGGTGTCGACTCAGGTAATTCTCATATTTTATTTCTTTGTCAGTTGTTTCTGGACCATTCTTGTTATGATTAATATTAACTCTACGAAAAATATGTTGAAAGAACATTTTAAGGCTAAAACAGGGCAGAAGTGACGCCCTTGTTTGAAATAAATTGTTTAATCGTAAATGTGATGATAATTAAAAATTTGACTTTCAACAATTTGTAGAAAGACCTTTCAATTATTATTTTATAAATAACCTTTGACAGTATTATTGATAATCTAATAATTAAAACGAGTTTTCGCCAAAAGCGGCCACTTTTACACAAACTAGATGGACTATCGCAATACTTTCAAAGGTTATTCATGAAATAATTTAAACAAAAAAAATGGAATAATGTAATACTGGACGGATTCGAATGTAACTTTTTTGTTATATAGCTGTTGGGCAACATATAGGGTATAAACGATTTTGGAAAATGGAACACCTGATGCAGAACTGTAATGTTCCAGCAAAATTCTAACAAATATAAAAATGACGCCTTAGCAAAAATTGTTCAGCCTTATGAGCATATTCCAGAGACATAAAGTCCACGCGAATGAAGTCGCGGGCTTCGGCTAGTGTACAATTAAGTAATTAAACATACATACTAGTACTAAGTTTCAAAGGACCTTAGAATTCGTAGCAACAGCTTCATTCTTAAAACAATACCTTTAACATAAACACCATTACCAATTCCCTTTCGTCCAGCCCTTTTTCCAAGAAATGATATAGCCTATTACAATAATGGACTTCATCTACATACGAAACTAAGCTTTAAGTTTAACGACATAAGTTGCATTTTGCTATGAAAGATTGCGTAGTTGCCCTTTGAAGAAACTAGTAATTTGATTGAAGTAAGGGAAGGTTGGGGTTGGTTTGAGAGGGTTTATAAGTTACTACAAGTAATAATTCTAATCTTGGAGTTGAACTTATATCCTACCCTTCTAATCCTACTAATATTATAAATGCGAAAGTGAGTTTGTATATTTGTATATTAATTACCACTTCACGCTTCCACCACTGAACCTATTTAGATGAAATTTGGTATGGATATAGTTTGATGCCCTGGGAAGGACATAGGGTACTCTTTATCCTGAAATTCCCACGGGGAGCGAAGCCCGCGGGTACAGCTAGTCCTACTAATATTATAAATGCGAAAGTGAGTTTGTATATTTGTTTGTTTGTTACCTCTTCACGCTTTAACCACTGAACCTATTTAGATGAAATTTGATATGGATATAGTTTGATGCTCAGGGAAGGACATAGGATAGTTTTTATCCTGAAATTCCCACCCTATTTAGATGTTTGATGTGGATATAGTTTGAGACTCGGGGAAAGACATAGGGTACTCTCCCACGGGGAGTGAAGCCCGCGGGTACAGCTAGTAATATGATAAATGCGAAAGTGAGTTTGTATATTTGTATATTAATTACCACTTCACGCTTCAACCACTGAACCTATTAAGATGAAATTTGGTACGGATATAGTTTGATGCCCAGGGAAGGACATAGGATAGTTTTTATCCTGAAATTCCCACGGGGAGCGAAGCCCACGTGCACAGCTAGTTAACCTATAAGTTACATTGTATACTAACAAATTTTATTTTACTTTTCCACGCTGGTCTGGGAGAAAAGAGAAAACTTAGAATGTACCAGCTCCTTCTCTTCCCGCGCAGATTCTAAAAGCCGATCGAGGGAATGGGCGGAAATGCGAATCATGTTAACAGGCGATGCGGCTAGCAACCGATCACTGTATTGATTGCTTTTCCATCTTCTCGCCCACCATGACGCTAAAAGCGGCTTTTGGGTCTTGCGGCCCTGGGCTCTGCATAAAGCCTTCTTCTTCTTCTTCTTCTTATATTTAAGAGCTGGGCTCTTGTCGGTGGAGTGCTTTCCATGTCTCTCTTCCTTCCGCTAAGTTCTTAACCTCTTTATATGTTTTCACTTTTAATTTTTCTTTTATTTGGTCTATAAATTTCCTTCTGGGTTTTCCTACTCCTCTCTTTCCTTCTATTTTTCCTTCCATTATTGTTTTAAAGAATGCATCGTGGCGTAGTAGATGACCGAACATTTTGCCTCTTCTATTTTCTATAATTTGTATTATTTGTCTTTTCTCTCTCACATCCTCTAATACCTTCTCATTTGTAATTTTTTCTGTCCAACTTATTTTTTTCATTCTCCTCCAGCACCACATTTCAAATGCTTCTAATCTATCTCTATCCTTTTTGGTCATCGTCCACGTTTCACATTCATACAAGGCAGTGCTCCATATAAATGTTTTAATAAATCTTTTACACTAGTGTTAGTCACTAACACACACGATAAGAAGAAGAATATTAACACTAATATTATAAAGGTTTGTATGTGTGTTTGTTACTTCTTCACGCGCAAACGGCTGGACCAATTTTGATAAAATTTGGTATGCAGGAAGCTGACACCCAGATATAGGCTGCTAATTAACATAAAAAAAATTGTTAGGCATTAGATTTATTTATTTATTTAATAATGCTTCGGACCAGTGCAGAAATTTTATATGAAATCTCATTGGTGCATAGTTGATATAAATTAATGGGGCAGACAGAGCATTAGGGATAAAGACGTGATAGTATGTATGTATGTATATAAATTAATACTGGCCATAAAGAAAAAAAGGCGGGAAAGAAAACAAAAAACTCTGTTTACCGCCTTTTTTCTTTATGGTCCTCGTTCCCCTTCCCCGTACCTCTCCCCCGTTGTCACCTTGTCGCGTGTGTTGGCGGCAAACGCACACATTGCCTTGTACACGGATGTATAGTTTCATTGTAGTATTAAGCATAAATGAAACTCCGCTTCTATGAAATTCACAAACGCCACCTTAAGCATTAGTACCTGGGCGACCGAGCTTTGCTCGGTTACATCTCAAACAATAACTACATTTTTTAAACTTATCTAAAAACAATACAAATAAAAAAAAATGAACTTAAAGAAAAACAAAAGTAAGTCACCGAGTGGGATTTGAACCCGTAACACTCTTTCTAGGGGTTTCGCATCATAAACCGCTAAGCCAAAATGGATGGCGGTCGGCGCGACGAAATTGGCGATCATATTCTGCGTGGAAAGAAAAACGCATGAAAACTCGAAAACACGCGTTTTCCCAAACAAGATATGGGGATAGATACGGGGATCTCGATTTACCGGAGATCGCCCATAGTCCCATTTATGTTTGTTGCACAGATAGGTTGCGTTGCTTGGGATGCTGCAGTTAAGGAAAACTTCTGGTGTGATTCCGATGCACTTTAATCACGGTTGCGTTCTACAAGTTACATACAGTTTTTATGTGGTAAAATTTCCGTCTCATAATAGGTAAAGTACATTAATGTCATCGTCGTAGCGAACTGAAAAATGAGTGTTGCCACTCTGCAAAAATGGTGACGTTCGGATACAACGCCACATCACCCCCCTGGGGAGACAAATAGCCTAGCTATTGGAAACAACGCTACGGAAGTTAATATACAACTTGTAAATTTAAAATAACCTATTGACAATATAAGAATCATAAAATATGAAAAAGATTATACATAGAAACAAAAAAAAATGTAAGTTTACAATGTATCCTACATACTTATATATCTACTGGACTCTTAAATTTAACATTACGACCAGAACGCGTCGTATAGGGTTTCGACGTTACGGGGTCAGCTGGTGCAGGTGCTGGATTTATGAGGGCTGGAACTGGAGGTGTTGGAGTCGCAGCTGGTGGTTGACAAATCAAATCCGGGGCCTTTGAGGTCCAAGATTCAAGGAGGTAGGCCGGTTTTACTCGGTCAATGCTGACCTCAACATTTTTATTTCCGACGAGAATGGTGAGGGTTTTGTCTTTCCTGGAAATAACTTTATAGGGACCTGTATAGGGAGGTTTTAAAGAAGGTCTCACGGTATCGTCGCGCAAGAAAACGTGAGTGGAAGACGCCAAGTCTTTAAATATGAAGATGGCTTTCTTGCCGTGGGCTGAGGTAGGTACCGGCTTCAACTCTGACATATGACGTCTCAGTTGAGAAGTAAAATTGTTAATATCCGTGCTGCTATCATTAGAGGCGGAAGGTGCAACAAACTCACCGGGTAGGCACAGTGGTTCACCATATACTACTTCGGCGGGAGACATTTGCAAGTCTTCCTTGATTGCAGCACGCATACCTAATAAGACAAGAGGCAGGACTTTGCACCAAGTTTCTTGATGGCACATTAGGGCCGCTTTTAGCTGTCGATGCATTCGCTCGACTAACCCGTTCGCACACGGGTGGTAACTCGTGGTACGCACGCGTTTGATAGAGCAGAGTCGCAGAAGGCTCTGGAAGAGAGCTGACTCAAATTGTCGGCCTTGGTCCGTAGTGATGAGCGTGGGAACTCCGAAGCGGGATATCCACTCCCGGTGAAAGGTTTCGGCTACCTCTTCTGCCGTGATGCCGACCATTGGCCAAGCTTCGGGCCATCTCGAAAAGCGATCAACGGCTGTGAGGCAGTATTGAAAGCCTCGGCTAGAAGGTAGTGGTCCAATGATGTCCACATGGACATGCCGAAAACGTTTCATAGGGCTCTCGAAGGTACCAAGAGGAGAGTGGGTATGCCTGCTGACTTTGCTGCGTTGGCAAGCAAGACAATTGCGAGCCCAAGTTCGGCAATCTTTGTTCATGTTAGGCCAAACAAAGCGTTGAGCTACCAAGCGCGCAGAAGCCTGCACGCCAGGGTGGCTCAAGTTATGCAGCTTGTCGAAATAAACGCGACGGAAAGCAGGTGTTAGGTAAGGACGAGTTTTACCAGTGGAGACATCACAGAAGATGAAAACTTCGGTGCCAGGTATGTTAATCTTTTGTAATTTTAGCGACGAGTCTGTAAGTGCCTTGCGAAGCTCTTCATCATTTTCCTGATCTTTGGAGAGCGCGGCGTAGTCATCGTCAAGCCGGATAGCTTCGATCCGCGACATGGTATCTGCGACGACATTATCAGATCCACTGATATGCTGAATGTCTGTTGTAAACTGGCTTATGAATGAAAGCTGGTTAAGCTGAACTGGAGGCAGTTTCTCGCGTCTTTGCTTGAAGGCGTAAATCAGCGGCTTATGATCTGTGTAGATAGTCACATGTTCCACTTCAAGGATGTGACGAAAGTGTTGAACGGCTTCGTACACCGCCAGTAGCTCGCGATAGTAAGCTGGCCAACTTGCCTGCTTGTCATTTAACTTTTTGCTGAAAAATGCCACTGGCTGCCAATGGTTGTCAACGCGCTGCTGAAGGCAAGCTCCAACATGTGTGGAAGACGCATCGGTGAAAAGACCGAGTGAAGCTCCAGGAACTGGATGGACAAGCAATGTTGCATTAGCAAGATGGTCCTTGCAGTTTTGAAACGCCTGTTCCAAAGGTGGAGTCCAAGGGACTGGCTGTTTACCTTTAGACTGAGTTGAGGTGAGGAGGTCAATCAGAGGTGCTTGAAGTTCGGCAGCGTTGGGCAGGAAGCGACGGTAAAAATTTACCATGCCCAAGAACCTTCTAAGGCCTTCCACGGTCTTAGGGAGAGGGAAACTCTGAAGAGCTTCGATTCTCTCTGGAGGTGGACGCATGCCTTCCTTGGAAACCTGGTACCCTAAAAAGGTTACCTCTGAAACGCCTAGGATACATTTAGAGCTATTGACCACAACACCGTAGGCTTGCAGGCGCTGGAAAAGAATACGCAGATGCTCCTGGTGGCGAGCCTCGTCAGGTGAGTATACGAGGATATCGTCCACATAAGGGAAGCAGAAATCAAGACCCCGTGTGATCTCGTCGATAAAACGCTGGAAGGTTTGACCTGCGTTGCGCAAACCGAAGTTCATAAAGGGAAACTCGAAGAGGCCAAATGGGGTAATGATGGCTGTCTTCGGGACGTCCTCTTCAGACACGGGAATCTGGTTGTAAGCTTTGACTAAATCAATAGTGCTGAAAATGCGAGACCCAGCGATGTTGTGGCCAACATCTCCAATATGTCGGACTGGGTAGCGGTCAGGAACTGTCCGTGCATTCAAGGCGCGGTAATCCCCGCAAGGACGCCATGTAGAGTCCTTCTTTGCAGCAAGATGCAGGGGGGAGGACCAGGGACTCTTAGAAGGTCGTGCAATGCCAATCTTCACCAGATCTTCAAACTCTTTCTTGGCGGCGAGCAGTTTCTGTGGCGCGAGCCTGCGCGGACGACTTGAGACAGGTGGGCCGTCGGTGGTTAGGATGTGATGGACAGTGGAGTGCTTCACAGTTGTGTTTGACAGTCCAGGTGGTCTCGTGATGGAGGAGAATTCAGACAAAATTTTGGCAAACTGAGAATCAACGTCGCTGATAGCAAAAGTTTTAATGCTAGTTTGCTTAATGTTGGCTACTTGCGCTGGTGACGATAGCTTAGTACTGCCATCGATGAGGCGCTGGTTGTGACAGTCTGGCAGAAGACAATAGTGTGCCAGAAAGTCTGCACCGATGATAGGTGTGGATACGTCAGCGACGACGAAGTTCCAGCTAAACTCCCTACGAAGACCTAAATTTAAGCGTAAAGATGCAAAGCCGTATGTCTTAATTGCACTCCCATTAGCGGCGCGAACATCGAAATCTGTAGCCGATATGCGGTGCTTGATGAAACGTCGCGGGAAGCAGCAAATGTCTGAGCCCGTGTCGATCAGAAATCTCAGACCAGACCCGGGATCAGTAATAAAAAGACGGCGGCTAGAATAGGAGCAGTCGGCTTCCGCCACTACTGACTGCTGCTCGAGTTTCCCTGATTAGATTTCCAATCGCAGGGGCTTATACATTTGCTGGCTTTATGGCCGAATTTTCGGTGATACCAGCAACGTGAATTCCTATTTTTAGAAGTAGATCTAGACCTATTATGTGTCTCCGGGCGAGAAGTAGATCTGCGGTTATCGCTGAGAGCATCTATTTTCTTGCAAAGGTTTTCAATGCATTTCATCAGCTGTTGTAAATCTGGTGAGACTTGTTGAGCTGCATGTACTGATGCAGGTTGAGATGCAGAAGGCGAATCAACGATGGCGTCAGCAATCTCTGCAACCTTCTCCAGGTGAAGGTCCTTTTGAGCTATCAGAATCCTCTGAACTTCACTGGGCAGCCTACGCATCCAAAGTTCCCGGATGATGCCCTCATCGTTCAAGTTGGGACCTGCCAGAGAGCGCAAGTGCCTCAGGAAGGCAGATGGCTTCCTATCGCCCAACTGTTCTTCGCTTAGCAGCTGGCGAATCTTCTGCTCCTTAGAACTTGAAAGCCGGTGTATAAGTTCCCTTTTAAGATGTTCATACTTGTCTTTTTCAGGCGGGTTTGTAATGATGTCCTCTATTTCATCGACTACTCTAGAGTCGAGCATGGATAGGACATACCCGTATTTTGTGTCATCCTGTGTTATGCGGCTAGTATTAAATTGTGCCTCGGCCTGGGCGAACCAGCACTTAGGTTTATCTATCCAAAACGAGGGCAATTTGACCTTTACCTCGTTGACCTGGGGCGCTTGGACTTTAGCAGCTTCAAGATCCCGCTGTAACTGCTCAATAGCTAGCTTTAGTTCTTCCACCATGATTAAAATTTAAATTTAGAAAAGAATCAAACAAAATCTTAAAGCGTTAGAGTGTTAGTCCATCAGTCCCCATAAATCCGAGCACATGCAGTAAAGCCGTTGAACAAGACAGAGTTAAAATGTTAGGTAAACGCAATATAAATTTAAAAAAACACACACCAGGCATATAAAACCATAAAATAAAATTTAAAAATATTTTGTAGAACACACTCAGCAACGTAGCAATTAAAATTAAGTTGTTACAAATTAAGCCGTTGGTAAAAATTTTTGTTAGTTTAAGTAGGTAAAATGTAAATTATATTTATAACTGTATTGCAATCTAAGTTGAATTTACACACACTACTCCAAAAAAAAATTAATTATCACAACCAAAGTTAAATAGTAAAAATTACAAAACTTTTATTTTAATTATCACAATCAAGGATGGAATGTAAAATAGTCAAAACTAATTTTCTGAACTATTTTAGGATATTTTTTACTATTATCAAATTACACCCTATATACCTCAAAAATAGGTGGACCTTATATAGTACGAAAAATTACAAAATGCAACTTTATAAATGAATAGCACTATGTAGCTGTTATAGTCCATAGAATATACTTGGGAGGGGCGAATGGTCTTTGGTTATGTGGAGAAACACTGAGTTAGGTTGAAGTAGAGGCGATCACAGAACACTTTCACTGAGTTAGTCCGATACCAAGAAAAATAAGCAAAGATATTACCAGTAGTCCAATGAAATCTTACTGTGTTGACAGCATCCAGATCTTGTTTGTTGCCTTCCTTTCAGTCGTCTTGTGGAGTAGCACACGGTAGTGGAATAGCACCGCCGGTATAATGGGCAGTAAGTACACGACGCTGGGCGATTTTGACGCCGGTGAGCGGTCGTTCAACTCCTCGTAGTTGCAGATGGCCAGCGCAGCGCAGGCCCGGGCACGCAAAGTACTTCACGACTTGCTGGAAGACTCCCGACCAGACTTATGGGACCGGGACGTCGTAGGGGTCACCAATATGGGGATAGATACGGGGATCTCGATTTACCGGAGATCGCCCATAGTCCCATTTATGTTTGTTGCACAGATAGGTTGCGTTGCTTGGGATGCTGCAGTTAAGGAAAACTTCTGGTGTGATTCCGATGCACTTTAATCACGGTTGCGTTCTACAAGTTACATACAGTTTTTATGTGGTAAAATTTCCGTCTCATAATAGGTAAAGTACATTAATGTCATCGTCGTAGCGAACTGAAAAATGAGTGTTGCCACTCTGCAAAAATGGTGACGTTCGGATACAACGCCACAAAGACTAATCTAGATCGATTGTTTACTCCCGAAAACCCCTATATACCAATTTTCAGCGAAATCGTTAGAGCCGTTTTCGAGATCACAGACATTTATAAATATATAAATAAATAAATATACAAGAATTGCTCGTTTAAAGATATAAGATATAGCACTAAGTTTCAAATGACCTTAGTATTCGTAGCAACAGCTTCATTCTTAAAACAATACCTTTAACATAAACACCATTACCAATTCCCTTTCGTCCAGCCCTTTTTCCAAGAAATGATATAGCCTATTACAATAATGGACTTCATCTACATACGAAACTAAGCTTTAAGTTTAACGACATAAGTTGCAGATTGCCTTGAAGATTACGTAGTTGCCCTTTGAAGAAACTAGTAATTTGATTGAAGTAAGGGAAGGTTGGGGTTGGTTCGAGAGGGTTTATAAGTTACTACAAGTAATAATTCTAATCTTGGAGTTGAACTTATATCCTACCCTTCTAATCCTACTAATATTATAAATGCGAAAGTGAGTTTGTATATTTGTATATTAATTACCACTTCACGCTTAAACTTACGAACCGATTTGGATGAAATTTGGTATGGATATAGTTTGAGACTCGGGGAAGAACATAGGATAGTTTTTATCCCTAAATACAGTACAGCTGGATATATTATAAATGCGAAAGTGAGTTTGTATATTTGTTTCTATGTTACCACTTTACGCTTTAACCACTGTACCTATTTAGATGAAATTTGGTTTGGATATAGTTTAATGCCCAAGAAAGGACATAGAATAGTTTTTATTCCGAAATTCCCACGGGGAGCGAAGCCCACGGGCACAGCTAGTTAACCTATAAGTTAAATTGTATACTAACAAATTTTATTATACTCTTCCATGCTGGTCTGGGAGAAAAGAAAAAACTTAGAATGTACCAGCTGCTTCTCTTCCCGCGCAGATCGTAAAAGCCGCTCGAGGGAATGCTTGAAAATACGAATCATATTAACAGGCGATATAGCTAGCAACCCATCACTTTATTGATTGCTTTTCCATCTCTCGCCCACCATGACGCTAAAAGTGGCTTTTGAGTCTTGCGGCCCTAGGCTCTGCATAGATCCGCAAAACCCAAAATGCTCTGTCTGCCCCATTAGGGATAAAGACGTGATAGTATGTATGTATGTATACACAACTACGATCGAGCCATAGGTTCGATAGTTATCGCGGTACAAACATACTTACATACATACAATGTGTTTTCGCCCCTAACTCGATTTAGAGTAATGATAAAATAAAATAAAAATAAAATATACTAACAAATTTGGCTCTCTGTATTCTAAAAATACAAAAATATTTTCATTTAATTACTGAAAAAAATTAATGAACATCGGTTTATAATTGGCGAAGGTATCTTGTAACATACGTACTTACAAAAACACACGCACACAGTCAAATTGATCCAACAGAACATTTTCATACATACATACTATCACGTCTTTATCCCTAATGGGGCAAACAGAGCATTTTGGGTCTTGCGGCTCTATGCAGAGCCCAGGGCCGCAAGACCCAAAATAGTGCGGGAAGTAGTGTCATAAGGTGCAAATTTTGGTATCGGAAGAATTCACTTGGCACAGATGTAATATACGTAAAGTTAAGCTAATTTAGCCCGGTAGCCATCCCCCACCCCCTGGGGGGTAGGTAGGGGGGGCATTCGAAGTTACTCGCCGCCGCGCTTCAGAAAAAAAATCATATCAGCTTCTATTTACCTAACATCTCAAGTGTGGTATCATTTTCTGATAAAACAGGCATGAGGAATTCAATTTTGAGTACAATTTCACATTTAATGTAAAGATTAATAGTAAAAAAGGGAAAATATTGTCAAAAATGTTAAAATCGGATCGCATTATTTTTTATTTCAACTGATTTATTTTACCGGTATACCTGTATTTTGTGCAACAAAAAATACTATGTTAAAGAATATTTATCTAGCTTTTAATAAATATATACTTTGATATATATAGCTGTCATACATCTATCTGAAAAAAAATCGAACATGGCACGCGGCGGTGCCTAGAAACAAATCCAACCGTCTCGTCTCACATAATTTGTTGCAAGTATTAAGTTGTTTTTTAATTCAAAATATATAGAATACATACTTTACTTAATTATAGACTGTCGCTTATGGTCTAATGTATCAATAGTCGTATTTTAATATTTATATTAGTTCATTTTTTCATAACATTTTCCACCACATTGTCATAATTCGGTACATTTTAATAGTTTTCTTATACGATTGCACCTAACACTGCACCGTGACTTGCACTTGCACCGAATCAGTTGATCACGACAAGCGGTAGCAGCAACTGGTGCAGTAGTCCACTTCGGTTTCCAATTATTTAGTTCAATTTCCTATCCTTAATCCGCCGGACTGGAACGATTTTGAATCCGCCGGACTGGAACGATTTTGAATCTGCCCCATAAGTGCACCCCATGGTAAACAGCTCTTAGAAGATGCTGCCGAAAATTATCTGGCCGTCGGTCTTTTTTTAGAGAACAGCTCCCTCCTGCACTCGTTTAGCGATGTGCACTGACTGGACCTGAAATGAAAATCAGGTAAATAGGTATTGCAGTATTATTTTGGTCATAATAAAATACAGCTATATATACATGTCATTTATAATATAACCCACGTTGATACAATTTTATTTTATGCTCATTTGTCATACATCGTTACAATTTTTTAAATAATTTGGTTAGAGTATCGTTATGCCAATTTTTTAAATAATTTATTATATATTTAATTCACTAGTTGCTGACATAAAAATATTCCATGCTTTATAAGCGCTGCTAAGAACAGTCACACGCTGTTCTTAACTGCAGCGATCGTTGAAAAAATAACATCGACCCCTGTAACGACGAAGAAGCTGAATGCTGATACGAGAATAATGGTGCATGTTGCTGACGAAGCATGGAATACTGTACCATCAGCAACTAGTGAATTAATATGCTCGCTAACAGAGACGTAGAAAACTCTAACCAAATTATTTAAAATATTGTCATAACGATGTATGATAAAATTGATAAATGAGCACAAAATAAAATTGTATCTACGTGGTTATAAATAACAGGTATATATAGCTGTATTTTATTTTGACCAAATTAATACTGCAATACCTATTTACCTGATTTTCATTTTAGGTCCAGTCAGTGCACATCGCTAAACGAGTGCAGGAGGGAGCTGTTCTCTAAAAAAGACCGACAGCCAGAGATTTTTTGGCAGCATCTTCTACAGGACACTGAACTGCGCTCCAGGACCGAAATTGTCGTTGTGGGTGTTAAAACGGCAAAACTGAAATGAGAGTGGCCCGGACATGTTTGTCGTATAAGACCGGAAAGATGGGCAAGAAAGGCGACGTTATAGGTTCCAGAAGGACGCCGGCGTAGGAGAAGGCCGAGGAAAAGATGGAGGGACGATATTGAAAGCTACATGAGTGGATGGCAGCAAGCTGCCTTGGATCGTGAATCGCGGAAGCATGAAGGGGAGGCCATTGCCCGACAATGGGACACTATTTAGGCTATTAAAAAAAAAAAAAAACAAAATCTTCTTCCGAGCTGTTTACCATGGGTTGCACGTATGGGGCTGATTAAAAATCGTTCCAGTCCGGCGGATTAGGGATAGGAAATTGAACTAAATAATTCGAAACCAAAGTGGACTACTGCACCAGTGACTGCTACCGCTTGTTGTGAACTGATTCGGTGCAAGTGCAAGTCACGGTGCAGTGATAGGTGTAACTGTCTAAGAAAACTATTAAAATGTACCGAATTATGACAATGTGGTGGAAAATTTTATGAAAAAACTGAACTAATATAAATATTAAAATACGACTATTGATACCTTAGACCATAAGCGACAGTCAATTATTGAGTAAAGTATGTATGCTATATATTTTGAATTAAAAAACAACTTAATACTTGCATCAAATTATGTGAGACGACATGGTTGGATCAGTTCCTAGGCACCGCCGCGTGCCATGTTCGATTTTTTTCAGATAGATGTATGACAGCTATATATTATAAAGTATATATTTTTTAAAAGCTAGATAAATATTCTTTAAGATAATATTTTTTGTTGCACAAAATACAGGATTTCTCTTAAAATAAATCAGTTAAAATTTAAAAAAATGCGATCCGATTTTAATATTTTCGTCAATATTTTCCCTTTTTTACTATTAATCTTTACATTACATGTGAAATTGTACTCAAAATTGAATTCCTCATGCCTGATTTATCAGAAAATGACACCATACTTAAGGTGTTATGTAAATAGAAGCTGATATGATTTTTTTTCTGAAGCGCGGCGGCGAATAACTTCGAATGCCCCCCCTACCTATCCCCCAGGGGGTGGGGGATGGCTACCGGGCTAAATTAGCTTAACTTTACGTATATTACATCTGTGCTAAGTGAATTCTTCCGATACCAAAATTTGCACCTTCCATACATTGGGTGACACTACTTCCCGCACTAAAAGCCACTTTTAGCGTCATGGTGGGCGAGAAGATAGAAAAGCAATCAATACAGTGACGGGTTGCTAGCCGCATCGCCCGTTGAAATGATTCGCATTTTTGCCCATTCCCTCGATCGGCTTTTACGATCTGCGCGGGAAGAGAAGCAGCTGGTACATTCTAAGTTTTTTCTTTTCTCCCAGACCAGCATGGGAGTTTACATTACATTTTCATGTAAGTAATAAATCGAACCACAGGCTATACTAGATCACTGTAGTATAATGATAACTAGTAGTTCGCCGCGAATTTAGACCTCGCGATTATTATTCTATAATCATAACATAAAATCATTCCCTAAGTAACACCTAGATGGCGTTATCCAAAGTTAGAACGCGCTATGGTTTCGTTTGCTACATAATCGCGGACATTTTTATTAATATTTCAAAAACTACTGAACCGATTTTGAGACCTAACGAATCTGAAAATTCTATTGATATTTCCTACAAATTTCTACCAAATTTCTTCAAAATCGAGCGATAGGTTCGGTAGTTATCGCGGTACAAACATACAACCATACACATACAATTTGTTTTCGCCCTCAACTCGATTTAGACTAATAAGTTATATGTATTGTATACTCACAAATTTGGATTTTTGTTATCTAAAAATAAAAATTTCTTTTTATTTCATTACTGAAAAAATATCGACATCGGTTTATGATTGGGGAAGGTATCCTGTAACATACGTACTCACAAAAACACACGCACACAGTCAAATTGATCCCACCAAAGCATTTTCATGTAAATATAGCAAAAAGCTGAGCTTTGGGAGGGTCCGCGTAGTTTTTATACCTATTATTCATTTTTAAGGCAGTTCCCGGTAAAAACATACAAAGTGAAAGGGAAATACGCGTAACATACAACCTGGAAGAGGCATACGCGTAATAAATCGAACCACAGGCTATACTAGATCACTGTCATCATTCATCATCATTTCAGCCGCATAACGTCCACTGCTGGACATAGGCCTCTCCCAAAGATTTCCAAATATACCGATCAAGAGCGGCCTGCATCCAGCGCTCTCCAGCGACCCTGGTCAGGTCATCTGACCACCTTGTAGGTGGGTGCCATTCAAGAACCTTTTTGCCCCATCGGCCATCGGTTCGTCGCGCTATGTGTCCCGCCCACTGCCACTTCAACGAGCTAATCCGCTGGGCTATGTCAGTGACTTTTGTTCTACTACGGATTTCCTCATTTCTGATTCGATCACGTAGGGAAACAACGAGCATAACTAGATCACTGTAGTGTAATGTTAATAAAATAACTGTCAAAAAACAAACAAAAAATCGATATTCTTTTAAAAATCGCCCGGACGGCTGCACACTTTTGTATGGCAAAGCCGATGTTTTTAAAGTTTTTGATTGTTTTGACATTTTAATTTAATTATTCGGTTTCGTACGGTTCGATTTATTACGGGTACGTCCCTTCCCCGTTGTATTTTTATATAAAAAACAAAATACAACAGTTTTTTTTTTTAAACATCAAAGAAATTGTACTTAATGAAGTAGGTAGTAATCAACATTTCAAATATAAGAGTGGGAGCGTAGCGGCGCTATCTCACTATCTCTTTCGTACGCGCGAAACCTAATAATGACGTCAAGAGTCAATCATATTTGAAAAAGCTTTAAGAAAAGATTAAAAAAACATATTTTTCGGTTTTACATTATGTTACTTCTTGACATGAATAATAATAAAAAATTGAGTAAAATACTGTCTTATAATATTATCTGGTTGGAGATTCTTAAGATAACAAGCTTGACAGAAAAAGATCCTTACATTATCAGAGAAGACCGCAAAATTTATTATATGGGGTCTATCCGTACTATCCTTTCATGTATCCTACCTGATTTGTTTTGAGTATGTCTGTTTCTGTTCTCTGAGCGAATTCATAACAACGGCTATGTATGTAATGTGTTACAGTAATTAATTGCTTTTCTATCGTACTGGTTACACTGTAAAGATAGATTTAAGCTATGTTGAAATAAAATAAAAAGATATAAAAAAAATGCCAGGACTGGCATGAAGTAGGTTATCAATTCGGTTGTACCTAATGTTTTTGTAAAAAAGGTTAACTGGAAGAGGTCCCTATATAGGACCTATGTAAACACATGAGATGCAATAAATGATCGAGTATTGTGTAGAATGAGTCTGCCTTTGTATAGGTATTTGCTCTTTCGATTTTTTTGTTTTTTGGTACAATAATCTTATACCTTTAAACGAGCAATTCTTGTATATTTATTTATATATATATTTATTTATAAATTTCTGTGATCTCGAAAACGGCTCTAACGATTTTGCTGAAAATTGGTATATGGGGGTTTTTGGGGGTAAACAATCGATCTAGATTAGTCTTATGTTTGGGAAAACGCGTGTTTTCGAGTTTTCATTCGTTTTTCTTTCCACGCAGAATATGGTCGCTAATTTCCTCGCGCCGGCCGCCATTCGCTTAGCTCAGTGGTTAAGGATGCTGACCGCTAGAAGAAGTGTTACGGGTTCGAATCCCACTCGGTGACTTACTTTTAATTTTTTTAATGTTCAAGTTTATATATAATTTTTTATTTTGTACTGTTTTTAGACATGTTTAAAAAAATGTAGTTAATGATTGAGATGTAACCGACCGAGCAAAGCTCGGTCACCCAGGTACTTTTGTTAAAAAGCGTAGATGAATCCCGTATCTCTGACACACTTGCGCGGTGTCGCATTGTAATAATGTACGACATGCACAAAGGACCTTATCTGCCTGCAAAATGTAGCAAAGATAATATAATAATTATCGTAACAGATACCCAACGCCATAGAAACTATGGAGGGCCGTAAGCAATATTGGTAGTTGCGGGTAGGCACACACAGATGGCAGCACACAAGTGGTGCTGAATTATTTCTCTTCCTTGCCACTAGATGACGCTATATAGTAATTATTAAAACAATAAAATCTTTTATTACTATTATTTAAATTAAATAGCACTCTAATTAATTAAATACGACTTATATGAAGTGCAATAAATATTGTTAAAGTATATTAAACACTTTCTTTGTCACTTTATTGCTAGTCGTGTGTGCTGCCATCTCTGTGAGCTACCCCGCAACTCCAGTTTTGCTTACTTACGGGCCCTCCAATAATTTCTAAGGCGTTGGGTATCTGTTACGTTAGTAATTATATTACCTTTGCCTAGACAAAATAGAAGGGTTTATAAATTTTGACGCCAATGTTTGTCTATCTGTATATCTGTGGCATCGTAGGTCTCGAACGGATGGACCGATTTCGAGGCTAATTTTTTACGTAAAAGCAAGTTTTCTATGGTTCTAGAAGCTATTCTTCGTTCAAAGCTATTGCGGGTTAACTCTTAAAAGTAATCATTGATCGATGTTAAAAGTCAGGATTTTAATTTGCCAAACAAATAATAGATGGCGCTATAGATATAAATTCCACCATCGGTTGGAATATGTGGCTCCGTCACTAGATGGCGCTTTTTAAAGTCGGGGATATTTTTATTTATCTAGCAAATAAACTTAATGCTTAATTAGTCGTTTAGTCGCCTCTTACGACATCCAATAAAGGATAGGAATAAGACGAGATAGTGTATATGTATTAGATGAATCTTATGGTGCTTCAATTATGCAGAATCTTTAGTTCTAGTTTTGATTTCATTTTTGTCTATTATAGAGACAGAGGTAAGTACCTAATAGATATGGCAAATGTTTTGTATTGAAAGATAATATTTGTAAAACAAAGATAATAAACAACATTAAATGTTGTTTCTCTAGTTTTGGAGCAACGCATTTTTATTTAATAAACAAGTGGTATATAAAACCACTTTATATATATAAACTGCCTCCGTGGTGTAGTGGTTAGAGCGTTCGACTCATACCCGGAGGTCGCGGGTTCGATTCCCGGCGGGGGCAACGACTTTGTGTTGTTGTCCTAGTTTGGTTAGGACATTGCAGGCTGATTACCTGATTGTCTGATAAATAAGATGATCCGTGCTTCGGAGGGCACGTTAAGCCGTCGGTCCCGGTCACTGTCTTTGACATTGGTCGTTACCTAAAACCATGTCAGAGGCCTTTAAGGCGGTTTAAAAACTGACACTAGTGTTAGTCACTAACACACACGATAAGAAGAAGATATATTTAGAATGATGATGAAATGCAAACCACTCAAAGCACTGCCCAGATGAAGTTGGTACTATTTACTTAGGTTTGTTAGTATAGCACTAAAATAACTACACTATTTCACTTGTTAGTTTAAGCTATAACATGTACGAATAGTATATTTTGCATTCGAACTGCAAGTCTTGTATTTAGTGATAGTTTCATTCAAACTCAAATAGAATTTTGTGAATTGATATTACAAAATCTATATCTATACATATAATAAAACAGTAAAAAAAGTGTGTCTGTACATTAAATATATTTCCAAAAAAAATATTGGGGGCGATGGAGACGTAGTAATAGAGTAAGAATTTTTTTTAAAATGTCTGTCTGTTTGTCTGTTTGTCTGTATGTCTGTTTGTCTGTTTGTCTGTTTGTCTGTTTGTCTGTTTGTACACGCTAATCTCCGGAAATACTGGACGGATTCGAATGAAACTTTTTTTGTTATATAGCTATTAAGCCTGGGCAACATATAGGGTATAAATGATTTTGGAAAATGGAACGCCTGATGCAGAACCATAATGGTCCAGCTAAAGTATAAGAGATATAAAAATGCCGCCTTAGTAAAAGTTGTTCAGCCTGATAAGCATTTTCCAGAGACATAAAGTTCACGCGAACGAAGTCGCGGGCTTCGGCTAGTAGTAAATATAATACAAAACACAAACAAAAACAATGTATTCCATTCCACATACCTAATATTAGGTTAAATTTTATTTACTGTAAATAAATATACAAAAATACATAAAATAATAATTTTTACTAAAAACGAAGTAACCTACCTACCTAAATTAAAATAAAACTATAAACAGTACTTATAATAAAACAATAAAAAAATTGGGCAAGTGCGTGTCGGGCCACGCGCAGTGTAGGGTTCCGTAGTTGCGAATGCCAACTTTGAGTTCTTGCCACTAAAAACGTCTAAAAACTAATATCTATTGAATTTGTATGAAAATGTATTTTTTCAAGTACATTTTATAAGTTGATCGCCTATAACTTTTTAATTTGTATACCCTACTTGGCTCTGATAGTTTTTTCTTCAAACTACATTATATATGCTATAATTGTGATTTTTTTCACGTGGCTATATATAACCGTTTAGCAGATAGAGGGGGGGACACTTGACTCGAACAAAAATTTGAACTTTAAACCCAAATATTTCAGAAACGGATCCCTAAATTGAAAAATGGTGTTCACAAGCTAACAATATTTTTGAAAGATCTATTCAACGATACCCCACTCAATGTGTTTGTCGAGAAAAAAAATATTGACTACGTCTTTACTTGTATGGCAGTTACATTGAAAAAAATTTTTTTTCCATGTTTTATTTTACGACTTTTTCGCCATAATTAATATACATATCCATGCCAAATTACAGCTTTCTAGTACTTTTAGTTTCTCTGTAGGACCGTGGACAGACAGACAGACAGACAGACAGACAGACAGACAGACATGGCGAAACTATAAGGGTTCCTTGTTTACTACGAAACCCTAAAAATGTGTCTGTACATTGAATATATTTCCAAAAAACAATTTAAAACAATGAAGACATAGTAACAGAGTAAACATTTTTTAAAAATGTCTGTCTGTACACGCTAATCTCCGGAAATACTGGACGGATTTGAATGATTTTTTGTTAAAAAGCTGTTAAGCCTGGGCAACATAGAGGGTATACTGATTTTGGAAAACGAAGCACTTGATGCAGAACCAAAATGGTCCAGCTAAACTGTAAGAAATATAAAAATGACGCCTTAGCAAAAGTTTTGTTCAGCCTCATGAGCATTTTCCGAGTCATAAAGACCACGCGAACGAAGTCGCGAGCTTCGGCTAATATTTAATAAAAATAGACCTCAGATCGCTACGGTCACAGGGCAGGGAGACTGGTGGCATTGCCTCCTTATTTGGCCAGACTCAAATATTCAAATCATAATAATATATCTCCCATGCTGTTCTGGGAGAAATAAAAAATACTTAGAATTTACCAGCTGCTTCTCTTCCCACGCAGATCGTAAAAGCCGATCGAGGGAATGGGCAAAAATGCAAATCATGTTAACAGGCGATGCGGCTAGTCACCCATCACTGTATTGATTGCTTTTCCATCTTCTCGCCCACCATGACGCTAAAAGTGGCTTTTGGGTCTTGCGGCCCTAGGCTCTGCATAGAACCGCAAGACCCAAAATGCTCTGCCCCCACAGGGATAAAGACGTGATAGTATATATGTATGTATGTAATAATATATCTAATCTAATTATGAAGAGTGTCAGTGGAGGCTCAGAAGACTCAAAATAAACACTTAATTAACGTCATATAGCGTTAAGTCAGCCATTTGTACACTTTTCATGTGCAATAAAGTTTTGACAAATAAATCAAATTTATAAAATTAGAATCCTCAATTCTTATACTAAGGTCATAAAATAATTCAATCGGGAATAAAAGTATTAAATTTTGAATGGGTGCCAACTGAGGATCGTATCCGCAGCAGTTTTCACTTTATGAAAATAACGGGTTTCACTTTGAAAGAAAGTTAGTCCGTCGGAAGGAAACTTGGCAAAGTGTCACGGATTAAGTTTTCACGTTTATATTATACTAGCTGTGCTCGTGGGCTTCGCTCCCCGTGGATATTTCGGGATAAAAACAGGCCTATGTGCTTTCCTGGGTATCGAACTATATCCATACAAAATTTCATCCAAATCGGTTCAGTAGTTTATGCGTGAAGAGGTAACAAACAAACAATTATACAAACTCACTTTCGCATTTATAATATTAGTAGGATAGGATAGTAGGACAGGACTGGCTGGTGCCCGCGACTTCGTCTGCGCAGTATCACATAATATCTTTATAAATTGTAGCCTATGTGTTATTCTAATGTATAAGCTACATTATTGTAAAGTTTCACTAAAATCCATTCAGTAGTTTTTACGTGAAAGAGTAACAAACATCTATCTATACTTACAAACTTTCGCGTTTATAATATTATAGTAGGACTAGCGGCGCGCCCCAGCTTCGCATGACTATATACGTACAATGTCCTTTTTAGGGTTCCGTAGCCATAGCCAAATGGCAAAAAGGGAACCCTTATAGATTCGTCATGTCTGTCTGTCCGTTTGTCTGTTTGTATGTCACAGCCACTTTTTTCCGAAACTATAAGAACTATACTGTTGAAACTTGGTAAATAGATGTATTCTGTAAACCGCATTAAGATTGTCACACAAAAAAAGAGAAAAAAAACCATAATTTTTGGGGGTTCCCCATACTTAAGACTGAAACCAAAAAAATATTTTTATCATCTATGGATAGGTCTTCAAAAATGATGTTGAGGTTTCTAATATAATTTTTTACTTAACTGTATTCAGTTTAGAAAAAAATAATATTAGAAAAAAGAAAACCGTTTGCGCGGGAGATACTTCCAAAGTGGAAAAATGTGTGCCGCTCCACATGCTCTCACATGGTTTTTAGGTAACGACCAATGTCAAAGACAGTGACCGTGAGTGACTACAAGACTTATATTATGTTACTTGCTGCTACGGAACCCTTCTTGGGCGAGTCCGACTCGCACTTGGCCGCTTTTACTTTTATAAAGCACAAATACACTGCGGGGCGCAGCTAGTTTTAAATAACACCCTAAGTTTGCCAGGCAAATTAAAAATCCCCGACTTTGGAGCGTTAACCCCCATAACTTTTGAATTGAGAACCGAGTTTCATTATGTCAAACATATCTAAGAACCAACGAAAGGGAACTTGCTATCATGTCAAAAACCGCATCGAATCGGTCCATCCGTTCGAGAGCTAAGATGACACAGATAGACACACAGACAGACAGACAGATACAGAAATTAGAGGCAAATTTAGAATATCAATCTTTTTTGTCGGGAGTTGAAAATGCAAAATTCCGCCATAAAGCGTTCCGTTCCATTCACCGGGAAAATTAAAAAAAACTGCGCAAAAAGTTAAACAATGAATTTGAGATTTCTGCTTCAATTGTATAGATGGAGACATTTGTATATAGAGGGGGGGGGAGGGGGGGGGGCATTTATTGTTCTCTGTTAAGATATTCCTTGGAAATATCGACAAATAGGGTGCGCTGGGGTGACTAAGTCTTGCACGATGTCGGATTTTATAGAAATAAATCAAACGTGACTAAATATACATATAATAAAACAGAAAAAAATGTGTCTGTACATTAAATATATTTCAAAAAAATGATGCAGAAATAGTGATATTTTAAAAATGGTCTGTTAGCAGGAATTTAAAAAATAGTCTGTCTGTTTGTTTTTTTGTCTGTTTGTACACGCAAAAAAAGAAAGAGGCCGTTCGGTTCAAACCTTTTAATAAATTTGTAATTTATTAACCAATCTTGTATTTTATTATAATTTAATGAAAAAAAAATCTCTGTTTATTAAGGAAATGTCACAAATAAAATACAATATGTCATATAAACACTATCAAAACTATTTCGTAAGTACATACAAGTATCAGTCATATAAACCGCCCTTCATCGTTTCCCGTGCAAAAGTGGCCCAAAATGCTGGCAGCATTGCTGCGCTGGATCGCAATGGTTATCCTTTGTACGAGAAACGAACCTGAGCGGGAGTCACCAGTCTTCTCTACATTCTGTGCCCTATCTCGCCGATCAGGCGCTTAGCATCAGCACCCCAGCAGCCCATCGTTTCTACCGCCACGGGGACGAAGCAATAATGCGGCTCCAGAGCCGCGTACTTCACACGCTTTCTCTCCGCTGCGTCCTCCGCAGCTGCGGCTGCCGAGCCGATAGTGCGGCCGAGGTGGCTGGCCGCCACGGTGCTAACACATGTCGCGTCCCACACCACGCATCTGCCATGCTTCCACGGGACCAGAGTCAGACCATCTGGTCTCTTTCCATTGGATCGGCTTAGTCCTGGGGGCTCTAGCATGCAGGGAATAGTATAATGAAAAAATACATATTTACAAACAATAATATATTTAACTAAATTTAATAAAACAAAAATATTAAATATTCCAAAGACAAACTGTCACCCTAGAAAATTTTATATGAATTAGACATTGACAGATCAATTTATGTGATTGCTGCGGCATCTACGTCACGTGAAAGAACTAATTTTATTAAAGTAAAAGCGTCTTTTAGAAAAAATATACATATAATTTTCCAAGCTAAAGTGGTCACCCTACAGCACAGGCCGAACCAAGGGTCCACAAAGTCTTTTAACGGCAAATAATAAATATTTCTGCAATGAACAGGGCCGCACTGGGATGTTTGACGGTCGTATCGAGGATGAGGACATAAAATGCTTGTAAAATGCCTCATACACTGGGTACTACTTTTTATATTGGCAAGTAAAGTTTTACTACATAGTAAAAACGAGTACTTAATTGGAAAGAAATGAAATTTAAATTAAAATTAAAACTAAATAAGGACTAAAACTAAAAAAATTACAAATTATGTAGTCCCACTAAAATATCACCCCTCGGCAGCGGGGCTAAAAGGCTGGCAGCATTCCCACATTGTATGGCAATGGCAATGCTGATTCTTTGAGCCAGTTACCAGCCCTTTGGTCACGGGATACCTCGAAAGTGCATAGATTTTATCCTAAGTCAAATATTGGTATTCAACGTGGAAGGGATAGGTATACCTGTAATAAATCGAACCACAGGCTATATTAGATCACAAAGTATATTGTAATTAAAATATCAATCAAAATCTAAAAAATATTTTAAGATAAGATAAGATAAGATAAAATTTCTTTATTGCACCAACTAAGTATGACAATAATCAAAAGTACATTTCAAATATAGTAGGTACAAAGGCGGGCTTATCACTAAAGTGATTTCTTCCAGCCAACCTTTGGGTAAAGAAGACTATAAAAGATGTGGGGGAGTTGGCGCAGTTAGAGCATTACAGTGTAGAAGGATACAAGTGTACAATTTAAATAATAGGAGTACATACTATAACTGTTCCGTTCTTAGCGTTTTGTTTTCTTATATTTGAATTTCGCGCACTTTGCCAATTTAGTCCAATCAGCTTGATTTATGTAAACGATTCGACATCACAATTCAGCCAATGAGAACGCGCGGAATGGACCGCGCGCATGCGTAGTACAACCGGCGTAATCCTAGCGCCATAGTGGCAAAAAGAAGAACTTCTACACATCAAAAGTTTTAAACGCGGTACCGTCTTTAACTTCTCGTTTGATCGGATCATCGGATCGAAAATTCATATCTTCGCTTTGTTAGTCCTTAATTTTGTGCCTAGACTAGTAGGTATTGGCGTGTGTGTGTGTGGACTAAAGAACTATGTTCGTCGTGACGTAATTAGCCGGCCGGCCATCGTATCTAAGGACATTCTATCAAAGAACCGCCTTCGAGAAGAAGCCATCAAGCATTTGCCGCTACGTGGTAAGTACTTATGCATGGTATTCTCCTGACTGATTGTCGTGTTGTATCGTTTATTACCGTTGAATATCCTTCAGATATTCGATCCAGAGTGGCGAACGGACAAACAACAAAATAACGCGTTCGTTTTGCTACATCTTTATGGTGCCGAAAACCCGGGACCTTAGATACCTACTTACAGTCGGCCCACCAATTGCCAATTCTATTTAGTAATTTATGCATTGAATATCGATAAAACTAAAGTAACGTACCTACCTAATCATTTCGCATAATTACCTACATAGAAATTCACGTCTTTGTTCCATCTGTTCCGCTGAATACCTACCACATCATAACCAAACCAATACTTACAAAATGGCGTTTTGATTTCACTTAAATTGTAAAAAGCGGATATCAAGTCGTTTCATGCCTGCTGTTGTCACATTATTATTTATCGTTTACCGTTTGCAATCAACTATATTGCAAAATATATCTCATCATAATTCTGGGCAATAACGTAGCGCATTACTCGACTTCTTTATTTCGGTCACTCGACATTTCATTTACCTATTTGAAATTTTCATTTGTTAAAATTCAGATAGCATCGTATCGTAACGTTTACCGACTTTTACCGCATATCATAAAAAAAAAACTTATATCGAATTCCGTGATTTCGTACGTTTTTGAACCGTAAACAGATTTAAATTCGCGACCTTAGTACGATATAAAAAACTTACGTTTCTTACAATCGAAACTTTATATCAACAACTTTTAAGTATCTACTTTCGATTTAAAACAATTCGTATTGTTTATTTCCTACCGACATTGTGGACTAGAGGTGGTGAGTTTTATTGTTGTCGTGTTATACGATACATCGACGCTAGCGCGAACTGGATACCGCACGTACTAACTTACCTACGCGTTATCGGGTGATCATTGCCAACGTGCAGAAGTAGGTAACTGATCATTCGAGGGTGGTATTGTTTGTTGTCATCAGCAAGTACCTACTTGGCAAAATATTATATATTCATTAGTTAACGTTTAATTTGGGTTCATCATGTCTTATTTAACAAGGCGAAAGTCTAAAGTCGTACCTAAAAAATGCACCGAGCATACTTACTCAGTTGATAATTTGCCGAGTTTGCGACGTAAACGAACGATAGCTTACAATCGTATTTCAAAGGCTTTGGAAATAGGAAAGTTAGCCGCTGCCGATGAATCGCAAATCGAGTTATTTCTGTCGTATTGTCAGGAAATAAAAAATATCGCGAATAGTTTTCAAGAAGCTCACTTTATTATTTTGGATCTTCTGAAGGATGATGATGCTGAACATGATAATGAAATTCAAGAACATTTTGATGACATGTATTTCCAAGTTTCAGCCATCCAACTTAAACTCCAGCCGTGTTCGTCGTCTCAAAAGTTAAATAGTTCTAAGCGTGATTCATTAACCGGGTTGCATGGCGGTAACATGCGATTACCGAAAATTACGTTGCCAACTTTTGCAAGTGCTATCAAAGAATGGCCCGAGTTTATTGCAACTTATGATGCGTTGATTCACGATTCTCCCTTATTAAGTGATATTGAGAAGTTTCATTATTTGGTGTCAGTGTTGCGCGGTGATGCACTATCATTAATTAGAACATTCCCTATTGCAAGCGAGCATTATTTAAGCGCATACAACGCTCTCAAGTCACGTTATGAGGACAAACGCGAACTAGCCTTTACGTGCTGGCATGATATTTTAAATGTCAATTTTAAAACTACAAACGCTCAGGATTTCAGACGCGCTTTAGACACGATTGATGAAAATTTAACGATATTAAAAACATTAAAATTACCAACTGAGCATTGGGACTTCATTATTTGCTATCACATTCTTGCTAAACTGGATACAATCCTGAGACGCGAATTTGAGGAGAAACATACAGACGTCGAACTTCCACAATATAAACATTTAAGGGCATTTTTACATTCGAAAGGTGAAGCATTAATACGTGATACTCACTTTACTGCCGCGGTCACTAATAAAAGCGCTAACGCCTCAAAGGAGGCATCAGGATCTGCACAAAAAACGAAGCGACAAAACTTTACGCATTCCCTCGTCGCTCCCGCCGCAAGTAATCCTAATAAGGTTGGCGACAAACAAGAGGCGAAGCCAAACAGCAATACGACCGCCCCGAAGTTTAATCGTAAATGTACTTATTGTGGTGACGCACATCACATATCAGCCTGTAAAGAATTTTTAACTAAATCAATAGATGAGCGTATGGCTGTAGTCAGTGACAAGAGATGGTGCTATAACTGCCTTAACGCATCTCACTCAATGCGAGACTGCACATCGATATTTACGTGTCAAAAATGTAAACGTAAACACCACACTCTGTTACATCGAGAGCAAGCGGCTAGCAAGCCAAGCCAGGTTGCTGATACGCCAAATTCAGTAGCTTTGGTCGCTAAAGAATCAGTAACGCAGTCTAACTCAGCATTAAATACAACCGTTTTACTAGCCACTGCTCTCATTCAAATTCGTGACGCATCGGGCGAATTTCATACATTTCGCGCGTTGTTTGATACCGGGAGTCAGAATAATTTTCTCACAACCCAAGCGGCTCAACGGCTGAACCTAAGGCCTAGAGAAGGCTGTACTAACGTTCATGGCCTAGGTGGCAATCCAGCATCTGTTAGTGGCGTTGTCACATGTGATGTTGGTAGTAATCGTAACGTCAGATTTCGTCTAGATATGCTGGTCATACCAAGCATTTGTGGAGATCAACCGATAGCAAAACTCAACACGAAAGGATGGGATAAGCTCAAGACATTACCGCTAGCAGATCCTGGTTTTGACATCCCTGGCCCGATCGACGTCTTGTTAGGCGCTGATGTTTTTGCAGAGTCACTTCTCGAACAACGTCTCAAAGGCAATTCCTCTCAACCGCGAGCCTTTAATTCAGTTTTCGGCTGGCTTCTTCTTGGGAAGTCTCGACTCGCTTCTTCCTGTTTACTAGGAGTAGCACCTCCTACTGTAGACAAAAGCTTGAATAATATCGTTCAACGTTTCTGGGAAATCGATAACGTTCCACAATCTTCCCGATTGACCCCAGATGATCAACTCTGTGAAAACAGTTTTATCAACCACCACTACCGTGACGAGACAGGCAGATATGTCGTTTGTCTTCCTTTCAAAGAAAATGAGGAGCCAGTCTTTGAAGGTTCTCGAGCGATTGCCTTACGACGCTTTCATGCTATTGAGAGGCGTTTATCTCGTGATCAAAATCTAAAGCAACAATACGTTGAGTTCATGTCTGACTATGTCGAAAGTGGTCACATGACCGTGGTACCTGCCAAAGAAATGGGTCAAGGCAAATACTACATACCGCATCATTGTATTCTACGTCCTGACAGCGCCACAACGAAACTTCGCGTCGTCTTCGACGCTTCGGCAAAGGATGCCAATTCCAAATCGCTAAACGACACATTGCTGACAGGATCGAAATTACAATCGAATATTGTGGAGATTCTTCTTCATTTTCGTGAACACCAAGTTGTCTTCATGGCCGACGTGCGCCAAATGTACCGTCAAATCAACGTAGCTCCTCATCATCGTGATTATCAGCGCATTCTCTGGCGAGCTCACCCAGATGAAACGCTTCAGGAATACGTTTTAAACACCGTGACGTACGGCGTATCTTCAGCTCCCTTCCTGGCATGCCGAACTATACAGCAACTAGCTAACGAGGAGGGGCACAAGTACCCTAAAGCTAAAATCGTCCTGACATCTGACATATATGTCGACGATGTCGTTACCGGAAGTCCTTCGCTGGAGGACGCTCGTGAAATAAAAACGCAAATCATTGCCCTTCTTGCTCGTGGCTCGTTCGAGTTACGAAAATGGGCTAGCAATCGACCCGAGCTTCTCAATGACCTTCCCCCAGAGGCGTGTCTGTCAGAGGCTATAACCTTTACCGAAGCTGAAGATGCAACCATCAAGGTTTTGGGCCTTAAATGGGAGCCTGCTTCAGATTCGTTTGTTTTTAACGTTAATCCGTCTAATCAGCCGTGTACCAAGCGAACGATTCTAAGTGAGGTTGCTAAAATCTTTGACCCTCTGGGTTTCCTGTCTCCTTTGACCATCCAAGCTAAATGCTTAATTCAAAAACTTTGGATTCTCGGCGTTTCTTGGGATGAAACTCCTCCACCGGAAATTGTTTCTCAATGGAGCAAATTTTCTCAACAACTTCCACAAGTTAAAAACCTTAAAATTCCTCGTCAATTTGTATCCGAAGGCGCTCAATCGTATCAACTGCATGGCTTCTGCGACAGCTCCGAGGCAGCGTATGGCGCCATCATTTATCTTCGTGTTATAGGCTCCGATGGTTCCATTCGCGTTTTTCTTGTCTGTGCGAAGGCTCGCGTAGCTCCCTTGAAAAGGCAATCGCTACCTCGTCTCGAGCTCTGCGGCGCAGTGTTGCTCGCAGATCTCATCAAATTTGTCAGGGAAACGATGCGAATACCAGTCTGCGACACTTATTTGTGGTGTGATTCAACCGTTACTTTGGCTTGGTTGCGAGCTCCCTCTGCTCGTTGGGTGACATTCGTTGCAAATCGTGTCAGCCATATCCAAGATATTGTACCAACGGAGTGTTGGAAACATGTTCCCTCTGCCATGAATCCTGCAGATATTTGTTCGCGCGGACTACTTCCAGATGACTTATTGCACAACATACTATGGTGGGCGGGGCCAGAGTGGTTATCACAGCCACAATCTGAGTGGCCAATTGACACATCGAAGGATCATTCTAAGAATAATGTAGTGTTTTCCGAACAGCGTCGCTCTGTAGCTCTCGTTACAGATAAACCCGACATCGCTAGCCAAATGTCAATAATTGATCAATTGTTCGAAAAATATTCATCATTAGAGAAAATTTGCCGCATTGTAGCTTACGTTCGTAGGTTTTGCAACAAGCGTGATACCGTTTCACAAAGGGGACATCTATTCGTATCGGACATTGAGCGTCATCACGCGTTGTTATTTATCGTCAAACATTTCCAAAATCGTTATTTTTCCGACATTATTTCGAAGTTAACACAGCGGAAGCAGCTGCCGCGCAACTTCCGTAAATTAAATCCCTTCTTGGACGATCAGGGTATGCTCAGGGTGGGCGGGCGGCTCGCTCGTTCTGGCCTTGAGTTCGAACACAAGCATCCTGCATTGTTACCTAAGAAAAGTGTACTTACAGCAGCCGTAATTGAATCAATTCATCGAAATAACTTTCACCCCGGTCTAAACACGACTCATTATCTGATTTTACAACAATTTTGGATACTTGCGGCTAGACATGTTATACGACATCAACTTTCCAAATGCATAAGATGCTATCGTCTCCATCCACAACCTTTGCAACCATTTATGAGCGACCTTCCGTCCTTCCGCGTAAATCAAGCAAAGGCGTTTTCGGTCTCCGGCGTTGATATTGGCGGGCCATTTCGAATCAAGCTTGGCCATCATCGTGGTGCAAAAATCGACAAGGCTTACCTGTGCTTGTTCGTATGCCTAAGCACAAAGGCAGTGCACCTTGAGGTCGTATCGACGTTATCAACTGACGGATTCATCGCGGCATTGCGTCGTTTCGTTGCCCGTCGCGGTCGTTGCAATGTGATTCATTCAGACTGCGGCACTAATTTCGTAGGTGCAAGTGCACAACTAGCATCTTGTATCGAACAAGCTTCGCACATGGAAAAAATTACTTTTAAACGTAATCCGCCTTCTAGCCCACATTTCGGAGGAATATGGGAGATTCAAATTAAGGCCGCAAAAAGTCATTTATATCGTATTGTTGGCGATCAGACTCTAACGTTTGAAGAACTTACAACACTCTTCACTCAGATCGAATCTATTTTAAATTCGAGACCTATATGTCCATTAAGCTCCGACCCTAATGATTTGAACGTGCTCACGCCCGGTCACTTTTTAACGCTGGAACCACTTACAGCGGTTCCTGATTCCGACTATACGGACGTAAAAATCAATCGACTTAACAGATTCCAACTTATTCAATCCTTTCAACAGCAGTTTTGGAAACGCTGGAAACATGAGTACTTACATGGGTTAACTCAGCGGGCCAAATGGACCAAAGACTCACCAACGTTAAGCGTAAATTCAGTAGTTATTATCAAGGAGGACAACCGACCTCCTCTTCAGTGGGCGCTCGCGCGAGTTGTTTCCTTACATCCCGGCCCTGATGGGGTGGTTCGGGTTGCAACCCTAAAAACGGTCAAGGGCCTCTTGATTAAGAGACCTTTGGTAAAGCTTTGTCCTCTGCCATCCGCATAATCATTTCGCTACAAACATTTTTAGTTTTTAGTTTAGTATCGTAAGTTTAAGGATCTTTAGGATCAACTATCAGTTAATTAGAAAAATCCCATTGGTATTTTGGTGGGCGGAATGTTCCGTTCTTAGCGTTTTGTTTTCTTATATTTGAATTTCGCGCACTTTGCCAATTTAGTCCAATCAGCTTGATTTATGTAAACGATTCGACATCACAATTCAGCCAATGAGAACGCGCGGAATGGACCGCGCGCATGCGTAGTACAACCGGCGTAATCCTAGCGCCATAGTGGCAAAAAGAAGAACTTCTACACATCAAAAGTTTTAAACGCGGTCTTTAACTTCTCGTTTGATCGGATCATCGGATCGAAAATTCATATCTTCGCTTTGTTAGTCCTTAATTTTGTGCCTAGACTAGTAGGTATTGGCGTGTGTGTGTGTGGACTAAAGAACTGTGTTCGTCGTGACGTAATTAGCCGGCCGGCCATCGTATCTAAGGACATTCTATCAAAGAACCGCCTTCGAGAAGGAGCCATCAAGCATTTGCCGCTACGTGGTAAGTACTTATGCATGGTATTCTCCTGACTGATTGTCGTGTTGTATCGTTTATTACCGTTGAATATCCTTCAGATATTCGATCCAGAGTGGCGAACGGACAAACAACAAAATAACGCGTTCATAACGCGTTCGTTTTGCTACAATAACATATAAACGAACAATATAGTAATATTGTGTGTAGTCGCCCGGGCAATAAGTATGAGAATGTCATTTTGTTTTGTTTTTTGACTGATATTTTATTTCAATACTATAGTGATCTAGTATAGCCCACAGTTTAATTTACAGTCACTTTGCCCAAAGTTTGTATACATATATATATATACACAATACCTGGGCGACCGAGCTTTGCTCGGTTATATATCAAACATTAACATTTTTTTTAAACTTGTCTCAAAACAATAAAAAAAATTAAAATATATATAAACTTGTACATAAAAAATCCAAAGTAAGTCACCGAGTGAGAGTAAAACTCGAAAACACGCATTTTCCCAAACATTAGACTAATCTAGATCTATTGTTTACCCCCGAAAACCCTCGTATACCAAATTTCAGCGAAATCGTTAGAGCCGTTGCCGAGATCACAGAAATTTATATACATATATAAATATATAAATAAATAAATATACAAGAATTGCTCGTTTAAAGGTATAAGATATTATCACTCCTGTTACTGTTATTAGTATTCCAGTAAATGCATTTGAAACATCTGGCAAAAACTATATTAATCGCGGTAAGTCCCGTAATACTAATAACAGTAATTGTGACCGCAAACTCTAAAATCTATCACCTCTGTTTCTCTCAGACTAGGCAGAGACTATCCTCCACTTACTAAGATTCTGACAAACCTCTTTCGCTTCATGCGACGACCTAGGCGTAGTGGTCACCGTGCTAGTCCGCCACCCAGAGGTCCCGGGTTCGATTCCCGGTCAGGGCAAGTTGGAAAATGGCCTTTTTCAAATTGTCCTGGGTCTTGGATTTTTATCTATATATGTATTTGTTATGAAATATAGTATCGTTGAGTTAGTATCCCATAACACAAGTCTCGAACTTACTTTGGGGCTAGCTCAATCTGTGTAATTTGTCCCTATATATACTTATTTATTCATGCCCGGTTACGGGTACTTCTGACCTCTTTATAAGAACGTCTGCAATCAGGTCGCGGTACGTTCGTCGAGGACGACCCTACCACTCCTCCACTCACATTCCCTTTGTAGACCCTTTCAGTAAATCTCCTTTTATCCATCCTTTCTACATGCCCGTACCATATCATCTCATTAGCTTGTACTAGCTGGTGCCCGCGACTTCGTCTGCGTAGGATTATCACACAATATTTTTATCAATTGTAGCCTATTTATTTATTTCATCATTTCAGCCGCGCAACGTCCACTGCTGGACATAGGCCTCTATTTATTTATTTAACTTTATTACAATACATGTAAATGGCGGACTTAAGGCCTGAGGCCTTTTCTACCAGTCAACCAACAGGTGATGCTGAGCTAGCAATCTTTTGGGGGTAAGCCTCTGTGTTATTCTAATGCATAAGCTATATCATTGTAAAGTTTCATTAAAATCCATTCAGTAGTTTTTACGTGAAAGAGTAACAAATATCCATCCATACTTACAAACTTTCGCGTTTATAATATTTTTTTTATATATATATAGAGACAAATTTCACTGATTGAGCTAGCCCCAAAGTAAGTTCGAAACTTGTGTTATGGGATACTTACTAACTCAACGATACTTTATTTTATAACAAATACATATATAGAAAAACATCCATGACCCAGGACAATTTGAAAAAGGCCATTTTCCAACTTGCCCTGACCGGGGATCGAACCCGGGACCTCTGGGTGGCGGACTAGCATGGTGACCACTAAGCCACGGAGGTCGTCTGTATACTTATATTAAATATTATTAGGAGGAATATTAGTAGGATATTTACAAAATAGGTTGTTTAATGACTCCGTGTTGCAGAAATAGGGAGTCGACTCTGCGAAAAGAAGCAGCTTATTTTTGAGTAGCATTAACGTTTATAAAGTTCCGTACCCAAAAGGTAAAAACAAGACTCTTTTAGTCTCTGCTGTCCGTCTGTCTGTCACTACGCTGTATCTCATAAATCGTGATAGACAGTTGAAATTTTCACAGATGATGTATTTCTGTTATAATACATACATACATACAATCACGTCTTTATCCCTAATGGGGCAGACAGAGCATTTTGTGTCTTGCGGTTCTATGCAGAGCCCATAGGGCCGCAAGACCCAAAAGCCACTTTTAGCGTCATTTTTTAGCGTGGGCGAGAAGATGGAAACTGTTATAATAGGAAACAGAATTAAATAAATATTTGATTGGAGCTCCCATACAGCAAGCGTGATTTTTGAAGTGAAAACTTCTTTAGCGGCGTTGTGCACTTTTTTTGGAATGGGTAAAAATCTAAAACTCGCGTCAGGACACGTGACCCTGATCGAAAATTCGTAAGACGGCGCAGGGCGCTTGCGCGAATGTTCGTGTGTGTTTATGTTACAGCGTGCTAATAAAATGTCATGTTTGTGTACGATAGCCCAATAAATAAATATTGTATTCTACCACATAAATGAGAGTACTTTTATACTGATAATTAAAGCAATTCGTGCAAAATTATTCCCTAACCATTCCAAAATATCAAAAATGCACAACGTTAATATTCAAGTTTTCACTTTTGCCGGCACTCCCAGAGTGCAACCCGTCGTTTTTTTTTCTTGATAATAGTACTGAACTCTTCGTGCGCGAGTCCGACTCGCACTTGGCCGGTTAAATCCTTTCTCCCAGACCATAAACAAAAAAACGACAAAAACGCTATAATTAAATTACAAAGTCGGCATAAATGGACTGATTTAACTCCCGATGAATCGCACACAAGCAAATATTTCATGGAACCCGGGCAATAAAGCAGCAATTAACAATCGACAGAGAGATTTACTGACCGCTGCGGGCGGGTCGTCAGATAGCACACTTAATACCATGTAAGAGCTTGTACACACTGCACCGCGACGCCGCGGCAGTTGCTTTCGCCGCTGCGCCTTGAATATTGAATTGATGAATCACGCGAGAATCGCGAGATACTAACTAGATAAGTTACTTAATATTTTATTTAATATTCATGAACTAATTGAGAAAGTCCTTAAATTTACTGAAAAGAACAATCAGTGGCAACACTTTGTGACGTAGTCAAGTTCCATCTCGGGAAGAGAATACCTGTTTTATTATACCATGGATGAGACCTCTCCAAACCGTCTGGCCAGCGAGGAAAGTGTAGGCCAAGTACTCTGGCTGCTATGGCCATGTATGGCTCTGGTGGTACAGAGGGTCGTGCTCTTGCAGTGGAGACAAAATGACCTGATGATAATGATAATGATGATAGTATCGTTGAGTTAGTACCCCTAATTAGTTAGTACCCCTGTTTGATTATACCATGGTACGATCGTGGTGGTGTGACGAATACTAACAAAATATAAGCGCGCGGCACCGCAGCGGGAAAAACCTCGGAATAAGGCCACGTCAAAGATAGTTAAATAAAGAATATGCACGTATTTTTTTATTTGCAAAAAAAATATGAAAGAATTTATAAAATATCTTAGTCAGCGACTAACTTGTGATACTTTAAAGTTTCAATTAGAAAGAGAAGTCCGACATGGGCTGGTGACGTCAACGTCCATGACATCTATTATATACCATAGATATAGATTTTTTGAAGTGAAAACTTCTTTAGCGGCGTTGTGCACTTGGTATGGGTAAAAAATTTTAAACTCGCGTCAGGACACGTGGCCTGATCGAAAATTCGTAAGACGGCGCAGGGCGCTTGCGCGAATGTTCGTCTTTGTTTTTGTTGTACAGCGTGCTACGCGCATCCATGGATGGTGACAGCTGATGGCTCGACCGTCTGTGTAGTGGCCATACTGCTGTGTATTTTAAAATGATTTTGTTGAAAAATGAATTTGGTCATGCTTGTGACATTTGTGACAGACTGTGGTTCAGAAAAGATTTGAAATATTTTATACTGATAATTAAAGCAATTCGTGCAAAATTATTCCCTAACCATTCCAAAATATTAAAAATGCACAACGTTAATATTCAAGTTTTCACTTCTGCCGGCACTCCCAGAGTGCAACCCGTCGTTTTTTTACTGCTTACCCTTTACGCTGTCGCTGGGTTGAATTCCACCTGGCTTCCATTGTCTTACTATTGTGTCTGGGTTTTGTCGCATCTTGAAGAGTTAAGTAAGTAGGTATACATTTTCCATAAAAAATTGCGTTTTTGCATGCATGTAACCGCTCGCTCGTGAATATTTCCGGCCTAGTGTCATTATTGTAGGTGTCACGTTGAACTGTCCCGTCCGCGACACGTCGCGCCGCCATCTGCCATTCAGCCGTGACGTGACCAGACTAGCAGACATCTTTTGTATAAATTAGAACGACAGGTGAGGATAATATTATTTTCGTAGTATTAAAGTGATCAACTCACATGCTGGTCTGAGAGAAATAAAAAAAAACTTAGAATGTACCAGCTGTTTAAGCCGATCGAGGGAATAGGATGCAAATCATGTTAAGAGGCGATGCGGCTAGCAACCCATCACTGTATTGATTGCTTTTCCATCTTCTCGCCCACCATGACGCTAAAAGTGGCTTTTGGGTCTTGCGGCCCTGGGCTCTGCATAGAACCGCAAGACCCAAAATGCTCTGTCTGCCCCATTAGGGATAAAGACGTGATAGTATGTATGTATGTATGTTAAAGTGATCAAAACGTATAGGTAGTGGTCGTTTTGATACTGAAGTCAGGCCTGTGTCTCTCCCCAGTTAGATATCGAAAATATACCTACATTATTATTATGCGCGCAGCAACCACCCCGGAGTGGTAAATTCAGTGACGTGAATTGTATGTCTAGAGTATTAAGAATAAAATTGGCTTGCTATGCACTTCTAGGTATCTAAACGAAAAGGTGCCGAGTTCTAACGCGAGTTAAATTAAACCATATCGCTAACGACATTGAGTAGATATTTCTTTGAATTCCTTTGCTGAGTAAGATTTATGTACGTAAGTACTTATTCTGTCTCTTACCCCGGTCGCTCGGTGGCAAATCTACACTTCAAATTCAAATATATATTTATTAGCTGTACCCGCGGGCTTCGCTCCCCGTGGGAATTTCGGGATAAAGAGTACCCTGTGTCCTTCCCCGAGTCTCAAACTATATCCATACCAAATTTCATCCAAATCGGTTCAGTAGTTAAAGCGTGAAGAGGTAACAAACAAACAAATAAATATACAAACTCACTTTCGCATTTATAACATTATCAGGATAGGATTATCATAGTATATTTATAATATCTATTAATAAACGTCATTGTTTTGTTGCACAACGTTGACGTCAAATGGTTACTTACAGCTAAGTTTACTACCGCTTCCAAAGCGCTAGTGCAGAAGAAGCGGTAACAAACTGCACTGCAGCATTTTCTCCAAGGACGTCAACTCACAATTCAATTATTATTTAAAGTTAATGTGGACATATATTGTTTGTTATGTTATTTCATAATTTAAATTGAATTTTTAAAATGTCAAAATTTTAAAATAATGTCAAATTGTAGATTCAGTTTGTACAAAATGTACCAAATTATGACATTTGCGAGTAGAGCACCTATATTACAAACTTGAAGAGTGACCCGCGCCAAGCTCAAGCCAGACTTTTTTGTCTTTACTACTTGTATATTCTAAATCTCCAAGGCGGAGTAACTATATTATGATTATTATAAGATAAAGATAAAATTTCTTTATTGCACCAACTAAGTATGACAATAATCAAAAGTACATTTCAAATATAGTAGGTACAAAGGTTTATACTACGTCGTCGTGATATTGCGGCCGTCCCCCACGTGCTCAGCTTGTCAAAACCAGGACATTTTTTGTGTAAATTACAGCGTTGTCTGCGGATGACAACCGGCTACCGTGGTAAATTATTCAGGCAATAATTTTATGGATGTCATGTTTTATTCAGCGACAGGTAACGTTGTAGCGAATTTCGGTGGTTGGTTAACGTGCCTAAATCAAATTTGCTCGATTGCCAATTTTGTTTATTGTAGGGTTCAATCATTCGAAATATTTGATTTTCTACCAAAATCTAGCCAAATCAGCGATTAGTGTTATCTAATAAAATTAATTGATTAAAAATAAATCGATTTTTGCCGTGTGGTTTACGGCAGAATAGAATAGGGGCACTCCAAGTCCTCCCGTGGATGTCGTAGAAGGAAATACAAACTAAACAAAGCTTATGAACATCAATGAGACCTCTCCAACCCATCTGGCCTGCGAGGAGAGTGTAGGCCAAAGTCCTCTGGCTGTTTGGCCAAGTTTGGCTCTGGTACTACAGAGGGTCGTGCTCCTGCAGTGGAGACAAAAACATCTTATGATGATGATGATGAAGATGATTGTATTTAGTTATACAAAATATGCATAAGGAAGCAGTTTTAAATTAGAAGACCTTATACTACATCGACGTGACATTGCGGCCGTCCCGGACGTGTCCCACACGTGTGTATTTTTTTAGGGTTCCGTACCTAAAGGGTAAAAACGGCACCCTATATTACTAAGACTTCGCTGTCTGTCCGTCTGTTCGTCTGACTGTCTGTCCATCTGTCCGTTCATCCGTCACCAGGCTGTATCTCAAAAACCGCGGTAGCTTGACAGTTGAAATTTTTACAAATTATGTATTTCTGTTGCCGCTCTAACAACAAATACTAAAAACAGACAGACACATAGCGCGATGAACCGATGGCCGATGGGGCAAAAAGGTTCTTGAATGGCGACCGCGTACTGGCAAGCGAAGCGTAGGGCACACACCTACAAGGTGGTCAGATGACCTGACCAGGGTCGCTGGAAAGCGCTGGATGCAGGCCGCTCTTGATCGGTCATTTTGGAAATCCTTGGGTGAGGCCTATGTCCAGCAGTGGACGTTATGCGGCTGAAATGCTGACTAAAAACAGAATAAAATAAATATTTAAGGGGGGCTGCCATACAACAAAGCGATTTTTATAGATAATGGTACGGGACCCTTAGTTCGTGAATCCGATTCGCACTTGGCCGGTTAAGTGTAAATTACAAATGCGGATGTCTGCGGATGACAACCGGCTACCGTGGTTAATTATTCAGGCAATAATTCTATGGATATCATGTTTTATTCAGCGACAGGTAACGTTTCACCGAAAACGGGAGACGACAGGGTCAGAAAGGTATTATTCTAATTAGTCCGTCTTATTTCATAAGTCATACTTTATTAAATTAAAGACTCTGTCATAATTAAATTCAGTAAACGGGTAACTCACGTATAGGTCAGCTACTGCCGACATGTTTCGACCTCATCCGGATCATCCACATTCGCCCTGATGAAGACCTCCGGATGAGGTCGAAACATGTCGGCAGTAGCTGACTCTATACGTGAGTAACCCGTTTATTGAATTTAATAATGATTGCATCTCACGTTAGTTTTAATCAAAAAAGACTCTGTCATAAACTTAAACATAATTAAGGATATAAAATACTAGCTGTGTCCGTGGGCTTCGCTCCCCGTAGGAATTTCGGGATAAAAACTATCCTATGTCCTTCCCTGGGTATCAAACTATATCCATATCAATTTTCATGTAAATAGGTTCAGTGGTTGAAGCGTGGTAACAAACAAACAAGTATACAAACTCTATATACAAAGTAAAAAAAAGTAGGATAGGATTATTAGGATAGGATATACAATGAAAATTAAACTTCTTCTTCTTCTTATCGTGTGTGTTAGTGACTAACACTAGTGTCAGAGTTTTCAAACCGCCTTAAAGGCCTCTGACATGGTTTTACGTAACGACCAATGTCAAAGACAGTGACCGGGACCGACGGCTTAACGTGCCCTCCGAAGCACGGATCATCTTACTTATCAGACAATCAGGTGATCAGCCTACAATGTCCTTACCAAACTAGGACAACAACGCAAAGTCGTTGCCCCCGCCGGGAAACGAACCCGCGACCTCCGGGTATGAGCCGAACGCTCTAACCACTACACCTCGGAGGCAGTCAAAGTCAAAATTAAACTATAGAAATAAAGTACTTAAATAAATTTAAACCGAAAAAAGAAGAAAATAAATATAAAAAAATCTTGATAATCCAAAAATAATGGACCCATATTTTTCAGAGTATCAAAAAAGTTGAAATTTACAAAGATACGGAGCATCTAAGTTTCAGAGTGGGGGCTTGCGACGTCACCGCTATGTAAAAATCGTGCTTAGCCGTGACGTCATAAACCGATCAAAACTAGTTTTTTCCGACTACACTACGTGAGCAAAACCATAGACCTGGAGTTTTTTATATTTTTTATAGTAAAGCCATAGTAAAATTTACATAGTTTACCCCTCTTTTTATTCAGGGGTTAAAAAAGAGGTATACTGAACACAAACCTGTACCACATTAGTACTACACTCACGTCGCTAATGCAATTTACTGCACTCCAAGGGTTGTCACGTCTCATAACTTTTTCTATACAGTCTACGAATCATACAGTCCACTGATAGACAAGGCAAAATATTATATGGTTGTGTTTAACGATGGCTGATTCGTGCGTCAACTGGTGAACGGGTGCTGTCGGGAGGAACTGCTCAGCTTGGCTTCGCATTTTTAACCTTTTGCACGCCAGCTTGTTAGCGTTACTTAACCCCCGAAGCTAAGCCTAGTTAAAATAGTACAATTTCGACCTCTTTTAGCTGTCTCCGTGGTGTAATGGTTGGAGCGTTTGGCTCATACCCGAAGGTCGCGGGTTCGATTCCCAGCGGGGGCAACGACTTTGTGTTGTTGTCCTAGTTTGGTTAGGACATTGCAGGCTAATCACCTGATTGTCTGATAAGTAAGATGATCCGTGCTTCGGAGGGCACGTTAAGCCGTCGGTCCCGGTCACTGTCTTTGACATTGGTCGTTACCTAAAACCATGTCAGAGGCCTTTAACGCGGTTTAAAAACTCTGGCACTAGTGTTAGTCACTAACACACACGATAAGAAGAAGAAGAAGCTGACGATGGCCTCTTAGTCACGCAACCGTTTCGCAACAAAAGTGGTCGATGGCGCTCAAAAGGTAGTGCATGTAAATTGTAAAACTTTTTAGGATTGGTTATAATTTGTAATGCAGTTTTTGTGAACATACATACATACATACTATCACGTCTTTATCCCTAATGGGGCAGACAGAGCATTTTGGGTCTTGCGGTTCTATGCAGAACCCAGGGCCGCAAGACCCAAAAGCCACTTTTAGCGTCATGGTGGGCGAGAAGATGGAAAAGCAATCAATACAGTGATGGGTCGCTAGCCGCATCGCCTGTTAACATGATTTGCATTTTTCCCCATTCCCTCGATCGGCTTTTACGATCTGCGTGGGAAGAGAAGCAGCTGGTACATTCTAAGTTTTTTTTTATTTCTCCCAGACCAGCATGGGAGTTTTTGTGAATAAACTGTCTATCTAAATTTTTACGAGAAATGGTTGCGAACTGGTACTAAGTGGCTTCCAGTCACAAATAAGACGCTATCTGACCCTAAAGATATCGAAAGAGGTGCCTAAACGACAAGCTCAAACTGAATTCTGATTGTAAATCTTTTCACAAAAATGCGTTTACAATAACCGATCAAGTGCGAGGTGAACTCGCGAGGAGCGGATTCCTTTTTTATTTTTTGTACGGAACCTTAAAAAGGGTCGTCTGGTATAAGGTACGTCAGGTATAACGCCTGTCACATTTTTATAATTAAATATAATAAATTAAATAAAATAAAAATGAAAAAAATTAAGGTGTCAGCCCTATATAAAAGTTTGAGCCGGTCGGATTACAGCGGCAGTATTACATGACGTCGTTACGTGTGCGGTGCACTTAATGGTCTTAATGCAATGCTGTCATGCTGTATGGAAAATGTGGAAAATTGACTAGTCAAGTCATTTAAAAAATCTAATTCGCAAACCATTTCGAGGAATAGCATCTTGGAGAATGTTTCTCTAATCAGATTTTAAAATAAAGTCGTTCTTATGTAGATATCTGCAAAAATCCCAATGACCTTCATTTTCAAGCAAGGTCAGGCTTATTTGAGGACGTGACGTCACGATGAAGATTTATTGAGTAAAGTCGGCAATTTCCACTTTCAGTACTGTACTGTCACTGTCATCTATTAACACAACTTGACAACGGTTCATCATCATCAGGTCTTTTTGTCTCCACTGCAGGAGCACGACCCTCTCTGTATTACCAGAGCCGTACTTGGCCAGAGCAGAGGTCTTGGCCTACACTCTCCACGCTGGCCAGACGGGTTGGAGAGGTCTCATTGATGTTTATAAGCTTTGTTTAGCTTGTATTCCATAAGTCGCCTTCTACGACATCCACGGAAGGTCTTGGAGTGGCCCTATTCTACTCTGCCGGAAACCACATGACAACGCTTGACAGATGCTATTATTTTTGTAGTGTAGGCATAGATTTTTTTTAATATTGATTGCTGTGTGTCACTTCCGGTGCAATGTTTAAAATTAACATAAAGAATCTTGGTAACACGTTTTTTTTTATATTGTAGTTGTAATGATGATTTTGTATGTATTATGAATGTTGGTTTAGGTCAAATCTTGCAACTCAATTTTCCTCAACTGATTGAGGTGAAATTTTGTACACTTGTGAAAGTCGGATGACAATACAATATTGTGAAGTCAATGAGCTGTTCTGATTGATCACGGAGACGGAAGGTGGTCGACAGAATTTAGTAATAAAACGACGCAACTCCATCGAGTTTGGTTTATTTATTTATTTATTTATTTACAAAATTCATGTACACAAAATACAGAAACAAACAAAGTAAGAACATTGAGTACATAGGTACTGCTTATTTCATAAGAAATCTCTTCCAGCAGACCCAGGAGAGAAAAAGAGAAGAAAAAAGGTAGTAGCAGGCGTGTACAAAATAAACTAAAGTTAAATACAAATACATGTAGGTACTAACTTACATACATTTACACACATACATTATTATACAATTCATAATGTATATACATAGACTAATATATACACAACTAAAAATATATATTATAAATATATGTATACATATTAGGCACTATACAATGTCCTTTTTTATTAAGTACAAATATTTTAAGGGGTGATTCGGTCCATCATTTCGAACAACTTTTCCCAATAAATGTTTATAGAAATACGAAAAAATTTTTTAGGTTTTCATAGAAATCGAAGTAGTCACGTGATATCATTACTATGAAAAATAAAAAATATTTTTTCGTATTTTGATATACATTTATTGGGAAAAGTTGTTCGAAATGATGGACTAAATCACCCCTTAAAATATTTGTACTTAATAAAAAATGACATTGTATGTATACATTATTATTATATTTTATTATATTCTTTTATTACTAATACAAATGAAATAAGGTCAAACTCATACTTTCTTTGGCCTTAATACAAAAGCTTGTACAAAAAATTTAATAAACAAAAAACTTATTAAAGTCCTTTCAGCACGTCTGTATTTCTACAATCAACGCAGTTTATTCTCTGTTGAGTCTGACACTAGATGCTGTTACACTCGCTGGTATTGTATAATTCTAGTGCGAGACCGAGTTTTGCAATTTGCACCTCTCTTTGTTAGCGGGACGTTTGTGACATAAAAGAAGCTACGCTTTTTTTATTTTTTTTTACTAATGTACAATCACAGATATCAGAATGTGCCTAATATATAGTACATTTCTATAGTCAATATAATTCTGAGATCCTACAACAGATTGTACACGACATTATAAAGATTATACATGCAGCAAACAATTCAAACAGAACAATAATAAGGAAAAAAAGTCTTACATTAACTACAGTATACTATACCTACTACTTACTAATTGTATTGAAAAACAGAGTTTTTTTTTAAATTTTGATAAACCATCAGCAAATAAATCTAGTTGGACATTAGTACTGATTTTATTATATAATTCACAAATTCTTATCATAGGATTATTATGGCCGACATTGTTCCTGGCAGAAGGCACGGTGATTTTGGCTCTCTTGTGACTTTTGTTCTAGGTTCATTAGTTTTATACAACGTGAAAGGGACATACCCGTTATGAATTGATCTACGGGCTATACTAGATCACTATAGTGTGAGAAATGAAAAAATATTTTTGGTCCATCGGTTAGATTATTAAAAAATATTGTGCACGTATTTTTTCTTATCTCTGTGAAACCAAAAATGACAAATATACAGCGCACATAAATTTCGCGTGACGTCACGGCTGGTTTGTTTTTTACTTAAGTGTGACGTCGCAAGCCCCCACTCCGGAACTTTGACGCTCCGTATCTTTGTGAATTTTTACTTTTTTGGTAAACTGAAAAATACGGGTCCATTATTTTTGGATAATCTAAAAGACGGACTAATTACAATCATACTTTTCGGACCCTTTCGTATTCTAGTGCGAGACCGAGTTTTGAAATTTGCACCTCTTCTACTAGATCACTTATAAATTAAACAGTCAGAAATTTTCAATTGTCGTACGAAAGTTTGCAACCGCCCGGGCAGTTTGTAGGGAAACTCGTTTTTTTGGTATTTTTGCTATTTTATTATCATTGAACTATAGTGATCTAGTATAGCCTGTGGTTCGATTTATTACTGATATGTACCTTCCACGGTGAATATAAGGTCTAGCAAAATTTACTGAAACTGTTGTAAGAGTAGCGGCAGTAAAACATATAAAAAATTACAATGTTTGGATATTTTTATCACAAATAAACAAATTAATGATTTTCGACTTTGACTTTTACTTTGTAGATTCAGTCTAAGATACTGAACAACTTTCCCCAAGGAACATATATCCAAATTGGCCTCCCAAAACTAATTAAACGATCAGCTGATCCGACTTTGTAATGAGAGCAAAAAATATTTTTCGTATTTCGATATATGTTCCTTGGAGAAAGTTGTTCAGTATCATGGACTGAATTAACCCTTCCAATCATCATTTCAGCCGCATTACGTCCACTGCTGGACATAGGCCTCACCCAAAGATTTCCAAAATTACTTATCTAGAGCGGTCTGCATCCAACCCTTCCAATAGTTTCAGTATATTTTGTTAGACCTTATATATAATTACAAGTTTTATAAATTCTATACGGGTCTTGGAAAAGAATTCTGAAAGTTCATTTAGCGAGTGAAAGCTAGGAGGTTCTTATAAAAGCTCGGCGGGGGCTGAAAAGGCTTAGTTTCGTGAATAGCCTCGGGTTACAAAAAGGCTTTTAGTCCGTCTGTGTGCCACAGCGAAGTTTCTAAATATAACTTTTGCTTAAACATACATACATAAAAAAACTTGAGAGGTGTCAAGGGACACCCGGATGGAACGAAGTTCCTTTCGATTAATTTGGAGAGAGAGAGACAGACAGAGAAACACGCGCACGTCGCAGGGCTTACAACTATAGCAAAAAGTGTCGTTACAACTTTTGGTCTATTAATATGCGCCCACTCCAGATATCATTTAAAATTGTGTTTCGATCAAGCCTTGGATGATAAGATAACCCTTCTTACCCTTCAAACTATTTTATGAACTACTGTTTACAGTTTAAAGTGAGAACGTGAAGCTTTTCTAAGCACATTTGCGAAAAACAGCCATTTTCAGCTAATGTCACAGAATTAAAAATAGTATTACATACTGATTTGTGATAGCTTGGAAAATCAGGAAAAAGATCGACATTTCTTAATTTTGCGAATAAAACTGCGGGCATCGGCGAGTAGCTAATAATGCCAGGGCGGATATTGCTCAGTCCCGCACTACTGAGCAATATCCCACTGAGCCAAAGAGACAATAGTGGCGTCATAATGGCTAGAAGCGATAAATGAGTCTGGCTTAAGGTAGGGCGCAATCTAGCGACTTTAGGGCTCTCACAAACTAGCGATACGCCCGACATCTGCCGACTTTCGCCATCGCGTGACACACTGTCATGTTAATCTGTCACAAACTGTCTAAAATTAAAAGACCGTTGGCGACAATCACCGATAATCGCCGACGGTCGCTGATAGATAATTGCCGATAATCGCCAACGGTCGCTGATAGATAATTGCCGATAATCGCCAACGGTCGCTGATAGATAATCGCCGTTAATTGCCAACGGTCACTGATAGATTATCGCCGATAATCGCCAACGGTCGCTGATTAATTTGCCAATAATCGCCAACGGTCGCCGACAGTTTTAGACAGTTTGTGACAGATTGAAATGTGTCACCGACCGTCGCCGACAGATACATACAAACATACTATACATATTTATACCTATACCTTTGCGGCTCTTCTCTAAGCAGACAGAGCCCAGGGCTTCATGGTTTGAAGTCCTAGGGCTTTAACCACAAGCTCTATTGTTTGCATTGAATTTTGCGACCAAATAGCTTGTGATATTGCCTAGTGGTAGTGGTCTAGTAGCTGACCGTATGTTGACATAGATAGGCCACAGCATTCTTTTGTTTTCGAAATCCTGTGTGGCGACCTCTATGCCATTACGAGAAACTACAACCACAAGTACACCGACAACATAGTTCACAAGAAGCATACGAAATGGCGCCAGCAGTATCCTACATCTCGATTTCAGAGTTCGCCCGATTCGCTGCATATACACGCTGACTTTTCATTGGTTTTGGTAAAAAAGAATGTCGTATAGTAAATGAATTCCTCTATCTCTATACGAACTCTAAATTTGTGTATGATTTATGATAAAAAGTTGTGAAAATGATTTTTGATCGAGATCACGTACGCCCGTCTAAAACTGCCGCGTGACCTCGATGAACTGCGGCCGGCAGGTCGGCGGCGCCTAACGGCGGTACGGTCTTACTAAAGATCCTTATGTAGCCAATGAAAAATCAATAAAAAATCACCATGCATACCACCTCCGACGATACACCTGTGAAGTCGCGGTTTCCAGCAGAAAACCACGCATGGCGGGATGGTCTTCCCTTTGTGGCGGTCCAGATATAAACTCGCTCACGCTTCAATGTCAAATCTTACTTATTCCTATCATTCGCTTGTCTGTCCCACCCTGCTGTCACTCCAGTATCTCATTAATCACTCAGTGAGTGCCTCAATTAGACGTTAGGCCCCGCACAATCGATCATCCGACTTTATCTTAAGAACGACAGCCCTAAATGGATGGAGTACCTACGCTTGTTTTTCTGATGAAATGTCTTTTACGATAAATCCTGTCCTACTTCCTACTAATATTATTTATTTTATCAAACTTTATTGTTCCAAAGTACAAATATACTATTAACAAATGGCGGACTTAATGCTAAAAGCATTTTCTCCCAGTCAACCATAGGGATAAACAGAGAAAACTATGCGGCACAAAAATGTACATTCTAAAATATTACTAGCTAGCTCAATCAGTGTAATTTGTCCGTATATATTTATTTATTTATTTATTTACTAAATAAAATTATATTATATACCTACATACTATATATTTATACTATATATATTATAGTGAGTTTGTATGTTTATTTGCTTGTTTGTTTGTTTGTAACCTCTTTACGCTTCAACTACTGAACCGATTTGGATTAAATTTGGTATGGATATAGTTTGAGACTCGGGAAAGGACATAGAATAAAACAACAAATACTGTTTTTTTTTCAAAACACTACAGAAATCTTCCTGTAAGAGTCTGGCTTTCACTTGAAATGTTTATTTTTTTACTATTTTAGCCCTAAAATAGTTTAGCCTAAAGTAGTTTGAAGGGTTATCTAGGGCTTCGTCAAGACACAATTTAAAATGACATCTTCGTTTCCTTTCAAATATTTTTTTTTCAAATAAGGGCAGTACTCAACCCCAGAAAATTCAAGTATCCTCGAAGAAGCCCACAAATCAACTCACTGCTGCGCTATTCCCAGCAGTGGGTTGATTACTAGCATACTTGCTGCGTCCTTTTATACGGTACCGTGCAAGTTTCAGTATGCATTTAATGTTCCAAAGTAGGCCAAAAATCGCGCTATTCGCAAAACTTATCCTTTTCAGCGCATGGCGAGCTTTTGAAAGAACCTCCTCGCTTTCACTCGGTAAATGAGCTTTCAGAACTTTCAGGGACTGTTCAGTTTAGATATGTACAATTTTGTTGTATATAAGGTAAACAAAGCCGTGTGGTTTTCGGCAGAGTAGACTAGGGCCACTCCAAGTCTTCCCGTGGATATCGTAGAAGGCGACTTAGGGTATATAAGGTGAACAAAGCTTATAAACATCAATGAGACCTCTCCAACCCGTCTGGCCAGCGAGGAGAGTGTAGGCCAAGCCCTCTGGCTGCTCTGGCCAAGTATGGCTCTAGTAGTACAGAGAGGGTCGTGCTTCTGCAGTGGAGACAACAAGACCTGATGATGATGATGATGATACACTACACTCATCATCATCGTTACGTGCTCAGCTGTAATGCTTCAGACCCCGGGGTCCGCTACCTAACCTAGGTGATTAAGGAGGTTACTGGTTTTACACAGAGCGACTGCCGTCTGACCTCCGCAACATCCAGACCAGAACTAATCCGAGGAAAGGTTTGAGCAAACGCTAGATGCCGACGGGCTGGAGAGGTCTCATTGATGTTTACATTACATTTTCACGTCTATATCCCTGACGGGGCAGACAGAGCCCAGAGCCGTAAAACCCAAAGGCCACGCTTAGCGTGATGGTGGGCATTAAGATGGAAAAGAAATCAAAATAATGATGGGTTGCTAGCCGCATCACCTATTACTATGATTCAAATCTCGCCTATTGTTTGTTTAGCTTGTATTCCCTAAGTCGCCTTCTACGACATCCACAGTACTTGGAGTAGCCCTATTCTACTGTGCCGGAAACCACACGGTATAGTGTAGTGTAATCCGCAACACAGTGTCAGTGTGGGCATAGCGACCAGACTATGTCACACCTTCTTTCTTGCCCATCGTGCCCCACCAGCTGCACTAAACGTGACCTTTATGAGGCCTCGGACAACGCTAAGAGTGGCATCTTTCTGGAGAGAAAAAATTTGTTGTTTGAGCCAACGACACGAAAAAAAGAAGTGTAGTGTATATACACGGTGATATTTCATTGGTTTTGGAGCCGAAGGCCACTTCATAGGAATCGGTAGTAAGACCTAATTAGCTAGACAGAATAAATTGGATTACGTATTTGAATAGAGTAATTTATTTACAACATTCATTATTTTTTGCGAACCTTGGTCGTCCATAAATTTTGTTTTACAGAACTGCTCTTAATGTGGATAGTTTTTCTTATAATATTTATTTACTAAACGACAACCTATTCTTTTTTCAGAAGAAGAATGCGAAGAATCGGAGTACGGCACAATGCGGCACCGGCCGGAGCCGCTCGGCGCGCTGGCTCGCTCAACGCGCTTTACAAAGCACGAGATCAAACTCATGTACCGGGGATTCAAGCAGGTGACTAACCCCTTTCATCATCATCATCATCCCAGCCCTTCTTCTGCCCACTGCTGAGCATAGACCTCTCTTCGTCGTCGTCAACTATCTCGGCCCTGCGCTGTTCTCATCACCACTTCATTCATAAAAAAATATAAACGTCTGCTAACGTATTTTAGTTAAAATAAGTTTTGTCTTCTACTTTCAATGTCAAATATTCAAAAGAGAAGAACTGCCATCTGACCTTCGCAACCCAAAGGGTAGACTAATCCTTGGATAGGTTTGCGCAAACGCTAGATGGTGTTCGGGACCCATAGCTTTACGTGCCTTCCGAAGCACGTAATTTCTCTTGTCGGATAATCAGGTGATTCAATCCTCCAATAACCTAACCAGACTAGAAACAACATATCACAAAGTGTGCCACACAGTGGGAATTGAACACACACCTCCAGATCACAAATCGAATGCCTTGACCCCTGGACCACGGACGCAGTGTTCTTTGTCTTCATCTTTTACGTTTGCTTTTGTTTCAGGAGTGTCCGTCAGGAATGGTGGATGAAGATGCTTTCAAACACATCTTCTCTCAGTTCTTCCCACTTGGAGGTAAGGTGTTGTTTGAAATTGAAGACCCTTACTCCACAAAATGAGACGATATCCGTATGATAGTGTCGTCCTAGTTTTTTGCCAAACCAAATTAGACTTATAGTGTTGCCGTTAGATAGTCACTATCGATAGACTATCGATATTCTAAAAAAAACCGATACTATCGATGGTATCGATCCTGACAAATAAACTATCGATACTATCAAAAGTATTGCTTTTCATAATATACAACGTGGAAGGGACATACCCGTAATAAATCGAACCACGGGCTATACTATATCGCTATAGTATAACCCTTTAAATGTCGGACGCCCGGAGCGGGCGTCTAATGTATTGTTTTACTATTGTGTCTGCTATGTCGACATTTGAAGGGTTAATGAAATTAAAAACAACAGTAAAAAAAATATTGACCTTTCCATACGACGAGCAGCCGCCTGGGCAATTTGCATAGGAATGTCGTAATTTTTTGTTTGTTTATAAAACTTTATTGAACACTAGAGGCAGCGCGCGGCTTCGCCCGCGTTAACCACGCGAGTGAAGTCGCGGGCGTGATGCAATATAGCCTATAGCCTTCCTCGATAAACAACCTATCTAATACCGAAAGAATTTTTCAAATCGGACCAGTGGTTTCTAAAATTAGCGCGTTCAAACAAACAAATAAACAAACAAACTCTTCAGCTTTATATATACACGTAAGTATGGATAAGAAAGAACACAGATACAAACTACACAGAAAAGTAAACAAACAACGGCGGACTTATCCCAAATAGGGATATTTTCCAGTCAACCGTATTTTTTTTTTGTTGTTTTTGACTTATTTTATTGTCATTATACTAAACTAGAATAGACTGTGATTCGATTTAGTACGGATATGTCCTTTTCACGTTATATAAATTATCGATACTTCTTCTTCTTATCGTGTGTGTTAGTGACTAACACTAGTGTCAGAGTTTTTTTAAACTGCTTTAAGGCCTCTGACATGGTTTTAGGTAACGACCAATGTCAAAGACAGTGACCGGGACCGACGGCTTAACGTGCCTTCCGAGGCACGGATCATCTTACTTATCAGACAATCAGGTGATCAGCCTGCAATGTCCTACCTAAACTAGGACAACAACACAAAGTCGTTGCCCCCGCCGGGAATCGAACCCGCGACCTCCGGGTATTATGAGCCGAACGCTCAAAGTCAAAGTCAAAGTCAAAAATTTTTATTCAATGTAGGATAAATTTATCTCTTATTGAAGGTCATTTTTTTTAAATATTATTTTAGTGCATAAGCTAAAAACTACTAGCGTTTCGGAACGACCACTGCTGGGAAGATTACGCCGAAAGAAAACCAGTTCAGTATTGGTCCCTACCCAGCCTGATGGGCTATGTTACAATTACAATACAGATTTACACTTAAGCTATACATTTAAATTATACAATTACAATTTGCAGACAACTATTTCCAAGATTTTTTCTCAGATGATGATAAGTAGTCATTTACATGATAATACGCATTTTGTAATAAATGATTTTTAACGGCTGTCTTAAACTTAGTTAATGGTAATGCTACTATATCATCTGGAATTTTATTATAGAGGCGCAAGCCGAGACCCACAAAAGATTTTTTTGTTTTCTCTAAGCGCAAAGCTGTGATGGCTAATTTATTTTTATTTCTCGTGTTAATACTATGAATGTCACAATTTCTCTTAAATGAGTGTATATTCTGACGCACGTACATAATGTTCGCATAGATGAATTGCGAAGGGAGGGTCAAAATATTTATGTCTTTAAATAGTTCCCTCAAAGACTCTCTAGCACCTAATTTATATATAAATCTGATAGCGCGTTTTTGTAAAACAAATATGGTATTTATATCTGCAGCGTTACCCCATAGCAATATTTCATAGGACATAACACTGTGGAAGTACCCAAAATATACCAAACGCGCTGTATCAACGTCAGTCATTTGCCTAATTCTTCTAACCGCATAGGCCGCAGAGCTAAGTTTTCCAGCTAATTTTTTAATATGGGCACCCCATTGCAACCCTGAATCAAGCGTTATTCCCAAAAATGTTGTGTTATCAACCATATCTACTGCTTCCTTATCAATAAATAATCGTGTTGGAACTTTTGTAACATTCGGTAAGCAGAACTTTACACATTTCGTTTTTTTTGCATTTAATACTAAATTATTTGCTGTAAACCAATCCAACACTTGCGACAATATATTATTCATCTCATCAGAGGTGTCAGTTTTCCTATCTACGCTGAAAACAAGGGAAGTGTCATCAGCAAAAAGTACAGCCTTACAATCTTTTACATAATATGGTAAATCATTAATATAGATCAGGAACAACAAAGGACCCAAGATAGAACCCTGGGGCACACCCATCACTACGGTTGATCCTTCAGATTTTACTTGATTTACACTAACTTTTTGAATTCGGCTACTCAAATAAGATTTAATCAATTCAAGAGCCTTCCCTTTTATTCCGTAGTGCTCAAGTTTGGATAGAAGGGTTTTGTGGTCTACACAATCAAAGGCTTTGGAGAGGTCACAAAAGACACCAATTGCATTCTGACAACACTCCCAAGCATCATAGATGTTTTGTAAAAGTGCAACACCTGCATCCGTTGTTGATCGACCCTTAGTAAATCCATACTGATCACCATGGAACAGACTATTTTTGTTGAAAAAATTTCATTTTCATTTCTCCCAGACCAGCCTCGGTTAATGCAGTTTGTTTTACGTGAAAGCACCTTCATTTACTACTTACTTTACTACTACTTACTTTTTTAGTGGTTCTTAGCCATGTTTGATGAGAATAGGTTTAGTCGTTTTAAAGTTTTTGGGTGATAACTTTTCAAATTCGGGGTTTAATAATTTACCTGACAAATAATAGATGGTGCTACGATATCAAAGTATTATGTAGTTCTGCGTCTTATCACTAGATGGCGTCAACGTGTTTTTTAATTTGCGTATAGAAAATAAACTTGTATTTTGTTCTAGATGCCACGCAGTACGCACATTACGTGTTTAACACGATCAAACACAAGCAGAGCGGGAAAGTCAACTTTGAGGTGAGTCCTCACATGCCTTATCTTCATAATCTATTTATTTTTTTAACTTTATTACCATACTAGCTGCCATGCTGTGTGGTGTACGGCAGAGTAGAATAGGACCACTCCAAGTCCTCCCATGGATATCGTAGAAGGCGTCTTAGGAAATACAAGCTAAACAAAGCTTATAAACAGCAAGGGACTTCTCCATTCTCCAACACGTCCGGCCAGTGAGGAGAGTGTAGGCCAAATCCTCTGGATGCTCTGTAGTACAGAAAGGGTCGTGCTCCTGCAGTGGAGACTAAAATAGACCTAATGATGATAATGATAATACCAGCTGACGCCTGCGACTTCATTCGCTTGGACAAAAATGCTCATCAGGCTGGCCAAGTTTTGCTAAGGCGTCATTTTTATATTTGTTATAGTTTAGCTGGACCATTATGGTTCTGCTTCAGGTGTTCCATTTTCTGAAATCAATTATATGCCCTGTATGTTGGCCTAGGCTTAACAGCTAGACAAAAGAAAAATCACTTAAGTTTGTCTAGTATTTCCGGAGATTAACTGCTAGTACAAACAGACAAACTAACAAACAGACTAACTTATGAACAAACTTACATTTATAAGTTGTACCAAATAAACATTCTTTCTTTCTTTCAAACAGACAGACATTTTTTATTAAATTCTTACTTTAATATTTTGCCCCAATTTTTTTTTTTTTTGGTAGTATAGGTATTCAATGTACAAACACATTTTTTTTACTTGTTTTATTATATGTATAGATTAAGACTAGCCGTACCCGCGGGCTTTGCTCCCCGTAGGAATTTCGGGATAAAAAGTATATAAACCCTATGTTCATCCCAGAGTCTCAAACTATATCCATACCAAATTTCATTCAAATCCGTTCAGTGGTGTAAGCGTGAAGAGGTAACAAACAAAAAAATATACAAACTCACTTTCGCATTTATAATATTAGTAGGAAAAGTAGGAAATAGGATAGGATAGGATAGGATAGGATTAGTAGGATAACGTCACGAAACCCCTCAAAATTGCACTACCTATTTCGACCACTGCTCAGATACCTACACTCTCTTAGTTTAGAGATATTTTTAATCCGCCGAGCATTCGTTATCTCCTTTCAGCCGCACAAAGGTCTTAAAATACTTCCACTGAGGGAATCTAGGCCGAGCACTTTATAACTTGCATATATGCACATAATATGCACTTTGGATTTCTTACATGATGGTCTGGAAGAAAAGAAACAACATGGTCTATGTTCTGTCTTATAAAAAAATAGGACTAATTTTGTTACTAGGATTAAGCCATTATCCACCTACAAGTTACAATCTACAAAATGTACCAAATTATGACATTTGCGAGTATACTTATTACATACCTGTAAGAGGGTATCCCTCTTAAACTTTTTTCTTTAAGGTGAAATGTTAAAAATGCTTGACATGTCACTGAGAGTACTGCACAACCTCATTCGCTCTGCTTATGAGGCATGCAATAAATGAAATAAATGGAAAATCCTGTATCGTGGAACGAAGTTACAAAAATTAACGCAACCCCAAACAATAAAAATTTCGTGACAGAAAAAAGTAACGGAAAATCTTACACTTCTTTTCGCCTGGCCCCCATCCTAAAAGGAACTTCGCTCTAATATGGTTTCGGTTCTTATGGCCACAATACCTGTCTACAGTGTCTACCCCGCTAGGGATTTAGACGTGAGGACGTGACTATGTTCCATCTTTGAATAGTATTCCCAGCGTCACAACTATCGAGTGGTGAACGAGATCCGCAGTTTATGGCCAAAATCCAATTTTCAGTAGAACACAATTTCTGGAGAGTGGAAACTGTTTATTGTTAACTAGAGACTGCACGGTACGGGAAGAAGGAGATATTGTAAGTGCGGGTCGGATTCTCACGAAGGGATTCATACCATGATTTATTAAATATCACGTTTATTGTATGGGAGTATATTGTAGACAGACAGAAAGATAAAAGGACAGACGGACAGACGGACAGACGGACAGACGGACAGACGGACAGACGGACAGACGGACAGACGGACAGACGGACAGACGGACAGACGGACAGACGGACAGACGGACAGACGGACAGACGGACAGACGGACAGACGGACAGACGGACAGACGGACAGACGGACCGACGGACAGACGGACAGACGGACAGACGGACAGACGGACAGACGGTCAGACGGACAGACAGACAGAAACACAGACAGACAAAAAGAAAAAGTCTTTATTGCACCTATACGCTAAAAGAAAATAAGCGGCCAAGTGCGAGTCGGACTCGCCCATGAAGGGTTCCGTAGTAGTATTTTTTTTTAAATTTTTATATTTGAGTTGATTGAATGAAAGGTAAATTGCAGTTTATGACATATTAAAAAAAAACTTCTTACTAGATCTTGTTCAAACCAATTTTCGCTGGTAGTTTTCATGGTAATGAACATCATATATTTTTTTTAGTTTTATCATTCTCTTATTTTAGAAGTTATGGGGGGGGGGACACACTTTTTTCCACTTTGGAAGTGTCTCTCGCGCAAAGTATTCAGTTTAGAATAAAATGATATTAGAAACCTCAATATCATTTCTGAAGACCTATCCATACATACCCCACACGTATGGGTTTGATGAAAAATATTTTTTTTAGTTTCAGTTCTAAGTATGGGGAACCCCAAAATTTATTGTTTTTTTTCTATTTTTGTGTCAAAACCTTAATGCGGTTCACATAATACATCTACTTACCAAGTTTCAACAGTATAGGTCTTATAGTTTCGGAAAAAAGGGGCTGTGACATACGGACGGACAGACAGACAGACATGACGAATCTATAAGGGTCCCGTTTTTGCCATTTGGCTACGGAACCCTAAAAACAGTAAAAAATTGTTTTACAAAAAATACATTAGATATACAGAGCGGTTTTACTGCTTAGAGCGATCTTTTCCAGATAACCAATGGATGGAGAGGAAATGTAAATAACGGTGGTGCAAAGAAAATTAAAAGTTAAAAAGATAGTTAAGTTACCCTTTTTTAAGAAAATTACACATAATACTGTTATGTAAGTGGACCATCTCAATCGCATCATGAACACAGACAGACACACAGACACGTGAATATTATAACACCCCACTTTTTAGGGTTCCGTAGCCAAATGGCAAAAACGGAACCCTTATAGATTCGTCATGTCTGTCTGTCTGTCTGTCCGTCCGTATGTCACAGCCACTTTTTTCCGAAACTATATGACCTATACTGTTGAAACTTGGTAAGTAGATGTATAATGTGAACCGCATTAAGGTTTCGACACAAAAATAGAAAAAAAAACAATAAATTTTGGGGGTTCCCCATACTTAGAACTGAAACTCAAAAAAAAATTTTTCATCAAACCCATACGTGTGGGGTATCTATGGATAGGTCTTTAGAAATGATATTGAGGTTTCTAATATCATTTTATTCTAAACCGAATACTTTGCGCGAGAGACACTTCCAAAGTGGAAAAAGGTGTGTCTCCCCCCCCCCCCCCCCCCCCGTAACTTCTAAAATAAAAGAATGATAAAACTAAAAAAAATATATGGTGTTCATTACCATAAAAACTACCAGCGAAAATTGGTTTGAACAAGATCTAGTAAGAAGTTTTTTTTTAATATGTCATAAACTGCAATTTACCTTTCATTCAATCAACTCAAATATAAAAATTTAAAAAAAAACTACTTACCCTTCATGGGCGAGTCCGACTCGCACTTGGCCGCTTATTTTGAGATTAGAGAGACGTTATGAGAGTTAAAAAGGCACTGCACTGTATCGCTTCTGTTCTGTTGTCTATGGATATATCTGGTTTCACACATGGCTGAGTGCGAAAAACATCCAATGCTTAGATTTGATTACAATTTGCTTCGCTCGGGAAAAGAGAGTGTAGCATCCAATTTAAAACGAAACGAAACCGAAATGAAAGCTTTTCATGACGTGGTTTCATTTAGAGAAACTATTTGTAAACGAAACAAGGTATATAATGGCAGAATATGTTTTTGAAGTTATACTTCTTTTGGCGCGATTGGGAAAAATGATGAGAGTGGATTTTACGATGCGCGCGCACACCAACTGAAAAAAGCAACAGTATGAAGTTAGCCCACTATCTGGCTGTACTGTATCTATGTTCACGCCAAAGAAGTATAACTTCTAACGCATGTATAAGTACGCACACTCTATTTTTTGCTTTAATGGTACTTTACTTACTTTTCTTGAATAAAGCTAGGAGGATCAAAATTACCATGTAAAACCCTTCCTGAGTTAATAATTGTAGTTTTAACATATATTTTAACATTTAAAAAAAGTACTCGTAACCGAAGGGCACGTATGAAGAGATTGATGAGTGTAGATGAAGCGAAAGAGGTTTGTCAGGATCGTAGCAAGTGGAGGTCCATAGTCTCTGCCTGCTGCGGTAAACAGGCGTGATATTATGTATGTATTTTAACATTTAGCTACTGAATGACTGTGCTTTTGCGGTTTAATATAATTTGATGTCATTTTATTTAATTTAATGTGATTTAATGTAATTCAATTTTAATTTAATCCGTGGGGACCATCAACTCGCAAACTTTTTAAATTTTTTAACCAAAATTAGTCGAGGTGTCGGTGACCAAAGGGCTGGCAATTATTTCGCCCAACGAATAAGTATTGCCATCCAACGTGGCAATGCTGCCAGCCTTTTGGGCACTCAACCGCAGGGCAATGATCTGAAAGACGTTTTCTATTTGCAAGATTTTTCTTTTTTATTATTATTATTTGTTTAGTTGAATTTACGATTCAAATAAGGAGGTTAAAAAAATAATCTAATTTTAAAAAATGTGTAAATAATCTATTAATCAGATCCTACAAGTGGTGTGGCCGTATATCAGTGTTTTACTCATATTTTGTATGAGTAAACTAACCACTGAGCCACGGCTCAATTGTTTGTTATTTCTTGTTTGTGTATTATGTTTTTATATAATAAAACAGTAAAAAAAAAGTGTGTCTTTACATTAAATATATTTCCAAAAAAAATATTGAGGGTTGCTAGAGAAATAGTAATAGAGTAAGAATTTTAAAAAATGTCTTTCTGTAATCTGTTTACACACACTAATCTCCGAAAATACTGGACGAATTCAAATGAAACTTCTTTGTTCTATAGCTGATGAGCCTGGACAACACATAGTCCATAGTGGTCCAGCTAAACTATAATAAATATAAAAATGATTTCAGCCTGATGAGCATTTTCCGAAGTCATAAATTCCACGCGAACGGAATCGCGGGCTTCGGCTAGTTATGAATATTTGTGTTTTTATATTACAAATGTCTCAGAGAATATAATGTACCTAATATAATCTAGCCCTTTGCCCAGCAGTGGGACACAACATCAGGTTATTAAAAAATATATGTAGGACTGGGTCTAAATGATAACACCAAATTCGTTTTATCTTCTTTTATTTTTAAAATAAATTGCGGATCACTTTCTTATGGTACTAATGGCGTCGTCGTTCGTGTGAGAGAGAGCGAGAGAGAGCATACACGGAAGTATACGTTTAAAAATGTAAGTAAAAAAAAATAAAGCTATGGTATCCGTTTGGAAATCCTACATATATATAATTAATATCAAACTAAATTTCTTACAAAAAGTTATTCACGAAATAGCCTCACTCAAACTTTCTGCAAATACAGCCATCGTCCAAAACCGAGTAAGTAAATAAAATTATTTTCTGCAGCTAGGGTAACCAAGCGTCCGGATAAAGCCGAACATAGACAAGCTTCTTGGTTTCGTGTCCAGCCATTGAGGCAGTGTCCATTGTCCAGTGTCTTGGCTTTTGTTAGACTTTTAAAAACCATTTTTAGGGTTTCGTATCTAAAGAGTAGAAACGGGACCCTATTACTAAGACTTCGCTGTCTGTCTGTCTATCCGTCTGTCCGTCTGTCTGTCACCAGGCTGTATCTCAAGAACCGCGATAGCTAGAAAGTTGAAATTTTCACAAATTATGTATTTCTGTTGCCGCTATAACAACAAATACTTAAAACAAAATAAAATAAATATCTAAGGGGGTTCTCATACAACAAACGCGATTTTTTATAGAAAATGGTACAGAACCCTTAGTGCGCGAATCCGATTCGCACTTGGCCGGTTATTTACCTTTGTTTTCGCTTCATACGTAAAACGCCTCTTGTAAAAGTAGCTAATGAAAGCTAGACTACAGCTTCCTTCCAAAAAGATGCATAAAGAGAAAAATGCCTTCACTTTCAACAAAAAAAAATGTCGTGTGTTTAATACTAAGACTAAAAATTTAATGCCGTTTTGCGCAAAATGTCCGACGAAAACGGCTAGTTTGTCCGACTTTTCGGTTAAATCTGGCCACCCTATCTCCGGCTATAAACTTTTGCAATGGCGTGGTTGTTTTATTCAGAAAGTTGTTCGGATTTAGCCTGAAATGAGTAGCGTGCGGATTTATACCGGGTTAAGTTGATCCGTATAATAATAAATAGAACTTTTGAGTTGAAATTTTGAAGATAGGTATTATTATCTATACATTATAATAAAATAGTAAAAAAGTGTGTCTGTACATACATACATACATACATAATATGACGCCTGTTTCCCACAGCGGTAGGCAGAGACTATGGACCTCCACTTGCTACGATCCTGACAAACTTCTTTTGCTTCATCTAAACTCATCAATCTCTTCATGCCCTTCGCTAACGGGTACTTTTTGCCTCTCCTTTTTTTACACCGTCTGCAGTTTGGTCGCAGAATGTCTGTACATTAAATATATTTCCAAAAAAAATATTGGGGTGATGGAGACATTTAAAATAATGTCTCTCTGTTTGTACATGCTAATCTCCGGAAATACTGGACGGATTCGAATGAAACTCTTTTTGTTAGATAGTTGTTAAGCTAACATATAGGGTGTAAATGATTTTGGAAAATGGAACACCTGATGCAGAACTATAATAGTCCAGCTAAACTACAAGAAATATAAAAATAACGCCCAAATAAAAGTTGTTCAGCCTGTTGAGCATTTTCCGGAGTCATAGAGCACGCGAACGAAGTCGCGGGCTTCGGCAAGTTTACTATAAGACTGTAGCAGGAGTGAGGTGGTATCAATCATGGGATCCATGCTGGGATATACACCACACGCGGCCTTTGGGTCTTACGGCCCTGGGCCTGTCTACCTCGTTAGGTATAAAGACGTGATAATCGATATTTGTATCTGTGATTGAAATAAGCTTGCTTGACGACGTCTGTGGCCTAGTAATCAACATGCCAGGTTGCTACTCTGGAGTTCCGATTTCGATCCCCGGTCAGGTCAAGATGGAAAAAAATATTTTGCAGATTGTCCTGGGTCTTGGATGTATAAACATACTAGCTGGTGCCCGCGACTTCGTCTGCGCAGGATCACACAATTTATAAATTGTAGCCTATGTGTTATTCTGATGTATAAGCTATATTATTGTTAAGTTTCATTAAAATCAGTAGGAATCAAAATAGGATACATATGTATTTGTTATAAAATATAGTATCGTTGAGTTCGTATCCCATAACACAAGTCTCGAACTTTTGGGGCTAGCTCAGTCTGTGTGTTTTGTCCGTATAAGTATATTCATTTACACATGAAGATGTGATAATTGATTTATATAATATTTCTGCAAAACACGCGAGCAAAGCAATTGTGACCTCAAATTGGCCGTTTACCGCTTACCTCTCACCGCTTTCCGCTCCATAACACCGCTCAACGCCGCGTGAAATTATATTTATGTCCCTAATGTGGCAACACTCGTTTACCAGTACACTGGTGAAATGTTTTTACTGTATACATATGTCATGGACTAAGATTCTAATTTATAAAGATATAAAAAGAAACAGAATGAATGAATGACTAACTGACTGAATGACATATCAACGTACAGCCCAAACTGCTGGGCCTAGAGACTCTAAATTTGGCACATACGTTCCTTATGAGGTCTGGGAGTGCACAAAGAAAGGATTTTTCAAAATTTACTCCCTAAAGGGTTTGAAAGGGTGTCCAAAGTTAGTATAGAGAAACCAAATTGTTAGACCTGAAAAATTCATTATGCCCTTAAATCCCTACACTATATTCAAACATTTTAACATAATAACATTTATATGACAAATGTGAAAGGAACAGCAGGAAAGGGTCGGCCTCGGCGAACATTCTGCGTCCAAATTGCAGACGTTCTAAGAATAGGAGAGGTAAAAAGTACCCGTAACCGAAGGGCATGTATGAAGAGATTGATGAGTTTAGATGAAGCAAAAGAAACAGGATCGTAGTAAGTGGAGGTCCAAAATCTCTGCCTACCGCTGTGTAAAAAAGTGTGTGTTTTTCCAGGAGTTTCTCGAGATCCTGTCTCGCGTCGCTCGGGGCAGCGTCCAGGAGAAACTGTCTTGGATGTTCGCCCTCTACGACGTCGACGGTGATGGTCGCATCTCTAGAGCAGAGATGCAGGCAGTGGTTCAAGCTATATACGAGCTGCTAGGACGAGCTGCAGCGCCGCCAGTGCACAGCGGGGCTGCGAAGGACCATGTAGACCGAATATTCACTGTAAGTCTCAAAAAATGATCTTTCTGATTTTAGCTGTGTGGTTTCCGGCAGAGTAGAATAGGGCCACTCCAAGTCCTCCCGTGGATGTCGTAGAAGGCGACTTAGGAAATACAAGCTGAACAAAGCTTATAAACATCAGCAAGACCTCTCCAACCCGTCTGGCCAGCGTGGAGGATGTAGGCCAAGTCATCTTGCTGCTCTGGTAGTACAGAGAGGGTCGTGCTCCTGCACTAGATACAAAATGACCTGGTGATGATGATGATCTTTCTGAAGCATTTGACAAAAATAACTTCGACCTCTTCCATAAAATTTAGGATGAATTATGAACTTAAGGGTGAGAATACGAACTCTAGAGCTAATACGTAAACATAACTAAGCTTTTAAGTTCTTAGCAGTTGCTGTTAAAGTTATCTGCAGCCGCAGGCCATTACATTGCTCTTTAATGGTGATATTCTATGGTTTTCTAAACTCGAAGGTAAAATCGTGAGATAAATTATGGGTTCATGGTATCACGCGGCAGTTTTCGACGGGCGTAACTACATGGTCTCGATCGAATTTGCGAAAATCTCGATTTTCGCAAATTTTGGTCTTATGTCATACACAAATTTGGAAAAAAACATTTATTTATGTTTGGATATTTGTATCACTTGATAACAATTATTTTTACAAAACCTATGAAAAGTCAGCGTTGTATATATGTATGATATTTTTGGCAGTTGATGGACACAAACGCGGACGGCGTGGTGACCCCCGATGAGCTCGCGCGCTGGTGCAGCCGGGACCCCGCGCTGCTGCGCTCGCTGGACGCGCTGGACACCGTGTTGTGATGGTCGGACACCCAGCGACAGCGACGGGCACATCCTAGCAGGTGAGGTCAAGACAGGTTTCTGGATTTTTAATTTTTTTAAATTAAACTTAGCGGAAGAATGATAGACATGGAAAGCACTCTACCGACAAGAGCCCAGCTCTTAAATATAAGAACAAGATATTACAGGACTTACTGCAATTGTCATTGTTTCAAGTCGAGCAGCGCCGGCGGTAACTCGGTGTATAGAGGGTAGTGATACCGTCGACCGCCGCTTCTAACACTTTTTTAATTCAATTCAAATTGCCGTGCTTGCCGTGTGGTTTCTGACAGAGTAGAATAGGACACTCCAAGTCCTCCCGGCGATGTGTAAACATCATTGATTATGCTGATGTGTGTTATCCAGATCTTAATATAAATTTTCTCAATAATCTCGATCGTCTCTTTAATTGTATTCGCTTTATTTTCTGCCTTCGCAAATATGATTATATCTGAGCTTAAATGGCTTCTATATTTTAAAGATACTGAAACGCGAATACGCAGTATCGTCCGTCTTGAATACCGCTTTTGGAGTAACCGCCCTGGTATAAGAAGCTAAAATTAAACTCTGTCTATTGTTCTCATTCCAGATCAGACTCTGCTCGGGCTTCGTGCTCCACTGCTGCTGACATTTGCGAGTCCCCTCCTCCAACGCCGCAGCGAACCTCACCCCCCACCACGCCCGCGGTCCCCCCGCGAGCCGTACCTCCAGCGAAAGCTGTAACTTCTGAAACCGCCGCGTCATCTACAAGCCAAAGTATGTCTTCTTTTTTTCTACCCAGCTTACGAAACTTTGTGAGACTGTTCGAAAATGATGTGATAGAGTATTTTTGCCGATTCAGTTTTTCGGAAGTTTTCAAAATGGCAGAAATGTGGACTATGAAATGTTTTTCGAAAAATGTATTAAATGTCATACATAGTTTTTGTTACCCTTATTAAGACGCAACTTATTTTATCCGATTAACTTCAACGGATCGGGGTGACTCGCAAGGTCTTCCTCACAGAGCCCCTAGTATATACAACGTGGAAAAGACGTATCCGTAATAACTAGTATAGACCGTGGTTCGATTTATAATGGGTATCTCCCTTCCACTTTGTACCTATACATATCAGTTGACTGACGGATAGAAATATAGGTATTTCTTACTGATGAGGTATTTATAGTATAATAGGATATTGTGATCAATTTCAGCAAGAAGAACCTCATCAGTGTCAACAACTGCGTCCGCCGCGTCCGCTCCGGACAAGCCGAGACGTGCGTCGCAACCCCCGCCGGTGCCCGCGAGGGTCATAGCCACAGTTAGTGTAAGTATAGCGAATCAAGTTATTTATACACGCTGTCTTTTCATCGGTTTTGGAAAAAAAAGTTCGCCAAAATACGAAGGTGAAAAAAGAGAATAACAACATTTTCCGTCTTTTCCAGGTGACAGAAGAAACAGCCACAGCAACCCGCAAACCAAAACGACGTAACCGCCGCGCTTCCTCGCCACATCAGGGGCGGTGAAATGTCAATTTTATGGCCACTACGCAAGGTCCAAAATCTTTCAGCTCTATGCTTTGTGTGATCTATCTGCAAACATGCCTTACTGGAATCTTTTACGAGTTGATGTGACGTTACAATTAAACATAAGTAAAAATATGTGAAAGAAAGCTAATAAGTTTATACAAAAAAACCCTCCACAAACAAATTTAAAAACACGAAAGGGTTTTTTTGTTTACAAACCGCTCAGCGATGGTTTAAAAATAAAATGTTTGACAATTATAAAAGGAATAAAAGCGCGTGCCTTGCTTAAATACCACACGTCCTCTTTGACACACCACTCAAACAATAATGTCATCAAGGTATACTAATTAAAGTATTCTTAGTAATCGTTATGAAATGGATTAAAACGCGTACCAATAAGTGTTTGGATGAAATACTTAATCCAAATCAATTATAATAGTTTTAAAAACCTCTTTAAAAATAGCTTTATTTACTTAAATGAATATAGATTTAAGACTATTGAAATTTGATAATATTCTTTGGCGATATCTAATTGCATGAAATCTTATGATCTAGTAAGTATTATGTATTATTCTTAATTTAAATTTATAAAATGTGAGCGTAGATGAAGACTTGAGAAAATGAGCAATACTTCAGTATTATCTTAAATTGCAAGTACTTGTTGATCTTTAGAGTCGCTAGAACCTTGTCACTGAATTCATGTTTCTACTTCCTTTTCAAATTCTTGAATCTATGCTATTGTTGAATGTGACAGGGTTCCAAATGAAAATTTATAAGATGCTTCCTTTTTACAATAGCTATAAGATTTCAATTTTTATGCACAGATACTTTAAGCAACTTAATGAGTTCATTACAAAAAGATTGCGTAAATTTAACAGCAAGTTCAGTACATGCTATTAATTTCCTGATAAAGATATGGCGAAATCAGAAAAAATGTTGAAGGGGAGATAGATACCACAAAAGTTCTGTGGGAGATCCCACATTTAGTAAGCTGGCAAATCTGTCTTTAGTAAACGCAAGTATCATGGACTGACTTTACACACTGTCAAAGAAGGGGTTACTATAAAAGAAGTACGCAAGACGAACGTTACTAACCGCGTTTCAGTGTCAAGCAACATTTAGCATTAATGATAAAGTCTTATTCAGTTTGACATAGAAATAGAACGTCATATCTCGGATAACTTTAGTATTATTTTATAAAGTAACACCCAGATCGGTATAAACCATTTGGACTATTTTAAGCCCCACTTCTAATTATAAAATAAGGTGCAATAAAGTTTTAATTAACAGAACATATCTAATAAACCTCATGAATAAATTATTTCTGTGCGTTAATATAGGAGAAATATTTGAGAAAATATTTTTTTAAAGTATCGGCTTCACTAGATGACTCCAGGATCCAACATCAGATCCTGACCTGATGGCCGTGGGACTTTGAAATATACACTTTTAAACAAAATTATTTTTTAAATCCAGTCTTTAAAGTGTACCCGTTTAAACAAAAATATTTTAAATCTATCCAGGAAAAAATATTCATAAAAATTAAAAAAAAAATCTGACGAATTAAGCTCCATTTTAGATGCCAATTATTCATGACGGGGAAATATAAGATTCCCGTTGTACTGTGAGATTGTCATATACGTAATATAATATTTCAAGGTTTTATTAAGCTCAATGCCAAATATGTTTTCGTCATAGACAAATCTGTTTTACATATCATTTTCAAAAGCAATATAGTAATATTTCCCCGATGTTAACTCACACAAATCAATTATAAAATTGTTATCTACATAAATAAGCACATATTATTATATTCCCATTTCAATAATATTATTTTATAATCTCTTATGATATTTAGATATTTACATGAACGCGGAACACATATAATAAATATTTAAATTAGATTATATTTACTAAATTAAAACTTGTCTGAATACTTTAACTTAAGGCGATGTTATGACTTTATCTCTCTAGGGGGAGACAAAGCCGAGTATTGTAAGAGTCAACCGTTGTCAATGTGTTTACTGGCGTAAAAAGCAAGAATTGATGTCTTTTTTGTCACTATACCGCTTGTGGCGACCTCTACGCCACTACTAGGAACTACAACCACAAACATCAATGAACGAAGCGATACCATACTTCATAAGAAGCATACGAGATGGCGCCAGCGGTATCCTACATCTCGATCTCATAGTTCTGGTTGCAACTGACTATATATACAACCTCCGACGATACACTGTTGGAACGCGGTTCCACGCGACACTACGCCTGGCGGTAAGATCTTCCCTTGAATATCACCCCGCTCCCGCTACACGTTCATCATTATTCATGTTGATGCGTTTCCCGGTAATTTCCCAAACTGGGCTATTTCGGAGCCTAGTGTGCTTACCGGCTTTGTCTTCTCTAAAGACGTTATGTCACTTCGATCTAACGTATTCCATGAAATTAGATGAGAGATTTAGAAATAAAACATTGAAGACCACTTAAGGCGAGTCCACATGGGCGTTGCGTCATCGCTACGTGAAAATTTTGACGTATGGACGGCCGTATCGGCGTTAACGCAGGGTTGTTGGTTCTGAATGAGTTCCCCCCCCCCCCCCCCTCACTTCATCTCACTGCAGTCAGTGCATGTGTTACAGCGCATTGTGTGTGCAATGGTTATATTATGTACAAGTTTTTTTGCCAGACAAATTAAAAATCTCTACGACGCCATCTAGCGATAAGTGGCGGAGCTACATACCCTAGCGCCATCTATCATTTGCCGGGTAAATTAAGAAGCCCTGACTTTAAAGCTTTAACTCCCAATAACTTTTAAACAGCTGAACCGATTTTCATCAAACATAGTTCTCAACCACCGCAAGGAAACTTACTTTCACATAAAAACATCATATAAATCGATTCATCCATTTATGAGCTACGATGTCACAGACTGACAGATTAGTATCAAACTTATAAACCCTCTTTTTTCTTCAGTTTTTTAAAACGACTTAACGCACCATATGGGCTCGCTCTCAGGTATCTTCACCTTCTTCCTCGTTACTAGTATGTAAGATTTGCCTAAACTTAACTTCGTGGAACACTTCGGGGCAATACTAATCTTAAGATACATTATAAATTATCTATGAATTGTTGACAATCTAAATTATATTTTCTCTCTTTGAAATTAGAGTTTAAAGTCCTTAAAATTTGAGCCTTATCTATTCCTATACCCTATACTTACTAGTATTAATTAAGTGTCGTGATTCCAAATAACGTTTTTACTTTTAAAAAATTGAGAAAAGTGTGATCCCCTATTTTTTTTTTCAAAATTTAGGACAGAGAGTTTCATGGACACATAACTAACTTTACAGGATTATTCCTAAAGCCATAGAGGAAAACATAATACATAATACACAAAACATAATAAGAAAACAAATTAAACAAAAAATTAATCTATATAATGTGGAAAAGGCATACATGTAATAAATCGAACCACGAGCTGTACTAGATCAATATAGTATAATGATAATAAAGTAACAAAAAAAAAGTATGTTCAATCATTTAAATTTCTGCAGGAATCACGATACGCTTTTTTCAATATTGGAATATACACACTTAGGTGAATACTTTATTTGTTCTGTCTGTTATGAATATTACTACCACGCTCGCCATAATTTAAGTCCAATATTTCTTACATTCATTAAAAAAAATCTCTACAAAGAACCACGTCAATCCCATATGGAGCAATTCAATTTAATTCAAATATATTTTTATTTGTTTTGTTGCACAATAGTTGACGTCAAATGGTTATTTACAGCTAAGTTTACTGCCGCTTCCAAAGCGCTAGTGCAGAAGAAGCGGTAACAAACTGTGCATTACAGCATTTTCTCCAAGGACGTCAACCCTAATCAATGTTTAAAGTTGATGTGGACAGAGAAATACATTGTTTGTTATGTCATATCATAAAATTAATTTAATTTTTGAAGTGAAAACTTCTTTAGCGGCGTTGTGCACTTTTTTTGGAATGGGTAAAAAATCTTAAACTCGCGTCAGGACCGCGTGTCCTGATCGAAAATCCGTAAGACGGCGCAGGGCGCTTGCGCGAATGTTCGTGTGTGTTTATGTTACGTTACGTTCGTGTGTGTAATGTGTCATGCTTGTGACATTTGTGACATATTAGATTTGTCTGCTGTACATTGGCGTAGGCCATGAGTATCCGTGCGGCATCTCGGGCAATAACGACGCTTTGGTGTATCAATAGCAGCTAAATATTTCTTATTAAAATTTGTATATCCATTGTTATGATTTTCGCTTTGTTTATTGTAAATCTGCGTATTATTGTTCTTATTAAAGTTGTTATTATTGTATCTATTAAAAGGTTTAGGTTTAGAATACGCAAACTCAGGTGCTAATGTGTCTGATGAAGGACCTGGCGGTTCACGAAAATGTGAAAGACGCGCTTGAACCTTTTCAAAGTTAGTACACAAGGATCTCAACTCTTCAATGGACTTAATTTCGGGAACCGAAGCTATAATATTAGAATAACAAGGACGGATGTTATGTAAAATAATTTCCAATTTGCTTTCTTCTGAAGGAGTTTTCGACAATCGTGAAAACAACCCAGACATAATGGACAAGTATATAGTTATATTCTCCGTCTCACCCTGTGTTCTAGATCGGATTTCAGACAAAAGTCTATAATCATAGTCAGACTTATCGAAATCTTCCTTGAGTCTATCCAAGAGACAGTTCCAGTCAGAAATGAGTTCCTTGTTACTACGAAACCAGTGAAGTGCATTGCCAGAAAATATCTCGGTTGCATGTGAAAGTAATTTTTGATCTGACATATTTCTAGCCTCTTTAAATTCAATTGCCCTTTGAATGAAGGAACGGACGCAACTATTCCCGTCATATTTTAGTTTGCTGATATCTTGCGACGTACGATCACAAGTGACTGAGACATTTATAGGATTAGCAGAAGGTGAACTTTCACTAATGCTAGCGGAGCCGGCTAACGGGTCAGATAAATTTTTATCTTTTAAAGAGTTAAATTTATTTAAATATTTTTTGAAGTGGTCAACGCAAAAATCGTAAGCAGTTGCAACATCTTCACTACGAGTTATTCTATTAAGGCGATGGTATAAATGATGAATTAAATTTTGTATTCGCAAAAGACTAGTACGGTCAACATCAGTTTCAAAACTTGTTTTAATTTTAGTTAACACATTTGAGACACCTTTAAGATCGTCCTCTTTTTTCAAAGATGAATCTAAAATATCATCAGAAGGGAAAAGCGGAGCTAATTTAACAATTTGCTTGCGAAGTTCTTGTACGGTGGCTCCGGGAGAAGTACCTCTAATTTCTACCTCGTATTCAAGCTCGGATTTTTGCAACGACAAAAATTTTATTGGATAAGCCATGACAACAAAACCAAAATTTTGCAAGTAGCGAACTAAAAAAAAATTTGTAAAAAAAACTCTGTTCTTTACAAAGAAATGAATGAAATTAATGAACGTTTTGGTTGAAATGAGTAATGAAATGATGATGATAAGTGCAAAAAAAAAATCACAAGCACAGAACTAAAAAAAACAAAAAAAGAACAAAAATAAAAGACACAGAAAAAAAAATTGCAACTAATGTGTAACTTTACATTGAGTCTAAGAAGAGAAAAAAAAATGAACTAGACACTTTGAAAAAAGTCCGAAGTACTAACTGCAACATAAGGTTAACAATATTTACTTTGAAGGTAGGTTAATTTTATAGTTACGGTCAAAGAGCACAAATTTAAGTCAATTTTACAAATTACTATTGAACAATTATAATAAGATAAGAGAATGTTACACTTTAGTTGCTGGCAACCAAAAATAAAATAAAAACGTTTCACAAAACAAAAAATAAAAGAAGCACACAGACATGCAACTACTCTAACCAAACAGAACTCCGGGCACAGAAAAGCACGAGAAAATTTTGAAAAAAAAAACACTTGGGCGCCAGTGAAGCGTTGTGCGTGAAGGGCTAAATGAGCAACACAAAACTCAGTAGAAAAATACAATTTATTAAAAAAAAAATAACTCAGGGTGGAGTAAGATGGCCCTACTATGTCGGTAGTTCTGTTTGCTTGGTAAAGAGGTACTGTCCTGGAGTCCGGTGCTGGGGAGTGGAGTTGCCGGTGGCCAGATGTTGAGGGCTGTCCAGGACACGAGCAGGTGGATGCCTGGTGGTCAGGTGAAAAGGCCGTATGACCCCTGCGGGTATTCTGAAGTCCAGAATCTTTCAAGTCCAAGTCTGGAAGCTCAAGTTTGGTAGTCCTAGTCTGGAACCCTGGAAGTGAGTGATGTCCATGGTAAGAGATATGTCTAATAAATGATGACCAGCCATTGCCACGTGAGGTGAAGATGATGTGAGGTGATGATGATGGACGTACCTACTTTTACCTAAGTGCAATGACTGTGGCTGCTGGACATCATTAAGAACAGAGTTCAGTAAACTAAAAGATACTACAAGAAAATACTATATTAAAAAAAACACAAATCTAGAAAAAATGTTCTAGAACAATTTTTATTTTTAATACCGGGCGGTAGTTTAAGACTGCCACGCCCGAATGAAAATCTACGAGACTAGAAGTAATATTGCTATTAAAAACATTACTAAAACACTAGTACAAGTTAGACACCTGATTTAAAATGTATCTAGATTCTAGACAGTGAGGTTACCTATACTTAAAAGCTAAATTAAATGAATAGTTCGCCACTTACCGAATTTCGGGTTTGAATAGCACTTGATAACTACTTTCTTTAAGATAGGTATAGGTACTTGTTTTGATTTAAATTAATAATCTTATATTAGAAATTCCTTTAATAAAATCACAACGTATACCGAAGAACGGTCTGAGATGAGACCGTATATACGTGTATCTCGCAACAAGGAAATGATACCAATGATGACCGACTGACCGGTCGCCGGCGCATCGAGACAAAGGAACTCAACTGCCTACATAAAAAACGCTGCATGTCGCAGTCACTATTACGAATTCAGCCATTCTTGAGTTGACCAACTTCTGCTGTAAGTAGCGTTAAAGGTTAATTTGTTTTTATGTAAATTTATGTTTATTATTATTTTAATTGTAAATAAGTTTAGTTTAGGTTATTTAAAATAACTAATTATATATTTCTTCTATTTAATTTTTGTTTAAGTTTAGTTTTAAGTAAATATGTTTTAAATTGTAAATAATTCGTATTTTGATTATTTAAAATACCTAAGAATGTGTACTACGTTACAAGACTGTGGTTCAGAAAAGATTTGAAATATTTTATAAATATTTTATACTCAATACTCAATCATTTATTGCTTCCTTAATGTATATACAGGTCTTTGATTATATAATAGGATCTATTAAGGGCCCTGAAGGGCGCTGCAATGAGAGAAGGGCTATGTATACAAGAAAAAAATGGTTAAATTAATGTATTCTCATGCACAGATAATATTTATTAATGTTTATTTTTCAGTTACTAATATTATATTTATTTGGGAGCTTTCCGCTTTCATTAATATTTTTATTTATATACAGAGAATTTTAATCTTATTTATTTATTTATTTATTTAATTGTAGTTGTTATAAGTACTACATATTTAAAAAGATTCTTTTCTTTTTAATTTATATTATTGTATTAATTCATAAAGATTTTGAAACATATTTATTTTACTGTTATTATTTTTCCTGCTTTTATTAATTTTCGTATGGATAAAAGAATTGCAATCGTTTTTATTTAATTAATTGTCATTATTATATTAATTAATTAATTGTATTATATTGTATGGTATTGTATTATACATTCTTGATTATTGTCAATTTTTTTTTTGTTTCCTTACGATATGCATTACAAACAGGTCTTAATAGGCGAAATAAGACTCTGACGGGAGCTGCAATAAGAGAGCTGCTTTAACGGGAGATAAATGTGATCAATTTTATTTATTATATTGTATATATAAATTTACAATATAATAAATAAAATTGATCACATTCCCTAACCATTCCAAAATATCAAAAATGCACAACGTTAATATTCAAGTTTTCACTTCTGCCGGCACTCCCAGAGTGCAACCCGTCGTTTTTTAAAATGAATGAATTGCAGACAGAGAAATTTAAGTCTTTAGCGTAATGGTGATACAGAAATTAAATTATAAGTGTGTATATTCAGGTTTATAGTGATAATAATCTCGATAATAAATTCTCGACCAACCTTTCGTCTGTGCGAGTGTGTGTTTGCTTGTACGTATGTGTGTGATGACAGAGACTATAATTATAAAATTGAATAAGTATGTATTTTATTCAACAACCTTGTTTATATTTTCTTACATTAGTTGGAACGAAGTTCCTTATCGCGCGTTGCGAAAGGGGGCTAGACGGAAAAAATTAAGACCAAAAGTTGTAACGACACTTTTTGCTATAGTTGTAAGCCGTGCGGCGTGCGCGTGTTTCTGTCTGTCTCTCTCTCTCCTAATTATCCTGTATTGAATACCTGTGCAGTCTGACATAAACGATTTCATTCATTCATTCATTAATCGAAAGGAACATCGTTCCATCCGGGTGTCCCTTGACACCTCTCAAGTTTTTTTAGTTGTTTAGTAGCTCTTTTAGTCCAGGGGGATTACTCCATTAGCGGTTCGCAAGACAGACGTTACTGCGTATCCGCCTTTCAGTTTTAAACAACATTGAGCACTACTGTATGATGATAAAGTCTAAATTGGGTTTGACATAGAAATAGAATGTTCAATCTATTGAACAATACTTATAAAAAGTAGGTCAGGCAGATGCCGACGCAGTAGTTTAACGTCATTCATACATTTCGAGTAATCATATTCAATAGCAATAAACCAGTCTAATTCAAGTACTCAATTCAGGTGGTATTATTTCAAAACCTCTCCACGCCACCAGAGCGATCAGCTCACTTCAACATCAATCATCAAGTGTAGACGTGGCGAACAGCCCCTACATAGAAAGTAACTATCCTCCGACTATTGTATAATTTAATGTAGTAACTCCCCTGTACTATTCTGTGATTGTATGTATTTTACCTGTTGAGATCCGTTAATACCAGCAGAAGCGTAGCGTACCTTGGCGGGGCCCCGTATAAAAATTTGTTTGGGGGCCCTTAGGAAGGGTAAAGATTTCTCAAAAAAGAAAAAAAATTTTGCATAAAATTAGAATAAATATTTATTCATCATAATTATCTGTCTGTCACATTTTTAAAAACAATGCAAATTTAATATTAACTCTCCTTGCCTTTTTTTCGGCAAACTGATTAATTAAATCATTCATAGCTGATGATGACTTTAGTTTTTCTAAAGATTCTGCCCTATGGACAATAGTGACAGGTCTGACAGGCGTTTCTGTCCCATAGAAGTTCTTAAATATTTTTTTATTTGGACGCCATTACACTATCTGTATACACTCACACCAATGCAAAGCTCGATTTGTGCCACGTAAATGACTTAAACGGGGAAATCCCGCAGCCCGCTTTAACCGATGTAGGGTGTTGCCAACTTTTGAACGCACGCTTTACTCGGGAAAAAAGAAAATGCTTTTTTCTAATAAACCATATTCTATTCTATTCTATTCTATTCTTTTTACTTTTCTCATTTCTGAAATTTAAAAAATTTGGGAAGTTTTTATTAATTTTTGCTTACGCACCTTAGGGGCCCCCGTAGGCCGGGGGCCCCGTATAATTGATGCGGCAGATACGGCGGTAGCTACGCCCCTGAATACCAGACACAATAATAACACAATGGAAGCTGCATCATATGAAGCTATGAAGATCTTAAAGGGTTCACGCAAACTTTTAAAAATACGGCTCTGGATACGAGTCATTCAAGCCTATCCTCTCTAGCAGAATCTATTTGCGAAAAATTTAAAGCAAAACTCTACTTTTTCCCTAAAAACATACCTTTTTGCCTTAACCCAGAAAATTCTATCATCCAGACATAGATACTCATATCTAGAGGCCCTAATAAAAAAATGAATTAATTACGATAAAGACTCATTTACGCAGTGCAAGTTACTGGCCTGTTGCATACCATTTTATTGAAGCAATAGTTAACAAGTCAAGTCAAGTCAAAGTCAAGTCAAAATTTATTTATCTTTGGATATATATATCAGTTGATAATTGTAATTTTTTTTCTTTACGAACTGCCTAAACTAATCTTCAACCATTTATTCATCATCATCATCATCAGGTCTTTTAATCTTTACTGCAGCAGCACGACCCTCTCTGTTACTACTAGCCTAGCCATACTTGGTCAGAGCAGTAGACTTGGCCTAAACTCTCCACGCTGGCCAGACGGGTTGGAGAGGTCTCATTGATGTTTATAAGCTTTGTTTAGCTTGTATTTCCTAAGTCGCCTTCTACGACATCCACGGGAGGACTTGGAGTGGTCCTATTCTACTCTGCCGGAAAGAACATGACGTAACCATTTATTGCTTCAATATAATTTTTCTAAACTGAAAACCGACTTCACCTCTAAACTACACATCCGATTTTCATGAAATGTCTATAAGATAACCTAACAAATATGCCCTTTTAAACAAAAATAGAATTTTCTAAATCGGTCAAGACGTCTTCAAATAATCTGTGAACAAAAACGCCTCTTTTTTAGAAGTTAGTTAAAAATGGTAAGCAACAGGAAAGAATTAGGTAAAAATCTGTATCCCAGTAGATATGTTATCGTAATCAATGATATTCAAACAATGGATAATTTATTTGTAGATATATCTAATACTATATCTATCACAAGAAGTATCATAAAAACATAAAAATCTATGAAAAATATTTATGTTACTTTCTTAATCTTTTTAATATGTATATGACACAGGTTATGTTATCTGATATATTAATTGGAGATATGTTATCAGAAGTCACTGTCGCCATACCTACTATTACAAGTTTTATTAAAATATTTGGCTGTTTTTATTATGTATAAATATACATACATACCCATTATCACATCCTTAACCCTACTGCCTCCGTGGTGTAGTGGTTAGAGCGTTCGGCTCATACCCGGAGCGGTTGCAACGACTTTGTGTTGTTGTCCTAGTTTGGTTAGGACATTGTAGGCTGATCACCTGATTGTCTGATAAGTAAGATGATCCGTGCTTCGGAGGGCACGTTAAGCCGTCGGTCCCGGTCACTGTCTTTGACATTGGTCGTTACCTAAAACCATGTCAGAGGCCTTTAAGGCGGTTTAAAAATCTCTGACACTAGTGTTAGTCACTAACACACACGATAAGAAGAAGAAGATCCTTAACCCTTACGGAGTAAGTGCTGACTTAAACGACTATGACTGCATCCGTGGTCCAATGGTCAAGGCCTTCTTGTGATTCGGAGGTCATGGGTTCGAATCCCACTGGGAAGCATACTTTGTGAACAGTTGTTTCCAGTCTGGTTAGGATATTGCAGGCTTGAATCGCCTGATTATCCGAAAAGAAAGATGATTCCGTGTTTCGGAAGGCACGTATGTGGGTCCCAAACGTCATCTAGCGTTTGAGCATCAAACAAAGTCAAAGTCAAAGTCTGTCTGTGGAAGGTCTCGAAAACGGAGAGGCCAATTTTGAAGCTTTTTTAAAAAAGCGGAAGCAAAAATTGGTTCTGCCTTTTAAAAGTCATTGGTGTTAACGGACGTAGAGATTTTTTTAGTTTTCCTGGCAAATAATAGACGCCGCTCCAAATATTTGTTCTTTTTAGTCTCCACTGCAGGAGCACGACCCTCTCTGTACTACCAGAGCCATACTTGGTCAAAGCAACCAGAGGATTTGGCCTTCACACAGGTAGGTAGTAGACAGACAGGTAGGAGAGGTTTTATGGATTGTTTATAATGTTGTTTTTTGAGGTTTGTATATCCTAACTCGCCTTCTACGACATCTACAGAAGACTTCAAGAGTTCCTACCACCAGACCGCATAGAATACCAATATAAAACAAAAGAAAAGGTAAATAACGTTACTGTTTATTAGACTCTAGTATAAATAATCGTACATCTATTCTAGATCGGATGAGAGCAGCACAGACTTTAAATAAATGGTACAGCAAGCTGTAGATGTATACAGTCCCAGATAGTGAACAACTTTCCCTTAGGAACATATGTCGAAATATGGAAAATAATAGGTTTTCTATACAGACTCGATCAGCTAATCGATCAAGTTGTACGAACGCTAAAAATTACTTTTCAAGTTTCGATACGTGTTCCTTGGGGAAGGTTTTTCAGTATCATGAACTGAATTAAAATAGGTTCAGTATAATTTGTTAGACCTTATTTACAAGCTTTTATTTAACTTAATGTATCTTGTATGTATGAATGTTTGTTTAGGTCAAATCTTGCAATTCAATTTTGAACCAGCCGATTCATCACATTTTTTTTTGTTCTTGTGGAATTCGATTGACAATACAATATAATGAAGTCAATGAGCTGTTCTGATGATGGAGCTAGGAGATATTCGACGAAACTCAGTTACAAAATAACATAACCTCATTGAGTAGGACTCATTTGATTTGTCTTGACGAGCACTTTATGCTAGACGATGCCTAGGATCTGATCGCGGAGACGGAAGGTGGTTGATGGAACTCAGTAATAAAACGACGCAACTGCATCGAATTTGGGCTTGTTGCATTTGTATTAGTAAGTGCTTTGGCCTGACAATAAAAGCTTGTACAAAAAATGTTTTTTTTTTAACCTATGTATTCAAATTCAAATATATCTTTATTATCATAGGATATTTATAATATCTCTTAATAATCGTCATTGTTTTGTTGTACAATTGTTGACGTCAAAAGTTTACCTACAGCTAAGTTTACTACCGCTTCCAAAGCGCTAGTGCAGAAGAAGCGGTAACAAACTGCACTGCACTGTATAGTATAGAGGTAGATAAACATCCATATGTAGTTGCTGTCAGTGCTGGCTGAGATGACGATGACGAAGACTCGTCTATAGTCTAGCCTGGATCCAGTCGATATAGGAGGTAACTCGCACGAAGCCGGCGGGGTGACGTTGCTGGCAGCCGTCGCGGTGCCCGAACGAGGTGATGCCGATCTGGAATAGATAGTTTGGTCAGAAGAGGGACAAACAGGGGGGTTTATCCCCCTTGAGGGGTTAAAGTTGCTCAGACTGAGGGGGACAAGCAGAGGGTCCTTGAGGGGTTATGAGGGGTTATACTGCCTCTCGAGGGAATTATTTATATCATCATCATCAGGTCCTTTAGTCTCCACTGCAGGAGCACGACCCTCTCTGTACTACCAGAGCCATACTTGGCCAGAGCAGCTAGAGGACTTGGCCTACACTCTCCACGCTGGCCAGACGGGTTGGAGAGGTCTCATTGATGTTTATAAGCTTTGTTCAGCTTGTATTCCCAGAGTCGTTCTACGTCATCCACGGGAGGACTTGGAGTGGCCCTATTCTACTCTGCCGGAAACCACATGGCATAATTATTTATTTACTCGAAAGGAAAATTTTACAGGGTTTAATAAATGTTGTGTGTCTTCAAATAAATTTTAGAATTAACAAATATTCTTGTTTACAGTAAATTCAGTTTGCCTTTGCGATTTGTGTAGAAGGAGGGGGGGGGGGGGGTTTCTAGGGGTTCTAGGGTTTAAACTTCTCCAGCTCCAGCTGCTGAAATAGGCTGTTAAAGAAAAAAAAGAGAAAGACAAAGAAAAGAGAATAAAAAAATAATAAATAAAATAAATATACAGGGACCAATTACACTGATTGAGCTAGCCCCAAAGTAAGTTCGAAACTTGTGTTATGGGATACTACTCAACGATAATATATTTTATAACAAATACATATATAGATAAACATCCAAGACCCAGGACAATTTGAAAAAAGCCATTTTCCAACTCGCCCTGACCGGGAATCGAACCCTGGCTGGACCTCTGGGTGGCGGACTAGCATGGTGACCTCTACGCCGCGGAGGTAAAGAGAAAGCGAAAAGGAAAGAAAGAAAAACGTACCAGGGTGCGCTGATTGCCGCTCCAGACCCACAGCGGGCCGCCGGAGTCCCCACCACAGGTGCTCCTCAGGTCGCTGGCGTCGATGCAGATGACGCTGGAAGACACCGTGATGATGCCGTAGGTAGAAGCGCAGACGGCGTTGGTGATCACTTGCAGGGACACCTCGCTGAGGTACTGGTTGGTGGTGATGGCAGCGTCTAGGAACGTGATCATTTTTAAGCTAGAGATAACTTCAATAATACAAATATATCATGTAAGTCCCGTAATACTAATAACAGCATTAATATTCTGAAAGCCCCTAGTCGCCAAGCGTTTAAGAGTGCTGTGCGCGCTCATTATCTTCAATTCAATTCAATTCAAATTATTTATTGCATTTCATAATGTACATCAGTTTTAACTACTAAAAGTCACTGTCTTAAATTAGGTACACTATGAACCCTGTCGGGTATCGCAACCAAAAAGTGGAAAAGTGGAAAACGAACAAGCGAGTTTTATGACATGCAATTAATTTATAAATTTAAATGATAAAGTATATTTGTTTGTAGTTATTCACCAACTGTCATAGAGTATTAATAATATTTATGTAGTCTATGTAGACTTTATGTTATATGCCATATTTGTGTATTATTTACATGTATGTTTATGAATACATATAGGTATATATAAATAAAATTATAGTAAGGATTGTTTTCGGTACAATTTTAAAGTTTAAGTAAAATTAGAATGTGTCTTGTTCTCCAAAATTAGCTGTTTTCAGCATCACCTGTAGGTTGACTGGTAGAAAAGGCCCTGGGCCTTAAGTCCGCCTGTTACAATTTTTGTAATAAAGTTAAATAAATAAATAAATAAAACAGCGTGAAACTCTAAAATCATAATATTATACCGAGATTAGACTAAATACCCTTAATAAAAACTAAATAAAAAGAAGTATTAATAAAAACTAAACTAGATTTTATTAATAATGTTAAGCTTATTTATAATTTTCAAGTCTTTTAGTCTCCACTACACGACCCACTCTCTGTACTACCAGAGCCAACAGTACTAGACTTGGCCTACACTCTCCTCGCTGGCCAGACGGGTTGAAGAGTTCTCATTGATGTTTATGAACTTTGTTTAGCTTGTATTTCCTAAGTCGCCTTCTACGACATCCACGGGAAGATTGATGCAATCGGGAATACGGGAGGATGATGACGATGACGATGTTGACAGATCTTTAAGGCTCAGTTTAAAACATGAATAAAAAGATACAGATAGATTTTCACGGCTTGGCTTTGTCTACCCCGACAAGGATAACCCTGATGGGGTAGACAAAGACCCAAACCACGCTTATCGTGATGATATAAACAGTAAAGTATAAAACATAGTACTCACTGTCACCGGTGACCCCAAAGCCGGCAGCCCACGCCCAGGTGCCCACAAAGTTGTTGTTGACCTGGTCGACGGGCAGAGAGACGGGCTGGATCACGTCTGTGGAATAATATATTTTTAAGTTTGTACCTTATTAAGAAAAGCAATTTAAGGTGGTTTGGACATCTCGAAATTTGTGTATTTATAAGAAATAATATGTATTACTTTAAAAGAAAAGTCGAATTAAGAAATAATTTAAGAGATTTATATTTACATGATTTATATCTACCAACTGTAAACAATAAAATGTTTAACAGAAGCGCCTTTATTTCTGGTATAAAAATATTTAATAATTTACCCACAGAAATAAAAAGCATATATAATTGTTATCTATTTAAGAAAAAATTAAAAACTTGGCTATTAGAGCATGTATTTTATAACTTAGAAGAATATTTTGATATTAATACTCAAAGGGGAAGCTGTAGATAATTTTAGTTAATTTATAAGTATGTAGGTGTAAAATATTATTTTTAACTTGTTTTGTAAATTTTAATAGTAATAGGTATCTTGTTGCAGCAATTGTATGTATAACGATTGTTTAGCTCTATGTTACTTACTTCTTTGAAACTAATAAGTACTTGTTACACTGTAAACCTACTTAAGCTAATTTTGTTTATAATTTGTCACTATTGCATGCCTGATAGGGCAAACTGTGGATACATTACCATATTATGTACCATCCTAAAACACAGTTTCGCAATAAATAAATTTGAGTTTGAGTTAAAATTTGAGTTTGAGAGGATGGATGAAAGAAGATTAACAAAAAAGATTCATCATGCGGATGTAGATGGGAGAACCGGACCGGGTCGATCGCGACTGGTATTTATTCTGCGCCGCGACGAACTTTCTGCTACAAAATAGCAGATGTTCTGAAAAAAGGTGATGTTAGGAGTACCCATAACCGGAGAGCATGCATGAAAAGAGTTATGAGTGTTGCCAAAGAGGTTTGCAAGGATCGTAGTAACTGGAAATCCATAGTCTCTGCCTACCCAAGAAGATTAACAAAAAAGATTCATCATGCTGATGTAGATGGGAGAACCGGACCGGACGGAGAAGTACCCATAACGGGAGAGCATGCATGAAAAGAGTTATGAGTGTTGACGAAGCAAAAGAGGTTTGCAAGGATCGTAGTAAGTGGAGGTCCGTAGTCTCTGCCTTGGGCTCCCCCATGGGAAACAGGCGTGAAAATATGAACGTATGTATGTTATGTAAGCATGGAATTCGAAGTACATAACTTCGTTATGTAAGTACATATTGAATGCATTGTTTATTAGGATCAATTAAACCTTAGAGATAAGAAAGAGCGGAGTCTCCTGGTACAAGCATTTTTTGCTTAAAAGGAGGCTCCAGCAATAAAATTTATCTAACTAGTTTCCCAATAAACAATTTTTTTATTTTTTTATTTATTATTTATGTACTTAAGTTAGAACTTAGAGCAAAAGAGTTTGCAATAATTAAAACACTGGCTATAAAGAAAAACACTGGCTATAAAGAATAATGTAAAAAGAAAATGAGAAAAGGATGTTCTAAGTTCAATTATGTTTTCACTGCTTTTGATTCTCGCGTTTTGTTAATGTGTTGAGTGTAGTGATGAGTATAGCCCGTGGTTCTACTTATTACGGGTATGTCCCTTTAGTTTCACGTTGTATATCAAGCCTCTTAATAGTAAAACCATAGATTTAGAAGGTATAAGATGGATATAGAGTATTGTAAAATGTGACCAGAAACGAAATATTTCTGTGTAACTTTTTATGGTTTGTATTTGTACCTACTACACAAACTATGGGTAAAGCAGTACGATACCATCTTTCCAGTATATGATAATTGATAACTTATAAATTAACACAGTTTACAATTTTTAAAATCTAATTTTCGTGTAACGATGTTCGAGCCAGGGTGACAATGGGTGACATGTTTTGTATGAAAACTTGTCTCATTGTCAAATTGATGCTATCTCTTTTGCTCTTATGAAGATGACACTTATCATATTATCTGTCGCACTCGGCTAGTGTGTTCTTTATACGCAGTAAAAAAAATCTACTTCTATGAGTAAAACACTATTGTAAAACTTACCCGTAAAGGTAACCCAGTTAAGGTTGATAATAGCGATATCGTTCATCAACGGCAAAGAAAGGTAGCCGGCGTGAACTTCAACGCTGGTGGTGATGACCCGAAGGCCGCCTGAGAACAGCTGAGTGGAGCCGAGTACGACTTCGAACTGGCGGGCTTGGGTGAAGGCGGTTCTCCAGCAGTGGGCGGCGGTGACGGCACGGGTGTTGGACAAGAGGGACGAGCCGCAGACGGAGGTACGGCCGTCGGTCAGGGTGATGACCAGACCGCCCTGGAAATTGTTGATAAAAATATATGTAAGGACAAATTACATAGTTTGAGCTAGCCCCAAAGTAAGTTCGAGACCCAAAGTATTTTATAACAAATACATATATTTAGATTAACATCTAAGACCCAGGACAATTTGAGAAAGGCCATTATCCAACTTGCTCTGACCGCGGATCGAACCCAGATTCTCTAGATCAGTGGTTCCCAAACTTATTTTGTCTACTGCCCACTTTGAGAATAAAAATGTTTTTAGCGCCCATCATTTTTTCACCTATTTAAAAACCACTATAACTTCAAATTAAATTAATTAATTATTGTGACCTATATATGTATATTAACGGAGAATTCTAAACGAAACTTTTACTATAACCCGCAACTTCAATAAAATAGGACAGATATATGAACTACGCGGAGAGAAATATAGAACCGAGTTTGAGCAATCTTTTAATTCATATTAGTTGATGTTCACAAGTTGTTGTTAAGAGTCGAGAGCTCTTGCAGTCGTTGTTTAAGAGGCCTCCTAGCTAAATAAAGCTCCTAGCAAAAAAAAAAACATTTTCTTTCTGGGTCTCTTACCGCCCCCCTTGAGACCTGCAGCGCCCACAAGGGGGCGTTATCGCCCACTTTGGGAAAGACTGCTCTAGATCGAACTCGGAACATCTAAGGTGGTATCGCCGATAATCGGCGACTGTCTTCGACGGTTGCACGGCAGATTTCGGCAATTTGTGGCAGAATGACATGAGTCACGCGACCGTCTGCAACAGTCGGCAACGGTCGCCGATTACCGGTAGTTTTAGAAAAACCTTTAGGAGGCCTATGTCCAGCAGTGGACTTCCAGTGGCTAATTAGTACTCACAACGTGTGGATGAGCACCAATAGCTGCAGCATTTCCCCTCGTGATCCTGGATCCATCGATGGCCGCTGCTTCTTCTCTGGCCTTGATCTTCGCAGCTAAGGCCACTCCTACGTCATTGTGGTAGTCCACAAAGGACAAAGGGGCCTCAGCAGCAACTCCCAGGAGAAACGCGACGGCAACCAGAAGCAACTTCATGACGATTGATGAAGAAACCAAGAGCTGCTTGCTTTTATATTATAATTTGATAAAAGTAATTTATACGTGTGATTATCTTCATCCGATGAGATAATCAGGGAGTTGTTTCAGATTGGAGTAAATAGTCGTCAAGTGCGCGTTGGGCGCCTAATTGACCGAGCGAAAGGTCTCTCAATCGAGTTGGGGGCAAAACATATTGTATGTATGTATGTACCGCGATAATTGCCTGGTCTGATTTTTATGAAATTTGGTAGGCATGTAGGAAATATCAATACAATTTTCAAGTTCGTTGGGCATCAAAATCGGTTTAGTAGTTTTTGAAATATTAATAAAAACTTCCGCGATTATGTAGCAAACGAAACCATAGCGCGTTCTAATGATGAAGTAGAATAGGGTCACTCCAAGTCCTCCCGTGGATGTCGTAGAAGGCGACTTAGGAAATACAAGCTAAACAAAGCTTATAACATCAACGAGACCTCTCCAACCCGTCTGGCCAGCGAGGAGAGTGTAGGCCAAGTCTTCTGTCTGCTCTGGCCAAGTACGGCTCTGGTAGTGCAGAGAGGGTCGTGCTCCTGCAGTGGAGACAAAAAGACCGGTTGATGATAATTTTACAATACAATACAATACCCTTTATTGCACAAAATAAATAATTTATCATGATACAATACTCTAAGCTAAATAAACTAAACTTTAGTGCTCTTCTCCTTTTTATTGTGTACTAGCTGTATTCGCGGGCTTCGCTCCTCGTGAGAATTTCGAGATAAAGAGTACCTTATGTCCTTCCTCGAGTCTCAAACTAAATCCATACCAAATTTCATCCAAATCGGTTCTGTAGTTTAAGCGTGAAGAGGTAACAAACAAACAAATATACAAACTCATTTTCGCATTTATAATACAACTAGGATGTATATGTACATTGGGCCACATAGAAAAGTACATACAATAGTACTCAGGTGATATACTTTTCTGTGTTGCCCACTGTACATAAACATTTGAGACTTTTCTATCAGAACCACACATACACTCGGAAAACTTAACCCTCTTTCTGGGCAGTCGGATAAACAAAGATAAATATTATTTTGTAAAACCAAACGTGAGTCATTTATTAATGGCAGATAAGTATAATAAATGATTTCTACACACACATTATCGTTACGTTGAAAACACAAAATTATCTTATTTCAGACAAGATTGCATTTTATCAATTATTTAATTTGTACGTGCACAAATCCACATTTTAAGATAATCTTGAATTAACAAGTAAGTATTTAACATTATTTGCCAGGCAAATTAAAAAAAAACCGGCCACGTGCGAATCAGATTCGCGCACTAAGGGTTCCATACCATCTACAAAAAATCGCGTTTGTTGTATGGGAGCCCCCCATAAATATTTATTTTATTTTGTTTTATAGTATTTGTTGTTATAGCGGCAACAGAAATATATAATTTATGAAATTTTCAACTGTCTAGTTATCGCGGTTCTTGACATGCAGCCGGGTGACAGACAGACGGACAGACGGACCTACAGCGACGTTTCAGTAATAGGGGTCCCGGTTTTACCCTTTGGGCACCGAACCCTAAAAATAGAATTGTTCCCTTTACGTCGCTTCCCACGACGCCGCTCTGTGTCTCCACTTCATTCCCATCATGTCGCTCTTCGTCTTACTATAGTTCCCGGCACGTCGCTCCTTAACCCATTGACCGCCAGGGATTCCAGTGATTGTTTCACACAATAGCACAGACAATAGTAAAACAATCACCGTCATATTATAAAACACAGACTAACTTTGTTACTAGGTTCAAACCATTATCCGACCAAATCAAGTTGACATTTTCAGATAAGACAATGGCATACTATTAGATGTCAACTAGATTTGGTTGGATAGATAGATAGATAGATAACTCTTTATTGTACACCAAAAGAATAACAAAGAAATAAATTTTACATTAAATGAGTACAATGGACGGTTTTATCGCTCTCGCGATCTCTTCCAGACAACCAGTGAGTGAATAGTGGTTTAAAGGTTTAAACCTAGTAACAAAGATAGTCTGCGTTTTATAATAAGACGGTATAACTGCTTCCGTGGTGTAGTGGTTAGAACTTTCGGCTCATACCCTGAGGTCGCGGGTTCGATTCCCGTCGGGGGCAACGACTTTGTGTTGTTGTCCTAGTTTGGTTAGGACATTGTAGGCTGATCACCTGATTGTCTGATAAGTAAGATGATCCGTGCTTCGGAGGGCACGTTAAGCCATCGGTCCCGGTCATTGTCTGTGACATTATTCGTTATCAAAAACCATGTCAGAGGCCTTTAAGGCGGTTCAAAAACTCTGACACTAGTGTTAGTCACTAACACACACGATAAGAAAGAAGAATAAGACGGTAAATGTATATTAAAAATGATACACATGGCGCTGTACGTGTATTTTTTTAAATCCGTACAATCAACTGCAAAGACCTTTAAGCGTTCACCTCACCCCCAATAACTTTTAAACCGCTGAACCAATTTCCATTAAAAATAGCTAGCAACCATCTCAATTAAGTCTGCTTTCAAACAAAAAACAGCATTAAAATCGGCCTATTCGTTGAGGTGTGACGATGCCACAAACTTACTTACTTACTACGGTCGCGCAGCGACCCAAAGTGGATCTTGGCCTCCGACACTAGATGGCGCCATTTCTTGCGGTCTTGTAAGCGTTGCTGCCAATCGCCCACTCCGAGGCACCGCAGGTCTTTCTGCACCTCATCAGCCCATCTGTACCTAGGGCGGCCAACAGGACGACGGCCATTCGGCCGACCCAAGTAGGCTCTTTTCAACGCCCGATCCTCTCCCATTCTTTCTACGTGTCCGAACCAGCGAAGCCTAGCTGCTTTCGTTTCACCGATGATATTTGGTTCGGACACTAGATCTTCAATTTCTTGGTTCTTTTTGCTTCTCTAGCTCCCATCCTCCCTTTGTGTAGGTCCACAATCAGACAAACTTTTTCGTCGGGGGTCAAAAATGAACAAGCTTGGACGAGAATACAATATTTTATACCCCCGATAAAAACAGGGTTTTTACAAGTTTGACCATAACGTCTGTCTGTCTGTCTGTGATATCATAGCCATCGAACGGATAGACCGATATCAATGCGGTTTTATTACGTGTGAAAGCATAATCATAATCATTCTTTATTTGCATAAATGTATGTAAATACATAGGATGTTAAAAAATATACATATTCCCAATACATTTTACCTTGGAAAGGTGTGCAAAATTGGTTGATGCAATTCAATTATTACAATTATAATACTTAAATTATTTTATCATGCAATCTCAAAATATAGGTATCATTATTCTATTCAATGTCAAGTACTATACATGTCAATAATATCTTATACCTTTAAACGAGCATTTCTTGTATATATATATATATATATTTATATATTTCTGTGATCTCGAAAACGGCTCTAACGATTTCGCTGTAAATTTCTATATGGGGGTTTTCGGGGGAAAACAATCGATCTAGATTTAGTTTTATGTTTGGGAAAACGCGTGTTTTCGAGTTTTCATGCGTTTTTCTTTCCACGCAGAATATGGTCGCTAATTTCGTCGCGCCGACCGCCTTGTTTTTAGCTCAGCGGTTAAGGATACCGACCGCCAGAAAGAGTGTTACGGGTTCGAATCCCACTCGGTGACTTACTTTTGTTTTTTTTATGTTTAAGTTTATATATAATTTTTTATTTTGCATTGTTTTTAGACAAGTTTAAAAATTTTTTGTTAATGTTTGACATGTAACCGAGCAAAGCTCGGTCACCCAGGTATTTAATTATAAAAGGTCAAGATAAATAGTTCACATTCAATAAAACTTTCCCTTTTTTCAGTTCAGCAGTTTCCCTTGCAATGGTTCTTAGCTATGATTGATAAAAATTGGTACAGCCGTTTAAAATTATTGAAGTTTTGTGACGTTAAGATTTATTTCAAAGAAACAATATTAAGAATGACAAAGTCTTTAATTCAAATTTTACAATTTAGGTACCGAACACTAAAATTAGTCACAGATAGGGGTCGTTGGTTAGCAGCCACGAGACTCGTTTATCCAGAAGGAATGGAGGTCAGCTTTTGATGCAGCCCGGCTTCCAGCAGTGGTCAGAAAGGGCCGAGGTCCAGCTCGCTACCGCTTTTATATGGGCGGCGCGGGGTGCGGTGCGGTGAGGTGCGGTGCGGAGCAAGAGGGCCGTCGTCACAGGTTAAGGCTCCTACCCGCGCTAGCGACCTTGAAAACACAAAATAATTAATTTCTCTTTCTGTAAGTGAGATTGCAGACGTTCTAAAAAAAGGAGAGGTAAAAAGTACCCGTAACCGAAGGGCATGTATGAAGAGATTGATGAGTTTAGATAAAGCAAAAGAGGTTTGTCAGGATCGTAGCAAGTGGAGGTCCATAGTCTCTGCCTACCCCTGCGGGAAACAGGCGTGATATTATGTATGTATGTATGTAAGTAAGATTATCAGAAACCCTCATACAACTTTTTAGCTATTGTTTAGCTTAGTCATTGAAATACTATCCGCTTTAGAAACCTTTACAAAAAGAGTCAAAAGTGGCCGTTTTTAGTATTTTTTGCAAAGGAAACTACAGCGTTTTGTATTTCAATGACTTTCGAGGTTCTAACTAATGAAACTTAAGGATACTAGCTAAAAAGTTGTACGGACAAAAAGGAATCGAACCCGCGACCTCCGGTCACAGAATAATACAAGTATTACATACAGAACGGAATCTTCTACCATCTTATTATAAAACGCAGTCTATCTTTGTTACTGGGTTTAAACCATTATCCGGCTAAAACAAGTTGACATTTTCAGATGAGACGATGGCATATAACTAGACGTCTACTTGATTTGGTCGGATAATAGTTTAAACCTAGTAACAAAGATAGTCTGCGTTTTATAATAAGATGGTAGAAGATTCCGTTCTGTATGTAATATATAGCGACCAGGAAGGTATTAATGAAACCCATTGGATCTGGTTCGATCCATCACCGTCTACAGGCCAGTATTATTCTGTGACCGGAGGTCGCGGGTTCGATTCCCAGCGGGGGCAACGACTTTGTGTTGTTGTCCTAGTTTGATTAGGACATTGCAGGCTGATCACCTGATTGTCTGATAAGTAAGATGATCCGTGCTTCGGAGGGCACGTTAAGCCCTCGGTCCCGGTCACTGTCTTTGACATTGGTCGTTACCTAAAACCATGTCAGAGGCCTTTAAGGCGGTTTGAAAACTCTGACACTAGTTTTAGTCACTAACACACACGATAAGAAGAAGACCCAGGTCAATCTGAAAAAGATTATTGTCCATATTGACCTGACCGGGGATCGGACCCGGGACATCCGGTGTGACAGCCTGGCATGTTAACCTAGGCCACAGAGGTCGTCTTAATACATAGATATGTACTATAGGATATTTGACGACCTCCGTGGTGTAGTGGTTACCATGCTAGTCCGCCTCCCATAGGTTTCGGGTTCGATCCCCGGTCAGTTCAAGTTGGAAAATGGCCTTTGTCAAATTGTCCTGGGTCTTGGATGTGTATCTATATATGTATTTGCTATAAAATATAGTAACGTTGAGTTAGTATCCCATAACACAAGTCTCGAACTTACTTTAGGGCTAGCTCAAAGTGTTATTTGTCCCTATATAAGGTCTAACAAAATATACTGAAACTATTTTAAGGGTTAATTCAGTCCGTGATACTGAACAACTTTCCCCAAGGAACACGTATCAAAATATAAAAAGTAATTTTAGGCCTCCCATACAAGTTGACCGATCAGCTGAGCCGAGTTTGTATTGAAAGCCAAAAATTATTTTTCATATTTCTACATTGTTCCTTCACTGAATTCACCCTTAAAATAGTTTCAGTATATTTTGTTAGACCTTATATATTTAATATTTATTTATTATAGGCATATTTTTGCGTAACATTTGTTTACTCTAGTTTCAATGTAAGTATGTAATTTGTCGCAAATAATTAAATTATCTTCTAATGCGATAAAATTTGCTATCAATGATTGAGCGTTTGAAGTAAATCGCGCCTTTTCGTTTGTTTATTGTAAATAGATACCTATATGAAAAAATCAGATAGTTACTAAGTAACTAGGTACGGCAGAGTAGAATAGGACCACTCCAAGTCCTCCCGTGTATGTTGTAGAAAGCGACTTAGGGAATACAAGCTAAACAAAGCTTAAGTAAACATCAATGAGACGAGAATGAGACCTCTCCAACCCGTCTGGCCAATGTAGCGAGTGTAAGCCAAGTCCTCTGCCTGATCTGGCCAAGTACGGCTCTGGTAGTATAGAGAGGGTCGTGCTCCTGCAGTGGAGACAAAAAAGATATTCAACTAAATGATATCTACTTAATCCAAATCTTTAAATTAATAAAATATAAAAAGAATATTTCAACTAAAGCGCCACATCGAGATAAGACTAGAACGCTGGCAGCATTCCGCCGCTGAATAGCTAAGCTGATGCGCTAGGCGGTAAAACTAGCTGCTAGGTCTCCAGTTGACTTGTCTTAGGTAGGTACACATTTTTTTGCTTTAGGCAGACAGACAGACATGGCGAAACTATAAGGGTTCCTTGTTTACTATATAGGATATACCCTAGAGTCCTAGTATCTAATCCTTACAAGTTTGTTGTACCAATAGGACTGATGGGAATTTTTGTTCCGATAGACCGTAGTAATTCTGGGAATTTATGCCCCAGTTGTACTACTGGTAAGTCTGTCGTCAGTCGTAAAGACAGTTCGTTTAACGCGGGGTGTAGACCTCGCAGGCCTGTAGTGTGCGTGATCCGACATTTAAAAAAAATTCCAAAACCTTTATTATTCAAGAAAATTCTACATAATTATCGAATCTGCTCACAAACACGAGAATCTGGGTTGTGAAATTTTAATGTTACATTTATGATTTATTTTTATCTAACTTCCTAAAAAGAAGAAGGTTACCAATTCTTCGCCATCTTCTTTTAAAGGTATGATCATCGAATATTCGAAGACTGTACCGATATGGAAAATTCCATATCGATACAGTCATAACATCCAACCATAGAAATTTTATCAGAATCGGTTGTGTAGTTTAGGGGTGAAGTCGGTTTTTAGATTTATAAATCCCTTGCTGAATAGAATAGAATTTACTGTTTCAGAGGCATTATTGCAGAGTACGGCAAGATCTAGGGAGGCTTGGAAGAAGCTGAAGGAGGCCTTTGTGTCCCAAGACACGCCAACCACAGTTGGCAATGAAAGGCTAATAAATAAATGAAAGAATTTACTGTATTGCCGAAAAATACTATACACTAAGTAAATTGAAAAAGCACATCCAAAAAAAAATTGAAACAAATAATTTAAAGGATTTTTATTTTTTTAGAAAACATTGTTACAAAAATAAGACTTCATTTCATAAGTTCATAACATCACGTTTCGAAAGTTCATAATCATAACTTAGAAAAGAATATCACGTTTGAAGGTTTACATGTTGGACTGGATCCATTGGATGAAGGAGGTGACCCTGGCGAATCCGGCGGGGAAGTTACGCTGGCAGCCGCTGATATGGCCGAAGGAGACCACGCCGATCTGGAAGAAGAAATAGGAACCGTCACTCTAAGAATTAACACCATCGTCCAATGATATCGTCCTAATTCTATCATCGTATTTGCCGTGTGGTTTCCGGCAGAGTAGAATAGGGCCACTCCAAGTCCTCCATTGAATGTCGTAGAAGGCGACTTAGGAAATACAAGCTAAACAAAGGTTATAAACATCAATGAGACCTCTCCGACCCGTTTGGTCAGCGAGGAGAGTGTAGGCCAAGTCCTCTGGCTGCTCTGGTCAAGTTTTGGCTCTAGTAGTACAGAGAGGGTCGTGCTCCTGCAGGGGAAACTAAAATGATATAATAATGATGGTTCAGGAAGCTGATAAGGATAGGAATATTTACCAAGGTGCGCTGGTTGCCGCTCCAGATCCATAGAGGGCCGCCGGAGTCTCCACCGCAGGTGCTGCGGCCCTGGCCGCTCACACAGAGCGTGGAGGCAACAATGGTGTTAGTGCCGTAGGTGGCGGCGCAGACGGCGTTGGTGATCACTTGCAGGGACACCTCGCTCAGGAACTGGTTGTTCGTGATGGGGTTATCTGGAAAGAGGTTCAGATATGTCTTGATGAGCTGGCTCGAATAAACTGCTGGTGCGTTCGCAAGTTAAGCATAGTGATCCGCATTCGGATGACGAAAAATGGCCCAGCTTCGGTTAGCCGTTGGTTCTGGCTGCTATCATTGTCAAAGTTAAAGAAATGTAGCATTTTTTACTTATTGAAGGATTTTTTAAAATTTTTTATAAGTGCAAAAGCTACACTACACAATATTAGCATAGCAATACGGAACGACGACTGCCCGGACTACTGGGAAGAAACCCAGTTCAGTATTGTATAGCTCTTGTCAAGTTTATATGTCAGATGCCTTAAGGCAGCTTAAATAATTTGACACCATAGTAATTATTCCTTAGCAAATCATCAATGTATAACATGAGAGCGTGCGTGACAACATAATTTACAATGAGCATACAAGATGGCGCCTGAAACTCGATATCAGAGTTTTTTCGATTGTCATACACTTAAATAACCTCCGACAGTAGGTAGACCATCGGAGCCACGGTTCTCCACGCAACACCATGCCTGGCAAGAAGATCTTCCCTTACTCGAGAACATACTCCTACTAATTCTTCAAGGAATCTTCCTAAGAAGAAAACATTGATCCAACTAACCGAGGCGGATAAAACAGGAAGGGAGGGAAGGAAGGAAATTTTAGGAGGATACTCACTATCACCAGTGGCTCCAAAGCCGGCAGCCCAGGCCCAGGTGCCCACGAAGTTGTTGTTCACCTGGTTGGTGGGCAGAGCGACGGGCTGGATCACGTCTGTAGAAAAAAAAACATTATATCATTAGTGAATAATGAATAAATAAACTCTGACGGTACGTCTTTATCCCTAAGGCATTGGACACACAGAAGGGAAGTAAAATGCAGACGGGGCGTAGACATATGTCTCCTCCGCGTCCGTGTATGTCAGTTCTCAATTGGTTGATTGATTGACTGACTGATTGATTGACTGATTGATCGATTGATTGATTGATTAATTCACTGACTCACAGACTGATTGATGGATTGATTAATTCACTGACTGACTGACTGATTGATTGATTGATTGGATAATTGATTGATTGATTGATCGATCGATCGATTTATTTATAAACTGATTGATCGATTGACTGACTGACTGATTGATTGATTGATTTATTAAAAACTACTAACTATTGATTGATTGATTGATTAATGGATTGATTAATTAAAAAATAGCTTAACTTACTAGTATAAGTGACCCAGTTCAAGTTGATCATAGCGATGTCGTTGTTAAGGTTCACCATGTTATAGTTGGGGTGCATCACGACGCTGGTAGTGGTGATCCTGACTCCGCCGGAGAAGAGGAGCGTGGAGCCCAAGACCACGACGAACTGGCGCGCTTGGTTGCCGCTGGTTCTCCAGCAGTGGGCGGCGGTGAGTGATCGGGTGTTGGACAAGAGGGAAGAGCCGCAGACTGAGGTACGGCCGTCGGTCAGGGTGATGACCAGACCGCCCTGGTAGATGAAGAAGAGTTAGAAAGGACTACAATAAAACAGTAAAAAATAGTAATACATACATACATACATAATATCACGCCTGTTTCCCGCAGGGGTAGGCAGAGACTAGTAATGAAACAGTAAAAAAGTGTGTCTGTACAGTAAATATATTTGCCTATTAACTTTAACGAAATGAGGCAATTTTGATGACCGGTATACAATCCTATCAAATTTTTTTTAAATATATATATTTTTGCAATAACTTTCGTTTTAAGCAATATTTATTTAAAATAAAAACGATGGGCCTACATAACAATACATCAACAAGATATAACAAAAATATCAAAATTAGCCTATTTTAAGATGGGGAAACGTTATCGCTTTTTGGAAATTTACAGCTATACAATCCTCTTAACACCAGATTGTTACTGCAGCTTTAAGTTTCACTTACCAAGTGGGGGTGAGCGCCAAGCGAAGCGGCATTCCCTCCAGTGATCCTGGATCCATCGAAGTCAACAGCCTCTTCCCTGGCCTTGATCTTCGCAGCCAACTCCACTCCGATGTCGTCGTGGTAGTCTTTGAAGATGGCCTCCTCAGCCAGAACGGCTGAAGCCAGAGCAACGACGACAATAAGGAGTTTCATTCTGCTGGAATACTTAATGCCAGAAAGTGGTGCAATGCGGTTTTTATAGCATGTCGAAGATTGATTAGCGATTTTGATAATACTTTAATCCACCAGGATTCTGCATTGTTTGTTGAGATACTAGCGTTGTGCGGTGACTATGCGCGAGCATTGTGTGATAGCTAAAGATAATGAAATTACTAGCGTAACAGATACCCAACGCTATGGAAATTATTTTATTTTATTTTTTATTTTATTTTATACATTCGGATGACCAACAGCTATACTTACAATATAAGATACACAATAGTAAACAAAAAGCCAATAACAGGTCTTCACAAATAGAAACATAGTACAATTATGAGTTTACGGGAACGCCAAAAACGCTAAGTTAAGTACTTAGATAATACAAAGTACTTAGATAATACAATTAATTATTTATTATTAATTAATTGGAGGGTAAGTAGGCAAAACTGGAGTTACGTAGGCACAGAGAGATGGCAGCACACACGACTAGCAAAAAAGTGACAGAGGAAGTGTTGAATATGCTTTAAAAAATATTTAATGCGTTTCATATAAGTCATATTTAATTAGAGTTACTTTACTTATGTAATAGGAATAAAAGATTTTAATGTTTTAATTATTACCATGGGAAGGTAGAGTGCCAGACTGAAATGGGACTGGGCGGGTCACGTTTGCCGAATAGATGGGCTCACATAACGACCATGTGGATTCCAGGAGACGGGAAACGATTAAGGGGGAGGCCTAAAATGAGATGGAGTAACGACCTGTTTGCGTTTGACAAGGATTGGAAAGAAGTAGCTAAAGATCGAAGTAGCTGGAAACAACAAGGGGAGGCCTTTGCCCAACTATGGGACATATGTGGCTATTAAAAAAAAATATTACCATAAATGCCATCTATACTCCATTTTTTTAGGTATTCAAATAAATGTAAACAATCTTGACATGTCTTTTTATTGAAATATACACTTTATTAATCAATACTTTTGCAAATTACAAAGTAATTATTATGTTATTAACTATAAATTACATAATAAATTTGTATTTTGCAAAGGTATTGATTTATAAAGTGTATATTTCAATAAAAAGACATGTCAAGATTGTTTACATGTATTTAAATACCTAAACAAATGGAGTATAGTAACAAGAGAAATAATTATGCTTATATGGTGATGGGTAGGCATGCGATGATCGTGTAGCGGGTGCGAGGTGGTATGCTTAACCGCCACAAAGGGAAGATCTTCCCGCCAGGCGTGGTGTTGCGGGGAACAGCGGCTTTAACGGTGTATCCTCGAGGTTGTATTAATGCAGCGAATCGGGCGAACTCTGAGATCGAGATGTAGGATACTGCTTGCGCCATCTCGTAAGCTTCTTGTTAACTATGGTATTGCTTCGTTCATTGTTGTTTGTGACAACAGAGATAGGTGGATATATCGTGCAACCACTTTCGGTCTAGCCTAGAACAGACCGCTCCGTCTCTACCGACGGATGAAGCTTATAATACTTAGTACCTGACCGAGCTTTGCTCGGTTACATCTCAAACATTAACTACATTTTTTTAACTTGTCTAAAAACAATACAAAAAAAAAACAAAAGTAAGTCACCGAGTGGGATTCGAACCCGTAACACTCTTTCTAGCGGTTCGCATCCTTAACCGCTGAGCCAAAAGGATGGCGGCCGGCGCGATGAAATTAGCGACCATATTCTGCGTGGAAAGAAAAACGCATGAAATCTCGAAAACACGCGTTTTCCCAAACATAAGACTAATCTAGATCAATAGTTTACCCCCGAAAACCCCCAAATACCAATTTTCAGCGAAATCGTTAGAGCCGTTTTCGAGATCACAGAAATTTATAAATATATCAATAAATAAATATACAAGAATTGCTCGTTTAAAGGTATAAGATTTAACAATTTGCAATATAGTAATTTGCGCTAATCGACTCTTAAAGAAGAAAATTTCCAAGGAGGGCGACGTCAGGCGGCGGCCGATTTAATCTTTTTTGCACAAATCCTAACCTTTGACGGAGTTGACGTCAGCGCTGATTTCTTAAAGATTTCGTAAGGTTTTTGGAGTACTTGATTGACCAACCACTCATATACATAGATACATATTGTATTTGTAGAGGAAAACGGCAAGAAACCCCTGTTTTATTTGTTTAATTGTATGCAACAGGTAAGAAACTGGAATTGCAGTTTAAATTTTTTTTTCGAAACAACCGATTTGGATAAAATTTCTATGGGACCACCATGTAATTCTAATTGGTCTAGTCATTAAAAAAAACCTTCCGATAATAACCTCCTTCTTTTTTTGAGTTGGTTAATAAATCTTCACTTTTCATAAGGTTATGCGCAAATCTACTGCTTCAAACAAACAAGACATTTGACGACCTCCGTGGCGTAGTGGTCACCATGCTAGTCCGCCACCCAAAGGTCCCGGGTTCGATCCCCGGTCAGGGCAAGTTGGAAAATGGCCTTTTTGAAATTGTCCTGGGTCTTGGATGTTTATCTATGTATCCTATCCTACTAATATTATAAATGCGAAAGTGAGTTTGAATATTTGTTTGTTTATTACCTCTTCACGCTTAAACCCCTGAACCGATTTGGATGAAATTTGGTATGGATATATTTTGAGACTCGGGGAAGGACATAGAGTATTATTTATAACGAAATTCCCACGGGGAGCGAAGTCCGCGGGCACAGCTAGTTTGTTATAAAATATAGTATCGTTGAGTTAGTATCCCATAACACAAGTCTCGGACTTACTTTGGGGCTAGCTCAATCTGTGTAATATTTATTTTATTTTTATTTATTTTATTTGCAGTCAGCCTTAATTTTAGTTTTCTATATAGCGATTGAGTGCATTATCTCATAGATATCATATGTTGAAGGACGGCTTATATCAATTAGGTATATCTATAATAATCGCTATGGACACGAGTCGCATGCCTATCTTTTGGGAGACTATCGCAGTGGTGGTGAGTGACATAATCCATTATATTTTTAGCCTGACAACTAAATAACCGACTACAAAAAAGTAGGAGTTTATAAATTCGTCACTTTCTATGTAGGTATCATCAGGTCTTTTTGTCTCCACTGCAGGAGCACGACCCTCTCTGTACTACCAGAGCCATACTTGGTCAAAGCAGCTAGAGGATTTGGCCTACACTCTCCTCGCTGGCCAGACGGGTTGGAGAGGTCTCATTGATGTTTGTAAGCTTTGTTTAGCTTGTATTCCCTAAGTCGCCTTCTACGACATCCACGGGAGGACTTGGAGTGGCCCTATTCTACTCTGCCGGAAACCACACGATTTTTTATGTATGTTCACCGATTACTCGAAAACGCCTGGACCGATTTGAAAAATTCTTTTTTGTTTGAACGGGCATACTTGTAAGGTCAAATATTATCAAAATCGCTAGTGTAGTTTTGGGGGAAAATCTGTTTTTAAATAAATAAATATATAGGGACAAATTACACTGATTGAGCTAGCCCCAAAGTAAGTTCGAGACTTGTGTTATGGGATACTAACTCAACATACTATATTTTATAACAAATACATATATAGATAAACTTCCAAGACCCAGTACAATTTGAAAACGGCCATTTTCCAACTTGCCCTGACCGGGGATCGAACTCGGGACCTCTGGGTGGCGGACTAGCATGGTGACCACTACGCCACGGAGGTCGTCAAAGGTTTTTAGTTTTGATTTAAATTATTAAGAGTGACGCTTTGGTCGGTGGAGTTTCTTGCATTCCTGTCTACCCTCAGCCAGCCATTTAACATATTGGTACGACACCACTCCTACTTTCTCCTTTATAGGCATCATAAAGCGGTCTTCCTTCTATTTTTAACCTACTTCAAAAAAGGAGGAGGTCATCAATTGGATGTTTATCTATATATGTATTTGTTATAAAATATAGTATCGTTGAGTGAGTATCCCATAACCAAGTCTCGAACTTACTTTAGGGCTAGCTCAATCTGTGTAATTTGTCCCTATATATATGTCTGATAAGTTAGATGATCCGTGCTTCGGAGGGCACGTTAAGCCGTCGGTCCCGGTCACTGTCTTTGACATTGGTCGTTACCTAAAACCATGTCAGAGGCCTATTAGGCGGTTTAAAAACTCTGACACTAGTGTTAGTCACTAACACACAAGATAAGAAGAAGAAATCCCTATATATTTATTTATTTATTAAATTCATTGAAATCTTTTTTATGAATGTTCACTGATTATTTGAAGAGGCCTGGAACGATTTGGAAAATTCTTGTTTTCTTTACAATGGGATACTTGTCAAGCGGTTTCATTTTTTTTTTGTTCGAGACTTGTTATGGTTATGGGATACTAACTCAACGATAATATATTTTATCTACACTAATATTATAAAGAGGAAAGATTTGTTTGTTTGATTGTATTGAATAGGCTCCGAAACTACTGGATCGATTTTAAAAATTCTTTCACTGTTGGATAGGTATGTTATCCCTGAGTGACATAGGCTATGTATGTACCACGGGCGAAGCCGGGATGGACTGCTAGTAACAAATACACATACAACGTGGAAGGGACACACCCGTAACAAATCGAACCACGGGCTGTACCAGATTACTATAATGTAATGCAGTGGTTCCCAAACTTATTTTGTCTACTGCCCACTTTGAGAATAAATATTTTTTTAGCGCCCCCATTTTTTCACCTATTTAAAAACCACTATAACTTCAAATTAAATTAATTTATTATTGTGACCTATATATGTATATTAACGGAGAATTCTAAACGAAACTTTTACTATAACCCGCAACTTCAATAAAATAGGACAGATATATGAACTACGCGGAGAGAAATATAGAACCGAGTTTGAGCAATCTTTTAATTCATATTAATTGATGTTCACAAGTTGTTGTTGAGAGTCGAAAGCTCTTGCAGTCGTTGTTTAAGAGGCCTCCTAGCTAAATAAAGCTCCTAGCAAAAAAAAAAAACATTTTCTTTCTGGGTCTTACCCTTGAGACCTGCAGCGCCCACAAGGGGGCGTTATCGCCCACTTTGGGAAAGACTAATCTAAATAAAAATAATAATCAAAAATAAAACTTTCCATACGAATGTGTGCAGCCGCCCAGGCAATTTGTATGGGAATGTCGTTTTTTTTTTTGTTTTTTGTCTGTTATTTTATAATCATTGTACTATAGTGATCTAGTATAGCCTGTGGTTTGATATATTACGGGTATGTAACCCTTCCACGTTGTATAAACATACATACATACATACTATCACGTCTTTAACCCTAATGGGGCAGACAGAGCATTTTGGGTCTTGCGGTTCTATGCAGAGCCCAGGGCCGCAAGCCCCAAAAGCCACTTTTAGCGTCATGGTGGGCGAGAAGATGGAAAAGCAATCAATACAGTGATGGGTTGCTAGCCGCATCGCCTGTTAACATGATTTGCATTTTTGCCCATTCCCTCGATCGGCTTTTACGATCTGCGTGGTAAGGAGAAGCAGCTGGTACATTCTAAGTTTTTTTATTTCTCCCAGACCAGCATGGGAGTTATATAAACAAAAATCCAAAACCCAAGCTAATCTGAAAAATACCATTTTTCATCTCGACCTGACCGGGGATCGAACCCGGGACCTCTAGTGTGACAGCCTGGTATGATGACCATTACCTAGATAATATAAATAAAAGTTTTAGATATGTGACAACGTATATTTAAAAATATTGAATTATAAATGAATTTAGAACTTCAATTGCATTTGTTTGGTTGTGAGATACTATAGGTATATGTGGGTGTTCTTTCTTGAAATAATCTTCTTCGCTATCATCAGATGAAGAACTCGATTCTTCATCCTTATCTGAAAAAAGAAAAAACGACGGGTTGCACTCTGGGAGTGCCGGCAGAAGTGAAAACTTGAATATTAACGTTGTGCATTTTTGATATTTTGGAATGGTTAAGGAATAATTTTGCACGAATTGCTTTAATTATCAGTATAAAATATTTCAAATCTTTTCTGAACCACAGTCTGTCACAAATGTCACAAGCATGACCAAATTCATTTTCAACAAAATCATTTTCAAATACACAGCAGTATGGCCACTACACAGACGGTCGAGCCATCAGCTGTCACCATCCATGGATGCGCGTAGCACGCTGTAACATAAACACACACGAACATTCGCGCAAGCGCCCTGCGTCGTCTTACGAATTTTCGATCAGGTCACGTGTCCTGACGCGAGTTTAACATTTTTACCCATTCCAAAAAAAGTGCACAACGCCGCTAAGGAAGTTTTCACTTCAAAAATGGAAATTTATTCACAAACATAAGGTTATTTATCAATTTATTAATAAACTATCCGCTAAAGTAGTCTATCCGTCTTATTACAAAACGAGGTAACTTTGTTACTTTGTTTAAACCATCATCCGCCCAAATCAAGTTGGCATCTAATAAAGTGGCAGTGTCTTATCTGTCAATGTCAACTTGATTTGGGTGGATGATGGTTTAAACCTAGTAACAAAGTTAGTCCTCGTTTTGTAATAAGATGGTATGTGTTAATCCAGGGTGTCGGCTACCTCCCCCCCGATGTGGTTCCCATCTTGTCGCGATGAGGGGGCTCAGTACCTGCGGTTGCCTCGGCCGCAGGGAAGCTAAGAGGAACCCATTGCCCGGGTTGAGGCTTAGGCCTCCCCGGGCCCGGCGGAGGCCATTCCTGGCTGGAATGGCCTGGCTGTGAGGGAAGGGGGGTGACGACGACCCCCCTACCATCACAGCCGTGGTAGGGGTCGCGGGGGAAGAGGAGTGTCGGTGTGTCGTTGCCGCTCGCCCTATCCTCCGCGACCAAGCGCGGCCGTGGCGCTTGGCACGGCATCGGTGGGGCCGCAGGGGAGGAGGAGTGTCGGTGTTACGTTGCCGTTCTCCCTATCCCCTGCGGCCGGCTGTGTGGGCCCCGGTCGCCGTCAGGTGGACTGGGGCAGGGCCTGCTTCCGCAGGCCCCAAATTATGAGGGCTGGTTGGACGGTGGAAACGGGATTCCATCGTCCAACGGACAGCCCTCCGGAGTGGAAGGCAGGCGCGTGTGCGTGTCAGCGCGTCTGTCCTTGGGCCAAGAGGCCAAGGCGGCGGTTGCTCCGGCCCCTCTGATTCAGCAGAGGGTGCCGTGAGGCCGTTGGCGAGCCGGGGCCGCTTAAGGAGCGGCCGGCCACGCCGGGGCTGTGGAGCATGAAGAAGCACACGGTCCCGGCCGATAGCGGCTGAGAGGTGACACCGCGGAGTTTTTAGTGGTAACACCACATAACCTTACCGGTGTCCCGTAACCGGTAAGGTATCCGAAGGGATTATCTCCGTGTCAAAAAAAAAAAAGGGCTTCCTGCATACCAAATTTTATCTTAATTGGTCCAGGCGTTTGCGCGTGAAGAATGAAACAAACATACATACACACACTTACAAACTTTCCCCTTTATTAGACAAAGAGGGCGCCGTATGCAACCCTAAACCCAAAAAGATATGTCTTAATGTACAGGGTTGCCTGGTCATAACCTAGAGCATTTTGTACAATCAGCAAAAAAGTGATAATTTTAAAAAGTTGTGGAATAATCCCACAGGTTTCTTGCCATACTAACAAATCACGCTAATCATGGCCTTTGGTCTGTCTGCCCCGTCAAATATAAAGAAGTGACCATGTATCTGTATCCACTTACCTACTCCATTGTTCATGTCGATGGCAATATTATGTAACACAGCCAATGCAACTATCACCGCTTTGCAGTTATGAAACTTCAACGGTAGGCCTACTGAGAGACAACGGAACCTCTTCTTCCAGAGTTTAAAACACCTCTCTATAGTATTCCTTGTGTTTGTGTGTGCTTCGTTGTATCTCCTCTCATGTGGCCTAGTTGTTCTTAACAATGGTGTGAACAAATAGGGGAGAAGAGGGTAGGATGAGTCTCCGAGTAAGCGACCTCTGAATTGACCATTTTCAAAGCGCTGCTTCAAAGTACATTCGTTGAATATGCAGTCTTGTGCGTTTTCTCTCTCTCTCATTGTTATGTCCATGATTCTCAAGTCCGCATCGCAAATAACCTGAAATATAAATTTTATATTGTTTATTGCTTTTCTGTTTTACTAAGTGCCAGTTACTCTTTCCGCACAGATTGTAAAAGCTGAAAATTCTAAATTCTAAATATTCTAAATTCTAGTTAGATGTTTTTTGACAATTCTTGGAATTGTCAAAAAAAATATTGTTATTTTTTGGGCGTCCTACGCTTCGCTTAACAGTACGTGGTCGCCATTCGAGAACCATTTTGTTCGATCAGCCATCGGTTCGTCGCACTATGTGCCCCGCCCACTGCCACTTCAACGAGCCTATATTATATTACATACATACATACTATCACGTCTTTATCCTTAATAGGGCAGACAGAGCATTTTGGGTCTTGCGGTTCTATGCAGATATATATATATATATATTATATTACCTGCATATTATATTAACTGCCTCTGTGGTGTAGTGGTTAGAGCGTTCGGCTCGTACCCGGAGGTCGCGGGTTCGATTCCCGGCGGGGGCAACGACTTTGTGTTGTTGTCCTAGTTTGGTTAGGACATTGCAGGCTGATCACCTGATTGTCCGATAAGTAAGATGTTCCGTGCTTCGGAGGGCACGTTAAGCCGTCGGTCCCGGTCACTGTCTTTGACATTGGTCGTTACCTAAAACCATGTCAGAGGCCTTTAAGGCGGTTTAAAAACTCTGACACTAGTGTTAGTCAATAACACACACAATAAGAAGACTATATCCTTATGAAATTTCACCTGAATAGTGGTTGTATTTCCTAAGTGGCCTTATACAACATCCTCAGGACTGTGAGTGGCCCTATTTTACTCTGCTGAAAACCAAACAGCATAAAAAAAGGATTTGCTTCTAGTTAATTCCCCTGTGCATAAATTTAAGTAACATAAATTTTAAAAAAAAATATATTAGCACCTTTTTAAAAGAATAGCGCCATAAACGATTGCCAATGCTGGTGACAAGAACGCTTGCTGCTAATCTTCAACTGATTAGCATAGCTATTCAAACAGCAAATGCAGGCTGCGTTCTTGGCACCAAGCCCTATGAATCTTTTAGATTTTTAAATTAATAATTTAGACTAGGTTTTAATTTCTTTCTCTAAATAAACACAGTACTTATTCAATTACCTAAATAATAAAAATAATTATTTAGGTAAGTACGAGTTTATTTTGTACATCATTAGGTGAAAATAAACTTTACTGGGCAAAATAAAATATATCTTAATAAAATTATGTATGTAACATCTAAATTTAACTTAAATTCAAACTATTAAAGTAAGTACTTAAAATCAATTAGTTTTTATGGGTGTGTTAGTGGACAACACTACATTCAAGCTGCCTAAAGACATCAGTAAATAAAGCAGCTTACCTCTCGACGCCCCCAATACCGTAAAGCAATAAGAACTTGCAGCTCTGGTGAGATGCCTCCACCCCTCGAATCTACTTTAAGCTCTTCCTCCACCATACAAATAATATGCCGAACAGTCTCTTTGTAAAACCGATATTTCTTTTTGAAACTTAGATCCTGAAGGCAAACCCATTTAACCGCTTGCTGTAAATCTTTCGACGCCGGTTCCGCCGTTCGTAGTTTTCTAGCCTTGAAATCGCTTCTATAGCAAGTAAAGCGTTCATTTTCATTGAAAATATCCACAAAAATTAACAACAACAAGCAATCAAAGCACAATATAAACAAACAAATGTCAGTGTCAAGTTTGAGGTTATAGTTATATTTACCATGGATATTTACAATGAATGTTACGTTTAACGCCATCTAGCGATCAAAAATGGAACTAAACCGTATTAAATAGTTCCGCTATTTGCTACTAGATGTCGCTATGAAATACCATGTTGCAGGCATAATTTAAAATCCGGAAATATGTAAATGTCTGGTTATAAGATATTAGGTTGGTTATTCGCCAAAAGATGGCGCTTGTTATCTATTACTACCACAGAGTAATAATATACTACATTGAATTTGCAAATAAAAAGCTTATATTATTAAGGACAGTAAGGTCAGAGAGGCGGCTAAATCGAGTAATAGATCCACCACTTCCGCAGTCCGCTATAAATAAGGGCGGCGACTGATCATAAGGGGTAATGTACGTAAGTAATGTATGAATTTTTCGGAATCCAGTTCTGTTCAGTTAAAATAAATTATTTGAAAGCAAACGTAGATCTCGGCTCTAGATAACCACTTCAAACTATTTTATGACTGCTGAGTGAGAACGTTAAGTTTTTTTAGCATTGCCAAAAGTGGCCGTTTTTCTCTCACTTTAAACTGTAAACAGACAATACGTCATCATCCGCAAAGAGGCGGCAAACAGTTTTTTTTACTGTTATTATATGTATTGGATAAGAAAGCACACAGATCGTCATCAACATCATCAGATCTTTTTGTCTCCACTGCAGGAGCACGACCCTCTCTGTACCAACAGAGCCATACTTGGCCAGAGTACACAGATATAATACAAATCAGAAAAATATACAACGGCGTACTTATACCGGCGTATAGGGATCTATTCCAACCGAGGAATGTTTACTTATTATGCGCTTGGGGCAAAAGTGGTACAATATACAAGTTTATTTTCCAGGCAAATCAAAAAACCTACTTTCAAGAGTTCACTCCAAATAACCCTTGAACGGCTGAACCGATGTTCATCAAACATAGCTAAGAACCACCGCAAGGAAACTTGCTTTCACGTAAAAAAAACGCATAGTAATCGGTCCATCCGTTCGAGAGCTACGATGCCACAGATGGACAGACATTGGCGTCTTATAACGCATTTTTTGCGTCGGAGGTAAAAAATTGTCCGTCTTAAAAACCCAGACTTACTTTGTTACTAGGTTTAAATATTTTACATTGACAGATGAGTTAGTTTCACTTTACTAAATGTCAACTTTAACCAACTTTTAAAAAGGTTTAAACCATTATCCGACCATATCAAGTTGACATCTAATAATATGCCACTATCTCATCTGAAAATGTCAACTTGATTTGGTCGGATAATGGTTTAAACCTAATAACAAAGTTAGTCTGGGTTTCATAAGAGTTTTATCGGCTGATTCACCGTAATCGGATACAAATTACTTGGAAAACCCCAAATAATAAAGTAGCTAATAAAAATCAAGTGAAGATTAAAAGCTTATGATATATATGACATATACCTAATGGCTAATCCATCCTAACCTAAACATCGAGGAATCTTATACCTTTAAACGAGCAATTCTTGTATATTTCTTTATTTATATGTATATTTCTGTGATCTCGGAAATGGCTTTAAGGATTTCGCTGAAAATTGGTATATGAAGGTTATTGGGGGTAAAAAACAAACTAGATTAGTCTTATGTTTGGGAAAACGCGTTTTTTTGAGTTTTTATGCGTGTTTTTTTTTTCACGGAGAATATGGTCGCTAATTTTGTTCCGCCTGGCGCTATTCGTCTGGTTCAGCGATTAAAGACGCGGACTGCTAGAAAGAGTGTTACGGGTTCGAATCCGTTGAATTACTTTTTTTTATGTTGAAGTTTATATACATTTTTTTAATGTTTATGGTTTTTAGACAAGTTTAAAAAAATGTAGTTCATGTTTGAGATGTAACCGAGCAAAGCTCGGTCGCCCAGGTACTGTTTGTTTATTATGCGTTTGGGGCAGAAGTGATACAATATAATTTTTCAACTAAAAACCGATTTCATCCTAAACTACACCGATTTTGATAAAATTTCTATGGGACCACCTCGCGAGTAGGCTTTCAAACTAATTTTTGGAACGTAGTTCCTTATCGCGCGTTACGAAAGGGGGCTAGACTAAAATTAAGACCAAATGTTGTAACGACACTTTTTGCTATCGTTGTAAGCCGTGCGGCGTGCGCGTGTTTCTCTGTCTGTCTCTCTCTCCTAATTAATCGAAAGGAACTTCGTTCCATTCGGGTGTCCCTTGACACCTCTCAAGTTTTTTTTTTTAATCGGTCCGGTCGCCTTCGAATATTCGAAGAACATACATAATAAGCGGCCAAGTGCGAGTCGGACTCGCCCATGAAGGGTTCCGTAGTAGTATTTTTGAGTTGATTGAATGAAAGGTAAATTGCAGTTTATGACATATTAAAAAAAAACTTCTTACTAGATCATGTTCAAACCAATTTTCGCTGGTAGTTTTCATGGTAATGAACATCATATATTTTTTTTAGTTTTACCATTCTCTTATTTTAGAAGTTACGGGGGGGGACACACTTTTTTCCACTTTGGAAGTGTCTCTCGCGCAAAGTATTCAGTTTAGAATAAAATGATATTAGAAACCTCAATATCATTTCTGAAGACCTATCCATAGATACCCCACACGTATGGGTTTGATGAAAAATATTTTTTTGAGTTTCAGTTCTAAGTATGGGGAACCCCCAAAATTTATTGTTTTTTTTCTATTTTTGTATCAAAACCTTAATGCGGTTCACATAATACATATACTTACCAAGTTTCAACAGTATAGGTCTTATAGTTTCGGAAAAAAGTGGCTGTGACATACGGACGGACAGACAGACAGACAGACATGACGAATCTATAAGGGTTCCGTTTTTGCCATTTGGCTACGGAACCCTAAAAAAGATAAACTGATAATAAGAGCGCTATTTGACTCCAAAAAAACTGTGACGTCATCTGCCTGTATTTCATACAAAATCCCATAGAAACTGTTTGTTTTGACATTTAGAAAAAAGTATCTGATTTAACTTGTTGAAAAATATCGTATTCAAAGAAATATCTACTCAATGTTTTAAGCGATATGGTTTAATTTAGCTCGCGTCAGAACTCGACACCTTTTTCGTTTACATACCTAGAAGTGCAGTGCAAGCTAATTTCATTCTCACTTCTTACGCTGGACATACGATTCATGTCACAGAATATACCACTCCGGAGTGGTCGCCGCACGCATAGTAATATTTGTAGGTATATTTTTGATAGCTAAACGGGTAGTCTATCTATCTATATTATTTAAGAGCTATGCTCTTGTCGGTGGAGTATAAATTTTTTTCCACTTTTCTCTCTCGTCCGCCAGCTGTTTTACTTCGCTGACTATCCCATATAAACCCATCTATCATCTTTTCTATTACGTCCCAAAGGTGAACTCAATGCTTAGCAGTAAGTTGTACCCTTTGTACTATAATCTTAAGATTTTAAGTGCAATAAATTATATGTGCTAAATTAAATAAATTTATAAAAATAAATTTCTTTATTCAGTGTAAATATTACTGTAAAAATTAAACAATGTTTGTTATCTTATTACTTAGTGACTGTGCAGTATAGTTAATGTAAGGCAGAGCCATATCTGTTCAATTGGTTTCTCTGAAAATCAGCGTCTTGGCTCCGAAAAGCCTTGACACAAAAGCTGAGAGAAACCATTTTGGTGGCATATTTTGTTAATTATAAGTGATGTTCTGTACTTTTTGTTGTTGTATATATGCTCCAAATAAAGATTTTCTATTTACTATAAATAAATAAAATAGAGACACAGGGCGACAACTTTTTTGGAAATCGGTTACAAATGCCAGAGTTTTATCTGTTGATTGGCTTAATGAAAGAAAGAAAGAAAGAAAGAAAAATTGTTTATTTGGTACACAAATGAAAACTACAATTAGGTACAATTACAAATTTACGAACAGTACCAAATTGGTCTCCGCTCAGCATTTTGTCATGGGGTTACCAAGACGCTGATCTTCCGCGGATGCCATACTTAGACTAAAAATACAAAATTATAAAGTAGTTAATAAAATAGTTATACAGCAGCTGACATTGTGAGTACACTATAAATACACTATACACACACCTTAAGTATATATAAATACAAATTTAAATATAAATATAGAAACATAAAAAATAAAAATAAAATTTATAGAACAAAATAAAATACATAAATACGCTGCGATTTTACAATTTTTGAGCACTTAATAAATGTTTTTTTAAGTTAACTTTAAATGTTTTAACAGTATTCGAACGCCTTATAGGTGGTGGAATGTTATTCCAACAACGCGTCGCAGCGTATTTGAAGCTACCTCGAAAGGCAGCAGTTTTATGTCTGGGGCATATGAGGCGGTCGGGAACTCTTGCCCGTCGGGTGAACTCTAATCTACGATACAGATACGAAGGACTACCATTTTTGATGACGCCAAAAAGAAGAACTGCGAAGTGGAGTGCACGCCGGGAATCCATGTTTAACAGATCATTTCTGTTTAGATAAGGTGTTATGTGTGCTCTACTCGGAATGGTAAAACAATATCTGGCGCAGGAATTTTGTACGCGTTGTATGAGTTTCTTTGTACGAGCCAGTAAGCACTGTCCGAATACAACATCTGCATAGTTGAGTTTAGACAAGATGAGAGATTCGCAAAGATAAATTCGCGATTCTACACTTAGGTGCTCACGAATTTGATACAATACTTTCAACCGGTAATAGCAGGTCCTCACTGTCTCAAGTACATGTTTTTCAAATTGTAAAGTATTATCAAACACAACACCCAAATTCCTAGCCTCAACCACTTCATTGATTTGTATATCATTCAATTTAATTTCAGGTGAGTGATTCTTGATACTAGAGACCTGCGCTTTTGTGCCTAAGACAAGATATTTAGTTTTTAAGGGATTTAAAACTAAACCATTGGCATCTGACCATTCAGCAATTCGTTTGAGGTCCTCGTTTATTTTTTTTACAACGGTATTTGTCTCAGATGGCTTAAATGTTTGATAAATTTGAAGGTCATCCGCGTATAGATGATACTGGCTGCTACTCAAACATTTAGGTAAATCGGCGGTGTATAAAATAAACAGTATTGGTCCTAATATTGACCCCTGTGGCACACCTTTATTAATAGGTTGGTCTTTAGATACCAATTTAGTACCGTCACTGCAATTGACTTCCACTCTTTGAGTACGGCCCGTGAAGTAACTAGAGAACCACCTCAATGCAGAACCATCAAAGCCATAATAAACAAGTTTGGCCATAAGCAAAGTGGAATTCATTGTGTCAAAAGCACGAGAATAATCGAGTAATACCAGTATTGCCCCTTCACCTATATCTCTTCCCTGCAAAATATCATCCACCACATCCAAAAGCGCTGTAGCTGTGCTTCTACCAGCACGAAAGCCAGATTGTTTAGAAGGTAAGATATTATTAGTGTTCAAATATTCCACCAGTTGCTTACACACGATCTTTTCTGAAATTTTGGACATAAAGGGAAGAATGCTAACGGCTCGCAGATCTTTATATTCCTTTGGATTCGTTTCTTTAGGGAGTGGTTGAACTATGGCATGTTTCCATAAGTCTAGAAAAACACCGCTCGCCATAGACATGTTAATAATAGCCGTAATAATAGGTAACGTGCGCGGGAGTGTTAGTATAATCATATCCAGTGATATACCATCTACGCCTTGTGCATTAGTTTTAATTTGCTTAATATGTTTAATTAAATGCGTTCAGAATTTGCGCCATAAAATGAGTTATAACGCTGGCTGGACATATTCAAGCATAATATATCGTATGTCGATTTGCAGATGGCACAGCTCAAGCATTCCTTTTTAGCTAGTGGTTTTTTGCAAGCTGCACAATTTTCCGGAGTCACGGGCTTCGATTTTGTTAAAGGCATTTTGTTGTTTGAATACTTTCATAAGTTTCGCATAAAGTGGTGCCCTCTATCAGCGAGTGGCAAGAGAGTTTAAGCTTTTAGTTGTTATTTCTTAGCAAAAACTATAGATGGCGGTAAATCTCACCCATGTATCAACGCCCTCTGTTGCTGAGTAGCGGAAGCTTACAGAATTGTTAGTACGTTAACACATACAATTTAAAAATAAACACTGTTGCACCACTTCGATATTAATTTTCAAATATCCTGTAGCTGGAACCCTTGTCACTGATATTTTCTGTATATAAATTTACTTCTGAGGTGTTGAATCACTTACAGTTTTTTCCAAAAAACAGATTATTCGGTTTTCATTAGATTTCCGTTTAGTGCACGTATATATTTTGATGCAAACACTATCACTTGGTTATTGTTCAACTTGACACAGATTTCCTCTATCAATTGTGTGATTTGACGACTTCAACCAATTTTAAAAATTAATTAATACGGAGCACAATGTTTATGTTGCGCCACCTAGCGGCAGATCCATTAATCGGGTAAAAATAACTCGGAAAACCCCAAATAATAAAGTAGGTAAAACAAAATCACGTGAAGATTAAAAGTACTTAACTGATTATGATATGACATATAATCCAACGTAAAACAGTTGGATTTGTGGTGTTAATTATATTATTTATCTGATAAACAGATAAAGAAACAAACGATTCTACAATTTTACTATAACATAATGTAGAAACGAGATTTCAATAGTTCGATCAGATTTTCTGTTTGTCCAAGATATTCAAAATTCAAATGTTTATTCCTGAGGTTTATTCAATAAATAATGTGCATTTCAATGCACTTTTACGCGTCAATTAGTTAAGTATGTACCTACATTTATACCGTGGAATTATATGTACTTTGTTCTATGATTTATACGTATCATATATATATAATGTTTCATCATCATTGTAGTTCATTGGTCGATCTGGCACACATGCGGGGTGCGGGACATTTCTGAATCACATGCCATAGGGCACGGTTTTCTCTAGTTGATGTATCTCGAATTTGCGATGCGAGAGATTTCCGTAACGCATGCGGGGAGCCGTTTTCAATACTCGATAGAGTAATGTACAGTCGATATACAGCGTATGAGGTATAACCTCAGTCGGCGTAACGACCACTGTGTCGACTTATGGCTTTCATTGGTCGTTAGCCCACGTACGGGGAGTCCCCGCATGCTGTATATCGACTGAGTTATCGACCAATGAAAACGAGCTATAACTTCCACTCCTGGACTTAGGCCTCTTCCAACATACAAACATACTATCACGTCTTTATCCATATGGGGTAAACAGAGCATTTTGGGTCTTGTGGCTCTAAGAAGAGTCCAGGGCCGCAAGACTCAAAAGCCACTTTTAGCGTCATGGTGGGCGAAAAGATGGAAAAGCAATCAATACAGTGATGGGTTGCTAGCCGCATCGCCTGTTAACATGATTCGCATTTTCGCCCGTTCCCTCGGCTTTTACGATCTGCGCGGTAAGAGAAGCAACTGGTACCTTCTAAGTTTTTTCTTTTCTCCCAGACCAGCAAGGAAGAGCCTCCCAAGGATTTACAAAATAACCGATCTAGAGCGGCCTGCATCCATGTTTATAGTATATTTAAATTATTAATGATTTTAAAGAAATGCAACCGATTTCTGCACTTCGCAACGACCTCTGCTGAGAAAAAAGCTTGAAAGAAAATCATTTACGCAGATTCAAAGATTTAAATGTATATTCAGTAACTAGAGGTCTATGTAGTTAAGTACTGAATATACCTACATTTAAATCTTTGAATTTCAGGCACCTTTACACGTCACGTCAATAAGTATAAATAACATTACGTATATCTATATCTATCTATACATATAATAAAACAGTAAAAAAAAGTGTGTCTGTACATTAAATATATTTCCAAAAAAAAATATTGGCGGCGATGGAGACGTAATAATAGAGTAAGAATTTAAAAAAAAAAGTCTGTCTGTTTGTCTGTTTGTACACGCTAATCTCCGGAAATACTGGACGGATTCGAATAAAACTTTTTTTGATATATAGCTATTAAGCCTGGGCAACATATAGGGTATAAATGATTTTGGAAAATGGAACGCCTGATGCAGAACCATAATGGTCCAGCTAAACTATAAGAGATATAAAAATGCCGCCTTAGTAAAAGTTGTTCAGCCTGATGAGCATTTTCCAGAGACATCAAGTCCACGCGAACGAAGTCGCGGGCTTCGGCTAGTTGTATATTAAGTGTTGAATCGTTTCTCCCAAAAAACATTTTTTGTGACTTCGCGTTTAACTACGTCCTACTCAAACTAAAGAAAACTCAAGAACACACTTCTTTATCTTTATTTCCAACACTTAAACTCATTAATACATGTATCAGACTTGTGTTCACATGCGGGCCTGGATCCAGTCGATGAAGGAGGTGACCCTCACGAAGCCTGCGGGGAAGTTGCGCTGGCAGCCCCAGATGTGGCCGAAGGAGGTCACTCCGATCTGGAAGAAGAAACAGGACCGTCACTAAATAAAATGACGTCATCGTCCGAAAATATCATCATCACCTCCTCCCGTATTCCCGGTTGCATCCTTGATAACGCTTCAGACACAGAATTCTAAGGTCCCGTGCAATATGCGTCCCCCTCCCCCCGACCCTGCACCTCTCCCCCTTTCTCGTGGGGGGTGCCTGGCCGCCTCGACAAGGCGAGAACGGGGGAGAAGTAGATAATTATGGGCTTCAGAGTCCAGGGTCCGCTAACTAACCTAGGTGTTTGACGAGGTAACTGGTTTTACACAGAGCGACTGCCGTCTGACCTCCACAACCCAACGGCAGACCAGAACCAATCCTTGGGTAGGTTGGGGCAAACTCTAGATGGCGTTCGGGACCCACAGTTTATGTGCCTTCCGAAACACAGAATCACACACACAGATTCTTTTCGGATAATCAGGTGATTTGATCCATGCAATACGTATCCTAACCAAACTCGAAACAACCTTCCACAAAGTATGCATCCTACTATCTCTTCCATGCTGATCTGGGAAAAAAGAAAAAACTTAGAATGTACCAGCTGCTTCTCTTCCCGCACAGATCGTAAAAGCCGATCGAGGGCGATTAGCAACTCATTACTGTATTGATTGCTTTTCCATCTTCTCGCCCACCATGACGCCAAAAGTGGCTTTTGCGGTCTTGCGGCTCTATGCAGAGCCCAGGGCCGCTAGACCACGGAAGCAGTCAGTAACTGTTCTAAACGAAAGCGAATTGGGCTACCCCGAATTATGACCTGGGTGGTATGCTAACTCTGGAAAAACACTGTTGGCGGGGAGGAAGTACCCCAAGGAACGAGTCTGATCTTAATGTTCGCGGCTATCCTGTCCCATATATAATATTTTTATGGTTTAATTATTTTAATAGCTTTAATCACACTGAATGCGATGGCGTGACGAATTGGATAAATTTAAAGATGATTGGAAAGAAACAGCTCAGAGCAGAATTGAATGGAAAAGATGGAGGGAGGCCTTTGCCCAGCAGTGGGACACGTGATGGCTCGTATTATTATTATTATTTTATCACACTGCTCTGTCATTTTGCGACTTTTTTAATCAGCGCGGAAAATTATAAAGTCTTATTAATCACTTGCCCCCAAACTGTACGTTTTTCTTGCCCCTTTTGAATTAAAGATCCAGGAGATTCGAAGTACAAACATGACTAGCAGGGTCATGCTCTTTCATCAAAATGAACACAAATGCATTCTCAAAGAGCATTCTGACGGCCGGCAGTCGAGCGGTCGTAAAACTACAGCTGTTCCGGCTATTTATTCACGATTTGACATGGTCTCCAGCATCGGTTGGTGACCACTGACATCCATATTATATTTGGAGAAAACAAAAGAGGGAAAGCACACCCTGGAGTCACACAAAGTCCCTGGACTGTGATATCAGAGAAGCCAGGATAAAACTCTGGGAAAGGAGCCACACTGTACCTGTATTGCACCAAAAGATGAACTGCCACCTAGACATGATTTGCCCTGGCCTGCTTAGAAACCGCTCAATAGGCTGCGTACCCAAGTAGGTCACTGTGGAGAGCTTTTGTCAAGGTGGAAGATAACTGATAGCTCTCAAAACGTGTGCGAGTGTGGCTTCTCCCCACAAACTATGACTCACCTGCTTTCCTGCCCCGGGTGCTACTACCTGCACCCTGGACGACTTATATGTCTGACGACGCCGTCAGAGTAGCTCAATATTGGGCTGATAGAATATAAACTAAAACTATAAAGAAGAACCTCTCTAACCCGTCTGGCCAACGAGGATAGTGTAGGCCAAGTCCTCTGGCTACTCTAGCCAACTATGGGTCTAGTAGTACAGAGAGGGTCGTGCTCCTGCAGTGGAGACAAAAAGACCTGATGGATGGATGGATGAATAAAGAAGAAGAAGAGGCGCACCCTGGACTCCAAAGAACAGCTGAGCATACAACCAACGCGCTAAGATAAAGTAGAAATTATGAAAATGATAAAGAATCCTCGTCAATGTGTTACTTAACAGAAACGTACCAGGGTGCGCTGGTTGCCGCTCCAGATCCACAGGGGGCCGCCGGAGTCCCCGCCGCAGGTGCTGCGGCCCTGGCCGCTCACGCAGATGACGGAGTTGATGATGGTGGTGGTTCCGTAGGTGGCGGCGCAGACAGCGTTGGTGATCACTTGCAGGGACACCTCGCTCAGGAACTGGCTGGTGGTGATGGGGTTGTCTGCGAAAGTGAGCATAGTTACACTTCTGTAGAATTTTCAATTTGCTTAAGAGTACCCTAGACCAAAATACACTTTTCCATACAAACGTAGTCTACGTTTTATTTCGAAACGACATGCCCGATTTCGGCAAAATATTTTAATTTAAAATATTGCACATATCTAGGCATATAACTGGTTTTCACAGACAAATTATGAACTTGAAATAGAATATAGTGTGTTATAAAATTTTGGACCATCAGTATGGGAAACTCCTACATCCTTATCTTTCCAGTTCATAATTTTACTGTAGCCAACTAATTATATAACCCTAGATAATTTCAATTTCTTTAAAATTACAAATTTTTACCGAAATCGACAAACGACGAAAAACTTGTGTTAAACTAGACTGACTATCAATATTAGTTTCAACGGTCGTTCATGGAATGATTTAATGGTCTTTCTGGAATTGTTGGAGGTCAGATTGTTGATTGTCATCGTGTTTACTTTTAAACAGTTTCCGTCTTATTATAAAACGCAGACTAACTTTGTTACTAGGTTTTAACCATTATCCGAACAAATCAAGTTGACATCTAGTAATATGGGCATATTACTAGATTGTCTCATTTGAAAATATGAACTTGATTTGGTCGAATGCTGGTCTAAACCTAGTAACAAAGTTAGTCTGCGTTTTATAATAAGACGGTTTGTTTCGAACGAGGGAGCCACTTCTGCTGATTTCTGCTACCATTTCGCCTTAACAAATATATCTTATTTGTTATTACTTAGTGCATTATAGAACTTATTGTAGTAGGTAATCTGTGATTATAGTCTGCTCCATTGATTTCTCTGAAACCAATCCGAAAAGCGATACAAAAGTTAAGAAATCATTTTGGTGGCATATTTTGTTAAAAAATTTCTGTACTTTTTGTAATTGTATAATGCTCCAAATAAAGATTTTTCTATTTCAATTTTTTTTATTATTAACTAAGTAAAGGTACTCACTGTCTCCGGTGGCCCCGAAGCCGGCAGCCCAGGCCCAGGTGCCCACGAAGTTGTTGTTCACCTGGTTGACGGGCAGGAACACGGGCTGGATCACGTCTGGAAAGAGGAGAGGCACTTCAGATGAGCCCAAAATGTAAAAAACACCGAAATTATCGAAATATGTAATTATTTTACCTACTAGGTATGTACTTACACTATTTTTAATTTTACTAGATGACAGTAATTGAGCTAACAATCAGATAACAATGAAGTTAGGCCTGGTAACGTAAGGGCGCATAGATCAAGAATCTTGGCTCTACATGAGATCTGATAACTTTTTCACAGGGTAAGCTATGTAGACTCCTCTTGGCAACATTTTTACATGAAAATGTTTTTGGTGGGATATTAGTTACAATATTAAAGGCCGATGGAATAAATACCCTATAGGCATGACAAACCAAAAAATATTTATGGCCCCTCGGTTAGATTATCAAAAAATATTGTACACATTTTTTTCTTTTCTCTTAGAAACAAAAAATGACAAAGATACAGCGCATTTAAATTTCGCATGACGTCACGGCTGGGTATGATTTTTACTTAGCGGTGACGTAAGCCCCCACACCGAAACTTTGACGCTCCGTATCTTTGAGAATTTTTAATTTTTTTGATTAACTATTAGTACATAGTTACATACTACTAAAATATGGGTCTATTATTTTTGGATAATCTAAAAGACGGACTAATTACAGTCATACTCCAAGTCCTCCCGTGGATGTCGTAGAAAGCAACTTTGAAATACAATCTAAACAAAGCTTATAAACATCAATGAGACCTCTCCAACCCGTCTGACGAGGAGAGTGTAGGCCAAATCCTCTGTAGCTGCTCTGGGCAAGTATGGCTCTGGTAGTACAGAGTAGGTCATGCTCCTGCAGTGGAGACTAAAGAAGACACGATGATGATAATCCATTAAAGTAATGTTGGGTAGTTTGTGTAGGTTCTATTTATCGGTTTCTCCTCAATCCTGAAATCGCAAAAAAAATCAGCAGCTTCATTCATTTTGGAACGGCACGTATTTTTTGATAATTTTGTACGGAGCCGCCAATTGCAATGTCAGGGTTGGGAGAAACCGATAAATAGAACCTACACAAACAATCCAACATTACCTTAACGGATCGGACAGGGTCTTTTTAACATACTGATAACATAAAGGTATATGTAATGAAATACTAACTGGTATAGGTCACCCAGCTGAGGTTGATGATGGCAATGTCATTGTTCAAAGTCGCCGAGTTGTAGTTTGCGTGAACATCAACGGAGGTGGTGGTGACGCGGACTCCGCCGGAGAAGAGGAGCGTGGAGCCTAAGACCACGACGAACTGGCGCGCTTGGTTGGCGGCGGTTCTCCAGCAGTGGGCGGCGGTAACGGCACGAGTGTTGGACAGGAGAGAAGAGCCGCAAACGGAGGTACGTCCGTCAGTCAAAGTGATGACCAGACCGCCCTGGAAATTACAAAGATTATAGTATTCTGCTTATTTGAAATTCGCAATTAAGCCACGAGAGCGTTTCGGTCCGTCGCCCTACAATAAAATAGAGTGGTAAATACCAATCAAGTGAGATCCAAATGCTTGTTGATTTCGGCCAGAAAGCATACAGGCTTTTATAGTTGACAGTCACTACTCCAAACCACAGAGCGCTTTACAAACAAAACAAGTCTCTAACTTACTTTGCGGCTAGCTCAATCTGTGTAATTTGTCCCAATATAATTATTTTTTATTTTTATAACCTTACCAAGTGAGGGTGAGCGCCCAAAGCCGCAGGGTTTCCCCCAGTGATCCTGGAGCCATCGAAGTCAGCTGCCTCTTCCCTGGCCTTTATCTTGGCAGCCAAGGAGACTCCAATGTCGTCGTGATAGTCCCCAAAGATGGGGACCTCAGCCAGCACGGCTGAGGCCAGAGCTACGACGACGATAAGAAGCTTCATTCTGATGACTTTGAGGCCACGCTCGCGGTGCCAAGGTTTTTATACGAATGATTAGAAGCTAATCAGTGTTTTTGTCATTGCTGATTTGTAATCCATTGTCATTAGATTTAGTTTATTTAATATGTTGAGGGTTTGTTTGTATGTTTGCTGAAACTATTAATCTTGAATACAAAATAGTTAAACAAAAGAATTTTGTTCGTTTCTTATACATGCTATCGCACCGGCGACCATTATGATAGTAGTTTACTTTTATTAGTATTTCGGGACTTACCGTGATTAATATAGTTTTTTGCTAGATATTTCGACGACTTTCTCATGGTCGCTAGCCGACTGAGGAACTGCGATGGATGTTCGGCTGTCAAGGGTAACCATATCGGTCTACCCTCTTTCTTCGTCGTTTGTTGCATAAGTCCTTACACACAACACTGACGGTGTCCGTTCGGGAATTGTTTTGTTGTTCGCACACTCTTTTTACAAAGCTCCCATTCTCCTGGTTTTACCAATTATCATAAAAACACGTATCTCCTGCGTGAGAGCGGTCTCGTCAACCATCTGACAAAGGGATCTGAACCTCTTCAAGTAATAGGTAAAAGGTCTTAATTATTTAAGAGCTGGGCTCTTGTCGGTGGAGTGCTTTCCATGTCTCTCTTCCTTCCGCTAAGTTCTTAACCTCTTTATATGTTTTCACGTTTAATTTTTCTTTTATTTGGTCTATAAATGTTCTTCTGGGTTTTCCTACTCCTCTCTTTCCTTCTTATTGTTAATTGTTTTAATTATTGTATTATTTAAAACAATAATCTTGTATACCGGTTACTAATATTACCGTTTTTGTGCGATCGTTTAGCGTGGCCTGGAAATGCGGATGCTGATTTGGGCGTAAAATCAGTGCTGTTTTTGATATGTCCTCCGTGTTATTTGGTGGTGTCCGTGGAAACCTTTTATTGGCTTTCCGATACCCATTTAAATGTTTTGTGGTTATTGTATTAGCTGATGACCCCTTTTGAAATGAAATAAATAAAAAATAAGTACTTATGAGACTTTTCTTGCTTATATTACTTAAAAAATCACTATCATTAGAGAGAATATTATTATGTGTTGGAAGTTTTGTCAGTAAAGTCTTCATCTTGGTGCGTTAGGTTGCATCCTCAACTGTGCTGCTTCTGATCCCGAGGTTCGCTTTTCCGCTGTAATAATGATATTAGTTAACATATTTTTGATCACTTTATAACATTATGAAATTGACATGCGTGTGCAGATACGAATATGGAATCAATTGATTTTATTATTGTAATATTGACATAATTTAGTGACATTCTTCTACTTATTAGCCATAATTATTAGCCTAATTTTTATCTGTACTTAAACAGATTTTGCATGCCAGATTCTGGAAACTCGTAAAAAATGCTTGTGTATATAGGTTTTTAATAAACCCTTGTTACCACTTTTCTAGCAAATAAACTTTGATTTAATTTAGAGATTTATGAATAATGTAGTCTATTCTTGACGTAGAACCAAAGTCGCGGTGAAAGCTAGTATAAATAACAGTACCTAATTACCTATTCGTTAGAGATATGGTGTCCTCGTCTGCTGATACGAGCTACGAATCTAAGATACAGGACAACAGTCTGATGACGACAATTCGCTACTTTGCAACAACTTAAATCAGATAAGTACTCTTGTTCTAAACTTTTGTGCAGCGCCTTGCGAATCCAATCATCATGTCAGGTCTTTTTGTCTCCACTGCAGGAGCACGACCCTCTCTGTACTACCAGAGCCATACTCTGCCAGAGCAGCCAGAGGACTTAGCCTACACTCTCTACGCTGGCCACACGAGTTGGAGAAGTTTCATTGATGTTTATAAGCTTTGTTTAGCTTGTATTCCCTAAGTTGCCTTCTACGACATCCACGGGAGGACTTGGAGTGGCCCTATTCTAGTCTGCCGGAAACCACACGGCAGTCCAATATAATAATGCTTTTAGGAAGCTGATGGGGCTGCCGTGGTACTGTAGTGCATCAGGGATGTTTGCCGGGTTCCACATTGATTGTTTTTACACAATAATGCGCAAACGGTGCACATTCTTGTAGGCTAATGACAGAGAAATCACCGTGGCCACATACTGGTCAAAGATAATTTGAAATTGAAGCTACACTGAAACCATTTCGACTCGATAAGAAGAAGATTCTTGTTGCGCAGGGTTAAATTCGTGCCAGCCCCAGCTACGATCTCAAGAAAATTTCGGAGGTATTATCAGAGCTAAGTAAGGTTTACAAATTAAAAAGTTATAGGCGACCGACTTATAAAATGTACTCGGAAAAGGAAAATTTCATACATATTAATAGAAAATTAGTTTTTTCGTACCTATTTTTTAGATGCGTGAACTTCAAATCGGCATTCGTAACTACGGAACCCTACACTGCGCGTGGCCCGACACGCACTTGGCCGGTTATTTTATCTTTACGCCCACAATACTGTAAATGTGGCCTTTACGGCAATGGGCTTTGGTTATCCTTAAGGAAAAATACGTGAAAATGTATTTCAACGCAATTACAATGATTACTTAACAATAACAATACTATTTACCGGAAATTGTAATTTTTAAAAACAAATGACTGTACTGGCCTACTCTTTTGCGTTTTACATAAACAAAGATAACACCTTATCATCAAAAATCCGACGAGTAACCGAGTATAACCTATATTATAGATGTACACACTAGTGTTAGTCACTAACACACACGATAAGAAGAAGAAGGGAATAAATATCTTAAAATAAGGTATAGTTTTTATAAGATTTTATTTAGTTTCACCTGCCCCGTTGTCTGTCGGTCCGTAATCAACTTCTTGCAAGTTAAATTTAATCCACTACAATACGACCTCCGTGGCGTAGTCGTCACCACGCTAGTCCGCCACCCAGAGGTCCCGGGTTTGATCCCTGGTCAGGGCAAGTTGGAGAATGGCCTTTTTCCAATTGTCCTGGGTCTTGGATGTTTATCTATATATGTATTAGTTATAAAATATCGTATCGTTGAGTTTATCCCATAACACAAGTCTCGAACTTACTTTGGAGCTAGCTCAATCTGTGCAATTTGTCCCTATACTTATATTTATTTTATATTGTTTTATACTAGCTGGGTGACCGAGCTTTGCTCGGAAAAGCAGAATTTTATTAAAATTAAACCAAGCTAGATGCCACCTGTATAGACACTGTGGCCCCATCCCACCTCCAAGCGACCGCCCGAAGAGCGGGCGCGGCCGCAGCGGGAGCAGAAGCGAATAAAAAGCGCAAATACGCGGGTCTAGGCGAGCCTTATATATTTGTGCCCTTCGCCGTGGAGACCTTAGTGCCCTGGGGTGTGGAAGCCCGTCAACTGTTTAGAGAGGTCTCCACACGTTTGATCGACGTCTCTGGGGAGACCCAAGAGCTGGTGCGCATTTCGGCCAAAGGACTCTGCCTGTTGACGGTGGCGATCTGGGAACGTTTTTTTATATAAATTGATGTTTTTATTTTTAGTAATAGTTTTTATTTACAGAATAGCTTTTAGTTTAACGTAATTTCATTATTATTAGACATTATTGTAACCCTTTCAAATCTCTAAATAAAGTAACAAAGCTAGATCGAGTTTTCATCTTGGTCACTCCCTAAATACTGAGTTTCAACAAAATCGTTGGAGCCGTTCCCGAAATCTTTATTTTAGAGGTACCTATATATAAAGTCTAACAAAATATACTTAATTCAGGTGAATTCAGTCCATGATACTGAACAACTCTCCCCAAGGAACATATGCCTATCCCCCGTTCTTGTGCAGCAGCACAGGTATGGCACTTCATACAAAAGAGCAACAAATATATCTAGTACTACTACAAACAAAACAATATATCTGTGCACACGTCAAATGTGTGAGTTAAGGGTGAATCTTGAGAGGCTCAATTTGCGCTGTCTGGAAAAATAAAGTACCCGTAGTATTTAAATTTGAAAACAAAATATTTTTTTTATGCTACTATAATGTATGATCTAACTGAGGCACGATAGTTATTGTGTTTATTTTAATGCAAATGGTCGAAAAAAAAATCTGAAAGGTCAAAATATTGATAACCCTGGCGCGTCCGCTTCACATTTCCTGAACAACTTACCCACAAAACACTAAGTTATGAACGGAAATAAAATAAACAGTGAGGTTAAATCGCTAGCAGGGTTGTTGTCGATATATAAAAAAAATATACAGTATGTGTATTAATGACAGATTTATTTAGAAATATAATATAAAGTTTGTCCGAGACTAAACAGTGATTCTCGTGGCGCGCCACTAAAACACGTAAATCCCTAGTGGAATATTCTAAAGGAGTGCATCCGAGTCGGTGCATGGGTACTACTAGTAGCACTTCGAACATCGTTGAGGAAGATTGCGCCATTCGTTGCTCCAGGACGAAATTACAAAGGCGAATATTTGATTCCCCTGGTTTTTTTTCACTAGGTCGTTGATTACCCTGATCTCGTTTATAAATATAATTAGATTTTTTAGGAATTGTTTTTCGATGTTAACGGAACAGCGGAAATGATTATTATGTATTTATTATATTTTTATTGTTTAAAACCTATTGGTTTTATCACAATCGATAAAAACATTCTACTTTTTGATTCCACTGGGGTCGATTCCCTTGGTATTTGCGCCAGGGTACTCAAAATTCATGATGATAAATCAACATTTTCCTGATTTTCCGTGAAAAAAAGAAAGGTTTTTATCTTATTTATTACAAATATGTTTATTTTTAATCTATCCTTTCGACTAAAAATCATTTATTACCCCTTGATGCAAAAAGAAGGGTGTTATAAGTTTGACATCAATATCTGTTTCTATGTGGGTCTGTCTATGTGTCTGTGTGCATCATAAACTAATATTAATTAATACTTATTTTTTCTGAATGTAAGTTGATTGATCTGAGATATTTTTTATGTGGAAATTGACAAATTATTGATAATGACGTTACCAAAAATATTAGTTGTTGATTTTATATAATTTTTAAATATATATATTTTATTGAAGTAAAAAAGAAAAAAGAAAAAATTACATATTTACAAATATTCACACAGAAAAAAGTTAACTATAAATTTAGTCTAAAAAGTGGCATAGTGCCAAGAACGCTAGCCGCATTTCCGCGTTGGATCGCAATACTGATGTTTTTATTTAAGTAAGTACTTACAGAAATATTTGTATAAGGATAATCTGATAGTTGATTTTAAAACTGAATAGTTTTTCTTTTAGTTGTTTTCAGTACATTTTTCTATAATTAATGAGTCACTATGGATAAAAGTGCCAATTTCTTCAATCAAAAGGCTGATTAATTCTTACAGATACTACCAAAAGGCTGATTAGTTATATTTACTTACTGTAAATTAATAATAAAACTTGATTTACTTATATCATGACTAAATTTTGATTCCCTTGACGTCATTTATTGATTCCCCTGCCAAGAAAAACTTTAAATTGCTATAATTTTGGAACCGATCAGCTAAAAGTGATGCCTATTCGTTATATGTGTTTATAATTGAGTAAAATTTTATTTTTCATTTTTACATATAAAAAAACTGTTTAAATAAATTCCGCCAGGGGAATCAACTAAATATGCCGAATCTGAAGATTCACCCTTAAACAATTAGGGTCGCCACCACAGGATTTGTTGCTTTGCTTACCTGTTTTCATCACTCGGAAATCTATAAAATGTTCGTTCTTTATTGTTTTCCGTGGATAAACAATGATAATATGCGCAGTTTCTCACCATTATGATTCAATAATCCTTAGTGACTCGTAACGTTAACGTGCGACTAGCAACAACCCTGTTTTATAGGCGACAGGACTGGCCAATTAGGCTCAAAAGCGGGGGAGGGGTTGCGGGGGACGCCAGATCGCGGGGGATGGTGCGAGTTTCCATTTATGTAATACTAAGTATTATTAGGGTTCCGTGGTAAACAAGGAACCCTTATAGTTTCGCCATGTCTGTCTGTCTGTCTGTCCGCGGTCCTACTCAGAAACTATAAGTACTAGAAGGCTGTAATTTGGCATGGATATGTAAATTAATCATGGCAAAAAAGTCGTAAAATAAAATTTTGAAAAATATTTTTTTTTACGTTAGCTGCCATACAAGTAAAGAGGTAGTCAATATTTTTTTTTCTCGACAAATACATTATGTGAGGTGTCGTTGAATAGGTCTTTCAAAAACATTGTAAGCTTCTTAACACCATTTTTCGATTTAGGGATCTGTTTCTGAAATATTTGGGTTTAAAGTGCAAATTTTTGTTGGAGGCAAGTGTAAACGGTTATATATGACCACGTGAAAAAATTCACAGCTATAGTATATATAATATAGTTTAAAGGAAAACTATCAGAGCTAAGTAGGGTATACAAATTAAAAAGTTATAGGCGATCAACTTATAAAATGTACTCGGAAAAAGTGATTTCATACAAATTCAATAGATAATTAGTTTTAAAACGTTTTTAGTGGCATAAACTCAAAGTTGGCATTCGGAACTACGGAACCCTAATTTGCGCGTGGCCCGACACGCACTTGGCCAATTATTAATTCTGTGGCAGTAGTAACGCTTCAGAACCCGGGGTCCGCTTCCTAACCAAGGAGATATGAAGAGGTCACTAGTTTTTACACAGTACTAAAGATACTTAGTCATTATTTTGAATCATTCATGCATGGCAATAAAGTATCTATGTAGGTATAAGTATATGTTAACGCATTTGTAATTAATACTGGGTTTTCCCACGGCAAAATACTCTACGATAATCTCTTAGTAAAGGATTAGGAAATTAAGTTTTATACATAATTTAATCGCTTAATGTTATCGGTTTACGAATATTTAATTATCTGATTATAGTTAGGTATCGACAGGGTGACAGCAGTCGGGGACAGTATGGCAGAGATCGTTCCATGCTCCATACATCATCATCATCAGGTCTTTTTGTCTCCACTGCAGGAGCACGACCCTCTCTGTACTACCAGAGCCTTACTTGGCCAGAGCTGCTAGAGGTACAGGGCCTACACCGTACAGGTACTAGGCCTACACTCTCCACGCTGGCCAGACGGGTTGGAGAGAGAGGTCTCACTGATGTTTATAAGCTTTGTTTAGCTCGTATTCCCTAAGTCGCCTTCTACGACATCCACGGGAGGTCTTGGTTTATACGTATTTTAATTTAATTATAAAATAAGTCCTTGGAGAAAATGCTGCAGTGCAGTATGTTACCGCTGCTTCTGCACTAGCGCTTTTTAAGCGGCAGTAAACTTGGCTGTAAGTAACCATTTGACGTCAACAATTGTGCAACAAAATAATGACGATTATTAAGAGATATTATATCAATATCCTATGATAATAAAGATATATTTAAAATTGAATACAAGTTCATTCATCATCATCATATAAAAAAAGATACCCTCGACTTTCAAGCGTTGACCCCCCATAACTTTTGAACTGCTAAACTGATTTTCATTGTACAAAGCTAAAAACCACCGCAAGAAAACTCGCTTTCACGTTAAAAAAACCGCATCGAGATCGGTATATCCGTTCGAGAGCTACGGTGCTAAACACAGACATTTCACATTGGCGTCAAACTTATCCTACTTTCTACTATCCTACTAATATTATAAACGCGAAAGTAAGTTTGTATAATTTATTCTTTGTAAGTTTGTTACCACTTCACGCTCCACTGAACTTATTTAGATAAAATTTGATATGGATTTAGTTTGATACCCGGGGAAGGACATAGGATAGTTTTGATACCGAAATTCCCACGGGGAGCGAAGCCCATAAGCACAGCTAGTAACTTACAATACCAACTCTTTGTTGACGGGTTTTAAAAATAATACGCGATTGTCCGGAAAAAAATTCGGGGTCCAATCATTTAATAAATTATTTGAAAGGAAACGGAGATATCTTTAAAGTTTTGTCTCATGCGGCTCTAGATAACCTTTCAAACTATATAATGAACTACCGAGAACGTAGCTTTTCTCAGCATTTTTGCTATAACCAGGCCGTTTTACAAAACGTTTTTGTCATACTGTTATACTTTAAAAAAGGAAATCATTTAAATTAGTCTTTTTATAAAACGCAGACTAACTTTGTTACTAGATTTAAAACCATTATCCGACCAAATCAAGATCAAATCAATTAATATGAGACTGTCTCATCTGAAAATGTCAACTTGATTTGGTCGGATAATGGTTTAAAGTTAGTCTGCGTTTTATAATAAGACGGTAAGTTTAGTAAAAATAAAACAACCAAAGCAATAATTTTAGTCTATTTGATAAACGTATTTAAGTAATAATCCTGATAATTTATTATTCTCTTCATGTCTGCACTTTTTTTTACATTTTCGTATGCGCTTATTAATAAACAATTATATTAAAAATCGTAATCCATAGACTAAGCCGGTCATTTGATTTATCTTTTCTATAATTATCTGTGGAATAAGAATGACAGATTATAAGATTTATGCGTCCTCTGGCGGCCTTCTAGAAATTTTCTCAAATCTTCAGAACAGCCTAACTTTAAGTTCTTTTTCTTATCCCCTTGAAATTTCAACACATATTTTTTACTTTTGTTATCTTTTTCTATTTTAAGTTCTAAATCAGTGGAGTCATTAACATTAGAATCATCATTTTCTGTTTCTTCGCTCGATACCTTGACTATACTTTCATTACTTGTTTCAAAAACATCACCACCACCTACTTCCTCTCTAACTTCATTTTCTTCGACTATTAACCTTCTATCCTCTGATTTATTAACATATTCTTCGTCATTTTCATTTTTAATTTCCCCACTTCTTGATATTTCACCTTTAACTTCATCATCATTACTACCTAAATCAACAAGATAGTTATTAAGTTCTGTACTTCTCGCTAAATTCTCTAAAGAGCTGCCTTCATCATTTTCTGTTGCATCACTATCATTTTTCTCTTCAACTTCTCCTAAATTGGTCTCACTATTATTTTCAGCTTGAATTTCTTCCAATTCCCTATTACTACTCTCATTTTCGGACTGTGAGCTTTCTGCAGTTTCGTAATCATTGCTGTCCTCATCATCACTCAAATCCGATGCATTTTCTTCATCCGGTAAGTTATTTATGTCTTGATTCTCATTCTCAGCAACATTGATGTAATCTTGTACACTCAATTGTCCCTCTTCATCTTGATCGTCTCCATATACTGAATTGTTTTCTTCAACCACTTGTGAATTACTTTCATAATTTTCTGGTGTGAAATCTAGAACTGCCACTAGTGCATCTTGCTTTATATCACCATCTTTTTCTTCTTCATCATTACTATTAACGACATTTCCATCCGGTTCTACGATTCCATTCTCAAAGTTAATTACTACATCATTAAGGTTTGCAATTGCTTTGTCACCTTCGTCTTTTTTTTTGTTATGATCACTGCCAGTCTCACTTGTTTTCTCATCACTGTCAGTATCTAATATTTCAACGTTAGCTTTCACGTGTCCATTTTTATGTTTCTTACTGTAAAAGTATTTCCTACGTCCTTTATCACCTTTAGGCGCTCCGAGAATCAAAGCTAACGGTGCTTTATTGTCTTTATTAACTCTTATGGGATTCAAAGGGAGAATTTCAACACTATTATCATTGTTAGTAACCTTATTCATTCTACTTTCTTTAGCGAGATCAAAAGAATTTTCATCTGAATTATGAAAGAATGGGCGGAGAATCTTAGAGAGACTTTTGACGAATCGCGGGTCGATTTTATAATTAGATAGTGGTTTATGAACATTTTCTTTACCTAAGTGATTCAAAAGACCGTTGACTTCTTCAGAAGACTGATCGTCTTCGGGGGAAGAATCACTGTTTAAGAGCAGCTGAATATCTTGAGCATTAAAACTTAATCCAACTCCAGAGCCGATAGTTTGGTCTTCGGAGAGACTGCGGTTCTTTATTAAGCTGACGAGTTCAGGCAAATGGTCTGGAACTGATGAGTTTTCATCTTCGGAATTAAGATTATCTTCAGAGTTCTCCAGTGCCTCTGGTAAATTTACAACCACAGGATTAAGATCTTCAGATTGAACGTTATCGTTCTTGGAGAGGTTGGGCTCTTCTGCGTTGAGGCTTTCAGGAATGACATTGAGATCAGCGGAGCGACTTTTCTCCTTATATTCAGGTTTAGACGTAAGCTCTACTATGGAGTGACTCACAGAGTGCTTCAGGTCCTGAAAAATAACATATAATATTAGCCTAGACTTTTACATTTAGATTTTCATCATAACGTTGTTGTGTTTTTAAAGCTGGTCCTCTTCCATGCCATTCTTTTCAACTCTCACTCTCTCTTCTTTACTTTCTCTTACTTAGCTATATACCTACCTCTTTTCTTATGCCTGCGTCTTCTGTTGCCGGCCCCAATTTTTTTCTAGGTTTTGACTATTTATAACCAAAGCAATCATCATTTCAGCCGCATAAACTCCACTGCAGGACATAAGCCCGTCTCATGAATTTCCAAAATGACCGACCTAGAGCGGCCTGCATCCAGCGCTTTCCAGCGACTTTGGTCAGGTCACCTTGTGGGTGGTTGTCGCTTCGCTTGCCAGTAAGTGGTCGCCATTCGAGAATCCTTTTGTCAAGACGAAGCAAAGAATCACCGAGCATAGCCCTCTCCATAGCGCGTAGAACGACCTTGAGCCTTCTTATGAGACCCACAGTAAGGTAACACACATTGGTCGTAGACTTTAGTCTTGAGACACAGAAAACCATAGCAAAGTAAAATTGAATTAATAAATTTACCTTGGGTTGATGTTCAGCGTTTAAATGGTAGTCACCAGATGGTTGAGAGTCATCATGGTTGTGCTTGTGTTTCAGATGATGCTCCGAATGGTCTTTCAAATGGTGGGAAGGGAGGTGGTCTACGGAATGGTGGGTTCCATGAACAGCATGGTGTTCTGAGGAATGGTGTTCAAGGGAATGATGCTTTACAGAATGTAGATGTACAGGATGGTGATCTGCAGGGTGGTGGGCTGCGGAATACTGTTCTTCAGAATGGTGGTCTAAAGGTTGATGGGGTTCGTGATCAGCCGAGCGGTGGCTCTCAGGATGATGACCTGTTAAAGGATGTAACACAATACGTTTTTGATATTCAAATGTTTATATAAAATGGCATAAAAATTATTAGAACTAAAACTCTATTCTTCTACACTAAACTGCTCAACTGATTTCAATAAAACTTTCCAAATTAGTCTAGGAGTCTTCGATAGTAGCCTAAGGTTGTGAAAAAACAATCTATTATGAAAAAAAAACCAAATAAACATTGATTTTTCTTTGAAAAAAATAGATTTTTCGAACAATTTCAAAAATCCAAAAAAATAACTATTAAGTTTTTAGAATTAGATTCTTTTTACCTTTTCTATAAATCAAAACTTGTATGTCAAACCCGCCTTAACTCTATTAACAACTTTATACACATGTATTATATATTACTATTAATATATATATAAAAAAAATCAACGCTGACATTAAGCTATATCGACGTACCTGCGTGATGACCTTCGTGGTGGTCCGCAACGTGACCTTCGGCGTGATGACCTTCGTGGAGGTCTGCAGGGTGACCTTCAGGATGTCGACCTTCGCGGAGGTCTGCGGAGTCTTCAGGGTGGTGGTTGGAGAGAGAGCGGGCCCGGGCACACGCTGAGAGGACAACCACCAGCGCTGGACACAGATGAAAGTTACGTTCACTCATCTTCATCATCGATCGAATTCCTCATCATCCTCCCGTATTCCCGGTTGCATCCTTAGCGGTCTTCTTCTTATTGTGTGTGTTAGTGACTAACACTAGTGTCAGAGTTTTTAAACCGCCTTAAAGGCCTCTGACATGGTTTTAGGTAACGACCAATGTCAAAGACAGTGACCGGGACCGACGGCTTAACGTGCCCTCCGAAGCACGGATCATCTTAGTTATCAGACAATCAGGTGATCAGCCTACAATGTCCTAACCAAACTAGGACAACAACACAAAGTCGTTGCCCCCGCTGGGAATCGAACCCGCGACCTCCGGGTGTGAGCCAAACGCTCTAACCACTACACCACGGAGGCAGTTATTAGCGGTATCCTTAGCGGTAACGCTTCAGAGCCCGCGGCACAGAATTTATAATAGTATTACAAACAGAACGGAAACTCGCACCGTCCCCCGCAATCTAGCGTCCCCGCAACTCCTCCCCCGCTTTCGGGCCTTATGAGAAACTGCGCACATTATCATTGTTTATCCACAGAAAACAATAAAGAACGAAAATTTTATAGATTTCCGAGTGATGAAAACAGGTTAGCAAAGCAACAAATTCTGAGGTGGCGACCCTGAATGTCCCACACATTTGACGTGTGCACAGATATATGGTTGCGTTTGTAGTAGTACTAGGTATATTTGTTACTTCGTTTCTACGAAGTGCCATAGGTACCTGTGCCTGGGGTCCGCTACTATTCGCAGAGAGTTGATAACTTCAGGGCTTCTTAACTCATTACAAATTGCGGCCTATTCATTATTTAAAAACTTATAGTACAATATAATTTTTTTGGGTGTCGGGTTTGCCTAGCAAATAATAGATGGCGCTACGGATATAAATTGGAATATTTAGTTCCGCAACTCATCACTAAATGAAAATCGGGGGTATTTTTACCTTGTCATGCCTACCCATTGTCTTATAAACATAATTATTTCTCTTCTTTGTCACTAGATAGCGTTATAAATAATAAATAAAACATTAAAATATTTTATTACTTATGTACTATGTTTAAATAAAGTAGTAATCTCATTAATTAAATATGACTTATATGAAATGCAATATTTTTAAAGTATATTCAACACTTCCTTTAACACTTTTTTGCTAGTCGAGTGTGCCGCCATCTCTGAGCCTGCAACTCCAGTTGCCTACTTACAGTGGCCTCCAATAATTTCTATGGCATTGGGTATTTGTTACATTTGACCATATTTAATGAAAGAGTTTAATAAAGTTTTTATTTAAAAAAAACTTACCCAGCAGACGTAGGCCCCGCATGTCTCCGAGTGCCCTCGCTCCACGTCGTTTCTCCTTTTAAATCGCTCGACATAGGCAAAGATCTCCAATTCATTATGCCATAGAGAATCGGTTCGCAATGCAGGGTTAATCACGGAGGGTTAATTAATTAACAGCTAATGAAGTGTGGTTATCAGATTAACGAGCGACTACGTCTCACCGAGCCAGAAACGCCATCTTATAATCCCCATGCGGAATATGGCATTTTCTGCAGTGATTAACCTCCGGCCAAAAAGAGGGGGTACTTATAATAAATTTGAAGAATCTGTGTGTCTGTGTATCGTTGTGCCTAAACGGATGGGCCGATTTTAATGCGGTTTTTTGTTTGTTTGAAAGCAGACTTGATCGATAGTGTTTGAAAGACGACTTGACCAGTCAAGTTTAGGCGCTACGATGACAGACAGACACACAGACACACAAACAGGTCAAACTTATAACACCTCTCTTTTTTGACGGTGGTTAAAAAGGTACACCCAGTGGGATCAAAGTTCCTTGCTGTAGAATCGAAAGCTTTATATTATAAACACTAAACATAGAATGTAATTCCTATTGTATAACTCGTAATTTAAATCATCATCATTTCAGCCGCATTACGTCCACTGCTGGACATAGGCCTCTCCCAAAGATTTCCAAAATGACCGATCAAGAGCGGCCTGCATCCAGCGCTTTCCAACGACCCTGGTCAGGTCATCTGACCACCTTGTAGGTGGGTGCCCTACGCTTCGCTTGCCAGTACGCGGTCGCCATTCGAGAACCTTTTTACCCATTGTCACTTCAACGAGCTAATCCTCTGGGCTATATCAGTGACTTTGTTCTTCTACGAACCTCATTTCTGATTCGATCACGTAGGGAAACACCTAACATAGCCCTCCCCATAGCGCGTTTAGCGACCTTGAGCCTTCTTATGAGACCCATAGTAAAAAGCCACGTTTCAAAGCCTTAATAAATAATTGAAATTAATTTAATAAATAACAAGAAAAATTGTAAGTAAATATTTATATTTCAACGAACCAAAAAAACACTTAATTAATGCTGCGTACACAGGACCAACGAATGCAAATTAACGTGCCTCTCACTTATTTTGTACCAAAACAAAAGAGATGCATGTTACAAGCTCTTAGCTTTTATAAGGCTTCAAGTGTACATGAGCCAATAAAATAAATAAATAAAAGTTTCCTGTATTACATTTTTTTCATTAACCTGTTTTGTCCCATTTTTTTATCAAACTTTATTATTCCAAAGTACAAAATATACTTTAAAAAATGGCGGACTCAATGCTAAGAGGATTTTCTCCCAGTCAACCACAGGGATAAACAGAGAAAAATATTACTATATTATGTACTAGCCGAAGCCCGCGACTTCGTTCACGTGGACTTTATGTCTCTGGAAAATGCTCATCAAGCTGAACCACTTTTGCTAAGCTAAAGTTTAGCTGGACCACTATAGTTCTGCATCAGGTGTTCCATTTTGCAAAATCATTTATACCATATATGTTGCCCAGGCTTAACAGCTATATAACAAAATAAGTTTTATTCGAATCCGTCCCGTATTTACGGAGATTAGCGTATACAAACAGACAAACAGAAAAGACATTTTTTTAATCCTTACTCTGTCACTGTCTTCCTCGCTCACAATATTTGTTTTTGGAAATATATTTAATGTACAGACACACTTTTTTACTGTTTTTTTATATGTATAGATATAAAATTACTTTATAAAAGTACCTGTTATATAAAAATATCAGAATGAATATCTACTTACACAATACACACTTATACATCTACTTATACTAACATATAAAAAGCTATGAAGAGAAAAACTAAATAATGATAAATAAATGAAGAAAGGGTGTTACAATGTAATGTTTACAATATCACTCACCAATTGGTGAGTTAAAAAGGTGGGCGTGAACTTTTTTCGAACTCTTAAAAGAGAATTTGGTAGAAATTTCTCCGATGTCAACTGGTAAAGCATTCCAGATTAATTCGTGTTTTTAGAAACACATTCGTTTGCGTTCATTGTCCTACTGTGTGTTCGCAGCGCAATAAAATCTACACTTATGGGGTATACCCCATTCGTCCCCATTCGTACCGTATAGTATTGTTTCGATTGTCACCGCCGCGCCGACCTCACTGGGGTCGATTGGGAATGACTATTATTGAGTGTTGACGTAGCAAGAGGTTTGCAAGGATCGTAGTAAGTGAAAATCTAGTTTCCGCCTACCCCCCATGGGAAACAGGCGTGAAAATATGTATATGTCGCAGTTGAATTGTATAATCCGTTGTTATTTAAAAACTCTAGCTGTTTGGCATTACAGCTCGGTTTTGTAAAACCTCTAAAAAATGTCCCCTGGTGGCAAATTGAACGAATATTATTTCGTCCTCCTTTTCTATGTTATACAGAATAGCCGATAATGGTTTTCAAAAAACATACTTTTGGGATATATGGAAAGGAGGGCTTAATGTATATTGAAATAAAAGTTCCATTCATTGTTTCATAACATTGTTATATTTAACTCTTAAGCCTTACATAGATGATCATTCAAATATAAAAAATTAACTATTTATAACATAATTATATACAAAATTAGGAAAACAATGAAAAAAGAAAAAATTGCTTTGTTAAGCTAGCTAACAAAAAAATTAACATAACGGGGGACGAAATAATATCCATTCCATCCGTTTGCCACCACTGGGGACAAATGGGAATTTTAATCTATAAAATAATAATCACTCCGATTCGTCACCAGTGAGCACAAAGCGGCGGTGACAATCGAAACAAACAAATTTAAAAATTGTCCTATTTGTCCCCACTGGGGACGAATGGGATATAACCTACTTACATCCTATCTTAAATTTTAACATATATTCCCATCTTCTACGTCTAATATTTACAATTTTGTTTTTTCGAGCAAGATACCATGGGAAGAGATGAAATTTTTTTAACGCTTGAATCTTTTTCCAATGTTAGGAATAAGATTTCTATTTATCGTCGATAAATATCAGATTTTTGAGTAAAGTCAAATTATCAGAAAAAAATTGTTTTATCGCAATTTTGAATCGCGGTTTTTTTATTTATTTTCGTCCCTTCCCCATGCATACTCTACATAGCGCCCCTGAGCGCACTAAAACTTAACATATCAAATTCACCCTTATCTTCTAGAGCGTAATGCACATATTTCCTCTGAGTAAACGCTTTTTCTGCAAATATCGTTCAATCTTGTTTTATTTCATTAAACAAGTCACGACAGGGTCTGACAAGTATTATTCTAATTAGTCCGTTTTTTAGATTATACTAAAATAATGGACCCATATTTTTCAATTTACCAAACAAGTAAAAATTCACAAAGATACGGATTATCTAAGTTCCAGAGTGCTTGCGACGTCACCACTAAGTAAAAATCGTACCTACCCGAGACGTCATGCGAAATTTAAATGCGATGTATCTTTGTATTTTTTTGTTTCTCAGAGAAAAGAAAAAATACGTGTACAATTTTTTTTTTAAATCTAACCGCTGGACCGAAAATCTTATTCCAGTCATTATGCCTATTATACACAGTTGCATTGCCAATACTTAGTTAAAGGTTGACAAATAAGTTAGTGGTCTTTTAGTGGACTTTGCCAACTTTCGGCAAAATCGGATCAAATTTTTAAGACCTTGCATAGCACAGATTAAAAAAACATTATATGGCTCCATCATCACACGTCCACTAACTTTTTATTAACAAACGTACAAAACTCACCAACTAGTGAGAAACCCTGAGAAACTGTCGATAAACCCCGAGAAACTAGCGAGAAATGCCGAGAAACCCAGGCTAGCTGATGCATATGACATCGTCATCAGACTTCCGCTTCCTGGCCCCATAAACCTTTCCAGGCCTCGATCTCCTTTTGCAAGGCACGAGCAGATCCAACTGCTGACTTAATATAGTATTTTCCGTTTGGGGGGGTTTTCCGCGGGGGAATCCTCCCCATTTGCTTTTCGTAAGAGCCGTTTCCAAGAACGAAGCATCCGGCTTTTTGCGACAGGTTTGTAAAGGGGGGGGTAGGGGGGGTTCGTTAGGAGAACGTTCGAACCCTCCCCATTTGCTTTGTGTTAGGGTGGTTTCCAAGCGAGAGGGGTCAGGTTTTTTACGGGGGGGCTGGTTGAAGGAGGATATAATAACGGGGGGTTGGTTTTGAGGTAGGGGGGATATTTGTATGCGAGGTGAAGTTTTTGCAAGCGGATCTGCGATTGCGTTTGAGCCGGGTATGGAGGGTGCGTGCGGATCTCTTGCATCCTGAAATTAAAAAAAAACAATTAACAATGTGATTAGGCATCGACGACCTACGTGGCGTAATCAACAAGCTAGACCGCCAAATCCGGTCCTGGGCTCGATCCCCAGCCAAGGCAAATTAGATCATTTTACTGTAATATTACCCGGAGACTTTATATCAGTTGTAGTGCCCCCAGCGCCATGGGCGCGACAATTTTTGCCGGTCGTTATTTTTTTTTTATTTAACTTCATTACAATATACATGTATATGGCGGACTTAAGGCCGAGCCTTTTTTACCAGTCAACCAAGAGGTGACATCTTTTCGGGTAAGTACCTACACAGCTACAACAGTAACTAGCTAAAAAAGAAAGGAGTTAACTTATAATTTACAGTTTAAAAATAAAATAAAAGAAACTAGTCTGCCTTTTCGGACTACACAACGAAACGAAACCCGTGTTAAAATATTAAGATCATTCATCTGTTCATAATTATTGAAATTACTTACCATAAAAGAAATTACATCCATAGGAATCTTATCCTCCCAGTCTATATTGGGATCCGACTTTTTCTTCGCTTCGGGCGGTTTCCCCCTCGTTTCATCCTCCTGCAAACTCCTCAAATTCGTGATCTGACACATATTCTCACTGATCTCTTGCATTTGGCTTTCAAAGTTCGAAATTTGACATGTTTCCTCACTTCTAAAGTTCTTTTTTTGACACATTTTACCACCCTGCTGTTGACTTCGCTGGTCCGTTACATTTTGCGTGGACATTTGGTTTTGAGGTAGAACATTGTTTGTACGCAGTAGAATGTTGCCATTACCATTATTAGGTATTTGCATTGTGTTTTTAGGTATTATCTTAATTTTCTCCCCAATCTTCCCTTTATCTGGCAGTATAATTTCTTCTACCGTGTTAATCTCATTTATACAAACCGCGTTATTTTTGATAGTTATCGAATGATTTTCCAGTACGTTATCGTTTATTGGTAAAATTATTTGGTTATTTGAGGACGACATACTGATGATATTTCCATTAGGTAGCAACACAGGTATGGTCGGACCATTATTAACAACGCTGAGAGTGTTGCCATCTAATTGTAAATTGACTCCGTCAGGGACAATTAAATATTGGTCTTCTGAATTTTCTGTAGTTTTAACTGGATATAGAACTAAGGGTTTACATTTTTTGTCAGAAGCTTGTGTGACGTTTTGAGGGTTTTCTAGAAGCTTCTCGATTGGGACGAGACGAGGGGCGCTTGAACTGACGTCATCATCGTCTTCTATCAGTATGGAATCATCCTCGGTCACACTGGAAAAGAAATCAACAAGTTCTATTGCCAGGCAAATTAAAAAATCCCCGCCTTTCAATAGTTTCATATATAAACGCCATCTAGTGATGGGTAGAGGAAACAAAATTAATATTTGACGGTAAACTACAAAAAAGACATCATATCTTGACGACTGCCATACATAGATAATAGCCGGGAACAACGGCTTATACGTGCCTTCCGAAGCACGGAGGAGCTCGAGAGATTTTTATGCCACTTGTGGTCACGCAATCCAAGTGCGGACCACGCCTGGTGTCGCTTTACTTGCGCTAGTAATGCGCACTCGAGCTCCTCAAAGCTGATATTTTGTAAATATTTTTTTTCTCCCAGACTGCAACGATATTGTATAAAAATTAAGAAATACTTAAAAATATTCACCTGAGTTTGCTAACTGGAACCTGAAAATAAAAATTAAAATATTAGTTTCAAAAAGTACTTAAGATGTTTTGCAAGTTTTTTAGTTTAACTTTACGAAAAAATTATTGTCCTTTACCAAAGATGGCGGTATATTTTAATTAAGCTCTAATAATCTTAAGTACCATTAACATAAGGTCTGTGTCAAAATGACCTGACGTCAACAATTACCTTTTAAGAAATAGTAAGAAATGGAAAAAAATTAATTTATCAAGTGATACAAATATCCAAAGATAAATAAATGACTTTCGACTTAGACTTTGACCATGGCGTTGATTTTGACTTTGGCTTTGACTTCAAATCAAAATCAAATCAAAGTTTTTTTGCTAGAAAAGTTGTTTGTAAAACTTTGACTTTGGCTTTGACTTCAAATCAAAATCAAATCAAAGTTTTTTTGCTAGAAAAGTTGTTTGTAAAACTTTGACTTTGGCTTTGGCTTTGCCTTTTTCTTTGACTTTGACCTACGACTTTGACTATGGCTTTGAGTTTGACTTTGCTTCTACTCACGTAGCTGGAGCTCGCGTCCACTATCAGCACGTCGGTCTGCGCGAAGGTCTGGTAGCGGCGCAGCGACGACAGCAGCTTGTTACGCTTCACCGACCCCGGGCCCGAGTTCTGCAAGTATTTCATTTTGCCAAACTAAGACAACTCACTCACAAATTAGGAAAGCTGGAAACAGAGAGACATGGAAAGGATTGGAGGAGGCCTTTGTCAATGAAAAACGGACAAAAAAAAAGAAAGAAAATAATAGATTAAATTAAGTATATTGTTTGTATTGTTATGTGTAAATAGTCCGAATAAAGGCTATTATTATTATTAAGACAAATTACACTGGTGCAGAGGCGAAGTGTTTTTCACCTACAGCAAATTTATCTCTTTTTTTCTATTATTAAGGCTGCTACCAGCGCTAGCGACCTTGAAAATACAAAAATATCTCTTTCTGTAAGTGAAATTATCAGAAATCGTCGCACAACTTTTTAGCTAGTATCCTTAAGTTACATTAGAACCTCGAAAGTCATTGAAATACAATACGCTGTAGTTTCCTTTGCAAAAATTACTTAAAACGGCCACTTTTGTCACTTTTTGTAAAGGTTTCTAAAGCGGATAGTATTTCACTGACTTTCGAGGTTCTAATGTAACTTAAGGATACTAGCTAAAAAGTTGTGCGAAGATTTGTGATATTCTCACCCACAGAGAAATTAATTTTTCTTGTATGTATGTATTTGCAAGGTCGTTAGCGCAGGTAACAGCCTTAACCCTTCGAATGTCGGCATAGCAGACACAATAGTAAAACAATACATCAGACGCCCGCTCCGGGCGTCCGACAGTTAAAGGGTTAAGGTACACGCTATTAAACTGCGGACACGCGACGACGCGCGAATGCGCGCGTCCAGGCGCGTCTTACCGCGATGTCGCGCGCTTTTATATTTCCATAATACAAATTTGAACCTTAATAATAGGAAAATAGAAATGAATTTGCTATATAGGTGAAAAGCATGACGCGTCGCGTCGCTTCGACTCTGCACCAGGGTGAGTTGAGCCTAAAAATAGATTCCAACCCTCCGCAGAGACGGCGTAAGGCGTGGGCGGTGTCGGTCACCACCCACGCCTTTCAGTGCAAAGGGCCTCGCGCCTCACAGACGTTAATAAGTTAAGTTTTTTGAAGAAATCACATTTTTTGGACAAGCTTTTATTCTAACGAACACATTATTGTTTGTTCTTAAAATTTCTACGGGACCAACTAACATGCCTAAACAAATAAAAAACGATATTTAAGAACTTGTTTTCGGGATAAACCTATCGGTATAGACTACACACCTGCCCTCTGACTTTGCTCGGCAGCAGGTAAGCGATGCCGCGCGGAGTCATCTTCTTGTCCACCAGGGACCAGAGCATGCAGTTGACGTCACGAGCAAAGCACAGCGTCTTGTACAGCTTCAGAGCAACCTCGGCCTGCCGCTCGCAGTATATGCACGTGGACTCCTTCTCCTGTAAAGAATATATTATTATTATTTCCTATATTTATTTAAGTACATATATTATTATACGCTTGCAACAATTTTGGGCTGGTAGATGGTGGCTTGTCATTGGCTTATTATTTAGAGCCCGCTAGATCTCATTGTTGGGATCATCATCATCATCATATCAGCCACAGGAAGTCCACTATTGTTATATAAATATATCCTTTTTATAAAAAAAAAGAGACAGGAAAAGAGCTGAAGACATAAGACGCATAACAAAGGTTGAAGATGCAACAACAAAAACTAGAAAACTTAAATGGAGATGGACAGGCCACATGCTCAGAGAAAATAAAAATAAATGGACCAAGGATTTAACAGAATGGACACCGAGATTCCAAACAAAAAGGAAAAAGGGAAGACAAAAGAAGCAGTGGTCTGACGATATAAAAAAGATTGGGGGCCCATTATGGCAGAGAACAGCAAGATCTAGGGAGGCTTGGAAGAAGCTGGAGGAGGCCTTTGTGTCTCAAGACACGCCAACCACAAAAGTTGGCAATTAGAGGCTAATAAATAAATAAATAAATAACTATCCTTATCCTTAAGAAAATTATAAATGCGAAAGTGAGTTCTTTGATATATTTGTTTGTTACCACTTCCGGCCCTGGGCTCTGCATAGAACCGCAAGACCCAAAATGTTTTGTCTGCCCCATTAGGGATAAAGACGTGATAGTATGTATGTATGTACCACTTCCAGCTTCAACCACTTAACCTATTTAGATGAAATTTGATATGGATAAAGTTTGATACCCAGGGAAGGACATAGGATAGTTTATATCCCAAAATTCCCACGGAGAGCGAAACCCGCGGGCACAGCTAGTAATAAATATAGCAGTCGAAGAGAAGTGGAATGGATGCAAAATGACAAAGCAGTCATTATCCTTCCAAGTATAGAATGTAGAAGGGACATACCCGTAATAAATCTAACTACGGGCTATACTAGATCACTATAGTATAACGAAATTAAAATAACAGCCAGGAATAAAAAAAAATTAAAAAATGCATTTTTAAACAAAAGTGTGCATCCGGTTTATTTATTTGGCATTATCCAATTTTCTTTTTGTTTTTGATTGCCGTCCACTAACGAGGTGGACAGATAACCTGAAACTCATGGCAGGACCTCACTGGAGAAGGGTAATGCGCGACAGAAGACAGTGGAAAATGCTAGAGGAGGCCTATACCAAGAGGTACAATGAATTATACGACATTATTTAGAAAAACTATGTAAGAGTGTCATAACATGTAAATTCAGAATAAAGGGCTTATTATTCCTCAAAAATTATTAGTATTACAATCCTTTAATCGTATCTTACATCCCCATCCACAGTGTTTGTTGTTTTTCGGGTGTCAGATGTTTCGGGCTGCCTTAAGGCATCTGACATAGCTTGCCGACGCCGTACAATGATGACAGCCAGGACCAACGGCTTATATGTGACTTCCGAAGCATGAAGGAGCTCGAAAAATGTTTATGCCACTGGTGGTTACTCATCCTAGTGCAGAGTACGCCTGGTGTAACATCAGCTGAGGCATTCCTTTGCCTACTTGCAAAGTTTTGTTACTGTTTTTTGAACTGTAGTAAATAAATAAAAATAGCCTTCAATTAAGCTTGGTTTCATTTTCAGACCACCACTTTTTCGCTCGTTCATCGAGCAAGCAAAGCTCGGTCGCCAAGGTATACAGTATTGACAAAACTTTGGCACAAACAAACGTTATAAGCAAACAAGATTTTTGACTAACCGAGAGCTTTCCCAAGTTGGTGATCTTGAGGAACTTAGCGAGGGAAACAGGAGACACCAGCTTGCGCTCTTTTTCAGTCCGAAAACAGACAGCACAATACGCTACATCGTCCCTGGTGATATCAGTGATAAATTCCTGCAGGTCAGCCATTTTACAGAGTACACGATAGAAAAAGTTGTTAGAAATTATCCGTCATGACTTGTTATTAAAAAATATTTAAAATTGTAGTTATTTAGAATTAAAATGCCCTATTTTACACGAAAAACTAACAAAATAAACCAAATCGTCGATAGAAATTTGCGTGAATAACTGACAGTGACAGTGACAGTAGTCAATGTCATTTTTTTCACTTTACTTTTTTGCTTGAGATGAGTTGAGTTGAGTAGAATGTTTACAGCCAGTGTTTCTTTTGTGAAGGTTTTGCAAACCCGACCCGACCATCGAAGGCCATTGGGTGATGTTGGTGAGGGAGGAGAGGACCACGAAAAGATGGCCTGGAGGAAAATGGCCTGTAATAAAACACATTTCTAATCAATTTGTGTGTGACACCAACCTTTATTCGTTGCTAGAATGACTACGAATACCTACTACGATTTAAAAATAAGTAAAAGGAAGTCGCTCGCCGAGTAACGACTCGGCGAACATTCTGCGACCAGATTCCAGACGTTCTAAATAAAGGAGAGGGTAAAAGTAAAACGAAGTGATTATATACTCTTTGGCTAAAAGTACAGGAATATACCGAAATGATGAGTGTAAATAAAACAAAAGAGGTTTGTCAGGATTAACCCCCAATAACTTTTAACGGCTTAACGGTTTTTCATCTGAGAAACCTGAGAACTTCCGCAAGGGAACTTACTTTCAGGTAAAAATACCGCATCGAAATCGATCCATCCGTTCGTGCACTACGATGCAACAGCCAGACATACGTTAACGTCAAACTTATAGTTAACACCCCTCTTTTTTGTCGGGTTTTCGGGCCACCCCGTTTGTTCTTAGAAATGTTATTTTGGATCACAATTTCGAAAATGTTTTATGTTAAGTAAATACATACATACTATCACGTCTTTATCCCTAATGGGGCAGACAGAGCATTTTGGGTCTTGCGGTTCTATGCAGAGCCCAGGGCCGCAAGACCCAAAAGCCACTTTTAGCGTCATGGTGGGCGAGAAGATGGAAAAGCAATCAGTATCAGTGATGGGTTGCTAGCCGCATCGCCTGTTAATATGATTTGCATTTTTACCCATTCCCTCGATCGGCTTTTACGATCTGCGTGGGAAGAGAAGCAGCTGGTACATTCTAAGTTTTTTTTTTATTTCTCCCAGACCAGCATGGGATTAAGTAAATAATGTAAAAATATTCCTAAAATTAGTAGTAGCAAAGATAATATAATTTTAATTACTAACCTCGAACTATTTTATGAACCACTGTTCATACTTTAAAGTGATTACATAAAGCTTTTCCGCACACATTTGCGAAAAACGGCCACTTTTGGCGTTTTTTTAATGTGCGTAGAAAAGCTTTACGTTCTCATTTTAAACAGTAGTTCTTAAAATAGTAAAGGTTATCTAGACCTTGATCAAGACACAAGAATGATATCTGTTTCCTTTCAAATAGAGGCAGCACTGGACTGTGGGTCTCTAACGCTAATATAGCGTTTGCTCAAACCTATCTTTGGATTGGTTCTGGTCTACCCTTTGGGTTGCAGAGGTCAGACGGCATTCGCTCTGTGTAAAAACCAGTAACCTCGTCAAATCACCTAGGTTAGGTAGCGGACCCCGGGCTCTGAAGCGTTTCCGCTGAGGATGCAACCGGGTGGATGATGACTGGTGAGAAAATAAGTAAGATTAGGCACCTTTACGGCTCTATAAGATGAGAAAGAGAGAGATTCAATAAAAATGAGTTTATTATTTCTTATTTCTAACTATACTAAAAATCTACCACATTTAATACTACACTCCAGTGTCAACACTGGCAACATTCTCACTTTCTTTACTCTTCTTTTTCTGTTTCTTCTTCTTCTTCTTATTGGGGTCTTTCTGTTTATTCATATCGTTATATTTAAGCAATCTTTTATACATTTTCAGCAGTTGTTTCGCATCTTTCTTCATTTCTTTAGTCACTACTCCCTCTTTTTCTTCCGTTTCTTCTTTTTCCTTCTGAGAATCTTCTTGATTAGCTTCTGGTTCTTTCACAGGGTCTACGTATTTGGTAGAACCTTGTAAAGCGTTATATTGTTCTATAGATCCTTCTTCTAAATTACTCTCAACCTCAACTGGTTTCTCAGGTGTTTCAACTTTCTCATTCTCTTCTTTTTTCTCTTCTGCTTCTTTAATTTTCGAATCTTCCAACTTCTTTTTAAGTTCTTTGTTTTTCTTTCTCAAAGCATTTAAGATGTTTGACGTAGTTAAAACTTTTTTCACTTTTGTGCTGCCTAAATATCTGTCTTTCCAAGAAATCTGCTCTAAATTTTCTGCATTTTCTGTTGTATCATTGTTTTCAGACAGTGTTTGTTCATGTTCTCTTATTTGTTCTTCTGTAACTACCTCCACTCTTTCGATCTCATCGATTCTGGCCGAAAGAGCTTCTATTTCTTCTGCTGTCGGTTCTTTAGATAGCACAGTCCCTTCGACTTCATAGCAAGAGGAATCATCGGAAAGTTCAAGAATTTCGTAGATGTCATCTTCATCTATCACTATAGGTCTTGTCGGGTTCTCATCATCGACTGTAGATTCTTCAGTCAGATTAACGCTTTCACTGTCGTTGTAAAAGTTTTGGTCCGAGCCACTACGAAAATCCGACTTGTTTTTCTTTGATTTCTTCTCTTTTTTGCTCTTTTTCTCTTTTTTCTTGTGTTTCTTCTTACTTTTCTTACTATTAGTCTCCTCGTCTGAGATGCAAACGACTTCAGGCTGCACCTCGGTAGCTTCTATCTCGGAACTATCTCTGTCTGACAGTTCCCCGTCGGATTTTCGTTTATCCCCACTTTGGTCCGGTACATTAGTTTCTTTGGAAACTTCTTGAATTGATTCAAATGGCAAATCTTTAAGACTAACATTTTGATCAATGCTGACATTTGAAACGCTTTTAGTAACTTCAGTGTCACTGCTTTTTTGAGTAGTCTTACTGTTATCTTGAGTTATATCCGGAACATCGTCACTTTTATCAATTTCTTGAGATTGTTCTTCCACAACTTGCTCGCCAGTTGTTTTTGTCAATTCAGCTTCTTTTATAATTTCCACAACGCCAGTAACTATTTCAGTTTCCTTTATTTTATCTAAGTTATCGCTGTCAGTTTGTTTATCTAGATTTGTTGAAATTTCTTCTACATTTTTATCATTTTCAGATACTACTTCTGCATTCTGTGATTGCTCTTCTGCATGCTTGTTACTCACAGATATTTGTTCATCAATATTATTCATAACCAAAACATCATGTGCTGCAATATTACCACTAGAAGCTTTGGAATCTTCAATAGCCTTTGAAGTATCGTTATTTACATCAGTAGGTTGATTCTCATTGTTATCATTAGTAGTATTTTCAGTCGTAGAAGATTCTCGGTTACTAGCATCAACAGATTGATTTTTTCTAGGCCTTTCACTAGAATTGCCCGTGCCTAAAATATCTTTGTGAACATTCTCATCTAGTTTCACCTTTTCACTATCCCGCCTACTCTTACCATCATCCGATTCACTGCTGCTACTGCTTTCAGAATCCTCTGAGCTTTGACTAGAAACTGTATCGAAATTCTTGCGATCCAAGTCCTCCAATAAATCTAATTTCTCGCTATCAGAGAGCTGCAGTGTTATTTCATCATGGTCACTATCTTTTTCGTCAGCTTTCTTTCTCACTTTATTCCTTCTCTTTTGTTTCTTTAATAATTTCTCTTTCATTTTGGCAATTTTCTCACTAGCAGTCTCGACGTTATTGGTTTTTTCAGCTTTATAATCTTTAGCAGCTTTATTATTTTCCTTGGCAATATTTTTACTTGTTTCTTTGCCATTAGCTTTATTCTTACCTTTGTCAGTAGGTTTGTCTTTATCCCTATCAACAGCCTTAGTTTTCTCAACAGCATTTACAGTTTTATTTGGTTCAATGGCAGTGCTGGTCGTAGCTTTTTCTGCGTTTGGAATTGACTTGGTACGTTTCAGTTTTATCTTCCTAGTGGTGGCGGACTGAGGGACTGTGATCACTAAGTTGTTTATCCTTCTCGTCACTTTGTTATGTGAGTCAGACTTCTCTGTTTCCGTTGATGTGTTTTGTTTCTCTGAAATAAATAATAATATGTTAGTCTTAGTGTTTAAAGTATTGCGCTTTGAACATATTATTACATTTATGTAAACCATGCCTACCCATCGCCATATAAACATAATGATTTCTCTTCTTTGTCACTAGATGGCGCTTTATGGTATAATTAAAACATGAAAATCTTTTTTTCCTATTATTAAAAAAATGTACTCTAATCTATTATATGTATAATATTTATATGAAATGCAATAAATATTTTTAAAGCATATTCAACACTGCATTTGTCACTTTTGCTAGTCGAATGTGCTGCCATCTCTGTGTACCCACCCGAAACTCCAGTTTTGCCTACTTACCCGCCCATAGTTTCTATGGCATTGGGTATCTGTTACGTAAGTAATTATATTATCTTTGACAGTCCAACATTTCGAATGAAATAGGAATTAAATCCTTAGTGGTCGCCTAGCCCCTGTACCGCGCAGGCGACTTATCGCTCAACTTTGTCAAACTCAGACGACCGGCTTCTCATCATCGCTGCTGCTGATATCTACGACCTCACGCCCCCCGCCAGCGCCTCCCTCAGCCCCCTGAGTCGTAATACCACCCGCCCCTGTACCGCGCAGGCGATTTACTGACGAAGTCGGTCTATACTAGCTCACCTTTTTCAAGCTCTGTGACGACCGGTTTCTCATCTTCACTGCTACTGATCTCTACGACCTCACGCCCTCTCCGCCCGCACCTCCCTCAGCCCCCTGAGTCGTCATACCCCCGCCACTGTACCGCGCAGGCGATTTATTAACGAGGTCGATCTACTATCTCACCTTTATCAAGCTCTGTGACGACTGGCTTCTCATCATCACTGCTGCTAATCTCCACCACTTCTGGCGGCTCTTCCTTCACCAGCACCTCATCGTCAGAGGACCCACCCTGACTCGATTCGGCTGCTGGCTCTGTGGCTTGTTCTGTAAAATACAGTATTTAAATAAACTTAGCACATCGTCATCAGGTCTTTTTAGTCTCCATTTCAATAGCAGAACTCTCTCTGTCCTACCAGAGCCATACTCGGCCAGAGAAACCAGAGGATTTGGCCTACACTCATGATGTTTATAAGCTTTGTGTAGCTCGTATTTCAGTCGCCTTTTACGACATCCACGGGTAGTCTTGGAGTGGTCCTATTCTACATTTACTTTTGCAACTGCATCTACATGGAGGGTTGACGTCGGTTTGCTGGTTGAGACCAGCTCTTTAAGCCTTGAACTTCTCTTACTGTATATAAGAGAGAGAGGCACTCACTATCTTACTGTGTGTAAGAGAGAGAGAGAGAGATACTAACTAGCAGCTTGTTTCTGCTGCAACTGTGCTCTGATCACCCTGGCTTGAGCTTGCATCTCCAGCAAGACCAGCTTGCGAAGCCTTGAGACTTTTCTTACTGTGTATAAGAGAGAAAGAGGTACTCAATAGCATCTTAGTGTGTGAGAGAAAGAGAGCTACTCACTAGCAGCTTGTTCCTGCTGTAGCTGCGCCCTGATAGCCCTGGCTCGAGCTTGCAGCTCAAGTAGCTCCAGTACAGTGAGACCAGCCCTCGAAGCTTTAGATTTCTCTCCGGTGTCATCATCCGCCTGTTTGGACTTCTTCTTCTTTCTGCTCTTCTCACTCTTGTCGCTTCTGTCGCTCTTTTCGCGGTGCCGGTGTTTCTGCATACAAAAAATTAAAAGTTTTGTTGTTGGGTCGTTCAGCCTCCTTTAAGACAGAGAGTACCTGGGCGACCGAGCTTTGCTCGGTTACATCTCAAACATTAACTAATTTTTTTAAACTTGTCTAAACAATGCAAAATAAAAAATTATATATAAACTTAAACATAAAAAATAAAAAAAGTAAGTCACCGAGTGGGATTCGAACCCGTAACATTTTTTCTAGCGGTCGGTATCCTTAACCACTGAGCTAAAATCAAGGCGGTCGGCGCGTCGAAATTAGCGACCATATTCTGCGTGGAAAGAAAAACGCATGAAAACTCGAAAACACGCGTTTTCCCAAACATAAAACTAATCTAGATCGATTGTTTACCCCCGAAAACCCCCATATACAAATTTTCAGCGAAATCATTAGAGCCGTTTTCGAGATCACAGAAATTTATAAATATATATATATATATATATATATATACATACAAGAATTGCTCGTTTAAAGGTATAAGATATACGCAGTGACTTTTCATTGGTCTTGGAGCTGAAGGTCACTTTACAAGGATCGTAAAATAAAAATTCAGAAACAAAAACATTACTAGAACTTGAAAGTTAAATCGTGAGATCAATTAGTAGTAGCGCCGCCAAGCGCCGCCGGCAAGTCAGAGTTCGTCGGGGTCACACGGCAGTTTTGGACAGACGTAACTACGTGGTCCCGATCGAAACTCATTTTTGCTCCTTTTTATCATACATACACAAATATGGATGGAGGAATTAATTTTCTATACGACATTTTTTGCAAAACCAATGAAAAGTCAGCGTTTCTCTTTCCTCTAGTTATGAAGACTGGAAAGTTGTATATTATATTTCAGTCTGAAAGGAGGTTGAATTCCCTACCATGCAACTGGCGGGCAGTGGGGACCCTTACCTGCTCACTGGTAAAAATGATAGCCGTGCTTATTGTAGTCAGTAGGTTAGCCATTTATTAGGAATATAGGAGAAAAATTGTCTTTTTAGGGTTCCATACCCAAAGGCTATAAACGGGTCTCTATTACTAAGACTCAATTGTCTGTCAGTCTGTCTGTCAACAGGTTGTAACTCATGCACAGTCATAGCTATACAATTATGATGCAGTTGCCACTATAACAACAAATACTAAAAACAGAATAAAATAAATATTTAAGTTCGGCTACTAAACAACAAATATGGTTTTTTTATAATGAAATGGAACCCTTAATGCGCGAGTCTGACTTGCCAGTTATTATTTTCTGTGTTCCCTGCAGAGTAGAATGGGGACTCTTAGGAGTGGCCGCATTCTACTCTGCAGGAAACCAGACAAAAGGGTCCTTCTGTGGATGTAGTAGAAGGCTACTTAGGATATACAAGCTAAAAAAAGCTTATAAATATCAAAGACACCTCTCCAACCCATCTGGCCAGCGAGGAGACTGTAGGCCAAATCCACTGGCTGCTCTGGCCAAATATGGCTCTGGTAGTACAAAGAGGATTGTGCTCCTACAGTGGAGACAAAAAGACCTGATGATTATAGCGATTCTGATAAGAAGATCAATATACAAAACAATACAAAAAACTTTATTACACCAAAAGACATTTTAAATTTTTTAACACTTATGAAACAACAACATGTAATGAGGTACAAGAGGCGGCCTTATCGCCGAAGCAATCTCTTACAGGCAACCAAAAAGAGAAAGAATGCAAAATCTATATCTATATATCTATACATATAATAAAACAGTAAAAAAAGTGTGTCTGTACATTAAATATATTTCCAAAAAAAATATTGGGGGCGATGGAGACTTTTAAAAAAAATGTCTGTCTGTTTGTCTGTTTGTACACCCTAATCTCCAGATATACTGGACGGATTTGAATAAAACTTTTTTGTTAATTAGCTATTAAGCCTGGGCAACATATAGGGTATAAATGATTTTGGAAAATGGAACCCCTGATGCAGAACCATAATGGTCCAGCTAAACAAACTATAAGAGATATAAAAATGCCGCCTTAGTAAAAGTTGTTCAGCATGATGAGCATTTTCCAGAGACATAAAGTCCACGCGAACGAAGTCGCGGGCTTCGGCTAGTACATAATAAGATAACAATATAATAACATAATATAGTTACCGATGGGGTAGTAAAATCAACAGTATACCTTTTTGGCCTTCTTGCTAGCCTGTGCGAGCAGTTCCTCATCCGAGGAGATGCTGTCCAGGGATATGGTCTCCAACCGCTCGGGGGACTGCGAGAGACTCGACTCCGTGTCCGTGGGGGGCTCAGCTCCGTCCAGGATGGCACACAGCCGCTTAGAACTGATGCCTAAGAGCTGTTGAATATTTTTTGATTAAAACTAACGTGAATCAGGCATTATTAGATTTACGAGTCAGTGTGTCACTAGTATGTTGAATATAAGCTCCAAATAAAGATTTTTCTATTTCTAATTCTGTAAGCCTGGTTAACCTGAGTAAACATATATCATTTGTTACGGCTAAAACAACATATTCTTTACCTCCTCTGTGCAGAGCTCCTTAATATTATCCACAGAAAGGTGTCGGATACAAGCCGGCGTTAAAGCCCGGAGATCTTTAGGTTTTAGCGACGAAAACACTTGGTGCATCAGTTCTACTCTATCGTGAATATAATACGCTAAATCGTGCTCTTCCTGCTCCCGGGAGTACGAGGCCGATGGCTCGGACCTCTCACGCTTTATTTTATGCCTCTTCATCATCGTAATTTATCACAAAACATTGCAAATCTAATTTTTTTCTCAGCTCAGAATACAAAAATCAAAATCAAAATAAGTACATCAAAATAAGTACATATAGGTAGCTAGGTAGTAAGGGTACTAATTAAAGAAGCAATAAAATTAAGATGTTGTCCAAAGAAAATACATCTTTATAATTTGGCCGGGCTATGTACTGTCATTTTGACAGTAGACAGCCTACCAAAAAGGTGCGTTTAAAAAATATGTAAAACTATTTTTATATTGATGGGTGATGTGATGTTTAATAAAATATGTATCATTTGTCACTTTATCAGTCCATTACAAAATTTGCAAACGTATTACGTTTTAATAAAGTACCTAAAAAATATGTAATATCCACCAAAAAATGCACCTTGAAGAAATAGGCGGTGCTTGTATAGAAAAAGCTTTTCAAACTGTGTTGGAATCTCTCATCTTTAATTTTTGCATAACTGTACCCAAAATAAAAATAAATACCACTCGCAACCGTTTTGGACAAAAAATATCCTTAGCACTGCAAAAAAGCATTATTACATTAAAAACCTATTTATTGTGAAATAGTGAACGTATCCATAGGTAATAATTAAAAGTGTTTTGAAAAAATGGCCGTCGAAAAGCTGTACGAAAGTGACAATTATATCGTTGTCAATAAGCCCTATGATATGTACATAAATTCGGATGATGAAAACGAGAAGGTACGCTTTAATATTATTATAGTTTATAGATAAAATCTTCGATGTTCCATTTTTGTTTCTTTTGATTTGAGGTTAGCAAGATAGTAATAAACAATAGTAATTAGTGATGCACCATCCCCCGATTGAAAGTATACCTAGTTGTTAGTCGAGTTGAATCGAATGATCGACTAGTTACAGTTGAATTGCTCCAAAGGGCATGTATGAAGAGATTGATGAGTTTACATACATACATACATACCAGTGGCGGATTTACCAGCAGGCTGAGTAGGCTGGAGCCTAGGGCGGCACATTTTAGAGGGCGGCAATATCGAATATTTCCCTTCCCTCCCCTTTTGCGCACCACCGCTACCCTGAAAAGGGCCGGCATAATCAAGCGCTCCCAGGTTTTATTGTAATAAGGGCGGCGGACTGATACGTACCTATTTCCACTTCTTCGCCACAAAAAAAGCTGTACATTAAGATCCGAAAAAGGATGGGTAGGGGCGGCAAAATATAAGTAGCCTACTGGCGGCAAATTTTTAAATCCGCCACTGATACATACTATCACGTCTTTGTCCCTAATGGGGCAGACAGAGCATTGATGAGTTTAGATGAAGCAAAAGAGGTTTGTCAGGATCGTAGCAAGTGGAGGTCCATAGTCTCTGCCTACCCCTGCGGGAAACAGGCGTGATATTATGTATGTATGTATGCTCCAAACAGTTGACTTAAGTTAAGGATATGAATAGAATAATTTTGAGTTTAAGTTTGAATATAATTGATAATGCGGACAAAAATAAAGTAAATTTCAGATTTTTATCGCTAACAGCTTATGCGATGTGATTATACTACACACCGAGCCGACCGAGCCGGAGTATCGAAATTGATTGCCTCTTCGATTCCTTAATTTGTTATACTAGTGAGTACAGGTGATACTCGTATTTCAGAACACAATAACGTACCACATAGCCCAGCATGACTCCCATCTATCCACCTCCACACATCCCCTCCACTTCGTCCAGCGGCTGGACTACGCGACGAGCGGAGTTCTGTGCATCGCTAAAAACAAGAGCGCTGCCGCGCGAGCGTGTAAGCTGTTTGAGGGAAGACAGGCCAAGAAGTATTATTTGGCTGTTGTGAGAGGACACGTTCGAGGGTTCGAGTTGGGTGATATCAACTATGATGTTGGTAAGAATATCATCATCATCAGGTCTTTTTGTCTCAACTGCAGGAGCACGATCCTCTCTGGACTAGCAGAGCCATACTTGGCTAGAGCAGCCAGAGGACTTGGCCTACACTCTCCTCGCTGGCCAGACGGATTGGAGAGTTGATATTTATAAGCCTTGTTTGTATTCCTAAGTCATCTTCTACGACATCCACACGAGGACTTGGAGTGGCCTTTTTCTACTCTGCCGAAAACCACACGGCGTTGGTAAGATTCCATAGCTTTCTTTAAGGAACTAGTATACAAACGTTTGTCTAACGCGACATAAAAACTGCGTCTGAAAGAGCCTATGCCGACAGTCTGGACTCCATTTGGACAAATTCGATAAATCGAATTAAACCTTTTATGCCCCATTCTTCTGCTTTTTTGATTCAGGGAAATGGAGTAAATTTTTATTTTACGCTCTGACAATGGCCAAAACTATTTACCCAAAGAAGAAATAAACGACGAAAACGTGTTTCTTATTTCACCAGGGATCGACCCGCTGACAGCCCAGTCCAGCCACCGGATGCTTGCGATCACCAACAGAGTCATGCCCAGCGAGCAGACAAGATCAGCGCAAAGCAGGATATTGGTTCTAGAGACCGGGTACTACGGATCTGACCCCGCTACTGTGGTGTTGTTAAAGCCTATCACAGGTGAGGTGAAACATTCAAATTAAAACGATACAGGTTTCTTTGATGCTTAGGAGCTAGACCCTGACTCCAAAAGATGTGTAAAAGTGCCGCTAATGATCTAATTGCTGATTAAACAGTGAATTTTGAAACCGGCACGCATGACAGGAGAAATAACTACGCATCCGCTTTTCACAGTCAAGCAACATTGAGCCTTACGTAATGATGATGAAGTCTAATTTGGTTTGTCGTAGAAATAGGACTAAGCTCTTTGACGTGAGGACTTTACTGTTTTTTGGGGATACTTATCGGACTACTGAACAATTTATGCCCTAAACTAGCCGAAGCCCGCGACTTCGTTCGCGTGGACTTTATGTCTCTGGAAAATGCTCATCAGGCTGAACAACTTTTACTAAGGCGTCATTTTTTTGTTTCTTATAGTTTAGCTGGCTAGTTCTGCATCAGGTGTTCCATTTTTCAAGATCATATATACCCTATATGTTGCCCAGGCTTTACAGCTATATAACAAAAAAAGTTCTATTCGAATCCGTCCAGTATTTCTGGAGATTAGCGTGTACAAACAGACAAACAGACATTTTTTTTAAATTCTTACTCAATTACTATTTCTCCATCGCCCCCAACAATTTTTTTGGAAATATATTTAATGTACAGACACACTTTTTTTACTGTTTTATTATATGTATAGATATAGATTATATGTATATAGATATAGATATTTTAAACACTGTTTTAAGTTTGAAGTAAAAGCCGGTCTTCGTAACACTCGCCCTGAGGATAATCGTCTAAACTTATCTCCGAATATGGCGCTTTACACTACGTACTTACGTAGTGTAATCGGAAAAGGCCGACTAATTTCGAGCGGTTTAGACGATGGTCCCCAGGGCGAGTGTTACGAGGACCGGCGACCCGACGGTTTCGCTGTCCTCAACGTACTGAGCGTAGCCAAGCTTGTCACGTAGGTCGCTTCCAATCAGTCCTTTTGGAAAACCTTGTAGAGGCCTATATCAAGCAGCGGATTTCCTGTAACTGATATGATATTGATGAATGTTATATGTGATTCCACAATAAAGATATTTTGTATTTGTATTTGATGACATACGGAGTTGCAACGTATGTCTGTACTTTGTAGGGAGGCGGCACCAACTGCGAGTCCACTGCCAAGCCATCGGGCACACGATCCTTGGCGACTACACGTACAGTGACCGGCTGGACAGCGCGCCTCACAGGATGTTTCTACATGCTGCTAGGTAAAGTATGATAATGTAGCGAAGTTCTAGTCAATTCTTTTTTAGCAGAGGTGATGTTTGCATGTCTATCATCTCAGTTGCCGTGTGGTTTCCGGCAGAGTAGAATAGGGCCACTCCAAGTCCAAGATGTTGTAGAAGGCGACTTAGGAATAGGCTAATACAAGCTAAACAAAGCTTATAAACGGAGACCTCTCCAAACCGTCGGGCCAGCGTGGAGAGAGTAGGTCAAGTCCTCTGGCTGCTCTGGCCACGTAAGACTCTGGCAGTACAAAGAAGGTCGTGCTCCTGCATTAGAGGCAAAAAGACCTGATGATGAATCTTAGTTCTACTGGGACTCAGTTGAAGCGGTGGCAGCCAAGTTGGTCTAGGCTCTGGCTGTCTCTGAGGCGCGGCAAGTTTTAGCCTAATCAGGCGTGACTCGTTTGTACCTCTGAATTTGTACTAATGTGCGGTTATTTTCATTTACCACCACTTGTTTCCGGTAAAGGAAACTACAGTAGTTAACTAAATGCATCAGATGCCTTAAGGCAGCCCGATAAATCTAACAACAGTGTTAAATATTAACATATTAGATAAGAAGATGAAGTTTTTAAGAAGATGATAAGCTTTATCTAAAGTCAACCTACCAGTGATGCCGAGAAATGAAGACTTGTGCTGTTTTTTCAGGTTGGTGCTCCCTCTGCCCACCGAGCCCCTCGATATCCAGACGACGGAGCCTTACTTTTCTGACAAGGTGTTCGTCAAGCAGTGGAAGTCGGAGGATATCTTCAACAAGTACCGCAGCAAGGAGACGCTGCGCGCCGCCTGTGATGTCATCGACCGCACCTATGTCATCGGCGTCCAGTATAAGTGCTTTAGTTGCTAAATTAAAACGTACTACATACTATTCAAGACGTGTTTTCTTATTATTTTAGTCTTCCTGCTATTTAAAAACATTCATTTGTAAGATTTGTTAGTAAGTTCATTATTTTAAGGTAGGCCATATTAAAGAGGAAAGAAGTAAAGATTTTGTAGCGGAATCAAGGTGATATGCCCGATCGCCACCAAGGGGAGGTCTTCCCGCCAGGCATTGCGCCTCAACAGCGGCTCCAACATTGTATCGTCATAGGTTGTCAGCTGTTGCATTGCAACCAAAACTCTGAGATCGAGATGTAGGATGTAGGAGATACTACTTACGTCATCTCGTTTGCTTCTTGTAAATTCGGTTTTGGTTTTGGTTCGGTTTTTTGGGAAAATGATGTCGGTTGTCGCTTCATTGTTTTGTGGTTGTAGTTACTCTTAATGGCTGTAGAGGTAGCTTCAATCTCTTTGTGAAGCTACACAGTAAAGTTCAGTGGCGCAATTTTTTATATTTCTGTCTGATGACAAACTAAAATACATCCTGATCTGACGAAGTCTGTTGCATTGCATGCATGCATTGCATCACTCGCACTTCAGCAGAGAGGTGCCGTGAGGCCGTTGGCGAGCCGGGGCCGCTTAAGTAGCGGCTGGCCGCGCCGGGGCTGTGGAGCATGAGAAGCACACGATCCCGGCATTCCCGGCCGATAGCGGCTGAGAGGTGATACAGCGGAGTTTTTAGTGGTAACACGGCGCACGCCACGCCTTTGAAATCCTTGAATACGATTTTAGTATTTCTTTGTTTGTTAACAACTACTTATTACATCACTAATTCACTACTAAATAATAAAATCATGGCAACACCTTATACAAGTTCTGTCACTTCGAAAGTCACTTTTAGTGTCAACCAAACCAACTGTCACTCACGACTGTCACAAAGGATGCCATGGGATTCCCTTAAAGTGGACGCTATGCGCTTTTTTTTGTGTGAAATACGAAAATCGTTAAAATAAGTAATTTGTAAAATTTAATACGAACCACAGAAACTATGTGAAACACCTGAATCGTGTGATTTACGATGGAGGGCTTGTGTTCTGCTTGTCTGTGCGTCGGGAGAAATCTGAATTATATCGAAGACTCGGCTGCTTTCAGCCTTTATTTACAAATGCTGAATGAAATACCCGTAAGTTCTAACTATTTTATTGATTTTGTTGCACTTCTTCTTCTTATATTTAAGAGCTGGGCTCTTGTCGGTGGAGTGCTTTTCATGTCTCTCTTCCTTCCGCTAAGTTCTTAACCTCTTGTTGCACTTAGGATCTTTAAATACAGTATCATTTAATGAAAGGCGTTATTTTGGTTCAAATAACGTACTACGTACATTGCGTTCAAAGTTATCTTGATTTTATTTTTCTTTGAAAAGTTAGTACCTAAGTAATGACGACTGTCGCGTAGCGTATTAGTAACCACACTAGTCTACTACTCGTAGTTCTGAGTGGTATTCCCAGCCTGGACAAATTGCAAAATGGCCCTTTTCAAGCTGTCTTGAGTCTTTGCCTATATAATGTATTTGCCACCACTACAGCACTACCCTCTCTGTACTACCTGAGCTATATTTACAGCACTACCCTCTCTGTACTACCTGAGCTATATTTACAGCACTACCCTCTCAGTACTATACCTGAGCTATATTTGGTCAGAGCCAGAGGATTTGGCCTACACTCTATGCTGGCGAGTCAGGTTGGAGAGGTCTCATGTAAATGTATTAGCTTTTTGCAGCTTATAAGATTTCCTAAATCATCATATGACATTTAAGGGAAGACTTGGATTATTCTTTTTCTACAACCATACAAGCATATTATCACTACTGTTTCCCACAGCGGTAGACAGACTATGGACCTCCACTTGCTACGATCCTGACAGACCTCTTTCGCTTCATCTACCTACTCTCATCACTCTCTTCTTGCATGCCCTCCAGTTCCTTTCCTAGTCTGCTGGAAACCACATGACATAGTAAACAATTTTTTTTTTAAATCATTTATCATTGTCATGTATTTGTCAATAATTTGATTTTCTAATAGTTGTAGACGTCAGGTCATTTATGAACAGCTAAGTTTACTGCTGCTTCCTAAGCACAAGAACAGAAGAAGCGGTCACAAATATCACTGCACCAATTTCTCCAAAAATGTCAACTTACAATTAGACTGATATAAAAATTAACAGAAAAGCAATTTTTTTACAAGCCAAGCAATTGCTGGCAAAGCCAACAATGTAAGTAAGCAATATCTTCTTATTCCTTTTCTTGCCCTATTTGGAGTCGGCTCTGTATGTCAACTCCCTCTATAACCTTCTATCCTTCGCCGTCTCTGAACTGACCTCCCGATCCCCCATATTCGATCTTATGCATTATTCCCGTCTTTCTTGTAATTAAGTAAGCGATGTCATTATAAATTTTCCCACGTTTCAGACAAACCAGCCATCTCAGGTACACATCCGCGTTTGCTGGGAGTGCAACGCGGTGCTGCGCCGGTTCCAGCAGTTCAGGGTTCGAGTCCGGCAGTCCTTCCTCGCTCTCACACAACTGCAGGAAGTTAGTCACCAAACTACACATTTTTCTTAAGGGGCCATCCATTTATAACGTTACAGTGGTCATACATACATACATAATATCACGCCTGTTTCCCGCAGGGGTAGGCAGAGACTATGGACCTGCAGTACAGTGGTCATGAAATGAAAAAATAACGTGTATGTTGAATGGCCAATTTAGCATGATAAATATATAGATCTGCCTCCGTGGTGTAGTGGTTAGAGCGTTCGGCTAATACCCGGAGGTTGCAGGTTCGATTCCCAGCGAGGGCAACGACTTTGTGTTGTTGTCTTAGTTTGGCTAGGACGTTGCAGGCTGATCACCTGTCTGTCTGATAACTAAGATGATCCGTGCTTCGGAGGGCACGTTAAGCTGTTGGTCCCGGTCACTGTCTTTGACATTGGTCGTTACCTAAAATCATGTCGGAGGCCTTTAAGGCGGTTTGAAAACTCTGACACTAGTGTTAGACACTAACACACACGATAAGAAGAAGAATATAGATAGATAAACACTATTTGCCTCACTGAGACACACACATTTTTTTGCTGGGTAAGACTTCTGAACGTGAGTGCTACTAACTAGTACTTATTCTGGACCGCAGTGAAAAATAAAAGGAAAAACTCAGCATTAAAAGTGCTCAGTGAGCAAAAACTGATTTTCAGTCATTGCAGAGAATGTCATGCAAGAGCCTGTCAGAAGAGCGATAAATATAGGTTATAGTATTAAACAGCTTTGGATATATATTTCTTTTGCATGCATAACATTTGTATGTGTTAAAGGAAAAAAAAACATGGGAGGGAGGGGTTCGAATCAAAACTCTGCGTGTCATAAATATCTGGCGGCAGACCGCTGCAAGGCGCAGGTCGCACTGAAAAGACGGGACAAGGACGGGGCGTCCGTCCTTTCTGTGTGTTCTGCCACGCGATATTTCAATTTTTGAAGTGAAAACTTCTTTAGCACTTTTTTTGGAATGGGTAAAAAATGTTAAACTCGCGTCAGGACACGTGACCTGATCGAAAATTCGTAAGACGGATGGAGAGTAGACAGCTGGCGCGGCGTAGGAGACGGAGTATCCCCCTCTCTTTCTACGGCGCGGCGAAAATGTATGCCTGCGCCTGCTGTTTCGTATATCAAAAATGCACAACGTTAATATTCAAGTTTTCACTTCTGCCGGCACTCCCAGAGTGCAACCCGTCGTTTTTTCAATACATTTTGTATGAAACCGTCGCTTGCCGTCGCGGAACTGTCCAGTATGTGTCCAGCGCTTAAGAATCGCCTTACCCTAAACTTCTTCATACAAACGTAGTCTACGTTTAATTTTGAAACTACATGTCAGATATCGGTAAAAATTGGTAATTTTAAAGAAATTGCAATTAACTAGGGTAATAACTGGCCCATTCCCTCGATCGGCTTTTACGATCTGCTTGGGAAGAGAAGCAGCTGGTACATTCTGAGTTTTTTTTTTATTTCTCCCAGACCAGCATGGGAGGAGTTATTTAAAATTTTGCCGAAATCGGGCATGTTGTTCGAAATAAAACGTAGACTACGTTTGTATGGAAAAGTGTAGTTTGGTCTAGGGTAAGGGGACTCTTATGCGAGTAGGCCGCCGTCTCTGGAATGTTGTATCATGTTCACTTTCAGAGCAGCCTCCAGCCGAGCATCGCGCAGCCGCCGCGCCTCGAGGTGCACACGGTGACCTGCATCTCCATCCCGTACGATGACGTGGTGCCGAAGCCGGAGCCCGGGTCAGGTGCGTGGCCAACTGAATGTAATACTACTACACGAAGCGGCACCAAGCTCTAGTGCAATTTTTTTTTATTCTATGTAGGATAAATTTATCTCTAATTGAAGGTAATTTTTTATATTATTTTAGTGCAAAAGCTAAAAACTACTAGCGTTTCGGAACGACCACTGCTGGGAAGATTACGCCGAAAGAAAACCCAGTTCAGTATTGGTTCCTACCCAGCCTGATGGGCTATGTTACAATTACAATACAGATTTACACTTAAGCTATACATTTAAATTATACAATTACAATTTGCAGTCAACTATTTCCAAGATTTTTTCTCAGATGATTATAAGTAGTCATTTACATGATAATACGCATTTTGTTATGTCTTAAGCTTAGATAATGGTAATGCTACTATATCATCTTCAATTTTATTATAGAGGTGCAAGCCGAGACCCACAAAATATTTTTTGTTTTCTCTAACCGCAAAGCTGTGACGCGTCTGCGCTGACCCATGGTATAATAAAACAAGGTATTCTCTTCCCGAGATGGAACTTGACTACGTCACGAAAGTGTTGCCACTGATTGTTCTTTTCAGTAAATTTAAGGACTTTCTCAATTAGTGCATGAATATTAAATAAAATATTAAGTAACTCAGCTATTTAATATCTCGCGATTCTCGCGTGATTCATCAATTCAATATTTTATAAATTGATATAATGGATTATTAATTCGAAATTAATATAAAAAGTTCAAAAATGCATAACGCTCGGGTAATTCAATTTCACACAGTGGCAACACATCAAACTGATGACGTAGTCAAGTTCCACCTACGTCATCAGCTGTCACGGGAAGAGAATACCTTGTTTTATTATACCATGCGCTGACCGTTATTGCGCAGTATCCCCTCTACACTTCACTCAACGCTAAACTTACGTGCCGCTACTTGTAGCAGCCTAATTTAAATATTACTAAATCTTAATTTCTTAAATTTTGAATATTAAATACTATAAATAAATATTATTTATTATTTAAATAATTAATAATTCATACCAAAATGTATGTCTACTCTACTGGTCTGTCTGTCTCTTCCACTGGTCTGGGTTAAAAGAATAACCGGGCAAGTGCGAGTCGGACTCGTGCACGAAAAGCCGGCCAAGTGCGAGTACAAAGAAGAAGAAGAAAGAAGTACAAAGAAGGTCTGTACCATTATCTGTAAAAAATCACGTTTGTTACATGGGAGCGTGGGGCTCCCTTAAATATTTATTTTATTCTTTTTTTAGTATTTATAGTTATGGCGGTAACAGAAATACATCTGTGAAAATTACAGCTGTCTAGTACTATTACTACTATTTATTTATCTTATCTTATCTTATATGTTGTTGTACGTGACGAACCGTACACTGGTTGCGCTGGTGTCGAACCTACGTACTTTCGGACTGTAGGACCCACACGTTGGTCTCTCTCCTATATATATGCGGGCTGCTGTCTGTCTGCTGTGCGCGACGCGGTTGATCGCGGGCGCTCAAGCCGTACCACTTTGACACAGATAATCGTAAGAAACGGGATGTATCAAAAGAAACGGGGGAATCAATGAAACGAAATAAAACACGATGTTATCGTGTATACGAGTATACCCAGCGGTACGGCGAGCGTGGACGAAACGAACGTACGGGCGGACAGAGTGGCGTTCTATTTCCTGTATTTCCACTGTGTCTTGCTGTTTCTTCATAACCCGTTGTCCGATCTTGAAGTGCTGAAGTCGAGCAGGCAGTGCGGAACGCCGATATGGCCGTATATATATCCTATAATTTTCTGTATCGATCTATTGCGATACCGCCTATTGAACGCGCCAATAAGAAGCTGCGGTGTGCTTCCCCCCGCGCGCGCCCCTCTGTCCGTGTATCGTTCACGCTCTCTGTACTTAGGCTTTTATTTCTATAAATTGCTATAAACTATATAAATTCCTTATCTATTACATAAGTTATTACAATTCTAGCAAGTTACATAATAATATTCTAATAAGAAATAGGAACTATAAACCTATGACTATGTATTTGTAACGAAAACCTATTTTCTTATCAGAGTTTCCTATATCTGTTATCGGATCTATTACCTATCTAGGCTGTCTAGTCATCTGGGGAATAAAAAGACAAGAGAAAAATCTATTTATTTACAACGATTACAACATAAGTGTATATACTATTACCTATTTATACACCTATTTGCCTATGTATTACTATTAACTTACTAACTAAGGGAGAATAAAACCACTATAAAAATATATTTTAATTGCGACCTATTATAACTATGTACAAACTATAAGCTATATACTATTTCTATGTAGCTGTTTGTCGGCTGTCCCGTACATCCTCCCGCCGTGCGTCGTCCGCCAGGTCGTCGCATTCTTGATTTTCCTGGAGGGCAGCCGACGCCGTAGGCAGGATCACCAGCTTCTTCGTGGGTCGCCGCAGGATTCCGCCCTTGGTCCTCACGTCGACTGCTCTGGTGACTCCATCCGGTCCGGGGTGTGTGGCGATGACGATACCACGCGGCCATGTGTTGCGTGGCAGCGTCCCATCAGCGACTAGGACGACGTCGCCGGCTCGGATTGCGGGGCCCTTAGCGTGGGGCTCCCGCCTGTGTTGTAAGTCAGGCAGGTACTCGCGCAGCCATCTTGCCCAAAATAGGTCGGCAAGACGTTGTGAGGCGCGCCAGTGAGGGCGCCCGATGAGGTCGTTGTCGTCGAAGGTGCCGGGGCTCGGAGTTCGCGCTGAACCACCCAGGAGGAAGTGGTTTGGGGTGATGGCCTCGGGATCTTCTGGGTTGACCGAGACGTGTGTGAGTGGCCGACTGTTGACTGTATATTCGGCCTCGGCGAGAAGCGTGACGAGCGTCTCTTCTGAGGGATGACGCTCGTGCAGGACGGTGTTTAGCGCTGTCTTTACGCTACGGACGAGTCGCTCCCATGCACCCCCCATGAAGGGAGATCCGGGGGGTATGAACCTCCAGCTGATTGACCTCTTGTTAGCCTCTTCTTCTGTTGCCTTGGCTGCTTCGCGGAGTTCTGATGCTGTACCTCGGAGATTGGTACCGTTGTCTGACCACATTTCTGTAGGGCATCCTCTTCTTGCTATGAACCTTCGGAAGGCCAGTACTGCGGAATCTGTGTTTAGCGATGCGGCGACCTCTAAGTGTACGGCGCGCGTTGTTAGGCATGTAAACAACGCCACGTAGCGCTTCTGTGTGCTTCGCCCGACTGTGACTGTATATGGCCCGAAGTAGTCCCATCCAGAGTAGGTGAAGGGTCGTCTGTGATGCGCGAGTCGACAATGTGGTAGGTCACCGGTGGGTGGGGATGGCGGCGTAGCTCTTCTTATACGACACGGTATGCAGCTATGAATGATAGCCCGCGCTGTCGGTCGCAGGCGTAAAATCCAATATTTCTGTCGACACTCGTTGATTGTCGTCTCTACGCCGGCATGGTGTAGTTTTCTATGTACATATTCTATGTAGAGTCGCGTAGCATATTGATCCCCGTCCAATACCGGCGGTCTCTTCATACTATCTTCGACATTGATAACAGCGGCTATTCTTGATCTTATCGTTATCACTCCGTTGACAAGTTCGACCGCTAGGGGGCGTAGTCGGCTGTTTTTGTTAGTTTCCTTCCCGCTTGCGAGTGCTGTGATGTCGTTCGCGAAACTTTCTTGCTGGCTCGCTCGTACTATTAATTCTTCGGCGGCACGTAGTGTTGTGGCGGGGATCTGTATGTACTGTCGCTGTTGATTTTCACTATTCTGTACTGCGATTTTCTTTTGTGAGTTGCGTTTTTCGATATTGCGCCACGTCGGATCCTTTTCTGTGTTTTTTCGCGTGCGCTTGTAATGCACGGATTCTGTCTTCTTTTTTCTCGTTAGATCGATGAACTGTAGAACCCGCGCAGTGGAGCGTAGGTACCGCTCCCACCGGGAAAATCTGTGGACGTCTGGAGTGCATTCCCGTAGGGCGGCCGATGACTTCTGTACTGTGACGTGACACGTTTTTTCTTCCCCTGTTTTTTCTATAGGCGCAGGGCTGTCGGACGGCCACGTAGACGGATCTTGGCGTAGAAACTCGGGACCTCGAAACCAGCGGTGATTGTTGTCGAGATCTTGTGGTACATCCCGCGTGGCATCATCTGCGACGTTCAACTTCGTAGGCACCCACCGCCACTCGCCGACTGTACTGTTTTCTTCGATCTCGGCGATGCGGTGAGCGACGTATGGCCGGTAGGTACGCGCGCCGTTCTTGATCCACGTTAACACTGTCTTACTGTCGGTCCAAAATGTCTTCTCGTCTGGCTTGCTGTCATGTTCTTCTGTGACCGCCGCGGCCATGCGACACCCCATTACTGCTGCTTGAAGTTCAAGACGAGGCGTTGACGTGACCTTGATCGGCGCTACGCGCGCTTTGGCGAGAACTAGTGATAGCGATATCTCGCCGTTCGGATGAACTATTCTCCAGTATAGCGCGGCGGCGTAGGCGGCCTCGCTGGCATCGACGAACACGTGGAGTTCTCTTCTTTGAGCGTCGCTGTACCCCCGTAGAGTTCTTGGAATGGTGATGTCACGAAGTGCGCGGAGATGACACATCCATTCTTGCCACTGTTTCACTATATCTTCATCCACTGGCTCGTCCCAGCCGGTTCCTCTTCTCCATATTTCTTGTAGAAGTTGTTTCGCGCGCGCTGTCACGATGGATGCGAATCCGAGCGGGTCGAACAGAGACATAACTACTTTGAGTATTTCCCTCTTGGTAGGCTTACTGTTGTTGACTATTTCCTGTGGTAGACGCGCCAAGTCTAAGTTGAAGGCGAGCTCATCTGTCGTCGGCTTCCAAATTAGTCCAAGAGCTCTTTCGGTTTTCGACCCGTCGTGTAGACTGATGACTGTTTGTTCTGTGTTGGCTTCCCCTAAGCCCTGTAGTACGCGCGCTGAGTTCGATGTCCATTGACGCGGCTCGTAGTGTGCCCGCCGATGTATATCGCGCACGTCGCTCGCTGTCTTGATCGCCATTTCTTCGCTCGGAAAACTCTGTAGGTAATCGTCAACGTAGTGGTTTCGGATGACTGCATCACAGGCGGCTGGATGGTAGTCTTGAAACTTCTTGGCGTTCGTGTCTTTGACGTAGATTGCTGTAGCTGGCGATGACGTCGCGCCGAATATAAGCGAAGTCATTCTATACTCTTCCGGCGGATGATCCCCCCTCTTCTCCCCCCGCCACAGGTACCGTAGTGCGTCGCGATCTTCTGTCCTTATCTTGACTTGCATAAACATTTCCTTAATGTCGGCCATCACGGCCACTGGATGCTGTCGGAAACGCATAAGCACGCCGGGTAGTGACTGCAGGAGGTCGGGGCCGGTGAGTAGGCAATCGTTGAGTGAAGTTCCCATCGTTTTCGCTGCGGCGTCATGTACCACTCGTACCTTCCCGGGCTTCATAGGATTTAGCACGGCGAAATGGGGAAGGTACCACGTCCTTTTGTTGTCAGGCGATCTAGGCGGCGCGCGCTCGGCGTAACCATTCGCGATGAGCGCGTCCATCTGTTGTTCGTACTTCGTCTTGAGTTGGGGGTCCCTGTCGATTTTTCTTTCTGTAGATAACAATCTTCTATAGGCGTTGTTGTAATTGTTCGGCATTACAACATCTGTTGACTTCCAAAGCAGCGCTGTTTCGTAGTGCCCGTCGTCTCGTTGCTGTGTATTTTCTTCTAACATGACGAGTGCTCGCTGTTCGGGGTCGCTGCGTGGTTGTCTCGGTGCTATGGTGAGGGACTCCAACGCGAAGTGATTTTTCAGCTGTTCGTCCATTCTGTTGTCGACGTCGATTTCTTCTGTGTTTCTCGGCTCGACGATGTGGTTGATAAAGTGTACGCGCTGTCCTAGTGTACGCGTGTGCGCGCCGTGTAGGACCCATCCCAGTGACGTAAGCGATGCCACCGGCTGATCGCGTCGACCTCTTCGTACTTCTGTGGCGAGTAACAAGTGCCAGTTGTCTTGCCCAATGAGTAGCTTCGGCGTCGCAGCTTGATACTTGAGGTCGTTGGCGATATCTGTGAGGTAATCGCAGCCGGCTATGTCCTTGTCGGTGACGCGTTGCGGCGATAGATGCAGGCCGTTGAGCGTGCGTGCTTGCATTCTGTGACTGTTGCTAGCACCGTGGATGGTGAATGATACACGTCGTGACTGCGTAGCGTCCACTTGTGTCTTCCCGATGGCTTCTATATGCAGAGGGTCGAGCGGTCCTCTTGCGCCAATCTTCTGTGCTATTTGTTCGTCGAGCAGAGATATTGTCGAACCGTCGTCCAACAGAGCGTAGGTTGAAATTTCGCCTTTCGGGCCGCTGAGACGAACCGGAACTATTTTCAGGAAGGCGTGCGCGCACTTCCTCGATGACCACGTAGAGGCGACAACTTCACTGGGTTCTTCTTTCTTCTTTTCGAAGTGAAGTAGGCTATGATGAGTGCGGGTGCACCCGTTGACGTCACAGGATTTCTTCTCACACGTGTGACCTCGGTGGCGGTAGGTGAGGCAGCGGAAACACAATCTTTTCGATTTTGCGATGTTCCACCTTCCGTTCGGATCCGCTTCTATTAACTGTTGACACGCGGAGGGATGGTGGCCGGGTTTGACGCAGACCGCACACTCCTTTTTCTGTGTAGGTTTCGGCGGCTCCGTCGCGGTGAATGTTTTCTGTTGACGCTCCCGCCGCTGTTGTGTCTGCCTCGTATCTGTGTGTGCAGGTATCGCCTCAGGTAGAGCATGTCGGCCGCATCTGTCTGCCTCGCGCTGTAGGAATCGCGATAGCTTGACTAAATCCGCTTCATCTTCACTCTGTTCCGTTTCGAAGTCGTACCAGCGGTATTTCAGCGTCGTAGGAAGCTTGTCGACTATCTTCGTTGTGACTTCCGGGTTGTACACGTAGTAAACCTTGCCGAGAGCTTGAAGCGCGGTTACGATGTTGACCACTCGAGTAGCGAAGATACAGATGTCCTTAGGCGTGTCGTTGGGGCGCGGCAGTGAACGCAGGCGCTCCAACTCGGAGATTGCGATGGCGTCTGGACGACCAAAACGGGACTCGAGCGTCTTCATGATAACATCGGGTCTTCCTGTGTGTATGAGTAGCGTCTCGACGGCTTCTTTAGCTTTCCCACGTACGCTGCGACGAAGGCGGGCCATGTTGTCGATATCGGAGTAATGCGGAGCTGTTTCTTGATATGCGGCACGGAACGATAACCACTCTTGATATGATCCGTAGTACGGAGGCAATTCTTGCACGTGACGAGATCCCGATCGCGCGGCGAGGGCGAATGCATTCGCGAGCTCGGTGATGTCGATGGTTTGAGGCTGGCGAACGGCTACTGTGGTGTTTTCTCCCGCCGGTGGCGGAACGGGCATCGGAGGGGCGCGCGGGGTCGGTGGGGGTGCCGCGCGCTGAACTGTAGGCTGCAACACTGGCTGTACGATGACGGGCGGCGCGACTGTGGCTTGAGCTGTTGGCGCCGTGACGTCTTGATGTGTTGCAGGCGACGGGTTGTGAGCTTGATCTGTAATGGCAAGCTGCGGTTGACTGGTGTCCAGCCAGTCGGTGACTCGACGCGCCGTTTCTTGTTCACTGATGAGTGTGTCGTCGTCTTCTGTGTCTGTTTCCTCTTCTAGGGCGGCGACGCGGGCGGCGGCGAGTTCGACCTGTAGGCGCAGCAGCTCCTCCCTAGCCTTGATGAGACGAAGTGACTTCTTGCTCTTCTGGCTGCTTCGACGATGAGACGGGCGAGAAGAGGCTACGCGTTCTGTGGGTTGCAAGAGAGCGGTTCCCGCGGCGACGACGGAGGCGGAGGGGCGCGGCGGGGCTTCTCTCACGGCGGTGCTGTGTGACTGTGACGACTTCGCTTCTGTAGCTGTAGTTCCGTGAGACCAAGTGTGGGTTTCTTCTGTAGTCGTGGTGCCGTGCGACGACGACGCTATTATCTCCGACGATAGCTCGGAGTCTCGTGGCGGCGACACGGCGGATGCTGTAGCGACGGCAGGTTGTTCCGATGACGGCTGTACGGGCGCGGCAGCCTCTGGCGCTGCTCTCGGTGTGCGCTCGCCCCGACCGGACCTCGACCTGGTGACTGGCATCTTCTATTTTCCACGACGCGACGGCTGTACGTAGATCCCACGCTGTCTTCTATCCGGCTCGAAGGACCAGCAATGTACGTGACGAACCGTACACTGGTTGCGCTGGTGTCGAACCTACGTACTTTCGGACTGTAGGACCCACACGTTGGTCTCTCTCCTATATATATGCGGGCTGCTGTCTGTCTGCTGTGCGCGACGCGGTTGATCGCGGGCGCTCAAGCCGTACCACTTTGACACAGATGATCGCGGGCGCTCAAGCCGTACCACTTTGACACAGATAATCGTAAGAAACGGGATGTATCAAAAGAAACGGGGGAATCAATGAAACGAAATAAAACACGATGTTATCGTGTATATACCCAGCGGTACGGCGAGCGTGGACGAAACGAACGTACGGGCGGACAGAGTGGCGTTCTATTTCCTGTATTTCCACTGTGTCTTGCTGTTTCTTCATAACCCGTTGTCCGATCTTGAAGTGCTGAAGTCGAGCAGGCAGTGCGGAACGCCGATATGGCCGTATATATATCCTATAATTTTCTGTATCGATCTATTGCGATACCGCCTATTGAACGCGCCAATAAGAAGCTGCGGTGTGCTTCCCCCCGCGCGCGCCCCTCTGTCCGTGTATCGTTCACGCTCTCTGTACTTAGGCTTTTATTTCTATAAATTGCTATAAACTATATAAATTCCTTATCTATTACATAAGTTATTACAATTCTAGCAAGTTACATAATAATATTCTAATAAGAAATAGGAACTATAAACCTATGACTATGTATTTGTAACGAAAACCTATTTTCTTATCAGAGTTTCCTATATCTGTTATCGGATCTATTACCTATCTAGGCTGTCTAGTTATCTGGGGAATAAAAAGACAAGAGAAAAATCTATTTATTTACAACGATTACAACATAAGTGTATATACTATTACCTATTTATACACCTATTTGCCTATGTATTACTATTAACTTACTAACTAAGGGAGAATAAAACCACTATAAAAATATATTTTAATTGCGACCTATTATAACTATGTACAAACTATAAGCTATATACTATTTCTATGTAGCTGTTTGTCGGCTGTCCCGTACAGTTGTATATTTATATGTACCTATATAAATTTCTGTGATCTCGAAAACGGCTCTAACGATTTCGCTGAAAATTGGTATATGGGGGTTTTCGGGGGTAAACAATCGATCTAGATTAGGCTTATGTTTGGGAAAACACGTTTTTTCGAGTTTTCATGCGTTTTTCTTTCCACGCAGAATATGATCGCTAATTTCATCGCGCCGGCCGCCATCCATGCCGGCTCAGCGGTTTATGATGCGGACCGCTAGAAAAAGTGTTACGGGTTCGAATCCCACTCGGTGACTTACTTTTGTTTTTTTTTATGTTCAAATTATATATAACTTTTTATTTTGTATTGTTTTTAGACAAGTTTAAAAAAAATGTAGTTATTGTTTGAGATGTCACCGAGCAAAGTTCGGCCGCCCAGGTACTTTAAACTTAATTGCACAATCCAAAACGTACAAGTGGCGGACCTAATGCCATATGGCATTCTCTCCCGGTCAACCATTGGACCAAGCGGAAAATATGTGTGAAAATAATAAGCTATCACGGTTCATGAGATACAGATACCTAGTGACATATGGACGGACGGACAGACAGCGGAGTCTTAGTCATAGGGTACCGTTTTTACCCTGTGAGTCTTCTTCTAATATTTAAGAGCTGGGCTCTTGTCGGTGGAGTGCTTTCCATGTCTCTCTTCCTTCCGCTAAGTTCTTAACCTCTTTAATGTTTTCACGTTTAATTTTTCTTTTATTTGGTCTATAAATTTTCTTCTGGGTTTTCCTACTCCTCTCTTTCCTTCTATTTTTCCTTCCATTATTGTTTTAAAGAACGCATCGTGGCGTAGTAGATGACCGAACATTTTCCCTCTTCTATTTTCTATAATTTGTATTATTTGTCTTTTCTCTCTCACATCCTCTAGTACCTTTTCATTTGTATTTTTTTCTGTCCACCTTTTTTTTTTATTCTCCTCCAGCACCACATTTCAAATGCTTCTAATCTATCTCTATCCTTTTTGGTCATCGTCCACGTTTCACATCCATACAAAGCAGTGCTCCATATAAATGTTTTAATAAATCTTTTACGTAAACTTTCTTTAATACCAGAACAAAATATATATTTTTTACTCTTAAATGTACTTTTTGCAATAGCAATCCTCTTCTTAATATCTTCTGAGCATCTTGCCTCTTCGTTGATAAAAGTTCCTAAATATTTGAAACTTTGAACTTGGTCTATTTTTGTATTATTAAGTTGGATATTTTTAATTACCGGACCTGACTTTGAGACAATTAAGGACTTGGTTTTATTTATGTTTATACTCAATTTATGTTCTTTAAAAATATTGTTCATTGCTTCTATTAACTTTTCTAACTGTTGTGAACTGCTTCCAAGGGCTGCTATGTCATCTGCAAATCTTATAAAATGTATCTTTTCTCCATTAATACTAACTCCTCCTAAATCTTGGTCTTTGATTTGAGATATTGCTGCTTCTATAAATAGTTTGAATATCAGTGGAGAAAGTGGGCAACCCTGCCTAACTCCCTGTCGTATTTTAGCCTGTCTTTTTTCATTATTACTTTCTATACCCTGTGAGTATGAAACCCAAAAAAGGTAGACAAGTAGCCAAAATAATTTTTTAGCTTGAACATAGGCCAAAACTTTCAAGGTGTTACTGTTGGCTCGTGGGTTCACAGATCCTGTTTCAAAACTAAAAACCGACTTCACTCCCAAACTACACAGCCGATTTTGATAAAAAATCTATGGGACCATCTGGAAAGTATTTTCTTTCACACAAAAAAAGATTTTTTCGAATCGGTCCAGGCGTCTTTGAATCGCGATTAACTGATTTCCATGGGACCACCTCGGAAGCAGGCACTTACTCGCTTGCTTAGGGTAGGTATACGTATATATATACGCAGTACTCTAGGCAGCTACCTAGAAGACAGTTCTCCATAGTGTCTCGATTTACACACATTCACAGTGCACTGATAGGAATTTGCGTCTGTAGTCTGATCGTCTACGTATTTCATCGACGCACACACACGCGAAATTTCCGCACACATAACCAATATCTAAGACAAGAGCTAATGCATGCCATTTTTAAAACGCGTCAGTCATAAACAAAGCTAATTTTTGTATGGAAAAAACCATTAGGTTAGTGAAACACTTATTTTCAAAAATGGCCCTTATCTTTAAGCTAGTTCTATCTCAATAATCAACGTTTTTTATCTCTTTTCACTTTTGACCAATAAGGAATGATATTGATTTCGAGCCTTTTCATTTGTTCCCTAATGCATTCCGTGATGAAAAATAGAAAGTTATTGGTTCTCGCTTGTATTACGCTACCAATTTAAATACGCGGAAGATGTTCGAGGATAAAATAAAATTACGTAAACTTTTGTGTTAGTCGTATATATTTGATATTTTTTCTTGTCCAATGATAATTATTTGCATTGTTCCATTACAAATGATTACGATCTGCTCTGAATCTGAACTTTGTTTGCGATATTAAATGAAATTAGGAAAAAAACTTTATTACCGCTTTATATGCATTGAACATATTATGCAATGGAAAGTTTTTCATGTAAAAGTTGTGCGCCAGGTGTTTGATTGCTAAATTTTGAGGACAAAAGAGCAATAATCATAAATAGCCGATGCCAGCCTATTTTGGATTTAATTCAAACAAGCGGTAAGCTAAAAAGAACATTTAATAGTATTTATCAATATGACGCGCTTATGTGGCTCTCGGGATGTAAACACACTAATAGGGTCAGTTCAGTCAGAGAGTTTTTTTTTGTCCCACTGCTGGGCAAAGGCCCCACAATTAGTCTATCCTGCAATAATCGGTAATGCACGTCCCTGCTCTGAAGCATAACAAAAAGATAATTTTCAAAATCGGTTCAGGCGTCTTATAAATTGTCGGATATATATCTCCTTTTTAGGGTTCCGTAGTAAACAAGGAACCCTTATAGTTTCGCCATGTCTGTCTGTCTGTCCGCGGTCCTACTCAGAAACTATAAGTACTAGAAAGCTGTAATTTGGCATTAATATGTATATCAGTCATGGCGAAAAAGTCGTAAAATAAAATTTAGAAACAAATTTTTTTTTAGGGTAGCTGCCATACAAGTAAAGAGGAAGTCAATATTTTTTTTCTCTACATTGTGTGGGGTATCGTTAAATAGGTCTTTCAAAAATATTGTGAGCTTTGGAACACTATATTTCGATTTAGGGAGCCGTGTCCGAAATATTTAGGTTTAAAGTGAAATTTTTTTGTTTAAGTTACGTGTCCCCCCCATCTATCTGCTAAACGGTTATATATGGACACGTGAAAAAAATCACAGCTATAGTATATATAATGTAGTTTATAGGAAAACTATCAGAGCTAAGTAGGGTTAACAAATTAAAAAGTTATAGGCGATCAACTTATAAAATGTACTCGAAAAGGAAAATTTCGTACAAATTCAATAGATACTTAGACGTTATAGTGGCATGAACTCAAAGTTGGCATTTGCAACTACGGAACCCTACACTGCGCGTGGCCCGACACGCACTTGGCCCATTATTTAGGTTTCCTTACCCAAAGGGTAAAAACTGGAAGGTCTGTCCGTCTTATCTGTCACCAGGCTGTATCTCAAGTACCGCGATAGCTAGACAGTTGAAATTTTCACAAATTATGTATTTCTGTTGCCGCTATAACAACAAATACTAAAAACAAAATAAATATTTAAGGGGGCTCCCATACAAAAAGCTTAATTTTTATAGATGATGGTACGGAACCCTTCGTGCGCGAGTCCGACTCGCACTTGGCTGGTGCTTTGTTAAAAAGTATAGTTATATGTTTTTTTTTCTTACAGAATCAGACAAACTAGAGATTGAAGTTGCGGTGGAAGTGAAGATGGAGCCGGAAGATGGCGCGGGGCACTGCGAGGAAACGTTCGCGAATGACTTCGAGGTGGAGCCGGAGACAGCTGATGACACTAAGGCACAGGTATGGCACTTCATAGGAACGGAGCAGCATATCCCTTAGCCAGGCAGTGATCATATAGCGACCACCTCAGAAATATTTTTTCCTGACGAGCAGATACCAGCTAGAAACCACAAAATGTCATCCGTATATTAGGATTCATTAAGTGCTATATCCACCTGACCGGTATGGGCAGACCGAATCCAAACTGGGCAAGCATACTCCCCGGCCGAGAAGCACAAAGCCATGCTAGAAGTGCGCAGAACGTCAGGAGATGCGCCCCATTTGGAAGAGGTAAGGCGGCGGAGCAAGTTGTTCCTAGCACTTATCTTCTGCTTGACGTTGTAACTTTATACCTTGAAGCTGAGTGTTCTATCGAGGGTTACTCCCAGATATGTAGGATGGCTATTGTGTCTAATTTGAACGCCTCTCCTCTTTATGTCCAGTGTGCGGGATGGTGATTTATTTCGAATATGAAATACGCACGATTCGGTCTTTGACGGGTTAGGCCTTAAACTGTCTTCCTGGTAGTACTTGTCAAGATTTTCAAGTGCCAGTGACAGTGTCTTCTCTGCCTCCTCGAAAGTTTTGGTCCGAGCCACAAGGGCCAGATCATCGGCATAGATAAAGCTAGCAGTGTTTCGGGAGACAGGCTGGTGGTTGGTATAAATGTTGAATAACGTAGGAGCCAGTACACTGCCTTGCGGCAAGCCATTCCGTTGCAGCCGCCATCTGCTTTGGTCATCTGAAAGGTGGACTTGAAATCTACGGTTGTGAAGGAGTTCACTGAGAACTTTTACAAACTGGTTGTCCCCCGTTATGTCCAGAACTTTCCATAAGAGTCTTTCGAGGTTGACTGTATCATAAGCTGCAGATAAGTCGACAAATACCACGCCAGACACCAAACCCATTTCAATTCCATCTACAATGAATTGTGTGAGCTTCAAAATTTGACTGGTTTGAAGACTTTCCGGGTCTAAACCCTGCTTGTTGGGGTGGGTGAGTGGGGTGAGGCGATTAAAAAGAAGTCGTTCAAATAGTTTAAAAGTGTGGCAAAGTAAACCAATTGGGCGGAAACTTTTCGGGTCACCGAGGGGCTTCCCAGGTTTGGGGATGGCAATTATTTTTGATTTTCTCCAAAGTCGAAGGATTTGTGCGTTAAGAAGAAAATTATTATGGCGGTTCCACACTAGTGCCGTGAAGCTCCGTAAACAGGCGCGAACGAGAATGTGGACGGTTTTCGCGGGGTTCACGCGCGTTCACGCCTGTTCCCCGATCAGAGTCGGTATTTTGTCCCGCGACAAAGGGTTCGCGCGGCGTTCACGCGTACACATCCACATTCACGGCCCGTTCATTCATAAACTAATTCAATCCATAAATTCACTACACAAGCATACATGCCTTGGTCGGTTACGAATGTATTACAGTCATTCACCATCTTCTCTTTTTCGTCGTCTAAATAGTGATATGTTGCCACAGCAAACAAAGTTATTGCAGCAGCTGCTTCTACGTCCATTTCACGGGGGGTTTCACGAACGGCTGTGCAGCTTAGCATCCCGTCAATGTGGGTGGCACGACTTGTACCGCGAATTCATGGCGAGAATTAGCGCGTGAATTCACGCCACTAATGTGGAACCGCCATTAAACATTTGTAGAAGCCAAGAAATAGCGTCGAGGCCCAAGTGTTTTATCTGTTCTACAGATATGTTATCAATACCCGAGGCTTTCCCACATTTTTAAGACTGAACCACAGAAATTAATTCATCTATAGTTTTCTTCTTCTTATCGTGTGTGTTAGTGACTAACACTAGTGTCAGAGTTTTTAAACCGCCTTAAAGTAAAGGCCTCTGACATGGTTTTAGGTAACGACCAATGTCAAAGACAGTGACCGGGACCGACGGCTTAACGTGCCCTCCGAAGCACGGATCATCTTATTTATCAGACAATCAGGTGATCAGCCTACAATGTCCTAACCAAACTAGGACAACAACACAAAGCCTTTAGTCACAAAGGAGGCAGTTCCTCTAGAGTGATTTCCTTGTTTATGTTATTATTCACATCTGCATTGTGTTGTAAGTTTTCTGGGCACTTGGTGCGGTTTGGGGATTTTCCGTTTAGGATTAATTGGTGAGTAATCTGGTTTGCGGTAATCTGGCTTGGTTGCTTTGCTGGTGGAGGGTCATTAGTAAGTTTACGCATTGTGGACCATGCTTTTTTACTATTGTGCGTAAGATTTAAGCTAGTTACTGTGTTAATCCACGTTTCCCTATGGCTTTGAGAGATTTGAGAGAGAAGTTCTTCACCCGTCGAAATTGTCTCTTCTGAAAAAGGGTTGTCCTTGTAAAGCGATTCGTATCGTTTCAGGGTTTTTGCTGACTCTGTGTTTAACCCGGGGACGTAAAATTATCGACATCCAATATACTGGCGTAAAACAGTGGAAAAAAAATACGCCGTTAGAAAAAAAAATTGACATTTCGCTTGTCAAATTCAAAATTTTGCTCGTACGGTGGATTTTTGTGTGAGTTGTAATTGTAATTTGATATTATGGCGGAAAAAAATCCGGTAAGTGATGCTTTTTGTGTTTTTATAATAGCAGATATGTAATATGTTTCGGTTTTACGTGATATTTGTTTTTCTTTGAAATATTTACGCCGAAAGCATGTGGTCAACATGTGACCTCTGCCTATCTGGAAAAACTTATTGTGGTTATTATGTAACCACTGTCCTACAAGCGTTTATCCATATAAATAAAGGCAAAGCCACATTACACATCAAATATTTTGTATGTTAGATAGGTAGGTTCTTGGATCGAAGAATAACCGATACTCTGGTGTCAGAGTTAACCACTACACCACAAAGACATTAATATTTATTAATCTTTTCAGATGAAGCGAAGTCTTCGTGATCCAGGCAGAAATCAGGCAGAAATGTACGCATCGTCAGAAGACGAACTATCAGATGAGGAAGAGATATCAATTAGTTCAGCATTATACCCACCCTACGATATCAATCAGGCATTGGATGACTTGCAAAATGTTACAGACGTTGATCCTTTACAAATCTTAGAAGAAGATGTTTCATCTACTCTTCAGCCCATACCTCCAGCTGCATTCTCAGAGGACACTTTAATGGCTAAAAAACCCAGACTTCGCTATTACCCCTCACCTCCAGCAGTTAAAGTGGAAACCTTACTTCCAGCAATCACTGATCGGCTCTCACCATCGGGAGCAGCCAATCAGTCTTCGTCCCCCACAGTATTTATGGAAAACTTACATTCAGCTACAAGTGACAAGCTATCATCTCCACTGGCAACTCATTCTTCATCTTCAGCAGCAGCTCTTCAGTCCTCACTTCGAGCAAAGTCCCACCAGCCCTTACCACCAGCAGCAACCCAGCATGCCTCATTACAAAAGATAATCAACAAAGTCAGGGATTGGTCTGGAAATATAACAGAATTTACAGCTCCTGCTTTTACACAAAAGTTGAAATCTACAAAATGTTATAATAACAGTCTTCCTTTAGATTATTTCTTAGATGTATTTCCTAGCGAAATTTTTTATATCATAGCAGAAAATACCAATTCATATGCATCATTTATGCACTCTTCAAACTGGTCTCCAACAGATTCCACTGAAGTAAGAGCATATTTGGGTGTAATTATAATGATGGGCCTGCATCCTCTCTCAGAATTAGAATTATATTGGTCTTCAGACCCTTTCTATCACAATCCGGTTATCAGTGCAGTAATGACTTGTAAACGTTTCAAGAAACTCACAGAAAATTTACATCTGAATGACAAGGCAACTGAAATACCCCGTACCCAACCCGGATATGACAAATTGGAAAAAATCAGGCCGATTTTGAATATTTTGAATAAAAGCTTTCAAGAAAATTGTATTGGATCCCATACACAGTCGATTGATGAAAGTATGGTTAAGTTTAAAGCGAGAAGTGTTATAAAACAATACATGCGTAACAAACCAATGAAAAGAGGGTACCGAGTCTGGGCTCGTAGTGATTCAGAGACAGGGTACTTGTATCAGCTCAATGTATATTATGGCAACACTGAAACTTCTGACGATGGTGACGGGGGACTCGGCTATAAAGTAGTGATGGAGCTGTGTAGGAAAGTTGACAGTGGGACTTTAGTGGCATTTGATAACTTTTTTACTAGTCTTCCTTTGTTAGAAATGCTGCATTTGAAAAATATTTATTCTGTTGGCACTGTAAGGTTAAATAGAAAAGGCCTGCCTCCTCGCCTTCTACCTAACAAAGGCGATAAAAGAGAAAATAAACTGAAAGCCGGTGAATTTATGTTCCAACACGCAGCTCCTGTTTCCGTTATAAAATGGCGTGACATCAAAACTGTGTATGTATGTACGACAGCTTTTGACCCAAAAGCTGTAGTGAACATTCAAAGGACTCAGAAAGATGGCAAAAAATCTGCACTGACCTGCCCTCTGGCTATTGCGCAATACACCAGGTGTATGCGTGGTGTTGATAGGTTTAACCATTACAGATCGTCTGACTCTATTGGAAGGAAATCGACTAAGAAGAATTGGATTCGTCTCTTCTGGTTTATGCTGGAAGCTGCATGCGTAAATGCATATATAGTTTATAGTCTCACTCATAAAGAGACAAGCAGCGACCACAGAGAGTTCAGATTGAAGTTATCAAGAAGTCTCATTGATAATTTCACTACTCGGATTAGAGCACCGCCAATATTCAAGAATAAAAAGGGAGGGTTTGGAGTGTCTGATGAGATAAGGCTGAGTAATGTTGGAGCCCATATGCCGTGCGAGGGCACAAGACGACGATGCCGATACTGCAGTAGCAGAAAAATGCCACAAAGGTCAAAATATATGTGCAAATTGTGTCAAGTACCTCTTTGTGCAGCGCCATGTTTTGACAATTTTCACCGACCGTTAAAAAAGTTAATGTAAAAGTTGTATAATGCGCAATTATAATAATTATGATAAGTAAGATGATCCGTGCTTCGGAGGGCACGTTAAGCCGTCGGTCCCGGTCACTGTCTGTGACATTGGTCGTTACCTAAAACCATGTCAGAGGCCTTTAAGGCGGTTTAAAAACTCTGACACTAGTGTTAGTCACTAACACATACGACAAGAAGAAGAAGAATGCGCAATTGTATAATTTTCATTTTGATGTTTGATTATTAAATTGTTTTAAAATTACATGTCAAACCACAAATTAAAGAATTTTCCATTTATCACTAATGGTTTTATTATATTTGTTAGACTCCCATGCTGGTCTGGGAGAAATAAAAAAAACTTATAATGTACCAGCTGCTTCTCTTCCCACGCAGATCGTAAAAGCCGATCGAGGGAATGGTCAAAAATGCAAATCATGTTAACAGGCGATGCGGCTAGCAACCCATCACTGTATTGATTGCTTTTCCATCTTCTCGCCCACCATGACGCTAAAAGTGGCTTTTGGGTCTTGCGGCCCTGGACTCTGCATAGAACCGCAAGTCCCAAAATGCTCTGTCTGCCTTATTAGGGATAAAGACGTGATAGTATGTATGTATATTTGTTACATTGCGGGCCCTGGGCTCTGAAGCTTTGTAGCTGAGGATACAACCGGGAAAACACTCAGATGAGAAAGAGGTTTTATTATATTCGTTACTGTTTCCCGCGACTTCATCATGCTCGCGTTAAATTCGGGGTAACATAAAAACTAAACGTGAACGAAGTCGCGGGCAAAAGGTAGTATGGCCTTCTCCATGGTCCAATATAACCTTATGTTAAATTTCATCAAAATTGGTTCAGCCGTTTAAGCGTGAAAACTGAACATACACACTTTCGCATTTATAATATTACTAGCTTTTGCCCGCGGCTTTGCCCACGTATAAATTGAAGCCTATGTCCTTCTCCATGGTCCAATATAACTCTCCGTTAAATTTCATCAAAATTGGTCCAGCCGTTTTAGCGTGAAAATGGAACATACATACATACATACACACTTTGGCATTTATAATATTAGTAAGGATTCGACAATGCCGTTTATACCCAAAATTTTGATACCTCGGGGTTACATTGATGTTTAAATAAGGTTTTATACAAGGAAACACACAAATCTTTCCTCTTTATAATATTAGGCTTAAATTTAAAATCCCTAATTATGATGTGGATTCACCTTTATTTTTTCCATACTTACATGTTGTGACCTAACTGGGCAGTAATCAGATATAATCCACATCATATTTATTTAAATGGGCAGTGGTCATATCCAGACCACACGGTTTTTTTTATAGGAAATTGTAGGAATTCAAAAAAATTAAGAAATTAGTTTTTTCATTATCATCTAATCCACCATTATCTGTATATAAAGATAAAATAATTGCCAGGCCTGGCTAAGGGATATATACCTAGTACTACTACAAACAAAACGATACATCCGTGCATACGTCAAATGTATGAGTTAAACAATCAGGGTCGCCACTACAGACTTTGTTGCTTTGCTTACCTGTTTTCATCACTCGGAAATCTATAATTTTTTTATTCTTTATTGTTTTTTTATGGATAAACAATGATATTATGCGCAATTTCTCACCATTTTGATTCAATAATCCTAAGTGACTCGCGTAACGTCAACGTGCGACTAGCAACAACCCTGTTTTACAGGCGCTTACACGGCCCAATTACGAGGGAGGGGTTGCGGGGACGCCAGCTTGCGGGGGACGGTGCGAGTTTCCGTTCTGTATGTTATACTATTATTCATTCTGTGACTAGTAGTTCGCCACGAACTTAGACCTCGCGATTATTATTTCAGAATAATGTACCTGATTTGGATAAATAATCGGTGCAGGTTTACCGATATGCGGATTCATGATTGTGACCAAATTTCCAAAATAGTTGGCAATCACTGCCCTTTCTTCAAATGACTTTTGATCTAGCTCTGAAATGTTAGGAGCACCTTCCTAACATACATCACATGGATATGAGGTCTACCGAGATGCTGAAATTTAGTTCTGTACCAGTAGTCTTTCACTGAAAAATGACCCATCATTTTTCAAATGACAAAGTCAGCTCGTTGTTGATAAAACCAGAAAACTATTAATGGGTTTTCGTTTAAATGTTTATTTGTATTGCCATGGCTCTATGCCGCTGCTCATTGGTTTCTTACTCTCTTCGTAAAGCTACTTCTTGTCTCTTGTTAGTTCGTGGCATAATCACTAATACTACTACAGAAGCACAGACAAGCAGCGATAGCGATTGAACGCAAGTTCGCTCAACAAAATTGCTAAATTTAATAAACAAGCCAACAATCAATCAAAATAAGCAAAAACTGAAAAAGAAACTAATCGTAAAATAAGCAAAACCCTTTTATTTTAAAGTCGGTTAAATATGATAAAATTTATAGAACTACTTATGAAACTCAAAATAATAACCATAATAGTTATTCAGAGAAATTACTTCGTGGACCCCAGGGGAAATATGTATTTTTAAGGAAGTTGTTCAGTAACCCGGACTGAATTCACCCTTAAATAGTTTCAGTATATTTTGTAAGAAGATTTGTATTGCATATCCGTTACGGCTTAGTCAGCTAGACTCCGCGAGTCACCCTAAACCCGTTTAAGTATAAAAAAGTTGTTCAGACAAAAATGTTTTGTTCAAATAAAAAAGAATTGTTTTAATAATGGCAACAAAAAAGTCTAATGAAATTTTTGAAAATATTTTGAAATGGCGGATATATGACAGTTTTAAATTTTTGAACCCCCATATTTCCGCCATTTTGAAAAAATTCGAAAAACTGGCTCGACAAAAAAAATCTATTAAGTTGCTGAACCTGCTTACAAAATTTCATGAGAATCGGTTAAGAAATGCGACCTGTAGGCGAGAACAGACAGACAGACAGACAGACAGACAGACAGACAGACAGACGGACAAAAGAATTTTTGGCTAATCTCGAAACTGAGACGCTTCGCTCGCTTCGCTCGCTCGGTCAATTATTCATTCTGTGACTATGGTAGGCATGTTTGGTCGTCTAACAATACGCTATTTTCCAACAAGTCAAATCAGAGGACGTATTTTTGAAATCACTTGTCACATTGCGAGGGGTTTGCGCGAGCGTTTCCAAACGGGCGCATTTTTGAATCGGACGTATGCGAAGGATTTGCAACGAGTGGTCTCGACCACTCGTAATTTTGACATTTGTCAAAGAAATCTTTCATAGAGAATCCGATCCGTTTTACGCTACTTTTTTATTCATGGTGAAATTTATAGAAAACAAAAGACAAACTTTCGACATATTCTGCCTGAAACAAAATTGTTATTCGATGACACGATGGTTTTAAAAATACGTGAGTTGGAAAACTACACGGTTGGGTTTCGATGAGTCCTTCAATGAAAAACAGCACTCCAGATACTTTTTTCTAAACGTCAAAACAAACAGTTTCTATTAGATTTTGTATGAAATACAGGCAGATGACGTCATAGTTTTCTGGAGACAAATAGCGCTCTTATTATCAGTTTTTCTGCAATAATAAATTGAAAATCACGTTAAAACGGATATGTTCAAAGACAAGTGACATTATTATTATTATTTTTTTTAAATCTTTATTTTTTATAAGGCTTTGGTTTTTTTTAAAACATGACAGCCTTATCGTAACCTAACCTATCCTAACCTATATATATATATTTGTCTACATTAAAGGGAGTTACTGTTGCGCAGCCGCTGCTAATTTATATACCGCTATCGCTCCATCCGAGGATGGCTCTGATAATAAACAAGAGATAACACCAATATCAAATTTATTCAAATTCCGACTGCTCAACAGTGACTGTCTTTCCCTTTCATTTCGTACACATTCCAATAGCAAGTGTTGCACATCTTCAAGGTTGTCACACACACTATTTGGGGAATTCACTCTTTTCATTAAAAAATGCAAACTTTGCTTGTGGCATATGTCCGGAGCGAAGTCTAAGGGCAAGTTTAAGTGACATTATATAGCCACGTTTTATTTTGTTGTGAGTGAGAGTAGGAAAATACCCAATTTCGTCGCAGATTGCATGTGATAGGGATAAGTGGTGGGGGGGGACATCTTTCCCCAGCTGCGGGACAGTGTAGGCAAAGATAATACAATTACAGTACTGCCACTTTTGTAAGTTACACCCATGGTATAATAAAACAGGTATACAGTCAAGTTCCATCTCGGGAAGAGAATACCTGTTTTATTATACCATGTCTGTGTCTAGACATTTTTACGAGTACAAGCATAAGAGCGAGATAACACATCCTGTTTAGTTCCTGTTATTTTCAACCTTACACAATAGCAATAAGTTCGTTATTGCTTTACAATTTTCATTCGGTTAAATTCGGTAGTAGGATGCGCTACTCTGCGCAGCCGACAATTGTCGATGCGACTTATAAACGTGGTAGTACTGTACAAACGTAACAGATACCCAACGGCATATAAACTATTGAAGGGCCCGTAAGTAGGCAAAACTGGGTTGCGGGTAGGCACACAGAGATGGCAGCACACACGACTAGCAAGAAGTGTCAAAGAAAGTGTTGAATACGCTTTAAAAATATTTATTGCATTTCATATATGTAAGTAATGTTTAATTATATAGAGTACAATTTTTTTTTGACACAAATTACACTGATTGAGCTAGCCCTAAAGTAAGTTCGAGACTTGTGTTATAGGATACTAACTCAACGATACTATATTTTATAACAAATACATATATAGATAAACATCCAAGACCCAGGAAAAATTGAAAAAGGCCATTTTCCAACTTGCCCTGGCTGGGGATCGAACCCAGGACCTCCGGGTTGGCGGTCTAGCGTGTTGACCATTACGCCACGGAGGTCGTCAGTCTACTTTATTTAAATAATTGCAATAAAAGATTTTAATGTTTTTATTACCCGTAGCGCCATCTTGTGACAAGGAAGAGAATTTATTACGATTAAAGGCGATGGGTAGGCATGGCTTCATTGATTGCTTTTAAATGAAGTAGTACTATAATTAATTAAATTTACTTATATAATTGCAATAAATATTTTTAAAGCCTATTTAATACTTTCTTTGTCACTTTTTGCTAGTCGTGTGTGCTGCCATCTGTGTGTGCCTACCCGCAACTCCAGTTTTGCCTACTTACGGGCCCTCCAATAGTTCCTATGGCGTTGGGTATCTGTTACATTTGTAGTTCTATTGATGTGAGTGAAATAGTGATGGTGTTGCTAGCCATCTCCAAATATAATATGCGTGTCAATGGACTCAATGGTCACCCAAGGATGCCGAAGACCTTGCGAAATCGAGAAGCAATAGCCGGAATAGTTTAAACGATTTGGCTATCGTTTTACGACCAGCCGACTGCTTGACGTCAACCCCCTTTGGAAAGGCATTTGTGCAAAAAGTTTTACAACCGGTCGCCGCCCAACGTCAACCTTCCTTCAGAAAGCAGGTGTAGCACGAGTCTGTGCTTAATCCTTTAGTCGCCTCTTACGACATCCACAGGAAGAGATGAAGTGGTCGTATACTATAGTTTCATCATCATCATCAGGTTTTTTGTCTCCACTGCAGGAGCACGACTCTCTCTGTACTACCAGAGCCAAACTTGGCCAGAGCAGCCAGAGGACTTAGCCTACACTCTCCTCGCTGGCCAGACGTGTTGGAGATGTCTCATTGATGTTTATAAGCTTTGTTTAGATTGTGTTTCCTGAGTCACCTTCTAGAAAACTTAGAGTGGTCCTATTCTACTCTGCCGGAAACCCGACAGGTATTATTACTACTTTATAGAGATTGTTATATATTTATCTTCGTTTCAGACAAAAGAAAAAACGAAAAAGGTAAAAGTCAAGAAACAGAAAAGCGAGAAAACAGTCAAGAAAAAAGTGCGAAAACGAAAACGGAAGAAAACTGTCTCACAATCCATAGACGATTTAGATGTAGGCATAGACTGTGATACGGGAGAGAATGGAGATCTGGAGGGGGAGTCGGTAGGGGGGGAGGACAAAGAGTTTGAGCCTGAAATGGAGGAACAGGAAGAGAAGGAGGAACTGAGTGAGAGAGTGAGTGGAGAGGAGAAAGAAATGGTAGAAGATAAAGTTTGTGAGGTAAGCTTTTTTACGCTTTTAAATGTGTTTCTTTTTTTTTATATATGACAGCATCTTTATAAGCATATAGATATACCTCTATACACGCTGACTTTTCATTGGTTTTGGAAAAGAAAATGTCGTATAAGTACCTGCGGGCAACAAGAGCCGGCGTATATTAAGGTCCACTATTAAATTATGTACTTCTTACGGTTTGGTTTCATTCAAACTACGCACACATGTAAAGGACCAATAGGAACGCTAATTTACGCCAGCGCAGCCTCGCACCATGGTATAATAAAATAAGGTATTCTCTTCTCGTGACAGCTGATGACGAAGGTGGAACTTGACTACGTCGTTAGTTTGATTTGTTGCCACTGTGTGAAATTGAATTACCCGAGCCTAATGCATTTTTGAACTTTATATACCAATTCCGAATTAATAATCCATTATATCAATTTATAAAATATTGAATTGATGAATCACGCGAGAATCGCGAGATACTAAATAGCTAAGTTTCTTAATATTTTATTTAATATTCATGAACTAATTGAGAATGTCCTTAAATTTACTGAAAAGAACAATCAGTGGCAACACTTTGTAACGTAGTCAAGTTCCATCTCCGAAAGAAAATACCTGTTTTATTATACCATGCCTCGCACGATCAGCCATCTTGTAAGTAGCCGTGTCGCCGTTCAGAGAGTTGGTCTACGCCACTCAATAGTAATTTTTTGTCTTACATGTAACTAAATTGTGCGTAAAATATAGTGTTATTTATAAAACTCGGTGTTTCATAGTAAACCTAACAGTTTAATTGATCCTATAGCAGGGTAAGTTCAAAAGATTTTATTGATTTAGTGTATTTTATATCGGATCAAGTAAAACGAGTACGAAAGTCTAATAAGGGCCAGTTGAATGGAGGGTAAAGGGGCCGGCCCATATTAAACCTTTGAATGTGTACTTTTAGTAATCAAAGTTATTTTTTTTAATATAACTTTTGCAAGGGTTGTAGCAGAGTTTAACAAGGATGTAATGTTTTAATTTCTTTATTATTGGTCTTTTACTTGATCGATCTTGTTTTTAGATCGCGTCATCATCATTCAGCATGGAGCCTCCTGCCAAGAAAGTTCGAGGACTTTGGTCTTTGGAACAGTTAGAAGCTGCAATGGCAGCTGTTACAGAAGGACGGTTGTCACAACGGGCAGCGGCCGCACGGTATTCTATTCCGAGAAGAACATTGGTGAACCATCTGAAATCTGGAAAAGTAGAAAAACAAATAGGCCGTCGCACAACTTTGACTGCAGAGCAAGAAAATGATCTAGCATTCAGAATCAAAAGACTTGCAGCCATAGGTTTTGCTTTAACACCAAAAGTTATACGACATCAAGCATACATTTTTTGTAAACAAAACGATATTCCTAATAACTTTAATGAATCCTCACAGCGGGCTGGAAAAGACTGGTTAAACCTTTTTATAAAAAGACATCCCGATATAACAAAGCGCAAAGTACAAATTTTAAATCCAGGAAGGGCTCAAAAACTAAATAAGAATATTGTAATGCAGCATTTTGAAGAGTACAAAAAAATTTATGAAGAGCTAAATATCAACAACAAACCCGAGCGCTTGTTCAACATGGACGAGAAAGTTTGTAGATTGACCATACACAATCAGCCCATGGTTTTAGCAAAAAAAGGATCTAAGAGGGTGCATATGGTTGCTCCAGAACACCCTGAAAACGTGACAGTTGCAGCTTGTGTAAATGCCTTAGGGAGTGCCATACCCCCCATGATAATTTTTAAGGGAAAAAGAGCAAAACCTGAGTTTTATGACAATTTGCCAGTAGGATCTATTGTAAGAATGGCCCCAAAAGGAAGTATGACCTCATCATTGTTCGTGGATTTTATCCATCACTTAGGAAAATATAAAATGGGAGGCAAATGTTTGCTAGTATTTTATGGCGCTTCTTGTCACTTGGACTATAAAATTGTTGAGGCAGCTGATGAAGAAAATATAGTCTTATACTGTTTACCATCTAACTCGACGCACGAGCTCCAACCTTTAGATAAAAGCGTCAACGAATCCTTTGAGCATCATTGGGATGAGGAAGCTTTGTCGTTTTTGTATCAAAATCCCGATAAAAATATAACTAAAGCACGTTTTAATGTAATTTTTAGTAAAGTTTGGTCGAAATGTATGAGCCATCAGAATATAGTGAATGGATTTAGAGCTACAGGACTCTATCCATATAATCCGGACGCTATTCCGACTGAAGCATATGCACCTTCTGTGCTGACTGAAAAACCTCCAGAGCAAATTATCACTGGACATAAGTCTCCAACTCCTGGTCCTTCGGGAACAAACGTACGTCATGAATTACAAATTCCCAGTGCTAATAGTTCTGATTCTGACAAGACTTTTATTGATGACTTTAATCCAAGTTCTCCATCTTTGCCGACTCAGGATGATTTTTTACCTCGTCCTTCTAGCAGTTTAGAATTAAATAGGAGCAATAAAATCTGTTTAGTCGACTATAGATCAACAGACTCCGACACTGGAAACAATAACGAGTTATCTGAACTAAACAAGCCTACTGCTACAATTAGCCGACCAATAATTCACAGTTCTGAGTCGTATACTTCTATTACTGATAATGAAGAAGAAGCATTCATTTTGCATCATAGATCTCGACTACAACGTGTTGCAGAACAGGCTTTTAATGTATACAGCGCATCTGAAAATGAAAATGAAGATCCGCTATCAATGCCACAAAAACAAAGTACTCCTATCAAACAAATTAGGACCTCGTGCCACTACAATGTTAATGCAAAAATGCAAGGCTCTGAAACAAGTGACGACGATTCTGATTACAATATTCCATTAAAAACTCTGAAACTCAAAAAGAGTTCTAAATCTCCTTTTCAAAAATTGTTACCAACATGTAACTATGCTGTGAAAAAATAAAAACCTCGACGTAAAGCAATAAACTACAAAGCCCGAATAATTAAAAAGGATATATTTATAGATAGAGAAAATAAAAAAGAAGAACGTCAAAGAAACCAAAGAGTATCTACGAGTGGAATTAAGAAGAAACAACAGAAGAAGACGGTAAAGAAAACAAAAACAAAAGAAAATCACAACACCGTAGACGCCGAAGACAAATGGTACTGCTACGCGTGTAAAGAAGAGAGGTTAGCAGACATGAGAAATTGCCCTTCGTGCAAGAAATGGTTCCATGAAGAATGCTTGGGCTTAACGAAAGAAGATTTAGATTTTAAATGTCCAATGTGCAATTAGTTAGAGGATCAAACACTAATTTAAATTGATGATAAAAAGACAATATACTTTAATATTTAAGAAATTTGTTCCCACTTGAAGGCTGATTAACATTTAAATTTTCGTTTTTTTACTGTAGCTTACTAAGAAGAACATTGTTATTCATGGTATTTTTATTGAGGTTCATTAGTCTCTCGATTACGGCATTAGCAGTTAAGAAAAATACTCTCAAAGTGTTAAGTAAAACTAGTTTTCATTTTGCATAGGTTTAATAAGGTCCACATAATTTTTTGATCTTTTTTTTATGTCTTTATTCTTTTTTATATCAAAGGTTTATTTAGAAGAAAGGATATTTAGTTGAACTATATGATAATTCTATTAATATGTTGTTGGGAAATATGTTTTTTTACAATTTTTTGTTTCTTAAGTTTAATAAGGTCCATTTCTATTTTTCTTGTTGATTTATAAGTATTCATTGATGTGATCTCATGCCAAATAATAATATTGAGCTAAAAAATATTGCGTTTATTTGGGTTATTTTATTAAATAGTGACTCTAGATCATGGTCCTTATTAAACTAACTACGTTTAATAAGGGCCATAGAAAGGGTTTTGAAAAAGTTTAATCTGAAGCTAAATTAGCTGGCTAAGGCAAAAATTGTACTTAATTATGTTGCAAAAAGAATAAACATTCTCCTGATTATTAAATCTTTTATTATTATCAATTATTTAACTTAAATATTTACTTCTGAAATTAGGTGGCCCTTGTTTACCGCAAGTACCTAGTAAATAAATTACTCTATCTATATACGTAATCCAAATTTGTGTATGACATAAGATAAAAAAGTTACAAAAATTATTTTCGATCGAGACCACGTAGTACACTCGTCTAAAACTGTCGCGTGAACTCGCGTGACCCCGGCCGCCGGCCGGCGGCGGCATTACTTACTGATTTCACGATTTTACTTTCGAGTTTTAGTCAATAAATTTTGGTTCTTAATTTTTATTTTGACTAGCTTATTAGGTCTTACTAACGATTCTCATTAAGTGGCCTTCGACTCCAAAACCAATAAAAAATCACCGTGTATATAAGGTCTAACAAAATATACTGAAACTATTTTAAGGGTAAATTGAGTCCGTAATAGTGAACAACTTTCCCCAAGGGTCATATGTTGAAATGAAAAATTATTTTTCATATTTCGATACGTGTTCTACTGTTAGTTAGTTACAAAATTTGTAGAAAGACCTTTAAATTATATCAGGTCTTTCTACAGATGGTTGGAAGTCAAGTTTTTACCACCATATTTACTCTTTAACAATTTATTTCAAATTACGGCGCTACGTATGCTACCCTTTCGCCTTGAGTGCATAGAATGCTGTCCGTATGACGTCACGTTGCCCCCCCAGCAGCCCCCGCGCCCGCACGGGCGGGCTGTGTCCCCGCACGCGGCCGCAGACAGCGCCCGCCCGCAGTGCACCGAGTGCGGGAAGGTGTTCAGCTCCAGGAAGACCTACCGGTACCATCTCAAGTGAGCTCTCTTTACTTATTCCTGATCTGCAGTGTTGCCAAAATGGTAAGAAAAATAAGCAATACAAATGTCTTGGTGATTCAGTCCATCATTTCGAACAACTTTTCCCAATAAATGTATATCGAAATACGAAAAAATAATTTTCATTTTTCATAGTAATGATATCACGTGACTACTACGATTTCTATGAAAACCTAATTTTTTTTTTCGTGTTTCGATATACATTTATTGGGAAAAGTTGTTCAAAATGATGGTCTGAATCACCCCTTAAAATATTTGTACTTAATAAAAAGGACATCGTACATTAAACAAAACAGTAGTTCTTGCCAATGAATTTAGTTTTTCTATTTACCAAGTGGGTCGAACTAACATCGCGTAATGCGTGGACGGCCCCCGTATAAATGTGACGTCACGCATAAATTCGACTTTTTGAAATTACAAATAATATCAATCATCTCTTGATCGGTCATTTTGAAAATCTTTGGGAGAGGCCTATGTCCAAAGGTTGGCTGGATAAAATCACTTTAGTGATAAGTCCGCCTTTGTACCTACTATATTTGAAACTAGCTGAAGCCCGCGACTTCGTTCGCGTGGACTTCGTCTCTGGAAAATGCTCATCAGCCTGAACAACTTTTACTAAGGCAGCATTTTTATATCTCTTATAGTTTAGCTGGACCATTATGGTTCTGCATCAGGCGTTCCATTTTCCAAAATTATTTATACCCTATATGTTGCCCAGGCTTAATAGCTATATAACAAAAAAAGTTTCATTCGAATCCGTCCAGTATTTCCGGAGATTAGCGTGTACAAACAGACAAACAGACATACAGACAAACAGACAGACATTTTTTTTTAAATTCTTACTTTATTACTACGTCTCCATCGCCCCCAATAATTTTTTTGGAAATATATTTAATGTACAGACACACTTTTTTTACTGTTTTATTATATGTATAGATATGTATAGATGTACTTTTGATTATTGTCATAATTAGTTGGTGCAATAAAGAAATTTTATATTATATTATCTTATGTCCAGCAGTGGACGTATGTGGCTGAAATGATGATACAATACAATACAATACAATGATCATCAAGAATCAAGACATGGTTTCAAAACTTTTTACGATGCAAAACACTGCGTTGCGATTTGGGAGTCCTCGACACGATAATATTTTAAGAAGGAAACACATTGAAAGAAAGATTTACAATCTACCCAATTTACAATAAAAAATGTGTTTCGTTTTTATTACAAGCTTTTATTTAACTTGCAATGTATCTTGTATGTATGTATGGTTGTATTTGTATGTATGAATGTTTGTTTAGGTCAAATCTTGCAACTCTATTTTCAACCAGTTATCCTCGACCGATTTAGCTGCAGTTTTGTATACTTGTGTAAGTCGGATCACAATACAATAGTATGAAGTCAATGAGCTGTTCTGATGATGGAACTGGGAGATATTCGGCGGAACTCAGTACCTCATTGAATAGGACTCGTTTGATTTGTCTTAACGAGCACTTTATGGTAGACGATGTCTAGGGTCTGATCGCGGAGACGGAAGGTGGTCAATGGAACTCAGTAATAAAACGACGCAACTCTATAGAGTTTAGGCTTATTTCATTTGTCGTAAGTACTTTGGCCTCACAACAAAAGCTTGTACAGTTTTTTTTCAAAACTTATAGACATATCCAATTATTGATGTATTTTTCACAGCGTTCTACATAAGGGTCAAAATCGCTACCCCTGCCCGCGTTGTGGCAAGGTGTACCAGTGGAAGTCTAATCTGGGCCGGCATATGAGGACGCACAAGGTAGGTGTTAGTGACCAACACTAGCTGTTACTCATCATCCTCCCGTGTGGTTTACGGCAGAGTAGAATAGGGCCACTCCAAGCCCTCCCGTGGATGTCGTATAAGGCGACTTAGGAAATACAAGCTGAACAAAGCTTATAAACATCAATAGGACCTCTCTAATTCTGGCCAGCGTGGAGAGTGTAGGCCAAGTCCTCTGGCTGCTCTGGCCAAGTATTGCTCTGGTCAGTGAGGGTCGTGTTCCTGCAGTGGAGACCAAAAGACCTGATGATGATGATGTATCAGGGTAGGCCAGTCCAGACTTTATTCTGACATTTTATTTTCTTGGAGTGGCCTATTCTACTCTGCCGGAAACCACACGCATTGTATCGTTTGTTTAAAGCCATTATAACTTTACGAGCTGCGCCCCGCGGTGTTTCTCGCCAAGTAGCCTATGTGTTAATCCAGTGAGCTTCCTGCAAGCTATTTTTTTTTAATTAGCCTTTTGCGCGTGAAGAAGTAACAAACGTAAACACACTCACAATAGGGGTGACGACAGGGTCCGAAAAGTATGATTGTAATTAGTCCATCTTTTAGATTATCCAAAATAATGGACCCGTGTTTTTTAGTTTACCGAAAAAGTAAAAATTCACAAAGATACGGAGCGTCAAAGTTCCGGAGTGGGGGCTTGCGACGTCACACTTAAGTAAAAATCGTGCTTAAGTGTGACGTCACGCCAAATTTCAATGCGCTGTATCTTTGTCATTTTTGATTTCTCAGAGAAAAGAAAAAATACGTGTACAATATTTTTTAATAATCTAACCGATGGACCAAAAATATTTTTCTATTCGTCATGCCTTGTGGCCGTAGGCGCGGGACGCGGGCGAGCTGTACTGCTCGCCGTGCGACAAGAAGTTCGCGTCCGTGGCCACGTACCGGCAGCACCTCAAGGTGTCCAGGAGACACGTCTCCGAGAGCGAGTTTAGGTAACTTATATCTATAATATTGTATATATTTTTTACCCACCAGCCAAACTTTTGATGCAAATTCAGTCCATGAAAATTAACCACATTTTGTTTTATTTATTTAGGAAACAAAAGATTTATCGATCTCCGAGGCGTAGTAGTCACCATGCTAGTCCGCCACCCAGAGGTTCCGGACTCGATCCCCGGTCAGGGCAAGTTGGAAAATAGCCTTTTCAAACTATCCTGGGTCTTGGATGTTTATCTATACAATGTCCTTTTTTCGTATTTCGATATACATTTATTGGGAAAAGTTGTTCGAAATGATGGACTGAATAACCATTTAAAATATTTGTACTTAATAAGAAAGGACAATATGTATTTGTTATTAAAATATAGTATGGTCTCTCAATTTTTTTTCGGGGCTAGCTCAATCTGTGTAATTTGTCCAGAATAACAAATACGTACATAGATAAACATCCAAGACCCAGGACAATTAAAAAAATCAAACCCGGAACCTCTGATACGCCACGGAGGTCGTTTAGAGCCTATGACAGCATCCACAGACATAGATATAGATCTATATCTGTGACAGCATCTCTATAGTTGTACGTGATGTCAACTAGGATATATATTTAATTAATAAGCAAATAATTTGTTAATTTAGCGCATCACGTACTAACTGGACATGCAGATTCAATATAACACTGTACAATGTTTTAGTATAAATACTCTGCAATAATCAAATAAATTATCCACTATCCCATCGCCACTCCTGGCCTGTAGACGGTGATGGATCGAACCAGATCCAATGGGTTTCATTAGTACCTTAGTGGAGAGCCCATCGAAATGAAAAAATAAAGAAAAAAGTATCTGATTTGACTTGATGTCATCTAGCAGATAAAGATGTAGCAGGTGGCAGTTGGGCCAGAATGGCACTTCTTCTTACCATGTCGATGGTCAACCCGTTTTCTTTTATATTCTATCAGCCCAATATTAAGCTACTCTGATGGTGTCGTCAGTAGCTACATATAAGTCGTCCAGGGTGCAGGTAGCACCCGGGGCAGGAAAGCAAGTGCGTCATAGTTTGTGGGGAGAAGCCACACTCGCACACGTTTTGAGAGTTATCTTCCACCTGGACAAAAGCTCTCCACATCGACCTACTTGGGTACGCAGCCTATTGAGCGATTTCCAAGCAGGCCAGGGCAAATCATGTCCAGGTGGCAGTTCCTCTTTTGGTAAAATAAGTGGAAAAAATTGGAGGACGCCTTTGTCAATGGGCACCCAGACGAGGGATGAGGAGACATAAAGTGAACAAATATGATTGTAATTCTTTCTCTTCTGAATAAAGGCTATTATTATGTTGGTACGCTTTTCAGCCACGGGCTATAGGGACCGGGTCCTTTGAGGCGTTCATGGGGCTAAAGCCAACATGAAGAGGCCTTTAAGTACCTTTTTATCTAAAAAGTGAGATGGCTGCATCTACGGAGGTCTATCCCTTGTACCATTGAGATGCACTAACGGACAGTCCTCCATAGCTGCCGAACTATTGCCAGGGAGGGATTGACTTGGTTTGGGCTATGTGGATGGGATGTTAGTGGGCCGGATAACTGGGTTATGGAGTGAGATACGGACATCTACCTAAAATCTCTCACAACAATTTTACTCTGGTAGTAATTATCATTTAGCAGATAAATATGAATTGTGTACAGTTTCATGTGCACGGAATGCGGCAAGAAGTTCGTGAACAAGACCCGGCTGCGGGACCACGTCGACTGGGAGCACCTCCACAACATCAAGTTCCGCTGCCAGCTCTGCAACAAGGTGCTTGCTTCATAACGTTAGTTTTGCGTGTGTGTAAGTGGCCAACACTTGTGTCAGATTTTTAGGCTGCCTAGGCCAAAGGCATCTGACATAGCTTGACGACTGCCATACAATGATGACAGCCGGGACCAACGGCTTAAACGTGCCTTTCGAAGCACGGAGGAGCTCGATAAATTTTTATGCCACTTTGGGTCACCCATCCGAGTGCGGACCGCGCCCGGCATCGCTTTACTTGTGAAAGCGCTAGCAATGCGCACTCCCGCCGGCCACCGAGCTTCTATCTATATAAGCACCTGCTTCATAACATAAAAATAACATGAATATCACGCCTGTTTCCCACAGCAGGCAAAGACTATGAACCTCCACTTGTTACGATCCTGACAAACCTCTTTTGCTTCATCTAAACTCATCAATCTCTTCATACATGCCCTTCGGTTACGGGTACTTTTACCTCTTCTTTTTTAGAACGTCTGCAATTTGGTCGCAGAATGTTCAGATAGGTTGGAGAGGTCTCCTTGATGTTTATAAGCTTTGTTTAGCTTGTATTTCCTAAATCGCCTTCTACGACATCCACGGGAGGACTTGGAGTGGCCCTATTCTACTCTGCCGGAAACCACACGGCATGTGTTTGCTTGTCAACTTCTTATTGTAAAAATTCTACTCCTCATCAGGCCTGTGTCACTCCCCGTTTGGGTATCTATACATATAATAAAACAGTAAAAATAATGTGACGTCAACAATTGTGCAACAAAATAATGACGATTATTAAGAGACATTATAAATATCCTATGATAATAAAGATATATTTGAATTGAATTGAATTGCTGAACATAGGCCTCTCCCAAGGATTTCCAAAATGACAGATCTAGAGCGGCTTGCATCCAGCGCCTTCTAACGACCTTGATAAGGTCGTCAGATCACCTTTTAGGGGGCGTATTATTTACTAGAGAAAGGTTTTCATTAAACATAGCTAAGAACCAACGCTAGGGAACTAGCTTTCACGAAAGAAAAAACCGCATCGAATTGGTCCATCCGATGCCACAGACAAACAGACATAAGCGTCAAACTCATAAAACCCCTCTTTTTACGCAAATAGAAATTGTTTTTTTACTACAACCTAGCCTTGAGATATTTCTAGATATTTTTTTCGAGGGGGTCGAAAAAAATATCTTGAGCCCGATTTTAAGCCTAACGTTTCATTTAATTTCTTTATTTAGCACACAAAACAGATAACAATCATATTCTGATGTAGGTACAATATAAGTTTTAGGTGTTGATCTAGATTGTTTTCCTTACATATGTATGCCAAAGTCTAAACACAATTTCAATCACAAGTTTATGCGCTAGAGTTCGACACAATTTTCTTGATATAATTAAAATATTAGAAACTAGAAAAGATAGCGAAGATCTCATAAATAAAAATAAAAAATAATAATAATGGCCGACCTCTAACGTCCCTGTGTTTGTTGCAGCCGTTCAAGTGCCACACGTCGCTGTACGTGCACATGCAGAACGTGCACCGCAACAAGGAGAAGAAGGACAACCTGTGCCACGTCTGCGGGAAGTCTTACCAGGTCAGAGTCTTGTCATTATACACGCTGAATTTTCATTGGTTTTGGAAAAGAAAATGTCTTATAGTAATTTAATTCCTTTATCCATATAAATAATCCAAATTTGTATATGACATAAGATAAAAAAGTTGCGAAAATGATTTTCGATCGAGACCACGTAGTTATGCCCGTCGAAAACAGCCGCGTGAGTTCGATGAACTTCGCCGGCAGGCCGGCGGCGGTACTACTAATTGATCTCACGATTTTACTTTCAAGTTGTAGCCAAAATTTTTTGTTTCTGAATTTTTATTTTGACTAGCTAATTAGGTCTTACTAACGATCCTTATGAAGTGGCCTTCGGCTCCGAAACCAATACAAAAGTCACCGTGTATAGTATTATTTTATAATGTATAAGTATATTGTATTGCTTTTTGTGCCGCATAATTTTCGCTGTTTATCCCTGTGGTTGACTGGGAGAAAATGCTCTTAGCATTAAGTCCGCTATTTGTTAAAAGTATATTTGTGCTTTGAAACAATAAAGTTTGATAAAAAAATGTCACGTGGCGTAGTGGTCACCGTGCTAGTCCGCCGAGCTGAGGTTCAGGGTTCGGTCAGGGCAAGTTGGGAAATGGCCTTTTTCAAATTGTCCTGGGTCCTTGGATGTTTATATTACACGCTGACTTTTCATTCGTTTTGGAAAAATAATGTCGTATAGTGAATAAGTTCGTCTATTCATATAAGTTATCCAAGTTTGTGTATGACATAAGATAGAAATGTTCTAAAATGCTTTTCGATCGAGACCACGTAGTTACGTCCGTCCAAAACTGCCGCGTGACCCGAGTGAACTCGGCCGGCGGCGCCTGGCGTCGATACTACTAATTTATCTCGCGATTTTACTTATATTTTTTATTTTGACCAGTTAGGTCTTACGAAGTGTTTGATTCTTATGAAGTAGCCTTCAGCTCCAAAACCAATGAAAAGTAACCGTGTATATGTATTTGTTGTAAAATAAAGTATAATTGACTTAACTTTTGGGGCTAACTCAATTTTTATGATTTGTCCGTATATTTTTATTTATTCATAGCAAAAACTTGTTAACCAATGTTAACACCTTTAAAGTAATTTTAAGGCGTGAACAAGAATGCGAAATTTCAGCTCTACCAGTTGAGTTTATACAACGCGAGAGGAAATCCTATCCTATCCTACTAATATTATAAATGCGAAAGTAACGCTTAAACCACTAAACCTTTTAGATGAAGTTTGTTATGGATATAGTTTTATCCCGAAATTCCCACGGGGAGCGAAGCCCACGGGCATATCTAGTTCGTAATAAATCGAACCACGGGCTATACTAGAAACCTCACTGCGTAGTATAATAATAGTACAGTACCTGGGCGACCGAACTTTGCTCGGTTACATCTCAATCATTAACTAATTTTTTTTAAACTTGTCTAAAAAAAATACAAAATAAAAACTTTAATTTTTTTTATATAAACTTGAACATAAAAAAAAACAAAACTAAGTCACCGAGTGGGATTCGAACACTCCTTCTAGCGGTCCGCATCCTTATAAGCTGAGCCAAATGCTTAGCGACCGGGGCGCGACGAAATTAGCGACCATATTCTGCGTGGAAAGAAAAACGCATGAAAACTCGAAAACACGCGTTTTCTCAAACATAAAACGAATCTAGATCGATTGTTTACCCCCGAAAACCCCAAATTTTCAGCGAAATCGTTAGAGCCGTTTTCGAGATCACAGAAATTTATAAATATATAAATAAATATACAAGAATTGCTCGTTTAAAGGTATAAGATAAAGTACATTACTGCAGAGGCCGGGAAGTAGGGTATTGCCGGAGGAGTCATTTTCAAATCCGTCAGGCTTTAGGCGTCTAGGCCTCTAATTCGATTTATTACGACGTATTATTACGTTGTGTGTCCGTCTGTGCACAGAACGCGGCCAAGCTGAAGTACCACATCGTGGCGATGCACACGCCCGAGACGCCGTACCGCTGCGCGCACTGCGGCGCCGCCTTCGGCTGGTACTCCAGCCTGTACCGCCACGTCAGGGAGGTGCACTACAAGGTAACCCCCCCCCCCCCCCCCCCCATCGCCATACAAGCTGAAGTGCCAGCGCACTGCGGCACCGCCTTCGGCTGGTACTCCAGCCTGTACCGCCACGTCAAGGAAGGTGCACTACAAGGTAACCCCCCCCCCATCGCCATACAATCATAATTATTTATTTTCCTTGTCACTAGATGGCGCTGTAAGGTAATAATTAACCCTTTAACCGTGAACGTCAGATATTTCCGACAAAAAAATGCTCGTTTAGCACATAACTTACGTATCCATATCCCTTTTTGGTTGTAGATAGGCATTTCAGATTTACCATGTCTCGCGCTGGGGGCGCGACAAATGATATAGTATCGCGGTGCAATGGTTGAAACATACAAATCTTTTATTCCTATTATTTGAAAAAGCAGTACGCTAATTAATTAAATAATATGACATATATGAAATGCAATGAATGTTTTGAAAAGATATTCAACACTTTCGTCACTTTTTTGCTAGTCGTGTGTGCTGCCATCTCTGTGTGCCTACCCCGCAACTCCAATATTGCCTACTTACGGACTAAGAGCCTTCGCTAAGTTACGCGGGCACACGCGGCGGGTTCAGTCTATCTCTGTCACAAACGCTACGTGCGACAGAGACAGGTGACCCGCGACGGATTCTGCTATCTCTTTTGCAAAGAAAAACTTAATATAAGTTTATATTGCACTGTTGTGGCAACATCATCGTACCAGCGACAACCAGACCGCGCCGCTCGCACGAACGTCGGAGCGGCGCACTTCACGGCGGTGGTGTGACAGTTCGCAGCTGTCACACAAAACGTCGTCACTTGTCATCTGCGCTCCGAGCGGTGCTGCGCGTGCGTGCCGCATATTCTATTGTCGGGCGACACGAACAATTATTGTACATAAATCCAACAAGAAATACAGTCCAAACAAATTAACCAGCGTTTCCATCAGCGCCGCAGTAAGGATCCCCAGTAGCTCCAGTTTACGGGCTCGCTCCGCTCCAGCACTGTATTACATTTATCTGTATTGTGAAATGTATTTTAATAAATAAATAAAAAAAAATTGAGTTTATGACAGAGATAGACCGAAATCCGCCGCGTGCGCCCGCGCAACTTAACGAAGGCCCTTATAGTTTTGAAAAATTATATTGTAACAACTGTATTGTACATTAACCTATCAAACCCCGACGGTTCACATGTGAACCCGTTAACAATAGAAATCTATTGTGTCTGCGATTCCGGTCGTTGACGGGTTAAGGAAGCAATAAATATTAAGTATTGAAACAGAGATAGACTGAACACGTCTCTAACGCAGCATACGCTCTCATACCCCCTCCCCCCACCTCTCGGGACAAAAAGCACCCCTTTCACTTAGTTTTTTTTTCCATAAGCCTAAATATTCCCGTAGTTGTCCATATCTATCATTAATTATATATGTATAGAGATGCGCCAAATAACCGAATACCGGATATTATTCGGTATAACATTACCGAACCGAATATTCCGAAATGATGCCGAATTCGTCCAATGCCGAATACCAAACGAATATTCGGCGCATCTCTAATTTATATGTATTATTTACAAAAGGTAATTAGTACTTTTTCACCCACAGATGAAAGTCCAACCAAAGAAGACGAAGCGGCCCAAACGGGCAGAGCTGCCGATGCCAGCGCCCGTCCACCCCGTCATGCCGTAAGACGTGGAAGTGACGTCATCAGATACTTAGTTCACGCCTCTTGTGAATCCGCCAGTTTCCAACGAGTCAAATCAAATACATTTTAGGGTTCTCTAAATCCTTACCCAAAGGGTAAAAACGGAATCCTATTACTAAGACTTCGCTGTCTGTCCGTCTGTCTGTCACCAGGCTGTATCTCAAGAACCGCGATAGCTGGACAGTTGAAATTTTCACAAATCATGTATTTCTGTTACCGCTATAACAACAATATTAAAACAAAATAAAATAAATATTTAAGGGGGGCTCGCATACAACAAACGCGATTTTTTAGAGATAGAATGGTACGGAATTCTTAGTGCGCGAATCCGTTTCGCACTTGGCCGGTTTTTTTATCTTAATTTCAAGATAAATGTCTATCCGTCTTATTATAAAACAAGAACTAAATTTGTTACTAGATTTAAACCATTATCCACCCAAATCAAGTTGACATTGACAGATGAGATAGTGCCTCTTTACTAGATGCCAACTTGATTTGGGCGGATTATGGTTTTAATCTAGTAACAAAGTTAGTCCTCGTTTTATAATAAGACAGTATGGGATTTGTATGAAATACCGGACTGTGACGTCATAGTTTTTTAGCGCTCTTAATATCAGTTTTTGCATTATTAAACACCAGCTGCACTCCGCGGTGTTAAGTAGCCTATGTGTTAATCCAGGGTGTCAGCTTCCTGCGTACCAAATTTTATCAAAATTGGTCCAGCCGTTTGCTCGTGTGAAGAGTAAGACACACACACTCACAAACTTTCGCCTTTTTTTATTAGTGTTATAGAATCACGTTCAAAATAGATGTGTGAAGTGAAACCCACAAGGTGGTCAGACGACCTGATCAAGGTCGCTGGAAGGCGCTGAATGCAGGCTGATCTAGAGGGCGAATTATTGGTAAGGCCAATTAGCTTTCGTACCCATTTTAAATTGAGGACGTTTTGCTCTCAGAGCATTTTATATTGCAGTCGATGTGCACCCAAGGTCATTTAGCTTCCGAAACCTTCTGGAGTGCTATTTTTCATTGAGAGACTCAGCGAAACACAAAACGTGTAGTTTTGCAACTCACCGCTCGCGTAAAATACAAATTGATCGTATTTTTGAAACCGTCGTGTCAGCGAAAAACAATATTGTTTTACGCAGAAAGCATCGATAATTTGTCTATGCTTTTCTAAAAATTCGAACATGAATTAAAAAAGCAACGTGAAATGGAACGGATTTCCCATGATTGGTTTCGATGACATATCTACGCTACAAATGTCAAAATTACGAGTGATTTCAAAAATACGTCTCATGATCCGTAAAGCTCTAGATCGGTAATTTTGGAAATCCTTGGGAGAGGCCTATGTCCAGCAGTGGACGTTATGCGGCTGAAATGATGATGATGATCATCAAGTGAGATTATTTTGTGACTTTTTTGTTATGAGTACAAAATAAATTATTTTTAACCTAGTCTACTTCCCTATTAAGTTAAGGAGCACATCACAGCACAGATTTTGCCTTATTTAAAACACGGACTAACCTATGAACTTTATTTTACCCTTTCACCGCGAGCGTCGCATATATGCGACAAACATTGTCGGGCCCATACCGCGAAGGTCGCATATTTGCGACATAAAAAAAATGTTCTTATGGCACATAACTTACGTATCTGTCGCAGTTGGATTGTATAATCCGCTGTTATTCAAAAACTCTAGCTATTTGGCATTACAGCTCGGTTTTGTAATATAGCTGAAAATCGATCAGCTAGATCGTCCAATGTGTTACGTTTAACAAACTAGCTTACGTAAGATTGTAGAACGAGTAGTTCCGAATTCTGCCACTTGTGGCTTGTGAAGTGTCAGTGTCATAACAAAAAATATGGCCTCCCATAAAGTAATTTCTTCGCCGCGTTCCGGGACTAAGCTGTTTTTATCGAGAGACATCGGGGGCATCGTTTGTGATTTCGGAGTGCAAAAGATTGAAAAGAATAAAGCAGACCTTTAGCTTGGATCCCATATTGTTATTTTGACGCCCGCCTTCCGGCAAGATGGAAAATTCATGTAGATCAATTGGCCGTAAGAAATCGCTGCGCCATTGAGTTGTCGGGTTTACAAAATTTCTATATTTCTAATCCAATTGCATCGAGCTGATTATCACTCTTCATTAGTGTTTTATGGTGTTGGAGACTGAATTATTAAGTAAGGAGTTGAATTGAGGTTTTATTTCCATCCCACGAGTAATATAAAAATAATAAAGAACAACTATTGTCCCCTCATACATTATTTTGTTTGGTAACACAGTTTTATTCAATAATGGTAACCCTAGATGCAATCTTAACGCTAGCTGTTTTGTTAAACGTAATTACGTAACTCATTGACAATCGAGCTGAACTATTTTTAGCTGTTTTACAAAACCGAGCTGTATTACCAAACAGCTAGAGTTTTTGAATAACAACGGATTATACAATTCAACTGCGACATATCCATATCCTTTTTTGGTTGTAGATAGGTATGTTAGATTTACCATGTCTCGCGCTGGGGGCACGACAACTGATATAAAGTCTCGCGGTGAAAGGGTTAAACCACTCTCTTAAAACTATGATCCACCCTAAACAATTTGACATCTAATAAAATGCCACTATTTCATCTGGAGATTTTTGGCGGGAAGGTTTTCATTGCTTTAAATTGTTTTGCAAATTGATTCTAGTGGACTTTATAATATAAAATTGGTGTAGTTTGGTGTTATAAATGCTCATTCTCATGGACAATATGTGAAATGTTTAAAGTGGACATTCATAGTGCGGTTGTAGTGATATTTATTTGCGGACTGCGGTGGGCGTCTTTGGACGCCGTCCGCCACTCAATCGGCTATGGAAACCAGTGGACTCGTATAGATTTGTCGCCAGAAGATCCCGTGAAGCAATCAAAGGACCTATACCGTTGATTGTATAGAGTTAGGAAAAAGGTGTAAAATAAAGATTCTCTAAAGAGGGAAAGAGGCTTAAGGACTAGTATCCAGTGCCGTAAAATAATTTAAAAAATCTATCTCATCTGTCAATGTCAACTTGTTTTAGGCGGATAGTGAAAAAGTTAGTCCATGTTTCATCACAAGGCACATACCGTCTTATTATAAAACGCAGACTAAATTTGTTACTAGGTTTAAACCATTATCCGACTAAACCAAGTTGACATCTAGTATTATCCTCTCCTCTCATTTGAAAATGTCGACTTGATTTAGTCGGATAATGGTATAAATCTAGTAACAAAGTTAGTCTGCGTTTTATAATAAGACAGATTGTATTTCACAGACTGAATCTGCCCTTAAAAATACTTGAAGAATATTTTGATGGGCGAAATACTTTAAATGTGATATGTGAATCAAGTTCAGTATTAGAGATCTGATTTTGTAATTCGAAATAAAAGGGATTTTTATAAAGTAAGTATTTTATTTACATATATACAATTCCCATTTTTTTTATTTATAAATGGATAATGAAGTGGAAAATATCATCAAATCATTGACCAACGAATGGTTTTGGTAAAGGAAAACATCGTGAGGTAACCTGCACACTAGTTCACCAGTATGTTATTAGTTCACTAGTGAGTTATTGGTTCACTAGTTTGACTCTAACAAAAAATTGCACTTTAAAACCATTGAAAAATGGTGTTAATAAGCTCAAAATATTTTTGAAATACCTATTCAACGATACCCCACACGATGGGTTACCCAAGAAAAAAATTACTTCAATTTTACTTGAAAGTGAGCTACACTAAAAAGATTAATTTACCACTTCTTTTATATTCTCCGAGTCAAACCGTGGACGAACAGACATGGCGAAACTATAAGGGTTCCTTGTTTACTACGGAACCCTAAGGCTAATTATTTATAATCAATCACCACTATAATCAACGACAACAATTTGTCACACTATATTAATAACTTGCTATTGGACTAATAACATATTAGTGAACTCACTAGTTGACCAGAACACACCAGTAAACAGGTATATTTGATGAGCGATTGACTGAGAACTTTTAGAACTGGTTGGTCGATAAACACTGATGTGACAAGTAGTGAGGCTCAGCACTTTCAGCCAATAAAAACAAAACAGGTAAAAATACTTTTGACTTGATTTTTGAGGTTTGAAGCAGAGGCCTTAGCTCAGCAGTGGGAAGTGTTGTGATGATGATGACGCTCATCACTCCCCGTCGTACATGACCCTCACCAGCCGTAGAAGCTCGCTCAGGTTGTACCCGGTTTTAGCCGAGACTCCTATGACATCTCCGCACGACTTCATGTCTTCAAACCCTCGCTTGCCTTCAGGAAGGTCTATCTGCAATTAAAATAGTTGTATATAGAACGCTCGCTGAAATGGCAGTGGGAGGAACACATAGCGCGACGAACCGATGGCCAACTGGGCAAAAAGGTTTTTGAATGGCGACCGCGTACAGGCAAGCGAAGCGTAGGTCACCCACCCACGAGCTGGTCTGACGACCTAACCAAGGTCGCTGGAAAGCGCTGCGTGCAGGCCGCTCTTGATCGGTCATTTGGAAATCCTTGGGAGAGGCCTATGTCCAGCAGTGGACGTTATGCGGCTGAAATGATGATGATGACGAATACGGAACCCTAAAAATATTACACGGGTATTTATTTTAATAACCAGTTATGTAGTATCATACACTATACAATGTCCTTTTTTAATTAAGTACAAATATTTTAAGAGGTGGTTCAGTCCATCATTTTGAACAAATTTCCCTAATGAATGTATATCGAAATACGAAAATATTTTTTTGGTTCTTATACGAATCGAAGTAGTCACGTGATATCATTACTATGGAAAAAGAAAAAAATTTTTTCGTATTTCGATATACATTTATTGGGAATAGTTGTTAGGAATTATGGTCTGCATCACCTCTTAAAATATTTGTACTTAATTAAAACGGACATTGTACACGGTGATTTTTCATTAGTTTTGGAGCCAACGGCCACTCCATAAAGATCGGCAATAAGATCTAAATAGCTAGTCAAAATAAAAATTCAGAAACAAAAAATATTGACTAAACCCGAAAGTAAATTCAATTAATAGTACCACCGCCGCCGGCTAGCCGAAGTTCATCGGGGTCACGCGGCAGTTTTGGAAGGGCGTAACTGCGTGGTCTTGATCAAAAATTAATTTCGCAACTTTTTTAACTTGTCATACACAAAATTGGATTACGTATCTATATAGAGGAATTAATTTCCTACTAACCAATGAAAAGTCAACGTGTATTTGGTATAATTCGATTTCGCTAAAAATATCCGCACTGCCACTATGGCATCAAACTCCTCACCTTGTTAACCACTATACAACTAGGTCTCCTCGCTAGATCCTTGCTATACTGCGCCAGCTCGAACGCCAGCGCCTCGTACTGCCCGCGCGGGTTGTCTGCGCCGTCTAACAAGTAGACGAGGCCGCGGCATCGCTCCACGTGCTGGAGGAATCGCATGCCTGGAAAAAAACATACAAAGATATATTATATAAAGAATATAATTATATATGGAATATAGTTTAGTTAGTAATTATATTCTGTATAGTATATATTCTGTATAGTATATATAGAATATACAGAATATAATTACTAACGTAACAGATACCCAACGCCATGAAACTATTGGAGGGCCTTCCAATAGTTTGTCTGGCGTTGGGTATTTTTAGGGTTCCGTAGTAAACAAGGAACCCTTATAGTTTCGCCATGTCTGTCTGTCAGTCTGTCCGCGGTTTTATTTAGAGACTAAGTACTAGAAAGCTGTAATTTGGCATAGATATGTATATTAATTATGTCGAAAAAGTGGTGAAATAAAATCTATTTTTTTTAAGGTCGCTCCCATACAAGTACTCCTACTCGACTAACCCATCGTGTGGGGTATCGTTGAGTAGGTCTTTCAAAAATATTTTAAGCTTGGGAACATCATTTCTCGATTTGGAAATCCGTTTAAATTTTTGTTAAAGTGTCGCCCCCTCTATCTGCTAAACGGTTATATGTGGACACGTGATAAAAATTCACAGCTGTAGTATATTTAACTAAATTCAAAGGAAAACTATCAGAGCTAAGTAGGGTTTACAAATTAAAAAGCTATAGGCGATCGACTTATAAAACTTACTCGGAAAAGGATAAATATATAGAATTTTCAAAAATTCTTTTTTAGACATTTTAGTGGCGTGAACTCAGTCGGAATTCGCAACTACGGCACCCTACACTGCGCGTGGCCCGACACGAACTTGACCATTTTTTTTATAGATAATGGTACGGAATCCTTCGTGGGCTAATCCGACTCGCCGGTTATTTCGTATTTATTTATTTAACACACTTTGTTGTTCTAACTTTAAAAAAATACTTTTAGCAAATGGCGGACTTAATGCTAAGAGCATTTTCAGTACATTACCAAGTCCATAATTCTTGTGCGAGCCGGGAATCAAACCCGGGAGGTCGGCGATCGCCACTTGTTCGTAATCGTCGTACGGCACCATTCCTGAAACGAAACACAGATACATCTATTTCTCTAGCGGGGCAGACTGAGCCTAGGGACATAAGGCCCAAAAGCTACTTTTAGCGCAAGGCGTGAAGATGGAAAAATGGAATCAAAACAGTGATGGTTTGCTAGTCACATCGCCTGTAATATGATTTCGATTCTCGCCCATTCCCCCGATTGGCTTTAATGATCTGCGCTGAAAAAGATATCATCATCATCATCATCAGGTTTTTCTGTCTCCACTGCAGGAGCACGACCCTCTCTGTACTACCAGAGCCATACTTGGCCAGAGCAGCCACAGCACTTGGCCTACACTTTCCTCGCTGGCCAGACAAGCTGGAGAAGTTTCATTGATGTTTATAAGCTTTGGTTAGCGGGAAAAAAAGCATTAAGTTTTTTCTTTTCTCCAACACGGAAGAAAGAAATTCCACTTACCAATATGTGGTCTGAGCGTGGTGAAGGGGTACGGGGCCACCTTGGGCCGCGCCCTGGTCAGCGCCCGCAGCAGCGTGCTCTTCCCAGCGTTGGGGAACCCCAGCAGCCCCACGTGGGCCATCGACCGCACTTCCAGGGTGTACACGTTGGTCTCACCCTTGGCCCCCACCTCTGCTATGTTTGGGGCCTAGAATACAACGTTTTTTTGTAAGGTCTAACAAAAAAAAAAACGCTGACTTTTCACTGGTTTTGGAAAAGAAATGTATCTATATTTATACATATAATAAAAAAGTAAAAAAAGTGTGTCTGTACATTAAATATATTTCCAAAAAAAAATATTGGGGGCGATGGAAACGTAAAAATAGAGTAAGAATTTAAAAAAAAATGTCTGTCTGTTTGTACACGCTAATCTCCGGAAATACTGGACGGATTCGAATTAAACTTTTTTTGTTATATAGCTATTAAGCCTGGGCAACATATAGGGTATAAATGATTTTGGAAAATGGAACGCCTGATGCAGGACCATAATGATACAGCTAAACTATAAGAGATATAAAAATGCCGCCTTAGTAAAAGTTGTTCAGCCTGATGAGCATTTTCCAGAGACATAAAGTCCACGCGAACGAAGTCGCGGGCTTCGGCTAGTAGTAAATAAATTCCTCTATCCATAGACGTAAATCCCTTATGGGATAAGTCCACCGTTTGTACAGCTGTTTATCGTTGTATGTGGTTAATGTATGTTTCGAGTGCAATAAAGTTTTTAAATAATAAAATAATAATAAATTTGTGTAGGATATAAGATGAAAAAGGAGCAAAAATGTTTTTCGATTGAGACCACGTAGTTACGGCCGTCCAAAACTTCCGCGTGACCTCGATGAACTCCGGCCTGCGGCTGTAGAACTAATTGATTTCACGATTTTAAAATACCTAAAATCCCAAAAAAATAACAGCTACATACATTTCGGCACGATAAGTATTTAATTTTGAATGGCGCTGTTTATTTTGCGACTTCAGGGATGGTCCCATAGGAAAAGTTGTTCACATTGATTAGTATGTTTGCTCCCTTTCGAGTTGATCCCCCCTTTCCGTTACATTTTGTATAATTATCATAAGAAAAAAAATAATAGGTACATAGCTTAGTTAGCAAGTAATAAAGAAACATATATTTACCTGCTCAGTGTCAGTGAGAAAGAACTTGTTCCCGCGCCCGCCGGCGCCGCCCCGCGCCGCTACAAACATGACCCCTTCCGTGCTTAAGTCGGCTACCACCGCGCCGGAGCCGTCTTTGACGATCGTACCTGCAATAAATAGATATCTAGAATAGATCGAGAACACTAGTTTGAAAAAAAGGCTATAATGATAAATAATATTCAATTTTTACAAATAAAAACACAACCAACTTCAATTCCTTTCAGGAGTTTCTTCCATATCTCCAAAGTTCTTCATCGTGTCTTCACCAAATTAATATGGGACCAATTTGGGAGTAAACATTTTCAAATAAAAAAAGAATCATCAAAATCGGTCCACGGTTGACGAAGATATCGCGTAACATACATACAAAAAACATACAGTCGAATTGATAACCTCCTCCTTTTTTAAAGTCGGTTAAAAACCTGCAATAGCATCACCATTTGATTTTGTTTAATACGTTTTATACACTTACCTCTTATTAAAAAAAAAAGTTTGGTAAACCTAAACATATAATAAAACAGTAAAAAATGTGTCTGTACATCATCATCATCAGGTCTTTTTAGTCTCCACTGCAGGAGTACTTTGAATATATTTCCAAGAAAAATTAAGGGCGATGGAGACATATTTAGTAACAAAGTAAGAATAAAAAAAAAAGATTGTTTGTACATTCTTATCTCCGAAAATACTGGACGGATTCTAATCAAACTTTTTTTTTGTAATATAGCTGTTAAGCCTGGGCAACGTTTAGGGTATAATTGATGTGGAAAATGGAACACCTGATGCAGAACAATAATCGTCCAGCTAAACTATAAGAAATATAAAAATGACGCGTTAGAAATATGTTCAGCCTGATGAAGTCAATTTAAATTATTTAATGCATTTCATAATGTAAATCAGTACTAACTACTAAAAGTCACTGTCTTAAATTAGGTACACTATGAACCCTGTCGGGTATCGCAACCAAAAAGTGGAACGGCAAAAGAGTTTTATGACATGCAGTTCATTTATAAATTCAAATGGTAAAAATATAATTAAATAGTATTTATCTTTGTAGTTGTCAGCAGATTGTTAAATATTTATTATTAGTAAATTATTGTCAACATATAAGTATAAAAGTAGTGACAATTTTTATTGATAATATCAATTTTAATTTAATTGTTTTTAGTTGCAGTCTCCCATGCTGGTCTGGGAGGAATAAAAAACTTAGAATGTACCAGCTGCTTCTCTTCCCACGCAGATCGTAAAAGCCGATCGAGGGAATGGGCAAAAATGCAAATCATGTTAACAGGCGATGCGGCTAGCAACCCATCACTGTATTGATTGCTTTTCCATCTTCTCGCCTACCATGACGCTAAAAGTGGCTTTTGGGTCTTGCGGCCCTGGGCTCTGCATAGAACCGCAAGACCCAATGCTCTGTGTGCCCCATTAGGGATAAAGAGTATGTATGTATGTATGTATGTTGCAGTCTTCAGCTAGTATAAAAAAGTGTCACCTAAAGGCACGGGCACGATGACGTGAGAAGCATTCTTCCCTGTGCAGTCCTTGTTGTACCCGCGCTCGCCGTGCTGCGCCTGCGTCACTGTCTTGCAATGGTTTAGACTCCGCACCGAATGGGTGGCCTGGAATTATTAACAAATACATGGACAAAATAAAATTTTGGGTACCTATATATTTTTTTTCTGACCAGGTGAATGTGAAAAATCTCTTCCAGACACCTGAGAAGGGAGTGCCGGGTTTACACTGGCTTAAAACACCACTGACCACATGATCTTACAGACTGTTATAACAATGTAAAATTTTTTGCACAAATGCAATACCAGAGAAAAGTTTGAGAAGTAAGGTCCTACCAGGATTTTTTTGTTTTTTTTTTGTTTTCATATCTGCGATCAGTCTCTGACTATAAGCAGAAGAACCAGGAAATATGGGTGACGACAGGGTCAAAAAAGTAAGATCCTACTTAGTCCGTCTTTTAGATTATTCAAAAAATTTGATCCATATTTTTAGCAAAGATTAGGATGAAGCTGGAAACGCAGCAAGTTTTCTTTTGTTTTTCGTGTGTGTAATTGTCAGATTTTAAGGCTGTCATCAGGCATCTGACACAGTTTGATGACTGCCATACAGTGGTGACAGCCGGGCTTCTACCAATGGCTTATACGTGCCTTGCGAAGCACGCAAGAAGATCTCTTATCTAAGACTAGCTGGTGCCCGCAACTTCATTTGTGTGAAATTTAAAAATAAGTTTTTCCCTGATATAAAATTTTAATGAAACATGCCTAGAAGTTTCTCTGAGCTCAGCTTAATCTATTATTAATAACTGCATAAATCTGTCCATTAGTTTCGAAGATTAGCGTGAACAAACATACAGAGAGACATCTTTTTATCTTTTTTTTATTGTGAACACAATTTTTTTCAGTTTAATTTAGTTTAGTTAAGTTTTTTTGTTGTTATTTCTTTTTTCTCAATAAAAGTACTAATAATTTTTTTCATAAGTTTATTAAATGTACAAACGATTTTTACTGTTTTATTAGGTACTAGCTGTGCCCGTGGGCTTCCCTCCCCGTGGGAATTTCTTGATAAAAACTATCTATATAATGGTAGGTACCAAACTATATCCATATCAAATTTCATCTAAATAGATTCAGTGGTTGAAGTGTGAAATGGTAAGAAACAAACAAACAAATATACAAACTCAATTTCGCATTTATAATATTAGTAAGAATATGTATTGATCTTACATACATAATATCACGCCTGTTTCCCACAGCAGGCAGAGACTACGGACCTCCACTTGCTACGATCCTGACAAACCTCTTTCGCTTCATCTAAACTCATCAATCTCTTCATACATGCCCTTTGGTTACTTGATTGCTTGATATATTTTTAATTATTCAATGGCTCTGGTATACTAGAGCCCATCTTTATTTGTTCACTTCTTTATTTCTAACCCTAATCATCATCATCATCAGGTTTTTTGTCTCCACTGCAGGAGCACGACCCTCTCTGTACTACCAGAGCTAAACTTGGCCAGAGCAGCCAGAGGACTTGACCTACACTCTCCTTGCTGGCCAGACTGGTTGAAGAGGTCTCATTGATGTTTATAAGCTTTGTTTAGCTTGTATTTCCTAAGTCGCCTTCTACGACATCCACGGGAGGACTTGGAGTGGCCCTATTCTATTCCGCCGGAAACTACATGGCAAACCTAAACCTACATACAATCAATTGATTGATAACACTTCATGTTTATTCTAAATCTTTGATTGATAATGGTGATGTAGATTAGAACTCTTTATCGGTCAAAACAACATAACCTCAAATGTCAAAATTCAGTTTACCTGGAATATTACATGACCCCCGTGTCCCCCGTCACCCCCGTCGGGGCCTGCATGGTCCTTACACCATGCACTGAGGAAGGAAATACACCCATCACCACCATTCCCTGCCACCGCTCTGATTCTGTAAGAATCGACGTAGTATTGCACAGTATTGCGCGTTGATTTCGCTTTGAGACTCCGTAACGCTTTGGGCAACTCGGTCGAGTAACTCCGCGCTAGTTGAGGATGCGGGATAGACAGAACTTTAATTAAATTGAGGAATTTTGTTGATATCATCTTTCTGGGGTTATGTTTGTTGTGATAAGGGCAAATAAAGAAAGAACTGTCAGATTGTCACTGTCAAAATCAGATGATGGTTTTTTTTAAGTGATTATTTTACGCACAGGTGTGTATGCAACCATACAGCCTAAAGCGCTTTCCGTCTAGCTAGGACAATCTTTATAATTTGCGCTTAGCGCATTACGGAAATAAAACTTTGTACAATTTTTACTAAGATCTAAAAAGTGGCGTTTGATTTCGCAGTCATGGTATCTTGACATGAATATCATTGCTTGGAGCTTCGGAAGGCACGTTAAGCTGTTGGTTCTAGCCGTCATTGTATGGCAGTTTTGTGTCTCTCAAAGTCTCAACTCAACACAACAATATCATTGAAGATTGAGAAAATAGAGGAACATACTTACAAAGCGATGAAAATGATAATCCCTTTTAGGGTTCCGAACCCAAAGGGTAAAAACGGGACCCTATTACTAAGACTTTGCTGTCTGTCACCAGGTTGTATCTCAAGAACCGCGATAGCTAGACAGTTAAAATTTTCATAAAATATGTATTTCTAAAAATAAAATAAAAATTTAAGGAGGGCTCCTATTACAACAAACGCAATTTTTTATTCTAAGATAATGTTTCGGAACCCTTAGTGCGCGAATCCGATTCGCACTTGGCCGTTTTTTTTGGTTCACAGAGCCGGGTAACTGGTAAAAACTATAATACTACTACCGCCATCTATTATCAAATATCCGAACGAGTAAAGTGCAAAGTCCCATATCTCTGGTGCAAACATTTACCACATATTTTATTTCTCTTCTACATTTTTTCTCTTGTTTATGGTGCAATAAAAAGTATTTGTATCGAATTGTAGTCTATGACGATACTATCCCTGTTTTCTCTTCACCCGTCGAATAATAAATACACTGAATTCAGATCAAAGATTCTTTATTATGTACATTTTGTTAAATATATGTCTGTAAAAAAATATATAGTTAATCTACGTGACTTCGCTTGCTTCTTGTAAGGTGGGCATGTCAGCTGGTTGTGTGACCTCTGAAGGCCAGGCAAGAGGCTCTGTAAGCGCCGTAGCGCGACTGCGGGCAGACTGAAAGAGAAAAAGTTAATTTTGAACAGACTTTAAAAAAAAGGTTATCAATTCGACTCCCATGCTGGTCTAGGAGAAATAAAAAAAACTTAGAATGTACCAGCTGCTTCTCTCCCCACGCAGATCGTAAAAGCCGATCGAGGGAATGGGCAAAAATGCAAATCATGTTAACAGGCGATGCGGCTAGCAACCCATCACTACTGTATTGATTGCTTTTCCATCTTCTCGCCCACCATGACGCTAAAAGTGGCTTTTGGGTCTTGCGGCCCTGGGCTCTGCATAGAACCGCAAGACCCAAAATGCTCTGTCTGCCCCATTAGGGATAAAGACGTGATAGTATGTATGTATGTATCAATTCGACGTGAATTTTTATATTTTGTGAAAACTTCTGCTTTGGGCACTTGAATCTACTGGCCGATATGTTTCGACCTCATTCGGTGGTCTTCATTAGAGAGAATGTGATTAGAGGACGCACGCACACAAAACCGCCTCGTGACACACTGATTTGAGTTGTAAGAAAATAGCAAATTAGTTATTAGTTCACCAGATGCTCAAAAGATGGCGCTGACGCATGGTACAGTCAGCCAAAGAGATACCTGGTCAGGCCCTCTACCTATGCCTTGAATTTTGTTCACAAGGTGCTCAAAAGATGGCGCTGACGCATGGTACAGTCAGCCAAAGAGATACCTGACCAGAACCTCTACCTATCTTAATTTTCTCTTAAACTGAAAATAATATTAACTTCTGTAAGGAGGGTTTCAACGTACAGAATAATGAAAACCGCCGCGCGACCAGTCGGTTAAGTTAGTTGCTGGGTGCTGTGCATGTCGGTGCAACTCTACGACTATGATTAGGGCATTAAAAAAATCGAAAAAAGAATATCAGGAAGTTTATTGTTAAACCTGTCCGTCGTCGTTAAATTTTCCGGGGTCCAGTGGCGCCGCCATTTGAAATAAATCATTTAAAAGGAAACGGAGATATCATTCAAAATTGTGTCTTGGTCAAGCCCTAGATAACCCTTAAAACTATTTAATGAACTACTGTTTATAATTTAAAGTGCGAGCGTGAAGCTTTTCTACGCACATAAGCTAAAAGTGGCCGTTTTTCACAAATGTGCGTAGAAAAGCTTCTCGTTCTCACTTTAAACTACAAAAAGTAGTTTAAAAAATACTTTGAATGGGTATCTAGAACTTGACCAAGACACAGTTTTAAATGATATCTCCGTTTCCTTTTAAATGATTTATTTTAAATGGCGGCGCCACTGGACCCCGGAAAATTTGGGTATGGCCTTAAGTGCATCAGGCTGTTTTTCTTCTCCAGACGTCATCCTGTTTTCTCAATATTAAAATATAATACTAACGTAACAGATACACAACGCCATAGAAACTATTGCCGTGAGTAGGCATAACTTTAGTTGCGGGGTAGCCTTACAGAGATGGCAGCATACACGCCTAGCAAAAAAAGTGTTGAATATTCTTTAAAAATATTGATTGCACTTCATATAAGTGATATTTAATTAATCAGAGTACTACTTTATTTAAATACTTGTAACAAGAGATTTTAATGTTTTAATTATCACCTTATAGCGCCATCTAGTGACAAGGGAGAGAACTAATATAAGATCAAACGAACTTCTGGAAGTGAAGTTCGATCGATATTATATGAGTCACTTCATTCGAAGATATAAATATTAACAACGTCATTTTCGTGCGTATTCGTTGCTGTAGAATAAGGAAACTACGTTGTTAATATTTATATCTGAAGAATGAAGTGACGACATATAATTATGTTTGTATGGCGATGGGAAGGCTTGGCCTGGTTAGGTATCTCTTTGGCTGCCTGTACAAGTCGGTACACCAGCCTGTTGTATTTGTACAAATAATCGTAATAAAGGATTGTAATGTTTTAATTATCACCTTATAGCGTCATCTAGTGACAAGGGAGAGAGCTAATTACGTCAATGTATGAACAGACCCGCTGGCGGTGCACCAGCCTGTTGTGTTTATACAAGGAACGTGAAAACATATAGAGGTTAAGAACTTAGCGGAAGGAAGAGAGACATGGAAAGCACTCCACCGACAAGAGCCCAGCTCTAAAATATAAGAAGAAGAAAAGATTGTAATGTTTTAATTATTACCTCACAGCGCCATCTAGTGACAAGCAAGAAAGCTAATTATGTCAACGTATGTACAGACCTAAGCCGTGTGGTTTCCGGCAGAGTAGAATAGGACCACTCCAAGTCTTCCCGTGGATGTCGTAGAAGGCGACTTAGGGAATACAAGCTAAACAAAGCTTATAAACATCAATGAGACCTCTCCAATCCGTCTGGCCAGCGAGGAGAGTGTAAGCCAAGTACTCTAGCTGCTCTGGCCAAGTATGGCTCTGGTAGTACAGAGTGTCGTGCTCCTGCAGTGGAGACAAAAAGACCTGATGATGATGATGATGATGTACAGACCTGCTTGCGGTGCACCAGCTTGCAGTGGTTGTACAAGGCCGCCTCGTACCCGAAGGCCGCGGCGCAGTGCCCGCAGCGGAAAGGGCGCTCGCCCGTGTGGCTGCGCAGGTGGCCTTCCAGCGTCTTCTTAGTCTGACACACACAGACATTCTTAGGGCATTCGCTAAGTTACGCGGGCGCACGCGACGAAAGAGATAGCAGGATCCGTCGCGGGTCACCTGTCTCTGTCGCACGTAGCGTTTGTGACAGAGATAGGCTGAACCCGCCGCGTGTGCCCGCCTAACTTAGCAAAGGCCGTTAATGAATGAAATAACTGGACATAGGCCTCTCCCAAGGATTTCCAAAATGACCCTTCTAATAGTTTCAGTATATTTTGTTAGACCTTTTACAGTCTTCTTATCGTGTGTGTTAGTGACTAACACTAGTGTCAGAGTTTTAAACCGCCTTAAAGGCCTCTGACATGGTTTTAGGTAACGACCAATGTTAAAGACAGTGACCGGGACCGACGGCTTAACGTGCCCTCCGAAGCACGGATCATTTTACTTATCAGACAATCAGGTGATCAGCCTGCAATGTCCTAACCAAACTAGGACAACAACACAAAGTCCTTGCCCCCGCCGGGAATCGAACCCGCGACCTTCGGGTCGAATCGAACGCTCGATGCTTGAGCCGAACGCTCTAACCACTACACCACGGAGGCAGTTAGACCTTATACAGTATGTGAAACAAACCCTGTCCGATCCGCTAAGGTAATGTTGGGTAGCTTGTGTAGGTTCTATTTATCGGTTTCTCTCATCCCTGAAATCGCAAAGAATCTGCTGCTCCATACAAAATTAAATACCTACAGCTCCAAAATGCAGATATTTTTTTGTGATTTCAGGTTAGGAAAAAATGATAAATCGAACCTAGCTATCTAACATTACCTACTTAAACGGATCGGACAGGGGTTAGGTCAAACCAAATATACTGAAACTATGTTAAAGGTCTTTTTGGAAATCCTTGGGAGAGGCCTATGTCCAGCAGTGGACGTTATGCGGCTGAAATGATGAATGATGGTGATTTTAAGGGTGAATTCAGTCCGTGATATTGAACCACTTTCTGCAAGAATCATATGTCGAAATATGAAAAATAAATTTGGCTTTCTATTCTTATATAGTAATCTATATCATGATCGGTCAACTTGTATGGGAGGCGTAAAATTACTTTTCATATCTCGATATATATTTCTTGGGGAAAGTTATTCAGTGTGAAGGACTAAATTTACCATCAAAATAGTTTTAGTATATTTTGATAGAGCTTATATATATTTATGCGACTGTGCATAATAAAGGGCATTACAACACGAATGTGGGAAACTCGCCTTCGGCTCGTTTCATAATAACATCACACGAGTGTTGTAATGCCTAATTATGTATAGTTGCATACACTACTTTATCTACACACATAATTATCATAGTGCTCTAAGATAGTTTTAACTATTTCAATTTGTTTCAACTTTTTACAAACACTCGTAAACAGTAAAACGTCAACAAACAAATGACAACTCGGAATGGTGGCGTTTCGAAATTCGAATCTGTAATTTTTTTTTAATCATAGACAAACTAATGAACGCCCCTATTCTTGTGTCACTCGAGATCAAATGTCGTGTGATTCATATAAAAAAATATACTGAATTTGGCATTCGTCTTGATAAATGTTTTAATATCTAAGATACCATTTGAATTTGGGAGCTGTTCCAAATGTAAACTCATTACCTACGGATTTCAGGAGGTAATGTTATCATTACGTCTCCGTTAATTCTTTCTGGGTGGTAATGCTTGTCATTGCCTATGGTTTCTGAACGCATTTTAGAGCACTTATGATATGTGAGTAGATAAACTACTATTACATGGCTGGTGCAACTAATAAAACTGCGATTACATATATTATGTTGCTTTGTTCAGAGTATAAATTATTATTGAAAACCGCGTAAATATCAGTCCAGTTGTTTGGAAGATTAGCGTGTACATACATACAAACAAACATTTATTTCTCTTTTTTGTGTCTTTTTATTCTTTTTTTAACGCCCACACTTAATTTTTCATAAATTTATAAAATTTACAGACACCCAATTTTTTGTATAAATTTTTAAACTTAACGCGAAATAATCTTTCATTTTTAAAACTGATATCATAAAACAATAAAAAAATTTTTTTGTAATTTTTGATGTGAAAACTTCTTTAGCGGCGTTGTGCACTTTTTTTGGAATGGGTAAAAAATGTTAAACTCGCGTCAGGACACGTGACCTGATCGAAAATTCGTAAGACGGATGGAGAGTAGACAGCTGGCGCGGCGTAGGAGAGGGAGTATCTCCCTCTCTTTCTACGGCGCGGCGAAAATGTATGCCTGCGCCTGCTGTTTCGTTTAGGCGGCGCAGGGCGCTTGCGCAAATGTTCGTATGTTGCAGCGTGCTACGCGCATCCATGGATGGTGACAGCTGATGGCTCGATCGTCTGTGTAGTGGCCATACTGTTGTGTATTTGAAAATGATTTTGTTGAAAATGAATTTGGTCATGCTTGTGACATTTGTGACAGACTGTGGTTCAGAAAAGATTTGAAATATTTTGTACTGATAATTAAAGCAATTCGTGCAAAATTATTCCCTAACCATTCCAAAATATCAAAATGCACAACGTTAATATTCAAGTTTTCACTTCTGCCGGCACTCCCAGAGTGCAACCCGTCGTTTTTTTTTTAAATAAAAGGTAATTTCACCTCATTAATCAGCAAAATGGTGGCTCAGGGCTTAATTTGTACTTTGAATCCGAAGGTTTAAAGTTCAAACCTCGATAAGTGGTAAAAAAATTTTCTTTTATTTTTTTTTATTGCTTAAATCCCGTCCGGCCGTGAGCGTGTGCAGCCCCGCTACTCACGGTGTAGGCCTTCCCGCAGCGGTGGCACACGTGGTTGCGCAGCGCGCGCGCGCCGCGGTGCAGCATGCGCACGTGCGTGCGCAGCACCGGCCGGGACGAGCACGCCTGCGCACACAGACACACATATCACAGCTGAATAAGTCAAACCACGGGCTATTTTAAAGATATATATATATAGTACAATGCCATTAGATAGATAGATAGATAGATAAATGATTTATTTGATCTCTGTAACACACAATATACATAATTATTATGAGGTAAGGTAATTACAAATTTTAATACTTACAGCTAAGCATGCATTTGTGTGGCACAGTGCACAAAAGGGCTACAGCTCAGCTAAACGCTACCCCCTAGGAGTAACAGCTGATTTTCAGCTGGCGCCCTTGAGAATGCGCGAACAAGATTCCAATTACAAACAAATAAATTTACAATTCTAAACGCATTATAAAAATTTAACATACAAAAAATATTAGTTAGAATAGTACTGGCCAGAAACACAATAATTAAACTGAAAATAGTTGATTAGAATTAACCTCAAATATATATTCAATTAAATTACATATTTCAATTAAATTAGATTAGATTAAGACATAGAATTGGGATCAACATTACACACTCATTAATTTAGAAGAAAAAAAATAATATAACATTTGATATAACTGCATTAAACACTAATATACAAACACAAACAGGCATAGCCACTGAAAAGCTAGGTATGAAGGGCATAAATTCTACTGATGCGGCAGGCAAAGCGTTTGGACATATCTTTTTTTTGCATATCCAAAAGGTGTAATTTATACAATTTTTTTAAAGTAAATTTTGATGTGACGTTTCTATTTGGTGGAGGAATGTTATTCCAACACTTTGCCGCCGCATATCTGAAACTACCCCTGAATGCCACTGTCTTGTGTCGTTGTAATGAAAGCACGGGACGCGTAGACCTCGCATGATGTTGTGACAAGAAAAGTAATTTTTCATATAAATACTCTGGCTTTTGAAATTTTATTATGTCAAACAACAGACTAGCAAAGTGTAGCTGCCTACGTGATTCCATTGAGAGTAAAGAGGCCTTATTTAAAAATGGCGTAATGTGACTTCGGGGAGGGATGTTAAAGCAGAAACGAAGACATGCGTTCTGCACTCTTTGCACCAAAAGCTTCGATCTACATAGAAGTCGTGGCCCGTAAACTAGATCTCCATAATTAAGCTTAGACAATATCCATTACAATTACAGTCAAAAAACAAAATTCAATTTTGGATGAAATCAAAATAACAGTTAAAAAAAACGACGGGTTGCACTCTGGGAGTGCCGGCAGAAGTGAAAACTTGAATATTAACGCTGTGCATTTTTGATATTTTGGAATGGTTAGGGAATAATTTTGCACGAATTGCTTTAATTATCAGTATAAAATATTTCAAATCTTTTCTGAACTACAGTCTGTCACAAATGTCACAAGCATGACCAAATTCATTTTCAACAAAATCATTTTCAAATACACAGCAGTATGGCCACTACACAGACGGTCGAGCCATCAGCTGTCACCATCCATGGATGCGCGTAGCACGCTGTAACATAAACACACACGAACATTCGCGCAAGCGCCCTGCGCCGTCTTACGAATGTTCGATCAGGTCACGTGTCCTGACACGAGTTTAAAATTTTTTACCCATTCCAAAAAAAGTGCACAACGCCGCTAAAGAAGTTTTCACTTCAAAAAAACCGGCATTTCTGTACAGAAGAGTGCAGCCGCCCGGGCAATTTCTATGGAAATGTCGGATTTTTTTATGGTTTCTTGACTGTTCTATATTGTGTTTTCTAAAATAAAAAAAATATTTCAATGTATGTTTTATAATTGTTTATAATTTCATTTTTAGATATGGTCCATATATGTACCGTTGAGTTCGTATCCCATAACACAAGTCTCGAACTTACTTTGGGGCTAGCTCAATCTGTGTAATTTGTCCCTACATATTTATATTTATTTATTTATAAGTACTCACGAAGGTACACCCGGGCTGCACACAGCGCACGGGCGTGTGCTTGAGGTGCACGGCGGTGGTGTGCTCGCGCAGTCGGGACGACTTGGCGAAGCGCTTGTCGCAGATGGCGCACGCGTGTCTGTGTAACGTCGTCATCAACATTGTTTACTATCCTACGTTATTTATTTATTAAAAACATGAAGATAACTCAAATAACACAAATAAAATTATACACGCTGACTTTTTATTGGTTTTGAAAAAAAAATGTCGTATAGTATATAAATTCCTCTATCCATATATGTAATCCAAATTTCTGTATGTCATAAAATAAAAAAGTTGCGTAAATGATTTTCGATCAAGACCACGTAGTTATACGCCGGCCGCCGGCTGCGTAATGTCGATGACCCCGGCCGGCCGGCGGGCGGTGTATGGCGGCGGTACTACTAATTGATCTCACAATTTTACTTTCGAGTTTTAGACAACATTTTTTGTTCCTGAATTTTTATTTTGACTAGCTAATTAGGTCTTACTAACGATGCCTATGAAGAGGCCTTCGGCTTCAAAACCAATGAAAAATCACCGTGTATATAACTAAGTATTCCACAAAATTAAAAAAATATATCCGTCCGTGCGTACATTGACGCCTACATTATGTCGTGTTACTTTAATTAAATCCCACTTCCTACTATATATTTATTTTATTTATTTCTTTTAATATTATTAATGCGAAAGTGAATTTATATATTTGTTTGTTTGTATGTTAGTTTGTTTGTCACCACTTCTCGCTTTAACCACTGAACGAGATGGATATAGTTTAATACCCAGGAAAAGACATAGGAATTTTTTTATCCCGAAATTCTTACGGGGAGCGAAGCCCACGGTTATAAAATTAGTGCTAAATATTTTATTGCACAAAATAAATATTTACATAGCTATACAATAATTATATAACTAAAACTAAATAACCTACCTAAATTATAAAACTATAAACTAAAATAATCTAATTAAAAATGCAAAATAAATGTGGTGAACAATTAAAGTGTGTTTCTGTAAAGTGGTCACCTCTACACGCGTAATACTTAACAATCATTATCAGGTCTTTTAGTCTCCACTGCAGGAGCACGACCCTCTCTGTACTACCAGAGCCATACTTGGCCAGAGCAGCCAGAGGACTGGCCTATGGCATATTAGTAGAAGTCAATTAGATTTGGTCGGATAAAATGGTTTAACCCTAGAAACAAAGTTAGTCTGCGTTTTATAATAAGACGGATTCTATTTTACACGGTTTACAAATCAAATCAAATGAAAGTTTATTTACGACTTCTTGTTTTCCACGTCGAAATGGACAAGTTCCTACGTCGGAATAGACAAGTTTCTACGTCGAAATGGACAAGTTCCTACGTCGAAATTGACACTTTCCACGTCGAAATGGACAAGTTTCCACGTCAAAATAGACAAGTTTCCACGTCGAAATGGAGAAGTTTCTACGTCGAAATGGACAATTTACATTCCGAGAGCAATAATAATTAAAAACGTTTGAAATGAAACATCATTTTATACATTTGACAGATAAAGATAGAAGGGGAAAGAAAGAGAGCGAAAGAGAAAGAGAGAGCTTTAAAAAGGATAATTAACTTACTTTAACTTGGCCGGGTCGATGTGTTTGAGGTTGTATTTCATGTGCTGGTAGAACGACATGCGGTTCTTGAAGTTCACGTCACACTAAAACACAAATAGGTAACCATTATATCTATACATATAATAAAACAGTAAAAAAAAGTGTGTCTGTACATTAAATATATTTCCAAAATAAATATTGGGGACGATGGAGACGTAGTAATAGAGTAAAAATTAAAAAAAAATGTCTGTCTGTTTGTACACGCTAATCTCCGGAAATACTGGACGGATTCGAACGAATCTTTTTTTGTTATATAGCTATTAAGCCTGGGCAACATATAGGGTATAAACGATTTTGGGAAATAGAACGCCTGATGCAGAACCATAACGGTCCAGCTAAACTATAAGAGATATAAAAATGCCGCCTTAGTAAAAATCGTTCAGCCTGATGAGCATTTTCCAGAGACATAAAGTCCACGCGAACGAAGTCGCGGGCTTCGGCTAGTTCAAGAATAAAACTCACAAATTGACTAGGTAACTGTCGTTTATGTTATTTATTTAATTATTCTTTATTTTTTGCCGTGTGGTTTCCGGCAGAGTAGAATAGGGCCACTCCAAGTCCTCCCGTGGATGTCGCAGAAGGCGACTTAGGGAATACAAGCTGAACAAAGCTTACAAACATCAATGAGACCTCTCCAACCTGTCTAGCCAGCGAGGAGAGTGTAGGCCAAGTCCTCTGGCTGCTCTGGCCAAGTATGGCTCTGGTAGTACAGAGAGGGTCGTGCTGCAGTGGAGACAAAAAGACATGATGATGACAGGCCTCTCTTGATATAATTTTAGAAATCCTTGATAGAGGCCTATGTATATGCGATATGATGCTGATACATGATCTCGACGAATTGACACCTCCTTTTTTTAAATTCGGTTAACCGGTCAAGACCCAGACGACATTAATAAATGTCCACGTTCATTGTCTTACTACTGTGTCTGGTATTGGCGGTAAAGGAAAGGTTAAAAGCCGGTACCTGGTGGCAGTAGAGGTGCTGCGGCGCGTCGTGAGTGACGAGATGCACCTCGAGAGCCTTCTTGAACAGAAACCGCTTGTCGCAGTGGCAGCACACGTATTCTTTCTCGCCGCGGTGGATGCTGCAACATTTACCCTCTTAGTCATAAATTCATTAATTTATTCCATGCTCCTCCCAGACCAGCATGGGAGTAAATTCCTCATTAATTTACTCCCATGCTGGTCTGGGAGAAATAAAAAAAACTTAGAATGTACCAGCTGCTTCTCTTCCCACGCAGATCGTAAAAGCCGATCGAGGGAATGGGCAAAAATGCAAATCATGTTAACAGGCGATGCGGCTAGCAACCCATCACTGTATTGATTGCTTTTCCATCTTCTCGCCCACCAAGACGCTAAAAGTGGCTTTTGGGTCTTGCGGCCCTGGGCTCTGCATAGAACCGCAAGACCCAAAATGCTCTGTCTGCCCCATTAGGGATAAAGACGTGATAGTATGTATGTATGTATTCCATGCTGATCTGGGAGAAAAGTTTAAACTTAGAATGTCCAAGCTAGTGAAAGGAACAGTAGGAAAAGGTCGGCGAACATTCTGCGACCAAATTGCAGACGTTCTAAAAAAGGGAGAGGTAAAAAGCACCCGTAACCGAAGGGCATGTATGAAGAGATTGATGAGTGTAGATGAAGCGTAAGAGGTTTGTCAGGATCGTAGCAAGTGGAGGTCCATAGTCTCTGCCTACCGCTGTGGGAAACAGGCGTGATATTATGTATGTATGCAGGGACGTGCTGTCCATAGAGACGCAAAGACATTGTCTACCCGGAGCTTCCCTAATATATCCGCATTTTTTATATTATAATAAATTATAAATAGGCCCTATTTTCAAATAAACGCGCGCTTCCCCGTCCGTTTCCCATCGCGCCATATGCAGGCCACCGCCACGTACTACCTTACTTAGGTTATACGTATATACGCTCATGTACTCTAGGGGCTACCTACCTAAAAGACAATTGTTCATCGTGTCTCGATTTGCACACATTCACAACGCAGTATGATCGTCAACGTACTTCACCCACGCACACAAACATGAAGAATACGCGCACACAACTAATATTTTAGACTTTGGCTGATGAATGCCATTTTTGAAACGCATTAGTAACAAACAAAGCTAATTTTTGTATGGAAAAAAGCATTAGGTTAGTGAAACGCTGATTTCAAAAATGGTCCTTATCTTTAAGCTATAGTTCTATCTCAATAATCAACGTTTTTTATCTCTTTTCACTTTTGACCAATAAGGAATGATATCGATTTTAGGCCTATTCATTTGTTCAGTGATGCGTACCGAGATGAAATCTAGAATGTTATTGGTTCTCGCTTGTGTTATGCTACCAATTTAAATACGCCGAAGATGTTTGAGGATAAAACGGAACACGAAGATTTTTGTGTTAGTCGTATATATTTGATATTTTTTCTTGTCCAATGATAATTATTTGCATTGTCGCATTACAAATGATTACGTGTTGCGCTCTGCTCTGAACTTTGTTTTGTTTGCGATAACAGATGAAATTAGGAGAAGTTTCTTATTTTTCTTTTCTATTATTACCTCTTTAAAACAGTTTGCAATGGAAAGGTTTCCATGTGAAAGTTGTGCGCCAGGTGTTTTTTTTGCTAAAACTGAGAAGTTACGCGTTTAACCATTTAAATTTTGAGGAAAAAAGTGCAATAATCATATATGGCCGATGCCAGCCTATTTTGGATTAAGTTCAAACAAGCGGTAAGCTAAAAGGAACATTTATTAATATTAAACAATATGACGCGTATAAGTGGCTCTCAGGATGTAAACACACTAATAGGGTCAGTTTAGTCAGAGAGCTTTATTTTTGTCCCACTGCTGGGCAAAGGCCCCACAATTAGTCTACCCTGCAATAATCGGTGATGCACGTCCCTGTATGTATGTATGTACAAGCTAGTGTTGCAAGCAATAGTATAAATTATAGATATAAGACTTTCTCGACCTCAAAAAGTCAGAATATCGATACATAACAGTCACAGTATCGATAGTTTTTAATTAATAATATCGATCGATAGTACAGATACTATTTCTATATAGAACTATCGATATTATTATGTAATATCGATATTATTGTTATATCGATAGTAAATTTATCTTTCGATAGTTTTACCTTTCATCAATGTTGGCGACCGTAGCTGTCATCGTGCTGGCAACACTACGCACCCGCTACGCACCCCGCCACAGCGATGGAAGGGGAAAATGACGTGCGACCGTTATGCGGACGACTGGGCTCTCTTACGGCCTGACTCTCAAGACGCTTGGTTGCATTCTTAATTTTATTTGCAATTTATCCTGATTTGGTTATTTTTCCATAATTATTATATTCTAAGTTTGATTATAAGTATTAATTTTGTAAAAATTAACAGTAACTATTAGCCGGTACGTAAATCAGACAAATTATAGTGAAGATAATTAAATAGTGTCGAAAACAAGTGTCAAACATATTATATTCAGTTTTTAATTGCTATATGATTTATTGAAGTTCCTAATTAGTGAATTAAAACGTGTTACGCAACCGCTGTCGTGCAATTATTTCCGGTTATTAATATTTCCTATTATTTAGGTAGTTTACATCAATACATATAATAAAACAGTAGGAACCGCGTGTCTGTACATTTGATAAAAATTACAAAAAATGGATGTGGGCGATAAGAAAAGAGTATCAGAACACAAAAAAGATTTTTTGGATTTTTTTGTCTGTCTGCCTGTCTGTATGTGCTCGCTAATCTTTAAAACTACTGAACAGATTTTTTACGCAGTTTTTACTAAAAGATTAAGCTCATCCCTGAGCAATATATAGGCTTTGTTTCATCGAAATCTGTCGTCAAATAAAAAAGTTATCATCATTTAAAGTTTAAAGATAATTTTTCTATGGGCGATTGTTTGTCTGTTAGTACACGCCAATTTCAGGAAATGCTGGACGGATTCGAATGAAACTTTTTTGTTATGTAGCTGTTAAGCCTGGGCAACATATAGGCTATAATTGATTTTGGAAAATGGAACACATGATACAGAACCATAACGGTCCAGCTAAACTATAATAAGAAATAAAAAATGACGTCTTAGCAAAAGTGTTTCAGCCTGATGAACTTTTATTGTTGAGGTATAAAACTCGAAGATCTGGAACACCTGATGCAAAAATATAATGGTCCAGCTAAACTGTTAGAAATATACATTAATGACGCATTAGCAAAAGTTTTTCAGCCTGATGACCATATTTATATAACGGAGTCCTAAAGTCCACGCGAACGAAGTCGCGGGCATCAGCTAGTCAATAGTATTGCAAACTATTGGCATTCGATACTATCGATGGGGTCGATAGTATGGATAGTCCTATCGGTATAGACTGTTTAAATATGTTTTGACTCGTTCCTTAAATGACAACTACAACAACTAGTGAACAGAGGAAAAGAGACAAAACATGTTAAAACTAAAGGTTTAGCAAACTTCGGTTCTTCTTTCTTATTGAGAGTTCCTCTTTTTGTTTCTTCTTCCTATAAAGCTCGCACTTCTAACAAACGTTACAACGACCGACTCTGTCTCCGCCGTCAGATACAAAGACGTGACAAACTCACAAGACAAAATGCCGTGTGGTTTCCGGAAGAGTAGAATAGCACCACTCCAAGTCCTCCCGTGGATGTCGTAGAAGGTGACTTAGGAAATACAAGCTTAACAAAGCTTATACACATCAATGAGACCTCTCCAACCCGTCTGGCCAGCGAGGAGAGTGTAGGCCAAGTCCTCTGGCTGCTCTGGCCAAGTATGGCTCTGGTAGTACAAAGAGGGTCGTGCTCCTGTAATGGAGAGTAAAAAGACCTGATGATGAAACTGCCTCCGTGGTGTAGTGGTCAGAGCGTTGGGCTCATACCCGGAGGTCGCGGGTTCGATTCCCGACGGGGGTAACGACTTCGTGTTGCTGTCCTAGTTTGGTTAGGACATTGTAGGCTGATCACCTGATTGTCTGATAAGTAAGATGATCCGTGCTTCGGAGGGCACGTTAAGCCGTCGGTCCCGGTCACTGTCTTTGACATTGGTCGTTACCTAAAACCATGTCAGAGGCCTTGAAGGCGGTTTAAAAACTCTGACACTAGTGTTAGTCACTAACACACACGATAAGAAGAGGAAGATGATGAAACTCACAAGAGATGCGTCCGCAGCGAGCTTCTGTCGCGGAAGCTCTTCCCGCAAAGCTCGCACTTCTGTCGCTCCGCGTGGGTCTTCATGTGGTAGCGCAGTTTGCCCAGCGTCCTGGAATATATGAATACATTAGCATGTCTTTGTTTGTTTGTTTGTAATAACTTTATTGTACCATAAAACAAAATAAAGAACAAAAAATTAGAATGAGCAAATATACAAAGGCGGACTTATCCCATGTAGGGATCTCTTCCGGTCAACCTGCGATAGATTGGGAGGACATTTACTCAATGTGTCTTTATTCTAACGGGGTAGACAGAGCCCAGCGTTACACCCAAAGGCGACGATGAGGGCTCGAAGTGAAATATACAAGAAAAATTGATTATGTTGGTTCATGAGAAACAGCCTGGTGACGGACAGACGGACAGGGGAGTCTTAGTAACAGGGTTACGCTACCGTACCATAAAGGTAAAAACAGGAGTTTTTGCCTTTATGGTACGGTAGCGTAAAAACAGGAAAACAAGCAAGCAGTTATTTAGTGAAGCTAAGGGTTTTTGGGACAAATTTATACATATAATAAAACAGTAAAAAAAGTGTGTCTGTACATTAAATATATTTCCAAAAAAATAATTGGGGGCGATGGAGACGTAGTAATAGAGTAAGAATTTTAAAAAAAATGTCTGTCTGTTTGTCTGTTTGTACACGCTAATCTCCGGAAATACTGGACGGATTCGAATAAATCTTTTTTTGTTATATAGCTATTAAGCCTGGGCAACATATAGGGTATAAATAATTTTGGAAAATGGAACGCCTGATGCAGAACCATAATGGTCCAGCTAAACTATAAGAGATATAAAAATGCCGCCTTAGTAAAAGTTGTTCAGCCTGATAAGCATTTTCCAGAGACATGAAGTCCACGCGAACGAAGTCGCGGGCCTCAGCTAGTCCAACAATAAACCCATTCTACTGTTCGGAAGATATGGGGTAAAGAAATATTTATAAACATAATGAATGAAATAGTAGTTTATGCGACTGTGCATAATGAAGGGCATTACAACACGAATGTGGGTTTATTAATAACATCACATGAGTGTTGTAATGCCTAATTATGTATAGTTACATACACTATCTACACACATAGTTATCATAGTCAACATAATTCGTTTCATGGTATAATAAAACAGGTATTCTGTTCCCGAGATGGAACTTGACTACGTCACAAAGTGTTGCCACTGATTTTTCTTTTCAGTAAATTTAAGGACTTTCTCAATTAGTTCATGAATATTAAATAAAATATTAAGTAACTTAGCTATTTAGTATCTCGCGATTCTCGCGTGATTCATCAATTCAATATTTTATAAATTGATATAATGGATTATTCATTCGAAATTGGTATATAAATTTCAAAAATGCATCACGCTCGGGTAATTCAATTTCACACAGTGGCAACATATCAAACTGATGACGTAGTCAAGTTCCACATACGTCATCAGCTGTCACGGGAAGAGAATACCTTATTTTATTATACCATGATTCGTTTCAACTTTTCACAAACACTCGTAGACAGTAAAACATCAACAAACAAATGACAACTCGGAATGGCGACGTTTCTAATTCGAATCTGTAATTTTTTAAATCATAGACAAACGAATGAACGCCCCTATTCTTGTGTCACTCGAGATCAAATGTCGTGCGATTTATATTAAAAAATATACTGAATTTGGCATTCGTCTTGATAACTGTTTTAATATCTATCGATACTAGAATAGACACCGATTTGAATTTGAGAGCTGTTCCAAATTTAAACTCATTACCTACTGATTTCAGTTTGTAATGTTATCATTACGTCTCCGTTATTTCCTACTGGTTGGTAATGCTGGTCATTACCTATGGTTTCTGAACGCATTTTAGTGCACTTATGATATGTGCGTAGATAAAAATTTTTATTGCACCAATACACAAAAGAAAAAAGAAATAGTTATACAAAAATACATTAGGTACAATAGGTGGTCTTATCGCTAAAAGCGATCTCTTCTAGACAACCGATACACACATAGAATACGCTATTTCCAACAAGTCAAATCACATACTTTTTTCTGAACGTCAAAACAAACAGTTTCTATAGGATTTTGTATGAAATCCAGGCAGATGATGTCAGTTTTTTCGAGTCAATTAGCGCTCTTATTATCAGTTTTTCTGAAATAAAAAATTTAAAATCACGTGAAAATGGATATTTTCAAAGACATTATTTTGCGACGTTTTATTTTGTTATTAGTATAATACATACATACTATCACGTCTTTATCCCTAATGGGGCAGACAGAGCATTTTGGGTCTTGCGGCTCTATGCAGAGTATTAGTATAATAACAAAATAAAATTAGGGGGGGGGGGTTTAAAAGCAATAAAAGGCTCACGTCTCGACATGTCCACAAACAGCGCAGGTGTGCTCGGGGTGCGGGGCGGAGTGTTCCCGCGCCAGGTGGTCGGCCGCCACGGCGGCGCGGGAGAACGTCGCCCCGCACGGGACACAGCGCCATCTGTGCACACGGGGGCGGGTTTGTATGCCTCGTAGGCGGAGCGTTGAGGTAGTGCTGTACTTTTGACATGTCAGCGTCAAGCACTTTTTTGAACTAAAACCGTCTTATTATAAAGACGAGGACTAACTTTGTTAGCTTAAACCATTATCCACCCTAATCAAGTTGACATATAGTAAAGTGAAATTAACTCATCTGTCAATGTCAACTTGATTTGGGTGAATAATGGTTTAAACCTAGTAACAAAGTTAATCCTGTTTTTATAATAAGACGGAAACTATTTCTATTATATTCATATTGCACTAATGCAATTGACAAAAGTAAAAAATAATTCATTTATCTTTGGATATTTGTATCACCTTGAATGACAATTTTTCTTTTTATTTCGATTTCTTAAAAGGTAAATGTTGACGTCATATCATTTACTTACAGCTAAGTTTACTGCCGCTTCCTAAGCGCAAGTACAGAAGAAGCGGTAACAAACTGAACTGCAGCATTTTCTCCAGTAATTCATTTCCCCACAATGTGATAAAATTGACTCATTTGTCCGCCACAAACAAACAACCAACCATTATTTTATTTGCAAAAATACATTAAAATCAGAGCTAGTCCCAGTAGTCCTACCGAGTTTGTTCTACCAATAGGACTGGCGGGAATTTTTGTCTCAATAGACCTACCAATAGTAATACTGGGAAACATACATCATTCCTGCACTGACCTGACGCGGTGCCTCCTCCTGTGCGCGCACAGCGCGTGCGCATCCTTGCAGCGCACGCGGCACAGCGCGCAGCTCACAGAGCCCGTGGTCTGCAACAAAACCAGTTGGCCACTTACAAACAAGAAAAAAGGCAAAAAAATAGATTCATTCATCATTTATTTGTCAAAGGTACGATATAGTTAGCCGTGTGGTTTCCGGCAGAGTAGAATAGGACCATTCCAAGTAAGCGTCTTAGGAAATACAAGCTAAACAAAGCTTCTATACATCAATAAGACCTCTTCGTCTGGCCAGCAAGGAGACTGTAGACCAAGCCCTCTGGCTGCACCGGCCAAGTATGGCTCTGGTAGTACAGAGAGGGTCGTGCTCCTGCAGTGGAGACAGAAAGACCTGATGAAGATGATGACACGAAAAAAGGCAAAAAGAAAAACTGATCAACCATTTATTTGTCAAACTTATGTTTCCGATACAGTCCTCGAGGCGTTGGCGGTGACGCTTCAGAGCCCGGGGTCCGCTACCTAACCTAGGTGATTTGACGAGGTTACTGGTTTTTACACAGAGCGACTGCCGTCTGACCTTGGCAAAGGGTAGACCAGAACCAATCCTTGGAAAGGTTTGAGCAATTTATAAATTTCGTTGTTGTAACGAATAAAACTGGCCAAGAGCGAGTTGAACTTGCCTGGAGGGTTCCGCACAATGCCAAAATCAATTACATTTGAAATCCTCAAGTTTTTTTTTTCAATTCAATTCATTTATTGCATTCATATCATACATCAGTTCTTAGTCTTACTAATATTACAAGTTAACTACTACTAGCGCTATCTAGTGGTGTTTTAGTGAAGTATTTTTCTTATGTGAACGTATTATATTGAGTTTACCACTTAATTTTCAATTGACAGAATTTTATAGGTTTTTGGTTTTTTAATTTTGGGCTCAGTAGTTTCGGTGATTAGGGCGGGGTTGGTCAATTTGGATCACTATCTATATGCACACAAATTTAAGCTATAATATCACATAGCATACTGGTTTAATGCACAATAGTTTTTAAGCATAACGTCCTTTCGCATAATGGAGTATGCATAATAATTTTAAGCATAATGTACCTAAGCATAATCATTATTTAGCCCTAACATTTTAAAGCAAAAAAGGATGTAAGCATAATGTCATCAAACCATAATTTATCAAGACATAACATTACTTTAAGCATAAAAATGATTAAGCGTAACATTTTTATTCATTGTATATAAATTGTTTATTAATTGCTAATAAGTTGAATCTAACTTCCTTTTTGGTCTCACAGTTGTTCCAGGTGATCATAAAAAAAAAAAACTTAAACCTAACTTCCCTTTTGCCCTCACATTTGTTCTGGGTGGTCATATTTTTTTTTGCATGATAATTAAAAATAAACACTTAAATAACTTAATTTTGTTTCTGTTATTTTTAAAAATATTATGCCTAAATACTATTAGTCTTATAGTTAATACGCCTAAAGAGATTATGCGAATTAACATTATGCCGTAACAAATTAGCCTAAAATAAATTTATGCCCAACTTACCAGTATGCCAAAAAACAACTTATGCCTAAAAACTATTATGACAAAATATTTTATGCCAAACCCAGTATGCCAAAGCATATTCGGACAAAAAAATGATGCAAAAAATCGTCTTTCATGAATAAAATCAAAACTATTTATTTCACAATATTAACAAAAATATATCACAGTAAGGTTCGCTTTTTTAATTTCCTAATTTGTCCCCCAAAAATGACACTTATTAAAAAAAAATATTTTGAATATCTGTGTTTGGGTCATAGTATTACATAATCCGATCAAATTTCACCTGATCCAGGAGATTTGGAGCAAATCGGTTGCAACAGATGGACGGACAAACGAGTGATCCAATAAGGGTTCCATTTTCTTTTTTTGTACGGAACCTTAAGAGCCGATACGTTTCGGAACGGCACTGCTGAGAGAAACGACGAAGCTTATTCTACTTCGTAGATTCTACTAGCCAGAAGGGCTCATGCGCAAAATTTCTTTTTCACAAAATGTCCCCAATTCGTAAAACGTCACGTTTTCTCATAATGCCTCTTTTGCACAAGGTCTCTTTCGAAGAATGTCTCTTTCGCAAAATGTCGCGACAGGGACTTTAAGAGTTAGAATAAAATTTAAATTTACAAAGCAATATTAAAGTTACACAGTAAACAAATTATGATAGGTTTAGTACATACTTAAATTAACCTATATATTCTAAGTTCTTATCATGACATTGTGCGAAAGAGACATTCTGCGAAAGAGACATGCTGCGAAGGAGACATTCTGCGAAAGAGACATGCTGCGAAGGAGACATACTGCGAAAGAGACATTCTGCGAAAGAGACATGCTGCGAAAGAGACATACTGCGAAAGAGACATGCTGCGAAAGAGACATGCTGCGAAAGAGACATTCTGCAAAAGAGACCTTCTGCGAAAGAGACATTCTGCGAAAGAGACATACTGCGAAAGAGACCTTCTGCGAAAGAGACATACTGCAAATGAGAAATTCTGCGAAAGAGACCTTCTGCGAAAGAGACATTCTGCGAAAGAGGCATTATAAGACAGGGACGTTTAACGACTAGGGGAAATTTTTCGAAAGAGACGTTTTGCGCATTACCCGCTAGAAGTATTTCCACTCACCGGGTCGTGCTTCCTCATGTGGTCCAGCAGCTTGGTGCGGTGGTTGAACCCCAGCGCGCAGTCGTAGCAGCGGTGCTCGTGACGCGTGAACGCTTCGCTTGTTAGCGCTTTGGCGCGCTCCGCTTCTATCTAAACCATACACGTACCGTCATAATATAAAACTCAGACTAACTTTGTTACTAGGTTTAAACCATTATCCGCCCAAATCAAGTTGACACTTAGTGAAACTGACTCATCTGTCAATGTCAATTTAGTTTGGACGGATAATGGTTTAAACTAGGGATGCAACGATACGGCTATTACGATACCAATACAAATGACGAATACATCGTAATGGCCAAATACGATAACGAATTACGATACGAATGCATTACGATATTTTTTTGATACCATTTTGATGAATTTATTGGAAGCTTTGTTGTATGTTATTATTATTGTAAGACAAAGTAAAAGTATAAAAAAAAGTTATGCATTTTTAATCAATATATTTATTAATTTTATCAATTTTCATCATTAACTTATATTTTAAATTGTTACTATTTGTTACATTTACTGACCATTAATTATTTTTAATTGTAGTCGTAATTTATAACTGGCAAATTCTTATTCAGAAAACACAACATATTTAAGTATCTTCTCTCATCACTGTGTATCAGTCCTGCCTGCCTGCTTAAAACTGTCAATGCCAAAAGTGACAGATGCGAAGCGTTCAGAAATTGACGCGATATGCGTTTCGTTTCAACCGAAACAGTAAAAAATTAAAAATTTTGAAGTTAATGTATCGTAAAAATATCGTATCGTAATATTTACGATAACGAATGATCGTAAAGGTTTACGATAATCGCCGATATACGATTATCGTATCGGTATCGTTGCATCCCTAGTTTAAACCTAGTAACAAAGTTAGTCCTGTTTTTATAATAAGACCGATTTTATACCATTCCCCCTCTAAAAAGTTTATTTTATTGACTGAAACAATGAATAAATAGCACTTTTCATCTCATCTACTCGAAAAACGATGCTTTTATCCCAAAACATTTGGAGCTAAAGTTACTGTTACTTACTCTCGGGATTTAAAAGTGAAAAAGAAAATTTTACGGGATTGAAACAATTAAATATTAGTAATTGTTCCAATTTAAATGCGGATTTTAATTAATTTAACCATCCTTTTTCTTTATTGTCTATTTTCACTCAAATCTTTCTTTCTCGTAGTCATGGTATAAAGTATAGTATACAACTCTTGAATAAAACGGATTTATATCGAGGGCCATGAATCACTCGCGTCGCACAGGATTCTAATACTTGAATCATATATAAATAAATCCGTCTTTTATTTACTAATTGCAATAATCTGGGGGCACGGCAGTGCCCCCACCAAGTCGAGCAAAAAAGCGTCACGGCCGTACCATCCTTTTCTCGAAGCAATTCAGACCATTTTCGACCCCCTGTAACTTCGTTGTGGATAAAACTAGAAGACTGAAATTTTCAGTAACCATGCAGGCATTGTAAAGACACGGTATATTTCAAATTTCATTCAATTTGAACCTGTATTTTAAGAATTATAACGGGTCAAATTTCTTAATTTTGTCACTCACTGACTCACCGATCATCAAAATTCTAAGGCACTTCTAGCAGACCTAGAAGCTTCAAATTTGGAATATAAGTAGTGTTTGGTGTATGAATCAAGGAAAAACTAAAAAATCTAGAAAATACCGCAAAGAAAATTTAGCCCATACAGCCAAGTCTTCAGTTAAATTTTTCAATATTGGCTTTATTCGTAACGATGTTTTACGGCAGTTATTATTATTGCGTGCGAAGCCGCGGGTTTAAGCTAGTCCCATATAAATATAGGCGCATGGTAGTGCCCCTGCCAAATCGAGCAAAAAATGGGTATTCCCGTCATGAAAACACGTGTAAATTAAATTATTTAATGCAAAAAACGTACCTACGTGCGTATTCGTACTTATTACGAGTGCGTAAGGTTGTAAATTAATTATTATACCACGCGCTGCGATGCTAGCGAGTGAGCGCGGGCCGTTACTACGCGCTGCGCGGTGCTAGCGCGAGGGCGCGGGGCGGGAACAGTGGCGGGGCGCGCGGAAAGGTTAATGTCGCCGAGCGAGCAGTGTCGACTTTGGAAGTGTTAAAGCGCAGGAATCCTCAATTTGTGAATACAACAGACTAAGAAGCATTTACCGTCCAGATTTGTCAAAAATTGTAACATCAAAGCCTCCCAGAAAAACGCATAGAGACAGGGAGTGGGCTCTTAGAAAAACTGTAGCTGAAGCTCAAGAAGTAGTACCGGAAAAGAGAAAACGGAAGGCTACCTACAAAAATAAGAAAAGTTCATAAGTCAGAGAGACGGCTTTAAGAAAATTCGTTGCTGGTAGATATACATAGAAGGTACCGAAAAGGAAAAAAGTAGAACTGTCTACAAAATACAAAAAGAAATGAGATCCCATCAAAAACAATACTTGTCAAAAAAACCAAGTCTCGCAACTCAGTTGTTCTGCGGTAAAAAGTTGTGAGATCCATGTAATACCAAGTCGGTTATTAATTTATTCAGTCTCTACTTAAGCGACTTTCTGTCTTAATACGTCCAGTCTCTAAGACCACGATCGTGGTCCATAACAATTGAAAATCAATTGTGTCTGGAATCTCCGTACTCGAAGCATTAAGTTGTTACGTAATAATTAACAGCATCTTATAGTGACGCATATCAATATTAAAATTCTTTAATGTTTTATATAAATATATTGAGACTTGGCCATCGCCTGAAAACACGTGTAAATTCAATCGTCTGAAAACACAAGTAAATTCAATTATTTAGTGCGATGGCCAAGTCTCGATATATTTATATAAAACATTAAAGAATTTTAATATTGATATGCGTCACTATAAGATGCTGTTAATTATTACGTAACAACTTAATGCTTCGAGTACGGAGATTCCAGACACAATTGATTTTCAATTGTTATGGACCACGATCGTGGTCTTAGAGACTGGACGTATTAAGACAGAAAGTCGCTTAAGTAGAGACTGAATAAATTAATAACCGACTTGGTATTACATGGATCTCACAACTTTTTACCGCAGAACAACTGAGTTGCGAGACTTGGTTTTTTTGACAAGTATTGTTTTTGATGGGATATACTATTTTACTGATCTGAACATACAATACGACCTTTACGGATCAGAAGGATATACATACGGTGACTTTTCAGTGGTTTTGGAGCCGAAGACCACTTCATAAGGATCGTTAGTAAGACCTAATTAGCTAGTCAAAATAAAAATTCAGAAACAAAAAATGTTGACTGAAACTCGAAAGTAAAATCGTGATATCTATTAGTACCGCCGCTGGGCGCCGCCGGCCGGAGTTCATCGGGGTCACGCGACAGTTTTGAACAGGCGTAACTACGTGGTCGATCGAAAATCATTTTCGCAACATTTTTATCTTATGTCACACACAAATTTGGATTACGTATATGGATAGAAAAGTCAGCGTGTGTCTTAAACTTAAATTATAAAGAGAAAAGATTTATTTTTTTGTTTGCTTGCTGATAATTGATAATATTATCGAGACACAAGACCTCGTCACACAAAAACTGATTTATTGCAGAATATTGATATGATGTTTTTTTTATTTAATAAAGTGATTTATTGCTGATAAGCAGAGATCGGATATTTCAGTGCATATTTACCTAAACTTCGAGGTAGTACGTAACATAGAGTGGATTCTTTTTGATACCGTGATTTAAAAATATTGGATTTTACAGAAATAATAAATACAAATTATTGATTTAAAGAATAATTTAATTTTTTTATGTTCTTTTATTACGACGGAAAATAATTATATATACACATTAAAATTTAATTTTAATTTGACACAATTTTAGTAACTAACTCTAAATAAGGAATAATATTCTTCAAATCATATAGTTTATTATTTTGACTTGACGAATGGCAAAAAGCGCTGGAAGATGCTGGTTTGAAAATCAGCCGAACGAAGACAGAATACATGTTCTGCGATTTTGGTGGAACTTCCAGCGTTGCGGCCCTGACCTCTCGCATTTACCGCTGCCAGTTTGTACTGACTTCAAGTACCTGGGATCACTCTTGCAGAGCGACGGACACGTGGATCGGGACGTTACGAAGAGAATAAATACCGGATGGCTTAAGTGGAGACAGGTTACAGGCGTGACGTGTGACAAGAGAGTCCCTTTCAAATTGAAAGGAAAAATATATAAGACCATCGTTAGACCTGCCTTGTTATATGGAGCAGAGTGTTGGGCAACGAAAAAGAAAGATGAGTATAAGATGCATGTGGCTGAGATGCGTATGTTAAGATGGATGTCTGGGGTTACTAAAATGGATAAGATCCGGAATGAGTGTATTAGAGGGAGTCTAAAAGTGGCGCCAATAGTCGACAAATTAAAAAGCCATCGCCTGACCTGGTCTGGCCACGTAATGAGAAGGGATGCCGAACACCTGGCAAAAAAAATGATCGACTTAAAAGTAGACGGGTATAGAGGAAGAGGAAGGCCGAGAAAGACGTGGGAAGAATACGTAAGATTGGATATGGGGGAACGGGGGGTCAGTACAGAGAAGGCAAAGGATAGAAGGTTATGGAAGGAGTTGACATACAGAGCCGACCCCAAATAGGGAAAAGGCAAGGAAGAAGAAGAAGATATAGTTTATTATTTCTGTAAAATTATTAATTCATGATTTTTAAACCACAGCATCAAAAAAAATCTTTTATTTTTAGAGGTGGTATTATCTACTCTATGTTACGCACTACCTCGAAGATAAGGGTATTGGCACTGGAATATCCACTCTCTGCTGATAAGTCACATGTTGTACTGTTGAGTGTAACGGGGCATTTCTCAATCGCTGCTCGATAGTGTCTCGTTTGATTTAAGCTAAACCCGCCAACCATTTGGACAAACGCCCGTACCTCCTCCCAGCTGAGCACCACCATCTCTAACTGCCCACTGCCCACGTTCAGCGCACGCAACATCCTCTCCACTCTCACGTTGTTTACCACCCCCGCCGGCTTCTCTCGCTTGGTTCTACCTGCTTTTTGAGGGTTTTCTGTAACGAATCATATTTCATTTTATTAACCGACAAAGATACAATACAATACCCTTTATTATATAAAATAAAATACAGCACATAATTATCTTAAAAAACTAGGAAATGAAAGATAATATAATTACTAACGTAACAGATACCCAACGCCATAGAAACCATTAGAGTTGTAAGTACTAAGTAGGCAAAGCTGGAGTTGCGGGGTAGGCACACAGAGATGGCAGCACACACGACTAGCAAAAATTGACAAAGAGAGTGTTGAATATGCTTTATAAATATTTATTGCATGTCATAAGATTCATATTTAATTAAATATAATACTACTTTATTAAAATAAAATGAATAAAAAGATTTTAATGGTTTAAATATTACTATATAGCGCCATCTAGTGACAAGAAAGAGAAATAATTATGTTAATATGGCAAGCTTCGACAAAGAAACATAAACATCTCCTCTCACTGGCCTGATAGAAGAGATCTCTTTTGAGATAAGTAGTGCCATGCTTATCCATCGCCTTGTATACATAATTATTTCTCTTCCCCGTCACTAGATGGCGCTATAAGGTAATAATTAAAACATTAAAATCTTTTATTACTATTATTTAAATAAAGTAGTACTCTAATTAGTTAAATATGACTTATATGAAATGCAATAAATCTTTTTAAAGCATATTCGACACTTCCTTGCTCACTTTTTGCTAGTCGTGTGTGCTGCCATCTCTCTGTGCCTACCCTGCAACTCCAGTATTGCCTACTTACGGGCCCTCCAATAGTTTATATGGCGTTAGGTATCTGTTACGTTAGTCTATATATCTTTAGAACGGATAAAGCAATTGCGATGCGGTTTTATGTGAAAGCAAGTGGTGGTACTCAGCTGTTTAATAAAAATCGGTTCAGCCGTTTAAAAGTTATTGGGGGTTAACGCTTGAAAGTCGTTTTTTTTTATTATTTATTTAAGTTACAATATTTTTACATGGTTTACATAAAGCAATACCGACAAAAACCTATTTGGGTTTATACGTGGTACGGCGAGTCACTACTCGTTACAATTTTATACAGTTAATATGAAGTTTTTAAGCATTAATTTACATTTGGTACTATTTTCTAAATTACTTATTTTCTCAATAATATTGTTAGGATATTCATTTAAAGTAGATGGCAGGAAATACTGCCACATTCTTTTACCGTGAACATTGTTAAATGAAGGTAGGATGTATCTAGGTAGGTATGTTAAATTACGCAATCCAGTGCTTCTAGTTTGAAGTGTTAAAGAATTTATTTGGTGTTAGTTTTCACATACAATTTCCACTTTTACTTTATCATATACATTTACAACTTTACAATGTTTAAATAAGTCTGCGTCGTTAAGCTTATATTTATTTCTTATTTTATTCGGGGTAATAGTCTTAAGTAAGCTTAATTGTAATTTGTAAAGTCAAAGTCAAAGTCAAAGTCAAAAATTTTTATTCAATGTAGGATAAATTTATCTCTTATTGAAGGTAATTTTTTTTAAATATTTTTTTTTAGTGCAGAAGCTAAAAACTACTAGCGTTTCGGAACGACCACTGCTGGGAAGATTACGCCGAAAGAAACCCAGTTCAGTATTGGTCCCTACCCAGCCTGATGGGCTATGTTACAATTACAATACAGATTTACACTTAAGCTATACATTTAAATTATACAATTACAATTTGCAGACAACTATTTCCAAGAATTTTTCTCAGATGATGATAAGTAGTCATTTACATGATAATACGCATTTTGTAATAAATGATTTTTAACGGCTGTCTTAAACTTAGATAATGGTAATGCTACTATATCATCTGGAATTGTAAATATTTTCTATATGTGTCTTGTATGTTCTGCCATAACTACTTATACCATAATTAATTATACTAACAGCCAATGACATATACAACATTCGCAAAGTATGATATGGGAGTTTATATATTAAAATAGACAATTTAGACATAACTGCTCTAAGTTTATTACAAATGCTATTATATGAGGTTTCCAACTGAAACTACTATCAATGATAAGTCCTAGATAGGTATGTTCATTTACTAGTTCTATTTTTTTACAATTACATTTTTTTTGTTGAAGTGTGGAGGCATTGGTGTTCGTGGGCAATTATTGTCGGTTCTATCGGTGATTTTAAATATATAATATTTTAATAACTAGAATTACATTATAATTAATTAACTAAATGCTATTCAATAAATTAAAAATATTACTAAAAATAAAAACATTAATTTATATAAAAAATCGTTCCCAGATCGCCACCGTCAACAGGCAGAGTCCCCAAGAGGCTGGCGGCATTTCCGCGTTGTATTGCAAGGCTAAGCCTTTGGCCGAAATGCGCACCAGCTCAATAACCGTTTTAATAACTTGAATTTTCAATATTTTAATAACTTGTATAAATTTATTTATTACAGACGAGCAGTTTGGAGCTGATATGTCTATTTTAGAAAATAAGTCAGTTTTTAGTTGTTAAAAAGCACTTATTTGGGGCCATCCACATATTCCGTCAAAACAGGGGGAGAGGGGGTCATGCCAAGTACGTGTGGAAGGGATCGGTAAGAAGCGTAACAAGGAGGGTTTCAAAATTAGTTGAGTTTCTTCTTACTTAGATTTTAATTTAGATTTTTATTTAGTTTTTATATTTTGTCAAATGCCGTGTGGCTTGCCGTGTGGTTTACGGTAGAGTAGAATAGGGCCACTCCAAGACCTCCCGTGGATGTTGTATAAGGTGACTTAGGGAAAACAAGCTAAACAAAGCTTGTAAACATCAATGAGACCGCTCCAACCCGACTGGCCAGCGTGGAGAGTGTAGGCCAAGACCTCTGGCAGCTCTGGCCAAGTTTGGCTCCGGTAGTACAGAGAGGGTCGTGCTTCTGCAGTGGAGACAAAAAGACCTAATGATGATTTTGTTAAATTATAACACATCAAAAAGTCGAAATTTTGAGTAACGTAATACTTGGATGGCCCTTAATAATAGATCACCTGATTTCTTACTCTTCTCCTCCGCTATCTTCTTGAGCGGCTCATCGTCAGAGTCGTCGAAGCTGTATTCCTTCGTCTTCCGTTTCCGCTTCTTCTTCACATTTGTAACGGGCAAGTTGTAATAATTATCTGACTTTAACACAGCCTGTAAAAAAATATTTCAAGAATTAAATTTCTTTATTTGGCTTTTAATATTTTAGTTTTTTATTTATGAAACTATACATGCATGTATATGCAGATACATATTTCTTCGTTTTTGAACCAGACCAAAAGTTGATGTCGGTTTTTTAAATTTGTTATAATGATGTAGATGCATAAATCTCATTATAATCTTATACCTTTAAACGAGCAATTCTTGTATGTATGTATGTATATATATATATTTATTTATAAATTTCTGTGATCTCGAAAACGGCTTTAACGATTTCGCTGAAAATTTGTATATAGGGGTTTTCGGGGGTAAACAATCGATCTAGATTAGTTTTATGTTTGGAAAAACGCGTGTTTTCGAGTTTTCATGCGTTTTTCTTTCCACGCAGAATATGGTCGCTAAGTTCGTCGCGCCGCGACCGCCTTGATTTAGCTCAGTTGTTAAGGATAGCGACCGCTAGAAAGAGTGTTACGGGTTCGAATCCCACTCGGTGACTTACTTTAGTTTTTTTATGTTTAAGTTTATATTTTTTTTTATTTTGCATTGTTTTTAGACAAGTTTAAAAAAAATTAGTTAATGTTTGAGATGAAACCGAGCAAAGCTTGGTCGCCCAGGTACTATACCTTTAAATGAGCAATTCTTCTATGTATGTATATATATATTATATTTATTTATAAATTTCTGTGATCTCGAAAACGGCTCTAACGATTTCGCTGAAATTTTGTATATCTTTTCGGGGGTAAACAATCGATCTAGATTAGTTTTATGTTTGGGAAAACGCGTGTTTTCGAGTTTTCATGCGTTTTTCTTTCCACGCAGAATATGGTCGCTAATTTCGGCGCGCGGGCCGCCATCGGCTTAGCTCAGTGGTTAAGGATGCTGACCGCTAGAAAGAGTGTTACGGGTTCGAATCCCACTCGGTGACTTACTTTTGTTTTTTTTTTTATGTTCAAGTTTATATATAATTTTTTATTTTGTACTGTTTTTAGACAAGTTTAAAAAAAATAGTTAATGTTTGAGATGTAACTGACCGAGCAAAGCTCGGTCACCCAGGTACTCTCATTATTAAACTGCAAAAATGTAGAATATACAAGTAGTGTAGATTTGCCACCTAGCGCCCGGGGGTAAAAGAGAGACATATTAATGATACTACGCATATTATTTTCATGGTCGGATTATAGGCACACTTCAAGTATATGCAATTTGAAGTGTGCATATAACTCGACCATCACCAAATGTTCGGTCGGTGATAAGGGCAAAACAGGGCACTTTTTAGGGTTCCGTACCCAAAGGGTAAAAACGGGACCCTGTTATTAAGACTTCGCTGTCTGTCCGTCTGTCTGTCTCCAGGCTAAGGCTAAGACAGAACCGCGATAGCTAGACAGTTGAAATTGTCACAAATTATGTATTTCTGTTGCCGCTATAACAACAAATACTGAAAACATAATAAATATTTAAGTGGGGCTTCCATACTACAAACGTGTTTTTTTATAAATAATGGTACGGATGGATGAAATTTATGCATCTCATCGTTATCCGTAAAGATACGCCTAGCCATAGATAGAAAGATTTCCAAAATGACCGATCTAGAGCGGCTTGCATCCAGCGCCTTCCAGCGACCTTGGTTAGGTCGTCAGACCACCTTGTGGGTGGGTGTCCTACGCTTCGCTTACCTGTACGTGGTCGCCATTCGAGAACCTTTTTGCCCCATCGCCTAGCCATAGATATAGAACTTTTTTCTTTAGATCAACCATACTGCTAAACTATCAACATGAGCGTTCCGTCGCTCTCTCTCGCTCTAGCAAATGACGGTTCTAAGCGACAGATAAGGATAGCAACATAGAAAAGTGCTGTTTCCTGCTTCTAGACATTCCTCAACCCTAAGAGACTGATATTGACTAACTTACAGAAAAGGTGTTCAATGCTGGTCTGGGCGAAAAGAAAAAACTTAGAATGTACCAGCTGCTTCTCTTCCCGCCCAGATCGTAGAGTCGAGGGAAAATGCGAATCATGTCAACAGGCGATGTGGCTAGCAACCCATCACTGTATTGATTGCTATTCCATAGCCCACCATGACGCTAAAAGTGGCTTTTGGGTCTTGCAGCCCTAGGCTCTATCCGCGCTTAGATCCGCAGAGCATTTTGGGTCTTGCAACTGAATGCAGAGCCCAGGGCCGCAAGACCCGAAAAGCTCTGTCTGCCCCATTAGGGATAAAGACGTGATAGTATGTATGTATGTACAGAAGGGTGGTATACCTTTAAATCCTTATCGTCTATAGCCTCTACATTATCATCGTCACCATATACATCGTCGTCACATTCCTCTCTCTCTTCTATTTTAATAAAGGCCATTGGCTGGAACGGCTCTTGTTTATTATCATTCTGGAAAAAAGAATTCAAAAATTTAATTTTTGAAGTGAAAACTTCTTTAGCGGCGTTGTGCACTTTTTTTGGAATGGGTAAAAAATGTTAAACTCGCGTCAGGACACGTGACCTGATCGAAAATTCGCAAGACGGATGGAGAGCAGACAGCTGGCGCGGCGTAGGAGAGGGAGTATCCCCCTCTCTTTCTACGGCGCGGCGAAAATGTATGCCTGCGCCTTCTGTTTCGTATATCAAAAATGCACAACGTTAATATTCAAGTTTTCACTTCTGCCGGCACTCCCAGAGTGCAACCCGTCGTTTTTTATTTATTTCAAACAGTGAAACTTAAATGCATGAATTTATCAGGGTCCAGTCGTGCCATTTGAAATAAATTATTTGAAAGGAAATGGAGATATAATTCATAATTACTGATTCGAGGTTCCCGTGACAACAGGGCTAGTAACTGTCTAGTCCAAAGAATCAGCATTGCTATACAATGTGGCAATGCGTCAGCCTTTTAGCCACACTACCCCTCGGCAGCAGACAATATTTTAGTGGGACTGCATAATTTTTTATTTAAATTTTATTATGTATATTTTTAATTTAATTCGAATTTTAACCGACTACCAAAAAGGAGGTTATCTTTTTTGTATGTTCTTTGATTATTCGAAGACGCCTGGACCGATTTGGGAATTCATTTTTTGTTTGAAAGCATCATACTTGTCAGATGGTGAATAAGCCTAACTCTACAAGGTAATCCTGTGGAATTTTAAGGCGAGAAACAATAGGTGGACTGTAATAGGTTATTATTGGTTTACAAGCGAAATAAAATATCTACACGTGCGCGCGCAATGCCAGTCCTTCGGCCGAGTGATGACGACAGAGATATGCTTTAAGTCCCATATCTCTGGATGACGATGACCGCTGGCCGGCGGTCCTGTCAAACACCCCGCGCCCCGCGCCTCCCGCGATGACGTAGTCGCTCCGCGACAGATGGTCTCATACATGGTACAATAAAATAAGGTATCTTCCCGTGACAGCTGATGACGTAGGTGGAACTTGACTACGTCATCAGTTTGATATGTTGCCACTGTGTGAAATTGAATTACCTGAGCGTAATGCATTTTTAAACTTTATATACCAATTTCGAATTAATAATCCATTATATCAATTTATAAAATATTGAATTGATAAATCACGCGAGAATCGCGAGATACTAAATAGCTAAGTTCCTGAATATTTTTTTAAATATTCATGAACTAATTGAGAAAGTCCTTGAATTTACAGAAAAAAACAATCAGTGGCAACACTTTGTGACGTAGTCAAGTTCCATCTCGGGAAGAGAATACCTGTTTTATTATACCATGGTCTCATAGAAATTTTATCACAATCGGTTAGTCTGGTTTAGAGGTGAAGTAGGTTTTCAGTTCTGAAAAAATATTTAGTAAATGAAAAAATTATGGTACCTGTACATTCTTTTTCTTTCTTCGCTCCCTCTTTTTGTCCGTTTTACTTTCTTCTCTCTTGGTCAATACTTGATTATCTTCTTCAGTGTGTGTAATGAAATGTGTGACGTCATTCTTAAAGATTGCAAGATGAGAGAGAGAAGTTAGTGTGGTCTGGTGTAGCTGCAAATGACAGAAACAATTATAAAGATAAGCTCAATAACACAAATATTTTATATTATGATTAAACCAAATTGCTACGTAATAAAACGCCGGATGGATGCTAACTGAATTTATTATTCTACTACCTTCCGATTAACAATATAAATGTTACTTATTATCTATAGGTACCGCCATACCTTACACAAATAACTTAAAATTAAATATAAACTAGATATATCAAAACATCAGATTATATAAAAAAGCATTTATATCACAAATGTTAAATTATAAAGTTTTCGATATCCTTGGGGAGGCCTATGTCCAGCAGTGGACTTCCTGTGGCTGATATGATGATGATAATATAAAACTTAGTATTAAACACATAAGTACCTAATTACATGCATGTCATATTTATATTATACAATTGATGACATTGATTCAAATACATTTAACAAAATTCGTCAAATGAGTACATAGTTCTATTTTCTAGCTCTAGAAAAAGTAAGCTTCCTGCATACCAAATTTTATCAAAATTGGTCCAGCCATTTGCGCGTGAAGAAGTCACAAACATACACACTCACACTTTCGCCTTTAAACCTAATTAGTGAGATCTAAACTTAACAGTAAAGTTTCCAATAGCTGTGAACAGGTCTATTTTTAGGGTTCCATACCCAAAGGGTAAAAACGGGACCCTATTACTAAGACTTCAGTCTGTCCGTCTGTCTGCCACCAGGCTGTATCTCAAGAACCACGACAGATAGACAGTTAAAATTTTCCTTAATTATGTATTTCTGTTGCCGCTATAACAACAAATACTAAAAACAAAATAACGAATATTTAAGGGGGGCCCATACAACAAACGCGATTTTTTTGCCCTTTTTTGCTCGATGATGGCAACAGGTAGGCACTCGAAATATTTACAAAATACTCAGTTTTATTTTTATTTTAATAATAAGTTAATATATAATAATTTTAACAAAACTAAAATAAAATAAATATTTAAGGGGGCTCCCATATAAAAAACTTTATTTTTATAGATAGTGGTAGGAACCCTTCGTGCGCTAATGCGACTCGCACTTGTCCGGTTCTTTTTTAACTTAATTTTTAAAGATTATAATATTATCAGCTACTCTGATTTTCTGCAGCAACAAGCTTAGATGAGAAACTCACCATGTACCGTACAAGGCAATCCCGGGCCTCCTTCACCTGCTCCCTGAATTTTAGTGTCTTCCGCAGCATAGCGCTGCACTCCCAACATAGCTGGATGATGTGGCTTATGTTTTCCTAAAAGAAATAGCCTTTATAGAAAGAAGAAGAAAGGCGCCGTATGGTTTCCGGCAGAGTAGAATAGGACCACTCCAAGTCTTCCCGTGGATGTCGTAGAAGGCGAGTCAGGAAATACAAGCTAAATAAAGCTTATAAACATCATGAGACCTCTCCAACACGTCTAGCCAGAGTGGAGAGTGTAGGTCAAAGCCTCTGACTACTCTGGCCGAATATGTCTACTATAGAGTAGTACAGAGAGGCTTGTGCTCCTGGAGTGGAGACTAAAAAGACCTGATGATGTTGATTTATAAAAAGAACCAATTGCCCATGGAGCAAAAAGGTTCTCGAATGGTGACCATGTACTGGCAAGTGAAGCATAGGACATGCACCCACAAGGGGCTCTGACAAACTGACCAAAGTAGCTGGAAGGCACTGCTCTGGATCAGTCATTTTAGAAATCCTTAGGAGAGGCCTATGTCCAGAGTGGACGTTATGCAGCTGAATGATGATGTTGATGACAAAAAGGAGAGAAAAGAAGTACCCATAACCAAAGGAGCCGTGCCGTGTGGTTACCAGCAGAGTAGAATACGGCCACTCCAAGATCTCCAGTGGATGTTGTGGTCGACTTAGGAAATACAAGCTAAACAAAGCTTATAAACATCAATGAGACCTCTCCAACTTGTCTGGCCAGAGTGGAGAGTGTAGGCTAAGACCTCTGGCAGCTCTGGTCAAGTTTGGCTCGGGTAGTACAGAGGGACGTGCTCCTGCAGTGGAGACAAAAAGACCTGATGATGATAATAACCAAAGGACATCTAAAAGGAACCTACGCGGTATGATTGACTTTGATTAGTGCACAGTGACCAGTAAACTGTGCACTAATCAAACACCTTTTCACCCTAAAGATCAGACAGTCCTCTGTGCAGGGCATGCATGAAGGCTGACGACACTCAGGTCAATGGAACTCGATAATAAAAGCTTTTACAAAAAAATTAATTAAAAAAACTTATTACCCTATCATGATTTGAACACATGATTTGTATATAAACAGACATATGTAACCTTAACTTTATTTGTAATATCAATGTTTCGTTATGATTAGAGACTTTGTTAGAGTCAGGTAAGAGCCAGATTAAATAAAATAGATAGGTAGGTAGGTAGCTTTTAATTGAATTAGGTAATAAAACATTATGCAAAACAAAAGAAGTCACATATAAATGTTTTTATACAACTTTATTATAGGTACCATGATTAGGTTCTAAATTCAAAACTTACGATCGACTCCAAAATGAAGTGGAATCCTTTACTTTCATCTCCGTAAATAGGTGATAGTTTTCGGCCAACGCTCAAACAACCTTCACAAATACTTCCCAGGGACACTGAACTAGCGTTATCTAAATCCATTTTGTATCTAATTTGTAAAATTAAGTAAATAAAAACATTTTTATTTTTACGAAAACCTTAGCTTGTAGCTTGATCTTAGGCTCTACTTTTTTTGACATTTGCAAAACTTACAGGTTAAATAGTGTTGTGCCAACGTCAAACATGCGTCAAACGTCATGCTGCTTGGTCTAGAATCGATTGTGCAATCGATTCACATAATATTGCGTACGTAGTATATTATTACTCTGTCTGATATTGCACATTGCTATTTGTTTACAACGATAGGATTAGTAGGCCTATGGTATTATAATATACAGTAGGCACTAAGATGTTTCACGAAGAGAGACCTTGTTTTGGTCTTTTGAAATAATTCTGGTTGTCTTAGTAGTTTTCATTTAGACATGAGAAAGACTCAACATGCTACAGCTTTTGAATTTGTATACCTACCGCTGGATAATCTCCTGTTATGTTTTGTTGGGTTATGTTATGTTAGGTACTAAATGAAACTAGCGATGGTTCTCAGTACCTCCGGCCCTGCCGCCCGCAATAGGGAATTTAAGAGGAATCCATGGTCCGGATCTCGAGACCTCAGTTTCCCCAGGCCGAATAAAGGGCTGATTGGACTGTGGAAATGGGATTCCATCGTCCGACAGACAACTCTCCGGAGTAGAAGGCGCGTGTCGTGTCAGCGCGCCTATATTATTAACGGGCTGAGGGCTGAAAGCCCCCCCTCCCCCTCACGTGCACGCTGTGATACCCTATCTTAATGAGCCTCTCTTAATGAGAGCGCATAGCGGCTGAGAGGTGACACCGCGGTTTATTTAGTGGTAACACCACATAACCTTACCGGTTTCCCGTGACCGGTATGGTATCCGCCGAAGGGATTTAATACCGCGACAAAAAAAGGTTCTTTTCTAAATAAATAAAACAAGCAAAATTATAAATTAACTGTACAGTTTATTCACCTTAAATAACAAAATATTGTACAAAACAGTACATACCTTAAGATTAATTCGATCGAATCAATAAATTACCCCCAATACTGCAAACGCTTACATCTACGGTTAATATAAATAAGATTATAATTTAAGAGCCCCCAGCAAAAGAAAGTTGTCGTACCACTTTTGTTTTTTTCAAAACCGGACATTATGTCCACTTTCCAAACGGATTTAATTAAACATATTCCAAACGATACTAGTTTACATGTTTATGTATTTCTATATAATAATCAGTATTCTCTTTTTGATTGGTAGCTTGCGTAGCTTTCATGTAAAATTACAATTGATAAATGATTTTTACAATTTACTAATTTATGATTTTATGTTTTTTCTTTAGCCGAGGGCATTCCAATATAAAAATAAAATATCTGAAACGAACCCAGAGGAGTGCAGAAAGATCTAAATACTTAGATCTAACGCACTGTGGGTGCGATTCAAAACTATAATAGAAAAGTAATTTTAAAAACTCGCTAATCATGGAGTATTTAACTATGATTATTACACATTATCTACATGATTAGCGAATCTTTAACACTACCTGAGTCTGACAAACATAAAAATAGACTAAAAAATGGCAGCAATTTTGGAATCTAAAAAGAATTTTAAAATGTCAATATTGACAGAGAAAAAATTACATTAAAAAAACTCCACTTGGATTCTTAAACTACTGCTATTTAAAAGTCTATTTAGTCAAACTATTAACAATGACTTGTATATAACTTAATTATTCGGTTAAAAAGACGTGGAATTTAGTCAATTCAGACGTCTCGAGCATCTGATGGCTTATTTTACCATTAATGGCGCCAGTGAGCGTTTCACTAACAATATTAAGTTGACGTTACATAATTGAGCAATTCGATGTATAAAATTTTGTTGTTTCCTATAAAGAAAGTTAAATACTCATTTTTCGTCACTTTGGCTGCGGAAAAACGCGCCGTACACCAAACATACAGGGCGCGTTATTTCGCAGTAAACGTGTACTTGACGTATGCATAAAGGTTTTACAACCATCTAAACTTAAATTACGCATCACTTTACTATTTTTGTAAATTTTTCGTAAAATGAAACTGGAAGGCCGCGTCATATCAGCTTAGGATTACAATTTAGAAAAGATTTTTTCCACGGTGGTAAACGATATCCTTTGGTTGCATTTATTGTTGCATATTTATATCAGTCACCAACAGCTCACTGGTAAAAACAGACTAGAATCTACCCCAAAAATAAATGCTCACGACTTAGCGATTTTTTCTCCGAACTCAGATTTTTTGCTGCTGTATTGGTCTACATTCTCACTTATGCTCGTGGCTACTGATATTTCTGTTACAGGCTCATTCTTTTCTGTCGCTTCGTTCTTTTCCTCACTATTACCGAAGAATATTGCTACATCATTGTCTTCAATTTCATCAACTGGTTGGATGTTCTCTAATTTCGGAGGCGGGACTATCACGGAGTGTTTTACAGAATGCTCAGCTCTGAGATCACATTCTGGGATGTCACCTCTGTGTCTGTGACTGAATTCACTGTGCAAAATAGTTTTGATGTCTTTATTTGAGCTTTGGAACTCTTGGTCGGTTTTCTTGTTTTTGTCTTTAGTTCTATCTATTGGTTCATAACCGGCGGGTAGAGCTAGACCTCCGAAGTCTATATTGGCAAAGTCTGAATTGCTCGGTTGAAAATTGCTTTGTGTTTGGACATTTTGCGTGTTTTGGAAGTTTTGAACTTTCGCAGTTTGGATTTGGGGGCTTGGGTTTGATGAAGGTTGTTCTATCGCTTGAAGAATGCTCTGCAATAATCCTTCTGATAACAATTGCTCATGAGGAATAGAAGGTCGACCTGCTTTCCCTCCAGAACCATCAGCAGATTGGATCTGAAGTGAATAACTTGTATGTTTTCCCTTCACTGGTATTTCTTGATTGTAATGTTGAACATGGCTGTTCCCCTGGTAAATGTTTTGATTCGTCGAAACAATCTTTTGCTGTAGTTGCTTCGCCTCTTCACTCAGGTTTCTGATCTTTTCAGAAGTCTGTTGAATTTGTTGCGAGACGTACTGCAGTCTCTCATCTTTGTAGTTGTGTTTGTCTTTGATCGCTTTGCCTTTGTGTGTGCTACCCTTTTCGTGTTTCTCTTTCTTTACGTCATTGATTGGTGAAATGGACTCCACCAGAGTGTGTGATGCAGTTGCTAAGTCTCTAGTATTATAAGATACGCTTTCACTGCCAGGTGCTGGAGTGTTAAAAGCATTATTTGGTGAAATCAATGTCTGTTGGCTTTTAGAGAGAGTAGATCCTAAAGAGCTCAAACTGGCTACGTAGCTGGAAGCCAGTTCTGATGGTATTTTGCTACCATACTTAGCAGCTTTGAGAATAGCCTCGTGGTACGGGCAATGCTTAAGAATGGCTGCTGCGTCCTCGTTAGATAAATTGGCAAGAATGGTTCCGTCTAGCGTAGCGGTTACAGAGTTGGAGCTTGACCCTGAAGCCGTGTGGTCACCAACAGTGTGCAACGGCACTGAGTAAGAATCTATTGGAGATCCGTATGTGCTGCTCGGCTGCGGGACATTGAAATTGATGGGGTTCCCAGAATGAGGTAGGCTGAACAAGTTGGAAGGTTCTATAGACAGTGCTAGACTTCCAATGCCATGGTTTCCAGTTTGATGACCTACATCTTTGACGTCACGGATTGGTGGTGGTAAATATTGAGGTCCTTGATTTAAGTGATCGATTCCGTGGAAGTCTTTGTGACGAGTGACCTTTCCTATGTGTTGCAGGAGACCCTCTGGTACTCCTTCTCTGAATTTGATTGGATGTTTTGGAGAGCTTCCGCCAGTATGTCCTCCACCCGAGTGGCTACCGTAAGGTATGGGCAGGTGTGATGGGAGAGGCTTTGGAGGAGCGCCATAGTGACTTCCAGGTGGGACGCCATATACTCCGGAAGGCGGTATCAAACCTTTAGCTCCTTGCTGTCTGATCGATGCCGGGTATGGACCGTTAGATAAAGAATCAAGAGGAGGAGCTGAGTATGTGTCAATAGGCTTTTCAAGGCCTGAAGGAATAGATAATCCCGAAGATACTGAGTTATGTATAAAAGACAAATCATCTTGAGGATGAGCGGGCTCAGTGTAGTGCGCTTCATAGACAGTCTTAGATTGATCAATATGATTTGAATCTCCTCCAACAATAGCATTCAGATCAATATTCGCTAAAGCATCTTGATGGACACTGGAGTAACCTGTGGTGATCTGAGCAGAGTTACTGAACGAGTGGTGTTGGTGGGCGTCCGGCAAAGATTGGCCGTCGAGGTTAACATGGAGATCTTGGAATTGAGGCACAGGAGGAGGCGGCCCATATTGGTCACCAATGTTCTGCTCTACGTGTTCAACCACGGGCTTGGAGACGCCAGGAATTGGTTTCCAACCATCGTATATTACGTGAGGTGGCGTTGGAGGCGCGGGAATGCCTGGATGCGGAGGCTTAGGGTTGGGATCCGGTTGTGGAGGACCATAATGACCGACATTGCTGTCGTGGACTACGACTTGATCGTTGGGCCCAATTGGACCAACAGAGTGACCTGGTGGCCCATAAGTGTCAGCTGGGATGGGGAAGTTAGGCTTCAAATCTAGCGGCAGAGATGGTATTGGGGTTCCATAGATAGGCGCAGGCAAATTCAGTCCAAGATCTATGTTAGAACTGATACTTCCGATACTGCTGGTTACTGGTGGAAGCTCAGCGAATTGGAAGTTATGGGAATTCTGCAAAGGAGCTCCATATATCGGCTTAGGCGGTCCGTACACTTGCTTAGGTGGACCATAAACTGGCTTGGGTACTCCATAGATTGGCTTTGGCAAGCTGAACTTTGGTGGTTTGAACGGTGCTCCGTAAGTAGGCTTAGGGAGACTGAACTTTGGAGGTCCATAATTCTTCTTTGGTGGGCCGTATATTGGTTTTGGTGGACCGTACGATTGCTTCGGTGGTCCGTATATTGGTTTTGGCGGTCCGTACATATGTTTGGGCTTGTGGAAGGGCGGTGGCGGGCCCTCGTAGACTTGGCTTGGGAACACGACGGGTGAGGGAGGGCCATAGGCCCCAGGAGGCGTCTCTTGCAGGTCTGATGGTGCTCCGTAAACGGGGGCCTGCAGCTGGAGATCTGGAACTGATATAAAAAAATATTAAGTTATTTTACTACTTTGTTAAAAGAAGCGAATTATTAAGACAATCTCGGCATATCTCATAAGGAACTCGCTGGCCCAGTGAGAGTGCGCATTGCTAGCGCTTTCACAAGTAAAGCGATGCCGGGCGTGGCCCGCACTTGGATGGGTGACAAGTGGCATAAAAATTTAACGTATAAGCCGTTGGTCCCGGCTGTCATCATTGTATAGCAGTCGTCAAGCTATGTCAGATGCCTTTAGGCAGCCTGAAAAATCTGACACCACTGATGGCCACTTACACATACGAAAAACTAAAATTAAGACAATCAAGAATCTAAATGTTTATTTGGTAACTAAGCCGACATTTTTTAATTTTGGTATGTGTAATGTTTATAAATAGTTAAATTATTATTTCTTCGATATTTGAAAGAAAAGTTATCGATACCACAGGGTAATAATGTACTAGTCGAAAATACTAACAATATTTATTTACCCTTGGATATTTTTATCACTTAATAATTGTAAATTTTGTATGTTAACAACATAATTGCAGACTTCAGTTGATTAACCTATAGCTAAGTTGTGATGTTATTTTGCAAAGTAATATAAAACATTATAAAATAATGTTGGTCTTCCATGTTGGTCTGGAAGAAAAGAAAAAACGTAGAATGTACCAGCTGCTTCTCTTCCCGCGCAGATCGTAAGAGCCAATCGAGGGAATGGGCGAGATTTGAATCATGGTAATAGGCGATGCGGCTAGCAACCCATCACTATTTTGATTCCTTTTCCATCTTAACGCCCACCACCACGCTAAACGTGGCCTTTGGGCCTAACGGCCCTGGGGTCTGTCTACCCCGTCAGGGATATAGACGTGAAAATGTATCTGTATTATAAAATAATGTGGTAGGCTGGCAAGAACTAACAATGTAGCAACTCACTGATATTGGACAGATCTTGCGGAGGCCCGTACGCGTCGGCCGGCAGTGGCTCCCCGTAAGAGTCCGACAGCGCAGCTTCCCGCTTCTGCGCTTGCGCACCTGGAACGTTCAGCGAAGGGGTTGCATTCCTAGTTTTTTTAATATTTAATGATGGTCTGGGAGAAAAAAGGAAGTCTAGTCTTTGCATCGCTAAGACAGTTGAGGAAGTAAGTAAGGTCTGTTAGAAAAAAATACTTAGATTGTACCAGCTGTAAAAGAACCGCACAGATCGTAAAAGCCAATCGCGGGTATGGGCGAAAATGTAAATCATGTTAAAAGGCAATGCAACTAGTAATACATCACTATTTTCATTCCTCTTTTCATCTTCTCGCCCAAATTCACGCTAAAAGTGGCTTTTGGCTCCGTCTGCTTAGAGCAGTAAAATCTAATTCCCTGTTAATCCCATTAGGGATAAAGTCATGATAGAGTATGTGTTAAACACTAGCGCTATCTATATGGCTTGCATTGCATTATATACCTAGTACTATCATACTTGATGCTATAAAGCACCTTTTCAATAAGTGATTTGATTAACCGCCATTATCATCATCAATATCATCAGCTTTCAAAAACCCACTGCTGGGCATAAGCCTCCCTTTGTCTGCGCCATCCAGTTCCTTAGAAGCCACTATATCTTATACATTTAAACGAGCAATTCTTGTATATTTATTTATATATTTCTGTGATCTCGAAAACGGCTCTAACGATTTCGCTGAAAATTTGTATATGGGGGTTTTCGGGGGTAAACAATCGATCTAGATTAGTCTTATGTTTGAGAAAACGCGTGTTTTCGAGTTTTCATGCGTTTTTCTTTCCACGTAGAAATGGTCGCTAATTTCGTTGCGTCGGCCGCTATCCGTTTGGCTATATGTTTGAGATGTAACCGAGCAAAGCTCGGTCGCCCAGGTACTGTCATATAATATGACATCTAGTGGCGGCTAGCACTAGCGGCTACATGCACTATGTAAACAATTTTTTGGAATTTCCGATCTCTGTTTTAACGCGCTTTGGCTATAAGCAGTCACCTCGAAATAAATCGATAGTTACCAGTTTCCTCCTCTCGGGCACCTATTTTACAGTATGTATGAATGAGTTTTTTATTACCTGTGTTACTAGCTTCAGCCACCAGGTCCTGCTCACTGTCTTTGTTCACGAGCCCAGGGGGCGCGTCCTCCGCCCGCGCTGCCGCCAGCACTAGGCACCATACCACCGCCAACTGGAAATATTAAACGGAAAACTTAACACTTATACAACCAATAGACATTGCAAACACGTGAATAGTTCTGATGAGACATCAACATCCAAGCGTATTTCCCCGGTTGCATCCTCAGGAGTAACGCTTCAGAGCCCGGGGTCTGCTACCTAACCAAGGAGATTGAACGAGGTTACTGGTTTTTACGCAGAGCGACTGCCGTCTGATCTCCGCAACCCAAAGGGCAAAGGGTAAACCAGAACCAATCCTTGGGTAGTTTGATGATCAAACGCTAGATGGCGTTTGGGACCTACAGTTATACGTGCCTTCCGAAACACGGAATCATCTTTCTATTCGGATAATCAGGTGATTCAAGCCTGCAATATTATAACCAGACTGGAAACAACTTTTCACAAAGTAGGTATGCTTCAAAGTGGGATTCGAACCCATGACCTAATCACTAGACAAACGCCTTGACCACTGGACCACGGAGGCAGTCATTAGTTCTGATGAGTAGTTCTATTTTATTGGAAGAAATTGTGGCTCGTTAACTAATTGCATTTAAATAAGAGGTGCAAGTCGCCATGCGAGATTCGAATCGCTTGGCCGTTTTAACCCTATAATTACACAACAATCGACTATCATCGACTAAGTGCAGGCAGCGTGTCTCAGGGTCACGATCGATCACATCACTCTCACCGCTTCCGATATGACTACAATGCACGCAAATGAACTAGATTATCTTAGGGCTGTCTCTTAGAGGATAAAATATATTATGCAACACAAATATTTGTATATTTTTATTTCGAAAAATAATTATATATACACATTAAATTTTGTCAAGAACTAAAATAAAGATTATAAAACTACTCACTACAATACACTACAAACTAATATTTACAAATAAAAAAGGCCCGGTAATTAACTTTATTGAATCACAGAATGATAAGGCCGCCTCTTGTAGGTACCTCATTATATGTTGTTATTTAATATGTGTTCCAAAATTCAAAATGTCTTTTGGTGCAATAAAGTTTTTTGTATTGTATTGTATTATAATACATTTTGTTATTTAGTATGTGTTCCAAAATTCAAAATGTCTTTTGGTGCAATAAAGTTTTTTGTATTGTATTGTATTGTAATGAAATGCATAAAAATTACCGCATACTTAATTAAAGTTCCCTCAATCTCTTTCCCGCAAAATGCCAGTTTAGTAATGTAGAGAGGGACCGTGGTAACTTTAGGTATCTTTTTCGGGAACGGCGTGGGCATTCTAGATTGTATGTCATTAATTTCTTTGAGAGCCATCGACGTTAATCTCATATTAAAGAAAGTTCTTTATAATAAGAGTATGATAAAATGTCATGTATATGTATATTAATTACATGTTAGCTGCTTATAATTATAATGTGTCGTTGGGTTAATGCAAACTTCTTCATCTTAAAAAAATATAATGTACATATTGGTTTTCAAACTAGGTACCTATCGCGCTTTGAACACATTATTCGATTATTATATCGACCACAAAGAATGTAACTCTTTGAAATGTTAGACGAAACAAAATAAAGGTTCGTGCTAAGCCCCGTTTATATAATAAATGTATAATATAATGTGCATGTCAATGGTCATCAAGGATTCCGGACGGCAACCCTTCTTGGGGATGCATTCGTATGGAGACGTTGAGCTTAGTAGGAATATGATATGTGATAAAAACATAAAATATCGATTAATAAAATAATAATTATTTTCTTCGCTTGAAAAATCGATTGGCGAGTAATCGATTTTTCGTAGAAATATAATCGATTTCATTAGTTTAATCACCCCTCCCTTACCCCTCCATATATAAATAAATACACATACAAAACACGCGACCGGGTTGTGCATTTAAAAAAAAAAGTAAAAAATCAAATTTATTTTTGATTTATCTCTAAGAATATAAAGCAAAAATAAATGAAAAAATACTTTACGTGTTCAAAATCGCCAAAATTTGAAATGGATTTCAATTTTTCATACCTTTTTGAATCAAAATGAAATGTTGTCAATTGATTTGATTCATAATTGATTATTTTTCATGCTTACTGAATGCAATATAAAGATTCAGGGTACCTGATACAAAGATCAAAAACTCACACAATACATATCTTGAAATTCATTTGACATGCATGTCTATATGAATTAAATAATAAATACTCGCGAGCCCTCACATGCTCATAGCTGTGATTTGCTTGTAAATTAAGTTAATATACTAATCACCACGTTCACAGCATTTCCCATCACTACGGTTTTTGTCTCGTCTATCTATTGTCTATGATTACGCCACAGCATGGAGTCGGATGGGGGTTTTTCTGGCCGAGGCATTGTATCTCTCCTGAGAATCTCGGAAGTGGAGTAGATCTAGCCAATAATTGGAAGAAAGTCGATGACCCGATTTACCTTCATCGCATAGCCAATAAGTCTTTATATTCCGTATAACACCTTATTTCTTCTAAGGTAACCAGCTGCATTTCTTCCCGCGCAATCGTAAGAGAGTCACGGCTAGCAACCCATCACTCTTACGGTACACCCTTAACTTCCTTTTTAGGGTCCCCTACCCAAAGGTTAATTTAATAATGTAAAAAAATGAGGTTTTATTTGAAAGTAATTTTTTTTTCAATTTTTTTATTTTACTACTTTTTTGGCATAAATTAGTACCATAGATCAATAATTACTACGTAATTGTCTTTGTTAGTACACATACCCATACTACATTACAGCTCTCTGTACTTATAGTCTCCGAGTAAAGCCGCGGACAGTCAGACACACAGATAGACAGACGTGGCAAAACTATAAGGGTTCCTTGTTTACTACGGAACACTAAAAACGGGAGGGACCCTATTCGTCTATACGTCTGCTGTCTGTACAGATGATATATTTCTGTTGCCGCTATATCAAACTAAAAACAGAATAAATATTTAAGTGGGGCTCCCAAGCAAACGTAATTTACTCGTACTTGGCCGGTCTAATCGCCCACCACCACGCTTAACGTGGCCTTTAGATCTTACGACCCTGAGCTCTGTCTACCCCGTCACGAAAAGACATAAGAATGTATCACAGATACGTAAGAATCACGCGAAAATCGATTTGTATCAGACAATCGCATAAGGAAGTATTAAATAGGAAATAATCTGGTGTTGTGGAATTAGTGATTTCCTAGGAGAAGAGAAAGTACGCAATGCGGAGGTGAACATCTCAGCGGTTTTGCAGCCGAATGAGGAGCCTAGTGTGGCACAAATTAAAACTTCATCATTGGTGCGTAGAGTGCGCTCAAAGATAATATAATTACAAACGTAACAGATACCCAACGCCATAAAAGCTTTTGGAGGGCCCGGGGGTAGGCAATACTGGAGTTGCGGGTAATCACAGAGATGGCAGCACACACGACTAGCAAAAAAGTGACAAAGGAAGTGTTGAATATGCTCAACACCCAACAAAAAGATTCGAATGAGATTCATTCTTACGTTAGTAATTATATTATCTTTGTCCATACAAACGTCACTTTGCGTTCGACAAACGTGGCGTTTGTATCGATACAAACGCAAGGATCATGTGAAAACGTTAAACTTCCTGGCGTTAGCTGAACGCGCAACTTGCGTTTGTAGCGTAAAATTACGTCGTATAGAAGGGACATAAGAAAGACCGTAAGGAAAGTTGCTTTGTCGGGGTTTAAAAAGACGAAGAGGTGGAGTGGTCCTATTCTATGCTGCAGTACAATTTGTTACTGCTTCTTCTGTACTTGCGCTTAGGAAGCGGCAGTACACTTAGCTGTAAGTAAATGATCTGACGTCAACATTTACCTTTTAAGAAAACGAAACAAAAACGTGACAATTATCAAGTGATACAAATATCTCCCATGCTGGTCTGGGAGAAATAAAAAAACTTAGAATGTACCAGCTGCTTCTCTTTCCACGCAGATCGTAAAAGCAGATCGAGGGAATGGGCAAAAATGCAAATCATGTTAACAGGCGATGCGGCTAGCAACCCATCACTGTATTGATTGCTTTTCTATCTTCTCGCCCACCATGACGCTAAAAGTGGCTTTTGGGTCTTGCGGCCCTGGGCTCTGCATAGAACCGCAAGACCCAAAATGCTCTGTCTGCCCCATTAGGGATAAAGACGTGATAGTATGTATGTATCTGCAAATATCCAAAGATAAATAAATGATTTTGACTTTGACTATGCCGGAAACCACCGGCATCTCACGGTGAATGCCTCGCAAGTGTATAATGTATATTATATCAAACTATAGATTACAAAACTCGATACCGCAAGCCTAAGGGATAGCATTTCAAGTGAAAGTCACGGATTACGTCGTAATAACCTGGCAAAACTTGAACTTTCGATGAAACATTATAGTGGAAATGCTACCGATTCGTTATAATACCTAAAGATCACTCCTCCGTGGCGTAGTGGGCACCATGCTAGTCCGCCACCCAGCGGTTCCGGGTTCGATTCCCGGTGAGGTTGGAAAAATGGCCTTTCTCAAATTGTCCTGTGTCTCAATATATGTCATCATCATCATTTCAGCCGCATAACGTCCACTGCTGGACATAGGCCTCTTCCAAAGATTTCCAAAATGACCGATCAAGAGCGGCCTGCATCCAGCGCTTTCCAGCGACCCTGGTCAGGTCATCTGACCACCTTGTAGGTGGGTGCCCTACGCTTCGCTTGCAAATACGCGGTCGCCATTCAAGAACCTTCTTGCCCCATCGGCCATCGGTTCGTCGCGCTATGTGTCCCGCCCACTGCCACTTCAACGAGCTAATCCGCTTGGCTATGTCAGTGACTTTTGTTCTCCTACGAATTTCCTCATTTCTGATTCGATCACGTAGGGAAACACCGAGCATAGCCCTCTCCATAGCGCGTTGAGCGACCTTGAGCTTTCTTATGAGACCCATAGTAAGGGACCACGTTTCAGAGCCATAAGTCATCACTGGTAACACACATTGGTTGTAGACCTTAGTCTTGAGGCACAGAGGTATTTTGGACGAGAAGACATTGCGTAGCTTCCCGAACGCTGGAACTTCCTGCCTGGATCAATTGACCCAGGTCTACAACTTCGAGGGTGGAGCTCCCAACACAAAAAGGTAGGAGCGCAACATGGACATTCGACATTACTTTCGTTTTGTCCATGTCAATATATGTATTTGTTATAAAATATAGTATCGTTGAGTAAGTATACCATAACACAAGTTTCGAACTCACTTTGGGGCTAGCTCAATCAGTGTGATTTGTCCCCTATATATTTATTTATGACTAGCTGTTGCTCGCGGCATTGCCAGTGTGGTCAAATGCTACGTTTGACGATCTCACAGAAACATTTTTGCAAATACCTACTCGCGACGCGTATCGGTACTGCACAATCTTTTTAACTTGCAATTAAGTATGTATGAATGTTTGTTTAGGTCAAATCTCGCAACTTAATTTTCAACCAGTTATTCTGAGCCGACTGAAATTTTGCATACTTGTGTAAGTCGGGTGACAATACAATATTACGAAGTCAATGAGCTGTTCTGATGATGGAGCCGAGAGATATTCAACAAAACTTAGTAATAAAACAAAATAACCTCATTGAGTAGGACTCGATCGGTTTTTCCTGAAAAAAAAAATCGCCGAAATCGGTCCATCCGTTCGAGCGCTATGATGCCAAATACAGATAGACAGACAGATAATAGCGTCAAACCAATTAGACCCCTCTTTTTTGTCAGAGGTTGAAATTAGGTAAATTAAATAAATAATTACTGCGCCCACCTTGCTTCAAATTATTTTTCCTCCACCCAAAGGTTGGCTGGAAGAGATTGCATTTATAGCGATAAGTCCGCCATTGTGCCTATACCGTCATGTTATAAAACGCAGACTAACATTGTTACTAGGTTTAAACCATTATCCGACCAAATTAAGTTGTCATCTAGTAATATGCCATTGTGTCCTCTGAAAATTCATTCACTTTTTGGTTGCCTGTAAGAGATTGCTTCGGCGATAAGGCCGCCTCTTGTACCCCACTACATGTTGCTATTTAATAAGTGTTTCAAAATTGTAATTTCTTTTGGTGCAATAAAGTTTTTTGTATTGTATTGTATTGTAAAATGTCTACTTGATTTGGTCGGATAATGGTTTAAACCTAGTAACAAAGATAGTCTGCGTTTTATAATAAGACGGATATTGTTTAGTTTGTTTTGTAATGTTTATTCTTCTTCTTCTTCACTTCTTTCTTGCCTTTTCCCTATTTGGGGTCGGCTCTGTATCTCAACTCCCTCCATAACCTTCTATCCTCAGCCATCTCTGTACTGACCACCGTCCCCCCATATCCGATCTTACGCATTCTTCCCGTCTTTCTCGGCCTCCTCTATACCCGTCTTCTTTCAAGTCGACCCTTTTTTCTGCCAGGTGTTCGGCATCCCTTCTCACACGTGGCCATACCAGGTCAGGCGATGGCTTTTTAATTTGTTGACTTATCATCATCATCATATCAGCCACAGGAAATCCACGGCTGGACATAGGCCTCCCCCAAGGATTTCCAAAACGACCGATCGGAAGAGGCCTGCATCCAGCGCCTTCCTGCAACATTGCGCAGGTCGTCTGACCGTTGTCGACTAAGATAATAAACATCTTCTTCTTATCGTGTGTGTTAGTGACTAACACTAGTGTCAGAGTTTTTAAACCGCCTTAAAGGCCTCTGACATGGTTTTAGGTAACGACCAATGTCAAAGACAGCGACCGGGACCGACGGCTTAACGTGCCCTCCGAAGCACGGATCATCTTACTTATCAGACAATCAGGTGATCAGCCTGCAATGTCCTGACCAAACTAAGACAACAACACAAAGTCGTTGCCCCCGCCGGGAATCGAACCCGCGACCTCCGGGTATGAGCCGAACGCTCTAACCATTACACCACGGAGGCAGTTAATAAACATAAACATTGTCGACTAATGTTTATGTTTATTATGGTGCAATAAAGTTAATTTGTATTGTATTGTAAATGTGTAAAGTTATCATTCGTTTCATAAAACACAAGTAAAACACAGAATAGGTAAACGACCCGCTTCGTGATGTATGAAAGGCAAGTAAAAGTCATCATTACTGAATTATAATTGCAGACCTTTCTAATATGTTATTTCGAGTGGCTATGGGAGCCATTGTTTGAAGTAATTTGTTCTTCTTCTTCAAATAAAAGTACGAGAGAACGCATAAAGTGCAGTTTGTGAGATAAAAAGGAAAAGACGTGATGATAAAGCAATATTAACACAGAAGCATTTTTGCTTCTGTGTAAATATTGCCCTAATTATACCGGCGAATACGATACTTGTCAGATAGTGACATCCTATTTCTATGTCAAACCAAATTAGACTTTATCATCGTACGTTAGTGCTCAATGTTGCTTGACACTGAAACGCGGATACGCAGTAACGTCAATCTTGCGTACCGCTTTTGAAGTAACCCTCCTGTGCTGAAAGTCCTTACTTTTCCATACAAACGTAGTCTACGTTTTATTTCGAAACGACATGTCCGTAGGTTTTCACAGTCAAAATAAACTTGAAATAGAACATAATGTGTTATGGCGTCTTTCGTTTCGGAAGCTTTCTATCCACTTCGGGTCGCTGAGCCCGCGGAATAAAAGCTCAATATAGCTTTTACTAATTAACTATCTTTATATTTTTATTTCGAAAAATAATTATATATACACATTAAATTTTCTTAAATACTAAAATAAAGATTATAAAACTACTCACTACAATACACTACAAACTAATATTTACAAATAAAAAAGGCCCGGTAATTGTTTGCCCTGCGGTAACGTGCCCAGAAGGCTGGCTGCATTGCCACGTTGTATGGCAATGCTTATTTTCTGACCTAGATATAGGCCAGCCTTCTGGTCACGGGAAACTTCAATAAGTTTCCTTGAGATAGCGCCGTATAATTTGTGAGCTGATGGCCCCCACGGTCCTAATGTTTCAACCCCAAACGGCTCAAATACGTGGTAATTTCCGATACTCTCATATTTGCGTCGTTTGAGGTTTTCAGCTGATGCCGCTGCAGAGCCCGCTTTAGCTTCAGTGGCTGAAAGATGAGACGGCGCCAGTGTGTCAACGCAAGTAGCGTCCCACACAAGCGGCCGACCCATCTTCCAGGGCACAAGGGTCATATACCATCGGGTCTCTTGCCATCATCCCGCGCCAAACCGCTTGGTTCCAAGACAGTTTTCTTTCCAGTTCATATCTTTAATGTTTAGTTAATGTCGGAAATCAATTAAAACCCTAGATAATAGCAATTTCTTTAAAATAACAATTTTTTACAGAAATTTGACATGTGGTTTCAAAATTAAACGTAGACTAAGTTTGTATGGAGAAGTCTAGGGTAAGGGGATTCTTAAGCATCTCCTTACCCCTTACCCTTGATAATTGCAATATCTTGTGGAAACTAATTATTACCCTAGATAATTGCAATTTCTTTGAAATTACAAAATTTTGCCGAAATCGGGCATGTCGTTTCGAAATAAAACGTAGACTACGTTTGTATGGAAAATTGTACTTTGGTCTAGGGTAAGGGGACTCTAAGTCAGTGTTTTCTACTTATAATTAAATTCTCGGGCTGTCCACGAAGCCATTTAATTATTTATGTCGCGCTAATCGAGGCGTTTCTCCGAGATTGTTTACATTGAGGTTTCTAAGTTTATACGTTAAGAGCGCCTAGATAAATACATTTACAAGTTTTACAACTAATCAGACTCACTGACCGACATCTTTGGGACGTGTGTTACGTTTTGAAACAGGGCTGTTACTCCGTAAAATGTCACGACTATCGTCCGATAGTGTCGAACTTTTTCAATGTCCATCATCAAAAATGTCCTATTTCAAAATCAAAATGTGAGGCCTTTGTAATATCATCATCATCATCAGGTCTCTTTGTCACCACTGCAGTTTGATAAATAAATTAATAAATTATCTTTGGCATGACATAGGTAGCATACACTCGTAAGCACACGCGGCCCACATCGGGGCGCTTTCCCGCGACCTTGTGCCACTTGCACTAGTACAGAGCCTCTAATGCACTACTGACTACTTTCCTATGCAAGTCTAGACTCAATGTCAACACAACTATTCGTTCGGTTACGGTAAGCCAATGTTCAAACTTGAAAATTTTATTGACCCCCGTGGCGTAGTTCTAGTCCACCACCCAGGTCCCGGGTTCGATCCCCGGTCAGGGGCAAGTTGAAAAATTTTCCTGGGTCTTGTATGTTTATCTATATATATATTTATTATATAAAATATAGTACCGTTAAGTAAGTATCCCATAACACAAGTCTCGAACCCACTTTTGGGCTAGCTTTATCTGTGTAATTTGTTCCTATCCCTCTTTTAGATTATCCAAAAATAATAGACCCCTATTTTTCAGTTTGCCAAAAAAGTAAAAATTCACAAAGATATGGAGCGTCAAAGATCCGGAGTGGGAGCTTGCGACGTCACCGCTAATTAAAAAGTACCTAGCCGTGATGTCGTGAAAAAATTTGAATGCGCTATACTTCGTTAATTTTTATTACTCAAAGAAAAGAAAAAATACGTGTGCAAAAGCCTATATGCAGAAATCAAATTAATCGGGCGAACTCTGAGATCGAGATGTAGGATACCGCTGGCGCCATCTCTTATGCTTCTTCTGAACTATGGTTTCGCTTCGTTCATTGATGTTTGTGGTTATAGTTCCTCGTAGTGGCGTAGAGGGCGCCATACATTTAGATATTCACAAGAAGAAGTGGAGTGTTCCTATTCTGAGCCGGAAGATTTCATTGGTTTGAGTATTTGGTTGTAGGTAGGTATTATACTTACCTGTTTTCAACGCCACATAGTAATCATTATTAAGTAACCAGTGAAGTATCCAGCAGTGAAATAAATGTCCTCTTACCGTCCTCCACCGAGGAAACTGAAACAAAAAAGAGGAAAATTAACAAAAAAAGTTTGGTTTAATTTTTAACCAAAACAAAAAAGAGTGGCGTTATTATTAGTTAGACGCTAGCGTCTGTCTGTCTCTCTGTCTGTCTGTGGCATTGTAGGGCTTGAACCGAGGGATCGATATCGATGCGGTTTCTTACGTGAAAGCAAATTCCCTAGCCAAAAGGCAAAAAACGGAACTGTCTGTCTGTCTGTCCGTTCGTATGTCACAGACACTTTTTTTTCGAAACTATAAAAACTACTGTTGAAACTTGGTAAGAAGATGTATTCTGTGAACCGCATTAAGATTTTCACACAAAAACAGAAAACAAAATTGGGCGTTCCCCGTACAAAAAATTTTTGAGTTTCAGCTTCAGCTGATCAGTCAAATTGTATGGGGATGGGATATGGAGGCCAAAAATTACTTTTCATATTTCGATATACGTGTTACTTGAAGAAAGTTCTTTAGTATCATTAACTGAATTATCTAAAACTGACTATACTCAATATATTTTGGTAGACCACGCTACGATACACGCTGACTTTTCATTGGTTTTGGAAAAAAAAATCGTTTAGTAAATAAATTCCTCTATCCATATACGTAATTTAAATTTGTGTATGACATAAGATAAAAAAGTTGCGAAAATGATTTTTGATTCAGTAGTTATGCCCGTTCAAAACTGTCGCGTGAACTCGCGTGACCACATGAACTCACGCCGCCCGGCCTGCCAGCGACGGTACTAAATTGATCTCACGATTTTACTTTCGAGTTTTAGTCAACAGTACCTGGGCGACCGAGCTTTGCTCGGTTACTTCTCAAACATTAACTTCATTTTTTTAAACTTGTCTAAAAACAATACAAAATAAAAAATTATATATAAACTTGAACATAAAAAGAAAACAAAACTCGAAAGCATAAATCTTATTTACTTAATCAGTATAGTTAAATGTAAGACATATTTATGAGAAATATATATTGTTATCTCAAACTAATTACATTAACTATTTTTTTTAAACTTGTCTAAAAACAGTACAAAATAAAAAATTATATACACGGCGACTTTTTATTGGTTCTGAAGCCGAAGGCTACTTCATAGGTATCGTTAGTAAGACCTAATTAGCTAGTCAAAATAAAAATTCAGAAACAAAAAATGTTGATTAAAACTCGAAAACAAAATTGTGAGATCAATTAGTAGTACCGCCGCCATACACCGCCCGCCGGCGGGCGGAGGACATCGACATCCACGCAGCTGTTTTGGCCGACATAACTACGTGGTCTCGATCGAAAATCATTTACGAAACTTTTATATCTTATGACATACAGAAATTTGGAATATGTATATGGGTAGAGGAATTTATTTACTATACGACATTTTTTTTTTCCAAAACCAATGAAAAGTCAGCGTGTATAAACTTGAACATAAAAAAAAACAAAAGTAAGTCACCGAGTGGGATTCGAACCCGTAACACTCTTTCTAGCGGTCAGCATCCTTAACCACTGAGCTAAGCCGATGGCGGCCGGCGCGCCGAAATTAGCGACCATATTTTGCGTGGAAAGAAAAACGAATGAAAACTCGAAAACACGCGTTTTCCCAAACATAAGACTAATCTAGATCGATTGTTTATCCCCAAAAACCCCCATATACCAATTTTCAGCGAAATCGTTAGAGCCGTTTTCGAGATCACAGAAATTTATAAATAAATATATATATAAATAAATATACATACAAGAATTGCTCGTTTAAAGGTATAAGATTTTTTGTTTTTGCTAATTAGGTCTTACAAACGATCCTTATGAAGTGGCCTTCGGCTCCAAAACCGGTCGAGAATCACCGTGTATTTATTTAATAATGATCAATGTTGACGTTCTAGGGTAAGATAAGAACGTCCTTATATCCTAAATTAGGACTCGGTTTCATTGAATATCTTTGAAGCCTACTTGTCACCCCAAACCACGTCCACAACGTACCTCGTTATGACTGTCATGCAGTGTGTTTTGAATTCCAGATACATTTACAAACAGTTTGAATTCTGTCCACACGTAACTGCGGGCATTTTATCAAGCGATCGAGAATGCGAGCATGTAATAGCATGTAATAGGATGTAATAATATGTTCTTACTAGTTTTTTATGCATTTTGTATCATAGCCCAACGCAAACGACAGACTATCCGTGACGCTCTTTTTAGTCTGTGAAAATAGAATCCATGGAATCATTTGCAGTAACGCACACGACGCGCAACGTGCGGTCTCAGGTCTTTTTGTCTCCACTGCAGGAGCACGACCCTCTCTGTACTACCAGAACCATACTTGGCCAGAGAAGCCAGAGGTCTTGGCTTTGACCTACACTCACCACGCTGGCCAGACGGGTTGGAGAGGCCTCATTAATGTTAATAACCCTCTTTTAGCTTGTATTTCCTAAGCATTTAGAATTAATATCTGTATTACATATAGAATCTCCTAAGGAGCGTAATATGCGTCTTCGTTCCCCGTCCTCCCTCGCACCTCTCCTTCCTTCTAGCCTGGGGTGCCATTTTTGAAACGTGGAGTCACTAAACAAACGGTTTTTGTATGGAAAAACCAGTCATTTAGGTGACATCGCGTTTCAAAAATGGCACTTCAGATCGAGGGTGTTGAGCGGCGGACACACACACATTGCCGTGTACACGGATGTATAGTTTCATTTGTAGTAGTAGGCATGAAACTCTGCTTCTATATCACAATTATGGATGTTCATTATCATTTCATCTCCCATGCTGGTCTGGGAGAAATAAAAAAAAATTAGAATATAGAAGAACGCTGCTTTTCTTGCCAAGCAGAATGGGCAAAAATGCAAATCATGTTAACAGGCGATGCGGCTAGCAACCCATCACTGTATTGATTGCTTTTTCATCTTCTCACTCACCATGACGCTAAAAGTGGCTTTTGGGTCTTGCGGCCCTGGGCTCTGCATAGAACCGCAAGACCCAAAATGCTCTGTCTGCACCATTAGGGAAAAAGACGTGATAGTATGTATGTATGTATCATCATTTCAGCCACATAACTTCCACTACTGGACATAGACCTCTCCCAAAGATTTCCAAAATGACCGATCTAGAGCGGCTTGCATCCAGCGCCTTCCAGCGACCTTGGTCAGGTCGTCAGACTACCTTGTGAGTGGGAGGATGTTCATAGTAGGTATCTTTTCTATTGCATTACATCTTTTTCACAAGTCCTGCGTTTTAAATATTCAAGCAATTATTCACGGCTCTTTCAGCACCGGAAGCCACGGTTAGTGACGCACACACTTGCAAATTTCATCCCACATGTTTTCGTGAAAATGAAAGTTGTTATACTACAATAGTGTTATGCAGGCATGTGGTAAGGCATGAAAAGCATAATGAGATATTGAATTCCAAAAAAGGAGGTTTGAAGTTGGTGCGCTAATGTTCGCCTCTTTTTAGAAAAAATAAATAAATAAAAAGTCAGTGAACATTGTCATTTATGTTGGTACTTATCTTAATCGGAGGTTGGATTATTACTGATGTGCGCCTCTGTGTAAAAATGTATAAAAATTACCGGCCAAGTGCGAGTCGGCCTCGCACACTAAGGGTTCCGTACAATTATCTTTTAAAAACCGCACTTGTTGTATGGGAACCATAAATATTTATTTTATTTTGTTTTTAGTACGGGTATGTCTCTTTGTTCCCCACGTTGTGTAAGAACTGTAACTAAAAAATATACAAACAATGTACCCAATAAAATATCACCCCTCGGCAACGTGGCCAAGGCTGCCAGAATTGCCACGTTGTATTGCAAATATGACGACCTGGGGACGTATTTTTGAAATCATTCCAATCATCATTTCAGTCATCACATTACAAAGGGTTTGCGCGAGCGTTTCCAAACGGGCGCATTTTTGAATCGGTAGTTTGCGAAGGATTTGCAACGAGTGGTCTTGACCACTCGTATTTTTGACATTTGTAGCGTAGATATGTCATCGAAACCAATCATGGAAAATCCGTTCCATTTCACGTTGCTTTTTTATTCATGTTCGAATTTTTAGAAAAGCATAGACAAATTATCAATGTTTTCTGCGTAAAACAATATTGTTTTTCGCTGACACGACGGTTTCAAAAATACGATCAATTTGTATTTTACGCGAGCGGTGAGTTGGAAAACTATACGTTTTGTGTTTCGCTGAGTCCCTCAATAAAAAATAGCACTCCTCATCCAGCGCATTCCAGTGACCACACCAAGGTCGCTGGAAGGCGCTGGATGCAAGCCGCTCTAGATCGGTCATTTTGGAAATCTTTGGGAGAGGCCTATGTCCAGCAGTGTACGTAATGCGGCTGAAATGATGATGATGATGATTGCAAATATTGCAATGCTGATTCTTTGAGCTAGATATTTTCAGCTCTATTGATCACATTTATTTTAGACTTATTAAGGTAGTAATAATCCCATGCTGGTCTGGGAGAAATAAAAAAAAACTTAGAATGTACCAGCTGCTTCTCTTCCCACGCAGATCGTAAAAGCCGATCGAGGGAATGGGCAAAAATGCAAATCATGTTAACAGGCGATGCGGCTAGCAACCCATCACTATATTGATTGCTTTTCCATTTTCTCGCCCACCATGACGCTAAAAGTGGCTTTTGAGTCTTGCGCGGCCCTGGGCTCTGCATAGAACCGCAAGACCCAAAATGCTCTGTCTGCCCCATTAGGGATAAAGACGTGATAGTATGTATGTATTAAGGTAGTAAACATGGGGGGCTCAGATTAATAGGGGGGTTACTAAAAAAGCAGTACACAAGACGAAAGTTACTGCGTATCCGTATTTCAGTGTTAGTCAAACGTCACAGACTATCGTATTATTTTAACCCCCTTGATACAATGTGCGATATTTCAATGGACTCAAAAAAAGTGTGACGTAACGACTTACGGTTGGTTATTTCATATAGTTCCCACTGATTTTATTTTTGTTTTTGACGTTTAGAAAATTGTGGCGGATGTCATCTAGCGGATACATACAGCCAAGTAAACCTCTTTATTAACTTCTCATCTCACATTGACATTTAAACTCGGGACCACCCTGAGTGAAAAAACTTAGTTATGTTACTTGCTTGTTTTTCGTGTGTATAAGTGGCCAACACTGGAGTCATATTTTTCAGTCTGCCTAAAGCCTTCTGACATAAGACGACTGTCATACAATATGATGACAGCCGGGACCAACGGCTTATACGTGCCTTCCGAAGCACGGAGGAGCTCGAGAAATTTTTATGCACCTACCTTTGTGCTACCTACTTAACGCCGGAAATCCTAAGCCAGAATGATAATCTCCAACCTCATTGGTAAGTGACACTACCCTAAATGGAATTTTCCTTTCGCCTCAATTTTCCAAAACCGGATCTTTGTTTTTTAGCCTGTGGAACATCACAGCCCGCCGACATCCGCTTTCGGTGACGTCACGACCGGTCAGGCCGCATGCTGGCAGTGAAAGTCGCACCTGCGTTGTCTATGGGTTTGTTTTGAAGCTTACAAGCTTAAGCAGTCAGTGCTTTAGTGTCACTATCTCATCTCTCTCTTTCTATCTATCATTTTAGCACAACCTCCGTGGTATAGTGGTCACCATCTCTCGAACTTACTGGGGCTAGCTCAATCAGTGTAATTTCTCCCTATTTATTAGTTACCATGCTAGTCCACCACCCAGAGGTTCCGGGTCCGATTCCCGGCCAGGGCAAGTTGAAAAATGGCCTTTTTTAAATTGTCCCGGGTCTTGGATGTTTATCTATATATGTATTTGTTATAAAATATAGTATGGTTGAGTTAGTATCCCATAACACAAGTCTCGAACTTACTTTGGGGCGAGCTCAATCTGTGTGATTTGTCCCTATATATTTATTTATTATTTAACACCCGGGATGAACTTTCTGTTCTGACTTTCAGCATCATTTTAACAACATACATAGTTACTATGACGTGTTTATGACGACCTCCGTGGCGTAGTGGTTAACACGCCAGTCCGGAGCTTATAGGTTTGATATTCGCAGCCAGGGAAAGTAGAAAAATTGCCTTTTTGAATTGTCATGAGTCTGTGACGTGATATATGGATGGAAAATGTAAACTTCGATTGTGATCTTCTTGTGTAATATTTAAAATTACATAAAAAATATTTATATTCTATTTAGTTTTTACATAATTTAGTTTTAATTTATATATAGTCATTACAGTTTAACGTTTATTTATAGTTTAATATAGTTTAATTTAGTATATATTAATTTGTAAAATCGACTGTATATATATTTTTAATTTTTAACATGCATAAAAAATCATGATAACAAATATAATTTTTTTATTCAAATCACTTTCTTGAAATTCTATTCTACTAATATTATAAATGCGAAAGTGAGTTTGTATATTTGTTTGTTTGTTACCACTTCAGGCTACACGTTCGGTGCGTTACCCTGCTGCTGTAACTTTCAAAAAGTGCTGTATAAGGTTTACTAGACCTGTTTCTAAACTTTCCTGATGTGCGTTATTGGGTCTATGGGACCTATTTCGCACTTTTTTGTAAAACTAAAATATATCTTAAATCATTAGACTTAACGTTAAATTAACGCATGAGACGAGTTTATATTGAGTTATTACATCCTAACATTACGTTCGTCTTGGAGTTTAGTTGTTTTTATATATAAAAAAAATAAAAGAAAGTGTAGGGTCGTAAACACCCAATATCAGCACAGAAGAGTAATTATATCGATAAATTTCTAGTGTTGAACATAAAACATCGATAATGCAAAAAAGATACTTGTTTATTTATATTTCGAAAATGGAATGAGCTTCATTATAACGATCACGACAGTAAAATTTTGAGCACTGGGTACATACAATAGGAGATTACTTTTTTCACTTGTTTGGCATTTTATTTGCTACTTAGTGTTTTTCTTAGTTTATTAAATAAAATCAACGGACTTACATTGCTCCGACGCATTAAAATATTCCGCCAGTGTTTTGGCGATTCTTTACCCCTTTCTTCTGTTTTCCTTTTAAATCTATCACTTCCACCATCACACATTTCCTCCTGGAATGCTTCATTGTCACTTTCATTCATAATATTATTTTTTTATGTACTATAATGTGCACTTCACGTATGTAAGTAGGTAGTTAACGTCGATACTTTGATACAATTATCGTAGGTATCTATGCTCCGGGCGACTACGTCATCGAGTATTGGACATCACTAACGGACTGGCATGCAATTCATGTGCGGTTATCGGGTCATCGGGCATCAGGTCTCAAACACCTAATACACGCACCTACGGAAAATATTTTTCTTCCAGGCCGTAACAGGTCTAAAAGAACCGATGCGTTTTAATTGTTTTTATTGGCTACTATTTGATGTCACAATACCAATAAATATATTTGTCACTTTCCTACTACAAAACTTCCTATATTTATGCCCCCCGCACCGTGAGATAGCAATAGATTCACGCGCCCGCACAGAAGGACAGTTACGCATCAGGCTTTTTCAATCCGATACCGCACTGAACGTGTTAACCACTGAACCTATTTAGATAAAATTTGATATGGATATACTTTGAAACCCAGGGAAGGACATGGAATAGTTTTTATCCCGAAATCCCTTGGGGGAGTTAAGCCCATGGGCAAAGCTGGTTGTGTATATTTTCGTTAAAGGTTAAAACCTACAACACTTTTATATTCTTTAGTTTACAAGCCAATTAAGCTGCATCTAATAGCCTGTTACGTAAACGTAACCCCACATGATTGCGGTTTGGGGTTATCGTCCCGCGGTTAGAGCTAGCCACCGCATTGCGACATCATGAAGGAATTTCTTTTGATTTTATCTCATTGATCTCTGTATTTCGTGGCGTTACGTCATTTTACGTTGTTTGGGATGGTTTGTGAAAGCAAAAAGACTATCTTTCAATCCGGATTATTGCCTGTAAAGGTATAATTTAATAATAAACATTTGAATTTAGAATTTGGACTTTTTAAATTTTGTTTGACGTTTAGAAAATGCATCTGATTTGAGTTATTCGAAGATAGCGAATTGTCAGCCAATGTACGCTTGACGCAACGTGATACAGCAGCCATAGACCACCAATAGTTAGTCCGCGTCAACAAGATTATCCAAAAATAGAGGACCCATATTTTTTCGTTTAGCAAATTAGTCAAAATTCACGAAGATACAGCGCTTCGAAGGTTTGCAGTGGGGGTGATTTACGTCACCGTTGGTTAAAATTCTTAGCCAATCGTAACGTCACGCGAAATTTAAATGCGCTGTATCTTCGTCATTATTAGCCAAGTAGAGAAAAGAAAAAAAAAAACGTATATTATACTTTTTAATCTTCTTATCGTGGGTATTAGTGACTAACACTAGTGTCAGAGTTTTTAAACCGCCCCATAAAGGCCTCTGACATGGTTTTAGGTAAAGACCAATGTCAAAGACAGTGACCGGGACCGACGGCTTAACGTGCCCTCCGAAGCACGGCTCATTTTACTTATCAGACAATCAGGTGATCAGCCTCTAATGTCCTAACCAAACTAGGACAATAACACAAAGTCGTTGCCCACGCGGGAATCGAACCCGCAAACTTCGGGTATGAGCCCAATGCTCTAACCACTACACCACGAAAGCAGTTCTTACTTTTTAATAATCTATCTAAAGAGCCAAAATTTTTTTTGGCGTACTTTAGCTTTTCTCCCAGACCATCATAGAAGAAATTATCCACGCTAATACCATCTGTTATTCATTCATATAGCCGTGTGACGTCACAAGGTCACTGTCCGCGTTCGGAGTTTCTATTGGGAGAAAGGCCACGAGAGGCTGCGCGTGCGCATATCTTCGTGTGTTCTACCGGTTTCGGAGGTGAATGGACACTTGTTAATTTAAATCAGGGAGATGACGGTTTTACATCCGATTTGACTGAATTTCAATTATATTTTGAATCGACTTCTAAAAGAGGAGGTTGTACATTCGGTGCGATCTTTTTTAGGGTTCCGTACAAAAACGGGACCCTATTACTAAGACTTCGCTGTCTGTCCGTCTGTTTGTCACCAGGCTGTATCTCAAGAACCGCGATAGCTAGACAGTTGAAATTTTCACAAATTATGTATTTCTGCTGCCGCTATAACTACAAATACTAAAAACAAAATATCCCATACAACAAACGCGATTTTTTTGCCCTTTTCTGCTCTATATCAATAATGGCAACAGGTATGCACTTGAAATATTCACAAAATACTCAGTTGTATTTTTATTTTAATAATAAATTAAAAATTAAAATAATATAAATATTTAAGGGAGGCTCCTATACAAAAAACTTGATTTTTATAGATAATGGTACGGAACCTTTTGTGCGCGAGTCCGACTCGCACTTGGCCGGTAATTTAAATTTATATTCACCAATTATTTAAAGACGCCTAGACCGATGTGGAAAACTCTTTTTTGTTTTAAAGGGTATATTTACGAGGTGGTCCCATAGAAACTTTAAAAAAAAGATATTATCTATTCCCTATTTTTTTAAGTAACCTTAAGTTCTCAATCACAAAATAAACCAATCTGAAATTTATTTATTTTGTTCAAAAGGACACCAATCTGTTTCTACATTTACAGATCGGTCTCATGGATATTTTTAAAATAAAAAACGGTTTAATAATTATTTTAAACCTAAATACAAACCTCCTACTTATATGAAGCCGGTCGAATATGATTTAAAGAAATTCAAAGTTCAACGTACCTATTAACACGAAGTTTACTATGCAACGACATGTGGGGACATAATAACAAGTCGTTCCATCTGCAACATTTTCTACGAGTCACCGGTTTCGCGTGAAAGTGATAACCAATGTCAAGTGTCACATCAAGGGTGCAACCAGTTAAAACACTAACAATCCCACGGCTAGAGCTGCGATATGAAGACGAGGTGCAGTTCTGTCAATAACTTAGCCAGTTTTCTCCTCATTTCGCTTGGAATTTAGCGATTCCTAGTTTCTAAATAGAGACATAGACATTACCAATTCTCATTACACAAATTCTGGCGGCAAATATTTATTTATTTAATTGGTTGTGTAAGTCGGTTTTTAGTTTTAAAAAGTTATGTGTGCCAAAGAAGAAAGAAATAAAAATATTTGTCTATACTATTTATTGTCTATAAGTCTTCCAAGCTGGGAGACAAGAAAAAACTTAGAATGGGCCAGGTTTTTAGTCAGCATCGGTTTGGTGGGAAGAGAAAGCACATAAAACTTCTACATACTATATTTTATCTCAAGTTCACTCTTTAACACTGGAAAAGTTAAAATTTAAGATATAGGTATGCTATTTTGAAATCATTAGCTAACGGTACGTTATGTAGGAAAAAGGGAGAATGACTGACTGGCCAAGTGCGAGTCGGACTCGCACACGAAGGGAGCTGTATCATTATCTTTGAAAAAGACACGTTCGTTGTATGGGAGCCCCACTTAAATGCGGTAATCAAGCGGCAACAGAAATAAATAACATGTGAAAATTTCAACTGTCTACTTTTAAAGGTTCATGATCACTAGACAGCCTGGTCACAGACACACGGCTAGCGGGGTCTTAGTAAAAGAGTCACATTTTTATCCTTTGGAAGGAACACTCAAAAGGTGAATATAAACATATATTTAAAAGTTATTAACCTCTGTTAAGCGCTATAAATAATATGTTGATGTTGTCTGCAGTTATTTTTACTTACATCAGCTACCATAAAATCTTAATTTCTTCAGCCAATTATTTAAATATTGCAATTTAATCGCAAACACGATCACGTAACGATATGTTATTGAAAGTTGTCCAATTATCAGGTTTGTTCAACTGTTGTCTGTTATGTAAAACACATCGGGTTCGCGAATTACTTTTAATGCGGCATATCATACGGAAGGAATTTAAAATCAAGGAGAATTCGTACAAAAGAAATTATTATAAGGCGATTTTGCACTATACCACACAGATACGACCATTTTTTTTATTCTACAACTAGCCGAAGCCCGCGACTTCGTTCGCGTGGACTTTATGTCTCTGGAAAATGCTCATCGGGCTGAACAACTTTTACTAAGGCGGCATTTTTATATCTCTTATAGTTTAGCTGGACCATTATGGTTCAGCATCAGGCGTTCCATTTTCCAAAATCATTTATACCCTATATGTTGCCCAGGCTTAATAGCTATATAACAAAAAAAGTTTCATTCGAATCCGTCTAGTATTTCCGGAGATTAGCGTGTACAAACAGACAAACAGACAAACAGACAAACAGACAAACAGACAAACAGACAAACAGACAAACAGACAAACAGACATACAGACATACAGACATACAGACAAACAGACAAACAGACAGACATTTTTTTTTAAATTCTTACTCTATTGCTACGTCTCCATCGCCCCCAATATTTTTTTTGGAAATATATTTTATGTACAGACACACTTTTTTTACTGTTTTATTATATGTATAGATTGTTGTTGTATTCAAAAAGTGAAAATTGCCAACTTTACTTAAAGATTTTTTTTATTTATTTAACTTTATTACATTAATTGTAATCGGCGGACTTGAGTCCGTAGGGTTTTTCTACCAGTCAACCTACAGAAGGTGTTGACATGCGAACATTTCGGAAATATGTTCAAAAACTTTAATATTGAAACTGAAAACACTTACTTATAAATTAATCTTAAATAATCTTCATCGTGATCGTGACGTCACTTCCTCAAATAAGCTTGACCTTGCTTGAAAGTTAAGGTCATTGGAATTTTTGCAGATCTCTAAATAAGTAAGACCTTATATTAAAATCTGATTAAAGAAACCTTCTCCTAGGGGCTATTCCTCGAAATTATTTGCGAATTAGATTAATCTAAAAATTACTTGACAAGCGAATCGGACTAGCCCCAAACTTTAAGCTTGAATTATGGGATACTAACTCAACGATGTTATATTTTATAACAAATACATATATAGATAAACATCCAAGACCCAGACCAAATTTGTAAAAGGCCATTTTCCAACTTGCCCTGGCTGGGGATCGAAACCAGAACCACCAGAGTTGCGGACTAGCATGTTAACCACTACGCCACGAATGTCATCAATGTTGCTTGGCAATGCAACGCGGGCGCATACTCTAACTTCTAAAATGATCATGAACTTGAAACTACTACCAAAGATAATATAATTACTAACGTAACAGATACCCAACGCCATACAAACTATTGAAGGGCCCGTAAGTAGGCAATACTGGAGTTGCGGGGAAGCTCACAGAGATGGCAGCACACACGACTAGCAGAAAAGTGAGCAGTTTTTATTTTTAGTAGGTACTAATTTTAATTTATAGAATAGCTCTTAGTTTAATCTAATTTTTGCCAAATGTTTATGTAATTTCCGAATTTGAATTCAATCTTTATTTGTTTATGTGCAAATAAAGCTACTTCATACCTATTTACTAAACTAAATATAAAAACTAATTTAAAAATCTAAATTAATATCTAAATTAAAAAACTAAATTAAAAATCTAAATGTTGATCATGTGGCATGGTGCCAAGAACACTGGCTGCATTCCCGCGCTGAATAGCTACTGCAATCCTCTGCGCGAGATATGAGCCAGCCCTCTTGTCACCAGCGGCGTCCACAAGCCGAGGGGTTATTTTTTTAATAATTTTTTTAGTACTTGGACCCCACGGACCAAGAGTTTCGACGCCAAGCGGAACAAAAATATATTCATTTCCGAATTTAATATATTTTTAAATATGACATTATACCGCTATCTAGTGACAAGGAAGAGAAATAATTATGTTTGTGAGGCGATGGGTAGGTATGGAAGTGGCAGTCAGCAGATAAGGAGTGTCCACTCTATTCTTACAGCTCTGTGGCGGGTCATCTGTTGAACTTTCTCCGCTTTCTCGTGTGTTGCGTAACTCCGAAACCGCATCTCACGTCGTCCCGACGCGTCGGAGACGCGACGATAATTGCTTACCATAAGATATTGACTGATTGTGATTTTATGGTAAAAAACAATACATTTATGTTATGATGTTTTCTAAATATCATATAAGTATTTGCCTTCCTAAATCAGTGAGTCATATATAATCAAATATGAGACCACCTCAAAAATATGCTCTTTCATACATACATACTATCACGTCTTTATCCGTAATGGGGCTTCTTCTTCTTATATTTAAAAGCTGTGCTCTTGTCGGTGGAGTGCTTTCCATGTCTCTCTTCCTTCCGCTAAGTTCTTAACCTCTTTATATGTTTTCACGTTTAATTTTTCTTTTATTTGGTCTATAAATTTTCTTCTGGGTTTTCCTACTCCTCTCTTTCCTTCTATTTTTCCTTCCATTATTGTTTTAAAGAACGCATCGTGGCGTAGTAGATGACCGAACATTTTCCTCTCACATCCTCCAGTACCTTCTCATTTGTAATTTTTTCTGTCCAACTTATTTTTTCATTCTCCTCCAGCACCACATTTCAAATGCTTCTAATCTATCTCTATCCTTTTTGGTTAGCGTCCACGTTTCACATCCATACAAAGCAGTGCTCCATATAAATGTTTTAATATATGTCTAATGGGGTAAACAGAGCATTTTGGGTCTTGCGGTTCTAAGCAGACAGAGCCGAAGGCCGCAAGATTCAAAGCCACTTTGAGTGTAATGGTGGGCGAAATAATGGACTGGACAAAAAAGGCACAAGATAGAAAAATGCGGAACCAAATGGAAGAGGCCTCTACCCGTTGAGGGGTTCATAGTTTATAAAATACATATTAATTAAATTAAACATTGAATCCTAATTTCAATTACGAGTAAATAGACATTAAGTATTAATTTTCATTTAATTTAAAATTTGATATTTTGGTCAAATTTAATGGTTTTTAATATGCAAGCATGTTCTTACAATGAATTATGAAATAAAAAGGCTTTTTTATTTCATTTACTTATTTTATATTGCGCCAAACAAATTGTTCTTTTCTTTCTTTCTTTGATCCTGACCTCTCTTGCTTCATCCACACTCATCGCTTACATAAGCTTCAGAAAAGCTCACAGAAAGCGCTTGTCACGAAATACCAATCACACCAATTTAGAAAAGTGGAGTTGTGTGAAAACAATAGGTCAAAACACGTTTGTTTGTAGTTAATGTGTCGCTCACGAAATACTTATAATACTTAAGTAAGAAAGTTAGTAGGTGCCTCCGTGGTGTAGTGGTTAGAGCGTTCGACTCATACCCGGAGGTCGCGGGTTCGATTCCCGGCGGGGGCAACGACTTTGTGTTGTTGTCCTAGTTTGGTCAGGACATTGCAGGCTGATCACCTGATTGTCTGATAAATAAGATGATCCGTGCTTCGGAGGGCACGTTAAGCCGTCGGTCCCGGTCACTGTCTTTGACATTGGTCGTTACCTAAAACCATGTCAGAGGCCTTTAAGGCGGTTTAAAAACTCTGACACTAGTGTTAGTCACTAACACACACGATAAGAAGAAGTAGGTTCAGTCGGCTGACGAGATACCTGGACTGCTATTTTTCATTGAGGGACTCAGCGAAACACAAAACGTGTAGTTTTCCAACTCACCGCTCGCGTAAAATACAAATTGATCGTATTCTTGAAACCGTCGTGTCAGAGAAAAACAATATCGTTTTACGCAGAAAACATCGGTAATTTGTCAATGCTTTTCTAAAAATTCGAACATGAATAAAAAAAGCAACCTTAATGGAACGGATTTCCCATGATTGGTTTCGATGACATATCTACGTTACAAATGTCAAAATTACGAGTGGTCAAGACCACTCGTTGCAAAACCTTCGCAAACTACCGATTAAAAAATGCGCCCGTTTGGAAACGCTCGCGCAAACCCTTCGTGATGTGACAAGTGATTTCAAAAATACGTCTTCTGGGCCGGCCCTCTACCTGTATCTTGAGATTTACTAACATATCAAAAGTCAAAATCCTTAATCATTTATTTATCTTTGGACATTTATATCACTTGATAATTGTCAAATCTTCTATTTCTTTCGATTTCTTAAAAGGTAAATGTTGACGTCAGATCATTAACTTACAGCTAAGTTTTGCCGCTTCCTAAGCGCAAGTGCAGAAGAAGCGAACAAACTGTACTGCAGCATTTTCTCCAAAAAATCTACTTACAATTATACTTACGAGTACTGATAAAATTAGTCATGAAAATGTATATTTAGAAAGACTTAATTAAAATCTTTTTGCATATACATTTTCATGTAAAAATATTTTGAGTATAAGAGAAAATTCAAGATATATACTTAGGTAGCGGGCCGGCCCAGGTATCTCTTAGCCGACTGTACTATTTAGTAACAATGTTTTCTGTAAACCTATGCCGTCTTATTATAAAACGCAGAATAAAGTACTTTATGACTTGGTTTAAACTATTATACTCCCAAATAAAGTTGACAGTCATGGAAGAGAAGGTGACATTTTGCGACAGGTCTTCTAGTTTTGGGCGGATATAGGTTTAAACCAAGTACTACAGTTAGTCCGCGTTTTTAACCGACTTAATAAGGGTATCCCATCTCCCATGCTGGTCTGGGAGAAACGAAAAAACTTAGAATGTACCAGCTGCATGTACCGCGCAGATCGTAAAAGCCGATCGAGGGAATGGGCAAAAATGCGAATCATTTTAACAGGTGATGCGGCTAGCAACCCGTCACTGTATTGATTGCTTTTCCATCTTCTCGCCCACCATGACGCTAAAAGTGGCTTTTGGGTCTTGCGGCCCTGGGCTCTGCATAGAGCCGCAAGACCCAAAATGCTCTGTCTGTCTGCCCCATTAGGGATAAAGACGTGATAGTATGTATTTATGTATGTTAATAAGGGTAAGTAACTATTATGACATTTTTGTAATGTTTTAAAAAGGCTGAATATGATGTTTTTAAAGAATACAAACCTCATATTTCCGCCATTTTAATAATTAGAAATGCGACCTGAGTTGCTATTTTTCAAACGCGGAGTCACTAAACGAATGGTTTTTTGTATGGAAAAACCATTCGGTTAGGTGACTCCGCGTTTCAAAAATGGCACTTCTGAAGGCGAAGACAACCGGATAGCTGGACATCCAAAGTTTAGACTCAGACACGATTATTTTTTGCCTAAATTGAAACGGAGACCTTCGATAAGTCGTTCACTCGGTCAATAAACATATGGTCTAACCTTGGCCTTGGTTCAAATCATTACCGATCCAAAACACGTGGACCTCCCGCAATATTTATCAAATTATCACCATATCTTTTCTCACTGTCAACTTGTCGACTTCATTTGGGTGAATGCGTTTTTTTGTTCGTTTAAAAGCTGTCTGATCGAAGTAGTTCTTAGCTATGTTTGATTTTTCATCGGTTCATCGGTTAAAAAGTTATGGTGGTGCCCTTTAAAGTTCTTTTAATTTGCCTGGCATATTAACTTTGAATCTGGTGTGTTCATCAACGAGATTATAATTATATCCTACTAGCTGTACCCGCGGGCTTCGCTCCCCGTGGGAATTTCGGGATAAAGAGAACCTTATGTTCTTCCCCGAATCTCAAACTATATCCATACCAAATTTCATCCAAATCGGTTCGGTAGTTTAAGCGTGTAGAGGTAACAAACAAATATACAAACTCACTTTCGCATTTATAATTTAGTAGGATAGTAGGATTACTTATTTATCCCTAATGGAGCAGACAGAGCATGGAGCCTCAAGCTTCAAAGGCCACTTTATGGTGGGTGAAAAGGTGGAAAAAGGATTCAAAATAGTAATGGTTTGCTAGCTGCATCGCTTATAAACATGATTTGCTTTTTGCCCCCACCTTCTTCCGGCCTTGGGCTCTGTCTGCCCCATTAGGGATATGTATGTAGTTTTTACTGATGTCAACACATCAGATTCTCAAATTGGTTTTGCGAAATCTCCGTCATTCATAATCATAAGCGAGATTAAATATATTAAATGGAGTAGTTACGTAAGGAATTAAAAAGAACTTTCTAAATTTTAGCCTAAAGTGATCTAGATGATGAAAGTTTCTCACGCCCAGCTTCTCAAACTGCTGAATAAATTAATAACACTTACTCGATTAACATCTACCATTTAGATGAGACAAAAAAAGACGTGTGGCACTCGGGGACTGCCGCGGTAAAGCTATTGCAAACAAGGAAGGACGGCAACGTCGCAAACGGACGACGGAGACGAAGCGGCAACCTACATGGTAGGCGGAGTGGGGAGCGCGTGAGGTTTTTTCGTTACGGAATTTCTGGATTCGGTCCCCGCGCTCAAGGCCCGCGATAGAAGCTATGCAATAGCTTAAAAATTACGCAGTGTGCAAGTGTGTGGCTTTTGGCCTAGAATTTGACTATATGCAACTCTTCGTGCGCGATTTCGACTTGGCTGGTTATTTTCTTTTTTCTCAACAAAGGTGACAGAGTAAAAAAAAAATTCAGTAAGTCAGTTAATAAAATAAAACTTAACAAAACAGTGTTACTTTTCATTGATCATATCTATTTTTAATATGCTTTTAGATTTATTAATGCAGAAAATCGGCTAAGTGCGAATCGGATTCGCGCACTTAGGATAAATCGCGTTTGTTGTATTTGAGCCCCCTTAATTATTTTTATTATTTTGTTTTTAGTATTTGTTGTTATAGCGGCAACAGAAATACACAATTTGTGAATTTCAACTGTCTAGCTATCGCGGTTCTTGAGATACAGCCTTGTGACAGACGACGGACGGACAGCGAAGTCTTAGTAATAGGGTCCCGTTTTTGCGCTTTTTCTTTTTCGTTTTTGGGTACGGAACCCTAAAAACGTCAAACAACCATGATGTCAAGGCCTCTGTCCCTAGAGATTCTAAAAAAGTTGCCAAATATAATGCAACCTTTCTTCGAGTCTTTGAGTTGATTTGCTTGAAGTTCAAGCCTTGAACAATCATTCCCGTACGTCGAAACTCGAATGAATTCACCAATTCCACTCCTAATATTCCGTATACTTATTCAAATTCAAACTCCTTTTTATTCTATTTTTCTAAAAAATGTTATTATAACTTATTTACAAGTTTTTTATTGCATAGTCAAGAGCTCGTGCTCGTGTAGCTTTACACATTGGACTCTGTACTGTCACAGAATATATATGTATATAGTACTAAGATACTGTTGTTATTACAATCGCTGTAGATGTAAGGCTCGTAGTACAAGTGAAAAGCTTCATGTGCTGTCGACTTTACCTACAATTCATACCTACTTTTCTCATTCATAGAGAATGAGAAAGGTATGAATTGTAGTAGGTAAAGTCAACTTGCCCCCCCCTGCGCCATCGGCTGGCGACGCCCTTGGATGTGACCTATGTAGTGAAAAGGTCCTGACTCAGCATGATGTCACAGACGAGCTGGTCGAACTGCGACGCTAATAATTTCTTATAGAAAACAGTGTCTGATTTGACTTGTCATCTAGCGGATTATCTAAATGTTCTTGGCGTGACATACGTCAATAATCATAAAATAACAATTGACATACTAAAAAAAATAACTTTCATGTATTTTGTAAGTAGAATGGTTGCATTGGGGTATTGGGGCTTTAGGCTATACAGTTTTGTAATTGTTACAGATTAAAATAGGTACTTCCGGTGCATAATCTATAAATATATAATTTAAGTATCTATATATCTATGATATATAATAAAATAAATGAAGTCAGTGGCTTCCCCGCAACTCCAATTCTATTTTTGTATACTTTATTTGTTTTTCCTTTTTGTGTTTGTAATTGGTTGAGTGTACTTGTAAATAAATATAAATATAATTTTTCAAACAATACAAACTTACTAAAATAAAAATAAAAATGTTCGTATTTATCAAAACTAAAACCCGACTTCACCACAAACTACAAAACCGAGTTTGAAAAAAAAAATGAGACTTGTCAGGTGTTTCCATACTTTAAAAAAAACTTGAGAGGTTTCAAGGGACGCCCGGATGGTACGAAGTTCCTTTCGATTAATGAGAGAGAGAGAGAGAGACAGACAGAGAAACACGCATACGCCGCACGGCTTACAACTATAGCAAACAGTGTCGTTACAACTTTTGGTCTTAATTTTTTCCGTCTAGCCTCCTTTCGCAATGCGCGATAAGGAACTTCGTTCCAAAAAGTATTTTCCAAATCGGTACAGGCGTTTTCGAATAATCGGTGAACGCATACATACAAAAAAATCGTGACTCATTGATAACCTCATCTTTGAAAGTAAGTTTATACACACCCGTCCAAACCCGGGCGTAAAACTAGACTTAAATAACAAGTGAAAGACATTTACCACTTATATTTAGACGGTTTGAATGTTATCACCGTCCCACACCGGCAGTAATTTCTCCGTCACACCTCGACCTGTATGTCTGTCTATTGTTATGTTTTTACACTTTCCCACGACAGGTTCAGTGTCATAGGCAACTGGGTCCATCAGGTGTGACAAGTAAGAAATGTTTTTAACTATTCCCCCTCTAAAAAGTTTGTTTTTTTACTTTGACAATCTTAATATCTGCTTTCAGCTGTTTTTATCTTAGTTTCATACAAACTTTCACCCCATTTTTTACCCCTTCAGAATTTTAGAAAATGTTTTTTTTTGAAAAAAGTAAATAAATAAAAATGTAAGTATATTTCAAATAAACATTTTTATTCATTCATTTATTTATCAAGATTTTATGTGCTAATAAAGTATTTTATTTCAAATATTAGGCATCCATATTCACCGAGATTAAAGTAACCTTATTATATATTATAGTAACCTTTTTGTTTCAAATCGTGAGCTCATAAGTCATTTTTCAAATTTCTTACTTAAAAATTGACTAAATTGCATAAAAACTTTCAAAACTTATTTCAACCCCTTAGGAGATGAATTTCCAAAAATCCTTTCTTAGTTCACACTTACGTCATTTAAGAGACGTTTGTGCTAAACTTCCTGCTTCTAGATCTAGTGGTTTCAGCTGTGCGTTGATCGATCAACAATCGATCAATTTCTATACAGATGTGTCAGCTAGTCAGTTTCTTCTTTTATTGTATAATATCAATAATAAAGATATAGATAAACAGTATTTTTTAAGAACATTTAATATGTACCTATATATAATTTTTTTTCGTCTAAATAAAAACAAACAAAGATTCTTATTCCATTTCAAAGATTAAATTTTCCAATTTACAAGAAAATAACAATACCATAACTCATGCGCATCAAGTTACGTAACAAGATATCTTTAAAAATTGAACACATCTCCAAGCCTACTCACTTTTACTTTTCTAATCTGTGGTTAAAGGTCAACGACCCGAAGTATTTTAATGTGTACGCATTATATGTGAGTAGTTATTGTCTAGTTTTTACCCGACTTCGACAAAATGAAGGTCTATTTAACCTGTAATATACTAAGAACTTTTATTTTTATTTATTTATTTAATCTTTATTGTTCATCAAATACAAATTGTACAGAACAATAGGTGAACTTAACGCTAGAAGCGTTGTCTACCAGTCAACCTTTGGGTTATGCAGAAAGTCTAAATGTGGGTTGCAAGATAAAAATAGTACTTATAAAATAAAGAAGTAAACGACACATATATACACACATACATATTAAAATAATATATAAATACATTACTATATATTATACTTTTTTACAAGATTTTATTTAGTTTCAACTGTCCCGTTGTCGGTCTGTCTGTAATCATTTCTTGCAAGTTAAATTTGACCAACTTCCCGGTTTCCGATTGAGCTGAAATTTTGCATGCATTCGCGTGACAATGCAATATCATGATAATACGGAACTGATCTGATGATGGAGACCGAAGGTGGCCTAAGAACTCTGTAATGAAACGACGCAACCCCGTCGAGTTTGGTCTCGTTTGATCTTGAAGAGCGCTTAAAAACATTTAATTCATTGTTTTAGATAAAAGCAGAAGTCACATAACTATGTAATTTTTTCTCAAAATGGCCGACATAAATTAGTGTCACTACGCGATCTATTTTCAATTTATTTATTTACAAGCTGTGTGGTTTCCGGCAGAGTAGAATAGGGCCACTCCAAGTCCTTCCGTGGATGTCGTAGAAGGCGGCTTAGGGAATACAAGCTAAACAAAGCTAACATCAATGAAACCTCTCCAACCCGTCTGGCCAGCAAGGAGAGCGTAGGCCAAGTCCTCTGGCTGCTCGGGCCAAGTACGGCTCTGGTAGTACAGAGAGGGTCGTGCTGCTGCAGTGGAGACAAAAAGACCTGATGATGACGATGGTGATGACCTATTTTGCATTAAAAATTCACACAACTATAATAAGCTTAAGTTGTAAGTAATGCATTTTATAAACAAGCGGTTCAAGGTGTTTAATCTTATTTTTCTATAGAAGTAGAAGTACAGTTTGAGGGGTCAAACCTTTTACGTGTAGATGTCAATGCCAGATGTAGGCTAATTTGTCGTCGTGCTTTATTTTCTTTTTAAAATAATAATTAAATTTTATTACATTCAACGAAATAAAGTACTTTTTAGGGTTCATCGGGAACCTATTCTCCAAGACTCCACTGTCCGTCTATGTGTCACCAGACTGCATCGATAATTAAACAGTTGAAATTTTTGCAGATGATGTATTTCTTTTGCCGCTTTAACAACAAATACTAAAAATAAAATAAATATTTAAGTGGGGTACCCATACAACAAACGTGATTTTTTATAGATAATGGTACGGAACAATTCGTGCGCAAGTCCGACTCGCGCTTGGCCGGTTTGTTACCGCTTCTTCTACACTAGTGCTTTGGAAGCAGTAGTAAACTTAGCTGTAAGTAATCATTTCACGTCAACAATTGTGCAACAAACAATAACGATTATTATTAAGAGATTATTAGGTACAAATATCCTATGATATATTTGAATTGAATTGAATTAAATTGCATGAAACTTATGAAATCCTATCAGAATAAATTGGAGGACGTTCTTCTTTAAAAAATATATCTAACCTTCTGCAAACAATCACGCCATAGACAGAAAGCGGCGGGAAAGGCCGTTTCCGGCGGAAGGCGGCCATTTGGTGACCGTCTTCCACCGTGGGAGGCTTTTTTGTATCGCAGCATCCTTGACCACGTTACAGTGGCACATTTATATTTATTCATTTATTTAAACTTTATTTACCAAAACAATATGGTACTAAAGGCGGACTTAATGCTAAAAGCATTTTATAATGACTTGAGAATCTGGAGCTCACTATGTTTGTACGAATTAATACATACATACATACTATCACGTCTTTATCCCTAATGGGGCAGACAGAGCAATTTGGGTCTTAATCTTGTCTTAACTGTTTGACACTGGTCATTCGTCATTGATTGATTTACCGAATGTGAATTTTTCTTTTATTTAAAAACTAGCTTATGGGCTTCGCTCCCCGTGGGAATTTCGGCATAAAACTATCCCATGTCCATCCCTGGGTATTAAACTATATCCAAATCAAATTTCATCTTAATAGGTTCAGTGGTTGAAGCGTAAAGTGGTAACAAACTAAAAAATATACAAACTCACTTTTGCATTTAAAGAGGCTAAAATATTAGCGAAACAAACATTATCGAGATTTTAAAGTGAAAAAAGTTTCTTCGCTTTGCAAACTCTTTAAGCTTGCGAGGTCTACAGCTCGCAGAGCCACTATCACACACCACAGAGTATTAGTAGGATAGTAGGATATTGTACAACTGTATAATATTTTCCTCAGAAGTATATTTTTTATTTATTTAACTTTATTACAAAATTGTAACAGGCGGACTTAAGGCCCAGGGCCTTTTCTACCAGTCAGCCTACAGGTTATGCTGAAAAAAGCTAATTTTTAATTAAGTTTTCCTTTTTATTCAGAGACGTCTGGCCCGATTTGGAAAATTCTTTTTTTGTTTCAAATGGCATACTTGTCAGGATTCCCTTTTTAACTGACTTCCAAAAAAGGAGGAGTGTATCAATTCGTCGCAATCGTTTTTTAAGTATAAATAAATAAATGAATAAATAAATATACAGGGAAAAATTATACTGATTGAGCTAGCCCCAAAGTTAGTTCGAGACTTGTGTTATGGGATGCTAACTAAATGATACTATATTTTTATAACAAATACATATATAGATAAACGTCCAAGACCCAGGACAATTTGAAAAAGGCCATTTTCCAACTTGCCCTGACCGGGAATCGAACCCGGGACCTCTGGGTGGCGGACTAGCATGGTGACCACTACGCCACGGAGGTCGTCGTTATGTAAATATGTTCACCGATTATTATTTGTCAGATGAACCATAGAAATTTTATCAAAATCTGTTGTGGAGTTTGGGATGAAGTCTGTTTTAGTCTTAAAAAATTATTTACGACCAAAGACTTTCAAAAGAGGGCACCCCCAGACATAAATCGTTATTTTAAACCGTAAATAAACCCCTCATATTACATGCGAGTGCAAGAAATACTTTCATCCGTTTTATTTGCCAATTAAATTTAAATTCTGTGTTAAGTCGAAGCACTTTCTCGGTTTTAGCATAAATTCGAGATGTTTGAGTAATGACTTTAAAACTGGTTTCAGGTGCTACATTTTACCTTACCACGTCTATATCACATACGGAGTAAACAGAAATAAGAGCTTCATCTTGACGACCTCCGTGGCGTAGTGGTTACTCTAGTCCACCATCCGGAGGTTCCGGGTTCGATCCATGTTGTAATTAAAAATCATCATATCCTACTATCCTACTAATCCTACTAATATATTATAAATGCGAAAGTGAGTTAGTATATTTTTTTGTTTGTTGGTAACCTTTTCACGCTTAAACTCCTTAACCGATTTGGATGAAATTTGGAATGGATATAGTTGAGGACCCGGGGAAGGACATAGGGTGCTCTTTATCCAGAAATTCCCACGGGGAGCGAAGCCCGCGGGCACAGCTAGTGTGTAATAAAATGTAAGATTGTGGAGAAAATAAACAAAATTTTAAATTTGAAAAAATATTTTAAATGTTGACATTGCTATATGCAAAATAAAATAACCCCGACGACACCATCTAGTGATAAGGGGCACTACATAATATGTTGATATCGTAGCGCCATCTATTATTTGTCAGGTAAATTAAGAACCTCGAATTTGAAGCGTTATCACCCAATAACTTTTGAACGGCTGAACCAATTTACATCAAACATGCGATTATTTTGGCCAATCTTGAAACTGAGACGCTTCGCTTGCTCGGTCAATGACTATATCTCATGTGTCAAAATCATCATGATGAGGGCAGACAGTAAATAAAATAAAAAATAAAATTGAAAGGGACATATCCGTAATAAATCGAACCATGGGCTATACTAGATCACTATAATATAATGAAATAAAAATAACAGTCAATAAGATTTTTGAAAAAACAACATTTTTGGTATAAGCTTTTATTGTAAGGCCAAAGTACTTATTAAGACAAATGAAATAAGCCCAAACTCGATGGAGTTGCGTCGTTTTATTACTGAGTTCCATCAACCACCTCCCGTCTCCGCGATCAGATCCTAGGCATCGTCTACCATAAAGTGCTCGTCAAGACAAATCAAAAGAGTCATACTCAATGAGGTTATGTTGTTTTATAACTGAGTTCCGTCGAATATCTCCCGGCTCCATCATCAGAACAGCTCATGACTCTAAATTATTGAATTGTCATCCGACTTACACAAATATACAAAAAATCAGCTAAATCGGTTAAGGATAACTGGTTTAAAATTTGACTGATTTTGAGTTGCAAGGTTTGACCTAAACAAACATTCAAACATACACACATACAAGATTCATTGCAAGTTAAAAAAAACTTGTAAAAAGCAACAAAAAACGTTTTATTCGGACAAATCACACGGATTGAGCTAGCCCCAAAGTAAGTTCGACACGTGTGTTATGGGATACTAACTCAACGATACTATATTTTATAACAAATACATATGCAACTTAAGAAGGGACATGCCCGTAATGAATCGAACCACGGGTTGTACTAGATTACTATAGTATAATGAAATTAAAATAACAGTAAAATATTGAAAAAAAAAAGCATTTAAAAACTAAAGTGTGCAGCCAGGCAATTTGTATGAGAGAGTCGAATATTTTTTGGGTTTTTTGACTGTTATTTTATCATCATTATACTACAGTGATCTGTGAACAGTGGTTTAAACCTAGTGATAAAGTTATTCCGTGTTTTGTAATAAGACGGAAGAACTCCATCGCACCCTCGATCGAGCGCTAAAAGCTTTAGGTTCGATCCGTCTTCATTATCGAGTCAATGGGCCACTTCGGCGAGAAAGTTTGTTTGTTCGTCTGTTACTCAATCTCGCTGTAACCTGTTTCGATGAAGCTGTGAATGGTCTATGTATATAGCTGGCTTATTATTGTTTTATATATCTTTTGGCGTAGTGGTCACCAAGCTTGTCCGCCATTCTGAGGTTCCGGTTCGATCCCCGGTTAGGCCAAGTTGGAAAATGACCTTTTACAAAATTGTCCTGGGGTTACCTAAATACGTATTTGTTATAAAATATAGTATCGTTGAGTTAGTGTCCCATAACACAAGTTTTCTACGCACAATCGCGAAAAACGGCCACCTTTCGCTCGTTCCCAATTTAAACTGTAAACAGTAGTTCGTAAAATAGTTTGAAGAATTGTCTAAGGCTTAGTTAAGACAAAATTTTAAATGATATCTCCGTTTCCTTAAAAATTATTTATTTCAAATGGAAAAAAAATCTGGTAGCCCCTTAAAATAGTTTCAGTTTATTTTCCTCTCCTGTCCATCGTGCCCTACCAGCTGCACTAAGCGTGACCTGTGTAAGACCTCAGACAACGCTGTGAAATTGGCAACCTTCTGGAGGGACCAAATATAAAGTCTAACAAAATATACTGAAACTATTTTAAGGGTGAATTCAGTCTAAGATAGTAAACAACTTTCCCTAAGAAACGTATGTCGAAATATAAAAAATATTTTTGTGTTGTTCAGTTGATCGGTCAACTTGTACAGAAGTTACTTTTCATATTTTCGATACGTGTTTTAGGAGAAAGTTGTTCAGTATCACGGACTGAATTAGCCCTTAAAACAGTTTTGTAAGACCTTATTTTAGTTTGAGCTTTAGACATGAAAATATAAAGTACCAATATTTTTTTTAAATATTGCATACTCTTTTAACAAAATCGGGAGGTTATCGATTCGTCGCGATCTCTTTTTTTGTATGTTGACCGATTATTTGAAGACGCATGGACCGATTTATAATGACCGATGGATCGATTAGGAAAATTCCTTTCTTGTCTTGACATTTTATCAAAGTAGGTAAGTTTGTAGTTTGGGGGTGAAGTCGGTTTTTAGTTTTGAAAAATTATTTGATTCCTTTTTCCACCTTCTCGCTGAAAGAGGCTTTTAGGAATTTTATAATAAGACCTTTATTTAAATTATGTAGTATTCTGTAAATTTTTAACTAAGTATACCTAAAACTTACTATGTACACTGTACTGTATAAAACGTAATAGTGTAAATCACGTTTTATCCCCCAACTAACAGAGTCCAAGTTTTCAATTTTGGTAATTTATGGGTAATTATTCTATGTAAACGTTAAAAATCTAGATTTAAAGTCATAATTACCACATTCTCGGTAATTATAATAAGTTAAGACTTTTAAAATTGTAATTAACTTTTAATTGCAGACATTAAAACTAAAACCGTAAAAGTAAAACTGGAATTATTGTTAAAAAAACTGAGAGACAGACAGGTCGCTTCGGAGAAAACTAGAAAATATGTCACTAAACAAAATTAATCATGCTGAACTTCTATAAATTAAAGAAGTCCGTCCATTTTTTTATAATACCGCATTTAAATTAACTTTGTACTGTTTTACTTTTTTTACAAATTTAAATTAGTTTTAATTAAAAATTAACCATAAAATTGTGTATTGTTTAATTAATATTTTTATTTTAAATGTTTTTAGTTATTTACATATCGTTTTGATGTTGTAAGTACTTATTTCAACCGGCTTAAAAAAAGAAGAAGGTTAATGTCATTTCGACCCGTGTGTTTTTTGTAGGTATGTATATTACGCGATATCTTTACTATTTGTATACCGATTTTGGTGGCATTTTTTTTTTAATTATAAGTGTTTTATGTTCTATAATTTTTCGTTGTATATATGTTCCAAATAAAGATTTTTCTATTTCTATTTTTCTATTTGATGTTTTTTTTTTATTTGAAAGCTTTTAGTACCAATTTGGTCCCATATTAATTTACTGAAGATATGATAAGAACTTTTACTCGTAAGATATAGAAGAAACTCCAAAAGAAAATTCGGACCGTTGTTTTTTTTTGTTTTAAATTAATTATTTTAAAAATAATATTTAAACATAAATATCCACTCACCATGATGTCCCTTCAATCCTTTAGTCACTCACAGTCACTGCACACAGTCACTATTTGTTTCTACCACTGATTGTCACTGGGCATGGCGCGCGGTCAGCAGGGGGCTCGCGAGTCGACTGCCAGCGCCGGCGCACGCGCATGCGAGGAGAGTGTGGAGGCGAGCTTAGTGTGCGCACGCGGCGGTGCTTGGAAGCTCTAGTCTCTTAGTCTCTCTTATTCATCCTTCCTTCCTATCGTGTGTGTTAGTCCCATGCTGGTCTGGGAGAAAAAAAAAACTTAGAATGTACCAGCTGCTTCTCTTCCCACGCAGATCGTAAAAGCCGATCGAGGGAATGGGCAAAAATGCAAATCATGTTAACAGGCGATGCGGCTAGCAACCCATCACTGTATTGATTGCTTTTCCATCTTCTCCCCACCATAACGCTAAAAGTGGCTTTTGGGTCTTGCGACCCTGGGCTCTGCATAGAACCGCAAGACCCAAAATGCTCTGTCTGCCCCATTAGGGATAAAGACGTGATAGTATGTATGTATGTATGTATGTATGTGTGTGTTAGTGACTAACACTAGCTGCACGTACATACTCCATTGTTTTAGGTACATGATTTTCGTCTGTTGTACACCAAATTACGATAGGTTGAACAAAGATTCCAATAGGGGGCGTTGCTGCAGAGTACAACACAGTGTCAGAGTTTTTAAACCGCCTTAAAGGCCTCTGACATGGTTGTAGGTAACGACCAATGTCGAAGACAGTGACCGGGACCGACGGCTTAACGTGCCCTCCAAGCACGGATCATCTTACTTATTAGACAATCAGGTGGCCTACAATCCTAACCAAACTAGGACAACAACACAAAATCGTTGCCCCCGCCGGGAATCGAGCCCGCGACTTCCGGGTATGAGCCGAACGCTCTAACCACTACACCACGGAGGCAGTTACCCTCTTATTCATAAAAATTAAGAACCGTTTGCAAAGACAAGAAGAAAATGAAAATTATCAGAACTTTCATCTTTTCTTGTAGTCTCGAAAAGAAACATAAGAATTAACGACCTCCATGGCATAGCCAGAGGTTCAGGGTTTGATCAGCCAGGGCATGTCGGAAAGTGGCCTTTTCAACCCATTTTCAAAAAAGGAGGAGTTTCTCAAACATTTGAGAAGTCCTTATTGACATCCTTAGGGATAGGATTAGTCCTATCATATTCATTCTATGATGATGATGATAATAATGATGATCATATTACATACATACATACATCATATCACGCCTGTTTACCGCAGCGGTAGGCAGAGACTACGGACCTCCACTTGCTACGATCCTGACAAACCTCTTTTGCTTCATCTAAACTCATCAATCTCTTCATACATGCCCTTCGGTTACGGGTACTTTTTACCTCTCCTTTTTTTAGAACGATGATCATATTAGGAGGCAAAAAATTCGCTAAGCACCTCAAAAAGTAATGAACAAACAAGCTGCTTTGCCAGACAAATTGAAAAAAACCCGACTTTCAAGCATTTAACTCCCATAACTTTTGAACCGCTGATTCGACGTCAAACATAGCTAAGAACCATGGCAAGGAAACTTGCTTACACGTAAGTAAAACCGCATTGAAATCGGTCCATCCGTTCAAGAGCTACGATGAAACAGACAGACAGACAGTAGCGTCAAAGTTATCCCCCACAGGAAGTCCACTGCTGGACATCTTCATCAGGTCTTTTTGTCTCCACTGCAGGAGCACGACCCTCTCTGTACTACCAGAGCCATACTTGGCCAGAGCAGCCAGAGGACTTGGCCTACACTCTCCTCGCCGGCCAGACGAGTTGGAGAGGTCTCATTGATGTTTATAAGCTTTGTTTAGCTTGTATTTCCTAAGTCGCCTTCTACGACATCCACGGGAGGACTTGTAGTGGTGCTATTCTACTCTGCCGGAAACCACGCTGCTGGACATAAACCTCCCACAAGGATTTTAAAGCGACCGATCGGAAGCGGCCTGCATCCAGCGCCTGCCTGCAACCTTCTACAGGTCATTTGACCACCTAGCAGGTGGGTGTCCTACGCTGCACTTGCCGGTACGTGGCCGTTATTCAAGAACCTTTCTGCCCCATCGGCTATAGGTTCTTCTTGCTATGTGCACTGCCACTTCAATGAGACAATAGGGGTGACAACAGTATGATTGTAATTAGTCCGTCTTTTAGATTATCCAAAAATAATGGACCCGTATTTTTCAGTTTACCAAAAAAGTAAAAATTCACAAAGATACGAAGCGTCAAAGTTCCGGAGTGGAGGCTTGCGACGTCACACTTAAGTAAAAATCGTACTCAGCCGTGACGTCATGCGAAATTTAAATGCACTGTATCTTTGTCATTTTTGGTTTCCCAATGAAAAGAAAAAATACGTGTTAATAATTTAACCGATGGACCGAAAATATTTTTTCATTCATCTTGCCTATTCGCTTGGCTATGTAAATACAAACATCTTAGTGTTTCGGAGGGCACGTTAAGCCATTGATCACGGCTGTCATCATAAGATGGCAAAGTCAAGCTAAGTCAATAATATGCCTCGAGGCAGCTTGAAAGATCTGACATCAGTGTTGGCCACTGACATACACACTGGATAAAGTAAAGGAAAAGGTGAAAAATAGTTAGTTTTATTAGAACTTGGTAAAAGGTAATGAAAATATGAAAGAAACTAAAATCGAACCTTTTACAAACAGACAAACATACTACTCATTTTCCATACAAACCTGAAGCACCACACTACTTAAGAACTTGTTCCACTATATTGTAAGTAAACCTCAAAGCAAAACCAGCTTTAACTCAACAGATTAAAGCTGAAAATCGCGTATCAAACATACTATGTTTTCATTCACATAAGCTCGACAAGTTGCTACGGGAAATAGACTTTATTTATATAGTTTTAAAGTATATTTTCGCGTGTTTCAGTAACAGGACGTAGTATTCGACGAAGCAATGGTATTCCGTGCTTTCTCGACACTGCAAATATAAGAATTGATTAAAAAATGTTTAGTAAATATATTGAAAAATGTCTAGAAAGTGGGCACGTCTCTACGCTTTACGGTATAGGTAGAGTTCTATGCAGAGCCCAGGGCCGCAAGCCCCAAAGGCCACTTTTAGCGTGATGCTGGGCGAGAAGAAGAAAAAGGGAATGGAAATAGTGTTAGGTTCGCATTTTCGAAAATTCCCTCGATCGACTTTTACGCGAAAAGAGAAGCAGCTGGTACATTCTAAGATATTTTTCTTTTCATTCAGACCAGCATGAAAAAATAGTTAGTAGAAATTAGTATAGTTTGGCAGAATTGTTTTTTTGTTTATTTTTTTTGTTTTTCAAATAACACAAAGAGATAAACAGTTTCTATGAACCAAAATAAGTAATTATAATATCTTTGACCAAAGCATACGCATTTTACACACACACAAACAGTTCATAGATAAGTAAGATATTTTTTCAAAACCAAAAACCGACTTCACCACCTAACTACACTATAGATTTAGATAAAATGTCTATATGGGACCACTTGATAAGTATAAATACCAGTGATGTGCACTTATATTTTTGATAGGGTAGACACTTATGTTACCTAAATTAGGAAAACGGCTGCATATCTATCCGATAGTATATTGGGGTGGCACAGGGTAGACAAATGAACAGACAAATTTGTCTACCCTGTGCCCCAATATATTATCGGATATGAAATGCACGCTACTGGGTGCACCGTATCTGCTCGTCGCATTTGTATTGTCATCATCAGGTGTTTTGTCTCCACTGCAGGAGCACGACCCTCTCTGTACTACCAGAGCCGTACTTGGCCAGAGCAGCCAGAAGATTTGGCCTACACTCTCCACGCTGGCCAGACGGGTTGGAGAGGTCTCACCGATGTTTATAAGCTTTTTTTTAGCTTTGGGTAGACACTTATCTTAGCTAAATTACGAAAACGACTGCATATCTATCCGACATTATATTGGGGTGGGACAGGGTAGACAAATTCTATGTGTCTGTATGAAATGCACGCTACTGATAAATACCTATATTTATTCTCTGGTTCTATAAGTCTCTTGCTCTCCGACCTCTATAAATTTCATGTGGGAACCCACCATTACTAGCTGGGACAGGTGGAGATCCCACATTCAGCCTTTCAAACAGAAAAAGAATTTTCCAAATCGGTCCAGGCGAATTTAAATAATCGGTGAACATACATGCAATCTTCTTCTTCTCTTCTTGTGATTCTCTTCGTGACTAACACCAGTGACAGAGTTTTTAAACCGCCTTAAAGGCCTCTGACATGGTTTTAGGTAACGACCAATGTCAAAGACAGTGACCGGGACCGACGGCTTAACGTGCCCTTTGAAGCACGGATCATCTTACTTATCAGACAATCAGGTGATTAGCCTACAATGTCCTAACCAAACTAGGACAACAACACAAAGTCGTTGCCCCCGCCGGGAATCGAAACGGCGACCTCCGGGTATGAGCCGGACGCTCTAACCACTACACCACGGAGGCAGTTAAATAAATAAATGCAATGCCGCTTCCGATCGGTCGTTTTGGAAATCCTTGGGGGAAGCCTATGTCCAGCAGTGGACTTCCTGTGGCTGATATGATCATGATGATATATAAGATCTAACAAAATATACTAGAAAGGGTGAATTCAGTCCGTGATAGTGAACAACTTTCCCTAAGGAACATATGAAAAATTTGCCATATGGCCATGCTGGTCTGGGAGAAATAAAAAAAAAACTTAGAATGTACCAGCTGCTTCTCTTCCCGCGCAGATCGTAAAAGCCGATCGAGGGAATGGGCAAAAATGCGAATCATGTTAACAGGCGATGCGGCTAGCAACCCATCACTGTATTGATTGCTTTTCCATCTTCTAGCCCACCATAACGCTAAAAGTGGCTTTTGGGTCTTGCGGCCCTGGGCTCTGCATAGAACCGCAAGACCCAAAATGCTCTGTCTTCCCCATTAGGGATAAAGACGTGATAGTATGTATGTATGTATTAAAAATATTTTTGACTTTCCATACAAACTCAACTTGTAAGAGAGGTCACAAATTACTTTTCATATTTTGATACGTGTTTCTCGAGGAAAGTTGTTCAGTATCACGGACTGAATTCACCCTTAAAATAGTTTCAGTATATTTTGTTAGACCTAGCTTCATATAAAAGACTTCAACGCGTTCTAATATTTTGTGTTTCTAATGTTTTTGACATATATCATACTATACATACACTATCACGTCTTTATCCCTAACGGGGCAGATAGAATGTTATGACGGCTCTAGGCAGACAGAGCCCAGGGCCACAAGATCCAAATACCACTTTGAAAAAGAAAGAAAGAAAGAAGAAACAACCAGCAATCAAACTGCAAACCACGCTCGAGGTTGCTTACCATGCGTTATGAGACGCCCGCTGTGCCGTCGACCCGCTGATAGTGATACCAGATGAGAGTACTCATCTACATAATGGCCGAAAGTTATAAATAAACATAATTTACACATAAATATACAATTATATCAAGGTTGCCGGATGCAGCAGGGTCAAAAACATAGCTCTTTATAGGGCTGGCACTGCTTTTTTTTATTTGAAGTTTTAGACCCACTTTTGTGGTCATCCACATACCACATATCATGAGTTTCTATATTTGTTTGTTTGTTTGGTACCTCTTCACGCTTAAACTTTTGAACCGATTTGGATGAAATTCGGTATGGATATAGCTTGAGACTCGGGGAAGGACATAAGGTACTCTTTATCCCGAAATTCCCACGGGTAGCGAAGCCCGCGGGTACAGCTAGTTGTTTTATAAATAAATTAATATTACGTCACGCGAAATGGGAATGTTTAGATAAACATTACACTTTTTTATTTATATAATATATTATCTTTTGGATTAAATCCATTTAAAAAATGACAGCTATTTACAATCTTTGAATTGGGTATTTTCCTAAGCCAAAAATAAATTATTTTGTAGTGATAACAAAATAAAGCGTCGCAACATTATGTCACTTGACTTAAACATATCAATTTAAACGTGATTTTAAAATTATTATTGCAGACAAACTGATAATAAGAGCGCTATTTGACTCTAAAAATCTATGACGTCATCTGCCTGTATTTCATACAAAATCTGGGAGAAAAGAAAAAACTTAGAATGTACCAGCTGCTTCTCTTCCCGCGCTGATCGTAAAAGCCGATCGAGGGAATGGGCGAGATTTGATTAATGGTAATAGTCGATGCAGCTAGCAACCCATCACTATTTTGAATTCTTTTCCATCTTAACGCCCACCATCACGCTAACGCCTAACGGCCCTGGGCTCTGTCTGCCCCGTCAGGCATATAGACGTGAAAATGTATCTGTATAATCTCTTATTTTTTCCGGTTGTCGCCTCTAGCCAGCCCTGCTTGCAGAACAAGATGGCCGACCACTTTCGTCTATGCTAATATTCGCCAAATTCCCGGCCGCGCCCACGCGGAGAAACTGTTTATCATAGTACACTGGTTTACGTCACTTTTACTAGCGACCTTCCTAATCTACCTAATAATAAGCTTTTTTCTTCAAAGTTACGTATTTTGTTTGTTATTAACAAAGTCACAAAGGATTTTTGTTTTCAAACTTGCCCTGGCTGGGGATCGAACCCAGAACCTCCGAATTAGCAATGGTCAGGACATATTATTTATTTAATTACACACAAAATAACTAAAAACTAAATATAACTAACTATTGATAAAAACTAAACTAGATATAAAAACAATAAAAAACAAACATCAATTTATATAAAAAATTGAGCCTAAATCGCTGCGCTCGCAGGGTAGAGTGCCCAAGAGACTGGCGGCATTTCCGCGTTGAATGGCCAAGCTAAGCCTTTGGCCAAAATGCGCACCAGCCCTTGGATCCCCTGAGGCGTCGATTAGGCGTGCGGAGATCTCTTTATACAACTGACGAGCTTCCGCACCCCAAGGCCCCAAGGTCTCCACGGCAAAAGGAGCAAAAATATAGGGCTCTCCCAAAGCCGCATACTTTCGCTTCTTATTGGCTTCTGCCGTCGCCGCAGCTGCGCCAGCCTTACGAGCAGTCGCTCGTATATGAGATGGAGCAACAGTATCTACGCATGTTGCATCCCATACGAGCGACCGCCCGTTTTTCCAAGGTATGAGCGTCATTCCGTCGGGCCTCTTCCCATCGTCTCGATTGATACCAGCAGGTTCGAGTACCGCTGGCACACCCGACGAGGTAAGGGCGCGACGGATGACGTCATTCAAGGCGGCATGACGCGAAATGCGACCTGCGCTGCGACGACACGCCAGGCCATGGTGACCTAGGGGATCGACACTTCCACCACAGCGGCAGCGATGAGGCTCGTTCGTCCTGGCGCCTAAACGCAAGCTCACTGCCAAACTAAGGACATTGTAGGCTGATCACCTAATTGTATGATAAGTAGATGATCCGTGCTTCGGAGGGCACGTTAAGCCGTCGGTCCCGGTCACTGTCTTTGACATTGGTCGTTACCTAAAACCACGTAAGAGGCCTTTAAAGCGGTTTAAAAACTCTAACACTAGTGTTAGTCACTAACACACACGATAGGAAGAAGAAGCAGTCTACCGTGTTGACCATTACGCCACGGAGGTCGTTAAGAGAAATCTAGAAATTAATTAATAGAAATAAAATCTAGAACTACTAATCTTATCTTTATGTATATTTTAGCCTTCGGGCTAGCTCAGATATATGTAAATCTATACATATAATAAAAGAGTAAAAAACGTGTCTGTACATACATACATACTATCACGTCTTTATCCCTATATATATCCCGTCATGGTGGGCGAGAAGATGGAAAAGAAATCAATTCAGTGATGGGTTGCTAGCCGCATCGCCTGTTAAAATGATTCGCATTTTTGCCCATTCCCTCGATCGGCTTTTACGATCTGCGCGGGAAGAGAAGCAGCTGGTACATGCTAAGTTTTTTCTTTTCTCCCAGACCAGCATGGGAGTCTGTACATTAAATATATTTCCAAAAAAAATATTGCGGGCGACGGAGATATAGTAATAGAGAAAGAATTTAAAAAAATGTCTGTCTGTTTGTCTGTGTGCCTGTTTGTACACGTTAATCTCCGAAAATACTGGACGGATTCAAATGAAACTTTTTTGTTGTATAACTGTTAAGCCTGGGCAACATATAGGGTATAATTGATTGTGGAAAATGGAACACAGAACCATAATACTCCAGCTAAAAAAGTTGTTCAGCCTGATGAGCATTTTCCAGAGACAAAGTCCATGCGAACGAAGTCGCTGGCTTCGGCTAGTGTTCAATAATTCATTACAATATCACATACGCCTATTGAGAGAAAGCGGTCGGTATGGTGTCGACTGGTTTGTTGCATAATGTTGGTATTTTCAGCTGTAACTAAATTACAAAGCTGAGAGGAACAGAAGTGGGTATCTTAAGAAATAAATCATCATCATCCTCGCGCAGTGACGTGCTAAAATATTTCGGACAGGGAGGCCACTAATCTTACCTCAATTACATATGATTGAAGCAAAACATTTTTCGCCAGTATCCGATAAATAATATTTTAATAAGTATAAGTCATATTTAAATAATTAGAGTTCTATTTTATTTAAATACATACATACATACTATCACGTCTTTATCCCTAATGGGGCAGACAGAGCATTTTGGGTCTTGCGGTTCTATGCAGAGCCCAGGGCCGCAAGACCCAAAAGCCACTTTTAGCGTCATGGTGGGCGAGAAGATGGAAAAGCAATCAATACAGTGATGGGTTGCTAGCCGCATCGCCTGTTAACATGATTTGCATTTTTGCCCATTCCCTCGATCGGCTTTTACGATCTGCGTGGGAAGAGAAGCAGCTGGTACATTCTAAGTTTTTTTTTTTATTTCTCCCAGACCAGCATGGAAGATTTTATTTAAATAATAGTAATAAAAGATTTTAATGTTTTAACCAGACTGGAAACAACTTTTCACAAAGTATGCTTTCCAGTGGGATTCGAACCAGTGACCTCCGGATTACAAAGCGAACGCCTTGACCGCTGGACCACGGTGGCAGTCGTTGTGTACTGCATGGTATTTACCTATGAGAAAGTGAGAAAAGAAAATGTTTTATTTAGCAAAATAACAAAAGCAGATAAGAGTTTAACATCTATAACAATCTTTAATTTACTGAATTCCTTTGTAATTCATTTTACATGGCTGTTTCGTGTGTTACGCGAATTTTGTTTTTAAAATAAAATAATGAGACATGCTTGTAACGATGTTGCAATAAGCTCCACCCTTCATGTTCTGGCCCACCTCCTTTCTATCATTTCAATTTCTTTAAATTTCATCATCTAAATTCAATTTTTAAATTCCAGACACATTTCTTGCTCATCATTCTGACTCATTTCTCTTTCTAATAAATTAATTTATTCTCTTCTTATATTAGTCTTTTGCTCTTCTTCTTATCGTGTGTTAGTCACTAACACTAGTGTCAGAGTTTTTAAACCGCCTGCCACATGGTTTTTAGGTAACGACCAATGTCAAGGACAGTGACCGGGACCGACGACTTAACGTGCCCTCCGAAGCACGGAATCACGGATCATCTTACTTATCAGACAATCAGGTGATCAGCCTACAATGTCTTGCTGTAAGAACTTTAAAAATTTCATTTGAGAACACACCTTTACTGAGCTGGGGCAGGTGGAGTCCCACATACTTAAGTACCTAATGTCGTTCATAATAAAGCTGGTATGGAAGAAAAGAAAAAAAATACATATCAGATGCTTCTCTTCCCGCGCATCAACCCATTTTCCACCTTTTCACCCACCGTCACGTTTAAGGCTACTACCTAGCGACCTTGAAAATACAGAAAAATTTATTTCTCTTTCTGTAAGTGAGATTATCAAAAATCCTCGTACAACTTTTTAGCTAGTATCCTTAAGTTACATTAGAACCTCGAAAGTCATTGAAATACAATACGCTGTAGTTTCCTTTGTAAAAATTACTAAAATCTGCCACTTTTGACCCTTTTTGTAAAGGTTTATAAAGCGGATAGTATTTCAATGACTTTCCAGGTTCTAATGTAACTTAAGGATACTAGCTAAAAAGTTGTGCGAGGATTTCTGATAATCTCACTTACAGAAAGAGATTTTTTTTGTATTTTCAAGGTCGTTAGCGCAGGTAGCAGCCTTAAAGTGGCCTTTGGGTCTGGCAGCCCTGGGCTCTGTCTGCTTAGAGCCGTAAAACCCAAAACGCTCTGACAGTTCCATTATGGATAAAGACGTAAGGATGTAAAGATTCCATACTTACCTACTATAAATAAATAAATAAATATATAGGGACAAATTACACTGATTGAGCTAGCCCCAAAGTAAGTTCGAGACTTGTGTTATGGGATACTCACTCAACGATACTATATTTTATAACAAATACATATATAGATAAACATCCAAGACCCAGGACAATTTGAAAAAGGCCATTTCCCAACTTGCCCTGACCGGGAATCGAACCCGGGACCTCTGGGTGGCGGACTAGCATGGTGACCACTACGCCACGGAGGTCGTCACTACTATTGTATCAAAGAAAGAAAGAAAGAAAGAAAAATGCTTTATCAGACCTTATCATCATCACCATCATCAGGTCTTTTTGTCTCCACTGCAGGAGCACGACCCTCTCTGTACTACCAGAGCCATACTTGGCCAGGGCTCTGCCAGAGGTCTTGGCCTACACAGTCCTTATCATCAAATGTGACTAGTTTTACAACCAGTCGCCTTGACGTCATTCCTCCTTAGAAAAGCACTTGTTGCACGACCTCTGTGGCCTAGTCATTAAGCCACGCTCTGTCACACTGGTCCAGAGTTCGATTCCTGGTCAGGTGAAAATTAAAATTGGTCTATTTCAGACTGACCTGGGTCTTGGATGTTTATCGATACAACGTGGAAGGGTTATACCCGTAATAACTCAAACCACGAGCTATACTAGATCACTATAGTATAATGAAATTGAAGTAGGAGTCAAACCCTAAAAACCAAGGCATTTCCATACAAACGTGTGCAGCCGCATTTGTATGGAAATTCCTTGTTTTTTAGGATTCCGTACCCAAAGGGTATAAACGGGACCCTATTACTAAGACTTCGCTGTCTGTCCGTCGGTCCGTCTGTTCATCTGTCCGTCTAAATAAATAAATATATAGGGACAAATTACACTGATTGAGCTAGCCCTAAGGTAAGTTCGAGACTTGTGTTATAGGATACTAACTCAACGATACTATATTTTATAACAAATGCATATATAGATAAACATCCAAGACCCAGGAAAAATTGAAAAAGGCCATTTTCCAACTTGCCCTGGCTGGGGATCGAACCCATTACCTCCGGGTTGGCGGTCTAGCGTGTTGACCATTACGCCATGGAGGTCTGTCTGTCACCAGGCTGTATCTCAAGAACCGCGATAGCTAGACAGTTGAAAATTTCACAAATTATGTATTTCTGTTGTCGCTGTAACAACAAATACTAAAAACAAAATAAAATAAATATTTAAGGGTGGCTCCCATACAAAAAACTAGATTTTTATAGATAATGTAGGACGTTGTACGGAACCCTTCGTGCGCGAGTCCGACTGGCACTTGGCCGGTTATTAGTTTTTGTTATAAAGTATAGCATCATTGATTTATAGCAGTGGTTCCCAAAGTGGGCGATAACGCCCCCTTGTGGGCGCTGCAGGTCTCAAGGGGGGCGGTAAGAGACCCAGAAAGAAAATGTTTTTTTTTTTGCTAGGAGCTTTATTTAGCTAGGAGGCCTCTTAAACAACGACTGCAAGAGCTCTCGACTCTCAACAACAACTTGTGAACATCAACTAATATGAATTAAAAGATTGCTCAAACTCGGTTCTATATTTATCTCCGCGTAGTTCATATATCTGTCCTATTTTATTGAATATAGAAAAAATGAAAATCATGTCAATCGGTCGCTCCGTTTCGTAATGAAAGTAGACACAAACAAACAAATAAAAAGGCAACAGACACACTTTCGCATTTTAATAGTTATTAGTACTCTTAGATATCTATCATGTTTTAACAAGTTTTTGTTAAGAGTCCGGCGACCCTAGACTTCTCCATACAAACGTAGTACATGTTTAATTTTGAAACCACATGTCAGATTCCGGTAAAAATTGGTAATTGTAAAGAAATTGCAATTATCTAGGGTTATATTGGGTTTCCTATAGTAAAATTATGAACTGGAAAGAAAATATAACGATTAAGAAGTTTCCCATACTAATGGTCAAAAATGATATAAAACACTATATTCTATTTCAAGTTCATATTTTTACCGTCGGAAACTAAATATAAACCTAGATAATTGCAATATCTTTGAAATTACAAAATTTTGCCCAAATCGGACATGTCGTTTTGAAATAAAACGTTTGTATGGAAAGTTGTATTTTGGTATAGGGTCGGGGGACCCTTAAATAACCCGAATTGTGCATTCCTGTATCAGTTGGCTGGTTTTTAAATAGGTGAAAAAATGGGGGCGCTAAAAAAATATTTATTCTCAAAGTGGGCAGTAGACAAAATAAGTTTGGGAACCACTGATTTATAGTATCCCATAACACAAGTCTCTACTTACTTTGGGGCTAGTACAATCTGTGTGATTAGTCCCTATATATTTATAGTATCTGGGTGACCGAGCTTTGCTCGGTCGGTTACATCTCAAATATTAACTACATTTTTTTAAACTTGTCTAATAACAATGCAAAATAAAAAATTATACATAAAACTATAAAAAAAAACAAAAGTAAGTCACCGAGTGGGATTCGAACCCGTAACACTCTTTCTAGCGGTCGGTATCCTTAACCGCTGAGCTAAAAAACAAGGCGGTCGGCGCGACGAAATTAGCGACCATATTTTGCGTGGAAAGCAAAACGCATGAAAACTCGAAAACACGCGTTTTCCCAAACGTAAAACTAATCTAGATCGATTGTTTACCCCCGAAAACCCCCATATACAAATTTTCAGCGATATCGTTAGAGCCGTTTCTGAGATCACAAAAAATTTATATACATATAAATAAATAAATAAATATACAAGAATTGCTCATTTAAAGGTATAAGATTCAATTCATTTATTCGCAGTAAACAGGGTTTTTACAATGTTCAAATACAGTGTGCCCTTATACCTACCTATTTAGCTAATCATACAGCATGCAGAATATATTTATTACTTAGTATAAAATAAAATGTAGTTCTTTAGTCGCCACGACGTAAACCAGAAATATAACACAAATCAAACAGACTAAATTTCCTCGTGAAGTTACGTCAAAATCCAATAAAAAAGTTCAAACAGAGTTAACCAAAGTTGTCAAACAGTAGTTATCTAATTGGTATGCCAATTAGGACGCTTAACTAACAGCTGAGATTTCTCTTCATTGGACAAAAGACTTCCGACTTCGAATAAAGGAGGGTTTCCACCATGCCTAGCCATCGCCATATAAACATAATTATTTCTCTTACTTGTCACTAGATGGCGCTTTATGATATTTAAAACATTAAAATCTTTTGTTCCTATTATTTAAATAAAGTATATACATACATAATATCGCGGCGTTGGATGCAAACCGCTCTAGATCGGTCGTTTTCATAATCTTTGGTAGAGGCCTATGTCCAGTAGTGGACGTTATGCGGCTGAAATGATGATGATACATAATATCACGCCTGTTTCCCGCAACAGTAGGCAGAGACTGTGGACCTCCACTTGCTACGATCCTGACAAACCTCTTTTGTTTATTAAATAAAGTAGTATTTACTTACTTACTCTAATAAATTAAATATTACTTAAAATGCTACCTAAGTAATTCACGCAAGAAGTAAAAATATAATACAATTCATAGCAAGAGGATTAACATTGGTATTTAACACCAATGTTGGCTCTTCTTTCCCTGAGAAAGAAGAATAGTTGCTAGTAGCAAAAAAATTTGCTAGGTACACGTTACCAACATCGAGTGACTGCTGAACTCAGTGCTAGTAGTAGTCAAAATGTGTTTTAAATAAAACTACATTGTTCTACTAATTTGAAAAGGTTTGATATCTAATAAACAAATTACAAGTAGAAAAACTGATTCAGCTATCACTTTTTTTCAGTGTTCATACGAAAAACAACAACCATACTACGAGCGTTAAAGGTACACTTGATCACTTCGCTCTGTTCTATTCCTCGACCCGCGAGAGCCGGGCTTTACACTATGTCCATAGACCATAGAGCATGGTGACCACAACTAACCATGCACAGTTATGCAAATGGAGTTTCTCCAAACATGCGACAGTTACGTCAGTTCTGGGTTTCTGGAAGATGTTGGTCATTTCCTACTTTCTTTGTGTTACCTTTATACCTAATTAGCTGTGCCCGTGGGCTTAGCTCCCCGGTTCGGTTTTTACGATCTGCGCGGAAACTGCGGAAAGTTAAGAGCTGGTAATTGTAATTTTGTTTACTGTTTCTAAAAATGTTAAAAAATATTTGTAAAATTCGAGTTCAGAACCATGTATAGGTAGTTGAAGACAGAAGACAATCTTCATCCGGATTTCAAACTAGAACGGGAGGTCACGACAAATTTGGTAACGATAAGGGATATGGCTGACTCTGGTTTTATAGAATAAAGAGCACCTCTCTGATGCAAAATATGTTGGTCTGCCTGCGTGGAGTGGTTGCGTTACTTAGATATGGCGCCTGAAAAATTGGTTATCGTGACCAAAAAAAAATGATAAGGGATATGGCTGACTCTTGTTCCACAGGATGAAGAGCACCTCTCTGATGCTAAATATGTTGGTCTGCCTGCGTGAAGTGGTTGCGTTACTTAGATATGGCGCCTGAAAAGTTGGTTATCGTGACCAAAAAAAAATTATAAGGTAAATGGCTGATTCTGGTTTCATAGGATGAAGAGCACTTCTCTGATGCTAAATATGTTAGTCTGCCTGCGTGAAGTGGTTGCGTTACTTAGATATGGCGCTCGAAAAGTTGGTTAGCGTGACCAATAAATGATAAGGTAAATGGCTGATTCTGGTTTCACATAATGAAGAGCACCTCTCTGATGCTAAATATGTCGATCGGCCTGCATGAAGTGGTTGCGTTACTTAGATAGGGCGCCTGAAAAGTTAGTTACCTAGACAAAAAAAGAAAATTTAAAAAATAGTAAAATAAACTTTAGTCCATTTGTGCACTAAACCTCATTATGTTTACAGGCAAATATTTTTTCAAAACTAAAAAACACTTCACCCCCAAACTACACAACCGATTTCGAGAAAAGAATTTTTTAAATCGGTGAAGGCACCTTCAAATAATCGGTAACAAATTATGCACTTGCATAACTTTAACACGTGTGTAAATGTTATAAATGCGTATGATACGCCAGACTTTGAAATTTTGTTGAAATCAGTCAATACTTGAAGATTGAATTTATAAAAATAAAATTCCGGCGTTAACAATAATACTAATTATGGTTAACGCCGGAATCTTAAAAAGTACAACTGTAACACTAAGTTTTTGGTAGAAAGAGTTAATTTATCTGGTACTAAAAAAGTAAAAACCGAAAATTTTGTAGTTAGTTCATTTGCGAACTACGGCATCAATATTAGGGTGACACAGGGTAGACAAATTCATGTGTTTGTATGAACGCACGCTACTGTATCTAAGTAACGCAACTACTTCACACAATCAGACTGAAATATTTAGCATCAGAGAAGTACTCTTCACCCTATGAAACTAGAGTAAGCCATATCCCTTATCATTTTTTTTGGTCACGATAGCCAACTTATCAGGCGCCATATCTAAGTAACGCAACCACTTCACGCAGACAGACCAACATATTTAGCATCATGCAGGCCAATCGACATATTAAGCATCAGAGAGGTGCTCTCAATTATGTGAAACCAGAATCAGTCATTTACCTTATCATTATTTTTTCATCACGATAACCAACTTTTCAGGCATCATATCTAAGTTTCACAACACAACCAAGTAACGCTGGCAGACCGACAAAATTTGTATCAGAGAGGTACTCTTTGTTCTGTGACACTAGAGTCAGCTATTTACGTTATTATTTTTTTCTTTTGTTCACGATAACCAACTTTCAAGCGACATATCTTAGTAATGCAACCACTTCACGCAGGCAGACCAACATATTTAGCATCAGAGAGGTGCTCTTCATCCTGTGAAACAAGAGTCAGCCATATCCCTTATCATTTTTTTTGGTCACGATAGCCAACTTATCAGGCGCCTTATCTAAGTAACGCAACCACTTCACGCAGGCAGACCAATATATTTAGCATCAGAGAGGTGCTCTTCATTATGTGAAACCAGAATCAGCCATTTACCTTATAATTTTCTTTTTTTGTCTAGGTAACTAACTTTTCAGGCGCCCTATCTAAGTAACGCAACCACTTAAGCAGGCCGATCGACATATTTAGCATCAGAGAGGTGCTCTTCATTATGTGAAACCAGAATCAGCCATTTACCTTATCATTTATTGATCACGATAACCAACTTTTCAGGCGCCATATCTAAGTAACGCAACCACTTCACGTAGGCAGACCAACATATTTAGCATCAGAGAGGTGCTCTTCATCCTGTGAAACAAGAGTCAGCCATATCCCTTATCATTTTTTTTTGGTCACGATAACCAACTTTTCAGGCGCCATATCTAAGTAACGCAACCACTTCACGCAGGCAGACCGACATATTTAGCATCAGAGAGGTGCTCTTCATCCTGTGAAACAAGAGTCAGCCATATCCCTTATCATTTTTTTTTGGTCACGATAACCAACTTTTCAGGCGCCATATCTAAGTAACGCAACCACTTCACGCAGGCAGACCAACATATTTAGCATCAGAGAGGTGCTCTTTATTCTATAAAACCAGAGTCAGCCATATCCCTTATCGTTACTAAATTTGTCGTGACCTCCTAATCTAAACGTGGAACGCGTAAAATCTCACCACAATGACATCACCTGTCATTTTTGGCGCGCATTAATAACAAAGATGGCGCCGAGAGTTTTTTAAAATATAGAAAGCATGTGGTTTTCCGGCACACAGCCACACAATACCACTTTCGAAGGCTTTATTTTGCAAATACCTTAAACTGGCACACTTTGTTGTGCGTCATATCCTTGTTATGTAAAAATGATGTCATCTCTTCCAATAACTTTTGGTTTCGATGGCCGATTTTCACTTTTTATGTTTAATTCGATTGGTATTCGGAAACTGACGATTTCTATATCATTAGGTATTTTTAGTCTGCAGGAGCACGACCCTCCTTGTACTATTAGAGCCATACTTGATCAGAGCAGCCAGAGGACTTGGCCTACACTCTCTACGCTGGCCAGACGGGTTGGAGACGTCCTATTGATGTTATTAAGCTTTGTTTAGCTTGTATTTCCAAAGTCGCCTTCTACGACATTCGCGGGAAGTCTTTAAGTGGTTCTATTCTACTCTGCCGGAAACCACACGGAAAAACGATTTCTATAGTAGTAGTTTGTAATAACTTATATACAAAATACATATAATACAAAGACAACATACAACATGCAAGGGACATACCCGTAATAAATCGAACCACGGGTTAGACTAGTTCATTAAATAGTATCTTATACCTTTAAACGAGCAATTCTTGTATACTTATTTATATAGTACCTGGGCGACCGAGCTTTGCTCGGTTACATCTCAAACATTAACTTTTTTTTTTAAACTTGTCTTAAAACAATGCAAAATAAAAAAAAATATATAAACTTAAACAAAAAAAAAACAAAAGTAAGTCACCGAGTGGGTTCGAACCCGTAACAATCTTTCTAGCGGTCGCTATCCTTAACCACTGAGCTAAATCAAGGCGGTCACGGCGCGACGAAATTAGCGACCATATTCTGCGTGGAAAGAAAAACGCATGAAAACTCGAAAACACGCGTTTTCCCAAACATAAAACTAATCTAGATCGATAGTTTACCCCCGAAAACCCCCATATACAAATTTTCAGCGAAATCGTTAGAGCCGTTTTCGAGATCATAGAAATTTATAAATAAATATACATATATACATACAAGAATTGCTCGTTTAAAGGTATAAGATTTCTGTGATCTTGAAAACGGCTCTAACGATTTCGCTGAAAATTGGTATATAGGGGTTTTCAGGGGTAAACAATCGATCTAGATTAGTCTTATGTTTGGGGAAACGCGTATTTTCGATGTTTAAGATGTAACCAAAACTCGGTCGCCCAGGTACTAGTGATAATAATGAAACAGTCAAAAACAAGAAAAAAACGATGTTCCCATACAAATTGTCCGTCTGACCACTTGGTGGGTGTCTCGCTTTGCTTGCCAGTAAGTGGTCGCCATTCGAGAACCTTTTTACCCCATCGGCCATCGGTTCGTCGCGCTATGTGTCCCGCCAACTTCAACAAGCTAATCCGCTGGGCTGGGCTACGTCAGTGACTTTTGTTCTTCTACGAATTCCCTATCCCCAATTACATTCCTTGTACTTAATTAACGAGACAAAATAACAACCGTAACAAGACTGTATTGAGTGAGTTGTTACGAAATAAAGGGCGGTCACTGACGGACTGTGAGTACAGTTCACCACATTAAATTTTTTATGGATGTTTATCTATATATTATTATAAGGTCTAACAAAATATACTGAAACTATTTTAAGGGTGAATTTAGTCCATGACACTGAACAACTTTCCCCGAGGAACCCATGTCTAAATATGAAAAATATTTTGTGGCGTCCCATACAAGTGACCGATCAGCTGACCCGAGTTTGTATAGAAAAGCCAAAAAATATTTGTCATATTTCGACATATGTTCCTTCGCGAGATTTGTTCACTATCACGGACAGAATTCATCTCAAAAACAGATTCAGTATATTTTTTTAAACCTTATATGTAATAATAATAAATAATAAAGCCTTTTATTTCCTTAATAAAAAAATATATAACTAAAATCAATTTACAAATATTGGAGTTTATGCTAATTATACCTATACATAATCTTATAATTAGATTCAATTCAAAGGAAACAAATTAAATTCAATTAAATAATATAACATAATTTCAAGTAAAATAAATCATAATTTCAACTAATAATTATTTCATTTGTAATTTATTAAGGACCTCTTTAGAGTAAAGGCCCCCAGTTTTCTCCACGTAGATCTATCGTTTGCTTTTTCAATGCGAAATATTTTATTGAGAAAAAAGAAGTAACAACAAAAAAACTAAACTAAATTAAACTAAACTAAGCTGTAAAATAAACTTATACTAAATTATGCTAAATTAAAAAAAATCTCATCTTGTCCATACGGCATGGTTGCAAGAACGCTGGCTGCGTTTCCTTGCTGGATTGCAATGCTGATTCGTTTTTTAAGCGAGCCCTTTTTTAATCCATTTTTTTCCCGTTACTTTAAGAATTTCGTCAAGCCATCTCTCTGCCGGTCTGCCACGATTTCTCTTCCCGCTAGTTTAGTATCGTTTAGTATCCCATAACACAAGTGCCAAACTTTCTTTGGGGCTAGCTCAACCTGTGTAATTTGACCGTATAGGTACAACGTGGAAGCGAAATACGCGTATATCGAACCACGGGCTATAGTATAATAATAATAATATAACAGACAAAAAACAAAAAAAAAATCGACATTCCTATACAAATTGCCCGGGCGGCTGCACACTTTAGTATGGAAATGTATTTTTTTTAGATTTTGTCTGTTATTTTATTATCATTATACTATAGCGATCTAGCCGTGCTACGATTTATTAAACTGTAAACTTATTTTTTTTGTATCGTGATTCTGCGGGAACAAAGTTTTTTATAAGGACAAAAATGACATAATAATACGCAGATACTTTCATGCTAGCAAAAGAAAAAACTTAAAATATTCCAGCTGCTTCTCTTCCCGCAGAGATCGTAGAAGCCGGTCGAGGCGAAAAAAGAATTATGGGGCGAAAATAAGAATTATGTTTCAAACCCATCACTATTTTGATTCCCTTTTTCACCATTTCGCCCACTATCACGCTTAAGGGTCCCCCGACCCTAGACCAAAATACAACTTTCCATACAAACGTAGTCTACGTTTTATTTCAAAACGACATGTCCGATTTGGGCAAAATTTTGTAATTTCAAAGATATTGCAATTATCTAGGTTTATATTTAGTTTCCGACAGTAAAAATATGAACTTGAAATAGAATATAGTGTTTTATATTGAATATATTTAAAAAAAATTATAATATTATTAAAAAAATATTGTGATGAAATTTATTAAGTAGATTTGTTTATTTATTTTTTGCATCGAATGCATGTTATTATGGAGTTCTAAGTACATACCTATAGTCTATTTTAAGAACTAGGAGAAATTGTAACCTTATTTCGGAGGTGGGCGTTGACATCTGCGACACAGTTATATTTAACTACTGCAGGTGTCATCGTTAGCCAATGTTTATTGTATCACAAATTTCCTGTTCCTAAATAAAGATTTTCATTTCATTTTCATATCATTTTTGACCATTAGTATGGGAAACTTCTAAATCTTTATATTTTCTTTCCAGTTCATAATTTTACTATAGGAAACCCAATATAAGCCTAGATAATTGCAATTTCTTTACAATTACCAATTTTTATTAGTAGTATTTTTTCTTTTCTCTGAGAAACCAAAAATGACAAAGATACAGCGCATTGAAATTTCGCGTGACGTCACACTTAAGCACGAATTTTACTTAAGTGTGACGTCGCAAGCCCCCACTCCGGAACTTTGACGCTCCGGATCTTTGCGAATTTTTACTTTTTTGGTAAACTGAAAAATACGGGTCCATTGTTTTTGGATAATCTAAAAGACGGACTAATTACAATCATACTTTTCGGACCCTGTCGTCACCCCTATTGTGTTAAGGGATACATCTCTCTTGACTTAATGTGTCGCTGAGTGTACAGCGTGAACTTACGACACCCACAATTACGGAAACATCCCGGTTTCCAATGCAAAGGTCGTTGCACAGCCGGGTGGCCACTTCGGCGGACATTCTGGGATATTTTCGTACATCTTTTTACAGTACAGTACAGTACCTCGAGTTACCTACAGTTTTGTACAGTACCTGAAGTAGCATAAGTACATAAGTTCAGGTACAAATGACTTTGGAGTGTAGGAGGTCATTGTTAATACAATGGACTATGCATAACATCCTTTTTTTCTGGATAAATATTATTTTATTAAAAAACGATTAGCCGTTGTTGTAAAAAAATCATTAGTAAATTAATTAATAAATGTAAATTGGAGTTCATAGTCTGGAATACCATAATAATTTTAAAAGCAGTTAAAAAATCTTCAACGCTGTTTAAAGGTATAGCTTTCAGGGGGACATTTAATTTTTAACTGACTTCCAAAAAAAAAGGAGGAGGTTATCAATGTTTCTGTTTATGTATGTGTGTTCACGATTATTTTAAAACTCTTTTTTTGTTCCCTCCCATGCTGGTCTGGGAGAAATAAAAAACACTTAGAATGTTCCAGCTGCTTCTCTTCCCACGCAGATCGTAAAAGCCGATCGAAGGAATGGGCAAAAATGCAAATCATGTTAACAGGCGATGCGGCTAGCAACCCATCACTCCATCTTCTCGCCCACCATGACGCTAAAAAAGGCTTTTGGGTCTTGCGGCCCTGGGCTCTGCATAGAACCGCAAGACCCAAAATGCTCTGTCTGCCCCATTAGGGATAAAGACGTGATAGTATGTATGTATGTCTTTTTTTGTTTGAAAGGGTATACTTGCGAGATGGTCCCATAGAAAATTTATCAAAATCGATCGTGTAGTTTGGGGATGAAGTCGGTTTTTAGTTTTGAAAAATTATACACTACGCAGATTATCATTTGACAACAGCAACGCTCTCTTTTACCTATCTCAACATCCACGATTGTCGAATAAACATTTGTAACGATTTTTTTAGGATTTTAATAAATCGATATTACTGTACATACTTCAAAAAACTTAAATATGATGGTCTAGGATAAATGCTTATACAGTAATCATTTGGAAAAAATTACATTTAACTAAAAGCTATTCTATAATATAAATTAAAACTTTATTTTTTCGTTAGGTAACTATAATAGGTCCCATAGTTGGGCAGAAGCCTCCCCTCTTTGTAAATTAAAACTATAACTAAAAATAAAAACATCCTGCTAATATTATAAACTCGAAAGTTTGTAAGTATGGACGGATGTTTGTTACACTTTCACGTAACAACTACTGAATGGATTTTAATTAAACTTTACAATTCTTCTTCTTATCGTGTGTGTTAGTGACTTACACTAGTGACAGAGTTTTTTAAACCGCCTTTAAGGCCTCTAACATGGTTTTTAGGTAACGACCAATGTCAAAGACAGTGACCGGGACCGACGGCTTAAAGTGCCCTCCGAAGCACAATAATAAGCTTATAAATCAGAATAACACATAGGCTACAATTTATATAGATATTGTGTGATCCTGCGTAGACGAAGTCGCGGGCACCAACTAGTCAATATATAAAAAATATTTAAATCGATTAAAATCACATCAGAACTACGTGTCCGCGCAGCATCCGCGAGTTGGCGACCGTACGTTTTCTCGCACGGAGAAAGTGACGCCCTTCGGCCCGGCGCGGAGAAAGCTCATTAATAGATCGATACACGAAATGTGAGGACAGGTTGTCGACACGTCTTTCTACCTAACGGGGTAGACTGCCTTCGTGGTGTAGTGGTTAGAGCGTTCGGCTCATACCCGGAGGTCGCGGATCCCGGCGGGGGCAACGACTTTGAGTTGTCCTAGTTTGGTTAGGACATTGTCGGCTGATTACCTGATTGTCTGATAAGTAAGATGATCCGTGCTTCGGAGGGCACGTTAAGCAGTCGGTCCCGGTCACTGTCTTCGACAATGGTCGTTGCCTAGAACCATGTCAAAGGCCTTTAAAGGCGGTTTAAAAATTCTGACACTAGTGTTAGTCACTAACACACACGATAAGAAAACGGCGGGTAGACGGGCCTTAGGCCATAGGCCATACAGCGTGCTGGTAGTGAGGAGCTCGGTGGGAGTGCGCAGGTAAATCGACACCGGGCGTAGTCTGCACTTGGATGGGTGACCACAGTGGCATAAAAAATTCTTGAGCTCCTCCGTGTTTCGGAAGGAACGTACAAGCCGTTGGTCCCGGCCTTCCGGCTGTCATCATTGTATGGCTGTTGTCAAGCGATGTCAGGGCCTCTAGGCAGCCTGAAAAATCTGACACCAGGTGGCCATTTACATACACGAGAAACAAATAAAGTGTGAAGGTAGGCGTGTAGCTAAAAAAGAAGAATCCTTTTGATTTAGAGAGCAGTTGGTATTTACTATGTTAGTCTTATCTTCAAGACCAGCAATCAATGAAGATAAAAGTACTTACATCGTCACCCTTCCGTATTCCCCGGTTGCATCCTCAGCAGTAACGCTTCAGAGCCCGGGGTCCGCTGCCTAACCTAGGTGATTTGACGAGGTTACTGGTTTTACACAGACCGACTGCCGTCGGACCTCCGCAACCCAAAGGGTAGATCAGAACCAATCCGAGGATAGGTTCTAGCAAACGCTACGAAAAACGGAATAATTTTTCTTTTCGGCTAATCTGGTGTTTCAAGCCTGCCCAATACCCTTACCAGACTGGAAACAACTTTTCACAAAGTATGCTTGCCCAGTGGGATTCGAACCCATGACCATATGTCAAACGCGTTGACCACTGGACCACGGACACAGTCTAATTGGTACAAATTACACAGATTGAGCTAGCCCCAAAGTAAGTTCGTTACTTGTGTTATATTATAATTATAATCAATATATTATAACATAACAAATACATAAATAGATAAACATCCAAGACCCAGGACAATTTGAAAAAGGCCATTTTCCATCTTGTTCTGACCGGGAATCGAACCCAGAACTGGGTGGCGGACTACGAGTAGCATATATAGGGACCACTACGCCGCGGAGGTCATCTAAAATCTAAAATACATACCTACATAGTGAAAGTGAAATTAATAGATCGATACGTATGTCGGGTATGTATATTGGCAAATTATGTGGACAGGTGGCGGTTGCGAAAGTGCGAGTTTTTAGATTATATGGTCAAGTTTGGCGCTCATTATACGAGATGTGAGAGCGTGTGTCTGTTATGGAGGCGGCAAGTCGGAAACCAGTCATAAAATATTAAGATTTGGCAAAGTTTTGTAGATATGTTACCGGAAATATGATAAATTCTGGAACATTACACACATTATGTCACGATACGTTCTTTAAAACAATAATTGGAGGAAAAAGAGGAGGAAAACCCAGAAGAAAATTTTTCGATCAAATAAAAAAAAATTGAAACGTGAAAACATATCAGGAGGTTAAGAACTTAATAGAAGAAAGAGAGGCATGGAAAGCACTCCACCGATAAGAGCGCAGAAAAAGAAAGATACGTTTCCTGAATAACGATCGCAAATGTATGACAAATAGATACTTTGAAACGGTAACCTATTAAGAGCCCACCCTTGGTCAACAAAAAATTAAGTTAAGAGGAAAATACTTTGGATATTTTCAGAATATTCAAGAGTTATTTGAAAAAAGTTATAAGCTAACTGAACTGCCTTATCTGTAATGCACTTACAATCCAACCGATTCCCGTAAATTTTTTTGAGTTGGATAGGTAGTACCTATCCTATACCTATAATAAAATTAATATTTTTTTGCAGTTTTCGAAATTATTATGATTATTTGTCATATTTCGACATATGTTCCTTAGGCCTTAGGCATAAGGCCTTATATATGTACCTGTTGATCGATCACGCATGTTTATCTCGTCGAAAACCAGCAATTGACGCCTTACCAATGTTTTTTCCACAAACAATATAATCTCTAGATCTCCCCCAATCTCCAGGCACATAACACATCATCCATTAACTACTATAACATTAACAACGTGAGAAGTTTTGCAACCGAGCTTTTAGAGTAGTGTGGCCGCTCAATAGTCCATTATCGACAGCCTATCGATATCGATAGAATATCCGAGAGTACCAGAGATAACAAAAGTGCCATTTTTAACGCAAAGTCATCTAAACGAATGTTTTTTCCATACGAAAACTGATCGTTTAGTGATTCCGAGTTTGGAAAATGGCTCCACAGAGCACGGAATTCCATCATTATGGTTCATGACGTACTTATGGTTTTCAAAGAAACCTGTCATAAAGAATCCGGTTCGATTCACGCTGCTTTTTTATTCATGGTGAAATTTTTAAGAAAACCATAAACCAATTTTCAAAGATTTCTGCGTAAAAAAAGGTAAATAATAGCACTCCTGTGCTCTGTGAATCTAATAGTATTGACCCTTCACAACGAACCTATCCATAGCTATTAATAGTATCTATAGCCTTAGTTAATGAATTATGAAAAGCAATACTATCAATGGTATCGATAGTTTATTCGTCATCAAGGGTCGATAGTTTGTAGGTTTAGAGTCCCCCGACCCTAGACTTCTCCATACAAACGTAGTCTACGTTTAATTTTGAAACCACATGTCAGATTCCGGTAAAAATTGGTAATTGTAAAGAAATTGCAATTATCTAGGGTTATAACTGGTTTCCTATACTAAAATTATGAACTGGAAAGAAAATATAACGATTTAGAAGTTTCCCATACTAATGGTCAAAAATGATATAAAACACTATATTCTATTTCAAGTTTATATTTTTACGTCGGAAACTAGTTATAAACCTAGATAATTGCAATATCTTTGAAATTACAAAATTTTGCCCAAATCGGACATGTCGTTTTGAAATGAAACGTAGACTACGTTTGTATGGAAAGTTGTATTTTGGTCTAGGGGACTCTTAACTGGAAGAACTATCGATACTAAAGATAGGCCTACCGATAGATAGCATTTTTCGATTAAACAATCGATAGTAAAACTATCTATGTTCGACAACACTATTTTAAAATAATTTTAAAGCCCTCCGTGTAAGCTTTCACCATAAACAATCGACAAACAACGACAGGTTTGGATTAGATGTGCCGAGATAAACATGTTATGGCTGTTTCTTCTCGATTTTGCAGGTCTTTAGCATCCTTGGGTGACTACATGGGTATTATATTTGGAGAAGAAAAAGCGAGAAAGGATCTGGGTTTCGAAGCAGCACAGCTGAGGATGGAACCGGGAACGCTTGACTGTTACCGGACTGTGAACAGAACACAGTGCAATGATTAATATCTCATCATTTCATCATCATCATCATCATCATTATTAGGTCTTTTAATCTCCACTGCAGGAGCACGACCCTCTCTGAACTACCAGTGCCATACTTGGCCAGAGCAGCCAGAGAATTTGGCCTACACTCTCCACGCTGGCCAGACGGATTGAAGAAGCCTCATTGATGTTTGTAAGCTTTGTTTAGCTTGTAATTCCTAAGTCGCCTTCTACCTTCTACGACGTCCATGGGAAGTCTTGGAGTGGCCCTACTCTGCCGGATACCACACGGCAAAACACAGCACATATTAAAAATACATACCCAAGCCAAATTACTGTTTTCTAGTACTTATGATCTCTGAGTAGAACCACGGACGGACAGACAGACATGTCGAAACTATAAGGGTTCCTTGTTTACTAGGGAACCCTTATGTGACATAGCTCGACGACCTTTCGAAGAATCGCTTTGCCGCAGTACAGTAATATCGGACAAGTCGGTTTTTAGTTAAAAATCCAACTATCCCAACTAATATTATAAACTAATATCTCCCATGCTGGTCTGGGAGAAATAAAAAAAACTTAGAATGTACCAGCTGCTTCTCTTCCCACGCAGATCGTAAAAGCCGATCGAAGGAATGGGCAAAAATGCAAATCATGTTAACAGGCGATGCGGCTAGCAACCCATCACTGTATTGATTGCTTTTCCATCTTCTCGCCTACCATGACGCTAAAAGTGGCTTTTGGGTCTTGCGGCCCTGGGCTCTGCATAGAACCGCAAGACCCAAAATGCTCTGTCTGCCCCATTAGGGATAAAGACGTGATAGTATGTATGTATGTATATTATAAATGCGAAAGAGTTTATGTATTTGTTTGTTTGTTTGTTACCTCTTCACGCTTTAAGGGTCCTCCCCGCGCTAGCAACCTTGAAAATACAAAAAAAATAATTTCTCTTTCTGTAAGTGAGATTATCAGAAACCCTCGTACAACTTTTTAGCTAGTATCCTTAAGTTACATTAGAACCTCGAAAATCATTGAAATAAAATACGCTGAATTTTTCTTTGCAAAAAATACTAAAAACGGCCATTTTTGACTCTTTTTGTAAAGGTTTCTAAAGCGGATAGTATTTCAATGACTTTCGAGGTTCTAATGAAACTTCAGGATACTAGCTAAAAAGTTGTACGAGGGTTTCTAATAATCTCACTTACAGAAAGAGAAATTAATTTTTTTGTTTTTTAAAGGTCGCTAGCGCGGGGAGGAGCCTTAACCACTAAATCTATTAAGATGAAATTTGGTCTTGATATAGTTTAAGACTCAGGGAAGGACAAAGGATAGTTTTTATCTCAAAGTTCCCACGGGGAGCGAAGCCCGCGGACACATATTTTTACTCGGTTAAAAATCATTCTAAGTATATATGATAGCTTTTAGTTTAATCTAATTTTAGCCAAATGTTTTCTTTTGTCGTTAAGAAATCTAACACAGTTTATGCGTTCAATCTCTCCACACACACAGATTTTAGGACAACCGTTTCCACTGACATCCGAATGTTTGAAAGCGAATGCGCAGACGCAGAGAAAAGCAACCGGTCGCGCGAGTTTGTGTCGCGAGCCTACTTACGCTTCCAACAAACTGCGGAACATCTTCTTGAGGATCCGTCATCTAGTGAGCTTTAGAACCCAACTGGCTACTTACACTTATTTATTTTATTTATTAAACTTTATTACAAAAATGTAACAGGCGGACTTAAGGCCCAAGGCCTTTTCTACCAGTCAACCTACATACCAACCTTATTTTCGAAAATGTCAAAAAAATCTAAATCGGAAAAAAAATCTCGATTCGATCAAGATCGAGAAGATCGACTTGATCCGTGTCTAGTGACTGTGAGGACCCAATAGCTACTCTTTTTTTTTTTAAATGTCAAAAAAAAACTAAATCGGCAAAATGTCCATATACTTTATCGAAAAGTCCCTTTTTTGTTGTTTTTTGACAGTTATTTAATCTTCTTCTTCTCGTGTGTGTTAGTGTGTGTGTGACTAACACTAGTGTCAGAGTTTTTAAACCGCCTTAAAGGCCTCTGACATGGTTTTAGGTAACGACCAATGTCAAAGACAGTGACCGGGACCGACGGCTTAACGTGCCCTCATCAAGCACGGATCATCTTACTTGCATTTGTAGATTCTTAAATAATAATTTAACAATTACATAATGAATCCACACAGATTTTTCCCCGGTGATCAGCCTACAATGTCCTAACCAAACTAGGACAACAACACAAAGTCGTTGCCCCCGCCGGGAATCGAACCCGCGACCTCCGGGTATGAGCCGAACGCTCTAACCATTACACCACGGAGGCAGTTAGACAGTTATTTAATTTCAACTTACCAGCAAACTGCGGACCATCTTCTTGAGGATCCGTAATCTAGTGGCTGTGTGTGGAACCCAATGGCTAGGTACTCTTTTTTCGAGAATGATTAAAAAATCTGAATTGGCCGAAAAACCACGTAATTTATCGAAAAGTCGTAATTTTTTTTTGCATTTTTGTCTATCTTATATTCTTTATTAATAAATAACATTCTATTACCATTATATATACAATTCAAATTAAACTATGGGAATAAACATTAAAAAATAAAATTAAAGTACTAAAATTAATTAAATCAAAAATTAAAAAATTGGAACAAAGTAAAATAAAATAAATATGAAAAATCTCCTCAAATGCATCTGATCGAGGCAAAGTACCCAGGACACTGGCAGCGTTGCCTCGCTAAATAGCAAGGCTAATTCTTTGGGCAAGCTGCCAGCTCTGAAGTCTCCAGTCTATCTATACGCTCATGTGTGAGTATATGAATGAGGTATTTTGGGTTTTCGATTTTGTCTCTAATTCGTGTAGCTCCTGTGGTGTAGTGTGACAGGCAGTGTATAACTGCGTTTGAGCCCGCTAACTCAGTTTGGGAGCACTCCCGGGAGCTTCTGATGTGGTGCGAAGAACAGGGAGTGTGTGGAGTCGACATGCTTTCACAAAAAAAATTAACAGACTATGTTTAAAAATTTTTTTTTTAATGTATGTATTCCGATTACACGAAGAAGCAACTTAGTTTTATTTTGTTTGGAAAGGCATACTTGTCAGGAATGTTGTCTAGACAAACAATTTTTGAACTTTTAAACAAAAATAGAATTTTCCAAATTAGTCCAGGCGTCTTCGAATAATCGGTGGACATACGTAAAAAAAAGATTGCAGCGAATGGATCAGTCGGATTTTTTACTAATTTTTGGAAGAAGGTTAACTCCTACGTCTTTTCAGCATCATCATTTCAGCCGCATAACGTCCGCTGCTGGACATGGGCCTCTCTCAAAGATGCCCTCTCGAATCCATAGCGCGTTGCACGACCTTAAGCCTTAGTAAGGGACCACCACTAAGTTGTAGCTTCTGTACTAAAGATGTATCTTAAGATTTGAAGTAAAATAAATTAAAAAAATATATAAACCAAAATAAAGTTTTTGCAATATAAATGTCAACCCCGCTACTCCACGGTTTCTGCGACCTGTTGCATGCGCCAGTAGTCACCCCCGCCCTCCGCCCTTAATTATGAGCTGACACCATAGGGCATGAGCGGAGCGGAAATATTCTTACCATATACACATTTTCATGCTAATTTTGTACTGATCTTGTAGAACAGTTTGTTACTATTATATTATTAACTACTTGGAAAGAAATAAATTCCAAAAAAATACGAAACGTAGTCTAGCTCTTATTTTGAAATTACATGTCGAGATTTCGGTAATTTTATAATTTCAAAGAAATCGCATACATCTAGGTATGTAACTAGTTTTCAAATGCAAAATATGAACTTGAAAGAAAAAAGGATGTAGAAGTTTCCCATACTGATGGTCAAAAATGATATATTATTTATATTCTTCTTTAAGTCCATATTTTGACTGAAAAAGCCAGCTATATGGCCAGGAAAGAACATAAGATAGTTTTATCCTGAAATTCCCACGGGGAATGAAGCCCACGGGCACAGCTAGTAGTTTTACTTATATCATTTTTGACCATCAGTATAGGAAATTTCTAAGTATGGTCAGTATGGGAAAGTAGGGTATATTTTCTTCCAAGTTCATATTTTGAAGTTGAAATCTAGTTATAAGCCTAGATGTATGCAATTTTTTGCTATGAAATTACAACATTTTACCGAAATCTGACACGTCGTTTTAAAATAGAAGCTAGTCAAGCTAGACGACGTTTGTATGGAAAACTCTATATCATTTTTGACCATCATTATGGGAAACTTCTACACCATTAGGTATATTTTCTTCCAAGTGCATATGTTGAAGTTGAAAACTAGTAATAATACTAGTTATATATTTTTTTATGTCAATACTTTAAAATATTGCTTTTTCCCAGCAGTCTTACCGCTCTTATCTATCGTGAGAGGACTCTTAAGAATTTTTATGTCCAGCCAGATTTTTTATGTCAGTATTAAAACATTGTTTTTTCCCAGCAGTCCTTTCGCTCCGCCTACCAACAAGCCCCTTCCGAGTCCAACCATGCGTATCACAGGATAATATTATAGCGCTCAGTGAGCCACAGAGAGTTGCCCTGTAAACAGACTAAAAAATAGAAAAAGGAAAATATACTTATAGAAATATAAAAATCAATCCATTAAACAAATAGAGATGGGAAGTTGTAATATAGTGTCGGAGGAAATATAGGCCGCAAATAGCAGGTAAGAAATCTTTGCTATGCTAAAACTGACAGGGTATTCTCTATTTATTATTTTACATCACAATCTACTATTATTTATTTTATCAAACTTTATTGTTCCAAAGTATGTACAAATATAGTTATAAAAGGCTGACTTAATGCTAAAAGCATTTTCTCCCTGTCAACCGTAGGGATAAACAGAAAATTATGCGGCACAAAAAGCAAAACAATACAATCTACTAGGTATTAGTTACCCACTTATTACCTACATCTTTACCCCTATTGGGGCATTTTGGGGTTTGCGGAGCAGACAGAGCCCAGGGCCGCAAGACTCAAATGCCACTTTTAGCGTGGTGGTGGACCAAAAGCCGAAAAACGAATCAAAACATTGATTGACTATTTATACATAATATCACGCCTGTATCCCACAGCGGTAGGCAGAGACTATGGACCTCCACTTGCTACGATCTTGACGAACCTTTTTCGCTTCATCTAAACTCATCAATCTCTTCATACATGCCTTATTCCCTTTCTCTCGGCTTCTACGATGTGCATGAAAAGAGAATTTAAGCAGCGTGTACATTTCGAAGTTTTTTCTTGTCTATAAATAATAAATATATAGGAACAAATTACACAGATTGAGCTAGCCCCAAAATAAGTTCGAGACTTGTGTTATGGGATACTAACACAACGATACTATATTTTATAACAAATACGTACTCGTATATAGATAAACATCCAAGACCCAGGACAATTTGAAAAAGGCCATTTTCCAACTTGCCCTGACCGGGGATCCAACCCGAAACCACTGGGTGGCGGAGTATCATGGCGACCACTACGCCACAGTCGTCAGACATGGAGAGACAACTAGGTTTAAAGACTATAAATAAGTAAATCAATAATCCAATAGTTCACGCTTGGCCGCACCCGTCGGGGGCCAGTAGATGCTTGTACGATCTCACAGAAAGGGACATTTGAGTTAATAATAGTGACGTCATTAGAGAAAAGGCTGCAGAACAGTTTGTTGCCGCTTTTTATGTACTTGCGCTAAGGAAGCGGCAATAAACTTAGCGCTGTTATAGCCTGCGCAGACCACGGAGTTTTCTCCGCGGCGGAGAAAAAAGTACGCTCCGTGAATAAAAAGTCCGCCGCGGATTTACCGCGAACTCACCGCACACGTATCGTCGTACAAACGTACAATACAATACAATTCAAATTAACTTTATTGCACCATGATATACATAAAAAATTAAAACAACAACAAGAAACAATAAAGGCACAAAGGCGGACTTATCGCTATAAATGCAATCTCTTCCAGCCAACCTTTGGGTGGAGGAAAAATAATAATTTGAAATTAGGTGGGTGCAGTAATTATACTTACATATTAATAATACATAAACATATAATACATATGTAAATATATTTTATATAAATATCAAACATACCTATGCGATACATAAAATACTTATATAAATACATTATTAGTAACACTGAACATAACTGATTATAACGACAGGTAATATTTAAAAAGGCGATTTTTAAAAATGGTTTTACTTTGAGCACTCAATACAGCGCACAACGCGGACTAAAGTCCGCCATATGCGTTGTTTCGCCTAGTCACACAAGTTCTATTTTTTCCGTACTTTTGTCCGGTCCGCTCCCTGCATGTCCTCATATTCGGGGGACTTTTTGCATGCGGTACTTTTGATCCCTCGTTTGCGTTACTTGAAACAGTTGTACCTAAGCGATCTATTTTAGCAGACATGCTAGCCGCATCGCCTGTTAACATGATTCGCATTTTTGCCCATTCTCTCGATCGGCTTTTACGATCTGCGCGGGAAGAGAAGCAGCTGGTACATTCTAAGTTTTTTCATTTCTCCCAGACTAGCATGGGAGGATTTGATTTATTATATTTGGAGAAAATAAGCGGCCTAGTGCGAGTCGGACACGCCCATGAAGGGTTCCGTAGTAGCAAATAACATAATATAAAAGTCTTGTAGTATGTTTATTTTTATATTTGATTGAATGAAAGGTAAATTGCCGTTTATGATGGTAGACGTATTAAAAAAAAAACTACTTACTAGATCTCATTCAAACCAATTTTCGCTGGTAGTTTTCATGGTAATGAACATCATATATTTTTTTTAGTTTTATCATTCTCTTATTTTAGAAGTTACGGGGGGGGGGACACACTTTTTTCCACTTTGGAAGTGTCTCTCGCGCAAAGTATTCGGTTTAGAAAAAAATGCTATTAGAAACCTCAATATCATTTTTGAAGACCTATCCAAAGATACCCCACACGTATGGGTTTGATGAAAAATATTTTTTTGAGTTTTAGTTCTAAGTATGGGAACCCCCAAAATTTACTGTTTTTTTTCTATTTTTGTGTCAAAACCTTAATGCGGTTCACACAATACATCTACTTACCAAGTTTCAACAGTATAAGTCTTATAGTTTCGGAAAAAAGTGGCTGTGACATACGGACGGACAGACAGACAGACAGACAGACATGACGAATCTATAAGGGTTCCGTTTTTGCCATTTGGCTACGGAACCCTAAAAAGGCAAGATAGCGCGCCCTAGGCACCAAGCAGACACGTTGTTTTCAGCTGTCATGCAGAGAAGCACCCGCTCGGACGAGGCCGAGGCCGACCCCGCCAGAAGCCGGGCCGGCTCACGGAGGAACTCCACTAGCCAGTCCAGGAGAAACAGCATCAAGAAGGAGAAAGATAAGGTCTATATGTGTTTGTTTTTTATATATAACTAGCTGTGCCCGTGGGCTTCGCTCCCCGTGGGAATTTCACACAGTTAGAATATAAAAAAATATTATACACGTATCTTTTCTTTTCCCTGAGAAACCAAAAATGACAAAGATACAGCGCATTGAAATTTTGCGTGACGTCACACTTAAGCACGATTTTTACTTATGTGTGACGTCGCAAGCCCCCACTCCGGAACTTTGACGCTCCGTATCTTTGTGAATTTTTACTTTTTTGGTGAACTGAAAAATACGGGTCCATTATTTTTGGTTAATCTAAAAGACGGACTAATTACAATCATACTTTTCGGACCCTGTCACACCTATTATCCTACAGTCGATCAATTTGCAAGGTTTTGGTGCTCAGTCCTTTCTTACGACATTCGGCGAACTTTCTGCGACCAAATTGCAGACGTTCTAAAAAAAGGAGAGGTAAAAAGTACCCGTAACCGAAGGGCATGTATGAAGAGATTGATGAGTTTAGATGAAGCAAAAGAGGTTTGTCAGGATCGTAGCAAGTGGAGGTCCATAGTCTCTGCCTACCCCTGCGGGAAACAGGCGTGATATTATGTATGTACGACATTCACAGGAAGACATGCAGAGAAGCACCCGCTCGGACGAGACGGACGCCGACCCCCCCAAAAGCCGCGCTGGCTCCCGAAGGAACTCCATCAGCCAGCCCAGAAAGAACAGCATCAAGAAGGAGAAAGAGAAGGTAAATTCAAAGTAAAAAGCCTTTATTCTACCAAAATAAATATATTTATTAGATTCACAAAGTAAAATCATCAGAAACATGTCTTTAAAAAATAATAATTACATATCAAAATAATAATTTGTGCGTCATATAGTCAAAAAGTCCGCCCCGAATCATACCTGACGCAAAAGTGCCCATAACACTTGCAGTATTCCCCTGCTGTATCGCAAGAGATATGCGTTGCGTCAAATATTAAATAAATAAAATAACATCTGTTACATACATATTTATTTCCAACTATACTATACATTTTTGGAAGTCGCCTCTACGGTGTAGGCCTCCCTCAGCTTTTTCCACTTTTCTCTGTTTCTTGCCTGTCTTATCCAGTTAGAAACGCCCTTGAGGCCACAGACAACGCCGTAAAAGTGGCAACCTTCTGGAGGAATAAAATCTGATTTTATTTTGAGCCTTCGACACGAGCAGAAGAAGAACCGCAGTTCTTCTTGAAGACGTCTAGCCATCGCGTTCTTGGTCTTCCCTGCTTTCTTTTTCCATCCCGAGGCATCCATTCCGTAGCTCTCTTCGTCCACCTCTCGTTCTCCAACCTACACACACGACCGGCCCATTTCCATTTAGAAAGAGATATTCCCAACCTAGCTGGTGCCAGCAACTTCGTTCGTGTGAAATTTAAAAACGACAATTTTTCTATTGATTGATTCGATGATACAACCGATTTTGATTAAATTTCTATGGGACCTCCTCGCATGTATACACTTCCAAACAAAATGTGGATGTCGTAAAAGGCGACTTAGAAAATACAAGCTAAAAAAAGCTTCATCAGGAGACCTTTCCAACCCGTCTAGCTAGCTTGGAGAGTGTAGGCCAAATCCTCTGGCTGCTCTGGCCAAGTATGGCTCTAGTAGTACAGAGAGGGTCGTGCTCCTGCAGTGGAGACAAAAAGACCTGATGTTGATGATAATAGACTTATCAAACTCTTGTTGTTGAAGGTAAACGGGTCGTCGTGTACGTCCACACCAAAGAAGGTCGCCAAACCAGCGAACCTGGACTTCGTGGTCACCGGGAGGCAGTGCTTGAAGAAGTAAGTCTGTAGGCGGATAGGAGCTCGATGGCTCAGCGGGAGTGCTCATTGCTAGCGCTTTCTCAAGTAAAGCGACGCCGGGAGCGGTCCGCACTTGGATGGGTGACCACGTGTGGTATAAAATTTTCTCGAGCTCCTCCGTGCTTCGGAAGGCACAAAAGCCGTTGGTCCCGGCTGTCATCATTGTACGGTAGTAGTCAAGCTATGTCAGATGCGTTTAGGCAGCCTGAAAAATCTGACACCAGTGTTGGCCACTTACACACACGAAAAACAACATAGGCGGTTCATAAACTAGTTTTTTTTAGGGTTCCGCACCTCAAAAGGTAAAACGGGAGCCTTAGGTAAAGAATCACTCGCGTTTCAGTCCGTCATAGCCAAATTGCTTCGAAACGAATGGACCGATACCGTCTTATTATAAAACGCAGACTGACTTTGTTATTAGGTTTAAACCATTATCCTACCAAATCAAGTTGACATCAAGTAATATGCCATTGTCTCATCTGAAAATGTCAACTTGATTTGGTTGGTTAATGGTTTAAACCTAGTTACAAATAATAGGCCTTTATGGTATAATTCAGGTAGGTTGTTATCAGTACCTGGGCGCCCGAGCTTTGCTCCGTTATATCATATTCTGCGTGGAAAGAAAAACGCATGAAAACTCGAAAACATGCGTTTTCCCAAACATAAGACTAATCTAGATCGATTTTTTACCCCCGTAAACCCCCATATACTCGTACCAAATTTCTGCGAAATCGTTAGAGCCGTTTCCGAGATCACAGAAATTTATAAATATACAAGAATTGCTCGTTTTAAGGTATAAGAAAAGAATGATAAGATACAAGAATTGCTCGTTTTCCGTAGGTCGGACCGCGCCAACTCGCTGCCCGGCTACCGGCGGCCCTCGGTGGAGTCCCTCAAGAGCAAGCGCTTCGAGTCCCCCAAGAGAGTCCTGCACGAGGAGTCGCAGTCCTCCAAAAGCAGAGAGACATCGCTGGAAGATGACATGTCCTTAGATCTGTCGCAGGTTGGCTTGATACCTATCCGACGGGTAAAAACGGGAGTCTATTACTAAGACTCCGCTGTCCGTCCGTCTGTCTATCCGTCTGTCTGTCCGTCTGTCTGTCCGTCTGTCTGTCCGTCTGTCTGTCCGTCTGTCTGTCCGTCTGTCTGTCCGTCTGTCTGTCCGTCTGTCTGTCCGTCTGTCTGTCCGTCTGTCTGTCCGTCTGTCTGTCCTTCTGTCTGTCCGTCAATCTGTCTGTCTGTCCGTCATTCTGTCTGTCTGTCTGTCACCAGGCTGTATCTCATGACCCGTGATAGTTAGACAGTTAAAATTTTCAGAAACATAATACTGGAAACCGAATAAAATAAATATTTAAGAGGGGCTGCCGTACAACAAACGTGATTTTATGTCCTAGACCTAGTGGTACGAAACCATTACGCGAGTGCGACTTGCACTTGGCCGGTTATTTTGTATAACATACACATACGTTCGTAATATTTAAAAGATTAAAATCTTTGATATTACTATTATTCAAATAAAGTAGATAGTACTCTAATCAATTGAATATGACTTATAATGAAATGCAATAACTGCCTCCGTGGTGTAGTGGTTAGAGCGTTCGGCTCATACCCGGAGGTCGCGGGTTCGATACCCGGCGGGGGCAACGAATTTGTGTTGTTGTCCTAGTTTGGTTAGGACATTGTAGGCTGATCACCTGATTGTCCGATAAGTAAGATGATCCGTGCTTCGGAGGGCACGTTAAGCCGTCGGTCCCGGTCACTGTCTTTGACATTGGTCGTTACCTAAAACCATGTCAGAGGCCTTTAAGGCGGTTTAAAAACTCTGACACTAGTGTTAGTCACTAACACACACGATAAGAAGAAAAATGAAATACAATAAATATTTAAAGCATATTCAATACTTCCTTTGTTTTTTGCCAGTCCACTTTTTTGCCAGTCGTGTGTGCTGCCATCTCTGTACCTACAGGAATTTTTAAAATGCTTTTACAAAATTATATTTATTACATACATTTTATTTTAAATATATTCCACATAGTACATTATTGTAATATTTATCTTTGATATGGTTCTGGTACTAGTTACATAGAGGGCCACGCTCTAGCAGTACAGCCAAAAACATACCAGATGATGGAAGAAGTCCCAAAAACACTTCTTCATCTGTTCCAGGTGTCAGACTTCGAAGACACACCAAATAACAGTTGACGATGATGGTATAAATACCAAAAACACTTCGTCTGTTCCAGGTGTCAGACTTCGAAGACACCAACTCGAAGTACGGCATCCAGCAGAAATTCCTGGCGACGTCGACCCCCAAGAGCCACCCCAAGCCCCGCAGCGGTTCCCTGCAGAGCCACCTGCACCATCAGCTGGAGAGCAGGCGCCTGCAGCAGGAGAGCTCTAAAAGCAGGGACACGAGTCGAGAGAGCGTTTATAAGACGTCTTCTTCTGCCAGCAGGTATGTAAATTCAATGACATGGATCATATGTCTAGACTAGACATACCGTCTTATTAAAAAACGCAGACTAACTTTGTTACTAGGTTTAAACTTTAAACCATTATCCGACCAAATCAAGTTGACGTTTCACGACCCTCTCTGTACTACCAGAGCCATACTTGGTCGGAGCAGCCAGAGGACTTGGCCTACACTCTCCACGCTGGCCAGACGGATTGGAGAGGTCTCATTGATGTTTTTAAGCTTTGTTTAAGTTGTATTTCCTAAGTCGCCTTCTACGACATCCACGAGAGGACTTGGAGTGGCCCTAATCTACTCTGACTATACACGCTGACTTTTCATTGGTTTTGGAAAAAAATATGTCGTATAGTAAATAAATTCCTCTATCCATATACGTAATCCAAATTTCTGTATGTCATAAGATAAAAAAGTTGCGTAAATGATTTTCGATCGAGACCACGTAGTTATACGCCGGCCGCCTACTGCGTAATGTTGATGACCCCGGCCGGCCGGCGGGCGATGTATGGCGGCGGTACTACTAATTGACCTCACAATTTTACTTTCGAGTTTTAGTCAACATTTTTTGTTTCTGAATTTTTATTTTGACCAGCTAATTAGGTCTTACTAACGATGCCTATGAAGTGGCCTTCGGCTTCAGAACCAATAAAAAATCGCCGTGTATAGACTACGTTTGTATGAAAAAGTGTAGTTCGGTCTAGGCTAGGGTAAGGGGACTCACCGTCTTATTACAAAACCCAGACTAACTTTGTTACTAGGTTTAAACCATTATCCGACCAAATCAAGTTGACATCTAGTAATATGCCACTCTCTCATCTAAACATGTCAACTTGATTTGGGCGGATAATGGTTTAAACCAAGTAACAAATTTAGTCCTCGTTTTTTAATAAGATGCTGTTCCCATGCTGGTCTGGGAGAAATAAAAAACTTAGAATGTACCAGCTGCTTCTCTTCCCACGCAGATCGTTAAAGCCGATCGAGGGAATGGGCAAAAATGCAAATCATGTTAACAGGCGATGCGGCTAGCAACCCATCACTGTATTGATTGCTTTTCCATCTTCTCGCCCACCATGACGCTAAAAGTGGCTTTTGGGTCTTGCGGCCCTGGGCTCTGCATAGAACCGCAAGACCCAAAATGCTCTGTCTGCCCCATTAGGGATAAAGACGTGATAGTATGTATGTTTTAATAAGACGGTTAAAGAATATGTTTTCTCTCATATGTTCTTTCTCTACAGATACGGACTGACGGAGCTGGACTACTCGTCAGTGTCCCCGGAGTACTCCGGGCAGTCGTCCGCGGACCTGTCGCCGAGGCTGGCGCGACAGGAGCCGGCCACGCCACGCAGCAACCAGATGAATGTGTCTAGGTATCTTCTTCTTCTTATCGTGTGTGTTAGTGACTAACACTAGTGTCAGAGTTTTTAAACCGCCTTAAAGGCCTCTGACATGGTTTTAGGTAACGACCAATGTCAAAGACAGTGACCGGGACCGATGGCTTAACGTGCCCTCCGAAGCACGGATCATCTTATTTATCAGACAATCAGATGATCAGCGCCTGCAATGTCCTAACCAAACTAGGACAACAACACAAAGTCGTTGCCCACGCTGGGAATCGAACCCGCGACCTCCGGGTATGTCTAGGTATGTGTTCCGTATTGTATAAGTACGGATGTGGTCAGTATAATTGTAAGTTGACGTTTTTGGAGAAAATGCTGCAGAAAACTTTGTTACCGCTTCTTCTGTTGCGCTTAGGAAGCGGCAGTGAACTTAGCTGTAAGTAAATGATCTGACGTCAACATTTGCCTTCGAAAGAAATAAAAAAAATCACAATTCAAGTGATAAAAATATCTAAAGACAAATAAATAATTTTTTACTTTGACTTTTGACTTTTTGTGGGTGGACTAATATTTGGGGCACATCAGTAGATTTATACGTACCATTTTTCCCATGCTGCTGGCCAAAGGCGAATTTTAGCCAAAGGCTGAGCTTGGCCATTCAACGAGGAAATGCTGCCAGCCTCTTGAGCAAAGGATAGGGATCCTTTAGTTACCTAATTTAATGTAATCTATAGTATTTATATCATTTTTTTTTATCAATATTTATATACCGTCTCATAATAAAACGCAGACTTACTTTGTTGCTATATAGTTTTAAACCATAATCCGACTAAATCAAGTTGACATCTAGTTATATGTCATTGTCTCATCTGAAAAGGTCAACTTGATTTGGTCGGATAATGGTTTGAAGTTTAAACCTAGTAACAAAGTTAGTCTGCGTTTTATAATAAGACGATATGTCTAGTCTAGACATAAGATCCATGTCATTGAATTTACATACCTGCTGGCAGAAGAAGACGTCTTATAAACGCTCTCTCGACTCGTGTCCCTGCTTTTTGAGCTTGATTTGGTAGGCTAAGGGTTTAAACCTAATAACAAAGTTAGTCTGCGTTTAGTAATAAGACGGATTTAGTTTAATCATAGTATATTTATTTATGATATTTTAGTTTATGAAAAATAAATGGTTATACTTACCTATTTTTTCTTTTGTCTGATTACCAAATATATGCAATCGTGCATTTTTATTTCGCTTCACGTCACGATCTAGTAAGATTACCTTAATCGCCCCCACTTCGAAGCTCTTTGTGAATTTGTACTAAGTACTTTGGCTTGTGAACGCTGTCAAAATACTTCGTATGCTGTTGTCCGCAGCTGCTGCGGCAGCAGCTGGCAAGACTGCTCGGAGCTGGACACCGCGGTGGCGGACCGGACCGCGGGGGAGTGGAGCTCCTTTTGGGCCAACTACAACAACTCCGTCTCCAAGGTCGGTAGCATGTATCATCATCATCATCATCATCAGGTCTTTTTGTCTCCCCTGCAGGAGCACGACCCTCTCTGTACTACCAGAGCCATACTTGGCTAGAGCAGCCAGAGGACTTGGCCTAACACTCTCCACGCTGGCCAGACGAGTTGGAGAGGTCTCATTGATGTTTATAAGCTTTGTTTAGCTTGTATATCCTAAGTCGCCTTCTACGACATCCACGGGAGGATTGGTAGCATGTCTAATGAATATCTTCTCTTCTCTCGAGGACCTTACATGGTTGAGAAGCAGGCTGGCATAGTGCTGTTTGCTGATGACACCTCGCTTATATTCAAACTTGATCGACATAGCACAAACGCTAGCGCGGTGAACAGCACCTTGTCTTCCATTTCTGATTGGTTTTCTGCCAATAATCTCATGTTGAATGCGAAAAAGACTCAATGCGTTAGATTTTCTCTTCCCAATGTGAGACAGGGCTGCGTTGACATAATGATAGATGGTGAAAAACTCGATCTTGTTGAAAGTACTACCTTCTTAGGAATTACAATAGACTCGAAACTTCAATGGGGTGCTCATATAACTAAACTTTCAAATAGGCTTAGTTCTGCGGCTTATGCTGTTAGGAGAATAAGACAATTGACAGATGTAGCAACTGCTAGACTAGTGTACTTTAGTTACTTTCATAGTGTAATGTCTTACGGCATACTCCTGTGGGGGAATGCAGCCGATATTCAGACTATTTTTATTTTACAAAAACGGGCAATTCGTGCTATTTACGGGTTAGGATCTAGAGACTCACTCAGAGAATTATTCAAGGAAATAGATATACTTACCTTAGCATCACAGTATATATTTGAAAACATAATGTATGTAAGGAAAAATATTTCCTCATACAATAAAGTAAGCGATTTTACCGATAGAAACTTACGTAATAAGAATGACTTAGTTGCCCCGTTTTATAGGCTTAAAACAATTAATACGACGTTTATGGGGAACTGTATACTTTTTTATAATAAATTGCCAAAATCGATCCTTGATATGCCAGACAAAAGATTTAAAACTTATGTAAAGAATGTACTTTGTGAGAAGGCTTATTATAGGACCGATGACTACCTTAAAGACAGAAAAGTCTGGCTTGAGCTTGACGCGGGTCCCTCTAAAAGTTTGTAATATAGGTACTCGAAAATGTCATAATTTGGTACATTTTGTACAAACTGAATCTACAACTTGACATTACTTTAAAATTTTGACATTCTAAAAATTAAATTTAAATTATGATATGACATAACAAACAAAACAATGTATTCTCTGTCCACATTAACTTTAAGTATTAATTTAATTGTGAGTTGACGTCCTTAGAGAAGAGGTGCAGTGCAGTTTGTTACCGCTTCTTCTGCACTAGCGCTTTGGAAGCGGTAGTAAACTTAGCTGTAAGTAACTATTTGACGTCAACAATTGTGCAACAAAATAATGACGATTATTAAGAGATATTATAAATATCCTATGATAATAAAGATATATTTGATTTGATTTGATTTGACCTGTATTTTCGTAACTAGGCCCAGATAGGCTGGTCCCGTTTTGCGTGGAAATGACGCCGGCCTCAGCTCTCGAACCAGCCCAGCTCCTGCAGGAAGCTTAGGACGCCTGCTGGCGCCTGCACGCGTCCTCTATGGTTCTAGTGTTCTAGGAACCTTTATGTGTGCGACTCCATCGCACTCCAAGAGGAGATGACTCGCAGTTTCTTCAGTCTCTATCTCTATGCATGCTTTGCACAGAGGACGTTAGACCTAGGGTGGATGATTACGCGACTCTGGAATGCCTTATCTGCCAGCCCTTTTTGTCTTGCTTTGATACTTTGGGTTCGGCTTCAGTCAGCATGGAATAGCACTGCATACTGCTATCCTTTTCTGTCGCTCAGAACCGTCATTAGCTAGAGCGAGAGAGAGCGACGACATAAGAAAGTGGTGTTCCGTGCTGACAGATTCATGATCCTGAACAACTTTCGTAAAGGAACTTATGTCCAAATATGAACAATGTTGTTCGGCTTGCCATACAAACTCGGATCAGCTGATCGGTCAACTAGTATGGAAAGCCAAAAATATTTTTTTTATATTTCGATTTAAGTTCCTTGGAGAGTTGTTCAGTATCACGGACTGAATTCATCCTTAAAATAGTTTCGGTTTGTTTTGTTAGATCTTATATAACTCGAGTAAATAGTCTCCTCGCCTAAAAAAGCCTACATTCGGCTATGTTAGGCTTACATATTAGCTTTGGCTAGGTTAAGCTCTATATATGAATGGATTTGACTTACTTGACTATACATTGTATGAACTCGTTGAGAAAATAAGCTTTTTTTATTTATTTGAGGTGCCCGTGCAGAGCTACTACGACCAGTGTCCCACGCCGTATCGGACTGAGAACATCGACCTGGCGGACTTGGGTAAGGCATCCAAGCACGGGCTTGTCGTCAGAGTCGCCTTACCCTGGACTTCTCCATACAAACGTAGTCTACGTTTAATTTTGAAACCACATGTCAGATTCCGGTAAAAATTGGTAATTGTAAAGAAATTGCAATTATCTAGCTAGTGTAATAACTGGTTTCCGACGTTAAAATTATTAACTGGAAAGAAAATACATATAACGATTTAGAAGTTTTCTATACTGATGGTCAAAAATGATATAAAACACTATCTATATTCTAGTACAAATTCATATGTTAAGAGCGGCCAACCCGCCTTACTTTTCATACAAACGCTCGTACGTGATTATGGCGTTGTAACAGATCTTTCTTGGAAAGTCTTGAACTAACAGGAATCTTGTGAGCTATATCTAGGTTTCTATCGAAATTAAAAATTAAAATTTGGAATAACAAATTCAGTATAAGTCTCCAAAAATCTGCTTTTTTGTACAAATTTTACCTGAACTTCGGCCGATCATATAGTACTCATGAATTGTAAAAGTAAAGAAAATATTTGCATACAAACCTTGCAAATATAATGAAGATTCTAAATAAAAAACATTTATTTCACACACTCTTAAGGCTTTCTGAAAAACACGTATCACCTGAAACAAGTTTTATGAAATTGCCGCACCCTATGAAAAGTTAATATTCGTTAAATGAATAGTTAATAATAATACTAATTTCGTACAATAGAATGCAAACTGAGCGCTCAGCTGCTATCTCTCTCTTTTCACTTTGCTTTTTTTTCTATCATTGCGCTGGATGAAACAACAAGCATTTTCAACCATGCTCGCGCTGACGATAGACGGACCGGGAAGGGCCGCCTTAAGTGTCGGAAACCAGTTATTACCCTAGATAATTGCAATATCTTTGAAATTACAAAATTTTGCCGAAATCGGACATGTCGTTTTGAAATAAAACGTACACTACGTTTGTATAGAAAGTTGTATTTTGGTCTAGCTAGGGTAAGGGGACTCTTAAGAGACCAAATTAAGTTGACATCTAGTAATATGCCTTTGTCTCATATATGAAAATGTCAACTTGATTTGATCGAATAATGGTTTAAACCTAGTACCAAAGTTAGTCTACATTTTATATTATGTCAGTATCTGGGACAGACCAATTAAGGCTCCATTTTGATCTATCTTGAATATCTTACCTCGCTTTAAAAATATTAAACCTTTACATATCTAAATGATTGTAATGACCCATGCTGGTCTGGGAGAAACGAAAAAAAACTTGGAATTCCCGCGCAGATCGTAAAAGCCGATCGAGGGAATGGGCATAAATGCGAATCATTTTAACAGGCGATGCGGCTAGCAACCCGTCACTGTTTTGATTGCTTTTCCATCTTCTCGCCCACCATGACGCTAAAAGTGGCTTTTGAGTCTTGCGGCCCTGGGCTCTGCATAGAGCCGCAAGACTCAAAATGCTCTGTCTGCCCCATTAGGGATAAAGACGTGATAGTATGTATGTATGTATGTATGTTGTAATGACCAAAAAGTTGTGACTGTTCAGATTTTAGACAATGACTTGTCATGCTCCAACTGTCCAACCTCCTGTACAATAGACGACTTAAACTCTGCTAATGACAGGAAAGTAAGTTTGACCACACACTGGTCCACAACCTTAAAAAAAATTAATATCCCTAGCTAAGAAGATAAATCATAAATACTTCTTTCAGAATTCTCAGCAGAAGGCTCGAGAAAGCGGACTCCAGAGGACATAGACAACATAAACTACGTCATCAGGAACGAAGGCCTCAACCTGACTCCGCGAGAAACCCAAAACATCATCAAATGCGCGCACATCCTCGGAAACGTCCTCACTAAAGCTATAGAGCGGCGCTGCCGCGAGCGAGAAGACACGAAGATCCACGAACTAAAGACAGAGATGGAAGATCTAGAAGAAAAAGACGAGAAAAAGAAGAATTTAACGCTAGATCTGAAAGAGAAGAACGTGCCAGAGGAGAAGAAAAGTGAAACAGTGACCACACAAACGGATATTTCGCTTCCGAATACGAAAAGCGCGCCGAAGATCTTCGAGAAGATTCTACGGCAGTTGTCGAGGACTTCTCTCGAAGAAGCCATTGATAAGGTAGAAAAGGTTGAGGAGAAGAAAGAACCGCCCAAGGAGAGTTAAACTGTTAAAGCTTTTGTAGGTCAGCTAGTTAGTAGACCTGAAATAGGAATTTGGATTAAAAATTGTTTTTGGCTCATACATCAGATTATTAAAAAGTATGGTTTCGTATTTTTCCTTTTCTTTAATAAGCAAATATTGACGAAGATATAGCGTATTTAAATTTTGCGTGACGTCACGATTAGCTACGATTTTTAACCAAAGGTGATAAAATTACCCCCACACCAAAACTTCGAAGCGCTATATCTTTGTGAATTTTGACTAGTATTTTTTGGGAAACGTAAAAATATGAAGACCTTATTTTTGAATAATCAAGTCGACGGATAAAAAAATATTTTTTACCCAGTACACACTGACCTCCATATATACAAGTACGCTGGACCTATGATTGGCCCAGAGATATGGGATGGATTGGCCGGGCCATAGTGAGGCGATTTGATTTTCGCCATTTTGGCGCTGATCGTAGGCATTCGCAGCAGTGGGTGGGAACGGAACTAAGAGTTACGTCAGATGTAGTTCTTTTCCTGCGCATTGGGGGCGCTTCAAATAGGCACAATAAAGAGCTGTCATTTCTAAGGGTATCATAGGTCCATCCACCCATGGTATAATAAAATAAGGTATTCTCTTTCCGTGACAGCTGATGACGTAGGAGGAACTTGACTACGTCATCAGTGTAATATGTTGCCTCTGTGTGAAATTGAATTACCCGAGCGTAATGCATTTTTGAACTTTATATACCAATTTCAAATTAATAATCCATTTTATCAATTTATAAAATTTTGAATTGATGAATGACGCGAGAATCGCGAGGTTCTTAATAGCTAAGTTACTTAACATTTTATTTAATATTCATGAACTAATTGAGAAAGTCCTTAAATTTACTGAAAAGAACAATCAGTGGCAACACTTTCGTGACGTAGTCAAGTTCGTTCTCGGAAAGAGAATACCTTATTTTATTATACCATGGGTCCACCGTACTTGTATATATGGAGGTCAGTGCCAGTACACATTACCTTAAACCGATGAACCGATGTTTATCAAATATAGACAAGAACTATCTTCGACGAAGTTAATTTTCAAACAAAAAAAAAAGGATTAAATCGGCCCATCCAATAAGGCCATACGATGCCACAGACACAAAAATGCACAGACACGTCAAACGTATAACTACCCTTTTTATCGGGGATTAATAGCCGGAACCTGCCACCCGCGTCGCCTGTCTGACGTCAATCTTTTTTGGGAATCTTTATATCCGATTGAGAAGTGGTATTTAATTTTACCTATTTCCAGAAGGTGGCATTGACAGATGATAGTGTCATTTTACTAGCTGGCAATTTTTTAACGGTTTATAATGGTTTAAACCAAGTCCGCCTTGTTATAAAACGAGGACTAACTTTTTTACTAGGGTGTTAATCTATCATCCGCCCAAATCAAGTTGGCATCTAGTAAAGTGGCACTATCTTATCTGTCAATGTCAACTTTATTCGGCTGGATAATGGTTTAAAACTTAAAACCAAGTAATAAATTTCCTCGTTTTATAATAGAACGGAGTTAGTTTAAACCATTACCCGCCCTTTGATATTACTATAAACTCAAAATGTGTGCCCTAATCCTAAATATATGCACAATTTAAAGCATTTGTATGAAAAAATGTTGAATACTGTAATAGTTTAATTGCTAATAAATAATAATATGATGTGTTGTAGATATGTGTTTCACTTTATTCTATGACATAGCCCAAAGAGCAACACGCGTGCGCGTAGCGCATGCTTCTCAACGTGCGCGCGCCGTGTAATAAATTATAATCAGAGGATTTGGACCGACACAGCCGTGGTCGTTGTGAAGCGCTGATATCGTTAGCTTTTCTTTAAAACATAAGTTAAATTTTAATACACGTCATGTAAATTATGCTTATTGACGTGTATAAGTGCCTGTAAAGGTCTATCATCATCATCATCAGGTCTTTTTGTCTCCACTGCAGGAGCACAACCCTCTCTGTACTACCAGAGCCGTACTTGGCTAGAGCAGCCAAACTACTTGGTTTACTCTCCTCGCTGGCCAGACGGGTTGGAGAGATCTCATTGATGTTAATAAGCTTTGTTTAGCTTTTCCCGTTGCCTTCTACGACATCTACGGGAGGACTTGGAGTGGCCCTATTCTACTCTGCCGGAAACCACATGGTACTGTAAAGGTCTAGTTACAGAATAAATATTTGAATCTGAATCATTTGACCGAGCCGAAAGATAGACACAAACTTTCATGTCATGTAGACAGGGCCTGTGTTAGGTATACTAAAATAGTTTTTCAAAGGGTTGAAATGTAAACGAAAAGTTATATATTTTCATAATTTATTTTAACTTAAAAACTAATATTTCACAATTTATACTCTTAATTAAACTATATGTAGTTACTCATAATATATTAACTTCGGAAAAGTCGTCGACATATATTTGTTAAAAAAAAAAAAACAGAAAAAGTAAGCCAACATTTTTAAAATATATGCTCATGTTTTCCTCGAAAATATTTTGGAGTTACAAAAAGTTGCAATTTAAAGCATTTTGTGGAGACCTAACGTATTGTAATTTTTGTAACTTTAAAATATTTTCAAACAAGGACATTGAAAATAAACTATGAAATGATTTGGAAAAAAATAGACTGACCGCTTTATGTAGAAAAAAATCTACCAGCTTAAATCTGTTACATCATGTACATCAAGAATTTAAGGAATGCAGACTTACAGTCTTTTTATGAAACACGGGTCTATATTTATTACCAGGTTTAAACTTTAAGCTAAAAGTTGACGTCAAGTAAAATTACACTTTATCTGTCAATGTCAACTACATTTAGGCGGATGATGGTTTAAATTAGGTTTAAACCTGGTAAGTTCTAAAGTTTATCCGTATTTTATAATAAGACTGATTGACAGAAAAATGAGTTTTGAAAAATTGGCAGCAATGTACTATATAACTGATTTAAACGCAGATTTTTTAATACAGCGGTTAAAAAAGGGATACGAAAGATTTTGAAAGAAATATATCGAGACGAGAAACAAAATATGCCATAGAGTAAAAAGTAGTAGAAACGGCATAACCTTAGATTTTTTTAAACTAAAACGTTAAGTGTCACAATTTATTGCAATTTGTCAGCTTCCTAACAATAATAAACGCAACTTAAAAATCTGCTTTTAGTATTTTTCCAATCTCACATTTTAGTTGTTACACTGACCTATAGGTATTTCATTCAAATCAAATTCGGTATTCCTATACGAAACTTTTGCTATCCAAGTTTGAACTTAACTTACACACTGAATACAGGTTTAAATATATATTATTATCATATAAAATACACAATCTTGACCTAAATATTTACATCTTAACTAGTAAGCGTATGTTTCTCGGAAACTATTCATTTGTTTCATGTGGAGATTTGTATGAGAAGTTTAAATAATAGCAAAATTTATGAAAGAAATACTGTTGTTCCTCATAACCTGCTACTGAAAGGGATGGTACATTTGTTTTATTTATTAAATCATCTTAGAAATCTCCATCTTAAGATAAAATGCATTAGTTTCTCAGAAAAATCTCATTTTAAAATCAAACTACGACTAAATTTACCCTAACATTGCAAACAAAGTTACGAATAATTATTCAAAAATAATGTTTGACATTCACGCGAAACATAACGAAAATTTAAAAGTATTGCTACCCTTTTCTAGCTATTTTGAAAAAAAAAAAAGACAGACAGCGCTCAGTTTAAAAGTCACTTTATAATTATTTTTAAAACAAACGGTTCAAGAATAAAAGATATAATTTTATTTTTGTGAAAAAAAAACCGTTCGATAAGTATTTCAGTTTAAAACATAATTTTATATTGCTTAATATTAGTTGTCGGGCGCCTGTTGCCACAGATGTAGAGATGTATAATACTTGCGACAGATCTCAACTCTAAGAACAAGTGTAGTGGAATTGTGATATTAAAAAAAAATTAAGTACATTGAAATTTTAAATTGTACTTATCACTTCTAGTATTGTGTACATCTGCGTTCAGAGCCCAACGAAAACTGTACAGAGTAAACCTAAAATAAACTATACCATAATATTTAAATAAAATATTTCTTTCATCAACTCAACATAAAAGCGTATTAATATATTGCCTTCCAAAAAATAGTAAATCAGATAAAATTATCAAGAAAAAATGGCATTTTCAAAATATTTTTAACTGAAATTTTCATTTTTGTACAATACGTTGCAATATCATTTGTAGTTGTATTTGTGAACTTTTCACCATTTCTACACACTAAACATCGACACTAAATGAGAAAAGGTAGAAAAAGCAGCTTCAAGTGTAGATATTCGAGAAACATAGGAATCATCATTCAGTGTCAAAAATGGTACAAAAGTTGTATTCATTCAAAACTTTTATATTACAACGAAATGTACGTCCACAGGCTATATCTTACATTATTTGCCATTTTCCACCGTTTGACAGCTGTGTCGCAGATGATAAATGTCAAATAATGAAGTTTAAAACTATACTCTAAATCTACTATCTACAAGATCTACGTCCGAACTGTTGTTTTTTACTGTACAAATAGCAGCGAGCGGCAGACATCCCGCCTGATGAGTGGTTTCTGTTGCTTCTAACTCGCTACTGTCTATAACAAGGTACGCTATATCTTTTTGAAGTGAAAACTTCTTTAGCGGCGTTGTGCACTTTTTTTGGAATGGGTAAAAAATGTTAAACTCGCGTCAGGACACGTGACCTGTAGCATTACCATGAGTTTACAGTGACCGTACTCGTTAGCGACTGCGTAAACATTTGTATGGAGAAAAGTACAGCGCCCCTGGCGGTCACTCATAAAACTAAAAATCGGCAGTATCAGTCCAGCGGTAAATTACCTATCGAAAAGTAATCGCTAGCGACTAACGTTTTGTAGCCGTTGCTGTAGAACATCGGTACCATAAGTCACAAATTTGACAGAAGCTATCGAAAAATACCGTAACGACTGTAGTAATCTATTTCACTAGCAAATTGGAGCGTGAAAACCGTATTACAATTCATGTTTATTAAATAATTTTTATCATTATTTATTTAAAAAATGTCGGCAAGACATTATTTAGCGTGGGATATGTTAGAGAAGGCTGCATACGAAGACGAACGACGTGAACAGGGAAAATTTCAAGCAGATTTGAGAAATACTTAAATTGAGAAATCCACTTCAACATATACCTAAGTGAGAATAATTTTATAAAAGAATATAGACTTAACAATTAAGCTTTTGAGGATTTGTGCGATTTATTATTAATTTATACGGATTTGAAATCTACGCAAAGAGTGTCGCTGGAATCAAAGGTAAATTCCTAAGGTGTACCTATGTACTTAAATATATAAGTGTTAGTGTTGTAATTATTCAACAATAAAACAAATCTTGCAGGTTTTATGTGCGTTACTATTTTATGCACAAGGTAGTTAGTTACCAACGTATCACTGGTAAGGCAAACCATTTTTCCCAAGAAGCTATGAGTGATTATATTCAAGAAGTAACAACTGCTTTGAACCACCCCAATATTTTAAAAAGATTTATCAATTTCCCAACCACACAACAAGAAAGAGATGCCATTAAACAAAGGTACATATCTATAAAGAAAAGTTAAAACTTTCTTCAACGAGTAACAAGCGAATCGACCGATTGTTTACGATTACGACAGAAAAGAACTGTCACATTGACAAAATAACCAAACCAAATACAAAATTCACCAACACTTTACAAAGGGAGCCTCTTCTATGACGCTTTAAATTAACAAGATTATTTCTATATTTTAAAAGGTAAGCCTGGATACTCAGCTTTTTGCGTAATTTTGCCCTTACTCTGTCTTTTCAATGAAGTTAGAAAGAGAGAGCTTTGTTTGCTGTGAAGTTAGGCACATCAGTCCGTCGCGTAACGTTAACTACTCGATGAATCGAGTTAACGTTAGCGAGTATAGTAAACGTGTAATTCACTCATGCTAAGGGTTGTATCGAAATCTATTCGAACCGCGTTTACTCGCTAGCGACTGTAGTAACGTAATGTAAGTTTTCGACAGCAACCTATGGTAGCGGTACTGATCGAAAATTCGTAAGACGGATGGAGAGTAGACAGCTGGCGCGGCGTAGGAGAGGGAGTATCCCCCTCTCTTTCTACGGCGCGGCGAAAATGTATGCCTGCGCCTGCTGTTTCGTATATCAAAAATGCACAACGTTAATATTCAAGTTTTCACTTCTGCCGGCACTCCCAGAGTGCAACCCGTCGTTTTTTTTATTTACAGAGTGGCTAAATAAGATAGTTAATGTCTTTAAGGCGAAATGATAGCAGAAGTGGCGCCCACATTTGAAATAAATTGTTTAAAAATAAATATGGTAATAATTAAAAAATTTACTGCCAACAATCTGTAGAAAGACCTTTTACTTATTTTATGAATAACCTTTGAAAGTATTATTGATAATCAGTCTAGTTTTAAAACGAGTTTTCGAAAAATGTGGCCGCTTTTGGTGAAACCTCGTTTTAAAACTAGATGGACTAACGCAATTACTTTCAAAAGTTATTCATAAAATAATTTAAAGGTTTTTCTACAGATTGTTGGCCGTCAAATTTTTAATTATCACCATATTTACTTTTAAACAATTTATTTTTGATAATGGCGCCATTTCTGCTACCATTTCGCCTTAATGCCATCAAATGTCAACAACTAAGTAGGCTTGAAATGGAGGCGCCCAAGGTTGTGTTTTAATCTGTTATGGGGCCCTTGTTAAATTTAGTTCCGATTTTTACACAATATGGCAAGGCCCGAGACTATCTCTCTATAACATTAAAGTTATAAACTTTATCGATGGCTTATCTACGATATCTAGGGTTTGGAGCCTTACTCTATAACCTACGCGACATCTGTACGCAGCTCCGTATCTCCCAAGCCAAATATGATACGTCGGAGAGTTCAAGATAAATGCCTTTTTATTATTATTTTACTCGTGCAAAGAAAAAATTGTTCACTACATCGAATACCGGTCAGATTTTCAAATAAAGAAATACGTTTCATCGAGTATAATACCGGTCGCTCTTGCGGGGAGTGAGTCAATCTTTTTCGGACCTCCGTACTGTGCACAACTCGTTTGTGTAGTCCTTTAATTGAGAATATTATAACAGATGTGAATTGGTAAACCGATTTATTGCAATGACAGTATATTTCAGCTGGAGGTTAAGCCCAGGTGGATACAGAATATCTGTGTGGGCTAGAGTGTTTAACTAATGTGGTTGAAACTCATGGATCAGCACGAGGTGGGACGATTACTTATCATTATCATCACATTTTTAGTAAGACCTCTGTTGCTCCGACAGATATGTTTTATATTTCAGCTGGAGTAACTAAGCCTTATTAAAAATGTAACGATACAGAATATCGACAAAGAATATCTGTGTGGGCTAGAGGTGGGGCACTGACTTATCATTACATAACCTAGACCATATATCTGTCGGAACATAAAAGGCCGCAAGAGAAGCCTTATGCCCAGCAGTCCCTGAAAGCTGGCGATGATAATAATCATAAGTTTCAAATATCGCGCAAGACGGAGTTGCGTTTTAGTGCCGTGTAACTCTGAGAGTAAAGCCCCTGATTTCGTAAAACTAATTTAGTTAAGTACTTAAGTCAAACATTCGCTTATAACAGACTAGGTATTTACAGTTTTGGATATAAACGGCACACGGGTAGATGTTAAAGCTTGTACACTCAATGTAAAGACACATTGAAACTTAGCGTAAGTTATGTTACAATATGCGACAAAAAAAATCAATTAAAAAAAAAATATTCTAAGGCCGTACGCTGAGTTAAGAGTGACCACGCTACGTATTATATCTCTTTCGCACGTAAGAGCTTGTAACAGAAATACTGAACACGTAACCTAGTCCCACCTGACGCAGCGTATGTTGGTAAGTCAAGAAGTCATCATATCGCTATTTTACTTTTTTTTAAATAATTCCTAATGTCACATACTCAACTAAATGACTGTTATAGCCAATTCAATCTTAAAAACATATAAAAGATAATTTTCTTTCAACAACGGAGGCTTTTAAAATAAATTGAGACTTTTCGAGTTAGTATTTTCTCTAAATTATACTAACCTAAAATTACTTTGTAAAAATTAGTTTGGAATTTTTTAACACGTAAAATCACCAAGCAAGTTCAATTTTAAACTTCGCAAGTAATCTAAGAAAATTATCAAAATACACTGAAACAGATGTTAAGACCAATTTCAGTACTTAAATTTTACAATTTTTTTTCGTATTTTTTACATGTTGGGTAAGTTGTAAAATTTTATTGCATACGAAAATAACCTTACTACACGATGCAGTATGTTTTTAAATCCTATCAGTCTTATTATAAAACGCAGACTAACTTTGTTACTAGGTTTAAACCATTATCCGACCAAATCAAGTTGTCATTTTCAGATTAGACAGTGGCATATTACTAGATGTCAACTTGATTTGGTCGGATAATAGTTTAAACCTAGTAACAAAGTTAATCTGCGTTTTATAATAAGACGGTATATATTTTAGCTTAATATATTGCGGTATAAAAACTTAAATATAAAATGGCATGTAAGAAGGTGGGATACACGTCACACTATCTAACTTTGTACTACAATATATAATATGGCATTTTTTTCTTTGTATTTACAAGTCCGCTCTTAACGTTATTAGATCTAAGTTTTTACTTTAGGTTAATTTTAATAAGAATTATATGAAAATTGACATTTACGAAGAAAAACTCGTTTTACAACTTAAAGGTAGCTCTTTGTCCAACAGTGGGCCATATATTTTAACTTTATAAATGTCAAGTCACATAATATATATTAAAATTTATAAGTTTTGATCTATAAGGAACCTACAAGCAAAGGTACCTACCCAAGCTTATTTCGAGATTTCTTAAAACATCCAAAGCAATTAAAAATACTAATTTTGAAACAGATAAAAGTAGTAAAAAAAACTTGTGTAGACTAAACAGTATTTTCAGTAGACTATAAAATTATTTTTAAACCAAACATTATTTCATATAAAAAGTAATTTAAAAAATCTTACGGGCATAATATTTTTTTCTAAATATTTACAAACACTACTAAAGAAAATTTTATTAAATTCTCTACAAAAGTAATAATTTCAATCAAATCACGATTATTAAACTAAGTTCATTCCATACGTAATTTTAAAATCTATTTTTTATGAGTGAAATCTATTTTAGGAAAAACTATTGCAAAGTACGAAATAATCATTTTTTTTTTCATAATTCTAAATAAAAAACCTTTCTTTTCATTTGGTCTACTAAAAAGACCAACGAATCATTCTAACAAAATTGTTGTAAATTTCTATACACATGGTCTGTAAGAAACCCTTGTTTCTATTTAACACTATTAAAAAAAACACGCATAATTTGCACGAAATCCTTTTGAAATCAAGTCTTTTAACATAAAAAATATATTTTGGTCTCGAAAAGACGAATAGACCGACTAAAATTTAACCATTTCACAAAAAAATCAGCTAATATAACTAAGCTTTTTCCGAAATCTATAAAAAATCTAAAATTCCTACTAAAAATTAGACATGGTCTACTGAAATACTCTAGTCTACTAAAAAGACAGACATCCTACGTCACAAATCTTTTCCGTTATCCCCAATCCCTTGCATTTTCACCTAAAAACACTTGTTCTACTAAAAAGACCATACCAAAATCTTGTTCTACTGGAAAGACTGCCTCAAAAACTTAGAAGTCTTACTGTCTACTGAAAATACCGCTTCAAAATCTCGGTCTACTGAAAAGACCAACTCAAAATCCTGGTCTACTAAAAAGACTAACTGAAAATTTTGGTCTACTGGAAAGACCAACATTTTAAAGGAGAAGTCTATTTCTGTCTATCCTATTCCTGCTAGTAGACGGCTGTACCGACCTCAACCTCCTCAGTACATGCTTGTGCTTGGGATCCAACATGGCGGTGTACCCGGCGGGGGAGCACAGGTCCCGGTAGCGGGTGTAGAAGGCGCGGTACCCTTCGTGGAGGAGGTACACCTCAGGGTAGTGCAGCGACGGGTAGTGGGAGATGTTCTGCTCGCGGTCTGACGAGCGGAGGAAGCGAGATCTGGAAGAAGATAATTTTTTCTATGATTTGACAAAAATTAAAATAATTTATAAACAAAAATAATTTGTTAAAAGTTCGGTTGGACAAAATCGGCATTTACATACGAAAGCCAAATGTTTTTGTTTTTTTTTAGTATCATTATACTATAGTGATCTGTGTTTGGAACTTTGGATTTATTACGGGTATGTCCCTTGCACGTTGTACTAAAAATGATCTTTGTTGTATGGGAGCCCTCATGTATTTACTTTATTCTGTTTTTATAGCGGCAACAGAAATACATCCTCAGTGAAAATTGCAGCTATCTAGCTATCACAGTTCATAAGATACTGCCTGATGACAGACGGACAGCAGAGTCTTAGTAAAGTCCAGTTTTTACCCCCCTAAAAAGCATCAGACTTTTTGAAAACGTAAGTATATTTATTTATTTACAAATTTCATGTACACAAAATACAAACACAGAAACAAACAAAGTAAGAACATTGAGTACATAGGTAACCGTTTATTTCTTAAGAAATCTCTTCCAGCAGACCCAGGAGAGGAAAAAGAAGAAAACAAGTATTAGTAGGCGTGAAGATAAACTATATACTCACAGGTTAGGTCCTCGCTCCAGCGAGAACTCGCAGTGGAAGACCAGAATCCTCCTTTTGTCGTCTAACGCCCTGGTCTCCAGTGGCTTAGTAACCAGGGACAGGATCTGGTCGCGGGTGTACAGGTTCACAGCGCCGCGGATGTGGCCGCCTTCGAACTCGTACGGGTAGCGGCAGTCTATCACCTGGGGAAGAGGAATAAATAAATATACAACGTGTAACAAAAAGGGAAAAAATATCGATAAAATAAAAGAAAAATTAAACGTGAAAACATATAAGGAGGTTCAGAACTTAGCGGAAGAAAGAGAGACATGGAAAGCACTCCACCGACAAGAGCCCAGCTTAAATAAAAGAAGAAGTACGGAAAGGGAGTAAACATAATAGCCGCATGACCCCCATGAACTCCGGCCGTCCGGCCGGCGGCGCCTGGCGGCGGTGCTACTAATTGATCTCACGATTTTACTTTCGAGTTTTAGTCAACATTTTTTGTTTTGATATTTTTATTTTGACTGACTAATTAGGTGTTACTAACGATCCTTATGAGTAGAATTACTAACGTAACAGATACCTAACGCCATAGAAACTATTGGAGGGTCCGTAAGTAGGCAACACTGGTATGGCCATATAGATGGCGCTGTTAAAAATCTGCAATACATCAAAACTTACCTCTTTACCCGAGACTACACCAAACAGGTAAATTTACCGCGAAGAGGTAACATTTACCTGGAACTCCTGTACGCAGTGCTGGAACTCCCCCCGCAGCAGGGAGGCGAGCGTGTCGCAGGAGATGGACTTGAGGTCGCTGTGGTCGCCGCTCGTCAGCGGCAGCGCGAACGGCTGGGAGAAGTCGCCGATCAGGTCCGGGTCCACGGCCGCTGGGACAAATAATAATAATCATTCATTTTGGTCAACTAGATTCATACAAAGAGTAAGTAACATCATCATCATCAGGTCTTTTTAGTCTCCACTGCAGGAGCACGACCGTCTCTGTACTACTAGAACCATACTTAGCCAGAGTAGCCGGAGGATTTGGCCTACACTATCCACGCTGGCCAGATGGGTTGGAGAGGTCTCATTGATGTTTTTAAGCTTTGTTTAGCTTGTGTTTCCCGACTCACCTTCTAAGACAACCACGGAAAGACTTGGAGTGGTCCTATTAAACTCTGCCGGAAACCACACAGCATTGCCAAACAAAGCTTATAAACATCAATGAGACCTCCTACCCGGCCAGTGAGGAGAGTGTAGGCCAAGTCCTTTGGCTGCTCTGGCCAAGTACGGCTCTGGTAGTACAGAGAGGATCGTGCAGTGGAGACAAGACCTGATGATGATGATGATGATGAGTCTATAGAAGAAGTTTTCATTAAGATGAATGAGGCACTTACATCTCGCTAAAGCAGACATGATAGACGCATTGTTCTCTGAGAAAGCCCTCTGCAGCACCGGCCTCTGCACCCGCTCCACTTCAGGGTTCTGCCTCCTTCTCTTATTCACCACGTTACTCTCTTCTCCACTCTCCACTCGCTTCACACTCCTCTTCGGACTTTCCAAGATAGAAAACAGAGAAACTCTGGCTTTGCTCTCCGGGTTAAAACTCAAACTCCTTTGCAGATTCGGTTTTAAAAACTTGTTCTCCACTAAAATATTGTCTTTGATCTGGCCGGATAGTAAGTCATCGAAATTCGCTACTTTTGGAGAGTTCGATGATTCGTCTATGTCTAAAAATGGCTCTTCTAACTCAGATATGAATCCGCTTTCCATAGATGTTGTTGATTCTGATGTGAATATCCTTAAACGACTCGAAGCGGGTGATGAACTCATGGAGCCAATACTGGAATCGCTTCGTTCATGCCTTAATAGATTCTTCGTTGGGGTTTCAGTGAATTTTAACGATTTCTTAACGGAAACATTACTAGTAGAAGGTCTCCTCGTGGCTGGAGATGTAAATTCGAACGCTTCATCTTCAAAGTTTAACATTCTTGTTGCGTTGACATTAGGACGGTTAAACGATGTTGACTGTTCATTGTCAGCCAACGGAGCTCCGAAGACGAAATTCCGTGAGGTGACTTTTCGTGACGTCGAAGACCGTCCTCTAGAGATTATATCAGGGCTGTCCGTTGAAATGATTTCGTATTTCGTGCAATGATCGAAGTTGTCCGATTCAAACTCTTCTTCTAAGTCGTGGAGTGTTTGGAAGTCGGAGTCGAGGTCTGTTTCGTCTTTCTCTGGGACAAATATGTCTTTTTCTGCTGACAACTTCGTTTGGAGTGCGTCGGTGAAATCCAGCTGGAAAAGAAATTATTTTTAATTATTTAAATGTAAGAATTCGTAAGTCAGTTTAGAAACAGCAGCATTAAACAAACAACACTTCTTCTACAACATCGTTTCATCTTCAACATTATATTTAATAATACATATTACATTTCAACCTAAAACATCTAAAATATATAGGACAGCATGAATTTTAGGGCTTTCAATATCTGAAATGTGTTTAAAGTTCGAATCGGATGTTTTAAAAATACTAGCAGTACTAAGTCTTATATTCATAAAATATTTGCCCTCCTAAATCAGTAATATTATCGGTATGCAACTAATTTAGGAAGTACATATTTTTTTATTAAATTTACCGAAAAAGATCACTAGCTTTTATACTATAGAACTGATATATGGAGTACAGATTTTTTATGAATGTAGTGAAAGATCTGTTTTTTTTAAAACCTTGCGTTCTATGTCCAGTGGTGGACTTCCTGTGGCTAGCATGATTGCTTTTTTAAACACAAAAATAAAAACAAGTTAACTCAAATACTTAAAATTAAACTGTTGTAAACTTACCTTAGTACTGGACCAAGTCTTATTTGATAAAAATCCATCCGAAAAAGTACAGTCTCTGGTCTCCTCCTCCACATCTAGCTTCATGAACGTCTCACTCATGATATTTGTTCGTTCATTCTCTTTATTCTCCATCTTAAACCGAGTCCGTTCCTCGAATATCCTAGAAATCTTATTTGTACTCCTGACTTTACTGGTTACAGGTGATAACGAATTCCGGTCAATCAACGGACTTTGTTTTAGCCTTTCTATTATCGGAGACTTGTATACTGGTGACTTAAATAACGGAGTATTCGTGATCTCGCCTAAGATTCTGCGTTTTGACGGTGTGGCCTTAGGTGATAACGGAGAGAAGTTGATTGAATGCGGGTTCATTTTGAGCTTGAAGTTCGTTGAGAATGCCTCATCCTGTTTCCGTTTCGTTGCACTGTTGCCGGAGTTGATTTTGAAGTTTTCAGTGATCAACCTGGAACCAAGAAATTTTCTAAATTAGATAAAATTCGTCATCAATGCCGGTCTAGGAGAAAATAAAAACTTAGAATATACCAGCAGCTTCTGTTTCTGCATAGATCGTAAAAGCCGATCAAGGGCGAGAATCATGCAAATAAGTAATGTTGCTGGATAATGACATCATTTTTGGTGTGGAACTGGTTTTAATTTTTAAGTGTTATGTAACTCCTGTAAATTTTCACTAAATAAAGTAATTTTTTCTTTCTTAGTTGTCTCTATGGTTGCCTGGGAGAGAATGCTCGTAGCATTAAGTCCGCCATTTTATAAGTATTTTTGTACTTAGGAACAATAAAGTTTGATTATATAAATAAAAAAATAAAATAATTTTAAAGATAGGTTTAGACTTATTATTAATAATAATAATAATAATAGCCTTTATTCAGACATTTTTTACATTACAAACTTAAATCTAACACTTATACACTATCATCGCCTCCTCTGTCTGTATGCCATAGGTTGGCAAAGGCCTCCCCCAACTGCCTCCATTTCTCTCTATCCTTAGCCACTCTGGTCCATGTGTTGCCTGCAACAGCTTTGATGTCGTCCACCCACCTTCGAGATGGCCTGCCTCGCTTACGTTTTCTGTAACTTGTGAACCAGTTCATTATTGATTGAGACCATTTTTCCTTTCCTCTGATTGTATGTCCTGCCCACTTCCATTTCAATTTTGTTACAGTTCTTGTTACATCCTTTGTTTTTGTGTATTTTCTTAAGTTTACAATTCTTATTCTATCAGACAGCCTTTTTCCCATCATGCTCCTATCCATCGAGTTTTGGCAAGTTTGTAGCTTTTTCATGTGTGCTTTAGTGAGAGCCCATGTTTGGCAGCCATATGTAAGTATAGGTAATATGCTGGTATCAAACAGTTTCCTTTTGATGGTCATCCTTGTTTCCTTATTTTTCATTATCTCCTTTTGGCTCCAATATTGTTTCCAGGCATTACCAATGCGTCTGTCTATTTCTTTTGTAGTTGTATCCAAGGGAGAGATTGTTTGGCCTAGGTATACATATTCATTTACATATTCGATTTGGTTATTATTAATTGAAATTGGTTCTTGTTCCCCATTTGTCATGGCTTTGGTCTTTTGCGCGTTCATGTTCAGTCCCACCTTACGACCTTCCCTATCTAGATCGTTGAGCATTGCTTGTAGTCCCTCACTAGTTGGCGACAGGATGATTAAATCGTCTGCGAACCTTAAGTGCGATATGTTTTTGCCATTGATAGACAGTCCACATTCCTCCCAGTCCAATTTACGAAAGACTTCTTCTAGAACTGCTGTGAAGAGCTTCGGTGAGATAGGGTCTCCCTGGCGGACCCCTCTTTCTATTTTTATCTCCTTACCTTCCTTTTCTAATTTAATTTTTGCTTTGCTATTATCATAAATGTTTTTAAGTATTCTGATATATTTAAGTTCAACGCCTTGGTTCATTAATGCTTGCCAAATACTGTCATGTTCTATTGTGTCAAAGGCTTTACTGTAATCTACAAAGCAGCAATAAAAGGTTATATTATATTCCTTACCCTTTTCAAATAATTGCTTGATAACATGAATATGGTCTAAGGTCGAGTATCCGCTCCTAAATCCTGCCTGTTCTCTTGGTTGGTTTTCTTCAAGGGTCATGGATATTCTGTTGAGTATGACTTTTATGAAGATTTTATAAATATTTGATGATAGGCTAATAGGTCTATAATTATTTATATCATTTTTGTCTCCTTTTTTATGCAACAGTATAATGCTTGATAAAGTCCATTGGCTAGGTATTTTCTCGCTTTGTAGTACTTCATTAAATATATGTTTGAGAATTGGAATTAGGTGGTCTTTATTAAGGATGAGGAACTCGTTGCTGATACAGTCTGCTCCTGGGGCTTTATCCTTCTTTTGAGTTTTCAACGCTAATTCTATTTCTGCATCTATGATGTCTGGCACTTGCATATCTTCTGTTGGGATTGTTATTTGTGTAGTTCCTTTTCTCTCGTAAAGTTCTGTGAAAAAGTTGGTTGCTATTGACATGATGTCTTGGCGTCGCTTCTCGCATTTTTGGTTTTTATTTTTTAAATTTGGTATCCAGTCTTGTTTTACTAATAGCTGTTTGGCTGCTTTTTTAGTGCCTCCAGTCTTTTCTATGCATTTTTCTAGGTGTTCCAATCTATATTTCTGATGATCTCTTCTCATTTGTATTTTGATTTTTTTGCTTACCTTGCTTATTTCATTTCTTATGGTTTTTGTCTTTTTAGGGATTGCTAATAATTCTGCTCTTTTTGTCAGTAGTTCCTTAGTTTTGTTTGTGAGCCATTTTATCCTTTCATACCTGCTTTCAGATTTGCCTTTTTTGCTTGTGTGTAAAAGTTCTTCAAATTTATTATATTTACTTTGTATATCTAATTCCTTTGTATTTTCTATGAAATGTTGCAATTTTTCTTTTAGTTCATCAGTACTTTCAAGTGCCGTATTGTTAATTTGTTTCATCATGAAAGGTCTTTTATTCTTGGGAGTGTTTAATTGTAATTTGGCTCTAACCATTCTGTGGTTGGTGTTAAAATTAATTTTATTTACCACTCTGCAATCTTCAAATCTTTTACTTTTATTTGTCAATATGTAGTCTATCTCGTTTTTGTAACCTTCTGGAGATATCCATGTCCATCTGTTATTTTCACGTTTCCTGTATTCAGTGTTTAGTATTTTTAAGTTGTTCTCATAAGCTAGTTGTATAAGCTTTTCCCCATTTCTAGTTCTTTTTCCTGTACAATACGGACCTAATACAATTTCCTCTCCTTCTCCCCTTTTCCCTGTTCTAGCGTTAAAGTCTCCCATTACTATTAAATTGTTATATGAGTAGTCCCTTACTGCATCTACTAGCATAGAGTAAAATGAGTCTATTTCTGCTTTACTTGATTGTTCAGTCGGAGAGTAAATTTGAATAATTGTCCACTTTTCGTTATTTGGAGGTAGCTTTAAATTAAGTATAACAATACGCTCTGAGACTCCAATGAATTCGTCAATAAAGGGTTTTAATTCTTTCTTTATTAGAAAACCTGTTCCATACATGCCTGGTGTGTCTCCCCGGTAGTAGAATACAAAATCTCCATGATCTTCTATACTCTCCCCTAGGCGTCGAACTTCACTCAGACCCACTATTGACCATTCCATGTCCTTAAGAGCCATGATCAGTTCCGTCAGGCTTTCATTGGTTCTCAGGGTTAGCGTATTATATGTTGCAATGTATATTATATTTTTCTTTTGGCGTTTATTTTTCAGTAGATTAGTTGGAGGGTTTTGGTCGTCTTCCCCCACGGTGACCAGCCGGCTTGGGGTGCATTTTCCGTTTTTGGTTGTTTTGGTGTTTTTAGTAATGTCTTGTGGTTGGTTTTGGCTGCCGGTGGTCTTCATCAGTTTTTTGGGGCCTCAGATAGAGAAGAAGCTCTTGCTCGACCAACATAGTTAAGAATACTGGGCTTTATGGCTTCTTTAACTATTCCCTTGCTGGTTGGGGGTGTTGGGATGTCTTTGGTGTTTAACTTTTTCTGCCTTGAGGTGGTTGGTGAGCCTGAGTCTTCCCTTTTCCTTTTATCATTGTTTCTGTCTGCTGGTTTCTTAACTATTAATTTATCATGCTTTATAAAAGCAATGTTTCCCTTCTTCCTTTCTTCTTCCATTTGAGGTTGTAACTGCTTCCGCTTTTCGAGTACTTCTTTAGAGTAGTCTTCCTTAACATAAATTCCTTGTGGTAGTTTAGCTTTATTTTTCAATATCAGATGTTTTTTCCATATGGATGTGATAGAGACTATAACGGGTCTGGTTTTGTTATTTTTCTTGCCGATTCTATAAACATTTTTGATTTCCTGGCTATCCAGGTGTGTTCCTGATTCAATTATAGTATCCTTGATGTGGTCTATTAGCTCCGCTTCTGACTTTCCTCTCTCCTCTATTCCAAACAATACCAAGTTATATTTCCTTTTCTCTATTTCTATTGACTGGAGCTTTTGCTTTAAGTTAGATATTTCCGATTTAAGTAATGTGTTTTCTTCTGTAATTGTTCTTAATTTCTGGTCTATCGCCTCCATTATATTTATAGTTACTGTCTCAGTTATTAGTTTAGCTTGTTTGTCTAGCTTCTCATCTAATTTTGACCACAGTAATTCCATACATTTCTCCATTTTATGAAAATTATTCTAGTTTGGTAGTTAACTTTTATACTGGCAACACTGGAATGTCACTGTTAACGTCAGTGGAATGTTACTGATGTATGTGTCACTGTCACTGCCAATGACAATTTTGTAGTTATGTAATGTTTTGTGGGTACTTCGGTAAAACTGTCTGGTGCGTGACGTGATTATTATTTGCACTTTTTCGGTTATCAGAAATGTTTTTGCTGTATTTATCACGAAATGGATGGTTTTGCCCCAGAGAAAACTTTTAACACTGTTCTTTATGGTTTATTGTGCTGGATTTAGCATAAAGACACTTTTAATTCGCTCTAATTTCACTGCAATTAATATTTTTTTTGCGGAGAGCACTGACGTACGTGTTTACTTTTCGATCACCGGAACCGGAGATCTTAGACTTAGACTTATTATTACACAATAATATTTATACAAAAACAAAAGTAGGTAATACAAAACGTATTAAGTTAAATAGGAAGGTAAATAGATCGATAGTCAAGTAGGTACCTAAAATACATAGGTACTTACGGAAACATAAATTAATACCTACATACCTACTTAGGTGAAACTTATATTTTTTTTACAAAGTATACGACAGTACCTACATGTCAAGGAAAGTAAATACTTAAAAAACATTCTTAAAAGTACATAATTGACTACAAAAACCCTTCAATAAGTACAAAATTCCCCCTCTGTGGGGTCTAAATCAAAAGTGATGCGATCCCACAGAAAAAACTGACGAACTAAAGATAACAATGAGGCAACCCTTTTGGACCCTTTCAAAGACATTTATTACGACAATATCGCTTCCTAAGGCCCCCAATATCCTATCAGAGTCGTAAATAAACCGAAAACTAGTTTCTCTTACCTCACGACGACATTTTTGTTATTCGACAATCAAGAGTTTAGGTTATGGGAATTCGTTTGAAGTCAATTCGTATTACACTTATTTCGCACGTGAACTATTAACTACACCAATTGTAACATAATTTTTAAGAAATTACAATAAAAATAATGTAATTTTAAGGTAGATAAAGATATAATTGATTCATCTCGTTTGACTATTGGATTCGCGCGCTTGTTAAAGTATCTGTCAAAGTCAAAATCATATGGGACGGGTGCGTTTTGTTTATGCACTGCACCAGTTCTCGCCTCAGATTATAGTTCTTTAATCTAAGGTTGTCGCGATATGTTTGTTTTTCTTGTGTGTAAGTGGCCAACACTGGTGTCCGATTTTTTAAGCTGCCTAAAGGCATCTGATATAGCTTGACGACTGCCATACAATGAAAACAGCCGGGACGAACGGTTTATACGTTCCTTCCGGAGCATGGAGGATCTAAAGATTATGCTGGTGGTCACCCATCTAAGTGCGGATCACGCCCGGTGACGCTTTACTTGCGAAAGCGCTAATAATACGCACTCCTGCCGAGCTAGATGGCTCATTATTGTATTGAAATGATAGGTAAAAATTTTATATTCTTGCATTTATAAACATTAAATACTCTTCGGATTAATAAAAATTCTAAAATATTTGAAAAGATGTGGCATTTTATTATGTGCATTACCGACAATAGTTGAACAAGTAAATCGGTTAAGTAATCAATAATTCAACGAAATAACGAATTGAAAGCTAGGGATGGGCGTTCATGAATAATTTGTAACGGATTATTGCTAATAGACTCAACGGTGATTTGTTATAATTTTGTTTCAGTAGGCAAATTAAAAATCATGATCTTATGTTGGGCGAAATAAAAATATTTTATTCTTTAATTATATGTTTTTTGGTGTTGTAATTTTTTTTTAAAGACGCTTTTTTGTATTATTTAAATTCCAAGAATAACACTAACATAAATGTTTGACTAATCTAAAACTGATTTTTGGATAATTATGAAGACAAAATATTAGTTCTCGCAAAAAATGCTAGACTTTCGCGAATTTTCGCCGAAAAATTAAATTTTACCAGTGTTGTTTTTTTATTTTATTTTTAAATTCCAGAAATAACATTAACAAAAAACTTTTAATAATGTAACAATGATTTTTGGAACCTTATTGAGACAAAATATTAGTTCTCGCAAAAAATGCTATGCATTTTTGTGAATTTTTGCCAAAAAATTTAATTTCACTAGTATTATCTTTTTCTTCTTAACATTTAATTACTTTTTAACCCTTTTTTTCTTTATACAAAGTAAAAAATAAGAAGTTTAATCCAAAAATGCTGAAAAATTGGTAGGTATAAATAAGTACATGAACCGTTACTGAACAAATGATTTTTTTTGACATAAATGCAGTCTTGACGCCATATCAATTCGCCCCTCGGCCAACAATGGATGCAATTCTTATCACAAGGGAGTTTTTGTTCGGTTAACGGTTCCAGACGACGCTCCTTGGGGAAAGATTTGGTTTTTGTTGTACTCTTACTTTCGCGTTACTGTCTGCTATTGGAAAAAAAAAATTTTTTCGTTATTTTTGTTAGAAAAATAGTAATAACGTGGTTATTATTATGTTTATTTTATGCTTAAAAAGACCTGTTTAAGACAAATGTCTTGGAAAGTTGGTAAAAAAAAATTATAAGTGTCTTACATATTTCTGAAGTTTTGCTAGTAGGTATCTCCTATCCCAGTATCTTTTTTTTTATTCTTATAATTTTCGCACATTCATATTTGTGTGTGTCCATCGGACCCAAAATACAGCCGAATGTTTTAATATAAATCTTTATTTGTTTTAACTATGCCCAACCAAATTATCATTAAAAATATATTTTTTATAAGTTTTTCCCAATTATATCTTGTCTAGTACCTTTATATTTTTCGATTGGTTTTTACTTTTTACTTTGGACTCGACACGGCATACTAAAATACTACTACCTCCGTGGTGTAGTGGTTAGAGAGTTTGGCTCATACCCGGAGGTCGCGGGTTCGATTCCCAGCGGGGGCAACGACTTTATGTTGTTGTCCTAGTTTGGTTAGGACATTGCAGGCTGATCGTCTGATAAGTAAGATGATCCGTGCTTCGGAGGGCACGTTAAGCCGTCGGTCCCGGTCGCTGTGTTTGACATTGGTCGTTACCTATAACCATGTCAGAGGCCTTTAAGGCCATACCCAAATTTTCCGGGGTCCAGTGGCGCCGCCATTTAAAATAAATCATTTAAAAGGAAACGGAGATATCATTTAAAATTGTGTCTTGGTCAAGTTCTAGATACCCATTCAAAGTATTTTTTAAACTACTTTTTGTAGTTTAAAGTGAGAACGTGAAGCTTTTCTACGCACATTTGCGAAAAACGGCCACTTTTAGCTAATGTGCGTAGAAAAGCTTCACGTTCGCACTTTAAATTATAAACAGTAGTTCATAAAATAGTTTTAAGGGTTATCTAGGGCTTGATCAAGACACAATTTTGAATGATATCTCCGTTTCCTTTTAAATGATTTATTTCAAATGGCGGCGCCGCTGGACCCCGGAAAATTTGGGTATGGCCTTAAGGCGGTTTAAAAACTCTGACACTAGTGTTAGTCACTAACACACACGATAAGAAGAAGAAGATACAGTATGTTAAAAAAACCCTGTCCGATCCGTTAAGATAATGGGTAGCTTGTGTAGGTTCTGCGGCTTCATACGTTTTGAAACGGTAGGTATATAATTTTGTATGGAGCCGCAGATTTTTTTGCGATTTCAGGATTTCAGGATCCAACAGGTTTTTTTTAACATACTGTATATACTATACCCCGTGGCGGTCCCTGTGGACCGCCCTGATAATTCTGTTAACATCACCGTATACATTCCTCATTTACCAAATCAAGTGTCATTCGCTTCAATACAAACCTGCCATCAATGAATCACGTTACCAACTGCCAAACAAACACACAATCCTTACCTCTTCAGTCATAAGGTCCAAAATAGCCCGGTTGTAGTAAAAAGGGTTTCATCCTTTATGGCAGAGACAAGTGGTGCATCATTGTATATGCATTATGGTGCATTCACATCGAGCTGGTTTTCTGAACCGTTTTTCGACGTTGGAAACGGTTTTTTTGACAGTTTGGGTGTCCTCAGAGATATGGGACTTAAGGTGTCCTGATTTGTCTATTGTTTCCGTATTATTAGAAAGAGAAAGCAAAGCTAACAAAGTTCGAAGTTGAAGTTCTCAGGGCAATCCGGGTTGTGTATGAATTCAAAATTTAAATGTTTATTTCGAAATTACACCTTTACACACTTTTACTAGTGATGTACAAGACTCGAGTCCTCCGAGTCCTCTTACTTAGGACTCGGAGTCGCTTACAGGGCTCGACTCGTTTAACGGAAGGTTCGACGACTGCGAGTTTAAGACAGCCTCGAAGTGTGAGATTAGAGCTCGAGTCTTCCTGCCCCCAACCCTTTTTTTGCGCCCGCGTCATTTTACCAGACGGCGAAAAGAATAGGTTATGTTTTTTGAGTGCGTTTACAAGCAATGACTTTTCATTTATGAAATTGATCTGTCAATGAGAAATAAAATGGAGAGGAGGAGATGACGTGCCGACATGACAACTGTGGATACACTGTTTAGAAAGGAGATGCCTTCACCTAACAGACTACAAAATGACTTCCAGAAGTGCCATTTTTGAAACGCAGAGTCACCTAAACGAATGGTTTTTCCATACAAAAAACCATTCGTTTAGGTGCTATTTTTCAAATAGCTCTGTAACGAAGCCAAATTACTGAAATGTATATGAAGCGTAAACAGGATATGAACCTTATACCGCCGACATCCTTCCGACGACCTCGACACTGCGACAGATGCGCCTTTTTGCGCTAACGGATTTTCAGGTTATGCGGTTTGGATGAGAAACATGTGTGGATTATCTTTAATGTCTTTGGCAAGTTTTTTTGGTCCACAGCCACTGCTTTTTGTTTGACAGAAAGCAGAAATAAGGTCTGTAAGTAATCTATGGCGGGAATTGTCATTCATCGTCACAGTTTTTCTGTGGATAGAAATTGACTTGTGGAAATTTCACGAAAAGCAAAGATTTAAAGTTTAAACTAGTATTTTAAAGTGCATATTTAGCGACCACCTTGAAGCTATACTCAACGCAACGCAAAAAGAAACATAAAAATCGATCCTTAATAATATTGTGCGTGAACGCACTTTAAAATTTTAAATGTCTACAGCCAAATAATAATTGATAATCTCATTTTTTTCTCAAAAAATAACGGGAAAAATTCTAATATAATAATTTGTTTCATTGCTTTGCATCATGTTAAAAAAAGATATTTCGGAAGTAAAAAGTGCCCAAAACAAGGCAAGATGTCTTCCTAAACTATGAAAAAGAAATAATTAACCTATAATTGACCCGCGTTTGAAATCAGATCACCCTCCGTCGACCCCAAAATAAAAAAAACTAATCGATCAAAAAACCGTTATAACGTTGCCAACGGAACATTACCGCAAAGCGGGAACCATATCGATCGTCTTCACCCTACCGTTTTGAATTTGGAATCACATATTTTTTCCTGTTTTCCAGCCAGTTCAAGGAAAAGGTTTTTTATGATGTCACACGGTAAGTCTTGATACTAAACATATTTTAGTTAAATTATCAAACAATTGAAAACAAGTTTATTAAGTTAGGTATGTACCTCAAACTTCAATAATAACAGCGTTTCAAAAGTTCCGTATTAAGTTAAAATTAAAATCTTATCTTTAAAAATGTCTAAAATATTAAGTGAATGCAAAGAAGTGTTTTATGTTCTGTGTTTTTAGTTGTTGTAAATTTGCTCCAAATTAAGATTTTTCTATTTCTATTACTTATGAATAGACTTGTTAAAAAAACCGTAATGTACCTACCTGACATATAGTTATCTTCAATGTGAATCGAACTACTTAGTACCTATACCTATATGTAATGAAAACGAAAAAATATCTCAGTGCCGCAAACTTAAAAGTTGCAAACAAAATAAACTTTTTAATTCAATCCACCCGCATGGCACGCGCTACACCTACTGTTACATGTTATTGTAACGAGCTAAAAAAAAGTCGCGTGCGATGTTGGGGGAGTTCGAAAAAAAATTGATAACGTACTTCCCCGTTGACATTTTTTAGGTTTAAGATATGCGGTTGGGAAGTTGCACGTGCATGGATATTCGGTTGTACTTGTACCTATGTACGTTTGTAAAATATGATACAAAGTTAATCCGTAAGGAAACATGAACACTAACTTTATAATTATAACACACAAACAGAGTCAAGCTTTCCGGATAAAAGAGGAAACATGAAAAGAGATATTTAAATTAATCTCTACATCAAAAACGTCATTATATAAATGGAGAATGGTAACAAGGTTGAGAATTAATATTTTAAACTAAAAGCTAGGTAAATAGAAAATGATAACGTCTTATAGTCAAACAGATGAGTAGAGAGGGAAAGAGTCAATCTAAACGAACAAACCAAAACAAAGACCCGTAATTCAAAGTAAAAGAATATCAGTTACTGACCTTCGAAATCTAAACTTCCGATGCAACCTCCACCCACGTCCGTCCGATATAAAATAACCTAACCATAGACAATTTTTTTTAAGATTGCGGAACATCTTCTATACAGCTTTATCCGTATTGTTAGTTGTTATGTCAACAATAGGTAACCGTTATGGGTCAAAGGTAGATATTGGCGCGTGCGGGGGTGCTCAGCTGGCGAGGTTCTACAATAAGTAAGCGACAAGTGCATCGCAGCTGCACTCTCAGCTGCCATCTTGGATAATGTTTCTTTCTTTGAGGGCGTCAGAAATAGGGGTACCTATTTGGTATTTATGATTAAGGATACAAGATCCTTTATGAAGATTAATGAGAAAAATCTCATAATCAAAGAACTGAAAAAGGAAAAATCCAAATTACAACTACATTAAGTAAGCAATACAAGTTTTTAGGAAATTTAATATATAGGTTTTTTTTGTATGAATAAAGGTTAGATTACATTTTTTTTAATTACCTTTCTATTCTCAGGTTATATATTTAAATACATAATTTTATGGTATTTTTGAAAATATATAAAACACCACTCTTCGAGAAACAAGTTTTTAACAACAGTCATAGATCACCAAAATTTTTATTTACTTGTGTGGCTCTCGTGTTTATTTCGTTGATTCTCATCTAGATTTCGATTTACTACATATAATTAAATGTCTAAATATGCATCCTATCGTCACAATATTATTTTGCAACTAGGTTTGCAACTCACGAATCATATCCCGCACGTTTATAAAAATCCTTTCCAGTTATATCAGTCAAATATGCTACTTTGCATACGTTTAAGGAACGCAGACTGTTTTTGGAATTTTGAATACATGGGCTAGTGTTTATGTCAGATTAAAGCTGTGGTGTAACAGTACAACTAAAGTCACACCTAAAGACTAAAGCTGCATTGTCCAATGAAAATAATAAATTAACAGTTCAATTCCACGCGTGCGGGGGAGCCCACAGCACAGCTGCAAGGAACTGCGACAAGTGAAATCTTGCGCGGGCGCAGCTGCGTCAGCTGCCAATTGCTAGGCGCCTTACGGTAATGAAAGGCAATTCTGCCCTATTTTTTCGAACATTGACCTTAGGAAGGGACGGCAGATGCTTTTCGCGGGGAGATAAGATTAGATGATTTGTAGCGCCTTATTGCTTATTGACAGGTCGTTTGTGAGTATTGCATTGAATTATTACCCCTCTAGAAATCATAAAATGACAGCTTGGGAAACCGAAACATTATAATACAATATATAAGGTCTAACAAAATATACTGAAACTATTTTAAGAGTGAATTCAGTCAATGATACTAAACAATTGATTTAAGAAAAGTAATTTTTGGCCTCTCATACAAGTTGACTTTACATAACAAACAAATAATACAGAGTAAAATTAGAGCTAGGTTGAAACTATTATCAAACCAAAATTAGTTAACGCCAGCAAGTTCTTATTCTGGGACGCCAGCCAAATATCTAAATAAAAAATAGAATATAAATAAAAAGCCAAACACGGCAAAGAATTAAAGATTTTTAATTCCTTAATGAAACTCAACCTTTAAAAATTTATAAATTAACTTTCGCCTAACAAAAGTGAGTCTTTCTCTCAATTTCCAAAATCTACAATAGGACCTGTTTAAAAAAAAAAAGAAAATACCATAAGACAGACAGACAGTCGAATCCGGAAGCGCACGTGCGCGCATTCAGACCATAGATATTGAACATCCGATTTACCCTTTCATATTGTAATCGACACTCAATGGAGGTTGTTTTGACAATGTCTGGAGTCTGGACTCCGTTCAATTGAGAAGTCATTTTAACTTACTGGAATTGTTAAGTAGTATTTGTCATCTTTAAATAGGTGGGCAGGGACAAAAAAAAAGGAATAGAAAACTGAAGTTGTGTCTAGAAATGAAAACTTTAAATGTTGCAATACCAAACTAGGCTTGGTAGTAATTAATTAATCATTCTTTCTAAAAAATAAACATATTCATAAATATATATGTGATTACATGTAGTAATATTAAGCTATAGGCGTAAAATCATTGTTTTAGTTTTGATCTAATGAAAATAGTTAAGTTTGACATTATTCAAGATTTTTTTCTAAACACAGTCTCACTAAGATTAAATTCTACTTATTCTTTATTCAATATCGTAAAAAATATGTAATCTTCAAAAAACTTATTTCTTAGAACATCCCACCCACGTCTTCCTTCACCGTAATTTTTAATGACTTAAATCAATATTCAAAACATCAGTGACCTTATAAAACCGTACACTATAAAGCACCTTATCGATCAAACCATAAACAAAACTTATTTTTTCACTGCGAGACCGTTACAGATCGATAGCATACAGGCACATTGTGCATTGTTCCCTATTCAAATCGGGGGAGGGTTTGTCTGTGGTATGAAACAAGTCGCGTTGATTGCGATGGCTATTTAAATGATTAATCTCTGGATTTAAGCCGTCACGAGGTTCGTTGATGAACAAATAAAATTATGGTGTAGTAGATAACGATATTTTTAATGTTTTTGTGATACTCGTGGATAGAATTAGACGCAAACTATTTCTAAATCCGTTTTTTATTTCACTATTAATAAGGAAGATCTAGATTCTAGGATATAGAACCAAGTTATTTAAGTATATGCAGCATTTTTATTCCTAAAATATTGCTTAAATTAAAGAAGGTAGAGAAATAATGTTTTTTTATCGTGATGTGATGATGATACATTTTATAGACCCAATATCTTACAAACATTTGGCCCACATAACAAAAACACATTTTTTAAGTAATAAATAAAACTGGTTTAATGATTCAAAGATGCAATGGTTTATTCAGTAATTAGACCTTTACTTACAGGCACTTTAACACGTCAAAAAGTATGATTTACATTACGTTCTTCACTGAACGTATTAAAATTTCATTTATTTTTTAAAGAAAAGCCACCGATACCATGTAATTTCAAGAAGCCAAAAGTAAGAAAAGTTTTACGTAGAACTAAACATCGGGACTGCTAGTTAAAGACACGTCATTCTAGATCTTAATCACAGTGTTTCCATTCATAAACAATGTACCGTGTGTAAGTACATACTACGTCGTAGAACTTCCTGGGCCGACCGCAGACGCAGCCGAGCTTGAATCCTGAAGGAACTTGTAACTTGCGAGGACCTATTGTTTTTAAAGATGGCGGTCGAGATTGTGGAATTGATGGAATAGAATTTAGATATTATACAAAAAAAATAAGCTAAGAAAAGCCAAAATAAATGGTATTCGACTGGCTGCAAAATATGAATGAATTTGTGAAGACGTAAGATTTTCTTGCAAAATTGCGACTAAAAAATCATAACATAAATATAAAACAATTAGAAACAAAGTTAATTGAAGCAATACCACAGGTTTGGCACTTCATTGAAGCGAAGTATCATTTATGACTACTACTACAAACAAAACTATACATCCGTGCACACGGCTATGTGTGTGTATCCGCCGCTCAGCAAGTCAAGGCGAGAACGAGAGGTGCGGGGACGGGGAACGGGGACACACATTGTGCTCCTTAGGAGATTCCGTTCTGTATGTAATACTTGTATTCTGTGGCAATACATGACTGGCTACATAATATCAGAGCCCAGCCCAAAGCTAACCTTATAATTACTAAATTCGTACTCGGACCTCACGCGAGCACCCCCACATCGCGACATGTGGCGCCCGCGACCAGTCGAAAGGAAAACCATCTGGTGGACTTGTGACATACTGAATCATATAATTTACATACTTATAACTACGTACGCGATAAAATTAACTAATGTTATTATTCCTCTGGCTGCTCTGGCCAAGTATGGTTCTAGTGATACAGAGAAGGTCGTACTCCTGCAGTGGAGACAAAATACCTGATGATGATGATTAATTTAACTTCATACACAAATACAAGTGTAATGGCGGACTTAAAGCCTAAGGCCTTATCTACCAGTCAACCAAACGGTCAATTAGTTCATCTCGAACTGTACATTTGCGACCCCTTAGCAACTGGCAACCACTTAACTGTTATAACTTCTCGTATTGGAACTTTTGTTAGTTTGTTTGTTCAAAAATAACAACATATAAATTATAAACTATCATAAAATAGCACTCTTGCTCATCCACCAAATTTCAAGATAATACCTGTGTATTTTAAACAATACAAAACAACCGACAACATCTATGAGGTAATCCTAAAAGGCAATAAACGAAACTATTAAACAACATAAACGAAAAAGACGGTTGAAGTTTAAACCTCTGTATGTATGCTCTTGTAAAGGTAAGTAACCTATCAGCTAATCTTAAAATAACCGTGGCGGGACTGGTACTTCCACCAGTCTCAAGACACTTTCCATAAGATGTAATCTACAAACGTGACCCTAAAAAAACCTTGTCTAATCGTGCCCTTGAGAGTCGGCACCATAAAAACCTCAGCATGTGTTGAACAATTTGAATTCCGAAGCTGAAACTGTGTAACGTTATTTTGAAGATGTCATACATAACGTTTTAATTATTTGATTTTAGAATACTGCGATAATAAAGTAATTAATAAATTATAGAAAAGTTTTTAAGTGATAGAGGATTTAATGTAAGAAAAGAACTGAATCAAGTACGGACAGCATCAGCTGCAACCCTCTTTCTAAAATTAAACATTTTGATAATCTCTATCGGCGCACCCCAGGGACCTATTCTGGGACCGTTATTCCTAATAATCTAATATCAGGCGCCGACGGATGTACGAATGACACAGTAACTGGAGCAATTGATCTAAGTAAGCCAAGGCTGGCCGTTATCATGGCCTGAAGAAACAATGATTAGTATTAAGAAGAAAAAATTTTTGTAAGTATTATAAAAGAAGTAGTAAGGAATTAAATACTACTGAAAACAGGAATATATTTATAGATTGCACATTAAAGGAAACTCACGGAATACAAATTGCAAAAAGAAGGTAATGCTACTCAAACTTAAGCTAAGCTAGTTAAAAATTTTGCAAGGATAAAGTAATAATGTAACAAAAAAAAACTAAAACAAACAAACTCTGAGTAAACTAAAAACCACCCAGATTTATCTCCATTCATAAATCATAACCAAATTCACAAAAACTTGGGTTCTGCCGCGCTTTCTTCTGTCAGAAACACCGCCATTTTGCTAATCGCCCGTTCAAACAGGATGGAACACTTGTGCCTTTGTTTTTTTAAATAGCACTGGCTGGTTAGGATTCTTTTTTTGGGACGAAGCTGGCAGTTTGTAAATACGAAATTAAAAATAGAATTTAACGTATTTCACAGCCCTCCAGCGCGTCGAATGATATAATTAGTTTGTACGATTTAATCATGTCCTTAGTTATTCTAGACCTTGCTTATAACTTATACGCTTTATATTTATTTTCTTCTACGGTAGTCTAGGAGGTCTACGTCCTACTCCTCTCTATTCAACAAAGTTAATAGGGGTTTGGGCCTAATAATCCTTAATTATCTCTACAACACTATGTTTGCCCTTTTACATCTATAGATTTAGGGTGAAGCCAAACGAGCGTAATTTTGTGAGTTGTGAGTCGCGTATTTTCAGTCAGTTATTTGTCGGCAGATAACTCATTTTTCGTCGTCATATGGCACAAACTGCCTTTTTGTATGAAACCGAATGCAGCAGAAATTTCGCAACTTATTTTCTGCGACTCACAGCTTACAAAATTACGCTCGTTTGGCTTCACCCTTAGACTCGCAAACTTAAAGCGATAAAGACCTAAAAGTCAAATTGTTATAAGTCAGTGAAATCAAACAAAAACAATTACGTAACGCACTATACGTATAAAATAGAAATAATCGTTTTTAGGCTGATGATAACAGCGACGCCATAGTATCAAATGTTAAAGATCTGTATTGAACTCTGGCACACATATCAGTGCTCCCAATTCCGACGAGCTAATGATCTAACGCGTCCTAGTTAGATATTACTATTAGGCTCGTGGATGATATTGTAAACAAACATTGCTTCATTATGATGTAGTGACATGAAGCAGATTTGCATTAACATTTCTTCAATTATTTAAATTTGAGGGAGAGGATAAATATGGTAAGTGACATTAGAAAGGATCGTATCGAAAACATCAAATAGAGTGATAAGCTGTAGGTGACAATGAAGACTTATCCGTTTTCAAATGTAAATATTAAAAGAAACAATAGTAAATCTCACTAATAAGTCCTATTTCTGAGCAAAGACAATTAAATAAATAATAAGGGACAAATTACACTGATTGAGCTAGCCCCGAGGTAAGTTCGAAACTTGTGTTATGGGATACTAATTTAACGATACTTTATTTTTATAATAAATACATCTATCTATAGATAATAAACATCCAAGACCCAGGACAAGTATAATGCAAAAGGATATGATTTAAAAACGACGTGACAGAAGGTATAAAATTCATTTTATAGCATAAAGACATAAAATTCGTTGTTCCAACACTACAACAAAAATAAATTAGTTTGTCTTCGTGTTCTTGTGAAAGATCTCATTCAATGGGACGGAAGTGGTCTGTAACTTATCCGTGGTTATTGTGTCGTGTGTTGCATTTGTGGTTGCGAGTTCCTGTGTGGTCAGTCGTGGAGCGAACGAATGGGATTTAAACAGGCCAAACCATTCACATTTCTCTTTTAAGATCCTCTGTTTGAGTATACACTAACTGAAACTACTTCCTAATCATTACTCCTTCTTTTATTTTTATTTTCTCGAAGTTGAGTTACTTAAAAGTAAATTTCCTTTCATTCTTTGTCCATTATTCCTAAAGCTTTATTTTTTCTTTTCTCCATAGCGTTGCTCATGATCTAGCATGCCATTTTGAATCTAGGCACTTTCAGTTTTACCACACCCAATAACGATTCATCTCCCACTTTGATTTTGTGCAACGGTCTTTAGACTAAAAACAAAACACAATCCACACAATCGAGTTCCAACTTTATCAAGTTCAAATTGAGACCAAAATTGCTCTAAAACTTAACAAGAGGGTGTCGATGTCGCGTGCAGCGCGCGAAAACCGTTAACATGACGTCACTGGCTGAAACGTGCAATACTGTCGTTTTCAAATATAGAACCGGGCGTGTCTATGGATTTTATGGTTTTAAACTTGGAATGGTTTACGGCCAGTAAAGAGGCAAAGGAAACGATGGAGACGTTTATTTTCTGCTAACGTTCGCTAAACGCAGTTAAGTGGTTCCGTTGATAATTATTCACGGTAAGAAATAGTTAACGCACTGAAAACTCATTTAAACAGTTTGCATAGTTGTGTTCTAGAGAATGTAATTTATGTGAAAAAGAATACTTTACTTATTAAAAAATTTAGATTTTTTTAAACTCTTGTTTCAACAACTTTTCACAGAATTAATGTTTCACGAACAAATAGACATAAAACGAATACTGATTTATTTTTGAGTAATATTTAAATTTGATTTGTGTTTAACATTAAATAAATGACTTAATTAATAAAATAAATGTTTGGGAGAGGCCTATGTCCAGCAGTAGACATTATGCGGCTAAAATTATAAACGAATAAATAACAGAATGTCAACCAAACATTTAAATACTTTTGACCCCAAAATCGTAACTATTAAAACTAGTTTTAATTAACTATACATTGTTTACGTTATCACCATAGAATACCAAGAAGGCCCGTGGGAAAGAATCATTCCATTTGAATACATTTACATATTTTTCGCTTTAGTTTGTCATCTCATCAGTTTGATAATCTATCTATATCTTTTAACTAGAATTCAAACATTGTAAGATAATAAATTAATTATTCTTTAAAAGGAATTATTTTCAATATTTATAAAGATAACAGTTAAATAACGTAACCCAATAAGAAGAAAAATTTACGTAATTAACGAATTTATTAAGCATTCGAGTCCCAAAGCCCAAATTGATTAAGATTTAAAAATTGTTATTGTTTCTTTTATATTTTATTTTTTACTCCAGAAAATTAAATAAAACGTTTAATTTTTTATTTGAAAAAAAATTACAGTCATTATTAACATAACAAGCTAACTTTGTTTTGGTAAATAAATATATAATACCTAAATAGACACTTACCTATACGAAAGAGGCCAAATATGTTTTCTATACCTTGATTTCACTAAACAAAAGAAAATACTTTCACTTTAACCCCATTATTAAAATATAAACAAACTGCACAGTTATTGTATAACAAAGAACCTTTTTTGACAGGTTCAGGTAGCGCGAACTAAACAATTGCTTTATCTATGGACACTTTTTTTAGAACCGGTTTCGTGCAATTTTTGAACTAAGTATCTAAAAAAAAAGGTGTATTGCTTTACTATCTTTTTTAATTTTAAATGTTCGGCTACTTTCATCTCTGTAAGATTATTTCTGATTCTATAGTTTTAAACATTAGGTACTAACCTTGAAAATAAAACATTTTTGTGGAAACGAAAAGCAAAAAATGGCAAGACCGTGGCAGCTGTAAAAGCTAAGCAAGGATATTTTTTGACTTAATTATAACTAAATAATTTACCCTGAAATTCATTTTAGTTTAATTTTGCGTTGTATTGTAGAATGCATATATTTAATTTGGTATTTTTTTTATCATTCTTTAAGCTTTTTATCCTATAAATATGTTAACAATAAGTCTATTATTAAATCAAAACAATGCAAAACCGTTAATTTATCAGGCGCATACATAAACATTAAACATTGATAAGTAACGGAAAACAGTCAAGGCCTAACCTAACTTATTATTAAACAAACGAACATATAAATTTATACTTAATTTTATCCTTAACACTCTGTAACATTAACAATAATATTAAGAACAGTATAGAAAATACGTATTAAATTTTGACATAAAATAAATGTAGAAAGAACTGTAGACAAATTCAAAATTTCAAATTCCGTTCCAATATCAAACTTTCAAAATATTGAAAATTAAAATTCAAAAGTGGAACAAGGAGGCTGGCCGACTATCCCACGTATATCAAACCTCCGTAGACAATACTTGCACATTTTTAATTTGCGAACGAAGCAAAAGTATCCCCTCCGACAGCCAGGGTCGTGACCCGATCACAAAAGGTTTCCCGTGCGAATCTGGATCATCTGATTGTCTATTGTTATTTTTTTCAACTTCTCAAGCTTCCGGATTGGGGGTGCATACTCTGCAGACTTTGGGGTATCTAAGGCGCGAAATTGTAACAATATTCCCATGATATTGACATCTCAGGTTGACGGACAAAACGTCTTTCTTTGACCCTAGGGCCTTTTATGGTCAGAAATACAGCATCTGCAGCAGATGTGCCTGTTTCTATTATTTTTATTAATATTGATGATAGAGGTAATCAAAATGTCATAAGTATATTACCACATTATGTAACTAATATGTATATTCACCTTTTGGAAGTATGAAGTTTTTGCTATACAAAAAGGTAGTGTAGTGTAGATGAAGCGAAAGAGGTCTGTCAGGATCGCAGCAAGTGGAAGGTCCATAGTCTGTCTACCGCTGTGGGATACATGCGTCATTAAGGAGGTTTTCTTTTCTTAAATAGGTGAAATTTTTAATTAATTAATTTAACTTCATTACATTACATGTAAATGGCGTCTTTACTTAAAGTCAGGGAATTGTGTATATCGATGTGTTTATGAATAAGCAATGTTCCGGACAGATCCATACTATTCAATGTAGATACCTACTCAAAATTATTGCAAAAACATCAACCATTAGAATTAAAGAGACCAAAAATAACCTTTGAGCATCTGGCTCATGTAGAAGCTCTAAACACATGCGGGACTAAAAACATGCGCTTATACGTTACAGACAGACACATATAAACATAAGCCATGTTGAATGGTACAGTTTGTTGTGATGATACAAGTCGTTAGATTTAAACTTTAAGTGGAAATAATGTATTGTCAAGTTTTCTGGCAATTAAATATAGCCAAAGAGCTCGGTAGCCAGGTAGTAGTAAGCATTACTAGCGCTTGCGCAAGTAAAGCAACCCTGGGCGTAGTCCGCACTTGGTTGGGTGACCACAAGTGGCATTAAAAGTCTCCGCTTTAAGCGATAAGACCGCCCAATGTAATCATTTAATGTAAAGTGATTTCTTTTCTTTTACAATAAAGAGTTATTTGTGAATATTATTGTTTAGGTCAAATCTTGCAACTCAATTTTCAACCAGTTATTCTCAACTGATTTAGCTGAAATTTTGCATACTTGTATAAGTCAGATGACAATACAATATTACGGAGTCAATGAACTGTTCTGATGATGGAGCCAGGTGATATTCGCCGGAACTCAGTTATAAAACAACATAACCTCATTAAGTAGGACTCGTTTGATTTGCCTTGACGAGCACTTTATGATAGACGATGCCTAGGGTCTGATCAAGGAGATAGAAGGGGTCGATAGAACTCAGTAATAAAACGACGTTACTTCATCGGGTTTGGGCTTATTTAATTTGTTTTAATAAGTTCTTTGGTAGGCCTCACAATAAAAATCTATTACAAAAAATGTTTTTTTTTTTCAAAAAACTTATTTGACTTATAGTTTTATCAGACATATCCACAGTATCTCTAGACTTTGACACTATAACGACCTCCGTGGCGTAGTGGTCACCATGCTAGTCCACCACCCAGAGGTACCGGGTTCGATCCCCGATCAGAGTAAGATGGATTTATCAAATTGTCCTGGGTATTAAATGATTAACTATATATATGTATTTGTTATAAAATATATTATCGTTGAGTTAGTATCCCATAAGTCCCATAACACAAGTTTCGAACTAACTTTGGGGCTAGCTCAATCAGTGTAATTTTTCCCTATATATAAAACTAGCTGTACCCGCGGGCTTCGCTCCCCGTGGGAATTTCGGGATAAAAACTATCCTAGATCCTTCCCCGATTCTCAAACTATATCCATACTAAATTTCATCCAATTCGGTTTAGTAGTTTAAGCGTGAAGAGGTAACAAACAAACAAATATACAAACTCACTTTCGCATTTATAATATTAGTAGGAAGTAGGATAGGATAATGCTCACAGTATGCGCAACAAGTCAACACAACGCATCCAGCATTCTGCGACGAATGACGATCCTTAACAACATCCCGTCTAGATAACTAGGGTTAATCAAACAGCGCCGGGTCGTTGCACTAGTGTTGTTTGTTTTAATTTAACTCTTATGGTGGTTGGGAGAACACTTACAGAGAGACGCATCTTTGTAAGAACATGACTTAAATAAAGGAGACTTCTGTCAAGAATAAGTCCGCCTTTGTATTATGTTGTTTTATTTCACAAGCTTTTCACTTGCAATGTATCTTGCATATGAATGTTTGTTTAGGTCAAATCTTGCAACTTAATTTTCAACCAGTTACTCTCAACCCATTTAGCTGAAATTTTGTAAACTTGTGTAAGTCGGATGACAATACAATATTATGAAGTCAATGAGCTGTTCTGATGATGGAGCCGGGAGATATTCAGCGTAATTCAGTTATAAAACACCATAACCTCATTAAGTAGGACTCGTTTGATTGTTTGATTTGTCTTGACGAGCACTTTATGGCAGACGATGCCTATATCACGGAGATGGAAGTTGATCGATGGAATGAAACTCAGTAATAAAACAACGCAATTCCATTGAGTTGGGGCTTCTTTCTTTCTTCTTTCTTTTGACTCAGTAAGTACTTCGGTCTCACAATATAAGCTTATACAAAAAATAATAATTTCAGAATACTTATTTAATTTTGACTTTTTTGTAAACTTCCATTTAGTTTCACCTGTCCCGTTGTGTCTGTTATCACATCTTGTAAGTCAAATTTGACCCACTTCCCGGTTTCTGATTGAGCTAAAATTGTGCACGCATACGTATATCGCGTGACAATGCAATGTTATGATGACATGCAGCTGATCTGATGATGGAGCCGGAACGTGGCGATAGGAACTCTGTAATGGAACGAAACAACCCTATAGAGTTTGGGCTTGTTTGATTTGTCTTGAAGAACACTAAGCTTTTAGGTTCATTGTTTGAGATAAAACGTTGTAGTTTGTTGAAAAGTAGAAAAAAAGAAAAGACAGCCCAAAGAGTTTCCCACACAGTCTTTAATATTTTTAATTCATTGACAATGTACCGTGTATTTTAAGACTATAAAAATCAGATACAAAGATTTATAAACATAAACAAACCCTATCTCAGTCACCTGTAGAAGTAAATAAACAGACTGGATCCACAACCAGTTTCATAGAAAACTGACCAGAACTGGCCACATACTAAGCCCATCATTAGAACGAAAAAAAAAGAAAAATTCCAAGATGGGAACCGAGGAATAGAAAACAAAATCAGTGTTTTAAAAAAAGAACGAGTATAGAACTGGATTTAACGGCCGTTGCGGTCGTTGTCTCTGTCTTATGTGTTTGCGTCTCGCTCGCACACACCATGGGCGATTTAGTTGATATGGAAAGGAAATGGATTTTCCTTACGATAGATGAATGTTCAGGTTGCTAACATGTTCATGAACAAAATAAATCTCCAAGATCAAAATAAAATTCGGGAAATAGATTTTATGTCATAAAGTAGAAAAATAAAATAAGTAGAAAAATATAGATAGACATGTTTCATATTTGGGAGAGGCCTATGGCCAGCAGTGGACGTTATACGGCTGAAATGATGATGTTTCATTTTACTTAATAATGACTGTAAAGCTGGAATACTTAAAGAAATTAATAAAAGGCACGATGATTATGAAATCGGAGATATCGCTTTAAATCACATATATAAACATAAAATGAATCTATGATAGACCATCATAAACCATAAACTTAAATAAGAACATTATTTTAATCGCTCTTCTAACGTTCAAATTCCGAACCTTATAGTTCTAAGCGGCCGTTAGCGTTTGAAATCAGAACGAGATTCTTACCATAGACATTTGAATTTACAGAGTAAATAGAAAGCATGGTGTACGTTTATCTCAGGTGTGAATTGTGGTACCTAATTGAGAAAAATTTAGTTGTTGACGAACAGATGACGAAATATTAGTAAATTGACATGTTGATTCTCAAACATACATTGATAACAATGAAATCATTATAATACTATGAGCAAAGTTTCTTAAAAATTGTTGAGGTTATTGAGATATCAACAAAAAACATAATTTATTTGAAGTACAAGAAATATCATGCATGTGCAATAAAACAAGTATTATAATAAATATATAATGATAACGAACATTTTGCGAAACCCCTAACCTTTCCTTTAGTATTTTTGCACAAATAAAATTAACGTCGGTGCAAAAATAGTGAAAGGCCAAAGAAAAAATTAAAGACGTGTAAAACAACACACAAGTAAACATAATGAGTCACACAACATACTTCCTTACTAATATTATAAATGCGAAAGTGAGTTTGTACACCTATTTGTTTGCTTGTTACCACTTTACGCTTCAACCACTGAACCTATTTAGATGAAATTTGATATGGATATAGTTTGATACCCAGGGAAGGACATAGGATAGTTTTTATCCCGAAATTCCCACGGGCACAGCTAATAAAGATAAAGGTAAAAATATCACTTTAACATGACTCTATTCAAAATGAAAATACACACTTATAATGTGGATTAACGTTCTAACAGTAAGATTAGAAGTCAATACGGAAAATGATCCTAAAGTTCATTTCTATCAAGGAAATAAAAATACCGCTTTAGAAAATTCGGTGTAAAGAGCCGTAACCTCAAAAAGAGATGTTAACTGTCAACACATTACTCAATCCCGAAGAATGAAGCATTTTCCCTTCATTGACGCTATACCGTAAATTGAAGTAGCTCATTGTTCGCTACTCAAATATTGACCATATTTGGACTGTGGTGCCATTTTTCAAACGCGGAGTCACTGAACGAACGGGTTTTTGTATGGAAATCTCATTTATTTTGGTGACTCCGCTTTTCAAAAATAGCACTTCTGAACGCGATGATGTAAGAGGAAATGACGCCACTGGAGCTGGCCGTTGGGGATTAGAAGCCGGAGAAATAAAAGGAGCTTTGTTTGAAATTTATCACAACACAGATCAAAAAATATTCGGTGGCGCCATAATTTCAGATACAAACTTAGTTGACAATCTTTAATTTCAATAAATTTATAATAAAACAGTAAAAATGTCTCAGTACATTGAAGATATTTCCAAATAAAATATTTGAGGCGTTGTAGAAATCGTAATAATTAAAAAAAATGTCTGTCTGTTGGTTAACGCTTATCTCCGAAAATATTAGACGGATTCAAATTAAACTTTTTTATTATATAGCTGCTAACCCTGGGCAACATACAGGGTATAATTGATTTTAGAAAATGGAACACCTGATGCAGAACCATAATGGTCCAGCTAAACTATAAGAAATATAAAAATGACGCCTTAGAAAAAGTTGTTCAACTGATGAGCATTTTCCAGAGACAAAGTTCACGTCCAGTCAAATATAGTTGGCAACCTTTAATTGTAATAAATTCCTCATAAATGTCTAGCTTTACTAGTGGCCAGTTATAGATTTCATAAGTTACTTCCATTTTCAAACGAACGACACTATGGTCGATAACCGATCGTTACACGTATCTAACCTCAAACAAAAAACCAAGAAATTAAAAAAGTAAGGAGAACAGGCTCCATTCAAGCTCAGCCGTTATCTTTCATCTCTGTCGTGTGTATATCGCTGTCGCCCTCGCACACTCATTACGGATTCCAGTTACTGTCGCCGGTTATGTCATCAGGATGTGGCACGTGAAGACATTTTGCTTAAAATAATAGTAAAGTTGTACATAAAAAGCAGAAGTTTGGGTTGTAAGTTGTACCCACGTTCGACTTCCTAAAATCCTTCAGAAAGGTTGAGCATATTAGAAATACTATAAACAAATACATGTAATTTTTTTATGATAAAGTTATTTATTTGAAACAATAAAATAAACTAGGAAATTAACGAAAACTAAACTACTTAAATTATTAACCCATAACATTTAAATTATATAAGGTAGAAAAATTAATGTTAAAGCTTCGTTTAAAAATAAATTTCGATGAAGAAAAATTTTTAAAGAAAATCAGTTTATAAAAAAAATCTGTTGTAAAATTATAAATAGAATCAAAATAAAACTAAACAATTAATATTAACACCAGAGATACAGAAAGAGAGATAAAGAGGGAGGACAGAAAGTAAAATTTTACATTAATATTATTAACAGAAATTGATAAAACATGATATAGTAATGATTAACAAAATAAAATGATTCCGAAGTACAATTTTACATTCATATTATAAACAGAAATTGATATCATGATATTGCAATGATTAACAAAATAAAATGATTCCGAAGTACAATTTTACATTCATATTATAAACAGAAATTGATATCATGATATTGCAATGATTAACGAAATAAAAATAAAAGAATTCCAAAAGTTTAAATGAGTAGGCGTAACTACGAGAAAGAAGGAAAAGATTAGAAAAAAAAAAACAAAACTTAGAGAATTTGAGCAAAACCGGTTCTACCTGAGATGCTGACGGACAGGTTGAAAGGCTAAGGTTATTGCGTGAAATGAGACGTTTTGTCACGAATGCTTTGGCAGGAAGTACCCTTTTTATAGCCACGTGGTGGGTCAATCAAGACCATTTAATTTATTTGGATTTTCTACATGTTTTTTAGCTAGTTTTTATTAAAAATTTGTCCCTGTTACCTCGCGACCCTTATCACAATCCTTTGATTTGTTTTACTCATATTCTAACTTATTTCGTTAATATTTTTGTCTTTCATTGCCATCCTCAATGAAGGTCTAAAGTTGAGTAAATTATAGGTAGGTATTATAGTAAATTATATAGGTCTTCTTAAATGTTTATTTAATGTATTTGTTATAAAATATAGTATCGTTGAGTTAGTATCCCATAACACAAGTCCCGAACTTACTTTGGGGCTAGCTCAATCAGTGCAATTTGTCCCTTTATATTTATTTATTATTATTCATTTATCTCCAACGAACATCTAAAGTTGAGTAAATGATTCTTTATAGGACCTTAACTCCTAAAGCCAATATGCGTACTTCTTTTCTTAGCAAAATGTTCTTTCCAATTTTTACTCGTCGTCTAACATCATCAATCTGTTTCAAATTATGATTTACCTTCAAATTACCTTCTTCTTCATCGCACATAGATACGTGCCCATATTTCTTTTATTTGCAAAATTTTCTTTCCTAATTGTCGTCCAACATCATCGAACCTTCTTCTTCATTGTTATTATGCATTACATCATCGAACTGTGGGTCTACCGCCTATCTTGCGTCGATTTCAAATTATCGTCGGCATCGACTTCAATTTGACAGCCGACGCTCATTTCGTACCGCGCATTCCCTGATATCGATGCGTCGATTTGGAAGTCGATGTCGACGCCAATTGAACGAATGGTTTCAGTGATTTTGACAGATAAAAGCTACCGCGCAAAGTTTTGACATCGACGCGTCGGCTTGAAGTCTATGTCGACACTGTAGATTGAATACGGCGGCTCTTGGGGTGCCACATTCAACCGTCGATATGAAAAATTTTTCGATTTAACTTGCTTTTTTTAATTATATTGGTGTATTACGTTAGCCTAAGGCTTTTCCTTATTGTGATTGTGAATTTCAAGGAAGATTTCGCGTGAACAAAGCTACATTTGTCAGCGAGGACATAATCCCGTTTTTGCCCACTTATGAAAGAAACAGTGGAATAAAACCCGAAATTAAGGTATGTACGGAACTTACGTGCCGCTATTTGTACTTCATTTGTCAAACTTAGGTAACCCATGGACAAATGCGAAGTGTTAAAATATTTTGCTTGTTTCAGGTGTTAGCGGCATTGAACTTTTACGCTACCGACAGTTACCAAGGAAGTGTAGGAACTAACGACGTTCTTCACCTTAGCCAGCAATCAACATAATGCTTGCAAGAGAAGAGGTCACCGAGGCTCTTAACAAGCCTGAAATACTTAGAAAGTATATATAAAAGTTCCACATACTCAAACACAACAAGACTCGGTAGCTAGGAGGTATGTAATTGCAAATTATACACTTTTAGGTACTTAATAATAATAAATGCATGCTAACCAAAGAGCCACAGCTACCAATGGTAGGTACCTACTTATAAACATACAATATTAATCTATCTATCTATATTTAAGAGCTGTGCTCCTTTCGGTGGAGTATGAATTCTCTTCCATTTGTCTCTCTCATCTGCCAATTGTTTAACATCGCTGTTTAACTAATAATATAATTTATTTTCTACCTAGGTTTACTTTATTCATATGTATTGTTTAAAAATAATAAACTAACATACTGGTTTAGGTTCAATTACAAATTTAGATTCCCTGGGGTCATCGGGTGCATTGATGGGACTCATGTGGCTATTAAGGAAATTATTGACAGTCATATTACTTTACGTTCTACTCCATCTATCAAATACAGTTTAGTCCATAAAAGTTGATTGGTATTGTAAAACATAATATCCTACATATTTATAATACATGCAAGTAGTGCAGTTAAAAAATAGTGCTCATTAATTGTATATGATTATTATTAGTGGACTTCCTGTGGCTCATAATATGATGATGATGAATTATATATGAAAAACAAAATAAAAAAAGATATGTATAAAAAAAAATTACAAAGATTGAATTACATTTCAGGTGACTCTGGCTATGCCCAGCGTCAATGGATGATGACTCCCATCCTCAGCACCCTGCCAAATTCTCCAGATGCCAATTATAGCAGTCCACGTGCAGACGCACCTTCGGGGTACTACACTGTCTCTTGGCTCATAGAACTTTGCACTATACACTATGTATCAACTTGCTTATATTGTAAATTGGTTATTACAGTTGTACAAAAGTAAGTACTTAATTTTAGTTTGTTTTGTCTCATTCTTACTACTCATATGTCAATTATTGTATAGAAAGATATGGGCAAAACATGCTTTTACCAAAATGAATTTAACTATGTAATGAAAAAAAATTTGGCTATTTTTTATATATGCAAGAACTTCTGTTTATTATGTATTGTAAATGATTCAAATATGTGCTAGGTTCATAACAAATAAAACTAATCGTTTCAGAAAGACTCTTTTTATTTTTGTAACATTTAAATTATTGATATACCTAGTGTCACTCTCAGTGTTAGGACATCTAACCACACCTCAAGCTAAAATCCATCAAGCTGTTTAGGCTGTAAAGCCTGCCAAAGACATTGACATACATACACATAATCCTCCTTCTGGCGCAGTCAGGTAATTATGCTATACTTGAATCAAAATCAAATATTCAGTAGTAATTCAAATATTGATTTATTAATAAGGCCTTTGCAGGCACTTTTACACGTCAATAATTTGAATGTACAATAAGTGTAATGTTTATTAATATCAAAATTATTTTTCCTTTATTTTAAAAGCTACCTACCAATACTAGCGTTTCGCAATAACCACTGCTGAGGATAAACGCCAAAAAAAAAAATCATTTACACAGTATTGGTTGCCAACATGCAGTGCTGCAGTTACTCATACACTTTTTTAGATTACTTTTTGTAAACATGTAGTTGCAATTAGAAATGAGAGTATTACAGATAATTTGATCATAGATTTATATTAGCATCCATTGTTGAGACCAGTCGTGAAGCCATAGTCTCTATAGCGTCAGCTACGTGTTCCTCCGCCTGCAGACAGCACTCATCAAGCGCCCTCCCAAGCCCACCGAGGCTGCAGTATTTCCATGGTACCTAAAACAAAACATATATTAAGTATTGATAAGATAATAAACATACAATAATATTTTAAAAAATCACACAGCGGATGACTGTGTGATAGTAGTGTGTGTGGTAGTAGACCCAAACTAGGCAAAGCCTGTATACTGTGGACATCACAGACTGATAAACATACTTAAATGATAGGTTAAGAGACAACACTTAAAACATACACATTATGGGTCTATGTGCACCGAAGATTTAGTTCCTTGCAACAAGCATCACAGAAAAACATTATGTTAATAAAAACAAAACACTGGTTAAAAGACATACTCAAAAACATACTTATTATGGATCTATGTAGGAAATGAATACCCTTGTCACAAGGCATAAATAACACACTTAGAAAGATTTGTATACACTTACGTCCCGCCACTCTGAATATGTTTTGTGCACGCCCGTGCCTTGGGCGTTAAGTGAGGCCGCCAAGTCCTCCCACAGCCTCCTTGGCCCGTGAGTTGTCAATGGCCTGCCCCTTCGCCAAAGCTGTGTGCTCCTCCAAGTAATTCAGCAGGATTTTTATTTTCTTGCTGAAGGCTAACTTTCCTTGATGCCGGCATCTACAAATTATAAAGGAATAAAGTCCCAGGGGTCTGTGTGTCTCTGAATAACAAAAAAGCATGTTAGGCATTTACTTACTGTTTTTTAATTCACGACATTCACATCACAATCACAAATTAGAAAGATAGTCGTCATCGTCACAATAATATTCACGAAGTGAGGTTATAAGAGAATTCGTAATTGTCAAATATTACCCCGTTCGGTTTTACGAAACGCATTTGTTGATAATTTGATAAACACAATTATATATGTATATACGCAATCGTACCACCTTCCAATCAAGTTTATTTTACTTATTATAATCAAAACTATACCAATAATAGTTGTTTTTCAACATTATTACTAAATTAAAAAACAAAGTGCAAAAAGAAATTGTACGTAAATTGAGTGAAACGGATCGCAAACCGACGGTATTTTTTTCATTCGTTCTGTAATCGACGGTCGCCAAGGCGACGCCGCTAACTTTGCGCGGTACCAATGAAATGAATCCGACGATATCGCCGTCGAAATCGGAATACGACGTCGACTTGAAATCGACGCAAGATAGCCGGTAGACCCACTGGTTCGGATTCAAACCTATCATCAAATAAGCACGCTAACCGCGCCACTAACCCATTGCTCTAACCTCTAAAACTCTCACTATCAAACTTTCGATTTCTTCACATTTCGCTCGGGCGCTTCTACCGTTACTGTGCTTTTGTGGTTTTGTTTGGTTTCTTCTTTAACCATTCCTTTATTCATCTTCACTATATTTCATTTCAATTGTGACTTCTTCTTTATACATCCCTTTATCATCTTCATTATGTTTCTTTATATCTGTTTAGTACCTCAGGAGCCGTTTACAAATCCTACTTTCCTATCCTACTTCCTACTAATATTATAAATGCGAAAGTGGGTTTGTATTCTTTGTTTGTTACCACTTCACGCTTCAACCACAGAACCTATTTAGATGAAATTTGATATGGATATAGTTTGACACCTAGGGAAGGACATAGGATAGTTTTTATCCCAAAATTCCTACGAGGAGCGAAGCCCCGGGGCACAGCTAATCAGTCGTACGTAAAACTTCAAGCAGAATTTCAACTTTTCGAATTTCCCTATTCATACCATAAATTCATCTGATAACTTACAAACATTTTAAGAAAGAGATCCCAACATAACCCAAGATACCTCAATATTTAAGTTTCAAGTTAAATAAAGTGGTAATAAAGAAAATAGTTGAAATGAACATACTTTGACAATAAATTTAAAATAGATTCGATGACGAAGCGATTCCTTATCGAATCAACATTTTTCGATCAAAATAAATAATATCATTGATATCTCAAACAGTCGCGCTAAAATAGCGGATCGATAGAAACAAAAAAATCGCTATAGCAAACGCATTCGAATTAGATTCTTATTCCAAGCAGAAAAGCATCATTTTTGATTGCATATCTCGACTGGATACAAGCAGGTGGTATCACACCCCAATCAAACCATCGCTCTACCCCACAACTCCGAGTGGACCACTCGTATCCTACACCCATTGTTTCGCAGATAAATAAAATTTATTGCAAAACTAAACATTGGCTTCAACTAAATAAAGCCACTATCTTTGAAACAAAAAAAAAGAAAATTAACATTTTTTAAAAAGCATTCCAAAATTTGCTAATCTTTATCTTTGCCTCAAAAAAATTACCATAAACAAAAGCATTTCAAATTCAATTTTTTTTTTATGATACCAACTAAATTGTTAATTAAAACGAAGAATATAATACCTACATGCATATTAAATTTACTTAAAAACTATTTACTACAATAAACAAGACGGTACACACTAATGTTTACAAATTAAAAAAACTATTACTTACATATGCCTCAACCTATTTATTATGAATTTCCTCAACTTATTTTAAAGCCCGGAAACTAAAACTCAAGAAGCGTACAAGCGAGCAAGCATCCTCCACTGCGTCGAAATGGCATCGAACCTACAATTTTCTGCAGCTATTTTAAAACCGCAAACAACAACAATAACTATAGCATAATGACCTGTAATACAGAACCATATTCTCGGATCACTTATAAAGATTATACTTATTACACCAACGGATTGACATTGCCTTTCCAAGAATGACATAAAGAAAGAATTGCGATGTTGTTACCAAAGATTGTTACTATCAGTTTTGATGGCTAATTCAACGAACGGGCGATGTTCGCAGACACTTTTGCATATATGTTTGTTTGACGATAACTGAAGAATATTTGGCCGAAACTTTATTAAATTTCGTAGAAAGCCGGGCCCTTAACTTGTTTGTGAAAAAACGTTAATAATAACGATTTTTTGACAGAGATATTGGAGTGTTTTGACATTGGCTTCTCCATTTCACACATAGACCAGTAAAAATAGCGTAACCTGGACATAATGCTATAACCGTAAGTTTCTTTTTGTATGATATAAAATAATGTTAGTTATAGTTAAAATAAACCGAATTAAACAATTCAGGGCTCTGCGTCAGTGTAAAAAAACCAAAAAACTGAAAATTGAACAAATTTTGATTTCATAAGTACAGCATAATTAATAACTTTGGAAAACTACCTCTACCATATTATAACGTGTGCATTCCAGTTGAATAAATCTAAATTAAACAAATGAATCAATTAGCACTATCGTTATTAAAGAAGGTTCGGTATGTTACAAATTTCCAGGCTTATCTCACCAGAAATTATAGATTACTGTCTTTCAACATTTTATTCTAAATATTATATTATGTGTGTTGATAAATTATTAAAAATTAAACAAATTCATTTTATGCATTTCTACATTTACAAATTTTTGTATTTTTTGTAAAGCCAAAATACATAACTATTTTGAAAGTGTTTAACTTATGCCGTCAACATATTTTTGATACTATAAGGAACAAATCAAACAAAAAATATTTATGATTATAATTTTTTTCTATATTTTTCTTACTTACGTTTTAATATGAACGTTATTTCTTGCACAATAAGGTCGTCATTGGTTTGTGCCTCAACTCCCGACCGTGCTGTAGCGAGTCGCGAGTGATTCTCGTGTACTTACAGTAGTTTCGTCGCGTCGTCTTATGCATTTATTTGTAGTCAATCATTGTCAAACTTTTATAAGCACGTGGGAACTTTTACTAACCATGGATCGGCTAGGGTGGAGATTTATTGAAATTGTGTTTATTAGATCGATAATAACTACATTGTTTAGCTTTTATTGGTTTGTTTACAAAGCTTTTTATGGTACATAATAAAGAACACAGACACAAATCAGAAAAGTAAATGTACAACTGCGGATTTATCCCCAGGGTTTGTTACTGGTACCAAATTCACATTTTAAGTTCCAGTAACAGAATTTTCATTATGTTAAAATTTTAAGGGTAATACTCGTATAGTACGGGTATCGTTTATGTAGTAATAGTAACGTTATAGGTATTGTTAACATTTAAAGGTAATTTTACCGGTACGTACCTACGCGTTGTTACCGTTCCGCATGAAACTCGACTGCAAAGAGCCACATTCCCGTACCTACCGAGTCGCGATCGCGACGCACAACACTGCGATGACCAGTGTTGCCTCTCGATTCATACACTATCGCTAGTCTATCGATAGACTATCTGTATTTTGAATAAAACCAATATTATCGATAGTATTGATTCTGACGACGAACAAACTATCGATAGTATTGCTTTTCTAATAAATAAATAATCGATACTATGGATAGTTTATGAAACGCAATACTATAGATAGTTTATTCGTCATCAGGATCGATACTATCGATAGTTTTGTTGGTTATCCATATTGTTGCCCAAAAACAGGAATTACTATCAATAGTACACAAACTATCGATAGTATTGTTGGTTATTAGCCCTTAGCCAGGCCTGGCGATTATTTTATCTTTGTATACAGAAAATGGTAGATTGGATGATAATAAAAAAACTAATTTCTTAATTTTTTTTTATTCCTACAATTTCCTATAAAAAACCCTCTGGTCTGGATATGACCACTGCCCATTTCAATATACATGATGTGGATTAGATCTGACCACTGCCCAGTTAGGTCACAACATGTAAGTATTGAAAAAATAAAGGTGAATCTACATATAAGCCTAATATTAAAAAGAGGAAAGATTTGTGTTTCTTTGTATAAAAATATTAATAAACATTATTGTCTCTGTGATGTAGTGGTTAAAAGATTCTGACACTAGGGTATCGGTTATTCTTCGATCCAAGAACCTATCTATCTACCATACAAACTATTTGATGTGTAAATATGGTTTTGCCTTTATTTATATGGATAAACGCTTGTAGGACAGTGGTTACATAATAACCACAATAAGTTTTTCCAGATAGGCAGAGGTCACATGTTGACCACAAACTTTCGGCGTAAATATTTCAAAGAAAAACAAATATCATATAAAACCGAAACATATTACATATAATTCAACCTATCTGCTATTATAAAAACACAAATAATATCACTTACCGGGATTTTTTCCGCCATAATACTAAAAAACACTTTCAATTTGCACAAAAATTCGCTGTTCGACCAATATTTTGACTTTGACAAGCGAAATGTCAAGTTTTTTTTTCTAGAGGCGTATTTTTTTTTTCGTTCAAAAATCAACTGTATCATAGACAATAGACGGATGACATTTAGCGGTATCTAGCTAGCATCTGCTCGTCAGAAAAAAAATATTTCTGAGGTGGTTCGCTATGTGATCACTATCTGGCTAAGGGTTAGAGATGTGTTGTTCCTTTAATCTTTAAGGTCTAAACCAATACTGAACTGTTGTGAGTAGTCGATCCGGGTCTTCTGATTCTGACCCATTCAATTAATTAATGGGTTTTCTCATGAAAAATCACAAAACAATCGTTAAAGCCGGGTATTCCTACAAATGTAGGTATTTAATGCTGCCCCGGCCGCAATTTGCATCGCGTGGACGCTGCGTCGGTGAGCTCACATGTGACCCCACCAGCGACACAGTATAGAAATAAGCAGTAGAATAGTTTTATTTCGATTAAACTTTGTTTAAAGTAGTGTTCGATACAGCTATATTATCTTATATTAATGCTGACGGGGTAGACAGAGTCCAGGGCTGTAAGACCCAAAGGCTTAGCGTGATCAAAAAATAAATCAATAGTGATGGGTTGCTAGCCGCATCGCCTATTAACATAATTTGACAGTAGCGATTTATTAATAAACAATTAATAGAAACAAATAACCCTGCAAAGTCGTTATTTAGTGTCTTTGTTTATTTTCAACCCCCGACAAAAAGAGGAGTGTTATAAGGTTGACGTGTCGGTATGTCTGTGTATCTAGGTGTCTGTTAATGGCATCGTAAGGCCTGAACGAAGATTTAATTTTTTTGTTTGAAAACTGACTTTTCTTCATAGTTCTTAGCTATATTTATTAGAAACTAGCCGAAGCCCGCGACTTCGTCCGCGTGGACTTTATGTCTCTGGAAAATGCTCATCAGGCTGAACAATTTTTACTAAGGCGGCATTTTTATATCTGTTATAGTTTAGCTGGACCATTATGGTTCTGCATCAGGCGTTCCATTTTCCAAAATCATTTATACCCTATATGTTGTCCAGGCTTAATAGCTATATAACAAAAAAAGTTTCATTCGAATCCGTCCAGTATTTCCGGAGATAAGCGTGTACAAACAGACAAACAGACATACAGACAAACAGACAAACAGACAGACATTTTTTTTTAATTCTTATTCTATTACTACGTCTCCATCGCCCCCAATATTTTTTTTGGAAATATATTTAATGTACAGACACACATTTTTTACTGTTTTATTATATGTATAGATATAGATAGATATAGATTGGTTCAGCCGTTCAAAATTTATTAGGAGTAAACACCTTAAAGTCGGTTTTTATTATTTTTCTTGAATATAAACTTATGGGTATTATGTTGTTTTGTTATTTACTATCTATGATACAACACTGAACCTAAAAAACATGGGTCTCATTTAGATCCCAGTATTTTTCACACGACTTGTAAAGAAGGAGATTACGAATATATAGTCTATAGAGTGCAATTGAAATCATTAGCATTGATTTAACTTATCATCATACTCACCTAAAGGATATTTTGTATGGTAACAATACTGCAATTAATGCAGTAGTTAAAAAGTATCAAAAAGTAAGAAAAATGAATAAAGTATCAAAACACTTCGAGTCGAGCGCGCGTACTGATACCTACGTGTCGCAAGGTCAAAGACCTTGGACGGATACAGCCAAACGGCGCGACCGACCGGCATACAAAAGTAGACCTTAATTTACGTGAATAAGGTTTGAAGTCGAATGGGGACGGGTCGTGTCACACGAAAGCTTGAGATCAATAGGTACGTTTGAAGTAGGAACGAATGTTAGGGTACCAAGACGCAACGAAATTGATACTATTATAATTAATTTATTTTTCGTATTAGTTTTTTTTTTTATTGCAGTAGAGGTATGTATCAAAGAGTCTGACGCATGTTTAGAGGTTTTCTTGAATATGAAAATGACGACTTTTGATTGAAGTTTTATAAGTCTTAAATTACTTTGTATCATGGGTATAGTAGATACTTAAAATATTGCCAACGAATTCAATTCCACCCTGTATATGCATGTATGTATGTTGAATGTATTTGATTTTCTTTATTCCTTAGTGTCGCCACGGATTTGAATGTATGGCCACAGAGCAGATAATAGTTATACATACAGAACGGAAACTCGCACGTTTTTGGACCTTGTAAGCGCCTGTAAAATAGGGTTGTTGCTAGTCGCACGTTGACGTTCCCCGAGTCATTTAGGGTAATTGAAATAATATTGGTGAGAAACTGCACATATTATTATTGCTTATCCACAAAAAACAACAAAGAACGAAAATTTTATAGATTTCCGAGTGATGAAAACAGGTAAGCAAAGCAACAAATTCTGTGGTGGCGACCCTGATTGTTTAACTCACACATTTGACGTATGCACAGATATATTATTTCGTTTGTAGTAGTACTAGGTATATTTGTTACTTCGTATCTATGAAGTGCCATACCTGTGGAATGGCGTTTCGTTAGAATCCTTACATTTCAAAGTGACATGAGCTAAAAAGTCTTTTTATTGTTTCGTACCTAAAGGTTAGAAATTAGCCCAAACTCGATTGTGTTAAGTTGTTTTATAACTGAGTTCTATTGACCACCATCCGTCTGCGTAATCAGATCCTAGATAAGCATCGTCTTCCAAAAAGTACTCGTCAAGACAAATCAAACGAGACCTACTCGATGAGGTTATAACTGAGTTCCGTCGAATAGCTCCCGGTTCCATCATCAGAACAGCCCATTGACATCATAATATTGTATTATCATCCGACTTACAAAAGTATACAAAATTTCAGCTAAATTGGTTGAGGATAACTGGTTGAAAATTGAGTTCGAAGATTCCACCCGACCAAACATACTTACATTTATACATACATTGCAAGTTAAATAAAAGCTTGTAAAAACATGTAGCGATCTTTAGTTGTTTTATTGGTCCAATGTTAGTAAGCGCGTCTAATCGGACCTGCCGAGTTCAAGTCGTCGCGCTCGCGAATTTCATATAAATATTAAGAAAATAATTATATCAAATCAAACTCAGCGAATTTATCTGTAAATAAAAAATTGTACTTAATTAAAGCCACTTACTTTAATTAAGTACAATTTTTTAATGTAAAATATTAGTATTTTACTCGTAGTTTTGAAAAAATATCACAAAAAAGGGTTACTTTGGGATTTTTTCCAACCGAATGAAGTTACAAGATCCTATAGGATCTTGTAACTGAATGCGAATTTGACGAGCCTGGATACTTAACTTATACATACCTTTTTTTAAGAGTTTAATAGTAGATTGTGCTACAAGGCGTAAAGGTAATACTTTTAAGTCGAGTGCGCTACTTTGAATTTAGAGCAAAACGAAGGATTCCTCAGTTGAATCACGAGCGTAGCGAGTGATTCTACGATGGAATCTTGAGTGAAGCGAGGGATTCGTGTATAACGCCCGAGACAAAAATATTACCGTACGCAAGTAGCACACATTACATCGCCATCCATGAGAAAAACTAGCAAAAAGATACAAAACAGAATATGGAGAAAGTAGAACAACTACAATACCTAATCAAAGCTCCGACAAGAACTAACCTTTATTTAGTGTCGTTTTCATTCAATAAATACTAAGAAATAATTTTTAAGAACAAACTTCTAAAAAAAATTTTTGTTCACGCATAAACTCGTAACTTTGTTTGCGTGGACCTACATATTTTAAGATTTTTATAATAACAATAAATTTAATGTGCACTATCGGCTTAAACTTACGAAAAAGTATTTAAATTTACACAAAATAATTAATTTTAACACAATATAACCTAAAACATCTGTAATTACTTTGAATCGAAGACAAAAACTGCGCTAATTATTCTTTTTTTCCTTTTTCGAAGCAAAGACCATAAACATTTTTACCTACATTCACGATGATATGTATTCCAAATTTAAAAAAATACGAAGTCTGTTCCAGTTATTTATTGTTTTAAAACTTAATTCTTTTGTTTTTAGCTGATTTTACATAGATAACATCGTGTTCAATTTTCAAATTGTGTTTTAATCCCGTAAGATTTACTTTTTCACTTTTTAATCACGAGAAAACTAGCAGTAACTTTAGCTCCAAATGTTTTGGGATGAAACCATCGTTTTTTGAGCAGATGGGATGAAAAAAACACTTTTGTCTTTGCCTCAAATGGTTTTCAAAAACTCTAAAGCACGGCCTCTGCGGGAATACCTAGCCTTAAATATGTCCAATCGCTCTCGTCATTTTTGGTCTAAACCCAATAATTATTTTACTGAAATAATTAATTTTTATGTGACTGTAATTCTACTTTTTTTAAATAAAAAACTCATTGAACCTCATTACATGATACCTAGATGAACCATGCTAGGAATTAATTGGCCATGTGATGAAGTCATACTGAACAAGCTGGCCAGTCGATACTTAGTGACTAGTGTCGTGTAGTGGTTTGAAAATAGTATCTTATACACATACAAATTAAAGTGTGGTTTTCGTTTTGGTTTTTACTGATTATATATATGCATTAAAAAGCAACTGAGTTTAACTTCCATAGCGCTTATTATAATACGACATAATAAATAGTAATAATACTTTATTAAATACAAAAAATTATATTATTTAAAATGTACATAGCACACAGAAAAAGACATTAAAATGTCCAATGGGCGTGGGTGGTTTTATAGCTAATAGCGATAATTTTTTTCAGACAGCTGATGTAGAGAAGTGAAATGCTGCCATTTCCCATAGAAGTCTGATAGACAAGGTCTATGTTAAAAATAAGTCTATCTATGTCAAACATTTTAGTCCTGCTCTCTAACACTACACGGCCTCTGTGCGGGCACTTGCGAGCACGTGTGCAGTGCGAATTGCGTTGAGACGTAACTTGGCCGTCGCATCGTGTGAACGGTGGGTAGAAATTGTGTAAAATGCTATTGTTACGAAACTGGGTTCGAGATTTGGAGAAAAACGCCAAAGTTCGTATCAGGGTTTTTATTCACTACGGAACCCAAAGGTTGACACGTGAAGATGGTCTTCCTGATGTCCAAGACCAAGTCGCGTAGCATCTGAGGTCCAGGTATCTCGCCTAATTAGTCGCAGGTACTTCCACTTGTCGCACTGAGGTAGGTTTCCTTCGCTTCGGTTTGCTTCGAAGTTATCGCTTTCGTAGCTCATACTGAACTGGCGGGACGTGCACTCGATCGCCTTTTTATAAGCGCCGATACAGCGGTCTACATTGTTCTCGAATATTCTCATATCTTGACGAATGTATTTCGATTGACGGGAAACATCGAGACGCCGGTATGTGTGTGTGAGTGCGACTAAGCCGACGATCATTCAAAGAACTCTAGCCTTTATGCTATAAGAATATAAGGGCTAGTTTCGCTTGCATTATCCTGACGTCTTTTTTATACCATTCCGCTCGCGAACATTCCGAGTCTATCTCGCCAGCAGAGTTCTTGCTCGTGAATATTCTACATTTATCTCGTTCGCGACACTATGTAAGCGCATAACATAATGAAACTTAAGTTGCACGGCGCAACTTGCACTCTGTAAATACCCAACTACATTTTAGTACGACAGCATAAAAACTTCGTTATATATTTATGTATTTAATTTTTTCTCATGTTACATCCCATTAATATGCAATGTCATGGGAAATGGAATATTTCAGCAGGGGCCCATTTTTGGAACGGTATTAATCCAGGGGCTGTCATGTTGTACGGGTTTGCCGTGACAACAAGAGTGTTACAAGACTTATATTGTTTTTAGAGTTTTAAATTGTTCATTGTGTCACCACGTTAACCCGTAAAGACCCGGACGGCATTAAAATGCCCACGTTCATCGTCTTTCTATTGTGTCTGGTATTGGCGGTTGCGAATGGGTTAAAGTTCAAGGCACAATCAAAACAATCCTACAATTAGCAAAATTCCATATTTACGAGTTATATGTTTTGTAAGCACACGGCGCGATCGGTTGAAAACACGTATAAACTCGTTCGCAGCCGTGCGCTCACCCGGCTGGTGCCTCGCTCTCTCTCCCCGCACCGCACCGCAATCACCGCAAGCATCCCACTTCACGACATGTTCTCGCGTATTTTCAATCAAATATTTTTTGTTTTAAGTAAGACGTTAATGTGTTTAATTTTGATGAAAATGTGATTATAGTACACAAAAAGCTATAATTAAACAAAAATAACACAGTTACTATTTCTGGCTACTGAGAAAAACATTAATTTTAAAACATTAAAAAATGATGTTTAATTTTGGTCTTTAATGTCTAAAAAGACACAATATAGCTTATAAAGATATAAACATTATGGTTATCATTTTGGCTTAACTAGATATCGAGATCAGGTGAAAACTGTGAAAAAAAATGTATAAACAAAAATGGGGTCAGTTTAATTTTGCTATTAAGTGATCGCATTTGGATGCACCTAAAAGTTAAACTAACAAGGTCTTTGGTTACCTATTATGCTTTTAGGGAAAAGTTGAGTAGTGTACAAAATCTCACGATTTTTATATAATACGGTTGCGACCGCGGATAAATTACATAATATATCTAATTAATATTTGATACTCAATATTGATATCCGATAAAATATTGAAAACAACGAGTTTATTATTTATGTCCAGGTTGTGCTATTTTGATTGGTCTAACACTCGTGCGCAGGTTTCTTCACTTTGTTTTCCGAAAAATTTGGTGGTAATTTGTGTTTCAATTTTACTTAGGCTATGAATCTTTTATTTTATCTGTGGTAATAGTCAAGAGAAGCCGCTGATAGACCAAAGCAGTAACCAAGTGGTGGTCGAGACAGGGGAATAGACCAGTATAGAAACCACCGGCCCGTTGGTTAGACGATATTGTAAAGTTGACGGGAGAATGGCACATTCTGGCACAGGACCGTGGGAAATGCACAAAAAAGGAGTTCTATGGCCAGCAGTTGGGTGACGATGGACTGAAAATGATGATGAGGAGTCTCCCCGCGGCGCAACTGGAACCAGCTAGAGCCGGTAACGCAGACTCTAGGCTGGCCAATCCTGTCACCACGATGGTATCCCAAATAAGACATTTCAAACAAATCCCATAAAAAATATTGGTTTTGATGTTTAGAAAAGTATCTTGTGAGAAAATTGCGAATTTTATTGAATAAAAACCTCACTGAACTGGTATATCCTTTAGTTTATTGGCGGCGGTCGCCATTCCTTCTGATTATAGTAATGGGCAACTGGGACCACTGGGAGAGAATCATCTGCCCACCGTTTACAGCTTTACTGTGAAACCGTTTACATTTATTTTAATTTTTATAGTCCTGAATACACATTAAGTTTCCGTCTAGGGAACACAAAGATCTAGTTTTAAATACGAACGTTGTAATAACAAAAGCAAAGATGTAAAATTGTGTAGATCAGTTGATTGTTGTAAAAATAAAAAATAAAAATTGAATTTGGTATGGTTCGGCTTCATTTTGATCCTTGACTTTAGAAAAGCTTTTTGTTTGTAATTTTTTAATTGCATAAATAAATTTTTATATTTTACTTTTTTAACAAGAATGTTAAGGTTGTTAAGGATGTTTTTGTAACTAACAAAGGTTAAAAAAAAAAATTGGTTGTTTGTAAAGTAGGTTTACGATCGAGATGTTTACGTGATAACGTCGTTTCACGGAATGACTGGCAGCGCTCGAGATGAGACGGGAGATCGGTCCGTTATACCTGCGATCGCGCTCGTGAGGTTTTGGTGTGACACAAGTTTCTGAACATGTCACCCGACTAAAACGATTTTAAAGACGTTATCACGTCAAAAAGTTATTTTTTTCATACGTCCTGCTGTAGTAGTAAAACAAAAGACATGTCCCGCAATGAATTAAAATTCCTTTGAAGCCATAAAATTGAACTTAGCGTATACGTTTTCCACATCACCACGGCGTCGATTTCCCCAAACTACCATCGGCGCACGCGCCACCCTCCTAGCCACGGCTAGGGTGCGCCATCTGGCGGGGTCAACGACCTGCAGTCTAACACTAGATGCGGGCAGTAACTTAGGATAGAAATGTAGCATATGGCAGAAGAAACGCAATACGGATGTGGATAATAATTTTTATTTATTTATTTTATTTTATCAATTTTTATTGTTCCAAAGTACAAATATACTTTTAACAAACGGCGGACTTAATGCTAAGAGCATTTTCTCCCAGTCAACCATAGGGATAAACAGAAAAAAAACTATGCGGCACAAAAAGCAATACAATATACTAACACATATCAAATAATACTATATAATATATAATCACATTAACTGTAGTTTTATTCATAATTATATTTAGTTTTATTTAAATAAGTTACGTAATAGATATATTTGATTGTATCACATTATATACCTATGATATATAAATAACAATAAATATCTTTTAGTTCATTATATAAAATTTTAAGGTGTTTTAAAAACTATTTTAAGGTTGATGAATTCAGTCCGTGATACTGAACAACTATCCCCGAGGAACATAATTATGTCGAAACATAGAAATTAATTTTTGGCTTTCCATACAAACTCAGATCAGCTGATCGGTCAACTTGTATGGGAGGCCAAAAATTACTTTTCATATTTTGATAAGTGTTCTTTTGAGAAAGTTGTTCAGTATCATGGTTAGCCCATGTCCATTCACTCATATAACTATAACTATATTTTTTTTTTTTTTAATTAGCCCGATGTTGTGTCCCACTGCTGGGCAAAGGCCTCCCCTTTTCCTCTCCATCTATCTCTATCCCGAGCAATTTGCTGCCATCCACTTAAGAAATTCTCGATGTCATCCCTATAATAATTATTAAAATTTATGGTCTAAGTTTTTTTTTCTCTAACTAACAAATAATGACGAAGGTACAGCACATAAAATATTGCGTGACGTCACGATCAGGTACGATTTTTATCAAAGGTGACATAAATAAACCACAAATCCGAAACTTCAAAGCGCTGTATCTTTGGGTTTTTACTAATTTGCTAATTGAAAAAATATGAGTCCTTTATTTTTGGATAATATTAACGGACTACAACATATTTTTACCCAATCCTTAAAAACAACTCCAGTTCATCCTAACCAGTGAACTTGGGATGTATTGTTGTAGTTGTGAGAGCAACCCCTTCTTCTTCTTATCGTGTGTGTTAGTGACTAACACTAGTGTCAGAGTTTTTAAACCGCCTTAAAGGCCTCTGTCATGGTTTTAGGTAACAACCAATGTCAAAGACAGTGACCGGGACCGACGGCTTAACGTGCCCTCCGAAGTACGGATCATCTTACTTATCAGACAATCAGGTGATCAGCCTACAATGTCCTAACCAAACTAGGACAACAACACAAGTCGTTGCCCCGCCGGGAATCGAACCCGCGACCTCCGTGTATGAGCCGAACGCTCTAACCACTACACCACGGAGGCAGCTAAAGTTGTAAGAGCAAGTAATGCATATGAAAACTCTTTAAACCCAGAAAGAAAACATATCTGATTTATTATACCTAAGGACAGCTCTGTATTAATGTTTCATTCATTACACAACTACACAATTATGTTCATTCTCCCTTTTTAACCGACCTCCCAAAAAAAGGAGGTTATCAATTCTTCGCCCTCTTTTTTTGTATGTTTATCCGAAGACGCCTAATCTGATTTGGAATTATTATTTTTTTGTGTAAAAGGAGATGTTCCCATATAAATTTTATCAGTTGTGTAGTTTGGGATTGACAACGTCGTTTTTGATTTGTGTACTGTATGAGCCAACATCGGTCCTTGTGGAACAAAGGCTTAAATTCTTTTAAAGTCTTATAACACACGAATAAGAAAAAAACACGTTCAGTTTGTCAGTTCTATCTACAATCTAAAATAAGATTTTATAAGTAAGTTGCATGACTTTGTAGATTTTTTAATAATAATTTAATAATTAATAAATCCACGCAGATTTTTCCCCATTTCCCGCCAACGTGTCTATGATCTAGAACTCTAGACCATAGACACGTGACGTCACACACGTTATCGTACGTTAACGGCGCGTCACGGGCCGTGGCCCTAACGGATGGAGCAAGCTGGAGGCAGGGGCGTGACGATTACTGGCTTTTAGTTTTTCAGTCTGTAATTGTAATAGAAACGTTTTAATACATATTCATCATCAGGTCTTCTTATCTCCACTGCAGGAGCACGACCCTCTCTGTACTACCAGATTCATACTTGGCCAGAGCAGAGGACTTGGCCTACACTCTCCTCGCTGGCCAGGCGGTTGGAGGGGTCTCATTTATATTTATAAGCTTTGTTTAGCTTGTATTTCCTAAGACGCCTTCTACGACATCCACGGGAGGACTTGGATGGCCCTATTCTACTCTGCCGGAAACCACACGGCACATAATCTACATCGCCTTCTAAAACATATAAATGACAAGTGTGAAAGGGGTAGGAAAGGGTCGGGTTCGGCAAACATTCTGCGACTAATTTGCAGACGTTCTAAAAAAAGCAGAGGTTAAAAGTACCCGCAACCGAAGCGCATGTATGAAGAGATTGAAGGGTACGGGTAGGCAAAGCCTTTGGCCATATTTCAGTGTGGAGTAAAATAAAGTAAAGAAGTAAAAACAATAAGAAAAATTGTTTTAAGTTCTTGCAAATCACACTAATATTACAAAGGCGAAAGTTTGTAAGTGTGTGTGTATGTTTGTTACTTCTTCACGCGCAAACAGCTGGACCAGTTTTGATAAAATGTAGTATGCAGTAAGCTTACACCCTGGATTAACACATAGGCTACTTTTACCGCTGGTAACACGACAGGCGCAGTTAGTAAAAAAAAACAAAAATAGTAAAAAAAATATATTAATAGATAAAAACAATGAGTTAAAACATTTTAGAGCTAGATATACTATTTCCTTAAAGTGTGCATCTAAAATGTTTTTCGCTAACTCCTCAATGGTTGGACCATAGACAAATAGAGCGGATATATACTGAACTTGCATTAATGGCCGCAACGACTTCTGACATTTCACCTGACGCGATTTCCTAGGGCGATGACATTTGTTTTTTTTTTTACTTCAACTATTTATTAATACGATCTATTTCAAAAGAGTTTTATAAGTAAATTATGATAGATATGTGAGTTTTTTGTCCTCTATACATATAGTAAAGCATTAAAAAAATGTGTCTGTACATTGAATATATTTTGAAAAAAAAATATATAAAATAGTTTCTTTTTTAAATGTCTGTGTTGGTACACGCTAATCTCCGGAAATGCTGATTTACTAAATACTGATTCGAATGAAACTTTTTTTGTTATATAGCTGTAAAGCCTAGGCAACATATATCATATAATTGATGCAGAACCATAATGGTCCAGCTAAACTATAAGAAATATAAAAATGACGCCTTAGCGAAAGTTGTTCAGCCTGATGAGCATTTTCCAGAGACAAAGTCCACGCGAACGAAGTCGCGGGCTTCGGCTAGTATAGATATATGAATCGTTTATTTGTGAAAACTGCACACACAAACAAAAGAAAATATAAGAAATACTAGAATATTATAATCAAAGATTACAGAAGCTACATTTTCATTCCTTTTATCGTATTCCTATGTATGATAAAAGTAATATGGTGGGATAGATGCTACGACGGCCTATAATTTAGTAGAAAAAGAAGATCCCGCAGGCGCAGAGAAAAGGCGCTGGAGCCTACAATTGTCTAAGACGTAATCGTGACCGGTCGGTTATGCTTACTAATACAACGAAATGAGAGGGTACAGAGGTGTACCTCGTTTGTAGTTGACGGCCGGAGAAAATGCTGCAGTGTAGTCTGTTACCGCTTCTTCTGCACTAGCGGCAGTAAATTTAGCTGTAAGTAACCATTTGACGTCAACAATTGTGCAACCGAACAAAATGACGATAATTAAGAGACTGCGATTGTAAGAAAGAGATACAAGGGCTACGTAGTGAGATATCTCGCATGAACACTTTGCTGGAAAAGTTCGTGTTGTCACAGGAGAAACTGATGAACGATATGCGTGAAAATATAACGATGTTGAATGAAGAGATAAAAGAAATCAAAGCCTTGACTACGGGGATTATAAGAGATCAAGATGGCATGAAAAGTAACATAACGGACTTAGGAACAAAAGTTTCTACTCATGAAGACAGACTAATATCTCTTGAGTCTGGTCACAAGACCACGGCCTCCACACCTGTATTGGAGACGAATCAGTTAGGAAAAAACGAAGAAATCATACAAGAAATTCAAGAGCGCAAAAAGAGAGAAAATAATATTATCATAGTTGGCATATTAGAACAATCAACTACAAACACCAGTGAGAGGATCGCAAAAGACGAGATTGAGGTTTTAAATATAATCTCCTTAATAAGCAAAGACATTCCCAAGCCAGCTAGGATCTTCCGCATTGGCAAGTACAATGCTGAAAAGACCCGTAGAGTAAAAGTCTGTTTCGACAAGCGGGAGCCGGTCATGCTATTGCTACGTAACAAAGACAAATTGCCTGATAACGTAAAACTTTTCTCTGACCAAACTCCAGCTCAACAAAAACACTTTTTAGCTATAAAAGATGAACTTACAAAACGAAAAAATGATGGAGAGGGTGATATCACAATAAAATACATAAAAGGCATACCAAGCATCGTGAAATCTGTGTCAAAAAACTTCAACAGCCAATAAAAGATATCGCACAAAACTCTAAAGATACAATCTATCAGATCGTTAACGATTACAGACTTATTGAAACTCAAAAATCAGCAATATCCTTCCTCTATCTAAATGCGAGAAGTATCAAAAAGAAAGGAAAGCTAGATGAATTAAAATGTATTTTGCAATCAATGCCAATACCTATACAAATTATATTGATAACAGAAACTTGGATTAAAAATGAAGCTCAAGCTCTACGATTACAGATTGATAACTACACTCATCATTATAATCACAGAAGAGATAAAAAAGGCGGAGGAGTATCAGCATACATACACAACGACTTAAAACATTATCAAGTAGAATCAAAATATGAAGAAGGAAACAACTACTTATGGATACATTTGGAAAAGTTAGCACTCAATATTGGAGTTGTATACAAACCCGGACATACAAAACTTGAAAACTTTTTAAAAATATATGGAGCACAATTACATCAACAAAAAAGATCAATTATATTTGGTGACTTCAACATCGACCTGCTGACAAAAAACAGTGCTTCGACTAAATACAAACAAACGGTAAGAGGATCAGGACACAAGATATTAAACAAAGTACATGTAAAATATTGTACAAGAGATTCGGGAGAAAGAAAATCTATTATAGACCATATCACCACCAACTTAAAATCTGAAGCCTTCAATTTCGCTATTATTAATTCATCCATGTCAGACCATAAACAAATTTTCTTACAATTGAACAGGCATAAACCTCCTCAGAAAATGCGATCGATCTATGAAGCAGTAGACTACAAAAAACTGTACGCGGAAATGGAATCATATGGGTTGGAAGATGTTGCAGACAATTACGAAGATTTTGAACATAAATTGAAACAATGCATAGCACATAACAGAGTCGAAAAAACGAAAATATTAAACCCCCCTAGAAAAGACTGGATTAACAATGACATTGTAACTGGTATTAGCCAAAGAAACTACCTATGGATGCAACATAAAAATAATCCGGAAAATAAGGACCTGGAAAAAGAATTCAAACACAAAAGAGACACAATAGCTAAACTAATTCAAAGCACAAAACAATCTTATTATTATAAGTTATTTGCAAACTGTTCCCGTAATCCCAAAAAAACCTGGTCTCTCATAAACAATCTAGCCAAAAACAAAGTAAAACAAAGTAGTGCTCCTCCAAAGCTTTTAAAAGATACAAAACAAATTACTGATGTAACAGAAGTATGCGAGATTTTTAACAAATATTTCTCCACCATAGGTTCAATGCTAGCAGACAAAATACCAAAAAAATATCACAATAGTGCATCAAATCCTTTTGTCTTACCACAAAAAAACGATGATCACGACCTGCTCACCTTTACACCATGTGATGCTGATGAGATCAGAGATATTATTCAAAACCTTGATCCGAATTCTAGTAGTGGCATAGACAAAATTAGCACAAAAGTAGTAAAATGTCTAAAAGATCTAATTTCAGAACCCTTGTCACGTTGTTTTAATAAGTTAATGATTGAAGGCGAATTTCCCGATAGTTTGAAGGTAGCAAAAGTAACACCAATCTACAAATCTGGGGCCAAAACCGACCCAGGTAATTATCGCCCGATTTCTGTACTGCCGGTTCTATCCAAAATATTAGAAAAATTAATTTATAATCGCTTGTTAAATTATCTAGACTCTTTTAATTTTCTTTCGGCACGGCAATACGGTTTCCGATCAAAAAGTAACACCACGGCGGCGATAATCGATTTAGTAACAAAAATAAAAGATAATTTAGACAACAAAAAACTAGTTTTGGGCGTTTTTATCGACCTAAAAAAGGCCTTTGATACTGTTAGTCACAATTTGCTATTAAAAAAGCTACAAGGCATTGGTATCAAAGGTATTGCTCTCAAAATGCTTAAATCCTACCTAACAAATAGAGCACAGATAGTCAAACTTGAAAACACCCAAAGCACCATCCAAAACATCACCCATGGCGTCCCACAAGGTTCCATACTAGGACCCCTACTATTTCTTATTTATATTAACGACATAGCAAATTTAGCTCTCCATGGTCATGTAACCTTGTACGCGGACGATACATGTCTATTTTATTTCGGTACCAACATAAATAAAATTACCTTACAGGCTCAAGAAGATCTCAACATGCTATTCGAATGGTTTCAGTATAATTTGTTGACTATTAATATTTCTAAAACAAACTACATTATCTTCAAGACTAAAAACAAAATAATTCCCCCTCATGACCCTCTAAAGATTAATGATACACCACTTGAACAGAAAACCTGCGAAAAATACCTTGGTCTGAGGATGGATAATTATTTATCATGGAAAAAACAAACAGAATACATAAAGAGTAAACTCACGTCACTTATAGGTTCACTTCACAGCATAAATAAATGTATACCTAGAAAATTACGCTTTAATATCTACAACTCTTTGGTAAAGTCACATTTATTATATATGATAGAAATATGGGGTAGTGCAGCCAAAACAAGATTACGAGAACTACAAAGAGCTCAAAATAAAGTGATAAAAGCACTGTTCTGCTACCCATACTTAACATCAACTCGTAAAATTTTTAAAGAAACAAAACTAATGAGTATTCGACAACTCTATCTATACAGTACTTGCATTTTAATTAAGAAGATAATCAGTAAACAAATCCATACTAATGTATCTTTTACAAATAGATCACAAGTTTCCAAACGTAGATTGCGTAGGCCAAGCTTGCTCGTTCTACCAAAAACACGTACCAAGCTTGCGAAAAAAAGCATTACTTTTGAGGGAGCACGCTTTTACAATAGAATACCTTCACGCATCAAAGACGTAAACTCCTTAAGCAATTTTAAGTCCCAGTTACGTGATTATATAATGCAAAACTGCTCACTCTCCGAGTAGTAAAACGCGGTATATTTTCATGTGATTTGATTATTTGTATTATTTTGTGCTTGTTGCCTGCATGTGCAACCTACATACATGTGTATTTAATGTGTGTTCGGATACGGTGACTGCTTTCTAGATTAAGTATAATAATATTGTTCTCATGTAAGTGGATTTATTGTTAATCTGTTTATGAGAATAAATTCTTTAAACCTAAGAGATATTATAAACTAGCCGAAGCCCGCGATTTCGGAAAATGCACATCAGGCTGAACAACTTTTCATAAGGCGTCATTTTTATATTTCTTATAGTTTAGCTGGACCATTATGGTTCTGCATCAGGTGGGTGTTCCAATTTCCAAAATCAATTATACCCTTTATGTTGCCCAGATTTAACAGCTATATAACAAAAAAGTTTCATTTGAAACCGTCCAGTATTTCCGGAGATTATCGTGTACAAACAGACAAACATTTTGTAAAAAAATCTTACTCTATTACTATGTCTCCTTCACCCCAATTTTTTTTTTTTGGAAATTTGTTCAATGTACAAACTTTTTATACTGTTTTATATCCTATGATAATAAAGATACATGTCTGTACTATTTATAACGCGTGCTAATACGGTCCGACTCCAACAGCATTTACGTAAAAAAAGAAGGTTCAAACTCGCCCTCAAAATATATGGCTGCATGAAAAAAAAACTTTAGTTCAAAACTAGAACCTATTCCAGAGATGAAATGGCTTCTTTTTATACCATAACGCCGGATAGGGGTCCATTGTTGAGCATAGACAACCGCAGCGTAATAAAACACCGTCTCTATGGTTTTTTTGCCATAGACAAAGTTGAGGTTGTGTCTAAATCATGTGAGGTGATAAAATGAGGATCTTAAACGGCCAAAGGCGGTGGCAAGGGACAAAGACGTGATACAGGAACTAGGTAAAATAGTCATAATAAAAAAAAACAATGTAGAATAAATTAATTTTAGTGCAAAAGCGACTACTACTAGTAGACAGGATGTTACGACCAGTGTCTAGCGATATGACGTAGCTTTTCAGCATTTGTCATTCAGAGATGCTAGCAAAGGCCACTTTTAGCGTAATGGTGCGCGAGGAGGTGGAAAAAGGAATCAAAATAGTAATGGGTTGCTAGCCGCATCGCCTTGTCCCTGGATCGGCTTCTACGATACGCAGGAAGGGAACCAGCTGGTAGATTCTTAGTTTTTTCTCTTGTCCAAGACCAGCAGGTCTTGGACTAAAAAACTAGCTGGAAGTAGCATTAAATGCAATCACAAATTACATTACATTATCGGTATTCTTCTTTAAACAGACTACAAACTAATTCCAGTTTTATTTTCTGCTGTTTAAAGTACAAATTGAAATATTCTGTCCAGGGGTAAGTAACATTTGGTTATCTGTTAGTAATTCACGCTTGGATGGTGGGGGTTGACCGGAGGGCGAGGTGAAGGATGTACTGTTGATATTTATGTACCTATCGGCTGGGTCGTACTTGATACTTGTACGAGTAACAACGGGAATATCGTGAAACCTTGTCAATCAGACGCAATAATCATGAATTTTACGCTATTGGAAGAGACTGTGCTTTGAAGTTAAATTTTGTAAGATAATGTAGGATCTATTATATTTACTTTAGGCAAAATTCAAATTTTCAGTAATTTGACCTTCACAGGCCCTTTTACTCTTCAATACGTATAATTTTCATTACGTGTAATGTATATTGAAGTTTAATTTATTTTTAAAAGAAAAGCTACCGACGTCAGGCATTTTTACTTGCTTTTAACCACCGACAACAAAATAGTAAGAGTTGGTTAAAGATTTAGGTACTTGATGGAAATCGCAGTTTTAAAGTTATAGGGGTGATATGGCGAACGCCTGAGAAGTTTTTTTCCTTTGCCTAGCAAATATATCTGTACCTAGACCATCATGATAACTTACAGACACTTCACTTTTTTTTTTTTGTGACTGCCAGTACCAATTTCAAGTAAACATCTTTTATTCCAAACCAGAAGTCCAAATTCGAAATTTAAATTGAACTTGACGTTGTCATCTCTACATCCGCGCTTTAGTCTATGACGCTGTTTTTATCAATATGGCCTCATTTTGGCGGGCGAAAACGTCAAATAATTAATTATAATTGCCAAAACAAGTTGATACCGCGCCCCACATCGATATCCGTTTCATTCATGAAAACAAATGCACTTTTTGACTTTATAATGATAACAGCGTGGTATGGCTCAGATAAAATATGCAGTCACCCACAACCACCCACCAGTCTGATATCCGGCCATATAAGATAGATGAGTACGAATCTACTCGTACCTACCTACTATCATATAAAGCGAGCAACATATCAAAGTCCACGACGCGACGCGAAGTTTTTTTAACCGCCGAATTCATAAAAATATCTGCAGTAGGTACCTAGGTATTAATCAATTTGACTATTAGACCTACAATGCAATAAATATTTTTAAAGCATATTCAACACTTTTTTTGTCACTATTTTGCTAGTCGTGTGTGCTGCCATCTCCGTGTGCCTACACGCAACTACCAGTATTGCCTACTTACGGGCCCTCCAATAGTCTCTATGGCGTTGGGTGTCTGTTACGTTAGTAATTATATTATCTTTGACCCTGCTTACAAAGAGGCTAAACAACAATGTAAGGCTTATAGCTAGCTACCCATAGCTACTAACCTAGGTCTGTACCTGAAATACGATCAGACTTCGCTGAAAGGGATTAGTTTTACATGACCACTGTGAGCCGTAAGTTAATTAGCTGCCTTGTCTTGTCTACCTACCTACTTTTTTGTTAGGTTTAAAAGGAATGTACGCGTAGCTAAATCTAGCTCCTCAAACTAACGACACCTCCTACACCGTAAACTAATATCTAATACCCATAATTACCTATATGTAATTAAATAATTGCCTATTATTGCCAAGAGGTTTTCGGCAGAGTAGAATAGGGCCACTTCAAGACCTCCCGTGGATGTAGTAGAAGGCGGCTTAGGAAATACTAGCTAAACAAAGCTTATAAACATCATGAGACCTCTCCAACCCGTCTGGCCAGCGTGGAGAGTGTAGGCCAAAGTCCTCTGTCTGCGCTGGCCAAATATGGCTATGGTAGTACAGAGAGGGTCGTGCTCCTGCAGTGGACCTGACCTGAAAAAGACCTGATGATGACGATGATGATATCTATTAGGTCATCATCATCATCCGAGCGCATTCCCGGTTGCATCCTCAGCGATAACGCTTCAGAGCCCGGAGTCCACTACCTTACTGAAGTGATTTGACGAGGTTACTGGTTTTACACAGAGCGACTGCCGTCTGACCTCCGCAACCCAAAGGGTACACCAGAACCAATCTTGGGATAGGTTTGCCCAAGCGCTAGATGGCGTTCGGGACCCACGTTTATATGTGCCTTCCGAGACACGGAATTCTCTTTCTTTTCATATAATCAGGTGATTCAAGCCTGCAATATCCTAACCAGACTGGAATCAATACTCACAAAGCACCTACCTATGCTTCCCAGTGGGATCCGAATCCACGACCTCCGGATAACAAGGTGAACGCCTTGACCACTAGACCACAAAGGCAGTCAAAATATCCTGTAACTAATGACGCGTCTCGCGGCGAATCTAACGTAATTAAATATCAATGGTCGATTCAAGATTCTAATTTTGAATTTCGAAACCTCTATTGAAAATTTTCGCGGCTATTTTCACGTCAATGTCATTATTTTAATTTATTACAGGTAGGTACCTACCGGATTTTTTACATCAGTGGAAAATATACAGGCGAGGGAAATAGGTAAATCGTAGGTAGGTATTCAGCACAGCTGAATAAAGAGGTTGTCGAACTAATCTATATTCAAGGATACCTACCCAAAAGTTTCTAGGCACCTACCTATAGATATGACGTAATGAAGTTTTTTCGTAGACTCGGCCGACGATTTGTGAATTATTATTATGGAGTTCTGATCTAGGAGGCTTAGAGAATCTTTAAAAATAGTTTATGTAACTGTTTACACATGTTAGTACTTACATTTAAGTAAATAACAACACTGCTAGTTAGGTAACTAAGTAATAAATAAATAAATATATTTACAACAAAATAATATGTACAGATAAATATATATATTTACATAGGTTTAAGATGTTATTAAAATACACACAAACATCAATAAATATCATGGATACTTATTATACTTTTTATTCGAAAACCATAAACAAATTTTTAAAAACTCACCCCGAGCACTGGCAGTTCAATTCGCAGTTTTTGCTGCTTTCTCCCCACATTTTGGCACGAAGGTCCGTACACAATAATTAAAAATAAACACAATCACAAGTCCATTTCGTTTTCAGTCTTTTTGTATCTCTCTCACTAGTTTTTTAAAGCCGGGTGTCACCGACCATCTTCCAGCGCAGCCGGCAAGCAACTGAAATTTTTGGCTCCCCTTGCGTTTACGTTCGTTTTGTTCGTCCTGTTGTCAACCCTGCTTCCTTCTGGGATGCGTTATGGGAATTTCTACCATTTTGGTAGATTTTTGATTTGATAAACATTATAATAGTATTAGCTATTCCTATAATTTAACATGTTGTAAAAGTTTATTTAACGAGTTACTTACATGATGACAATCTGCATTTATTTTCAAAATGTTATGTATTTACTTTCATCATTTCCATCATCCATGTAATAAATTTGCTTAAAAACTTATTTAGGTATGTATTATTGCCGAATTTTTAATGACTTATGGAACGTCGAGTAAAATAAAAGGATACGTATGCATAGTATACAAAGGTTAGATAATATCTTTTTAAAAACAGTGACGTTTGTTTTCAAGTTCAATGCCTTGTGGCTTTTATTTTTAATTAATCTTCTTTGAGGCTATCCACATACAACGTCACAGCCTCACTGTGATGGAAGGAAGTTATGCCAAATGTGGGAAATAACCAGACAAATTATATAGTTTTTGTTAACTCTGACCGTTTTCTTTTAAACATCGTTATACATACTACTTTACTGCTGTGAATTTTATAACGTGTCTATTTATAACCATTTGGCGGAAAGAACACTCGACTGTAGCAAATATTTTATAAACGGATAAATAAAAAAGGTTTTTGATATGAAAATTCTGCAAATTTTGAAAAAAATGTCGTTATGGAAGATTTTCTACATAAACTGGTAACCTGGCTTTGCCTTCTCAGGCCAACGGGCTATCCCACCTAACTAGATCGGCTATCTTGAGAGAAGGACATTCCATTTTCAACCCTAATGCCCCATTCACAAGTACCAAATTGGAATATAAAAATCATCAATGGAATGTTATACAAAAATCATATGGGCACTGAATCCTGTTTCCACACTCACACATGCATAATCGGACAAACAAAAATAACTCTTAAATTAGATACAAATAAGGTATAAGTTATGTTTGAAATTACAGAAAGGACTACAATCAACACACAGCCGATTGAAAGTTCAATCATATGGTGGTAGTTAACATATAAAAAACCATTTCTAACTTTATCATAAACCATTTAAGTCTAAAATGCATTGTATTTCCTTCTTGTCCACATCTTTAAACCATATGATGTTGCAAAGGTACTACTTCACTTGAAAAGTCCAAGAAATCCGTATTATTAATACATTAAAGTTTAAAATAGAAATTATGGTATTTTTTCGAGTATATTTGATGTTTTTGCGAATGTAAGGTTGTTCCCAAGAATTCCCTTCAAATCACATGGTATAGTTGGAAAGGAATGCCTTTTGTATGCCGCCCAGGAGAGGCTCGGTCTGTCAATATCCATTGTGATGTATACAGTTATTTTACATGCAAAATAGCTTGAAATAAGGGTTGGCCAATTCCCTGTTGTCTGATGCCAATTTCGACAATTTAACGCATTAAAAACATATTGGAAGGCTCTTGAAAAGTTTTTAAGTTACTTTTTAATGAAAGAGAAGATAAAGTACCTAAGTAGTGGAAAGTGTAGTATTGTGATTGGGAGTCACAAAAGAATTGGAAAACACTACACTACAAGATATTTAAAGCATAATTAATAGAGAACGTAAGAGCAGTAAATTATTTTTATAAAAATATTTAAATATACATAAATCTAAAGCTCAAAATTGAAAAAATACCGACCACAACTAAATAATCTAACTGAGGATCTAAACATATAAAATTATCATAAATCGTAGGCCCAACGGATATACGATTCGTCTCTAGCTTGATATGCCAGTCAGATTTAAAAAAAACGTCTCGGCAGTTACGGAGGTCCTTTTTTATTTCCTCCGGAGGATACGGTCCTCTCTAGTTTGAATGTAACGAGCTTTCTAAGGCAGGTTTAGAAGCGCGTTTGTGAGGTGCTTTTCTGATTTTTTACGAAACATGTATGTTTAAATCTGAATACGGATGTTATGTTATTAAAATACTGTCAGAATCATCAGTAATGCTAGTTTTCGTACCTACATGGTATATTAAAATTGAATAATAGTTAATAAAAAATGAAAACAATTTCGAATCTTTTCTAGGAAGCTTTTAAAATTGATGATGATTATCGATTGAACTGATGTTTATGAATTCTGATTAATATAAGCCTATATTCGTGTAGGTGACTTGTTTGTTCTATGAAAGGAACATAAAATTCAACGATGATTGAATACTGAATAGTTGACGTTGTATGATTAACAGTTTTAACACAAACAGAAATTAGTTCTTTGTAATGGATTTAATAATGGTTTTAAGAAGCAAAGTTTTAAACAATCGACGTCTGTGTATATAACTGAGGGTATATATATACACATCCAACGCATAAGAGGAGTGTCTAAGAATGCTGTTGTGTGTAAATTGGACCTCCCTGTTTGAGAAACCAGATCTTCAATAGTAACCATTGTTATGCCTCTATCGGTGAAAATCTTGAGCTTCGCATTAACGAACACGCTAGCCATAGTATTATTTCAATAAACATATAACGTCACTTAGCTATGTGATGTGACATCACATGCGTAAGATGCCCAAATGTACAATACACAGTATATATGTCTCTGGTAGTACAGAGAGGGTCGTGCACTTGCAGCGGATACAAAAAGACCTGATGATGATGATGATGATGATACAGTATGTAGTACGTATGTGCGCTTAAATCTTTTAAACTTGGAATCGGATTTTTATGCGGTTTTCATCAATATATAGGGGAATTCAAGAGGAAGGTTTACATGGTACACACATACCTATGCAAAGGCGCGTCGGGACGCTATTCATAGAGATACTCCAAAAGTAGTTACTTCAGTCACTGTTTCGTAGAAAAAAAGATTATGTGCCTATTCCACATATGATCACAATCCATATGACCGTTACTTACGTCACTCGACACCGCGCTATCGGGCGAAAGATATCGGAGTGAATTTACCCACGGCCGGAAGTCTGTTCGCACGCCTCTCCAGGAATCGGGAACTTCATGTGGGCATCTAATCTTTACCTTCATCATCAGTATAGTAGCCGCAGGAAGTCCACGGTTGGACATAGGTCTCCTCCAAGGATTTCCAAAACAATTGGCGGTCGAAAGATCTTACAGGAAAACTAGCGTTTTCCGCAAAATAGCTTGAATTATCCGCTTCCAATCTTCACCCTAGCATTCATAAAAAATCTGCACTCCTTCGTTCTTTAATTTTAGTTCTAGTGGCCCGCTATCTTACTGCTACATTCATATTTTGATTCGAATATAAGAAAATAGTACAGAGAGGGTCGTGCTTCTGCAGTGGAGACAAAAAGACCTGCTAATGATGATGATGATGACGATAACAAAATAGTAAATGCCTACATATAAGAAATAATAATTCGTAGGTTTATCTCAAACACAACTTACTAGACGCACACCTACTAGGCGTCTGGAACTCTAGACCATAAGGTTACTGGAAAAAGCCGGAAGTAGACCGCTTCAGTTCGGTCGTTTTTGAAATCCTTTCGAGAGGCATGCGACAAGCAATGCGGCTGAAATGTTATCATTTCAGCCGCATAACATTCTTCTCATCATATGTATCATATCAATTCTCATCATTATTCATGAAAATATGAAAAATATTTTTCAAAGACAACAAAATTATAGCTAAAATTTTCAAATTTTTACTGTCTTTGAAAAATATTAGTAACATTTTTGTTTGAGAGATAAAAATTCCCAACTTTCGATTTAATAATAATACAGTTTATCTTCTTGATAACCGCTAATGTGAGGCGCCAGCTATCGAGCCATGCAAATATGAATGGCGCGGGAATCAGATGACGTAGCTACACGTGGAGTTTCAATATCTGGATAAAGGCGACATGTTACTGTATTCTAAAAAATTAATAGGCTGCCTATTTGTCTGTCAGAAAACAGGCCTAAGGTTGGATTTTACACTGATTTATACAGATACAGATACATTTTCACGTCTATATCCTCGACGGGGCAGACAGAGCCCAGGGCCGTTAGGCCCAAAGGCCACGCTTAGCGTGATGGTGGGCGTTAAGATGGAAAAGGAATCAAAATAGTGATGGGTTGCTAGCTGCATCGCCTTTTACCATGATTCAAATCTCGCCCATTCCCTCGATCGGCTTTTACGATCAGCGCGGGTAGAGAAGCAGCTGGTACATTCTAAGTTTTTCCTTTTCTCCCAGTCCAGCATGGAAGAGTTACGCTGATTTGAATTCTGATTAATCATAATAATTATTTGAAACAAGTGTTAAACTATAATACAAGTCAGCAGCAAAAATCTAACTCAAGTGTTTTCTGTTAACACATAGCTCTAAATTTTCTCATAAAACATTTTTAATTTCTCCTTATTCTGGAAAATACCTATCGACTATCAATATCCCATTCGACTATCGACTTAATATCACCAAAAAGGCTTTATTTAGTAAAAAACAGAACATTTGAAGTCACTAATCGTTCTGGGAATAGCTAAACAGCTAAACATTCACAATCGGCTATTGGCTTGCTCTGCGGCGGTCACGTACAGGAAGCGAATAGTTTACGATGACTGTCCGGCATTTCTATGCTCATTGTGTGCTCTTTCGGCTACTTGAATTGAAATACTTTGTAACAAACAGCTGATTGTCAAGAATCCACAAAAATATTTCAGAATTCTATATTCGCACAGCAAGAAAACCAATCTAGAAAAATGAGACACCGTAAAATGCTAAACAAAAGAAGGGAGTACGTTAAATCTTGAAGACTTAAAAAGTTCTAATAAGCACAACGTCTCAGCGAACTATAATACTACATTAACATTGATTGTAATACTATGAAAATGATTGTCGCATGATGCAGCAGCAACTGTCGGCCTGTGTGCGCTATGATGCTGCGCCATACAGTAGCCAGTGCAGCCACTGATTGGTCTAGCTATTTTGGCATAAAGTTACATCTTCCATATCCATAGTATCATAGTTCGCTAATTGAAAGAAAGAAAAAAATAAAAATACTTTATTTAGTGCAAATTTACAGAAGTTACATTTATTTGGTTCAAATACTGATTCCATAAGTTTTGTTTACGCTAAAAGTGGCTTCTGGACCTTGCGGCCTTGGGCTCTGTCTACTCAGAGCCAAGATATTCTGTCTGCCCATTAGGGATAAAGACGTGATGGTGTACAGTTTATATGAAAAATGAAAAAAAAAACTTGAAATTTACAGCTGGTGAGCTAATAAAGGAACAATGATTTAACTTCTACTACCTAATCCCTGTAGAACCCGCAGCTGATTACAAAAACGTAATCAAATAACAATATAGCTCAATACCTTTTGAAACCATAACACCATTAGTGTCTTTCTAATACATTGTCCAAATATTTGAAAGGGAAAGGTAGATCCATTGTTTTGTTCTTGGGGCTATTGGAAAATACAGAGACAATGCAACAAATAAACTTTGTTTTGTTGTGGATTCTTGGCAGCCAGTTTCAACGTTCTGTATTTAAATATATTTTTTTCAAATATTTTTTTTATTTTAATGGAGAAGCTTTGTGAATGAAGAGAATAATGCGCATATGATGAGTGTAAATGAAGCAAAAGAGATCTGTCAAAATCGTAGTAACCATTTTAAAGTTCGTTGCTAGACCAAGTGACTGACTCTTTCGTAAATACAAGTATTAGACTAATTTCACACAATTTGCAATGATTAAGTTATTATCGTCATCATTTCAGCCACAGGAATTCTACGGACATAGACCTCCTCCAAGGATAACGTAATAATTGTTGCTACTCTGGGTTTTATCGCCAGGCCGCAAAAGTTGAAAAATAGCCATTTTTCAGATTGTACTAGATGTTGGGCGTTAATCTATAAATGAATTTATATTTATATAAAAAGAATTTTCAAAATTTAGTCCAGGCGTTTTCGAATAATCGGTGAACATACATAAAAATAAAAAATAAGAGATCACAACGAATTGAAAACCTCCTCTTTTGGAATTCAGTTAAAAAAGTGCTCAATATCGAACAAATAAACAAGCAAACCTTTGATCGCGCATTTGAAGTGTAAAATTCTCGCGAACTTGCAATGTCCGCGCATTCATGAAATTTTCAATTCGTATAATATAACCCACCTGCTAGATGGTCAGATGACCTGTGCAAGGTTGCAAGAAGGTGCTGGATGCAGACCACTTCCAATCGGTCGTTTTGGAAATCCTTGGTTAGGCCTATGTCCAGCATTGGACTTCCTGTGGCTGATATGATTATGATAATATAGACATCTGCCATAGCCCACTTATTAAGACCTTACATTCCATCTATTTACCTTATATTTACATCTCGAAATATTTTTTGTTACTTGTGGTCCAATCCAATTGATAACCAAGCCCGGTGCGTTTTCTCATAGGTTGGCACCTACTACGTATTAAATAAATTTTATATATAAAACCGGAAGTGCAATTAGAGTTTAGTAGTTTTCGAAATAACGCAGCTGATAACCCCAAAAGTCAATGACCTCAAAATATGAATGAATAAAAATACGCGAAAGTTAATTCAAAGTTCAAAGAATATGAAATTATTTTAAATATGTACGTAATATACTTGCAATCGTATAAGTAACTACAATTTACATATTATTTCATGTCGTCTTATCATAAACTTCATTGAAAATGTTGCTTATCTGTCAAGTGCAACGGCATAAACAAATGGAACGTCGGACGAAATTCGGCTTACTCACTCTAGTATTTAGAGTGATAGTTGCTTGCGGTAAAACGTCTGCACCGAGTGAAAAGCGCGCGAAATCACTGCGGACGGTTACGGTCCCGTTGCGCAGGCGTTAAGCTTTCAAATCTGGAATGTGTTCTCCTCTCCCGCCACGCTGAACTTGCAATTTTAGATTTTACATCAAAAAACTCAAAAACATTCTAATTTCTCCTCTATTGCTATAGTCACAAAGGTGATAGTTTAATGCCTACATTTATTAGACGGCAAAATATAAAATTGTAAAGTTAAAAAACGAACAATTTTGTCTTACAGTTTATCAACTCAATTTTGATTCTTATTTCTTGTGTGATAGAGATCTAAATTACCAAAAATATAGTAAAATAACAATTTGCAAAATGCACTTGTCTCCTAGAAGTATTATTTATAATTTTATCAGAAAAAAAGTAGTTTGCGACGTGATGTGATTGACAGTTTGGTAAAGTAGATTTTAATGATTACTTAGGTTAGTTAAATGGATGATATAAAAGGTGTTATTAAGTGGTAAATGCTTAGACTAAATGGTTAAATTTAATCTATTATTTCATACTTTGTCCTTTTTTTTTTTCGTAGCAGGTGGAGGTCCATAGTCTCTGCCTACCCCTGCGGGAAACAGGCGTGATATTATGTATGTATATGTATGTTGTCCTATATTAGGTAGATATCTACTTTCACTATTCTCAATTTAGATACTCTTACTTACCAAAGATATACATAGCGCAATAAACATATAAATACTAGTACTAGGCTTACATAGCGCGACGAAACGATGGTCGATGGGGCAGAAAGGTTCTCGAATGGCAACCATATACTGGCAAACGAAAAGTAGAACACCCGCCTACAAGATGGTCTGACAACCAGACCAAAGTCGCTGGATGACGCTGGATGCAAGCCGCTCTAGATCGGTCATTCTGGAAATCCTTGGGAAAGGCGTTGAGCAATAGACGTTATGCGGCTGAAATGATGACCAAAGATATTTAATAGAATAACATCATGTAACGTATATAACATGTATAATGTAACATGTATAACGAAAAAACTTAGAATGTACCAGCTGCTTCTCTTCCCGCGTAGATCGTAAAAGCCGATCGAGGGAATGGGCAAAAATGCGAATCATTTCAACAGGCGATGCGGCTAGCAACCCGTCACTGTATTGATTGCTTTTCCATCTTCTCGCCCACCATGACGCTAAAAGTGGCTTTTGAGTCTTGCGGCCCTAGGCTCTGCATAGAGCCGCAAGACCCAAAATGCTCTGTCTGCCCCATTAGGGATAAAGACGTGATAGTATGTATGTATGTATGTACATATGTATAGGTATCCCGTGATTTAAACAGTCAATGACGCAGACCTCACATACATTATTCATATTGATTCTTAAGAAAACTTAGTCATATCAAATCAACCCAACGACCCATCGAGATATCTAATAATATCCCACCAAATACATACCTAAATGCGAAAATGGTAGCCAAGTTCTAAATCACCAAAAGTACTGAGATCTATTTGGTAATTCAGCCAAGTTTTGTAGAGAATTATATTTATTTAAAAGAATCTTAACATTTGACCTGGCTATCATTATTTTGATTTCTTTTTCGACGCTCGCCCATTATCTCGCCTATGCCTGCCTATGGGTCTTGCGGTCCAAGCTCTGTCTGTAATGCTGTCTACTTTTAAACTATCTCGTGGCATCACATTTGCATTATTACTAAAAGGTACCCGCCGCGTGGTTTCCGGCAGAGTAGAATAGGGCTACTCTAAGTCCTCCCGTGGATGTCGTAGAAGGCGTCTTAGGAAATACAAGCTAAACAAAGCTTATATAAATCAATAAGACAAGCTCTCCAATCCGTCTGGCCAGCGAGGAGAGTGTAGGCCGAGTCCTCTGGCTGCTCTGGCCAAGTCTGGCTCTGGTAGTACAGAGAGGGTCGTGCTTCTGCAGTGGAGACAAAAAAGACCTGATGACGATGACACAATTATGTACACGCATAATAGGCAATTTTCCAAGTTTTTGAAATATATGTCAAATTGTTCATAATAACATAATACATATGCAATCCGAATATTTCTTTTTGATTTTCTTTCCTTTCTTTGCAAATCAGCTTAAAAGTTTAAAAAAATAATACAGCCGCCAAAACGCTATAGACTCCATAAATGAATGTCACTTGTTGTCATGACGTCACCTGCCTGTAAAAACGTTGTAGTTGCTACGCTTGGTTATTAACTTTTGAGATTTTACCATTTCAAAATGGCTTTTATATGGTGCATAGTGCCACAATGTTTTAATACATCTATCAAAACACCGGAGAAAATGTTTGTGAGCATTTCAAAGGACGCTAAGATGCAGAAAAAGTGGTTAACACTCGTTAATACTCGCGCATAGTAGCAAGTACTAATGTTTTCATGTGTGAAGATCACTTTAACGTAAGTATAAAATTATATTATCCTACCCTACATATATTTCTTACACAATTTACGATTTCGTATTTTCGTAATAATCTTCCCTTGCATTACATTTTGAGGTTAGATAATGTCCTATGGTAGGTACTTACAACTTACATAGTGGTTGATTTTATATGAAATAAATTGATTGTATGTATTGTCTTTGTAATTTTTAAAAGTACTTTGTTATAATAAAAGAAAAGTTAAGAGAATAAATCTGTAATGTTTTAATCCATGTGAGTTAGGTACCTATCTAATACCTTTAAACGAGCAATTCTTGTATATTTATATATTTATAAATTTCTGTGATCTTGAAAACGGCTTTAACGATTTCGCAGAAAATCGGTTTTTGGGGGTAAACAATCGATCTAGATTAGTCGTATGTTTAGGAAAAGGCGTGTTTTCGAGTTTTCAGGCGTTTTTCTTTCCACGCAGAATATGGTCGCTAATTTCGTCGCGCCGGCCGCTATCCGTTTTGGCTCAGCAGTTTAGGATGCGGACCGCTAGAAAGTGTGTTACGGGTTCAAATCCCACCCGGTGACTTACTTTTGTTTTTTTATGTTCAAGTAAATAAATAATTTTTTATTTTGTGTTGTTTTTAAGACAAGTTTAAAGATGTAACCGAGCAAAGCTCGGTCGCGAAGGTACTATATTTTGATAAGACAAATATGTTTTTGGAGATGGAACAAGACATGGCAAACTACATCTACACTTCTACACTACTACACTAATATTATAAAGAGGAAAGATTTGTTTGTTTGTTTGTTTGATTGTATTGAATAGGCTCCGAAACTACTGGATCGATTTTAAAAATTCTTTCACTGTTGGATAGGTATGTTATCCCTGAGTGACATAGGCTATGTATGTACCACGGGTGAAGCCAGGATGGACTGCTAGTGTAGAATAAAGTTATTCTACAAAATAACACACCAAATCTGTATATATAAAAATTACGTATCACGTTGTTTGTCCGCGATGGACTCCTAAACTAATGAATCAATTTTAAATTTGATTTGCACACCGTGTGCAATTTGATCAAACTTGAAAGATAGGATAGCTTACATCTTAACCAAGCGAACGAAGTCGCGGGCATCAGCTAGTACAATATAAAATGGGATAAGCCAGACTATACTCATGGTTAAAGGAGCTTTACTATTTAAGTTTTTTGCCAGGAAGATCAAAGAAACAGGCCTTCAAACACTACCTTGTCCCGAACAGCCTTTATAAAACGTTTAAAAATTGCTTAAGAAAGTCAAGCTGGAGCAGAAATGCCCAGAACCAGCACATTAAAAGATAAAAATGTTATGCCTAAAACCGCTGTGGATATCATAGGTATGTAAAGTAGTTTAGGGATTAATTTACACACACATAATGTACTTATATACTTAGAAAGTACCATTTTTGCAAGACAAATCTTATAGTACTTATCTGATTTGTGTAAGTTGGTTGATTGTGTAAAAAGTAATAAATATTTTGTCTTTTCAGAACCATAACCAACATACTCTGAAAAAGGAATGTCAACCGAACCTATTGTTAGTGTTAAAAAACAAGTCCAAGCTACTTTCAATGTGTTTTATAGAAGTAAAGCAATACGTACAAAAACAACTACAAGAGAAATTTCCCTTTCTCCTTACACAGTCCCAACTAGATCGACCAAGACATCTCCCTTTTTTTCATTATTGTTATAGCTTTAGATTGTAACCAAAACTAATAACTTACAGAATCGAATGGACAATTTGTCAACATAACCTGAAATGTTTACAATACAGAACAACCTTCTTATACTATTCTTATCCATTTAATTACTTGAAAAGGATATTTTGTAACATTTAGTGTAATACATAATTTGCTGTTCTAACGTTTTTTAATTCGGCAGCGTAAAAATCAGGATTGTTTTAAAAAAATAATCCGACCATGATCGCGTCTATTCTAGGGAGGTTTCCACTATCAGCTTTGACGAAATTGGTCTCCGTCTTATATTATTTAAGGTAATTTATTTATTTTAGTCTCTAATAGGTAGGAACACTGTTAGAAACGAATAAAAACGCCAAAACTCCGTACAAATCTTCGACTGACATTACTGTTTACAAGCAGGTGACGTCACGTTTGCTTCAGCCAATTCCGTGCGTTTTCAGTCACGTGGTCAAACGTGAAAATATAATTATTTTATTTATGATTTATTATAAAAATCATACATATTTTTAAATAAGAAGTTGGTTAAATTAGTTTAAAAAAATGTTTTCTGATAAGCTAACAACATTTTGATTTATATTTTCATCGTAGGATAATTGCCTATTGACCGAGCTCTGGCTGTTCTCGCCTACAGGTCGCATTTCTTAACCTATATTCAAATTCTTAACCTATATAAAAATTCGATGTACAATTTTTTTGTCAATATGGGAGTTGAAAACTTAAAAAAATATATTTAATTTTTTTTTAGTTAGAACTTTTTTGCTACCAATTTTTGTCTGATAAACTTCAACGGGTGGGAGGCTCACGAGGTCTACCGTTCATATGATAGAGCCACTAGTTTTGCTTTGCTTTGGCTGCAAAGACGTCGGTGGGAAGTGGTAACCCGTGTTGTTATGAGACCTTTCAGGCAGGCGTTTACGATTAGTACCTAAATAAAATCTTTTCACAACCTTTTCGCAGTTTGCACTTCCTCCGCCTCTTCACTTAGCAAGTCGGCGGATTCTTCGTAAAGCAATAGTGCTTTCTGCGCAACGTTTGCCAACCTAGTTTGTTCCTCAAGTCAAACATCCGTCGGCAAAGTCAGCCATTTTCCTTTTATAGCGTTCTTGTTCTCGCGAACCATTCTTGTTTGTGTTAAAACTTCAAATAAGGGGTTTTATGGGAAAGGCTTGAAATACTTAGGGATGCTAGATGCCGAGGAAGCACCACGCATTTTATTTTCTAAAAAAAAACTGTAGAACTTACCTACTTACTCGGAAACTCTTAATATGTTGTATGACTCGTAAAACAGGACAAAATAGGTACCCAAGGTGCCATTTTCGAAACTCGAAGCAAACTAAAAATAATTAGAAACGCGGTGTCACCTAAACGAACGGTTAGAAATATGAAAAATATTTTTAGCTTTTCATACAAACTCATATCAGCTGATCAGTCAACTTGTTGATAATATTTGATAATGAGAGGACAAACATTATTTTTTTATATTTCGACATTATGTTCCTTGGGGAAAGTTGTTTACTATCACAGACTGAATCACTGGAACAGTTTCAGTACATATACTATATACATATACAATAGTTTAGGTACATATATCTCATAATGATTCCCTTTTTCCCACTTTCACTGCCTCTTCACGTCCAGCGTCATACTAAAGTGTTCGTTCTTTGAGTGGAAAAAGAAATAAGTAGGCACTTAAGTACATACTAGTTTTTTTTTTAATTAAAAAAATATTCTATGAAATTTGTCAAATGATTCTATATTGTGTTCCTACATTATGTAAAACCTCTGATTAAAACATTACTATATTATAAAATTACTGAAAGTTCAGTAAAACGATCCTGCCCAAAACCATAGACCCACCATAGACCACGTTCCGCCGAAAAGCGCGCCAATGTCAAACTACACCGCAAACCAATTTCTGCCTTATTACGTAAGCAATTAAGTCGTTTGTAAAACAAGATTACGTTTTGGTCTTGTTGGCATAATGTCGATCGTGAGAACATATTTCCCACAATCCTGTTTCGCCTGTACTGCTTTGTAATAAAGTTTTATTTCCCTTGAAACTTGGCTGAATACCTGTTCTTTCTTGACCGACAGTGACCTCATGAAAAACCGAACGAAATAGTTTATGCCGAGCTGCCAATTCTCGACTCTAAAACACTATAAATAAAAGCTGTATTGGTTTGCATTTTGAAATCATATCTGGTGTGACGTAACGATCATATGGCGGGAGTCTGGGCGTTGATTATTATTGTTTGATTTCGTTGAATAACTCAATTTTTACGACGAAATCACAGAAAATAAACGTAATAAACGCAAATAGACAATGCCTATCATAACTTTGCATGGAATTTGAATATAAAATTGATCAAAAAAAGAAAATGATTGACATAACCCTAAAATGATGTGAAGTATTTTTATCTCGTCAAATTAGTATTTTAACAGTAAGATACTCAAAATTTTAGGTATTCTTGTAAAATACTTGTAGTTTCTTTTTAATTTGATACTATAAAATGTTCTAGTTTGAAAGTATTTTAAGCTACTTCCAAAAGGGTTATCAATTCGTCGTGTCGTGACCTTCTATCTAGATCTCTGTTTTTAAGAATGTTCACCGATTATTCGAAGACGCTTGGACCGATTTGGAAAATTATTTATTTGTTTGAAAGAATATACTTGTAAGGCGGTTTCACAGAAATTTTATCAAAATCGGTCGTGTACTTTGGGGGTGAAGTCGGTTTTTAGTTTTGGAAAAATATTTGACTTATACACAAATTTTATCAGGCTAGCCACATATACGGCTGCGAATCTTAAATAAGCGATGATCAATGATTCGTCACAAATAATTTATATTTATTCATAAAACAGGTACTCTATCAATAGACCGACAGTCAAAGTAGGAAGTCGTTCTTAGTAGTACGTAATTTGTGATTTTTTTGTTAATCTTCTAACGGCTAGAGTTTGAATTTGGAAGAGAACGAATACAAACTTTGTTACTTATTGGTTTTACGAAATCTTAGATCAAATACATGAGGATCGATTATGTGGAAATGTATCAGCTTTTCAGTTCCTTTTTTATCGTATTTTAACATACATATATTTTGTGGAATATAAAAGGGACATTTTTTATTTGTAATTGTATACGTTTATAAGTAATTTATTTTTAGTATTTAAGTTTATTTTAGTTAGTTTAATATTTAATTGTAATTATTGTTAGTTAGTTTAATAATATATTTCTATTGATAATAATAATAAACACATTTGAATTTAGTTATAAGTATCATAGAGCGTCAAAATGCTTAAGAAGCGAAAGGAATTAATGTTTTATGTGTACTTCATGAGAAAATCTTTATACTTTTAGTATGTCCATTGCATTACATTTGTTTGAACGAGGTAGCGGCCAAGAGCAATGTATAATACAGCATCTCATTAGATTCCAGTGTCACGGGCTCGCCTGCTTGCTTACCATAACGAGTTTTACAGAGCCACGTTACTTATCAAGTTATCACACTTTATCTAATCTAAGGCACCGCAGGAACATGCCCTTCGAAGTTTGGGAGCCTACGCGAGGCCCACGCATTTTGGACATTTCAAACTAGTGCATGGTTTATGTTTGCTGCATGTTGCTAGAATTATATACGACGTGGAAGGGACATACCCGTAATAAATCGAACCACAGGCTATACTAGATCTAGATAGATATAGAAAAATATCATCATCATCATCATCATTTCAGCCGCATAACGTCCACTGCTGGACATAGGCCTCTCCCAAAGATTTCCAAAATGACCGATCAAGAGCGGCCTGCATCCAGCGCTTTCCAGCGACCCTGGTCAGGTCATCTGACCACCTTGTAGGTGGGTGCCCTACGCTTCGCTTGCCAGTACGCGGTCGCCATTCAAGAACCTTTTTGCCCTATCGGCCATCGGTTCGTCGCGCTATGTGTCCCGCCCACTGCCACTTCAACGAGCTAATCCGCTTGGCTATGTCAGTGACTTTTGTTCTCCTACGGATTTCCTCATTTCTGATTCGATCACGTAGGGAAACACCGAGCATAGCCCTCTCCATAGCGCGTTGAGCGATCTTGAGCTTTCTTATGAGACCCATAGTAAGGGACCACGTTTCAGAGCCATAAGTCATCACTGGTAACACACATTGGTTGTAGACCTTAGTCTTGAGGCACAGAGGTATTTTGGACCAAAAGACATTGCGTAGCTTCCCGAACGCTGCCCAGCCGAGTCGGATTCGTCGAAAGACCTCTTCCTCGAAGCTGGAACTTCCTGCCTGGATCAATTGACCCAGATAGATATACTGGTCTACAACTTCGAGGGTGGAGCTCCCAACGCAAACAGGTAGGGGCGCAACATGGACATTCGACATTACTTTCGTTTTGTCCATGTTCATTTTAAGGCCCACTTGTTGGGAAACTCGATTTAGGTCTCCGAGCATAGTACTTAGGTCTTCCATCGATTCTGCCATGACAACGATATCGTCGGCAAATCGAAGGTGAGTGATATACTCGCCATTGCTGTTAATGCCAAATCCTTCCCATTCCAGAAGCTTGAAGGCATCTTCCAGTGCAACGGTGAACAGTTTCGGAGATATAACGTCTCCCTGTCTTACACCTCTATGCAGTGGAATTGCCCTCGTGCACTGCTCCTGTACTCGGACTGACATAGTGGCGTTACTGTATAAGCACTTCAACACTTCGATATACCGATAGTCAATACGGCATCGCTGGAGAGACTGAAGCACGGCCCATGTTTCGATCGAATCGAAGGCTTTTTCATAGTCTACGAATCCCAAGCATAACGGCCGGTTATACTCCCTCGTCTTCTCTATAACCTGCCGCAGCGTATGAATGTGGTCTATGGTGCTAAAGCCTTTACGGAAACCAGCTTGTTCGGGAGGCTGAAAGGCATCAAACCTGTTCGCGAGACGATTCGTGATGACCCTCGAAAACAACTTATATACATGACTCAGAAGCGTGATAGGTCTATAGTTCTTCAATAGGGTGTTATCTCCCTTTTTGAAGAACAAGACCACCACGCCCCTGTTCCACACTTCTGGCGTTACGCCCTCGAGCAGAACAGAATTAAAGAGCCTCTGAAGGACTTTCAGTACCGGCGTTCCGCCCGCTTTCAGAAGCTCTGCTGTGATTCCATCCTCGCCCGGCGCCTTGTTGTTTTTAAGCTGTTTGAGGGCCATCCTAATCTCGTACAGGCTGATGTCCGGGATATCTTCGGTATAGTGTCGGGTTAGCTTGGCTCTTGGGTCTTTAGCCATTTGTCTACTGGGTTGTGAAACTGAGGTATACAGCTGTCCATAAAACCTCTCGATCTCCGCCAGAACCCCTTCCTTTGTCGACACCACGCCGCCGTCCTCCGTCTTCAGCTTCATCAATCGGCTTTGCCCAACCGACATAGCTCTTGCGAACACTTTGGAGCCTTTATTCTGCTCTATTGTCTCCTTAATACACTCAGTATTAAAGGAGCGGATGTCGTGTCGCAAGGACTTTTGTATACGTCTGTTGAGCTGCCGATATGATTCAGCATCTTCGGAGGTCTGCAGCGGCCTTGATCGTCGCTCTGCCATTAAGTCTAGGGTCCGAGCAGAGATTTTTTGAGGCTTTCGTTTGGGGCTGGACCTGAATGCTTTTGATCCCACCGCTTGGACAGCTTGTATAAACCCTTGGTTTATCTCGTCCACTGTAACGCAATCCTGAAGGCCTTCGAAGCGATTTGACAGTTCAAGCTGGAAGCCCTCGGAGTTCTCAATTTGGACTTGCGAAGCTCGGAGCGTCGACTTCATCAGGCGCGACCTTTCGACTTTGAGATCAATATTCACGATGCCTCTTAATATTCGGTGATCACTCCCGGTTTTGACTCGAGTGATCACTGAGACATCGTTGAATATTCGTCTCTTTGTCGTTAGGATGAAGTCGATTTCGTTCTTAACAGGGGGCTGGTTCTTTTTAGCCGGACCCAACCAGGTCCACTTTCTTTGCGGCGGCTTCTTAAAGAAAGAGTTCATCGCAAAGAGTCCCTCTTGCTCCAAATAATCAGCCAGCCTACGTCCCCTGTTATTTCGCACTCCGTATCCAAAGTTTCCCAGCCTAAACTCTCCAACGCCTCGCTTACCCAGTTTTGCGTTAAAATCCCCCATAACAACCGTAAAATAGGTTTCAGAAGTATGTATGGCCCTACTGATGTCCTCATACACTTTATCCACCTCTTCATCGGAATGATCCCCAGTTGGCATATATACCTGTATAACCTTCAGCGAATATCTTTTAGATACTCTGAGTATCAGGTATATTACCCTGCTGGACACACTCTCGATGGTTGTGACGTTGTTAATGAGGGACTTGTGGACGAGAAACCCGACACCATGCTGGGACTTCTTTTCGTCTCCTTCCCGGTAATAGAGTAGGTTACCAGACTCTAGGGTTGTCGTGCCCTCGCCCTCTCTTCGGACTTCAGACAACCCCACAATGTCCCACCGTAACCTACTCATTTCTTCCTCCACCTCAGCCAGTTTCTCGTCAGTCCTCAATGTGCAGACATTGTGTGTTACCAGGGCCAGTTTTCGCCGGGGTTGGTAGCCGGATCCCATCCGGGGATTCTTAGCACCCCCTGCTCCGCCGTTACCATGACCGCTACCGGAGTCAGGAATAGCGGGGCTGCCGGGTACTGGGGGCCTGGTCATTTTTTGCCTATCCATGAGGGGATATTGCCATACTCGCCACGCTTCATAGAAAAATATATCATAACTAGATTCATAGAGCCGTGACACGACTAAGGGATATAGTTAAATAAGATGAGACACTTTCGGACAGATGACCTGTAGGTCTACTTTCAAGATATAACTAAGAGACATTAGAAACAGAAAGGGTAATTTTTAACTATAGAACCAAGAAAACTAAAAAAAGTATTTTAATAACAAACTGTGTCATGTAAATAGTTCTATATACGAAAAATTTATAATTCGTGGATTAAAAAGTAAAATTATCCTACATCAAAATTTAATAAAAAGAAATCGACAGCAAAAAAAGATTTCATGGGTGGCCCGTGGCCAATACCACACTTCAAGGGTTTTATTCCTTCCTACATAAAAGGCCCCAAGCATTCCTAATTCCATCGATCTGGGGTCAAGAAAACCAGTCACGCTCGCGCTGTATCTAGCCTAGTGTGTGGCCTTCATGGCTGCTACACCATTAACTTGGACGCTAATTGGCTTTCAGGACGATCTAAAACCCTTCAACTTTTTGTTTTTCGTATGTTCAAGTGGCAAACACTAATGTCAGATTTTTCAAGCTGCTTAAAAGTATTCGACATAACTTGGCGTAAAAGCTGTCGTATCCAGCTATCATCATTGTACGGCAATCGTAAAGCTATGTCAGATGCCTTAAGGCAGCTTGAAAAATCTTTAACTGTTGGCCACGTGCAAGTAGCTTGAAGACTACTTATTGTAATGATTGATCTCACTAAAAATTAACAATATTCAGTTTTGGATTCACATATTTGCTGAAATATGTGAGGTGTCAGGGATCTGGGAATGTTACACTTTAAAATTACATAATGTTATAATTTATTTGCTCATGTTGTTTCTATTAAGATGTTAAGAATTTATCAAGGTAATTTTAATCTTAGGTATTTTATTTCTGAGTGGATACTAGTATTTATTCTATGCTACTCGTTTTATTATTTGTCTGTAGCGCCATACCATACCTCGACAAATCTATCAAGCAATTCGTAATAAAATATAGACATACTGCAAAATTATATTGCTGTGTAATTGAAACGATTAAATCTTGCAATAATTCTTTTAAAACTGGTAAGTAAACGTAATTTAGATGTTTTCGATCCTTTGAAAACTATGTTGCTCCAAATGTTCGTAGAATTATCGCCCGCTTTTGGGTTACCTACTGATAAACCGTTAATAAAAAATCAGGCAAAGACATCTAATACTGCGAGCCCAAAGCTCAAACCGTGACTGTCCGGAACTATTTTCTGTAACGCCCTTAGCAGACCTACCTGTTGATGCAGAAAAAAAATCAGCCTCTCGTTCCTAGAATCGAAAATAAAGGTATGCGGCGTCGCAAAGGACGGACCTGCTCAGTAATGAGGCAAAAAAGGCATTGTGAGGACCTCTCTCAGCTGATCGCCATTTTGAGGCGCCCCTGTACCAAGCGAGGACATGGCGGCAAAGTCGGTCGCAAAATCTCGTTTACTTACTTACTTTTGTCACTTTTCGTGAATGTTAAGTTAACCCTTGTGAACACTACTATGATAAGTTTTTAAGTAGGTATTCAATACTAAAGTACTCGAACTAAATAGATAAATACTTGTGAAAAAAGTTCACACATATTTTTAAAAGGTTACAATCAAATCCTAGATTCTGTTAATGTTACATTAAAGGAGATTGTAAGAAAGAAGTTACAAGACATGCTGATAAAAAGCTAAAGATTTTTGGAGTAAAAGAATTTGTTTGCAACAGTAAGTACTTTACAACAATTAAATACAAAAAAAAGCATTCGAAACCGGCAAAAATATTTGTCGAAACAGGTTCGAGCAAAAAAGGGTACGTTCATAATACCGGTCTGGCTCGGTCAGCTGATTCCCGCCAAAACACCGCGCCATAGACAAAAAACTCATCTTTTACGAACGCTATTGTCAAATATCTGCTTATAACATGTTTTTGGGGCTAACAATAACTTTTGTCGACCCAAAACTCAAGGGTTTTATGCGTTTTGTAGGTTCTCACGTGCAATCAGCTGATTTGGCGCGAAACGGCCATGTTGCCGGCAAACCAGTCGGTTGCTACGTCTGCTGATTTATAATTGTGTTGATACGAGCGTATTATCGAAGCATTCGATAAAATTGAGGCGATGTTGCTATCCAGCTTTGATACATACATATTATCACATCTTCCCTAATAGGGCAGACAGACCATTTGGGTTGGGTCTTGCTTGCCGGTATCCCAGGGCAGCAAGACTCAAAGGCCACTTATAGCAAGTGGATGAGAAGGTGGAAAAAGGAATCAAAAGGACTTTGTCATAATAATTAACTATCGAAATTAAGTATGACATTCCTATTGCGAGTATACCATTTTATTGAAGCAATAAATGACTTACTTGCATGGTTCTAAACAACACGTGGGCCTAATACTACATATAAAAATAACAATCAAATATTGTTTCAAATTGTATATGCCGTGTGGTTTACGGTAGAGTAGAATAGGGCTACTCCAAGTCCTCCCGTGGATGTTGTAGAAGGCTACTTAAGAAATACAAGCTAAACAAATCTTCTAAACATCAATGAGACCTCTCCAACCTGTCTGGCAAGCGAGGAGAGTGTAGAAGAAAGTCCTCTGGCTAAGTATGGCTCTGGTAGTACAGAGAGAGTCGTGCTCCTGCAATGGAGACAAAAAAACCTGATGATGATAATGATTGTGTCAAAGAACATCACAGAGACACCGCTAATTGTACTTATTAGTAAAAGTAAAAAGTGACTTCAAAAAATGACAATGATTTCGTGTTAAAGGCACATAATCCCGGCCTCAGATTAAAGACCGTCCCGGCAGTAAAGTGACTTGTTTATCTCTTCAATTTGACCTTCCAGCCGTGAAAGATTAGGAAAGATAAAGGATTTTTTCCATAGGCAGTTGTGCTTCTGTCGTAATTTTAAGAAGCTTGACAAAATTTACTTTTACAATACTAACGTATTGAATCTAATTATGGATTTAGAATAGGTCCATAATTTTAATATAATAAGAAAGGTGTACTTTCAAAATAAGTACCTTTAGTAGATTCAGCCAGCTTGTTAGCGATTAAGTAGATCTTAAAAACTACGTTTCAGTACTATTATATTGAAGAATCGAAAGAAAAAATCAATAGACAATTATAAGGTGCTACTAATAGGTATCCAAAAATAAATTTGATTTGATATTCAGACAAATATTCTGTCACTACGCAACGGATTTTAAATTTTAATGCAATTTTCATCAATAGATAAAGTTATTTATGAAAAAGGTTTCAAAATATATCCATGCAAAGCCTGGATGAGTGACTGCAAGTCTAGTAGGTCTACAATGATGACTGTATGTACCATCACTTATTTTTTAAAATTTCAACACCACATGTTCCAAAATGAGAAAGAGCCAGTTTTGAGAAATAGCCTTATTTATCTCATACTGAATCCTTTTTCTAAAAAGACGTTACACTCTGTACGAGTTGCAAATGCTTAAAAGCTAAAAAGTAAGGTATCCTTGCTAATACATACTATAAGGATGTCCGGTGGCATTAATCAGTTTTTTTTGTTTAAACAAAAAGGCAGAACACATGTTTGACCATTCAGCATAACTAAAATCTTCGGTCAAACATAATTTTCTTTCTCTTACTAAATTCATATTTTAGAAAGAGATGCCTGTCTTGTGGAGTGATTTACCGATTTTTTCACGGATTGTCTTCGGAATTTGGGAATCTTCGGGCCTGTCTCGGAAACAAAGAGCCTTCTTTAAAAAAAATCGGTTGGCGCCTGACCGTGGAATAAAGAAAAAAAATTGCAAGTTGTAATCTAATATTTCATTGGACATGATTTCGGTTGCTTTTGTATTTTTCTTTTAGTTGTTGTATATCTCTACATACTCAGTTACTTATCAGTCAGTTTCTCAATGGATCTATCCTCAATGGGGAGCGCGTTGCGTTTTTCATATGTTAAATTGAGCATAAAAATGTTAAATTACTGTGGTTTAATTACTCGTGTGTAGTGTTGAAAATTCCGAAAGAAGTGTTTATTTTGGCGAAAGAAATTCTTTCACCCTGTCAGACCTTACTTCCTTATTATAACATTCTCCCCGACGCATATTCTTTAAAACACGTGTACACTGTACAGTCTGATAGGATTTATGGCAAGTCCGATGGTTGGTGAAGCCGACCAGGTTTCGATCGATTTACACGATATTCATCAGGACAACCCGACGACCCGACGGTTTCGCTGCACCCTGCATAAAAAGGCTATTTAACTGCATATGTTTTTTCTAATCTTTATTTTTTAAGACTTTGTTTTTTTTTGACATCATGACACCCATATCGTGTGTATAAGTTTTTGGTTAATATTTATTTAAAACGAAAAATTCAACTGAAAATAAATACTTTTTTGAAAGCAGCAATAAATTGGTTAATTAATGAAGCAGCAATTAGCATTTAAAATATAAGAGTGGGTGGGAGTGTAATGGGGACATCTCACTAACTCTTTCGTATGCGCGAGACCTAATAGCAGGGGGATTACTCCAAAAGTGGTACGCAAGTTTTACTTTACTGCGTATCCGCGTTACAATGTCAAGCATCATGTTTGATGATAGTCTTATTTGGTTTGACATAGAAATAGGACGTCACATCGTACGACTAATATATTATTTAATGGAGTAAACTCCCTGTGACGTCAAGAAAGCTGTATGTGCATACTTGATAGTTTCCCTTTCAATCTTTTAAAAGTTTAACTTATTTATTTTTGGACAGATTAAGAAACCGTTTGTTTTCTGTTCGAATTAGGCTCCTTATTATTATTAATAAAAATAATCGATTAAAATACCGATTACATTTTCGCGTATACCGTATTTGTTTATCATCATCATCATATCAGCCACAGGAAGTACACTGCTGGACATAGACCTCGCCCAAGGATTTCCAAAACCTGCCGATTGGAAGCTTCCTTTATCCATAGTTTTAATAAAATACCTGCTCGTATTCTTGCTTGTAGTAAAAAAATATTATCGCTTCCAATAATATAACTGTTGAGTTAACAGGGCAGTTCGAAGAAACCAATAAATATGAAAGACTCGATACCTCCCGGCGGCCTCGTCTGTAAGTAGGTACTACCTGACCAAAACCCTTGAGAGATGGAGAACCAAATTTATCTGTTAAAATCATGCTTGAAAGCATGGAACTATTGAATTGTGGTGCCCGAAAGATTTCTTTTCCAGCGACGTTAAATCTATTATAAATCATGTTGAAAATTGTGATCCTTTAATCTTGCTTTTGGCTTCCACAAATAGAAAGATTTTAGATTTACCTAATTGATCACCAAAGTGCTGAGACCAAAGAGTATTTAGAAACGGCATGTCAGGTTTCATAAAAATAAATAAATGGAAATTACAAACATTAAATTGCTTATATCTAGGATTTTAACTGGTTATCCAAGCCACAGTCAAATACGCACTTGAAAACCAATGTACGAAGTGTATAGAAGTTTTCAATTTTGATGGTCAAAATTTAATGACACGCTATGTAGTTTCTTAAATCAAATATATCTTTATAACCATAAAATTCGTTAAATAGTTACTTTGCTAAATAAGTTAAGTTTACTGCCGCTTCTTAAGCGCTAGTGCAGAAGAAGCAGAACAAACTGCTTTGCAGTCACAGTTTGGCTGTAAAAGAAAACTATCTGACATTTTGATTCAAAATAAAATAGAGGCAAATAAATAAATAAATGTAGATTATATAGTTTAGATATTATATCAAACCTTGACAACTCCCATCACATAATAATGACAGAGAGCAAAGAAAAGACAGTTTGGTCAGTTAAAACTGTGTTGATATACGGCACCCCTTCGTTTAACTTACACACGGACACGTATGTACGAACGTTAATTCTAATCATCACATGATAGTTAGGTATGTGACGATTTTGCTTAGAAAAGAAGCTATCTTCTCTTCTCTTTGCTGTCTCTGTAATGTCGTAGGACTTTAGTCCCAACTTTGTCTATGGCTTAAATTATCGAGCGATATCAAAATAGCGCTCGCGTCGCGACTCGCGCGTTTTCAAGAGCACGGCTTACGTAACGAGTGACAAAGACGCAAGATTTCGCTCTCCTCATCTGTACTGTTATATTATAAATGGCTGATCAAACCTGACTTTCGTAAGTTTTTGGCCTCAACTCCTATATCGATTGTATGTAGGTATATTTATAAATTTCTGTGATCTCGAAAACGGCTCTAACGATTTCGCTGAAAATTGGTATATGGGGGTTTTCGGGGGTAAACAATCGATCTAGATTAGTCATACGTTTGGGAAAACGCGTGTTATCGAGTTTTATGCGATTTTCTTTCCACGCAGAATATGGTCTCTAATTTCGTCCTGCCGGCCACTGTCCGTCTGGTCCAGCGGGTTAAGACGCGGATGGCAAGAAACGAATGTAACGGGTTCGAATTCCGTTCGGTGACTTACTTTTGTTTTTTTTTATATGTTCAAGTTTAAATATCATTTTTAAATTTTTATTGTTTTTAGAAAAGTTTAAAAAATGTAGTTAATGTTTGAGATACAACCGAGCAAAGCTCGGTCGCCCAGGTACTGTAAGGCTGAAATGAGAAGGCATATTGTATGCTCCTTTAGGGAAAAAGACGAGATAGTAAGTAGATATGTATGTACTTATGTTCATTCATTGAGCTATTGGTACTAGTCATTACTGCTAGACAAAAGTCTTTCAGTTTTTAAATGAAACGTGGAAGGGACATACCCGAAATATATCGAACCACGGGCTATACCTAGTACTAGATCACTAATAGTGTCATCATCACCATTAGGTCTATTTGTCTCCACTGCAGGAGCACGACCCTCTCTGTACTACCAGAGCCGTACTTGGCTAGAGCAGTCAGAGGACTTGGCCTACACTCTCCACGTTGGCCAGACGGGTTGGAGAGGTCTCATTGATTTTTATAAGCTTTGTTTAGCTTGTATTTCCTAAGTCGCCTTCTACGACATCCACGAGAGGACTTGTAGTGGCCCTATTCTACTCTGCCGGAAACCACACATCTTCGATCACTGTAGTATAATGAAATTAAAATAACAGTCAAAAAACAAAAATAAAATTGACATTTCCGTAAAAAAGTGTGCACTTGCCGGGGAAATTTGTGTCCACTGGACATATGCCTCTCCCAAAGATTTCCAAAATGACTGATCAAGAGCGGCCTGCATCCAGCGCCTTCCAGCGACCTTGGTTTGGTCGTTAGACCTGTGGGTGGGTGTCTTACGCTTCGCTTGCCAGTACAAACTTTTTACTCTATTGTACCGCAGAAATGCTATGTTTTAATAATTTTCCAAATCTGTCCAGACGTCTTCGAGTACCTAATCGGTTAAAAATACCATCACCTCCTCCGACTCGCACTTGGCCGGTTTTTATGACGTAAGTAGTCAGAGACACGCGTAGAATCAAGTTTAAAAAAACTTAGGCTAATATCGTTTTCCATCTTTTTGTAGCAGTTCCGGTTGTTATCTGGTTTGTGGTTACAGACGGACGGACACACCTAGACACTAGCATATAAACGGGTCATACACGGTCAAGGATATTACAGAAGTTTCCGAGAATTCTAGATTTAAATATTTTTTTTAAATATTTTTTTGGGTTTCGTTATCCGTACCCAAAAGGATAAAATGTGACAATATTACTAAGACTCCACTGTCCGTCTGTATGTCACCAGGCTGTATCTCATGAAGCGTGAAAGCTAGACCGCAAGTTTTGTCTCTTTCAGACAACCGAGTAATTACCAGTTTTAATTACCAAAAAATGACGTCGCTGCAACCCCGGCCTCCACTCGGCCCTCGACCAGCCCCAGCGTGCCTTTACCTGTCTGACCACAAAAGCCACACCGATTAATACGTAAGCTATTAATATTATTTTTTGCACAACCGACTTGTATAGAAACAGGTAGATATTCTTTATAAAAGTTAAATCCCACACTTTCCTTTGTTGAAATTGTTGAAAATCTTATTTGGTACACAACTGTTATGTTCTGATGGTCTTATACACTCTCGTCTTTATCCTTCACGAGATGGGCAGAGACCTATTTTACAATCTTAGTTTTACCCCGCGTTGGGTCCCTGTTAGGCCAAGATGGAAAATGATCTTTTTCAGATTGACCTGGTTCTTGGATATTTATCTATACAACGGTGGAAGTGAATAGATAATCAAAGAAACCTCCAACCTACAGCAGCTATCATCATTTCAGCCGCACAAAGTCCACTGCTGGACATAGGCCTCTCCCAAATATTTCCAAAATGACCGATCCAGAGCGGCCTGCATCCAGCGCTTTCCAGCGACCCTGGTCAGGTCATCTGACCACTTTGTAGGTGGGTGCCCTACGCTTCGCTTGCCAGTACGCGGTTGCCATTCAAGAACCTTTATGCCAAATCGGCCATCGGGTCATCGCGCTATGTGTGTATTGTACAGCAGCTATGGCTGTATTGTACTTTGGACATATTAATTCCTTTGCCAATCCATTGATAAAACCGAACATTTTTTAAATTCCACTACACTATTCTCGAGAGAAAACCAAAAAGTCTCGTTCTCCGCAATTCATCGGGCAATCACGCGCGCCTCCGGAAATTCATTCAGTCATTCATTCATTGTTAAAAAAAACCGTAAAGGATTCTCAGTAACGCGTGTACTCAACAAGTATTCCCATAAAATTACAATAAATAGGTGTCTTTTTTCATCTAAATAAAACCATTCGAGATCTTGTAACGTGATTCGAGTTTGGAATTTGCGAATGCTTTGTAATCTACCGATTTGGCGCCAAAATATTGACAGATAACTGACAATGGCGATAGATAATACAATGGCGCCGGATTCTCGCGGTTTCGCGCGCGTTCTTTTGAGTTTTTCATGGTATAATAATGAGTTTTTGTGTAAATTCGAGGAAAATGTATAAATTGCTCTTTATTATTATTTATTAGGTTTATTTTCGAATTTGAGAGCTTACAAATGAGTGTACAAATAACAAGAGTGCTTGCAAGATGGCTCTAGAATAACGACTTTGGACATACAATCCTTATCCCTACTAATATTATAAATGCGAAAGTGAGTTAGTTGTATATTTGTTTGTTTGTTTGTTACCACTTCACGCTTCAACCACTGAACCTATTTGCGAAATTTGATATGGATACAGTTTGATACTCAGGAAAGGACATAATTTTTTTATCCCGAAATTCCCACGGGGAGCGAAACCCACGGGCACAGCTAGTCGATTATATTACTTCGATGGAAGACCAATAAAGAGTTACAATAGGTACCTTTATGTGTGTCCTAATATTACAAACCTTTAGTAAGTGTAAAGCCCGTAACATTTTTTAGCACTACCGGTAGTTCTGTCCTGGTAGGTCCACTGGGACAACCTTATTTACAGTTGAAATGGCTTTCCAATCTCACCCGCCTGACCGGAAGTTTATTGTTAAGAAATTACACATTTATCCTCAAACTCAAGTACCTTAACCGACCATAGTGTCTATAAAGACGAGCATAGTCGATTGTTACATCTATATAAACAATGTTGGAGCGCGTCAGGCGCCATCTTTGAACGGAAGTGACACAAAGGAGGTCTGTTTGCTGGTCATCCGGGAGGTGTAAATTGAAACGAAGACATCTTTTCAGTTTTTTTTTAAGAATAAAGAGATGTCAGACAACGTACTGCCCATTAAATGTGATGAGTGTAAATTATTGCCCGACGTCTTCTCTCCTTGGGAATGTAGTTGTGCTAAGTCCTTTAATCTACTCTTACGACATCCAAATGATATAACCGGCCAAGTGCGAGTCGGACTCGCGCACTCTAGCTATCACGGTTCATGAGATACAGTACTATATAATAAACCACTCCATGTTTAGGGTTCCGTACCCTAAGCGTAAAGCGTAAACGGGATTCTATTACTAAGACTCCGCTGTCTGTCACCAGGCTGTATCATGAACCGCGATAGCTAGGAAGGTGAAATTTCCTGTTGCCTCTTTATAATATTGATGTGTAAGTTAAATAAATAGCTACCAAAATCAATTAGACTGTATATTATTAAAATAGTTATAAATTTTATTCTTCAGCAGCGCTTCCTCGTCACTCCCACTGGATTCGCGGAGAAAAGCATTCCTCTTCGCTCCCCCCTCTCTCAGAAACAGCTGGTTCTGCGACCGCGCCCCCAAGTCCATTGCTTTGTACAAGTTGCTCTTCAAAGATATTTCCTCATCACTCCCTTCATTGGCTCTTCTTACAAAACTCATATCTATCAACTTCTTTAATTCATCGTTAAATTTACGTCTAGTGTTAAATTTGTTTTTACGTCTAGTGTTAATTCTATTAAATTTGTCTTTCACTTCATACACTTGAGTTGTGTATCGGTAATATTCAACATTCGACGGTCTAGAATTTGGTTGCTTAGTTGTAGTTGCAGCCTTTTTGACTTGAAATCTTTTGTCGTTGATAGGTTTTAGTTTCGAAACGTTTCTGGGGATCCTTCTCGTGCTTAAAGGTTGAACAGGTGGATTGGTTTCTGGTCTTATGTCCAAGCTTTTCAGTGCTTTGCGCTTGTTGTGTTTGTGGTGGTGTCTGTGTCGGAAGCGGCGGTTGTGCGTCCCCGAGCGGTACAGCTTCATGATCCTCTTGATTTTGGCGAGCTTCTGTCTCAGGGTCATGTGATGCCTGTGCTTCCGGTGGTGGCGTTTCCTGTGATGTCTCTTTGACTCGGACGCCATTTTAAGATCCACAGTTGGAGACTCGGTTTGTGAGACGGTTGGCATTGGGTAGTTTTCTGAGTAAAAAATATTTGATTATACAGTGAAATCGTCGTGTGGTTTCCAGCAGAGTAGAATAGGACCACTCCAAGTCCTCCCGTGGATGTCGTAGAAGGCGACTTAGGAAATACAAGCTAAACAAAGCTTATAAACATTAATGGACCTCTCCAACACGTCTGGCCAGCGAGGAGAGTGCTGGCCAAATCCTCTGGCTGCTCCGGCCAAGTATGGCTCTGGTCGTTCAGAGAGGGACGAGCTCCTACAGTGGAGATAGAAACCTCATTATATACAGTGAAATTAAAATTGAGAAAATAAAGTCACATTGCCGATACAGAAAATCTCATATTTAGAACGCTATTTGAGTCCATATCACAGGTTGCTTTTTCATACAAATGTTTTGGAAAAGTTATAAATTTAGACAAAGTATCTGATTTTGCTTGTTTGGAACATAGCTTCAGCCATTAAATCTGGCATCTGTCAGTTGCATCCCCTTTCATATCATTATGGAAGAGTCGGCTGACACTACACGGATTTAATAAGAAAAACGTACGTACCTTGATCAAACTTCTGTACATTAGGCACATTATCAGGTTTCTTTCTATTAACTTCAATCATGATATTATCATTGACCATTCTATTATCATTCATCCTTAGACCGACGACATCTGTCACTGGTACCTCAGATACTACATTTTCTTTATAATCCCGATACATATTATCCATATCAAGTACATTGAAACCATCATCAAAAACGCTGTTGTTACTGGCTGGTGGTATTATTCTATCATCAACGTAATTTTCCCCAGTGCGGAAGATAGCTCGAGGCTTGGAATCATCATTGACTTTATTGGTGTTACTCACTTCAGTCTTGATTATATTTTCATAAATATTTTGAAGATCTGTTGTTAAATTCATTGTGTTTTCACTAAGAGTACTAAATTTATTTGGATTCCATGATTTCATTTTATCCCAATAAATTTTATTTATCTCTTTATTAACTGTTGGTCTATGTACTTCCAAAGGTTTTTTTGGGGCGCTTCTTCTTTCAGCTTGTTGGGCAATGTTTTGTGTAACGTAAAAATGAGCCTTCACCGCCTTCGTGATGGCAATTATCAGGCCCTCTCTTCTAGGGGCACCAGACATACGTTTGAAGGGAGCCAGAAAATTTGTTACCATTTTGTCTACTAGCTGGAATGAGAAAAACTAACGTTAATGGAAGATTTCATTTCATTCATGGGATTGACAGCCTAGGGTAGTAAAAAAGTCCTATCATACAAACAATAAAGTCATATCCTACCGCGTTGGTCCAGTGCAGTTTGGTATCCCCCCCGATATGGTTCCCATCTTGTCGCGATGGGGGGGCTCAGTACCTGCGGTTGCCTCGGCCGCAGGGAAGCTAAGAGGAACCCATTGCCCGGGTTGAGGCTTAGGCCTCCCCGGGCCCGGCGGAGGCCATTCCTGGATGGAATGGCCTGGCTGTGAGGGAAGGGGGTGACGACGACCCCCCTACCATCACAGCAGTGGTAGGGGTCGCGGGGGAAGAGGAGTGTCGGTGTGTCGTTGCCACTTGCCCTATCCTCCGCGACCAAGCGCGGCCAAGGCGCTTGGCACGGCATCGGTGGGGCCGCAGGGGAGGAGGAGTGTCGGTGTTACGTTGCCGCTCTCCCTATCCCCTGCGGCCGGCTGTGTGGGCCCCGGTCGCCGTCAGGTTGACTGGGGCAGGGCCTGCTTTAGCAGGCCCCAAATTATGCGGGCTGGTTGGACGGTGGAAACGGGATTCCATGGTCCAACGGACAGCCCTCCGGAGTGGAAGGCAGGCGCGTGTGCGTGTCAGCGCGCCTGTCCTTGGGCCAAGAGGCCAAGGCGGCGGTTGCTCCGGCCACTCTGATACAGCAGAGGGTGCCGTGAGGCCGTTGGCGAGCCGGGGCCGCTTAAGTAGCGGCCGGCCGCGCCGGGGCTGTGGAGCATGAATAAGCACACGGTCCCGGCCGATAGCGGCTGAGAGGTGACACCGCGGAGTTTTTAGTGGTAACACAACATAACCTTACCGGTGTCCCGTAACCGGTAAGGTATACGAAGGGATTTTCTCCGCGTCAAAAAAAAAAAGTGCAGTTTGGTATACCGCCATGCCAGAGCCTCGTCCGTTGTTTAGCAAGATGTCCCACGACCAGGTGGGATCCTTGATTCCCATGGGTAAATGTTTATTGAATATTGTTACAAATCCTTCTTATATTATTTTTGTTTGTTTAATATCACTTCACGATTTAATCACTGAACCTATTTAGATGAAATTTGTAATAATAATAATAATAACGGAGACCCAAGAGGGCTCGCAGGGCTCTCAGCTCTGCATTGCCTTAATTGACTGTGCAGAGAGGAGTCGTTGGAGCTGTTGCTCCAGGGGAAGTGTTAAAGGGCATAACGACGCGAGTAACTTCGGAGAAAGCGCAGCACACCTCTCGACACCATGAGTCGCCTGCACCGGTGTTGCTCCTTTGCCGGCAACTATTGTCGGCGCGTTGAAGGGACGGCTAGCCACCTGCCTACAATTAATTTGTCAGTAATCATGATTATGGCAGGTGACGTTTCTATTGCAAGAACCCAGCATCAGTCCATCCCAACTTCATTCCATAACCCTTAAACCTTTCCCTTTTTCACGCAATAGATTTTTCTTCTGCCAAAACCAGGTATATCCAGGAATAGGTATTGGCGGGAGCGCCACATAACAACAACTTCTCCAAAGGGCCTCTACGTGATGGATCTGGATCCCCACGCAAGCCTCTCAAAGGACCGGGGTGAAAAGACCCGTGATTCTCAAAGGTTAAATAATAATAATAATTCCTTTATTTCAGGCAATAGCATTGTACTTACAAATTTTAGTGTTATGTGAGTGTAATGGATATAGTTTGATACCCAGGGAAGGACATAGAATAGTTTTTATTCCGAAATTCTCACGGGGAGCGAAGCCCACGAGCATAGCTAGTAAACAATAAATAACGAAGTCGGTGGTGCGTCTTTCATACCAGTTCAGCATGAAGGTCCCAGAGTGAAACATTACCGTAAAAGGAGCTCAGTGGCTCAAAGTAGCTGCTAGCGCACGCTAAGCAACTTGACTTGAAGCGTGGTCCAAATTTGGATGAGTGACGATAACTGCTTCTGAAGGCATGGTAAGCTATTGGTCCTGTCATCGCATGACACAAGATAGCCACGTACGCACACGAGAAGCAACTACACAAACCGTAAACGGAGTGATCTTCGGATCGCTGAACTGATCGAGCGGTTGCAAGCTCTTCAGCAGCTCGTTTGACTCCTTGGTGGTGTACATGGAGTCCAACTCGTCCATGATGTAGTTGATGTCCGCCGAGAACATCTCCCGGCGGTGCAGCAGAGCGTGGTGCAGCATGATGGCGTCGGCTGGAACCAACACGTGAAGATTGTTAGTTTAGCCTCCCCGTCCCCTATCCCCGCACTTCTACCCCGTTCTCGCCTTGCGTATGTAATAAAAACAAATATTGGGTAAGGGCGCCGTGTGGAGTGCCGTGTGGTATCCGGCAGAGTAGAATAGGGCCACTACAAGTCTTCCCGTGGATGTCTTAGAAGGCGACTTAGGCAATACAAGCTAAACAAAGCTTATAAACATCAATGAGACCTCTTCAACCCGTCTGGCCAGCGAGGAGAGTGTAGGCCAAAGTCCTCTGGCTGCTTTGGTCAAGTATGGCTCTGTTAGTTCAGAGAGGGTCGTGATCCTGCAGTGGAGACAAAAAGACCTGATGATGATCATAATTACAGCTGTAGAACGTCTACTGTTGGACATAGGCCTCACCCTAAGATTTCAAAAGTGACCTATCTAGAGCGGCCTGCATCCAGCGCCTTCCAGCGACCTTAGGTAGGTCGTCAGATAAAACATTTTTTTTAAAAACATGTCTTTGTTGCACTCCGTGGTGTAGTGGTCACCAAGCAAGTCCGCCACCCAGAGATTCCAGGCTCGATTTCTGGTCAGGGCAAGTTGGAAAATGACTGTTTTCAAATTGTCCTGGATCTTGGATCTTTATCTATATTTGTATTTGTTTTAAAATATAGTATCATTATTTTAAAACAAATATCCCATAACACAAGTCTCGAACTTACTTTGGGGCTAGCTCAATTTGTGTAATTGGTTCCTATAATTTAAGGATTTCCAAAATGACCGATCTAGAGCGGCCCGCATCCAGCGCCTTCCAGCGACCTTGGTCACTGGTCAGGTGGTCAGATAAGACAAGTCTTTTTAAAAGTCAGTTAAAAGAGTACAAACTCCTGAGCTGGTCGTACGGCATCCGGTAGGCCGCTATGGACATGTCGTCGAGAGCCTTTCTCGTCACTTCGCCGAAGTCACGCAGGTGGTTGAAGGTGATCTTGCTAGAATCGAAAAGTGGTTCCTTATCATTGAAGGTGCTGGCTTTGTGGACAAGGTTAGAGTTATCGCTCGATAGATCACTATGCCGTGTGCCGTGTGGTTTTCGGACGAGTAGAATAGCACCACTCCAAGTCCTCCCGTGGATGTCGTAGAAGGCGACTTAGGAAATACAAGCTAAACAAAGCTTATAAACATCAATGAGACCTCTCCAAAACTTGGCCAGCGAGGAGAGTGTAGGCCAAGTCCTCTGGCTGCTATGGTCAAGTATGGCTCTGGTAGTACAGAGAGGGTCGTGCAGGTCGTGCTCCTGCAGTGGAGACCAAAAGACATGATGATGAGATCACTATCGACAGCCTATCTATATAGATTATTTTTATTTTAAATCAAACTGATCGGTTTATTGACGATAGCATTGCGTTTCATGAACTTAGTACCGACACGATCGATAGAATCGCTTCTGACGGCAACCAAACTAATACTATCGATAGTACTCCGTTTCAAAAACTATCGATAGTATCGATAGGTTCGAATGATTTTCAGCTGTTTTACAAAACCGAGCTGAGCCAAACAGCTAGAGGTTTTGCCAAATAACGGATAATACAATCCAACTGGGAGTACTGCGACATATATAACGTTGTAACTAAAAGGCGGATTACCTAACCCGAAAGGAAGTAAGTAAACATTGCACATATTAAAATACATTTTGGCATGGTAGGTATTACATCTTGTTTGGAGCTGCTTATTCACATTGATTAGTACGTTTACTACCTTTCGGGTTAATACCTTTACCCTCTAACTTTATGGTTGATACACTCTTTTCTTAACACGTTGTTTGTTGACACACAATAGGGGTGACGACAGGGTACGAAAAGTATGAATGTAATTAGTCCGTCTTTTAGATTATCCAAAAATAATGGACCCATATTTTTCAGTTTACCAAAAAAGTAAAATTTCCCAAAGATTCGGAGCGTCAAAGTTCCGGAGTGGGGGCTTGCAAAGTCACCGCTACGTGAAAATCGTACCCAGCCGTGACGTCATGCGATGCGCTGTATCTTTGTCATTTTTTGTTCTCAGAGAAAAGAAAAAAATACGTGTACAATATTTTTTGATAATCTAACTAATGGACCAAAAATATTTTTCCATTATTGATTTATTCACATCGACTGTTTTGCTATAGTATCTGAACCCCCGGGGGTTAAATCTGACTTACTTTTCGATAACTCTCCTGAAGGCCCAAACCAGCGACTTGACGTCATCCCCCTTCTTCCATATCACCATGTGGAACACCTTCAGCACAGCGATGGAGAACACGCCCATGCCGAATTTGGTCATGTCTTTTTTCAAAGAAGCGACGAATGGGCTGTCAGCTGAAATTAAGTAATTGAAATTATACACTATTCTCTTTTTATCCCTCATGGGTTACACAGCATAGTCTTGTGGCCCTCAGCAGAGACGCAGGAGCCAAAGGCCACTTTTAGCGAGATGGTGGGCAAGAAGATGGCAAAAGCTGAAGCCAATCATTAGATCGATCGAGCTACAACCCAAAATACTTGCCACTGAACGAAATTAAGAAGCATCCCAATTTCAATCGAGAAGATGGCTTTAAGTTATCTGGAAGGTGGAATCCAGTAATTGAGCTTTGTAAAAAGAGTGTGCGATCAACAAAAAACAATTCCCGAACGAACACCGTCAGTGTTGTGTGTGAGGACTTATGCAACATGACTGAGAAAGAGGGTAGACAGCCGAACAACTATCGCAGTTCCTGAGTCTGCCAGCGACCTATGACGGCAGAAGGGTCGTCAATATATCTGGCAAATAACAAGATGGAAAAAGAAATCAAAATAATAAAGGGATAGGGCCTCGAAGTCTCTCGACTGAGGGAGTTAAATAAATAAATAAATATATAGGGACAAATCACACTGATTGAGCTAGCCCCAAAGTAATTTAGAAACTTGTGTTATGGGGTACTAACTCAACGATACTATATTTTATAACAAATACATATATAGATAAACATCCAAGACACAAGGCAATTTGAAAAAGGCTATTTTCCAACTTGCCCTGACCGGGGATCGAACCCGGGACCTCTGGGTGGCGGACTAGTATGGTGACCACTACGCCACGGAGGTCGTCAAAAGTTGGAGTACTAGAAGGGAGATCTTTGCTGTGTAGTAGATAGGACAGGCTGAAATGGAAATGTAATACGAAGACACAACAAATAAGTAGATAAGAATCGATACGTACGTGGCTTGGTTGTCAGATAACGAGGATCTATGAACGGAGATCCTCCTACGTCCCCGAAGGTTGACAGTGGTTTGTGAGTGGTGGTATACCCAAATTCTTTCGGATTCAGAAGCTCCTCGTCTGAGTCAGTGGTGGTCGAGGGTGTCGTAAGTAAATCAGCTCCAGGGCCGCTATCCCCTTTTGTAATAAAACCTGGTGATAAAATATCCGGCAAAGTGTTTGTTGTTTCAGTCGTTTTAGTAGCTACACTGAACGGGAATTCACTCTTTTCTGGAAATTCGACGTCCTTGAAAATATCGAATCCTTCTCCAGTATTATCTTCAATGCCATCAGATTTTCTCAATTTAGGGGTTCTAGCTCCTAGCTTACTTTTTTCTTCTCTTTTTTTCAATGTTTCTTTAATTTGCCGAAGAATCTCTCGTCTGCTGGCTTCATTTGGATTGTCTGGTTGTTCATTTTTAACCTCTGCAGTATTATGTTCAACCAAGCCTTTTAAATCCGCAACAGCGTTTATCAGTTTTTTTGTGGACTCTTTGCCTTCATTTTCCCTGAAAGTTGCAAATGCTTTTGCGAAATTAGAAAAGTGGTCGAAGTTTCCGCTTTGTTCTCTTTGTGGTAAATTCTCTTTATTTCTGTTATTTTGAATTGAACGTTTTCCACCAAACCATAGAGCCGAATAGTCTTCGTTGTAAACCCCTTCAGCTGTGACTGTACCTGTGGGTGAACTATACTTTCCGCTACCTGCAGTATGCAGGAAGTTTCTCTCATTCTGTATCCGTTGCCCGACTTTTTCTAGAAATTGGTCAACTTGCACCAAAGAGTTTTTGAGAGATTCCTTGTCGGACGCTAAAATGATTACTACAGTGAGATTAGAGATATTGTTCTTTATAATTGTTGTTACCTACCTCACGAATAAAAACGAAAAGAAGTGAGAATCAGCAGTCCCAACTCAAAGATTGCCAAAGAGCAATTAGATGGAACGATCTAATCTCTGATATCTGAATCTAATCTTTGATCCTTGACAGGCATCGCCAATTTGGGCCAAAAATCTGCAAAGCTGAAGTGGGATTGGGCGGGCCATGTTAGTAGAATTCGGTATCGAGGTTTTTCAATGTGAGTAGTCAGCGAAGGCAACGGATAGAGACACATGGAAGGAAATGGAAGAGATCTTTTCCCAGCAGTAGGATGATATAGGTTAAAATTGTTATTGAACGAACTGGACCTTTATTCCAAAAACGACACGATCAACGTACGCAGCTACTTGCCCGATTCGCAAGTGCTACAAAATGATGACATAGTCCAATTTAGTTTGACATTTAAATAGAATACTATCCTGTGATACTATCAGACAATCAAACTATTTAGACGTTCCGTCATTTAAACAGCTATGTCCTGGAAGGGACGGTGGTCGAGTCATTTGTTAAGGCGGTGCTGAATTTACTGGGGCATTCAGTCAGACCTAGGTTTTATTGACTACAACTCGAAAAACGTTGATCCAAACTTATCGAAAGGCAGGCAAGCTTGAGACTGTATTGAACATGAGCCAATTTCTTCAGTATTGTGAGACTTAATGATATGTTTAAGTGTCTGTAAAGATCTTATCACTGAATACATTGAATTTTGAATGAGGCGTGAGAGATGAAGATTATTATAAGATGATTTTAAACATTAAAAAAATATAGTACCTAATTCCTTCGAAAAAGTAAATTGAAGATACAAACACAGAAGCAGGAGGCTTATTAATGTCGAAAACATTTGTATAAAAAAAGTGTGAAGTAATTCAAACACACGCCATTGTGATAAATCTAAAAATTTAAATTTAACGAGAGAACTATAAAATTTTTACGGTTCAGTAAAAGTTATGTTCTGATTTCTGAATTTAAATAATGTGGGTTTTGTAATAAAATGGAATATTTCGCTTGCGTGCTACTGTTTGGGAGCTTTGGTAATTATATTTTTCTAGTTATTCCCCGCGGCGTTGCTTACGTTTTAAAAAGATAAAATTTTGCGTAACATACGCTAAATTTGCCGATAATTGTTTAAATCAATTAAATCTATCTAATGGTCTAGATACCTCATAACTTTAAACGAAATAAGTGAAGTTTTCCTAGTCTTCATTAGTTTCACTTCACCAAATCCACTATCTGAAGGCAAATGCTTGATTTGCTTCCAAAGACATCAAAATCACTGGATGTGCATATAAATATGAGGAGTTCCCTCGACTTTTCAAGGGTCCCGTCATCAGATCTTGACCTGGTGCCACTACGACCTACCTGTCACATTCCATTTAAGACTGGCTGTTTTTACCTATTACATTAGTCATTAAAAACATGTTTATTGTAAATTACTTGTAGATCGCTCCAAATTGTGAACTAGCGATACCTATAACTTAGCAAACCCTCGACCGATTTGGCTCATGTTCACTCGGAACTTGCATTGCTAGGACTCTTGATTGGTAAATTACATTATAAAACATAATGTTTTCATCGGTTTAGTTGAAATTATTGGGTTTATTTAATTACGTCTCTTGTAGTTTTTTGTGAGGAATTATGTCTTTTCCTTTCGTCTCTTCTCATAGACACTTTTGTCTCAAAATCAACTGTTAAGTAGACGTCATATTAAAAAATTCAAGATGGCGGCTAGGGTATTTAGCTTAGCCGCCACCTAGAATTGGGTATTTTCTGGGTCTAAAATAAATTTTTAAATACTGTTAAGGAAAATATAATGTCACTTATCATGCTCATAAATGTCAACTCAAAATTTTTTCTATTGTTTACATTTACACGCCTATGAAATTTTATGAAGTATCGATCAAAACTTAGTACTCAAGTTATCATAAATAACAAACGCTGGATTGCTTACGTAAACTTGGAAAAGTTCGCTCGCTCGTTCAACAATTCTATTTTTCTGTTACAGCTTACATCGAATCTTTAAATCCTAGGAGCGTGAATGTGGCACTCGAGACAGTGCTTGAGTTTGATGGGAAGCACAGCAATCGTGACGTCAAGGCCATAGATAAGCTACAAAACTACCTGAATCGTATCAAAAAGATTATTAACAGCAATGACGATAGCCGACGACATCTTTCAAAAGGATACAAATTCAGAGATTTCGTTAAATCTACACTCGAAACTATCGCAACCTTTGATGATAATGAATTATTAGATATTGTAGCTATAGCTAACAACGAAATTAGGAAATATCACTACAAAGGATGTAGATTCTATGAGCTAGTAGATAATCAGAGCATGAGACGGGAAATGGCTGAAAAATTGGTCAATCTAAACGAACTTACAGCAAAGCAATTAAGAGTCAAAATAGATACAGCTATTAAAACATTAGAATACGATGGTATGGCTGAGAAGAAGATAAAGTTGCTAGAGTATCTAGATTCTGTTTACGTCGGTGAGGATATCAAAGGTAAAATGGACCGTTTTTCGGCGCAGTTAGAGACATTTAAGCAAAGAAGTAAGAGAGCAAATTTGAATCTAGTAAAAGTAATCAGTGAAGGTTTCAGATCTATTATATTTGATTACTACACAGATCTAAATGCTAACGTTAGGTCGGAACTAAAACAAAGATTAGAATCATTTTGGTTTGATTTACAGAATGCAAAGAAATTTAAAGCTCAAAAAGAAGATAACATAAAACAAGACAAAGATAAAAATAGAAAAAGAGAGAAAACTACTCTTAAAGCAACTGATAAAACAAAGAGCGATATTGATTTCGAAATTGCACATCCTAAGATAGATATACTGAGAAGCAGATCAGAAAAACCGAAGATTTCTAAGAATACTAAATTACCCCTCGAGCCTATACACTTTACAAATCTTAAGAAATATAAAATAACAACAACAGAAAACCCAACTACAGAAACCACAGAAGTGACAACAGAAACGAGACCAGCTCGAGCACACAAACATAAAAAATATCTACGAATAAAAAAATATAATTTGAAGAATGTGAAGAAAGGAAAGAAAATAAAGAAAAGTCTAAAATCGACCTATATGGATAGAAGCCCGGAGGAAACAATTCCTCCTTTATTCATCGAGAGGGCGGCGTATGGAAAATCTTTTGAGATCGAAAAACGGTAATAATAATAACTTACATAATGTTATATTGACATTTATTTTTAGGGTTCCGTACTCAAAGGGTGCCTAGGACCTTGTAACAGGACATACTGAAAGACAGCGAATGTCTTTCAGTCTGTCCGTCTGTCACAGGGCTTTATTGGCCAAATTTTTGATAGGTTGTCAGTCTGTATGTTCTCTTTTCTCGTGAAATGTTTATGTTACATAACAGTATCCATTGTTATTGCATAAACATCATTTCGCAAAAAAAAGTTAGGCATACTGTCATCTATAATAAATTCAAAACTCATAATTTTGTATGTCAGAATCTTCATTAGGAAAAATTTCATGTCTATAATTTATTAATTTTTAAAACGTAGAACCAGTTGAAACATTATATCGCAGAAAGTTCACACTCAGAATCATCTTTGGCATACATTTCACATCTATAAACAAACTTTCGTCAATTAGTTAACGCTCGCTTCTGTCATCCCGTGTTAGTCACTGCACAACCTTAACCTAACCTACCTTCCGTGATTAATTCAAGGTAGGCAAATTGGTCGCTCTCGTCATTTGGTTGCAAGTGCTTGGTCGTTTCCGTCAATTTTATATTTATGCCTTAAAATATGTGTTTAAAGAAGATTATGTCAAGTGTGTTATGAAAAATTTTCGGGGCATCAAGTTTCTGTCAGATAGTACAAAGTTTTGTATGTAAACTGAACAAACTCCAAAAAATTGGCGATGAAAAAATAGTTTATCTACAATTTACGCAAAAGAATGCCTCAGCTTGTGCTACTAGACTGGAGTCCGAGGTAATGCTGTTTATCACTTAACGTATGAATATTTTTTTCAGAATGGAAAAGCGGAAAGAAAAACGACGCGAGTTTAAGTTCACAGAACCAACACTGAGAGTTCAGTTCAGAATAACTAGACGCGCGAATGACTATGAAGAAGACATGTCAGAAGATGGACTTCATATTCAGTCACATGAAAACCAAAGACTCAAAAATCAAAAGAGAGACGAAACAACACAAAGCCTACAAAGAGAAACAACACCTACAAATGAACCTGCGCCAAATGTAGTAAATAGAATTGATAATATCGAGAAAGTTCTAGATGAGATCAAGAGTTTAGTAGCAATACAGCAAAGAAGGAAAGGTTCTGATGAAGGAGATATTGAAAAAGCTACTAATATTACAGCAAAAAAAACTACTGTAACTCCTCAACTTACAACTCAAATTTCATCACCTGTGACTGAAGCTACTACTACGACAGGCACTACCACAAAAAAGATAGAAATTAAACCAACCAAGCAAATAACAGTCGAAGAATTCACAAAGACGACTACGGAAATCAAAACGAAACCGACAACAAGCGTTGACGTTACAACAAATTTAAGCACAAAGTACACAACAACAACTACAACTACCCCAAAAACTACAACAACCACTACTACGACCGAAAAATCCACGACGAATACACCAGTTCCACCGACAGAGAAATTGAGTTGGACATTAGCTCCCGAAAATGATCATGACATGAATATTAATTCTCTCCTTAACCAAATAAGCGATAATGATACTCGTCATTTTTATAATGATAAATTAGAGCATGGCAGAGAAGTGAAAGAAGAAAATCTTACAGACCTTGATATAGAAAACATGTTTAACGAAACGAGAAGGTCTGGGTTGCATAATGTGATACACGATGATTCTGGAGAGGACAAAGAAATGAAACAGAAGATTAAAGATAGAGTTGCGGGGCATATGAAGAAGATAATGTCGATGACGCCAAAAGATGGGATGACTACGCGCTTCGATTTTAGCTTAGATGATCCCTTTGGGTTTAAAGAAGATATAATATAATAAATGACGGTAGAAATTTATTGTTTTTTTTTCTTTTACTTTTTTTTAACTTACTTAACACATTGCCGGACATTTAGTTAGACACAATAGGATAAGCGTGGAAGCGTGGCGCTGACGTCTCACTCTATCTTTCGTACGCGCGACACCTAGCAGTGACGTCAAGAACCCTTAAAGTTTCGCCATGTCAGTCTGTCTGTCTGTCTTACTCACAGACTATAAGTACTAGAAACACTGACCTCCATACTGCTAACCCGAAAAAAAAATTAGCTTTCTAGTCACTGACCTCCATATATACAAGTACGCGTACTTGTATATATGGAGGTCAGTGACTAGAAAGCTAATTTTTTTTTCGGGTTAGCTCCTATACAATTAAGTGGAAGCAAATTTTTTTTGCTTATTTACACCCATCGTGTGTAGTATCGTTGAATAGGTCTTTATAAAATATTGACAGCTTGGAAACACCATTTTTCCATTTAGGGATCCGTTTCTGAAATATTTAGTTTGATAGTGCAAATTTCTCCCATGCTGGTCTGGGAGAAATAAAAACACTTAGAATGTACCAGCTGCTTCTCTTCCCACGCAGATCGTAAAAGCCGATCGAGGGAATGGGCAAAAATGCAAATCATGTTAACAGGCGATGCGGCTAGCAACCCATCACTGTATTGATTGCTTTTCCATCTTCTCGCCCACCATGACGCTAAAAGTGGCTTTTGGGTCTTGCGGCCCTGGGCTCTGCATAGAACCGCAAGACCTAAAATGCTCTGTCTGCCCCATTAGGGATAAAGACGTGATAGTATGTATGTATGTACGTATAGTGCAAATTTTTGTGAAAGTCAGTCAAGTGTACATACAGTACACCCCTCTATCTGCTAAACAGTTAAGTATATTTTTGGACACTGAACAAGTTGTAGGCGACCAACATTTAGTAGCATAAACTAAAAGTCAGCATTCGAAACTACGGAACCGTACACTGCGCGTGGCTTTTTATAATATTTTATAGTTTACCTGGACCGTTATGATTCTGCATCAAGTGTTCCATTTTCCAAAATCATTGATAGGTTCCCTATATGTGGCCCAGGCTTAATACTTCATCATCATCATCACCCCCGCCCTTCTTCCGCCCACTGCTGAGCATAGGCCTCTCTTTGTCGACCACCCATCTCGGTCCTGTGCTGCTCTCATCAGGGTGTGACCCGCGACTTTGATTATGTCAACCCATCCCATAGACGGACGCCCGACGCGTCTCTCACCCGAACTGCTATTTTTGAAACGCGGAGTCACCTAAACGAATGGTTTTTCCATACAATAAACCGTTCGTTTAGTGACTCCGCGTTTGAAAAATAGCACCTCCGTTCTGGGCCACAATTCGGTTGTTTAAAAAAATCTTATTCGAATCCGACCAGTATTTCCGGAGATTAGTACAAAACATTTTTTTAATTCTTTCTTTATTAACTATATCGCCCTAATTTTTTTATTTTAAAATTAATATCCGTTGCACATAACAGTACAGATAAATAATTTAACTGTTTTATTATATGTATAGATATGTAGCTAGTTTTTGCGGTGTCAAATCTTATACCTTTAAACGATCAATATCGCTGAAAATTGGTATATGGGGGTTTTCGGGGGTAAACAAGCGATCTAGATTAGTATTATGTTTGGGAAAACGCGTATTTTCGATGTTTGAGATGTAACCGAGCAAAGCTCGCCCAGGTACTTAGATTTTGAAATGTAGTTTTCAAACAAACCAAGATAAGGTATCGGATCTAGGTGGTTGTTGATTGGGTCAATCTATTTATTGTTTGGGTCAATACCTACCTTGCAAGTTAAATTTGAGCCACTTCGCGAGGTTCCGATTGAGTTGGAATTATAGCTATGCTAAAGTAAATCAAACGACAATGCAATAATTTTGCTAGTGATGATGAAGCCGGAAGGTGGCCATAGGAACTCTATAATAAAATGACGCAACCCTATCGAGTTTGGGCTTATTACATTTGTCTCGATAATTACTTAGACCACACAATTAAAGATTTTTTTGTATAAAAAAATAAATGAAGAAAAAACTGTAAGATTGTTCTCTGATGTAAAATGCAAATTATAGACTATATGTATGTACCGCCATCTATATTTAATATAACTTATAGTTCTGTAGATGTAAATAAAAGTCAACAGATGGCGTCACTATAGAAACATTAGTGACGTTCTTAACATCGACTAAATTGATATTTTAGTCGATGAATACAAACAATTTTTAATTTTTTATATAGTTTTATTATATACTAGCCGAAGCCTGCGACTTCGTTCGCGTGGACTTTATGTCTCTGGAAAATGCTCATCAGGCTGAACAACTTTTACTAAGGCGGCATTTTTAGGGTTCCGTAGCCAAATGGCAAAAACGGAACCCTTATAGATTCGTCATGTCTGTCTGTCTGTCCGTCCGTATGTCACAGCCACTTTTTTCCGAAACTATAAGACCTATACTGTTGAAACTTGGTAAGTAGATGTATCGTGTGAACCGCATTAAGGTTTTGACACAAAAATAGAAAAAAAACAAGTAATTTTGGGGGTTCCCCATACTTAGAACTAAAACTCAAAAATTTATTTTTCATCAAACCTATACGTGTGGGGTATCTATGGATAGGTCTTTTAAAATGATATTGAGGTTTCTAATAGCATTTTTTTCTAAACTGAATTCTTTGCGCGAGAGACACTTCCAAAGTGGAAAAAAGTGTGTCCCCCCCCCCGTAACTTCTAAAATAAGAGAATGATAAAACTAAAAAAAATATATGATGTTCATTACCATGAAAACTACCAGCGAAAATTGGTTTGAACGAGATCTAGTAAGTGGTTTTTTTTATACGTCATCATCATAAACGGCAATTTACCTTTCATTCAATCAACTCAAATATAAAATTTAAAAAAACATACTACAAGACTTTTATATTATATTATTTGCTACTACGGAACCCTTCATGGTCGAGTCCGACTCGCACTTGGCCACTTATTATATTATATCTCTTATAGTTTAGCTGGACCATTATGGTTATTCATCAGGCGTTCCATTTTCCAATATCATTTATACCCTATATGTTGCCCAGGCTTAAAAGCTATATAACAAAAAAAGTTTCATTCGAATCCATCCAGTATTTCCGGAGATTAGCGTGTACAAACAGACAAACAGACATACAGACAAACAGACAGACATTTTTTTTTAAATTCTTACTCTATTACTACGTCTCCATCGCCCCCAATATTTTTTTTGAAAATATATTTAATGTACAGATACACTTTTTTTACTGTTTTATTATATGTATATATATATATATATAGATGTATAGATTTTAATTATTTATAAACTTGAAGCATGCAAAAAGTGTACTTCCGTTCACGAGTTGACACACGGATCACCCATCGTTAACCTCGTACATCTATACATATAATAAAACAGTAAAAAAAGTGTGTCTGTACATTAAATATATTTCCAAAAAAAAATATTGCGGGCGATGGAGACGTAGTAATAGAGTAAGAATTTAAAAAAAAATGTCTGTCTGTTTGTCTGTTTGTCTGTATGTCTGTTTGTCTGTTTGTCTGTTTGTACACGCTAATCTCCGGAAATACTGGACGGATTCTAATGAAACTTTTTTTGTTATATAGCTATTAAGCCTGGGCAACATATAGGGTATAAATGATTTTGGAAAATGGAACGCCTGATGCAGAACCATAATGGTCCAGCTAAACTATAAGAGATATAAAAATGCCGCCTTAGTAAAAGTTGCTCAGCCTGATGAGCATTTTCCAGAGACATAAAGTCCACGCGAACGAAGTCGCGGGCTTCGGCCAGTAATGAATAAAAATAATAATTGTAACTAATCACAAATACGCACGGTCGCGCGCTTATAATCAGCTCTTTAGTGTTCATCATTATAGAGGCTACCACAGCATGACAGCAAAGCTTACAACTACATCAGCACGCACGAGCGTTGCACTATTAATCGCCTAGGTTCTACAGGCGAAGTGTATTTCGATTAATTAGATAAGTACTGAGCAATAAATTTTCTTTTTTTTTATTGCCTTACTTAGAAGTTATATAATATCTCACAAGATCTGAACAGAAGTTGAAAATATATGAATGAATATATTGAGTTGTCATTGTCAGTCATGTCATGAATTATTAAATTAATGTTGCAACAGCAAGCTATTTATTTTTCATTCTGTAGTGCCATTTGTGAAACGTGAAGTCACTAAACAAATGTTTGTTCCTGTACAAAAAACCATTCGTTTAGTAAGCGTTTGAAAAATGGCACCTCTGAAGATAATAGTTCGAGGTTTATTTACTATACAGGCAGGGCTCAGTCAGAATCGTTAAAAATTCGTTAAGAAATCAGTTACATAAAAAAGTATAACACTAGAACACTACATACTGATTTAATAGATAGTTACTTACGATCATTGGGGCTACCTTAATCAGTGTAATTTGTCCCTATATATTTATTTATTTATTTATTTATCATCATGGCTGAGTTCTCAATTCTTCTCACTCATCACAATATTTTTATCATAGATTATTTACTACTCGATTCTTATTCTCGGTACTACGCACGCGCATCACTATAAATAAAATTTTCTTTCATTCAGTGATCATTTTTTGACACGCCTTGGAAGTTTTGTGCCTGTTTTCATTACAAAATCTATTGATTTGTTCGATTTATTGTAATCTTGTAAGTGAATTTCTACATTTTGGTAATAATTTTATTATTTAAACCTTATTTCGTGTAGCAATACTTTCTGTATTGGATATAAAATCAAGTAAAAGTGCAGCAAAGATTGTTGTCAATGTACAACCCGACTGAATTGAAATGATAAACTAAATGAATGACAACTCATAATTGTGTGGTGTTTTTATTATAGTTGGGTTATATCACCGTAGCAATAAAGTATTTTGTTTATTTATTTTGTGATTACTTCGTGAATAGTCTTTGCATTCGTGTTTTAGACATATTCCTAGTGTCTTCTAATATTTTATTGAAATTATTATTACTGTAAGTATCATAAAGTTTAATTCTGATAAGTGTTACCTAGTTCTCAAGTAAATGGAGTGAGTCATTGTTACATAGCAGTACTCTAATTCCCATGTTCGGGTTGGATTTAGAAACAAGTCGCCTGAATTTGAGGATGCCATGTTCCATTGAATGTACACTGTACAGTTACACTCTTGTATACTGCAGTATTTGCTAATTTATCGATAACCAGCAGTCCATCCCGCCTTCGCCCGTGGTACATACATAGCCTATGTCACTCAGGGATAACATACCTATCCAACAGTGAAAGAATTTTTAAAATCGATCCAGTAGTTTCGGAGCCTATTCAATACAATCAAACAAACAAACAAACAAATCTTTCCTCTTTATAATATTAGTGTAGATTATCTACACTAATATTATAAAGAGGAAAGATTTGTTTGTTTGTAGATTAGTAGGCAGCCTTTGTCCTAAATCAACCAAAATGATGTAGATACTTACTGATTTAATTTGTGTAAAAATAGATGGCTAACTAATTTATTACAAGTTTTTGTTAAAAATAATTCCATGTCCCCCTTGTCTTGGGAGAAACGATATACCATCTCCTCCATTCACACAGATAGAATAGAAGTCAAGAAATAAATGTCTAAAGAAATAAGCTAACATAAAAGTATTAGATTATAGAGATAGTTCTCTTGTAATGAGATGGATAGATATATAGAGATATCATACTTGCTGCGTTGGCCTAGCGTCCTGAAGTGAGTCTTGGCCTCTGACATCAAAAGACGCCTTTGTTCCCTAGCCTGTGCCATCTGCATATCTCCTTGGAGGGCTTCAATGTCTTTGCAGGCTTCGTCTCTCCAGTTGTACCTAGCGTGAGCCACTGGCCTTTTCCTGGTTGGTCTCCCCGTGTACGCTCTTTTGACGGCATGATCCTCCTCTTTACCCTTCTCCATGTGGTCCAGCCATCGATGTCTTGCCACTTTGGTCTTTCTTATTATGTTTGATATGACCACTAGTTCTAACTTCTTCTTTAGGTGCCGCTTCATTACTGAAGATTAACATTCAGCTCTTAAAATCTTGATTTGTTCTACCGTTTTGATACCAGTCCATTGTCGGATGTTACTCAGCCATGCGACGTCCCACCTTGCGCTTTCCAGCAATTTTACCCATCATTATGGTCTAGAGTAGATGATACTGTGGGTCTGATTTGTCCTAATCCTCCTGTCGTCTTCTCGCTTGGTGGGTCCCAAGATTTTCCGTAAAATATTCCACCACTAAGAGTTACAAGAGAGGGCACTTCTTTAATTCTTCTCCTTCTTCTTCTTATCGTGTTTATTAGTGACTAACACTAGTGTCAGAGTTTTTAAACCGCCTTAAAGGCCGATCAATGTCAAAGACAGTGACCGGGACCGACGGCTTAACATGCCCTCCGAAGCACGGATCATCCTATCAGACAATCAAGTGATCAGCCTACAATGTCCTAACCAAACTAGGACACAACAACTCAAAGTCGTTGCCCCCTTCCGGGAATCGAACCCGCGACCTCCGGGTCTGAGCCGAATGCTCTAACCACTACACCACGGAATTTCAGGTGATGGCAACTATGACAGACACGTACGGGACGACGGGGACCCTCTCCCTGAAGTGGGACCCCAAGAACCTGGAGATCCGCACCACGTCCGTGGAGCGCACGCTGGAGCCCCTGGTGCTGCAGGTCACCACGCTCGTAAATAGCAAGGACCGGGCCGCCAAGAAGAAGAGACGTGAGTATTTATGACAACCGTAAGGTAGGATGGCTGGGCCCGATGAAATGTCACAGGTATGGCACTTCCTAAAAGTGGAGTATCATTTGTGCTTACAACTACAAACGAAAGTATACATCCGTGCACACGGCAATGTGTGTGTGTGTTTCCGGAACGCTTTAGTATGGCCCGTTGCTTTCTCTCGCTCTAGCAAAGATCCTTTGTTTGCGCCAAATTGAAAAAAATATGACTTTTACTTTTATACTTAGAATCTTAAGATTATAGTACAAAAGGTACAACTTAATGCTTAGCTTGTCTACCACTTCACCTTTGAGACGTAGCAGAATAGATGGTAGATGGGGTGCAAATGTAATTAGAAAATATATATGGGAAGAAATAAATTAGGGTGTACATACATACATACATACTATCACGTCTTTATCCCTAATGGGGCAGACAGAGCATTTTGGGTCTTGCGGCTCTATGCAGAATTCAGGGCCGCAAGACCCAAAAGCCACTTTTAGCGTCATGGTGGGCGAGAAGATGGAAAAGCAATCAATACAGTGATGGGTTGCTAGCCGCATCGCCTATTAACATGATTCGCATTTTTGCCCATTAAATTAGGGTGTAATTAATTAAATTAACATTATCGTGCGATTTCCGGCAGAGTAGAATAGGGTCACTCCATCTTCCCGTGGATGTCGTAGAAAGCGACTTAGGAAATACAAGCTAAACAAAGCTTATAAACATCAATGAGACCTCAACCCATCTGGCCAGCGAGGAGAGTGTAGGCCAAGTCCTCTCTTTGCTCTGTCCAAGTATGGCTCTGGTAGTACACAGAGAGGGTCATGCTCCTGCAGTGGAGACAAAAAGACCTGATGATGGACCTGGACATGACTTTGTTATTAGCTGACGACCTACGTGGCGTAGTGAACACCATGCTAGTCCATCATCCAGAGGTCCCAGGTTTGATCCCCGATCAGGGCAATTTGGAAAATGGCCTATTTCAAATTGTCCTGGATCTTGGATGTTTATCTATATATGCATTTGTTATAAAATATAGTATCGTTGAGTTAGTATCTCATAACACAAGTCACGAATTTACTTTGGGGCTATCTCAATCCGTGTAATTGATTCCTATATATTTATGTATTTATTGCAGCCGGCAAATCGAAGCGAGCGAGCGCCCTGGTCGCGACCGTGGAGCGAGCCACGGAGATCTTTATCGAGCGCGGGCAGACCATCGCCTACGAGAACCCTGAGATCACGCAGGAGATGCTCGCGGCGGTGGAGGAGGTCCGAAAGGCTGGTGAGTTGGATTTCCATTACCTATTGATATAGGCCTCTCCTAAGAATTTCGTTTTTTGCCGTGTAGTATCCAGCAGAGTAGAATAGGACCACTCCAAGTCTTCCTGTGGATGTCATAGAGGGCGACTTAGAAAAGCCAAAGCCTCTGGTTGCTCTGGCCAAGTATAGCTATGGTAGTGCAGAGAGGGTCGGGCTTCTGCAGTGGAGTGGAGACAAATTTTTTTATAGATTGTATTTCCTGTAATCTACAAGCAATGAACTATATTGTGTATTTTTTCGTTCGTTTCGTAAAGTGATGTATGCAATGCAACTGTACATAATTCGGTATGAAACATGGTCCGCAGGCGCGGCGATGTCGCTGGCGGCGCGCGAGTTCTCGGAGGAGCCGTGCGCGTCCGCCGTGCGCTCCGCCATGGTGCGCGGCGCGCGGGCGCTGCTGTCTGCGGTCACCAGGCTGCTCATACTGGCCGACATGGTGGACGTGCGGCTGCTGCTGTGCAAGCTGCGCACGGTGAGTGGGGGGGGGTCATACTGAGACATGGTGGACGTGCGGCTGCTGCTGTGCAAGCTGCGCACGGTGAGTGGGGGGGGGTCATACTGAGACATGGTGGACGTGCGGCTGCTGCTGTGCAAGCTGCGCACGGTGAGTGGGGGGGGGGTCATACTGAGACATGGTCGACGTGCGGCTGCTGCTGTGCAAGCTGCGCACGGTGAGTGGGGGGGGGGTCATACTGAGACATGGTGGACGTGCGGCTGCTGCTGTGCAAGCTGCGCACGGTGAGTGGGGGGGGGGTCATACTGAGACATGGTCGACGTGCGGCTGCTGCTGTGCAAGCTGCGCACGGTGAGTGGGGGGGGGTCATACTGAGACATGGTGGACGTGCGGCTGCTGCTGTGCAAGCTGCGCACGGTGAGTGGGGGGGGTCATACTGAGACATGGTGGACGTGCGGCTGCTGCTGTGCAAGCTGCGCACGGTGAGTGGGGGGGGGGGTCATACTGAGACATGGTGGACGTGCGGCTGCTGCTGTGCAAGCTGCGCACGGTGAGTGGGGGGGGGGTCATACTGAGACATGGTCGACGTGCGGCTGCTGCTGTGCAAGCTGCGCACGGTGAGTGGGGGGGGGGTCATACTGAGACATGGTGGACGTGCGGCTGCTGCTGTGCAAGCTGCGCACGGTGAGTGGGGGGGGGTCATACTGAGACATGGTGGACGTGCGGCTGCTGCTGTGCAAGCTGCGCACGGTGAGTGGGGGGGGGGGGGGGTTCATACTGAGACATGGTCGACGTGGGGAACATTAAAAAAAATCTGCCAGGAAAGTACCCAATTACCAAATTCTTTCCAACAACTCAAATCAGATATGATGCGAGCAATAGTAGTGCCGATCAAACATTATGTCGGTCGTAGCGTACGTCTGCCGGGCAACGGTTTGTCACACAACTGTTTGCACAAATACTTTCTGACAAGTGGCATTTTTTTAAATAATTTATTTTTGAACCAGTAAAGTACCCAATTAGAGACCACCAAATAATTCGAGTGTCTGTCGCCAGGTGGAGACGGACCTGGACAAGCTGAAGTCGGCGTCTTCGCAGTCCGAGCTGGTGGAGTCGGCGCGCCAGTTCGGGCGCTCCGCCAACGAGTTGGCGGCGCAGGCTGCCAAAAGGCAGCTCGAGCTGAAAGAGCCTAGGTAACTGCTGTGCCAGCATCCTCGGTCGGAGCAGGTGCAGTCACCGCACTTGGATTGTAACAAAGAATTTTCTCCAGTTTCGCGGTTCAAAAGGCCCGTTAAGCCCCTGGTCCCGGCTGTCATGGTATATGATTCTAAACACTTTACTCACGACTGTAATCGGAATTAACCGACTACTTTCGATCGGTTTAGACGATCATCTACACCGTGAGTGTTAGGAAGAGCGGCGATCTAAACTACACTACGTGAGAAATATTTCAATAATTATATCATCTCAATATAGTTTCAATAATATTACAACTTAAAAAAATTGACAAGAGACATTTTTTTTATGAGCTACTTGTGTCCCACAAAAGTTGGCCACTCACACATTTTCCGCTGTTGCAGGATGAAGGACGAGCTGGCGGCTGCACGCGCTGTGCTGAAGAAGCACTCCACCATGCTTCTGACCGCCTCCAAGGTGAGTGTGCAGTTTGATTTTAAATTAGTTCAGTTTGGTTTTGAACTAGTCCGTTTAGTTTTGAACTAGATCAGTTTGGTTTTAAACTAGCTAAGTTTGGTTTTGAACTAGCTCAGTTTAATTTTCAACAAGCTCAGTTTGATTTTGAACTAGCTCAGTTTGATTGTAACTAGTTCAGTTTGATTTTGAACTAGCTCAGTTTGGTTTTGAACTAGCTCAGTTTAATTTTGAACTAGCTGAGTTTGATTTTGAACTAGCTCAGTTTGATTTTGAACTAGCTCAGTTTGGTTTTGAACTAGCTCAGTTTAATTTTGAACTAGCTGAGTTTGATTTTGAACTAGCTCAGTTTGATTTTGAACTAGCTCAGTTTAATTTTGAACTAGCTGAGTTTGATTTTGAACTAGCTCCGTTTGGTTTTGAACTAGCTCAGTTTGATTTTGAACTAGTTAAGTTTTTTATTTACTTTTTTTAAATTTAGTTCGCAAACTGGTTGTTACAATAATAAAATGTTCTAAAATAAGACCCAAAACAACAAACTGAACAACTTTCTAAGAGCGAACACAGCATGCACACAAAATATATTTGCTCTCATTAGCAATTTTTAGACACCATTGCAGAAAAAAACACATTTAGCATACTAACAATTTTAAAGTCTGATTTTGAACTAGCTCAGTTTGATTTTGAACTAGCTCAGTTTAATTTTGAACTAGCTCAGTTTAATTTTGAACTAGCTAAGTTTGGTTTTGAACTAGCTCAGTTTAATTTTGAACTAGCTCAGTTTAATTTTGAACTAGCTCCGTTTGATTTTGAACTAGCTCCGTTTGATTTTGAACTAGCTCAGTTTAATTTTGAACTAGCTAAGTTTGGTTTTGAACTAGCTCAGTTTGATGTTGAACTAGCTCCGTTTAATTTTGAACTAGCTCAGTTTAATTTTGAACTAGCTCAGTTTGATTTTGAATTAGCTCAGTTTGATTTTGAACTAGCTCAGTTTGATTTTGAACTAGCTCAGTTTAATTTTGAACTAGCTCAGTTTAATTTTGAACTAGCTCAGTTTAATTTTGAACTAGCTCAGTTTAATTTTGAACTAGCTCAGTTTAATTTTGAACTAGCTCAGTTTGATTTTGAACTAGCTCAGTTTGATTTTGAACTAGCTCAGTTTGATTTTGAACTAGCTCAGTTTGATTTTGAACTAGCTCAGTTTGATTTTGAACTAGCTCAGTTTGATTTTGAACTAGCTCAGTTTGATTTTGAACTAGCTCAGTTTGATTTTGAACTAGCTCAGTTTGATTTTGAACTAGCTCAGTTTGATTTTGAACTAGCTCAGTTTGATTGTAACTAGCTCAGTTTGATTTTGAACTAGCTCAGTTTGATTGTAACTAGCTCTGTTTGATTTTGAAATAGCTTAGTTTGATTTTGGAATAGCTCAGTTTGTTTTGAACTAGCTCAGTTTGATTGTAACTAGCCCCGTTTGATTTTGAACTAGCTCAGTTTGATTTTGAACTAGCTCTGTTTGATTTTGAACTAGCTCTGTTTGATTTTGAACTAGCTCTGTTTGATTTTGAACTAGCTCTGTTTGATTTTGAACTAGCTCTGTTTGATTTTGAACTAGCTCTGTTTGATTTTGAACTAGCTCGGTTTGATTTTGAACTAGCTCTGTTTGATTTTGAACTAGCTCTGTTTGATTTTGAACTAGCTCGGTTTGATTTTGAACTAGCTCTGTTTGATTTTGAACTAGCTCGGTTTGATTTTTAGGGATTGGTAAACTCAATATAATACGTTCACTTACGGAAAATAGTTCACTGAAATTCCACTAGATAGTGAACTCACATCTTCCTGTGAGGATTTTATTAAATTATTGTATGTCCTGTTAGGACAGAACATGGAGGCACTTTTATAAATTTAAGACCTATGTATATAATTTAAGACCATCTGTGTTCCACAATAAAAACTATTTGTATTTACCACGCGAGTTCAACTTGCACTTGGCCGGTTTATTATTTTAACTTTCTACTAGCTGCGTTCCGCGGTGTTACCCGCGCCTAAAGTATCGTAGTACAATGATATTCGTTAATTCTAAAAAAGTTGCAACCCCTTCCTTCTTCCGCAGGTGTACGTGCGCCACCCCGAGCTGGCGGCGGCGAAGGCCAACCGCGACTACGTGCTGCGCGCCGTGTGCTGCGCCGTCGACACCATCTCCGCCGTCGCGCAGGGCCGGGCCGCGCCCGCACACGGTAACTGACACACTGTACCGACTAGTGCTGCGCCGTGTGCTGCACCGTCGACACCATCTCCGCCGTCGCGCCGTCATAAAATTTGGTGCCAATTCAAATATATCTTTATTATCAAAGGATATTCATAATATCTCTTAATAATCGTCATTATTTTGTTGCACAATTGTTGACGTTAAATGGCTATGTTTACTACCGCTTCCAAAGCGCTAGTGCAGAAGAAGCGGTAACAAACTGCACTGCAGCATTTTCTCCAAGGACGTCAACTCACAATTAAATTATTATGTAAAGTTAATGTGGACAGAGAAAACATTGTTTGTTATGTCATATCATAATTTAAATTTAATTTTTAGAATGTCAAAATTTTAAAGTAATGTCAAGTTGTAGATTCAGTTTGTACAAAATGTACCAAATTATGACATTTGCGAGTACCTATATTACAAACTTTTAGAGGGACCCGCGTCAAGCTCAAGCCAGACTTTTTTGTCTTTAAGGTAGTCATCGGTCCTATAATAAACCTTCTCATAAAGTACTTTCTTTACATAAGTTTTGAATTTTTTGTCTGGCATATCAAGGAACGATTTTGTGCTGTAGATATGAATAATATAACTTATAAGTTCGAACATGAGCCAAATCGGTCAAGGGGGGTTGATGAGATATGGGGTGCGCGAGTTCACAGTGAAAAGAAAGAAAGAGAAATACTTTATTTGGTGTAAATTTACTAGAGTTACATTACGCCAACATAATAACTATGCAGGGCGAACTACTGGTTTATCATCACCTCCTCTACTCCCGGTTGCTTCCTCAGCAGTAACGCTTCAGAGCCCGGGGTCCGCTAACTAACCTAGGCGATTTGCCGAGGTTGCTGGTTTTGCAATAACAAATGATATGTGCCATGCCGTTGGGTTGATGTAGGTGTCCAGTAGGTAGCGTTGTGGTTGGGAGTGGTGATGGAGACACGAGAGCCGTTGATTGTATTTATTCCATCTTCTTAGACCTACTCCTTACATAGTGACGACTCTAACTCTATTGATTACAACTACAGCTTATATACTAAATTAGAGTAACCATTACTGGCGTAAACAAGTTATCTTGTTGGAATCTATCTTACAAAGCACGTAACTTATAATAAGCATGTATATGCATATTATCACGTTACTACAGTTTTACACAGAGCGACTGCCGTCTGACCTCCGCGACACAAAGGGTACAGCAAAGCCATTCCGAGGATAGGTTTGAGCAAACGCTAGATGGCTTTCCTGGCCCACCGTTTATACATGGAGAACTAATAGTTACTGTAACATTCACTTGGCTAATGTTATATTATTATTTATAATATTCGTTCCAGGTCAAACCCGCGCCCCGGTCGAAGGCCCCGGAGAGCTGGCTCAAGCGCTCGATGATTTTGATGTAAGTTTAAATGTTCTTTTTTTTTTATTTGGTTCGCTAACTGGCTGAACAACACACAAGATTATACAAATACAAATAAGAGCATATACAAGTTGCCAACCTACTTGGAGCGAACACGAACACGAGAGCGAACACGAACACGAGAATTAAATTACATTAAATTACGGAATTAATACATTAAAAATTTTATATTACTTAGTAAAGAAAAATGTTTTGATCATATTGGCCGATGCGCTGAAAATGTCAATTTCATTACAAATTTTATTATAATTTGTACTCATACGATTCAATGAAGAATGCTTACGGTAATTAGTTCGTCACATGGGCAAATTTAAAGTAAAGTTAGTAAAAGTAAAGTTCTCTTTAAAAGGTATCTTCTTCATATGAACAACAACATAATTTTCTTATTTGTTTAAAAATAAAGAAAAAGACCCGCGACAACCGTCTTAAAACATAAGACGGTTGTCGCGGCGTATTGGTAACCGCGCAAGAGCGCCACTCTGACGTGGTGGGTTCGAATCCCAGCTAGAAAATTGTATTTTTAAATTGTCAACATTTTTTTTATATAATGTTTTAATTTGTTCACATAATTACACGAAAATCTGTTGAGGAAACGCTTTGCTCGCTTGGTCAATAACAAAAATAAAAATAAATATAAAATAAAATACATATTTAAATGGTCAATTTTTTTAGAGACAGATAGAAGGAAATGGGGGAGGCCTTTGCTCAACATTGGGATGAAAAAGGTCAATAAAAAAAATTGAACTGTAAGCACGTCTGTTTCCCCCCCTTAGGAGCGCATGGTGATGGAGCCGCTGGCGTACTCGGAGCTGCGCACGCGGCCGTCGCTGGAGGAGCGGCTCGAGTCCATCATCTCCGGCGCAGCACTCATGGCCGACAGCTCCTGCACCAGGTACTGCTGCTGCTCTGAGCTTTGTCAGCTTTGTGTTGACGGGATGCCTTGCATGATGCGAGGCATCCCGGGTTCGATCCCTTGTCACTCGAAAAATATTTTTGGCCCATCGGTTAGATGATTATTAAAGAATATCGAGCACGTACTTTTTCTTTTCTCTGAGAATTAAGAAATGACAAAGATACAGCATATTCAAATTTCGCATGACGTCACCGCTGGGTACGATTTTTACTTAGCGGTGACGTCGCAAGCCCCCACTCCGTATCTTTGTAAGTTTTTACTTTTTTGGTAAACTGAAAAATACGGGTCCATTATTTTTGGGTAATCCAAAAGACGGACTAACCACAACACTTTTGTGACCCTGTCGTCATTGCTGTTCTTGTATGATTGTATGGGATGTATGAGAGCGCTGACGATGTGCTGTGTGCGCAGGGACGAGCGGCGCGAGCGCATCGTGGCGGAGTGCAACGCGGTGCGGCAGGCGCTGCAGGACCTGCTGCACGAGTACATGGCCAACGTGAGTCCAATCCTACTAATATTATAAATGCGAAAGTGAGTTTGTATATTTGTGTGTTTATTTGTTTGTTTGTTACATCTTTCTGCTTAAACTACTGAACCGATTTGGATGAAATTTGGTATAGATATAGTTTGAGACTCGGGAAAGGACATAGGATTTTGTATTCCGAAAATCCCACGGGGAGCGAAGCCCACGGGTACAGCTAGTATATATATAAAAATAAACATTTCCTATGCTATTTGTATGAAATACTGATATCGGACACTTTTTCCTGAACGTCAAAACTAACATTCGACGTCATAGTTGCTTGGAGTCAAGTAGCGCTCTTAATGTCGGTTTTTTTGATTTAGATTACGTATATGGGCGAGAAATTTATTTACTATACAATATACAACATTAACACACTAACTTTTCATTGGTTTTGAAAAAAGAAATAATGTATAGGAAATAAATTCCTCTATCCATGTACGTAATCCTTTGTGTATGACTTTAATAAAAAAGTTACGAAAATGATTTTCGATCGAGACCACGTAGTTATGCCCGTCCAAACTGCCGCGTTCGGTCGATGACCTCCGGCTGTCCGGCCGGCGGCGCCTAGCGACGGCACTACTAATTGATCTCACGATATTACTTTCGAGATTTAGTTAACATTTTTTTACGAGCCAAGCTCGCACATTTCAGCTGCACGCGGCCACATAGTATGTAGATCGCGTGTCAGCTGTTTTTACTTTACGTTTTAAATCTACTTATAACAAACAATTGAGATACTATCGAACAGCGATCGAGAAAGGACCCGTCACACCCAACTACAACATGTAACATATATAACAATAAACAGTTTCTACGTGACGTGGTCTTGTGTCTCCAAACCAACATCTAACATGCTCAACATCATCATAACTTCGTGTATGGCGCGGGCCTAGGTGACAACCGAAGCCTGCGCCGTACATTTTTTGTTTTTGAATTTTTGACTAGCAAATTAGGTCTTACTAACGATCCTTATGGCCTTTGGCACCAAAACCAATAAAAATCACCGTTATGTTCTGAAACTATTTGGCGGGTGAATTCAGTCCGTGGTAGAGAACAAGTTTCCAAAAGAAACATATGTACTAACTAGGATTAGCTGATCGGTCAACTTGTATGGGAGGCCAAAAATTACTTTTCATATTTCAATACGTGTTCCTTTGGGAAAATTGTTTAGTATCAAGGATTGGAACCAGCCTTAATTTTTTTTTATATATTTTGTTAGATCTTATATAACCCCTAACAAAATACACGGTGAATTTTCAGCAGTTTTGGAGCCGAAGGCCACTTCATAAGGATCATTGTTATGGACTAATTAGATAGTCAAAATAAAAATTCACAAATAAAAAATGTTGACTAAAACTCGAAAGTGAATTCGTGAGATCAACAAGTAGTACCGTCGGCCGGCCGAAGTTCATCGGGGTCACGCGGCAGTTTTGGATAATGTAACTACGTGGTCTCGATACACAAATTTAGATTACGCATATTGATAGAGGAATTTATTTACTAATGAAAAGTCAGCGTGTAATTAACTTAACTGTAATTAACTGCCTCCGTGGTGTAGTGGTTAGAGCGTTCGGCTCATACCCGTAGGTCGCGGGTTCGATTCCCAACGGGGGCAACGACTTTGTGTTGTTGTCCTAGTTTAGTTAAGACATTGTAGGCTGATCACCTGATTGTCTGATAAGTAAGATGATCCGTGCTTCGGAGGGCACGTCAAGCCGTCGGTCCCGGTCACTGTCTTTGACATTGGTCGTTACCTAAAACCATGTCAGAGGCCTTGGCCTTAGGCGGTTTAAAAACTCTGACACTAGTGTTAACACACGATAAGAAGAAGCGTGTAAATGTTTTAGTATAAACAGGCACGAATGGAAAAATATTTTTGGTCCATCGGTTAGATTATAAAAAAATATTGTACACGTTTTTTTTTTCTGTGAGAAACCAAAAATGACAAAGATTCAGCGCATGTAAATTTCACATGACGTCACGGCTAGGTATGATTTTTACTTTAGCGGTGACGTCGCCACATCCAACCGGAATTTATGTTCTGTATCTTTGTGAATTTTTACTTGTTTGGTAAACTGAAAAATATGGGTCCATTGTTTTTGGATAATCTGAAAGATGGACTAATTACAATCATACTTTTCGGACCCTGTCGTCACCCCTATTTGGTCTTGTAATTTTTTTCTGTTTTTTGTATTTCCTTTTGTTTATGGTACAATGTATTGTGTTGTATTGCGTTGTTGTGCAGGCGGGCAAGCCGCTGCAGTCGGAGGCGCTGGAGCGCGCCATCGAGAACATGTGCCGCAAGACCCGCGACCTGCGCCGCCAGCTCAGGAAGGCCGTCGTCGACCACGTCTCCGACAGGTGCCGCGCTCTTATATACATTATGTTGTTCAACACACTTGCTCGTAAAGTAAATCTAATTTCATCGGTTTTAGATATACATACATACATACATACTATTACGTCCTCATCCCTAATGGGGCAGACAGAGCATTTTGGGTCTTGCGGCTCTATGCAGAGCCCAGGGCCGCAAGACCCAAAAGCCACCTTTAGCGTCATGGTGACGGGTTGCTAGCCGCATCGCCTGTTAAAATGATTCGCATTTTTGCCCATTCCCTCGATCGGCTTTTACGATCTGCGCGAGCAGAGAAGCAGCTGATACATTCTAAGTTTTTTCGTTTCTCCCAGACCAGCATGGGTTTTAGATATATCAGCTTATATAACAGGCGTAAACAGTAAAGTAATTTGCTATTTATATGTTTTGAATCTTTTTTTTTTTTTTTTTTCAAATTTTGAACTCGCGTCCCAAGCTTCTCCTTCCAATAGGCAGCGCGCCGCGCTGATATTAAAAAAAACCGGCCAAGTGCGAGTCGAACTCGCGAACGAAGGGTTCCGTACCATTATCTAAAAAATCTAGATTTTTGTATGGGAGCCCCCCTTAAATATTTATTTTCTTTTGTTTTTAGTATTGGTTGTTATAGCGGCAACAGAAATACATAGTTTGTGAAAATTTCAACTGTCAAGCTACCGCGGTTTTTTAAAATACAGCCTGGTGACAGACAACGAAGTCTTAGTAATAGGGTCCCGTTTTTACCCTTTGGGTACGGAACCCTAAAAAAGTTATGGCGGGAAAGCTACAGTAAGCATCACAGTTTTATGTTTGAGCTTATTTCAAATCAGTTTTTTAGGTATTTTCACTCCCAAGTGTGTTGAAAATCGTCGTACCCAAAGGTATTAAGTGTTCCAAAATTGTAAATTTCTTTTGGTGCAATAAAGTTTATTGTATTGTATTATATTGTATTGTATTGTACAATATGCGTGCGTATCGGCTATATTACGCCCTCGCCTTCGGCTCGGTTTGTTTGCCCCTCGTATAAGTTATAACCATCATAACGCACTTATATCGTAATGTACGCTGTGGCTGTCGTGTACTTTTAGATCACCGTGTGTATAACACGGTGATTTTTTATTGCTTTTGGAGCCGAAGGCCACATCACAAGGATCGTTAGTAAGACCTATTTAGATAGTCAAAATAAAAATTCAGAAACAAAAAATGTTGACTACAACAGACTACAACTCGAAAGCGAAATCGTGAGATCAATCAATAGTACCACCGCTAGGCGTCTTCGGCCGGAGTTCACCGGGGTCACGCGGTAGTCTTGGACGGGCAACTAAAGTCTCGACCGAAAAACATTTTCAAAACTTTTTATCTTACGTTATACCACAGAATTAATAATAGTATTACATACAGAACGGAAACTCGCGCCGTCCCCCGCAATCTGGTGTCCCCGCAACCCTTCCCCCGTTATTGTGAGGTGTAAGTGGCAGTAAAATAGGGTTATTGGTAGTCGCACGTTGGCATTACGCGAGTCACTTAGGATTATTGAATTATAATGGTGAGAAACTGCGCACATTATCATTGTTTATCCACGAAAAACAATAAATAACCAAAATTTTATAGACTTCCGAGTGATGAAAACAGGTAAGCAAAGCAACAAATTCTGTGGCGGCGACCCTGATTGTTTAACTCACACATTTGACGTGTACACGGACGGATTGTTTCGTTTGTAGTAGTACTAGGTATATATGCTGCTCCGTTTGTATGAAGTGCCATACCTGTGGTTATACACAAATTTGGATTATGTATATGGATAGAGGAATTTATTTACTATTCAACATTTTTTTTTCATAACCAATGAAAAATCAGCGTGTATTTACATATTATACTTGTGTCTCCAGTTTCTTGGAGACCAACGTCCCTCTGTTGGTGTTGATGGAGGCGGCCAGGAATGGCAACGAGAAGGAGGTTGAGGAGTACGCGCTGGTCTTCACCGAGCACGCCAACAAGTTGGTCGAGGTTGGTTGACATTGCTATCAGTGTGCTTCTGCCGCCAGTGTCTTAGGACCATCGTCCTCTGCTGATGAGCCAGCTAGGAACAGCAATGAACAAACTGGTCGAGGTGGGTTGACATTGCTATCAGTGTGCTGTTACCGCCAGTGTCTTGGGACTACGTCGTCTGCTGATGAGGCAGCCAGGAATGGCAATGAGCTGATGGAGGTGGGTTGACATTGCTATCAGTGTGCTGCTACCGCTAGTGTCTTGGGACCATCGTCCTCTGCTGATGAGCCAGCTAGGAACAGCAATGAAGAAACTGGTCGAGGTGGGTTGACATTGCTATCAGTGTGCTGTTACCGCCAGTGTCTTGGGACTACGCCGTCTGCTGATGAGGCAGCCAGGAATGGCAATGAGCTGATGGAGGTGGGTTGACATTGCTATCAGTGCGGTGATGCCGCCAGGGTCTTGGGACCATCGTCCTCTGCTGAGGCAAACAGAAATGGCAATGAAAAGGATGTTGAGGAGTACGCGCTGGTCTTCACCGAGCATGCCAACAAGTTGGTCGAGGTGGGTTGACATTGCTATCAGAGTGCTGCTGCTGCCAGTGTCTTGGGACCACGTCTTCTGCTGATGACATAGCAGAAACGGCAATGAAAAAGCTGGTGGAGGTAGGTTGACATTGCTAACAGTGTGGTGCTACCGCCAGTGTCTTGGGATCTCGGCCTCTGCTGATGACGCAGCCAGGAATGGTCATTTCTTTAATTATTTCCATACATTTATTGAGGAAAGCACTATACATGACCTGGCGGGAATGGGATTGCGGGTTTTAGTCTAGATTTTTTTAATTTTCGACTTTGAACGGCATGAAATGTAACTGTTTTTTTTTTACTAATAAGACCCCGCTGAGCTCGATTTTGCCCGGTGTCAGACCGATTTCCCCCCCTACCGGTGTGAAACTGTTACATTAAATGCCGTTCAACATAAAAAGGAGAAGACTTTTCAGATTATTCTAGACTAATTCGTAATTATTGACTTCGTAATTATTCAGAATTATTTGAAACTGCTCGTCCGGCAGTACCTCACTTCCCGCCCTCTGCAGTAATGTATTTTTGTGTTCTGTCCCATGACTTTTAGCGTTCATAAATGGAAGTTACCATGTATGTGTGTGTGTAGGTGGCCAACCTGGTGTGCTCGATGTCCAACAACGAGGACGGTGTGAAGATGGTGCGCCACGCGGCCGGGCAGATCGAGGCGCTGTGTCCGCAGGTACGTCACATCATCATCATTTCAGCCGCACAACGTCCACTGCTGGACATAGGCCTCTCATAAAGATTTCCAAAATGACCCATCAAGAGCGGCCTGCATCCAGCGCCTTCCAGCGACCTTGGTTAGGTCGTCAGACCACCTTGTGTCCTGCGCTTCGCTTGCCTGTACGTGGTCGCCACTTGAGAACCTTTTTGCCCCATCGGCCATCGGTTCGGGCGCTGTATCCGCAAGTACGGTACACCAAACATAATGCAATGAGGCGTTTTCCAGTTAAAAAAATGAGGTTAAAAACATTGTCAATAGATGAAAAAGATAAACAAAAAAGACGCTGTGTCCGCAGGTATGATACACCAATGACAAGCGAGGATGCTCTGGCTTAAGCTATTTGAATATGGATTATTTTTTGGGATCTGTAATCAAGGAACCCTAATAGTTCGCCATGTCTGTCTGTTTGTCCGTCTGCGGTTTTGCTCAGAGACTATAAGTAATAAACAGCTGTAATTTGGTATAGGGAACATATTAAAAAAAAAATGTTTACGTTAGCTCCTATACAAGGAAAGTGGGAGTAATTTTTTTTCTTGACTAACCCATTATGTAGGGTACCGTTGAATGGGTCTTTTAAAATTATTGTGAGCTTGTGAACACCATTTTTCGATTAAAGGATTGCTACGGGATAAGCCCGAGCAAGAAAAAAAAATGAAATAAAATAAACTACAAGGAAAAAGGACAATAAAAAAACAAAATAAATTAAAATAAACAACTATATTGTCCTTTCTACAATATATTATATATAACAATAAAACACACAAAACTAATAATCTAGGGACAGACGCGGGTCCAGCGAAAAAATAGGTAGTCTCGTACAGATGATGCGTTTACAAATACAAAATAAAAAAAGAACGGTGGTCAGTGGTTCTCGGGCGGAACTTATCTTGGTGAGGGACGAATATGCACTCGGGGCAAAACAAAATAGCGGCCGGTTTGACTCGAAGTCACGACGTGTAGACGCACCAGGGTAGTCTTTCACCTTTCACAATGACGCTCCTCACCAAAGGTGATGAAGTGAAGTTTTTCTTCAGGGGTAACGAAGTTTTCTCCAGGGGTAACGAAGTATTCTCCAGGGGTAACGAAGTTTTCTCCAGGGGTAACGAAGTTTTCTCCAGGGGTAACGAAGTTTTCTCCAGGGGTAACGAAGTTTTCTCCAGGGTTAACGAAGTTTTCTCCAGGGGTAACGTAGTTTTCTCCAGGGGTAACGAAGTTTTCTCCAGGGGTAACGAAGTTTTCTCCACAGCGGTAACGAAGTTTTCTCCAGGGGTAACGAAGTTTTCTCCAGGGGTAACGTAGTTTTCTCCAGGGGTAACGTAGTTTTTTCTCCAGGGGTAACGAAGTTTTCTCCAGGGGTAACGTAGTTTTCTCCAGGGGTAACGTAGTTTTTTCTCCAGGGGTAACGAAGTTTTCTCCAGGGGTAACGAAGTTTTCTCCAGGGGTAACGTAGTTTTCTCCAGGGGTAACGAAGTTTTCTCCAGGGGTAACGTAGTTTTCTCCAGGGGTAACGTAGTTTTTTCTCCAGGGGTAACGAAGTTTTCTCCAGGGGTAACGAAGTTTTCTCCAGGGGTAACGTAGTTTTCTCCAGGGGTAACGAAGTTTTCTCCAGGGGTAACGTAGTTTTCTCCAGGGGTAACGTAGTTTTTTCTCCAGGGGTAACGAAGTTTTCTCCAGGGGTAACGTAGTTTTCTCCAGGGGTAACGTAGTTTTTTCTCCAGGGGTAACGAAGTTTTCTCCAGGGGTAACGTAGTTTTCTCCAGGGGTAACGTAGTTTTTTCTCCAGGGGTAACGAAGTTTTCTCCAGGGGTAACGTAGTTTTCTCCAGGGGTAACGTAGTTTTTTCTCCAGGGATAACTGTACGGAACACCGTACAGAATAACAGAACCCTATGTTCATTTTATTGGCAGCGGCGCTCAAATGCCTACACTGCAATTTCGACATTGTTTTCTTGTACCTAATTTTAAGTTATCAAATCAGTGCAATACATCAATTTACTCAATTCGGTTGTTTTTATATCATCCCCGAAAGCAACCCCTACATTTGTTTGGTCCTTCGGCTTTTTTTCACCTCACGTACGGTTTTGGTGGAAAAGAGGACCCGGCGACGGTCGGAGTTATCATTTTTATCATTTATCATTTGTGAACAGTATCATAGTGATCATCATTGCGAACATATCAGTTAATATCATTTCTGTGGACACGTTTTATCATTTTTGTGGACATTTAAACAATAGCACATTAATAACTGTGTTAAGTTGAACTATCAAGAACAATCAGTGCCTGACGAGTCAAGGGTGCTGCGGCGACAGGAGCTGCAGGTTTGGATATCGATAGCGCGTATCAGGATTGCCTTTGGGTGGAACGCCACTATCCTCGCGTCGAGACTCAAGTAAGATTGTTCCTTTTCTGCTTTTTTTTGACTCATTAGCTCTATGGAGTCCTCCAGTTTATTAGCTAGACAAGCTGAAATTTTCAAAAGTCTCCATTCACTTAAAATCAACTACGGCAAGGATTCTCAGTCCCGGAAAACCTTGCAATACTTACAGAATCGTCTTAAAACTGCTCAAAATCTCTGGCAGGAGTTTGATCAGAATCATACCGAAATATTGGGTGTAGCGACCGCGAAGGATAGGGAGCACGAGTATTTTAAGGAAAATATCTACGAACAAACAAAGCAAGTTTATCAATCCATTTGTCAATTAATTTATTCTCACGAACTCATGAATCAGGGTGAAGGTTCCTCGAATGAATCTTCAGACAAGTCCGCGCAAACCAGCGGTAAACTCGACGAACTTTTAGCAAATCAGAGAGCAAATTTTAGAGCATTCAAACGATTGTTAGGAAGCATAGATCTTGCAAGATTATCGGAACGGTGGGAGATACAAGATGAAATCAATAATGTTCAGTTACGCTGGAAATCGATCGACAAACTACATTTAGAAATCGACAGCATTCTCATAGGCGGAGATGTTTTTTACGACGATGAATTTTACAAAATGGAGTCATCATATAAATCCATAAAACGCGAATTAAACCAACTACTTAGCGCAACAGCTCACACTGTAGATTCAACCCCTAAATTACAGATTCCAATTTTTTCTGGAGATTATACTTTTTGGCCTACCTTTTTCGATTTGTTCAGTGAAACCATCCACAACAATAATACCATCACGAAAGCACAGAAGATGCAACATCTCAAGGGAAAGCTTCGCGGCGAACCCGAACGTCTCATACAACATCTCCATATCTCGGCGGATAACTATGATACCGCTTGGGGTATTCTAACTAGGCGATACAATAATACTCAAGTCCTATTTACCAAGCAAATTGAAATATTTCTCAATCAACCCAATATCAACAAACCAACTGCATTCGAATTAAAGAAGCTGCATGACACTAGCGTTGAGTGTATACACGCCATACACAACCTGGGGGTGGATACCCACACCTGGGACCCTTTGATTGTACACCTCTTGTCTCGTAAGCTGGACAACGAGACTTTGGTCGATTATAAAGAAACTCGCAAGGCACCCAGAGAATTGCCAAACTTTGATGAATTTATTCAATTTTTGGAAAACAAATTTAACGCTTTAGAACCTATCAACAGAAAAAGTAAGGAGTTATCATCATCCTTCAAACCTTATAATCAAGCATTATCAAAACCAACTTATCATTATCAACCTAAATATCACACCAATAGAGATCATAATAATTATCGCTACGGTCATAATCAAACACATGAAAATCAAGCGCTAGTGACTTACACGCGCCGATGCCCATTGTGCAATCTAGGTCATGATTTGTACTTCTGCAGCGAATTTAAAAATATGACGTTGGACAAGAAATTGGCCGCAATTTCGAAACTTTCCATTTGCCAAAATTGCTTGTACAGTCATTATGGAAAACCGTGTTTGTCAATCAAAAGATGCAAGGAATGCAATGGCGAGCATCATTCTGTGCTGCATGACGCATTTAAAAATAAGTCAATGCCTTCAACATGGAGGTCGTCGACCTCAACCTCGCGATGGTCGACTCAGCCTCAGCAATCATCCTCAGCTTCAGCAGCGCCTTCTTCGTCGACTTCTAACAAAAAACCCTATAACGTAAATTATGTTGCCGCTGACGACGAAGAAAGCCTTCTTACCACATTACTTTTAAAACTTAAATCAGCAGACGGGACTTATGTAACATTTAGAGCGCTTTTAGATCAGTGCGCTCAAGTATCATTAATATCAGAAAACGCAGTCCAGTTGTTAGGGTTGTCCCGCAGGAAGTTTCATACAGCAATAACAGGAACAGGGAAGGGACCCCGATTCAGCCAAGGAATTGTTAACATTGATTGTCAGTCGATTTACGAAGATTATCAATTTAATACAGAAGCATTAGTTGTATCTAGGGTTGTAGGTAACTTGCCCAATGAATCATTCCACAAAAAACATTGGGATCATTTACAAAATATCAATTTAGCCGACCCGGAATACAATATTTCTAGGCCTATCGATTTATTACTGGACACCACTGTTTATTCTGAACTTATCATGCAGGGCTTATTAAAGGGCCCACGCCATGCCCCTATGGCCCAACAAACCAGGGTTGGCTGGATTTTATCAGGAACAGTAAAGGCATATCATTGCCACGTGCTTATCAAGGAAATGCCCGATCTATCCAAGTACTGGGAATTAGAAGACATCAAATCAGACATGTCATCGATAACTTCGGGAGAAGAATATTGTGAGCAGTTATATCAATCAACAACGAGACGTCTTGAGGATGGACGTTACGAAGTGGCCATACCTATGAAGCAAGGTTATAAGAAGAATTTGGGAGATTCGAAAACCAAGGCCATGGCTCAATTTAGACAGCTGGAAAGAAAGATGTCCAACAGCGAAGAATTTTCCAATCAATACAAGACATTTATGCAAGAGTATAAGGATCTTGGTCACATGTGTCCCGCTATCAAGTCAGCGTCGACACCTTCGGTTTATTTACCTCATCATGGGGTTTTCAAGGCAGAATCTACGACAACGAAGTTGCGCGTCGTGTTCAATGCATCAGCAAAGACGACATCTATGTCACACACACAGAATTACAGCTTGAATGATCTCATGGAAAGTGGTTTAAATTTGCAAAAGGACCTCCCAGCTTTAATTTTAAAATGGAGACAATTAAAATACGTAGTAACGGGCGACATTCAGCGTATGTTTAATCAGATCAAAGTAAGAAAGAGTGATCAACCTCTTCAGACTATCATTTGGCGAGATTCTACACAAGATATCATTCAGGAATATTCCCTCACTACTGTGACTTTTGGCACAAAGGCAGCGCCCTTTTTGGCCATGAGAACTTTACTTCAGCTCGCCAGAGATGACCGTGATAAATATCCCATGGCCGCTGAGGCCCTAGAAACCTCATGTTATATGGACGATGTCCTGTGTGGCCAGGACTCGTTTGAACAATGCAAGGAATTAATTAATCAACTTATATGTATACTGCAAGGAGCCGGAATGAACCTTAGAAAATTCTCAAGCAATGATCCCGCCCTTATCACTGATTTACCATCAAGTAAACTCAATGATCCACACGAGTTTAAATGCTCAGAATCGAGAAAAACTTTAGGCCTAAAATGGACCCCCTCATCAGATACATTCTCATTCAATTATAACATTAACTATCATAATATCAATCATCTATCAAAACGTACTCTTTTATCAAATATATCAAAAATTTTTGATCCATTAGGATGGATTTCTCCTATCACCGTTCGGGCCAAGCTCCTATTTCAACAAGTATGGGCTTCCAAAGTAACATGGGACGAAGAATTATCATTCGAAATTAAAGAGAAATGGGCCAGCATTCAAACAGACATCGAGCATTTACATAAATTATCAATACCTAGATATATCGGCAAAGTTAAAAATAAAATACAATTGCACGGATTTTGCGATTCATCAGAAAAGGTCTACGCTTGCGCGGTATACATTGTGACATGCGATAAAGGCGAATACACATCGAACTTGCTAACCGCAAAAACGAAATTATCTCCATTGGGCAATAAAACGGTATCTTTACCCCGCCTGGAATTGTCGGGAGCTCTCCTATTGTCACAATTGATGAAGAAGGTTATGGAGTCTCTATCGAGTAAGGACGTTAATATTGAAATGTATGCGTGGACAGATTCCATGATAGTATTAGGCTGGCTGAACGGAGATATCAGTAGATGGAAACCATTTGTGAGCAATAGAATAGAGAAGATCATTGAAGTAATTCCACCGGCATGCTGGCACCATGTCCGATCTGAAGAAAATGCAGCAGATTGCGCAACAAGAGGAAAGACAACGTTACAGTTGTTGAATCATTCGTTGTGGTGGGAAGGGCCAGAATGGCTTCTGAAGTGTAGTCCTGAACACATCCCACAACTAAAAATCGAAAAACCTAACATAGAACTTAAAAACGCAAGTGTAAATGCAGCCTTACACGAACAGAAAAATAATTTATCATTTATTTATGAATTACTGCTGAATAGTAGTTCACTCACCCGAACTGTTAGGACAATAGCCTGGGTATCGCGTTTCATTGATCGCGTTAGAAACAAACAGAAATCATACGGTGAAGCATTGACCTCGTTTGAAATAAATAGGGCATACCAGCTGATAATCAAGGACGTACAGTTATACGATTTTAATATGACGAAGAGTGAGAATATCAGTAAGAACAAAAGGTTAGCGAATCTCAACCCTTTCATTGATGATCAAGGCATATTAAGAGTAGGCGGACGACTGAAAAATTCTAGCATTAAAGACACCGCAAAACATCCAATCATATTATCAAATCATAGCCGTTTTACTGACTTACTCATCAATCAAGCGCATCTCGCTACTTTACACGGTGGCCCTCGATTAACACTTGCGTACATTCGGGACAGGTACTGGATAATCAGTGGTATCCGTACTGTCAAACGACAATTGAGGACATGCGTCAGGTGTAGAAGATTCAGTCAAGAAAATCGACATCAGATTATGGCCGACCTACCGAAAGCTCGCGTTACTCCTTCCCGTCCGTTCACTCACACGGGTACTGATTACGCAGGATTCTTTAAGATCAAAACTAATAAGGGTCGTGGAGCGAGGTCGACAAAAGGATACGTTGCAGTATTTGTCTGCTTATCAACGAAGGCGGTACATCTGGAGTTGGTATCCGATCTTAGCACGGCGGCCTTTTTAGCCGCTTTCCGTCGTTTTTGCTCTCGGCGAGGAACTCCCAAACATATATACTGCGACAATGGGACCAACTTCGTCGGGGCCAACAGACTTTTGAAACAAGAGTATAAAGAGATCCAGGAAACTATCAACCAAGACTTTTTCAAAAGCATCAGTGAATTAGATATCGAATTTCATTATAACGCAGCAGCATGGCCATCCGCGGGCGGACTCTGGGAAGCCTGTGTGAAAAGCTTTAAATACCACCTTAAACGCGTTATGGGTGAACAGATGCTCACATATGAGGAATTCACGACTTTATTGCATCAAATAGAGGCGTGCTTAAATTCGAGACCCCTGTGCCCTCTCACGGAAAACCCTGATGACGAAGTTTTAACATCAGGACATTTTCTTATTGGGGGACCTTTAATATCGCGTCCACAAACGGAGCCTCATTCGTTCACTCTAACCACGCGTTGGCAGCTCATCCAAGCGATGAATAAGGAGTTCTGGAAGCGCTGGTCATCTGAATACCTACAGCAGTTACAAACCCGATCTAAATGGATTAACCCGACTACAAACCTAAAAATTAACGACATCGTACTCATCAAGGAGGCAAACATGCCGCCCGGCAAGTGGGCTCTGGGGAGAGTGCTAGATGTTCACCCGGGGAATGACGGGTACGTACGAGTAGTATCAATAAAGACGTGTAAAAACATCATCAAACGCCCGATCACCAAATTAGTATTATTACCTGTAAACGAAACAACAGACGACAGTCAGACGAATCCATCCCCACTCTCCGAAGATCATGCACCCGAGTCCTCAGCAGATCAGAATACGAGGCCTTGTCGATCCAGGAAAAAGGTATCATTTACAAATCTATTATGTTTAGCATTATTTCTCTTCATGACTCTATTTTCGCCAACAGTACAACAAGAGACACGTTCATCCTATCATATCGAGAATTTCAAACACAATCAGAGTCTATACTTCGACAAAATATCAAATCTACAGTACATCAGAGACGACTGGAAACTTATTATATTCTACAACATGTCTTCATACTGGCAAGGAGTGTCCGACCTAGAATACTTGGTACAAAAGGCAAGGGAAACATGTCGCAGTACGGGTGCTCAGTATAAGGGCATTGCGCTACAATTAGAACACGAACTAAAGGAAATCAAACATTATAACACCTTACTTCACAATGAAATTAAATCAAGGCGAAAGCGTGGTTTGGTAAACGGAGTTGGTATGCTAGCTAACACTTTATTCGGAGTGTTAGACGAAAGGTTCGCGGAGCAGTACAGAATGGATATCGAGAAGATCGCTCAGAACGAGAATCACCTGCAAGATTTATTTAGAAATCAGACAAGTATCGTAGAAACGGAATATCAAATCTTACGAGAAAACGAGAACATCATGAATCAACAATTCAAATTAATCAAGCAGCATATTGAGAACCTGTCCTACGAAACAAATCAAGTTCGAATAAAAAATCAACAAGGACTCTACATTATATCATCACCGTTATCAACTCAAATCATCATCTCAAACATACGACGTATACAGCACACTTTAATACAAACAGTCACCGATATTAGCCATGGCCACATTGACACCCTTTTGCTACCACCAGAGGAACTTCAGCGACAATTAAATACCATATCTTCCCAGCTAAAGGGTGATGTTACCCTTCCAGTCGAGAAACCAAATCTTATGGATTTCTACAAGATAATTAAAGTGTTCGCTCGCTTCACTGCTAAGTATCTTATCATAGAGGCGACAATCCCACTCATAAGCGGCGAAATATTCCAGTTGGATAAAATCATCAGCATCCCTCACATGTCGAGTGATTACGCTTACTTTATTAACCCCACAGCTGATTACATATCGTTTAACCTCAAGAAGGATTTATTCACACTTCATTCGGAAGCAGACTTACAATCTTGTATCAATCTCCCACTCAAAACATTATGCTCTCTAAATAAACCACTTTACAACTTGAAAGAGAATCAGTCGCTATGCGATAACAACATAGTAAACATCGAAACAATGGGATCACATTGCATATCATATCAAGTAGCATGCGCCGACAGGTGGGTCAAGTTGCATCGGCCCAATGTCTGGATGTTCTCGTGTTGTCAAGAATGCAAGGTTCGTATTTTTTGCAACTCTGAATTTAAAATGGAGCAATTAAACGGAAATGGATTGATTACCCTGGGTCAAGGATGCATTCTCAAGGGCAGCGATCTAACTATCTACAGCCACAACAACTTTATCAGTAACATAAGCAAGCAGTTTGAATACGAAACACCCAAGGTATCGATTCTGAACTCCATAGTCAGCACGTCCATATCCACCAATTTTACAGACTATTTTCCGACACATGATCAGGTCTATCATAAACTTCAAACCCAAATAGCCAATATAAAGGAACAATCACCTTCTCATATCAGTATTCATGACATTCATCACTATATCATTACCTATACCCTTATCAGCGCTCTTCTAGCCATTGGTGCTATTTTTGTCCTTATCAAATTACGAAAGTCTCGACGCGCGCGCGCTTCGGCAGAGCAGCGTAAGCCGCCTCAGGAGAGGCCTCAGCAGAAGGAGCCGGCTACTAGTGCGAGTGTCAGTGAAGTGCACGAAATGTGTCAAGAGCCGGCTACTAGTGCGAGTGTCAGTGAAGTGCACGAAATGTGTCAAATCCCAAGTGATCTTAGACAATCAGTCCTTAGCATCGATAAAAGCACGTCTACGTCCCCTATAGTCAATCGTTCAGTAAACTTTAGAGTCCCCCCCCCAGTAAATAAGTGTGAAACCAAAAATAAGACTTAAACATTCGTCATATGTAGAATAGAAAATATACTATCATCGTGTGTCATGTAAAATCATTTTATATCATCTAGCATACTTTATCATTTGATTTGTTAAGATATTAAATTCATGTCTATGTTATATATGTCCTCCCCATACTCCGCTTCTCTCTCGTGTGGGCAGGATGTACGGAACACCGTACAGAATAACAGAACCCTATGTTCATTTTATTGGCAGCGGCGCTCAAATGCCTACACTGCAATTTCGACATTGTTTTCTTGTACCTAATTTTAAGTTATCAAATCAGTGCAATACATCAATTTACTCAATTCGGTTGTTTTTATATCATCCCCGAAAGCAACCCCTATCAGTTAACATTATCATCAATGTAGGGACTTACAACCCCTACAATAACGAAGTTTTCTCCAGGGGTAACGTAGTTTTCTCCAGGGGTAACGTAGTTTTCTCCAGGGGTAACGTAGTTTTTTCTCCAGGGGTAACGAAGTTTTCTCCAGGGGTAACGTAGTTTTCTCCAGGGGTAACGTAGTTTTTTCTCCAGGGGTAACGAAGTTTTCTCCAGGGGTAACGTAGTTTTCTCCAGGGGTAACGTAGTTTTTTCTCCAGGGGTAACGAAGTTTTCTCCAGGGGTAACGTAGTTTTCTCCAGGGGTAATGTAGTTTTCTCCAGGGGTAACGTAGTTTTTTCTCCAGGGGTAACGAAGTTTTCTCCAGGGGTAACGTAGTTTTCTCCAGGGGTAACGTAGTTTTTTCTCCAGGGGTAACGAAGTTTTCTCCAGGGGTAACGTAGTTTTCTCCAGGGGTAACGTAGTTTTTTCTCCAGGGGTAACGAAGTTTTCTCCAGGGGTAACGTAGTTTTCTCCAGGGGTAACGAAGTTTTTTCTCCAGGGATAACGAAGTTTTCTCCGTTTCTGAAATATATGAATTCTGTCGAATATCTCCTGGCTCCATCATCAGAACAGCTCCCTAAATCCTTTTTCAACTTTCTCGCCCACCATCACGCCAAAAGTGGCCTTCAAGTCTTACGGCCCTGGACTCTTATCTGCTTAGAGCAGCAAGACCCAGAATGCTCTGTCTATCCCATTGGAGTTATAGACGTTACAGTAAACAATGTCCCTGCAGGTGATCAACGCAGCGCGTGTGCTCGGCGCCCGCGCCCGCTCCCGCGTCGCTCAAGAAAACGCCTCCGCCTTCGCTCGAGCCTGGGAGGCGGCGGTCAGGCTGCTCACAGATGCCGTGGACGATATTACCACCATCGACGACTTTTTGGCGGTTTCTGGTAAGGCATTTGACTCACTTACACATTATACAATTGTATTAGGATTTCTTTAAACGGTGGAGTTTTATTATAGTTTTTTTGCATCGATTCTTTGACAACGTTTAGTATTTTTATCATTAAAGTTTAAAAGACGATTTAGATGATATATTTAAGGTTTCGGCTGTCTGAGAACAGGTGTTCCTCAAGGTACTGTACGAGGTCCCGTTTAATTAATCAAATTCTTGATACTGTTTCATATATTTTTTTAATCGATCGTTTTAGAAATCCTTATAAGAGGCATATATCCAGCACTGAAATGATGAATGATGATGATTTATAGAAACTGGCTTGTATTTACATCCGTATTTCGCTCTACAGAAAACCACATTCTGGAGGACGTGAACAAGTGCGTGGTGGCGCTGCAGGAAGGCGACCCGGACTCGCTGGAGCGCACCGCCGGCGCTATCAGAGGGAGAGCTGCTAGGTATGACCTCTCTCTCACAGACAGAGAGCTGTCTCTCTTTCTATCTCTCTCTCTTTATCTCTCTCCGTCTCTTTCTGTCTCTCTATCTCTATCTCACTCTCACTTTTTATCTCTCTCTCTCTTTCTATCTCTCACTTTTTATCTCTCTCTCTCTCTTTCTATCTCTCACTCTTTCTCTCTCTCTCCTTCCTTTTCGTGTGTGTAGCTTCTTCTTCCTCTTTTCTACCCAAGTCATTTATTTTCCTAGCCTGTTGGTATTACTATTAATGTCCCAGTGCTAAGCAAAGACCTCCCCCTTGTTTATCTACTTACATTAGTGCTCAGTATTTCTTGACACTGAAACGCGGACACGCAGGAATGTCCGTCTTGTCGCTTTTGGAGTAACCCCCAGCCCAGTTAGCTTGTACGAGGAAATCCCAGTACCTTTTGTACTTCCTAAATCTGAATATCGTTTGTCCGCAGGGTGTGCTCGGTGGTGACGCAGGAGATGGACAACTACGAGCCCTGCATCTACACCAAGCGCGTGTTGGAGGCCGTCACCGTGCTCAGGGACCAAGGTCAGTGTCTTTTGATAACTGTTTTTGGCGAGATGTCCCATTCTTTGTCAATTTTCAGCAGTAATCTTGTTATTATTAGAATAGGGGTGACGACAAGGTCCGAGAAGTATGATTGTAATTAGTCCGACTTTTAGATTATCCAAAAAAATGGACCCATATTTTTCAGTTTATCAAAAAAGTTAAAATTTACAGTCAAAGTTCCGGAGTGGGGGCTTGCGACGTCACCGTTAAGTAAAAATCGTACCCAGCCGTGACGTTATGCGAAATTTAAATGCGTCGTATCTTTGTCATTTTTGGTTTGAGGCAGTCATCGTGCTCAGGGACCAGGGTCAGTGTCTTTACAAGCTGTTATTTAACTTGCTATATAAGCTTGTACATAAAATGTAATTTTTTCTGTGGTGATGACTGTTTTCGCCGAGATTTCTAATTTTGCGTCTACTTTCAGCAGTATTATTGATATTTTTAGAATCGGTAAACTCACGTATAGTCAGCTACTGCTGACTTGTTTCGATCTCATCCGGAGGTCTCCATTTGTACGCGTCATTTGAGCTACCTATGCTGCACCAGCATTTTACTATATTAACGTTAGATATAATCATTTTTTTCTCTCCCATGCTGGTCTGGGAGAAATGAAAAAACTTAGAATGTACCAGCTGCCTCTCTTCCCGCGCAGATCGTAAAAGCCGATGGAGGGAATGGGCAAAAATGCGAATCATGTTAACAGGCGATGCGGTTAGCAACCCATCACTGTATTGATTGCTTTTCCATCTTCTCGCCCACCATGACGCTAAAAGTGGCTTTTGGGTCCCGGCCCTGGGTTCTGCATAGAACCACAAGACCCAAAATGCTCTGTCTGCCCCATTAGGGATAAAGATGTGATAGTATGTATGTTAATCATTTTTTTATATTTCCGGTTTGATGATAATTACGGATTGTCAACGTTGTGATTCGGTTTGCCGCACCCCTCCTACCGAACCGGGTTCATATGTTCAGAAAAGATAAAGTAGTGTATGATACTGCACATAACTGGTTATAAAATTTTTCGTGTGATATTATTAAACACACTAAAATTTTAATAGCCTCATTATGTGTAATTTTTTTATTAACCTGTTTTGTCCCATTGTTGGGCAAAGGTCTCTCCCATCCTCTTCCACTTATCTCTTTCCTGTGCTAGGCTCGTCCATCCCTTCTGAAATGCGTCGATATCGTCTCGCCAGCGCTCTCTTGGCCTACCCGGGCGACGGTAACCATCTTTAGGCAACCACTCTGTTGTAATTCTGCCCCATCTCTTGCTGTGCATCCTACTTACTGACATGCTATGTGACAATATTATAAAATAATGTTTTAAAGTCTTTCTTGCGGTGGTAAAAAAAAACGAAATAATATGATTGCATCAGTTTATTTTTACAAAAGTACAAATTATATCTAAGTATACACATTTGAATGGCACCGTTGAAAAATGTTTACATTTCATACAAATCTTCTACATGCGAAAATTAACCTTCTTGTCACTGCAATAGAGTGTAATATCGTACAAAACGCAGTATTACTTATGCTTTTTTCATATATTTACAGTTAGATCTCCTTATCACAGAGTGTTATGTGACTTTTGTGATGTTAAAACAAATTATACTTAATGTATTAAGTAATAGAGTCGATTTTTCAACCGTCAGATAATTCCGCTTGGATCGAAAATGAAAGGGGGAAGACTCATTTTTACAAAAAAAATATGATTATTTTATCTCACGATTAAAATACCGAATTTATGAACAATTATAAATCAAATTAGCTGATCTAAAATGTCATAATTATAAAAGTAAAATAAATTTAAATTATACGTATACAAATCGCCAGTTGCAAAGTCAATGATATTTTTTTTAAATATATCTAACCAGGTGGCAGCACTGTGACGTCAGGCGGCTTTCAAGCGTTTACCCCTTAATAACTTTCTAAAAAGTTGAACCCATTTCAACCAACACAGCTATAAACCATCATGAGTATTCTTGACAGACAAGGCTTTCGATTAAAACAACAAGCAATGAAATCGGTCCATTCGTTTAGGAGCTGCGATGCCACAGACACACAGACACGTCAGATTACAACACTCGTCTTTTTGCGTCGGGGGTTAATAACACCCCTCTTTTGCGTAGGGCGGTTAAAAATTGCAGAAGAAAAAACCTGGACAATCTGATAACTAGGCTTCATTCACTGTCTAACTGGCGATCAGTATATTTACGTGTAACAAAATATACTGAAACTATTATAATCATGATACGAACAACTTTCCCCAAGAAACATATATCGATATATAAAAAACAAGCTTTTGCTAGGCAAGTTAAAAAAACTCCGACGACGCCATCTAGTGATAAGATGCGGAATTACTTATTCACGCCGATGTTAAGTGGAATTTAATCGGTAGCGCCATCTATTATTTGCCAGGTAAATTAAAACCCGACTTTCAAGATAACTTTAAAACGGCTGAACCGATTTTCATCAAACCATTTGCAATCGGTCCGTCCGTTCGAGAGCTACGTTGCCACAGACAGACATTGGCGTCAAACTTAAAACACCTCTCTTTTTTGTAGGTGATTAAAAATTGCTTTTTAATACAAACTTTGATCAGGAGGTCGAAAATATTTTTTCATATTTCGATATATGTTCCTTGGGGAAAGTTGTTCAGTATCATGGACTGAATGCACCCTTAAAATAGTTTCAGTATACTCTGTTAGACCCTGTTACTTACATTAACATTTATATGGCTAACGCTGTGTACAATACATTTTTTTTTACCTCTATTAATCTCATATAACTAATTTTAGATTTTGAGCTGTCAGAGGTTAATCTTTGAAGTTAGTACTTATTGGTCTGGTGCTGGGGGGTGGGCGCGGATGTACTCCAGACCCCGGAGGATGGCTTCCGGGATGGGGGGAGGGGTGGGGATGTGAGAGCCCTGGAACAAAAGGGGAGAGTGTTACATTAAACTAGCTTCAATCAACCAAATTTGGTTAATTTTATTATTACGCTTTTCAGCCCCGGAAATGGTCCATGGGGACCGGGTCCTTTGAGGTGTTCATGGGGCTAGAGTATATTATTGAGTTCTTTGACGACCACCGTGGCGTAGTGGTAACCATGCTAGTCCACAGAGGTTCCGGGTTCGATTCCCGGTCAGGGCAAGTTGGAAAAAGGCCTTTTTCAAATTGCCCTAAGTCTTGGATGTTTATCTATAATATGTATTTGTTACAAAATATAGTATCGTTGAGTCAGTATCCCATAACACAAGTCTCGAACTTAATTTTGACTATATGGTCAAATACATACATACATACATGCTATCACGTCTTTATTCCTAATGGGGCAGACAGAGCATTTTGGGTCTTGCGGATCTAAGCGCAGATAGAGCCTAGGGCTGCAAGACTCAAAGGCCACTTTTAGCATGATGTGGGCCAGAAGGTGGATAATGGAATCAAAAAAGTGATGAGTTGCTAGCCGCATCGCCTTTTAAAATGATTCGCATTTTCGCCCATTCTCACGATCTTATGATTGGTCAAATAGGGTTCCATAATATGTTTCAAAACACTGGTAAGTGGGCTCACCTGCGGCTGGTACCCGTTCTCGTCCGCGACGTACTGGAGGGACACCTGCTCTCCCTCAGGAGACTGATAGCTCACTTGGCCCTGAACCTGCTCCGCGGTGGTTTCCTGTGGACAAATTGTTGTTCAAGTATTTAGTCGCTTATAATTTTTCGACCTACATGACATCGTTCATCATTACGTTTCGGATTTTTATCTAGGACGCGCGACACGTCTACCTTGTAGGTTGACTAAAGTCCCAAAATAGGATTGACTAGGGTCCCACAAAAAGGTCGACTAGGGTCCCATTAAAAGGTTTCCTAGGGCCCATAACTCACCGCGTCGATCTTCTTAGACGTGCCGCTCTCTTCCGCCTTGATGCCGTTGTCAGTCTCGATGCCCCAATGGTACGACCCGTTCGGGTTCAAGTCTAGGTCCTGGCGCACGATCTGAGCATCCTTCTCGCCCCCGGCTGGCTTTTGAGGACGGGCGACACGTACGCGAACGCGTTGTTTTTACAGCGACCTTTCAGATCGTCTGTCCACCTTGTAGGTTGAGTAAAGTTCCTAAATAGGCCCATTTGAGTCCTACAAGAGGTCGACTTGGGTCCCATAAAAAGGTCGACTAAGGTCCCACAAAAAGGTTGACTAGGATCCCATTTAAAGGTCGCCTAGGGTCCCACAAAAAGGTCGACTAGGGTTCTACAAAAAGGTCGACTAGGGTTCCATAAAAAGGTTTCCCAGGGTCCCATAACTCACCGCGTCGATCTTCTTAGGCGTGCCGCTCTCCTCCGCCTTGATGCCGTTGTCAGTCTCGATCCCCCAGTGGTACGAGCCGTCCGGGTTGACGTCTAGGTCTTGGCGCAGGATCTGAGCGTCCTTCTCGCCCCCCGGCTGGCTTTTGAGGACGTGCGACACGTCCGCTGCCGCGTACGCGACGAACAGAGTCAGGGCGAGAAATGTCTGGGAAATACAGATAACAAGATAAAAGGAGAGATGAAAAGTATCCGTAACCGAAGGGCATCTATGAGATTGATGAGTTTACATGAAGTTAAAGAGGTTTGTCCGGATCGTAGCAAGGAGGTCCATGTCTCTGCCTGCTATGGGAAACAGGTTATGATATTATTTATGTATGTAAAAAGACAACTCGTTCTATCATCATGTCGTATAGGTTACTACACATCATTTTTTCATTCATTATCAGGTCTTATCTCTACTGCAGGAGCACCCTCTCTGAACTACCAGAGCAGCCAGAGGACTCGACGTACACTCTCCTCGGTGGCCAGACGGGTTGGAGAGGTCTCATTATATTTACAAGCTTTGTTCAGCTTGTATTACCTAAGTCGCTTTCTACGACATCCACGGGAGGACTTGGAGTTGGCCTTTTCTACTCTGCCGGAAACCACACGGCATGTAATAAATAACAGTATACAAAGTATTTCTTTTTGAATCACATAGTATCTAATGGTAGGTTTTTTCGCTGCGCCCCGCGGTTTTACTCGCGCTTAAAGTAGCCTGGTAATCCAGGGTGTTAGCTTTCTGCATACCAAATTTTATCAAAATTGGTCCAGCCGTTTGCGCGTGATAAAGTAACAAACATACACGCACGCATTTACTTTCACTTTTATTATATTATTGTGATAGTGTGATGTTAGCTATTAATACATGAGTAAATCTATACATATAATAAAACAGTAAAAAAGTGTGTCTGTACATTAAATATATTTCCAAAAAAAATATTGGGGGCGATGGAGACGTAGTAATAGAGTAAGAATTTAAAAAAAAATGTCTGTCTGTTTGTCTGTATGTCTGGTTTGTCTGTTTGTCTGTTTGTACACGCTAATCTCCGGAAGTACTGGACGGATTCGAATAAATCTTTTTTTGATATATAGCTATTAAGCCTGGGCAACATATAGGGTATAAATAATTTTGGAAAATGGAACGCCTGATGCAGAACCATAATGGTCCAGCTAAACTATAAGAGATATAAAAATGTCGCCTTAGTGAAAGTTGTTCAGCATGATGAGCATTTTCCAGAGACATAAAGTCCACGCGAACGAAGTCGCGGGCTTCGGCTAGTAAATGAATAAAAGTTTAAATAACTTTCCCAAAGAGGGATGACAGGTAGGCGGGTACGCCGTGCGGTTTCCGGCAGAGTAGAATAGGGCCACTCCAAGTCCTCCCGTGGATGTCGTAGTATTCGACTTAGGGAATACAAAAATAAACAAAGCTTATAAACATCAGTGAGACCTCTCCAATCCGTCTGGTCAGCGTGGAGAGTGTAGGCCAAGTCCTCTGGCTGCTCTGGCCAAGTATGGCTCTGTTAGTACAGAGAGGGTCGTGCTCATGCAGTGGAGACAAAGACCTGATGATGATGATGAAGGTAGACAGCTCGGTAGGTCGTGAAACTGTAGCTAAATCTTGCCATCACCCTCTTCCGTCTAGATGAAACACTTCGCACAGATAGAAACAGTCTCGGAAGGTCCCTTACCGTCCTACATTACTGTAATACGTTCCAATCACTAAATGTCATCCTTTCTAAAAGACCTTGCGTCCGCCGCTGACATTTACCTAGTGGTGGTTTGGGCGAGACCTTATTGACTAGCGGAGCGTATATGAGGCAGTGCCTCACATCATCATCATTAGATATTTTAATCTCCTCTGCAGGAGCACGACGTCTCCTCTCATTGGAAGAGATCTCTTTTGAGATAAGTAGTGCCTTTGTACAACTTTTATTCTATGTACATATTATCTATAAACATTTTCCGTGTACATAAATTGGTAAATAAAATTAAAAAATAACCGGCCAAGTGCAATTATCTATAAAAAATCGCGTTTGTTGTATGGGATTAAATATTTATTTTATTTTGTTTTTAGTATTTGTAATTATAGCGGCAACAGAAATAAATAATTTGTGTAAATTGCATCTGTCTAGCTATCGCGGTTCTTGGATACAGCCTGGTGACAGACAGACGGACGGACAGACAACGAAGTCTTAGTACCCTTTGGGTACGGAACCCTAAAAAAGATCGCAACGAATTGATAACCACCTCATGTTTAGGAAGTCTGGTGAAAATATCGCTACCGCTCGAGCATCGTGACCTAACCTTTACCGTTTTACGCTTATGAGCTTCTAAGCGCCGCCATTGCATCACGTATGATCTCAAACTGCGTGGGTCAGTATGACTATAGTTTATGATCTATGGCGCCGCAACGCTTTGACTCCATTCTCCAACAAGACAAATCTATGCATGTAATAATGAATGAAAAACTCTTTATTGCACCAATATACAAATGAAATAACCGGCCAAGTGCGAGTCGGACTCGCGCACTAAGGGTTCCGTGCCATTATCTATAAAAATCTAGTTTTTTGTATGGGAGCCCCCCTTAAATATTTATTTTATTTTGTTTTTAGTATTTGTTGTTATAGCGGCAACAGAAATACATAATTTGTGAAAATTTCAACTGTCTAGCTATCGCGGTTCTTTAGATACAGCCTGGTGACAGACAGACGGACAGACGGACAGACAGCGAAGTCTTAGTAATAGGGTCCCGTTTTTACCCTTTGGGTACGGAACCCAAAAAAAAACAGTAAAAAATACTTATACAAAAAAAAAATAGGTACAATGGGCGGTCTTATCGACTATAGCGATCTCTTCCAGACAACCGATGGATGGAGAGGAAATGTAGGCACGTCAGAAATAACGGTGGTGCAACTGTAAAAAACATGTGTGTACATTGAATATATATTTGCAAAGAAAAAAAATAAGCGCCATGCAGAAATAGTAATAGAGTAAGAATTTAAAATAATATGTCTGTCTGTTTGTTTATCTGTTTGTACACGCTAATCTCCGGAAATACTGGACGGATTCGAATGAAACTTTTTTTGGTATATAGCTGTTAAGCCTGGGCAACATATAGGGTATAATTGGTTTTGGAAAATGGAACACCTGATGCATAACCACAATGGTCCAGCTAAGAAATATAAATATAGCTATAAGAAATATAAAAATAACGCCCTAGCCAAAGTTGTTCAGCCTGATGAGCATTTTCCGGAGACGTAAAGCCCACGCGAGCGAAGTCGCGGCCTTCGGCTAGTCATATGTAAATTGTAATCAATTTTAGATTACATGTGTAATAGTGCTGTCAGTTCTGCTGTTCAGCTTGAATTGTAATAAAACTAGTAATTAGATTTGTAACGACGCGCTAGTTGTATATTACGAATAGATTGTTTGGTTTTTATAGCCACGATACAGGTCTAGCCTAGTGTGGGATCAATTGATACAAATATCTAAAGATATTCATACATACATTTTCACGTCTATATCCCCGACGGGGCAGACAGAGCCCAGGGCCGTAAGACCCAAAGGCCACGCTTAACGCGATGGTGGGCATTAAGATGGAAAAGGAATCAAAATAGTGATGGGTTGCTAGCCGCATCGCCTATTACCATGATTCAAATCTCGCCCATTCCCTCGATCGGCTTTTACGATCTGCGCGGGAAAAGAAGCAGCTGGTATATTCTAAGGTTTTTTCTTTTCTCCCAGACCAGCGTGGAAGCGTAATAAATGATTTTTGTAAATATCCAAAGATAAATAAATTATTTTTGACTTTTGACTTTTATTGGCACTATAAGGCAGTTTCCTGGGTCAAAAATAAGTTATTTGTTACTGTAATTAGATTGTCACAAAATAATGTTACTTGTCCGATGACAAGTAATATTATTTCGCCAAATATTCGCTAAGTCCGCCATTTACATGTATTGTAATAAAGTTAAATAAATAAAATGAAAATTATTTTGTTGGATGTGGATATGATCGATATCATATCCATTTGCAACGAGATTTTAGATTTATGAATGCGGAATCACTGATATTAAGAGACTTATTTCACTCCTAACAAATGACGTCATTAGTCTTTATTTCATACAAATCCCATAGAAAATGTTAATTGTAACGTTTAGAAATAACCGGTCAAGTGCGAGGCTGAGTTTCGTACTAAGGTTTTCGTACCATCATCTGTAAAAAACATGTTTGTTGTATAGGAGCCACACTTAAATATTTATTTTATTATGTATTTAGTATTCGTTGTTATAGCAGCAACAGACATACATCATCTGTGTAAATTTAACTGTCTAGCTATCACTGTTAATGAGATACAGCCTGGTGATAGACAGACGGACAACAGAGTCTTTGTAATAGGGTCCCGTTTTTACCCTTCGGGTACGGAACCCTATAAAGTAACAGATTTGAGTCGTTGGAAACTTCCTTATTTACCATTGCATGTTACCTATTGTAATCAACAAAAGATTTATTATTATACTAGCCGAAGCCCGCGACTTCGTTTGCGTGGACTTTATGCCTCTGGAAAATGCTCATCAGGCTGAACAACTTTTACTAAGGCGACATTTTTATATCTCTTATAGTTTATCTGGACTATTATGGTTCTGCATCAGGCGTTCCATTTTTCTAAACCATTTATACCCTATATGTTGCCCAGGCTTAATAGCTATATAACAAAAAGAGTTTCATTCGAATCCGTCCAGTATTTCCCGAGATTAGCGTGTACAAACAGACAAACAGACAAACAGACATACAGACAAACAGACAGACATATTTTTTTTAATTCTTTCTCTGTTACTACATCTCTATCGCCCCCAATATTTTTTTTGGAAATATATTTAATGTACAGACACATTTTTTTTACTGTTTTATTATATGTATAGATTTGTTGTTATAGCAGCAACAGAAATACATCATCTGTGTAAATTTAACTGTCTAGCTATCACTGTTAATGAGATACAGGCTGGTGATAGACAGACGGACAATGGAGTCTTAGTAATAGGGTCCCATTTTTACCTTTCGGGTACGGAACCCTATAAAGTAACAGATTTGAGTCGTTGGAAACTTCCTTATTTACCATTGCGCGTTACCTATTATGTTTAACAAAAGATTTATTATTATCATATTTTTTCATTCTTCAACTCTTCCATGCTGGTCTGGGAGAAAAGAAAAAACGTAGAATGTACCAGCTGCTTCTCTACCCGCGCAGATCGTAAGAGCCGATCGAGGGAATGGGCGGGATTTTATTCATGGTAATAGGCGATGCGGCTAGCAACCCGTCACTATTTTGGTTCCTTTTCCATCTTAACGCCCATCACCACGCTAAGCGTGGCCTTTGGGCCTAACGGCCCTAGGCTCTTTCTACCCCGTCAGGGATATAGACGTGAAAATGTATCTGTATTTTTTCATTTATTATTGTTATAGTAAAATTAGATACTTTTTACTATAACAAACATCGTCTATGGAATTTGTTTGGAATAGCACGTCGTGATGTCATAGTTTCTTGAAGGCAAATAGCGCTCCTATTATCAGTTTTCTGCAATAATAAATCTAAAATCGGTTGAAAATGGATATGATCAGGACTAGTGACATTATTTGTGAGGTTTAATTCTCTTATCAGTACAAACAAGAGCCCAGCTCTTAAATATAAGAAGAAGAAGAAGATCAGTACAAAATAATTTATATTCGAGTCTAGATACTACCCTAGTGATATGACTCAGATTCGCGCATTCCCTCCATCGGCTTTACGTTTTTGCTTTACTTCCAGACATACAAGGTGCTCTTAAATTAAGTACGAGTATTAAAAGATCACCTCTGCCCTAGTCTTTCTTTTCTTTATTCAACTTTTAAAAAAGTAGGAGGTTATCAAATCGTTGGTATCTTTTATTTTTTCTTTATGTATAGGTATTTAATATTTAAATTTTGATTTAATATTTGACGACCTCCGTGGCGTAGTGGTCAACACGCTAGACCGCCAATCCGGAGGTCCTGGGTTCGATCCCCAGCCAGGGCAAGTCGGAAAATAGCCTTTTTTTAAATTTTCCTGGGTCTTGTATGTTTATCTATATATGTATTTGTTATAAAATATGGTATCGTTAGTTAGTATCCCATAACACAAGTCTCGAACTTACTTTGGGGCTAGCTCAATTAGTGTAATTTGTCCCTATACATATATTTAGTACTTGGGCGACCGAGCTTTGCTCGGTTATTGAAAACTCGAAGACACGCGTTTTCCCAAACATAAGACTAATCTAGATCGATTGTTTACCCCCGAAAACCCCCATATACCAAATTTCAGCGAAATCGTTAGAGCCGTTTCCGAGATCACAGAAATATACATATAAATAAATATACAAGAATTGCTCGTTTAAAGGTATAAATAATAAATATATATATTTATTTATTTAAAGACACCTGGACCGATTTGAAAATTTCTTGTTTGCAAGGGCATGCTTCCCATAATTTTTTTTATTAAAATCTGGTGGGGGTGAAGTCAATTTTTAGTTTTGAAACATTATTCCAAAGATTAGGTTCCTATACAAATCGAATAATAATCTAGTGACTTTGTGCGGTGTTTTTTTTTTTCGTATTTCGATACATTTATTAGGAAAAGTTGATCAAAACGAACGACTGAATCACACCTTTAAATAGTTGTACATAAATTATTAAGAAATTGCCGTGTGGTTTCCGGCAGAGTCTATAGGGCCACTCCAATTCCTCCCGTGGATGTCGTAGAAGGCGACTTAGGGAATACGAGCTAAACAAAGCTTATAAACATCAATGAGACCTCTCCAACCCGTCTGGCCAGCGAGGAGAGAGGCCAAGTCCTCTGGCTGCTCTGGCCAAGTACGGCTCTGGTAGTACAGAGAGGGTCGTGCTCCTGCAGTGGAGACAAAAAGACCTGATGATGATGAAAATAATAAGCATCTAGAACATTTTTTATAGCTTTAAGTACGAGCGCATTGACGTCTTATGTAAGCACGGTTATTATTTAACTAAACGAGCGAGGTTCTCCAAATCTTCTTGGACATTCTGGCGTGGCATCGTGCCACTTGTGGCCACCCATCCAAGTGCGTAACACGCCCGGTGTCGCTTTACTAGCGCTAGTAACGCGCACACCCAAACCACCGAACGTAAATCACTAACACAACACATAACCTAAGTCCAGCAGTGGACAGTGGACTCCCCGTGGTTGTATGATGTAACACATGTCACAAAGCACTACTTAAAAGCACCCTCACCATATTTAGGCTGGTTACACGCGAGCTTCAGCGAGTACTAGCGTTAGAAACGTCGCGTCAGCTTTTATATGTTAGAAGGTGGACGGCCGGCGACCTTGAGGTCGCGGGTCGAGCATCCTCTTTGACAATTGCGACTTAGAATTCATTATATAAAAGAATTAATTATATATATTATGTACTGGCTGACTGATCGATCAAAGTAACCGGTCATTCATGGATGGAGAGTCAAATCTTTATTTTTGAATCAAAGTTTTACTTTTAAGTCAGCAGCTTATTATTATTTAGCTGGCATCACTCCCTGCTAATTCATCCTACTAATATTAAGATTGTTAGCGAATGTTTGTAAGTATGGATGTTTGTTACTATATCACGCGCAAAGTCAATAGCTTTTCAAAAATTATTTTTTCGTATTCTTGTTATCAAATGGCGACCATGCACTGTCAAGGGAAGCCTAGGATACCCCATTCCATAAGGTAGACGACGACCTGACCAAGGTCGCTGGAAAGCGCTGGATGCAGACCGCTCTAGATCGCTCTCTTTGGAAATACTTAGGGAAGCCTATGCCCAGAACTTCCAGAAGTGGAAGTCATGCCTCCGAAATGATGACGATGATGAATTGGGTATTTTCCTAAGCCAAAAATAAATTATTTTGTACTGATAACAAAATATAACGTCGCAGTATAATGACACTTGTCTTTAAACATATCCATTTTAACGTGATTTAAATTTATTATTACAAAAAAAACTCATAATAAGAGCGTTATTTGACTCCAAAAAACTATGACGTCATCTGCCTGTATTTCATACAAAATCCCATAGAAACTGTTTGTTTTGACGTTTAGGAAAGAGTATCTGATTTGATTTGTTGGAAAATAGCGTACTTATTGCAGTTGTGGGTCGTATTCTCGTATTGTTCTGCGCCCACACGACGTGACATTTGACATTGCATTGCTGGTAAACTGCTCATCTGACGTCAACCGACCGCATGGCATGATGCCCCATTAGCATAAAGTACGATTAGCAAAACGGTTGGTTCGCAAAATGCCTAATGTACAGTCAGTAGCAAAACTATGTCACCTAATAAAAGCATTTATACTTGGATAAACGCTTGTGTTTGTTTACGTGTTTTAGCTGCAGACTTCCGTATTTACCCAAGTGATTTTTTATTTACAAAAAGACACAAAAAATATTAAAGAAAACAAAACAAAGGCGGAGTTATGATGTGAGGTAACATAATAACCATTGAAACACGATTTATATCTTGGGATCTTTTTCAGTCAACCCTAAGTCCAGAGGAAAGAATATAATTCCTTTCCTCAGTCTATGGACCACCTTTTGACATGTCCCAACTGTCCGACTCCTTAATATAGAATCTTTATAAAAAGAAATCAATCTTTATATAAAATCCTTAATATAAAATCCTCCCTTTATTGGGAGACGCCTTTCAGCCAGTAGCAATAAATAAATAAATATTTTATTTTTATTTTATCAAACTTTATTGTTCCAAAGTACAAATACACTTTTAACAAATGGCGGACTTAATTCTAAGAGCATTTTCTCTTAATCAACCATAGACCAGTCAAATATATAGAAACAAATCATATCACACAGATTGAGCTAGCCTCAATGTAAAACTTGTGTTATGGGATACTAACTCGACGATACTATACAAACATCCAAGACCCAGGACAATTTAAAAAAGGCCATTTTCCAACCTGCCCTGACCGGGGATCGCACCCGGAACCTTTAGAAGGACTAGCATGGTGATCACTACGCCACGAAGGGTGTATAGTGACTAGACTACGTCGTAGTAGACTTGATATAGACTGTGCAGAAAATAGAATTCATTGTTTTGTGTCAAAATACGCAACGTACCAATTGCTTCTCTCGCGTTTGGACATCATGCTATTCTATCGATAAGTATTGTTTCGTTGGGCGTTTCGCGTATCGGACGTTCTGCGTCTAACTCGTAAAACGCATAATTGAAGACGTCTCCAACTCGATTAGTATTGAAACGTCGCAGTAAAGTTTTGAATTTATTTTTACTTCTCCATCAATCGCTGTGGGACCACGAGTGGCATAAAAACTTTTCGAGTTCCTCTGTGCTTCGGAAGGCACTTAGTTGGTCCCGGCTGTCATCGTTGTATGGCAGTTGTTAAGCTATGTCAGGTGCCTTTAGGCAGCTTGAAAAATCTGACACCCGTTTTGGCCACTTACATACATACATACATACTATCACGTCTTTATCCCTAATGGGGCAGACAGAGCATTTTAGGTCTTGCGGCTCTATGCAGAGCCCAGGGCCGCAAGACTCAAAAGCCACTTTTAGCGTCATGGTGGGCGAGAAGATGGAAAAGCAATCAATACAGTGACGGGTTGCTAGCCGCATCGCCTGTTAAAATGATTCGCTTTTTGCCCATTCCCTCGATCGGCAGAAATAAAAAAACTTAGAATGTACCAGCTGCTTCTCTTCCCACGCAGATCGTAAAAGCCGATCGAGGGAATGGGCAAAAATGCAAATCATGTTAACAGGCGATGCGGCTAGCAACCCATCACTGTATTGATTGCTTTTCCATTTTCCAAGTAGCTTTTGGGTCTAGCGGCCCTGGGCTCTGCATAGAACCGCACGAACCAAAACGCTCTGTCTGCCCCATTAGGGATAAAGACGTGATAGTATGTATGTATGTAGACCTTATATTATTACAAGCTTTTATTTAACTTGCAATCTTGTACATAAACAAACAAACACACATGTTTGTTTGTTTAGTTCAAATCTTGAAACTCAATTTTCATCCTCAATCCTCAACCGATTGAGCTAAAAATTTGCACTCTTGTGTAAGTCGGATGACAATATTATAGAGTCAATGAGCTGTTCTGATGATGGAGCCGGAGGATATTTGACGAAACTCAGTTATTAAAACATAGTTTTTTTAATACATACATACATACTATCACGTCTTTATCCCTAATGGGGCAGACAGAGCATTTTGGGTCTTGCGGTTCTATACAGAGCCCAGGGCCGCAAGACCCAAAAGTCACTTTTAGCGTCATGGTGGGCGAGAAGATGGAAAAGCAATCAATACAGTGATGGATTGCTAGCCGCATCGCCTGTTGACATGATTTGCATTTTTGCCCATTCCCTCGATCGGCTTTTACGATCTGCGTGGGAAGAGAAGCAGCTGGTACATTCTAAGTTTTTTCTTTTCTCCCAGACCAGCATGGAAGAAATTATTAAAACATCTTTTTTTAATATCCTCTATTCAATTGTGTTACTACATCTATTAGGACTCGTTTGATTTGCCTTGACGAGCACTTTATGGTAGACAATGTCTAGAGTCTGATCACGGAGACGGAAGGCGGTCGATGGAACTGTAATAAACGACGCAACTCCATCGACTTGAGTACTTTGGCCTCACAACAAAAGCTTGTACAAAAAATTAAAATTTTGAAGTGAAAACTTCTTTAGCGTCGTTGTGCACTTTTTTTGGAATGGGTAAAAAATTTTAAACTCGCTTCAGGACACGTGACCTGATCGAAAATTCGTAAGACGGCGCAGGGCGCTTGCGCGAATGTTCGTGTGCGTTTATGTTACAGCGTGCTACGCGCATCCATGGATGGTGACAGCTGATGGCTCGACCGTCTGTGTAGTGGCCATACTGCTGTGTATTTGAAAATGATTTTGTTGAAAATTAATTTGGTAATGCTTGTGACATTTGTGACAGACTGTGGTTCAGAAAAGATTTGAAATATTTTATACTGATAATTAAAGCAATTTGTGCAAAATTATTCCCTAACCATTCCAAAATATCAAAAATGCACAACGTTAATATTCAAGTTTTCACTTCTGCCGGCACTCCCAGAGTGCAACCCGTCGTTTTTTTTTCAAAAAACTTATTTACATTCGATGCAAAGCTAGCATTAGGAAAATTCCTATGTTAGCCGTTGCCGGAGAACAGATAAACAAATACATAATAGTTATTCCGTGACTGCCGCCTCTGCCGAACTTGTCTGACATTAAGTAATGTGCGCAGGCGCATAGGCGGTGCGCAGACGAACGCGCTGCCCGTCTGAAATACATCATTTTGTTCAAAATTTATTCAAAACGGCACGTCATCTGGCGAAACGCGAAGTTTGGTCACCCAGGCAATGTGGACAGTCATTTGGATCCTATCTTACTTATCTTACTTTGATCCTATCTACAAGCTTTTAATTAGTTTCACCTGTCCCGTTGTCTGTCTGTCTGTAATCAAATCTTGCAAGTCAAATTCGACCATTTCCCGGTTTCCGATTAAATTTTGCACGCATACACGTATATCGCGTGACATTGCAATGCTGACATAGAGCTGATCTCTTCAGCCGTCTGCTTAGGTCTTAAAGAGCACTTAAATTAGTTCATTGTTTAAGTTAAAAGCTTGTTGTTTTAGTTCAAAGCTTGGTTCGGAAAATATATTTTGTAATACTTACTCCACCGACAAAAGCCCAGCTCTTAAATATAAGAAGAAGAAGAAGAATACTTAAAAAACATCTTGTTTATTGAGCCATAATGTGTAGTGCCATAATCCCTATCGGGGCATACAAAGCATTTTGGGTCCTGCGGATCTAAGCAGACAGAGCCCAAGGCCGCAAGGTCAAAAGGCCACTCTTAGCCTGATGGGGGGCGAGAAGCGGAAAAGGATTCAAAATAGTGATGAGTTGCTAGCCGCATCGCCTGTAAACATGATTTTCATTTTTGTCCATTTCCTCGATTAGAGCTGGTATCAAATTTTTTTTTCTCTCAGATCAGAGCATATACTAAATAATAAATCGTAGTAATCATGATTTATAAAGATTTATGTGCGTTCCGAGTCATTTGACGACCGATGATATGCGTTACTCTATAAATGTCAAGGATCGCCGCTCAGGTCAGTTTGGTGCACCGAGTTATGTAATTACTGTAGGGTCGCCGTAAGCGTGGCCTTTAGCCCCTTTATTTAAACGATCCTGACAAACTTCTTTCGCTTCATCTAAACTCATCAATCTCTTCATACAATCCTTCGGCTACGGGTACTTTTTACCTCTCCTTTTTAGGGTTCCGTACATCCCGACAAACCTCTTTTGCTAAATCTATAATCATCAATCTCTTCATACATGCCCTTTCGGTTACGGGTACTTTTTACCTCTCCTTTTTAGAGTTCCGTACCCAAAGAGTAAAAACGGGACCCTATTACTAAGACTTCGCTGTCTGTCCGTCTGTCCGTCACTGGGCTGTATCTCAAGAACCACGATAGCTAGACAGTTGAAATTTTCACAAATTATGTATTTCTGTTGCCGCTTTAACAAACAAATACTAAAAACAAAATAAAATAAAAATTTAGGGGGGGGGGGGGGGGGGGGGGGCTTAACATCCCTTTCTCTATTTTTGACACGTCCTCTTTTACTTTGGTATCTGCTAACTAAATCGCAAGTAGCAAAACTGGTTCAGCTATTTCTTTTTCTTAGTGTTCTATCGATTCTGCCATGACAACGATATCGTCGTTATAGGAAAGGGTCGGCCTCGGCGAACTTTCTGCGAAACTGCAGACGGTCTAAAAAAGGAGAGGTTCAAAAGAGGTTTTTCAGGATCGTAGCAAGTGGAGGTCCATAGTCTCTGCCTACCGCTGTGGGAAACAGGCGTAATATTATGGATGTATGTATGTTACGATATCGTCGTTATTGCTAGACTGGAGGCTGCTGGAGACAACCCTAGCCACCGTCACCTATGGATTCGGAGAACGGTCGGGGCCGTACCGAGAGGTCGTTGGTTCGGAACCGCTCATGTACTAACAAACATTTACTAAACAACACTCTCACGTCTCTACGGGGTAGACAGAGCCTGGGGCCGTCAGACCCAAAGGCCATTCTTAGCGTGATGGTAGGCGTGGGGCTGGAAAAAGGGCTTCGAAACAGTGATGGGTTGCTAGCATCAATCTTGCCCATTACCACAAAAGTCACAAAACTAATATATATTAAGTATTACATACAATAAATAAATATATATATACGGACAAATCACACTGATTGAGCTAGCCCCAAAGTAAGTTCGAGACTTGTGTTATGGGATACTAACTCAACGATACTATATTTTATAACAAATACATATATAGATAAACATCCAAGACCCAGGACAATTTGAAAAAGGCCATTTTCCAACTTGCCCTGACCGAGAATCGAACCCGGGACCTCTGGGTGGCGGACTAGCATGGTGACCACTACGCCACGGAGGTCGTCAAATGACATGCAGAATGGAATCTCTAAGGTCCCGAGCAATATGTGTCCCTATTCCCCTAACACCTTCTCGAGTGTGTTGAGCGGCGAACACACACATTCCCGTGTGCACGGTATGTATAGTTTCGTTTGAAGTAGTAGTAGGCCTCATCTGCTTGTATGAAGTGCCATACCTGTTTCTACTGTTTACTCTGATTCTACTGTCTAACTGCCTCCGTGGTGTAATGGTTAGAGCGTTTGGCTCATACCCGGAGGTCGCGGGTTCGATTCCCAGCGGGGGCAACGACATTGTGCTGTTGTCCTAGTTTGGTTAGGACATTGCAGGCTGATCACCTGATTGTCTGATAAGTAAGATGATCCGTGCTTCGGAGGGCACGTTAAGCCGTCGGTCCCGGTCACTGTCTTTGACATTGGTCGTTACCTAAAACCATGTCAGAGGCCTTTAAGGCGGTTTAAAAAGTCTGACACTAGTGTTAGTCACTAACACATACGATAAGAAGAAGACTGTTTACTTCTCGTCCCAGACCACTCTAAATGTGAACTCGCGAACCCCATATTTCGGCAACCCCTTCGCAGATTTGTCTCACGTTCGAACTTAAACATTCTGTTGGCTACTCGTGCACCAAATTTCACGACGCTCCTATTTTCTTTTCGAGCTATCGTTGAACAAAAATAAATACAGTCATACATACAAAAAGATGTACTGTTCAATAATTAATTGCAAAGCTTTTCCGCGTCCCATTAACGCATAATGAACGCCCACAAAGCATCACCCATCAACAGACGGACATTCACAACGTTGCTTAACATGATTAAATGTCATTATCTCGCAACGATTTAAGTTGTTATAATGACATTATGATGAAACTAAGTACTTGTGTAAGAAGGGTATGATTTTCGTATTTCGAATATACATTTATTGAAAATTATAGTGCAATAACTAAAGACACACGAACAGAGTGCCTTCCCCTTAATAGAGACAGTAACCGTCTTATTATAAAACGCTGACTATCTTTGTTACTAGGTTTAAACCATTATCCGACCAAATCAAGTTGACGTCTAGTAATACGTCATTGTCTCATCTGAAAATGTTAACTTTATTTGGCTGGATAATGGTTTAAAACTAGTAACAAAGATAGTCTGCGTTTTATAATAAGACGGTAAGAAAAGTGCCCATGGACACATTCTTATACTTTTGCTTATAAAACTAGATCAATGTAAAATTACTAATTAGTCAAGTTATAGGCTAGATTGTAATCCTCTTCTCCTCGTGTGTGTTAGTGACTAACACTAGTGTCAGAGTTTTTAAACCGCCCTAAAGGCCTCTGACATGGTTTTAGGTAACGACCAATGTCAAAGACCGTGACCGGGACCGACGACTTAACGTGCCCTCCGAAGCACGGATCATTTTACTTATCAGACAATCAGGTGATCAGCCTACAATGTCCTAACCAAACTAGGACAACAACACAAAGTCGTTGCCCCCGCCGGGACTCGAACCCGCGACCTCCGGGTATGAGCCGAACGCTTTAACCACTACACCACGGAGGCAGTTAATTGCAATATGTAATAGTAGCGTACTTATTTAATCGTATGTAGGTACGTTAAGAAAGCGAAAAAATATATTGGAAAACGTTTGTTCACCACCAAACTCAATGTGACGATAAGATTATTTTGAAAGAAACAATATTTAAAAAGACCAAATTCTTTAATTTAATTTTTAACAATTATTCAATGAGTGCCGAAAGTAGTCACAGGTAAGGGGTCGTAGGTTCACAGCCACGAGATTCGTTGTTCCAGAAGAGATTTCCAAAAGTACTCAGCTTTGAAGCAGCCCGGCGTCCAGTGGTGGTCGAAAGAGGACGAGACTCCTCACGCCTCCGTATTTATATGGGCCGCGCGGGGTGGAGAGCGGGGTAAGGAGGGAAGCGCCAGTGCGGACCTCGTCACATCAAGAGATATATAAATTGTATACCTTTAATTGATTTTACATCCCCTTGGTTGCCTATCCACTCTCACACCCACCGCTGAAAAGCTGCCAGGCGCTCGAATTTGTAAATAATGATAGTATGGCATACTAACTAGAGGAATTTCGTTGCTCTATAAATTGTATAGGTACCTATTTGCGTAGGTAGCTCTCCATCTATACCAGTGGTTCCCAAACTTATTTTGTCTACTGCCCACTTTAAGAATAAATATTTTTTTAGCGCACCCATTTTTTCCCCTATTTAAAAACCAGCCAACTGATACAGGAATGCACAATTCAGGTTATTTAACAAAAACTTGTTAAAACATGATAGATATCTACGAGTACTAATAACTATTAAAATGCTAAAGTGTGTCTGTTGCCTTTTTATTTGTTTGTTTGTGTCTACTTTCATTACGAAACGGAGCGACCGATGGACATGATTTTCATTTTTTCTATATTCAAAAAATAGGACAGATATATGAACTACGCGGAGAGAAATATAGAACCGAGTTTGAGCAATCTTTTAATTCATATTAGTTGATGTTCACAAGTTGTTGTTGAGAGTCGAGAGCTCTTGCAGTCGTTGTTTAAGAGGCCTCTTAGCTAAATAAAGCTCCTAGCAAAAAAAAAACATTTTCTTTCTGGGTCTCTTACCGCCCCCCTTGAGACCTGCAGCGCCCACAAGGGGGCGTTATCGCCCACTTTGGGAACCACTGATCTATACCAATAATTTAGCGATACATGTGTTACATACAGTGATAATCGTATCATAATCAACATTTTTCGAAACGAAATAGGGAACCCATATGATTCATATCTGTAGATTGCCTTGCCCTTGACCACTGAACCACAGTGGTCAAGGGTTCGAATTTCACTGGGAAGGCATACTTTGTGAAAAGTTGTTTCCGGTCTGGTTAGGATAATGCAGGCTTGAATCACCTGATTATCCGAATTGATCATCAAACTACCCAAGAATTGGTTCTAGTTTACCCTTTGGGTTGCGGAGGTCAGACGGCAGTCGCTCTGTGTAAAACCAGTAACCTCGTCAAATCTCCTTGGTTAGGTAGCGGACCCCGGGCTCTGAAGCATTACTGCAACCAGGGAAAATACGCTCCGATGGTGATGATGATTCATATCTATAGGCGATGCGGCTAGCAGTAGCAACCCATCACTATTTTGATTCCCTCCAAATCTAGAAAAGTGGCATTTGCGTTGAACTGCCCTGGGCGTGTCTTGCCCGTTAAGGTCAAAGACGTGATAAACTCGCGTGTTTAAAAGTTCACTGTCATATTTCACACGCAGGAGTATCTTCGTAACACGATATAATATCATAGCTAAGGATGTGTTTTTAACGCGCAGAAGTAATGTACCACTCTAATCTGACCCAAAGGTCGACAAACTAAGGGCTAGCGGACACGGAGCGGGCTTGCGATTGTATATTACAAGCTATTATTTAGTTTCACGTGAATATCGTAGAAGGCGACATAGGAAATAGAAGCTAAGCAAAGCTTATAAACATCAATGAGACCTCTCCAACCCGTCTGGCTAGCGTGGAGAGTTTAGACCAATGTTTGCTGTGCCCTGAAATGTTTGCTGTGCCCTGACAGGGTTCATGTACAGAGCCTAAAAATATGTACCATCCACTGTACTTACATGAAATGCAAATAAATTGAATTGATTTGATTTGATTTGAAGACCAAGTCCTCTGGCTGCTCTGGCCAATTATGGCTCAGGTAGTACAGAGAGGGTCGTGCTTCCTGCTGGGGAGACAAAAAGACCTGATGATAATGATGATTTAGTTTCACCTGTCCCGTTGTCTGTCTGTCTGTCTGTAAGCAAATCTTGCAAGTTAAATTTGACCCACTTCCCGGTTTCCGACTGAGCTGAAATTTTATATGCATACGTATCTTCTTCTTATATTTAAGAGCTGGGCTCTTGTCGGTGGAGTGCTTTCCATGTCTCTCTTCCTTCCGCTAAGTTCTTAACCTCTTTATATGTTTTCACGTTTAATTTTTCTTTTATTTGGTCTATAATTTTTTTTTATCGGTTTACTTTTTTGCATACGTATATCGCGTGACAATGCATTTTTTGGTGACATAGAGCTGATCTGACGATGGAGCCGGAGGATGAGCGTAGGAACTCTGTAATGAAACGACGCAATGCTATCGAGTTTGGGCTCGTTTGACACGTCTTGAGGAGAGTGTTTAGATAAAAGCTTGCTTTAAATATATATTTTTTTCTACTCCTGTACTGTTATCTGTCTTTTAAATGGTTCTGAACACTATTATAAGAACATTGATAATATGATTGCAGAAAAAAGTCTATACTCTATGCCTCATAATAGCACATGTGTCGTTATTTCATTAAAACGATACTGCTAGCCATAGACCAAGAACATTTTTTTCTATAGATTTACCATACTGCCAACATAAGAAAAAAATGTTTTTTTAACATAGTCACTAAAAAGACGTCAATTAAAAAAAAAGTTTACCATAGATACCATATAGATCAGTACTTGTATATTCTAAATCTGATTTACCAAACATGTAAGTCAAACATTTTCATATTTTCTTTGTTTGGTTTTGTATGTTATTTAGTAAATACAGTCGTAGAAAAAGTATTGTATGCAACGTTGTATAAGTACGTCAAAAAATGCTCGATGGCGCCTCCTTACGATGCTCGCTAAAGCTCGCATCGTAACCTGCGCCACTCGCATATTTTGAACCCTCTTATACAACTGTTGCATAAAATACTATTAAAAATACTTCTTTATTTGTTGTTATTGCACTGACAGCCATAAGTGGCGGAATTCCGAAATAGAATCTACAAAGTTACGTTTTGCCCTGCGACATCGATGATATGTGATTTAGCTGTTTTTTTAAACGTAACACATGGACTATGACAATCTAGCTGAACGATTTTCATCTGTTTTGTTTAATTAGAGAACTACATTATTTATATGATAGCTATATTTTATTTAAACTTTATTTACCAAAACAATATGGTACAAAAGGCGAACTTAATGCTAATAGCATTCTCTACCAGTCAACCTTCGGGATAAAAAGAGAAAAACTAAAATAAAATAAAAGATGTAAATGTTTTAATTATTACTTTATAGCGCCATCTAGTGACAAGGATGAAATATGTTTATAAGGCGTTAGGTAGACACAGTATTACATACAGAACGGAATCTCCTAAGGTCCTCCGTCCCCGCACCTCTTCCTCGTTCTACAGGCGCCTGCAGCCGCCCGCTCAACTTCCACAAAGCCAGGACGGGGGAGAGGTGCTCGGGGAACCTTAGAAGATTCCGTTCTGTATGTAATACTGTAATTCTGTAGTACCACTCTGATCTGACCCAAAGGTTGTCATACTAAGGGCTGGCACACACGCTGCGATTGTGATGACCATAAAAATATACTTTAATCTTTCCATCTATGCTGATCTGGGAGAAAAGAAAAAAGAAAATGTACCAGCTGCTTTTCTTCCCGTGAAGATCGTAAAACCGCGCAATCGAGTCTTAATAGGCGATGCAGGTTGCCACCCATCATTATCATCATGATCATCAGGTCTTTTTGTCTCCACTGCAGGAGCACGACCCTCTCTGTACTACCAGAGCCATACTTAGCCAGGGCAGCCAGAGGACTAATGCCACTCATAACTATTTTGATTACTTTTTTCCATCTTGTGCCCACCATCACCCTAAATGTGGCCTTTGGGCCTTGGGGCCCTGGGCTCTGTATCACGTCTTTATCCCTGGATGACTACCTCCGTGGCGTAGTGGTAACTGTTCGCCGTTCGGAGGTTCCTGGTTCGATCCCCGGCCAGGGCAAGTTGGAAAATAGCCTTTTTCAAATCGTCCTGGGGCTTGGGTGTTTATCATAAAATATAATATTGGTGGATTAGTATCCTATAACATAAGCTTAAGCTTACTTTGGAGGTAGCTGGTTCAATTTGTGCGATTTGTCCATATATACAATATGTTAAAAAACCAGTTCGATCCGTTAATGTAATGAAGCTAGGTTCTATTTATCGGTTTATCCCATCCCAGAAATCGCAAAAAAAAATCTGCAGCTTCATAAATTTTTATTTATTTATTTACATATCCCTAACGGGGTAGACAAAGACGGCAGACGTGCGATTCAAAATGTGTCTTACAGACACTTATCTGTTCTGAAATCGCCCGTCTGTCGCGCCCCTTATCCTAATCCAATCGCGATGACCTTTATCAAGTGACATAAGATGTTTAAAATGTTTCTTAATTCTTGATTTGCTGATTGTAACTGCGCCGTACTTGCAGCATTATGGATGGCACGGACGTAAGTGCTGCCCTCATTCTGATTATTGTTAAGGCTAGGTGGGCCGAGTATTAGAGTTTTTAAAACCATCTGAGGCATGGGAAACGTGTTTTAAAACCTGAAAATTATAAGCATACGTGATGGCCACAAGGATATATAATCTAACATAATGATATACATAAGGATATACATCTCACAAAATACACTGTGCAACAAAGTATTCTTAATTTACCCTTAAAATAGTTTCAGTATATTTTGTTTTGACCTTATATTATTATTTTTAAACTTGGTTAGCTTTATTAAGCTTTATCAATCTTGTACATAAACAAACAAACACACATGTTTGTATGTTTAGTTCAAATCTTTAAACTCAATTTTGAACCTCAATCCTCAACCGATTGAGCTAAAAATTTGCATTCTTGTGTAAGTCGGATGACAATATCATGGAGTCAATATTTAATAATTAATAAACAAATAATTTACTTTGTTTTAACTGGGCTAACTGGACACTAACTGGACGTGTAGATCCAATACAATACTGAACAATGTTTTTAACCCTCACAAGATCCCTGTTATTTCACAAGTTTTCAAGAATGATCTTATAGAACGCTATAATCATGAACGAGCATTGGGCGCTCTTAATATTTGAATGCAGTGATTGAGTAACAAATATACAAATAAATAAATTTTTCAAAACTAAAAACCATTAACTAAAAACCAAAATTTTCCCAACCGATTTTGATAAAATTTCTATGGGATCACACGACAAATATACCGTTTCTTAGAATTTTCTAAATTGGTCTAGGCTTTTTTGAATAATCAGTGAACATACATAAAAAAATATTAAAAAATTGCGACGAATTGATAACCTGCTCCTTTCTGGAAGTCGGTCACTTAGCATTTGAAAGAATGTAAACATGTAGTTTTAAAAAATCTAGTTTTGTCTTTGTTTTATTAGCCTTTACTGTCCCACTGCCGAGCAAGGGTCTCTCCCATTTTTTTCCATTTATCTCTATCCAGAGCTGCTTCTAACTGGCAAAAAAATTATTTTAAATGAGGGCAACACTTTCCTCCGAGCACAGCATTAAGGTCCATCCTCACGGCCGGTTGCACAACGCGGGGTGAAGATGAATAAAAAAATTATAAAGCGTCATTGCCATTTTATAAGGTTGTTTTTTGTTAAGTACAAACATGATATGTCAGTCGTACAAAATAATTATATTTCTTGAATGAACTTGTATTGAAATACGAATAATATAATGTAAATAAAAAGATTGTATAGACGCTGACAATCAAACATCAAAAAGAAAACTTGAGAGGTGTCAAGGGACACCCGGATGGAACGAAGTTCGAGAGAGAGAGACAGACAGAGAAACACGCGCACGCCGCACGGCTTACAACTATAGCAAAGTGTCGTTACAACTTTTGGTCTCAATTTTTGGAACTTCGTTCCAAAACATCAAAATAAACTATTTTATAGAATGACAAAATAAACTGTTTTATAAAATGAAGCCCACGACTTCGTTCGCGTGGACTTATGATTTCGGAAAATGCTCATCAGGCTGAACAAGTTTTGCTAAGGCGTAGTTTTTAAACTTGTTATAGTTTAGCTGGACTAGTATAGTTCCGCATTAGGTGTTCCATTTTCAAAAATCTATTTATGCCCTATATTTTGCTTAGGCTTAACAGCTGTATAACAAAAAGGTTTCATTCGAAGCCGACCAGTATTTCCGGTGAATATGTACGGACACATTATTTTACTGTTTTATTATATATATAAATATCAAAAATATATTCGTCATATTAATATACATACATATCTTCTATCACTACCAGCTTTTTTATCCCTAATGGGGCAGACAGAGCATTTTGGGTCTTGCAGCAAGCAGAGAGCGCCCAGGGCCGCAAGTCTCAAAGGCCACTTTCAGCGTGATTGTGGGCGAGGAGGTGGAAAAAGGAATCAAAATAGTGATGGGTTGCTAGCCGCATCGCCTTTTAACATGATTCGCATTTTCGCCCATACCCTTGATCAACTTTTACGACCTGCGCGGTTAGAGAACCAGCTGATACGTCATCATCATCAGGTCTTTTTGTTTCCACTGCACGACCCATAGAAGTAGAATTTTTTACTGCGTAAAACGACCACACTAGCCGAGTGCGACAGATAATATGATAAGGGTCATCTTCATAAGAGCAAAAGAGATCGCATCAATTTGACAATGAGACAAGTTTTCATACAAAACATGTCACCCTTTGTCACCCTGGCTCGAACATCGTTACACGAAAATTTGATTTTCCAAATTGTAAACTGTGTTAATTTATAAGTTATCTTATACTGGAAAGATGGTATCGTACTGCTTTACCCATAGTTTGTGTATTAGGTACAAATACAAGCCATAAAAAGTTACTCAGAAATCTTATACCTTCTAAATTTATGGCACGACCCTCTCTGTACTGCCAGAGCGATACTTAGCTAGAGCAGCCAGAGGACTTTTGCCTACTCTCCTCGCTGGCCAGACTGTTTGGAGAGGTCTCATTGCTGTTCATAAGCTTTGTTTAGCTTGTATTTACTAAGTCGCCTACGACATCCACGGGAGGACTTGGAGTGGCCCTATTCTAATCTGCCGGAAACCACACAGCACGCATTTGAAATACAAACTCGTGCGAAACCGGGCGCGCAGCTTGTTATGAATCGTCATTATCATCATTTCAGCCGCATAACGTCCACTGCTGGACACATGCCGCACCCAAAGACGAACAAATAAGTATATTTGTATCTGTCAGTCACTAGCCTCAACAAAAAACATAAACTATGAATTTATTACTAAAAACATAAAGATATGATTTTTAGATTAGATTTGCATAATTACCTAGTTTGTTTTAAAACCACAGGAATGCGGACGTTGGAAGCCATCTTTATCAAATATTGTTTATGTTCGTTATTATCCTGTTTCTAAAACATCCTTGACCCAAAAGAGGTTAATAATCATTGCTTAGAGTGCTATTTTGAAACGCTTAGTCACTAAACGTAATAAACAAGAGTAAATGAACCAATAAAACAAAATAAAATAGACGAGTGGTATTTTCCATTCAAACACACTTGAGTAAATTAAGTCAATTTGCGTTTTAAAAATGGGTCCACAGAGCGCCCGAGCTTCTCCCGGTGGATAACATCATGAAAAGCGGCCAAGTGCGAGTCGGACTCGCCCATGAAGGGCAGCAAGTAACACAATATAAAAGTCTTAAGTGTAGTATGTTTTTTATTTATTTTAATATTTGAGTTGATTGAATGAAAGGTAAATTGCAATTTACGATTTATGACGTATTAAAAAAATAACTACTTTCTAGATCTCGTTCAAACCAATTTACGCTGGTAGTTTACATGGTAATGAACATCATAATTTGTTTTTTAGTTTTATCATTCTCTTATTTTAGAAGTTTCCACACATTTTTCCACTTAAAGTTTCTCTCGCGGAAACTATTCAGTTATGAAAAAAATACCCCACACATAGGTATGGGTTGGATGAAAAATAAATTTTTGAGTCTCAGTTTTAGGTATGGGGACCCCCAAAATTTATGTTTTTTTTTACTATTTTTGTGTGAAAATCTTAATGCGATTCACAGAATACGTCTACTTACCAAGTTTCAACAGTATAGTTCTTATAATTTCGGAAAAAAGTGGCTGTGACGTACGGACGGACAGACAGACAGACAGACATGACGAATCCATAGGGGTTCCGTTTTTTACCATTTGGCTACAAAACCATAAAAAGAGGTTCTTTAAAAATGAAACCAAATTTGGTAGAGAGACTTTTTTTATTAAGACTTACAGAAAAAGATAAAAAAGCTTAATCGACCAAACGAGACTTGAACCATGAACTTTTGGAATACTATTATTAATTCTGTGCTTTTGGGTCACAGTCTCTCACACTACCGACTGACGTAAAGTTTTGCTGACGGACGCGGCAAAATTACCTTTAAATTTTTATGATATTTTGCATAAACATCCAACAAAATAGACTGAAACTATTTTAAGGGTGAACTCAGTCCATGAAAATAAACAACTTTCCCCAAGGAATATAATAAATAGGACTACAAAAAAATTTTTTTTACAAACTAGGATCAGGTGATCGGTGTACTTGTATGGGAGGCCCAAAATATTTTTTGTATTTCGATATAATGCTGGACATAGGAGAGGCCTATGTCTAGCAGTGGACGTTGTGCGGCTGAAATTATGATGATGATGATATAATGTTCCTTTGGGAAACTTTTTCAGTATCAAGAATGAATCTACTCTTCAAATGATGTCAGTATATTTTTTGGACGCTGTATCACAGAATTATTACATTCAGAACGGAATCTCCTAAGGTCCTCCGTGTCGTAGTGGTAGTCACCATGCTAGTTCGCCACCCAGAGTTTCCGGGTTCGATCCCCGGTCAGGGCAAGTTGGAAAATGGCCTTTTTAAAATTGTTCTGGGTCTTGGATGTTTATCTATGTATGTATTTGTTATAAAATATAGTATTGTTGAGTTAGTATCCCATAATACAAGTCTCTACTCTAACTTACTTTGGGGCTAGCTCAATCAGTGTAATTTGTCCCTATTTATTTATTTATTTATTATATTGCGCGGGACCTTAGTTTCCGTTCTGTATGTAATACTCATATAAAATGTAGCTATATATTAACAATAAAAATTTAAGTAATAAATAAATAGAAAGAAGGCCTCGATAAACCTTTGCAGGCTAACAGAATCGAACTAGTACAAGTTGTAGTCGTTATACTTGATCTCCTGGTACTGGTTCGGGAGTTGGTCCTTCTCGGAGAGCGGGCAACTGTCGCGCCAGGGCTCCAGGTTAATGTCCTTGTAGTACTTGCAGTCGGTGATCTCATTTCTGGAAGACAATACATTTGATTCCCGATCAGGTCAAGATGGAAAATAATCTTTTTCAGATTGACCTGGGCTAAGATAGGCATGACGAATGGAAAAATATTTTTGGTCCATCGGTTAGATTATTAAAAAATTTTGTAAACGTATTTTTTCTTTTCTTTGAGAAACCAAAAATGACAAAGATACAGCGCATTTAAATTTCGCATGACGTCACGGCTTGGTACGATTTTTACTTGGTGACGTCGCAAGCACTCCGGAACTTTGACGCTCCACACCCGTGAATTTTTACTTTTTTGGTAAACTGAAAAATATGGGTCTATTATTTTTGGATAATCCAAAAGACGGACTAATTACAATCATACTTTTCTGACCCTTTGACCTTTGACTAGAAAAAAATGACAATTTGACTATTTGCGATATGGACCTTTCCCGATTTCGACGGTTTTTCGGTCACTTGACACTTATCTACCACTTTTGTACAACCCCCCGGCCCCCCTTCAGTGAGCATCCATAGTATATGCCAAGACCGTGACTCACCCAGGGCCGGGTAACACGAACGGGTTCGGCTGCACGGCGGTCACTGAGTCGCCGTGGTCGCACAGCACCTTCGCCATTGAAGTCTCACGGATGGCCCGCAGTTGATCTGAAATGTAGTCCAATTTGTATAGGCACAGAAGCGATGAGCGCGCCTCCAAACGAGTAATGGCACTAGATGACTAGTCCAGCGCCAGCTTTGATAGGATCTTAGTGAAAATCTGACTTTGCTATGAGCCCCGCTAAGGATGACACCGGAACACTCGGAAGCTCACCAGGGGTATCATCATCAGGTCTTTTTGTCTCCACTGCAGGAGCAGGACCCTGTGTACTACCAGAGACATACTAAGACTGAGCAGCTAGAGGACTTGGCCTACACTATCCTCGCTAGCCAGACCATCATGACCAGTCTGATAGCATCTCGGTGGAATTCTGAGTCCGGGCTAAGAAGCAGACATTAAGAATGACACCGAGAATACTCGTAAACTCACCAGGGGTATGAGCGTAAGGATGTACAGTGCCCTCGTACCAGAACCGGTCGGCGCGCCTCCAAACCAACATTTGCTCGGCGATGATGCACCGCAGCACGGGGCCGGCGAGCGCTCCCGGCGCCGCCTTCTCCGCCAGGATGCCCGCCATCACGTCCACGTCGTCCACCGTCTCGTACAGCTGAGATATGGTCTCCACTTGCTGAAATAGAAATACCGAAGTAACTAAACTGCAATGCCGGCACCTCACATCGCTATTCGTGTTAGCATATTCGCGCAAATATGAACCATGTGATGTGGCTCTGTTCGTCTATATTCGCGTATTTTTCACTAACGAGACAAATGGGCGAAGTTAAAGCGCACCGTCTTCGCTGGCTCGGACGCGTCGAAATGATGGACGAGGATCGGGGGGTAAAGAGAGCATACCAGGGCTGGTCGATCGAACGAAGGCCGGTGGGCCGTCCCAGGTATCGCTGTAGCGACGTAGTGATGACGGACCTGCGCGAGCTTCCAAGTTGGCGACAACTGGCAAGAGCTAGCACGGGACCGAGAGCGCCGGCGTGCTCTTGTGCTGGAGGCCTAGACTCACCTTTACTTGGGTCGCTGAGCCAGGCGCGCAGATAAATACGCGAATACGCAATAACCAAACCCGCTGCTTGTCGGTTTTTGGTAACAAATCAAAGGACTGCGAATGTGCCAAATATGGCATATCTTATCAAATGAATCCCTGCATATGGGACCTGCTGCGGCCATCTTTACAAATATAGCAAACATATTCGTCAATGTTTGTTATTGCTGGCGATGTGTGGATGACTGCAGGAGCACGACCCTCTCAGAACTACTAGAGCCATATTTGGTCAGAGCAGCCAGAGAATTTGACCTACACTCTCCACGCTTGCCAGACGGGTTGGAGAGGTCTCATGATGTTTACAAGCTTTGTTTAGCTTGTATTTCCTAATAATAGGTGTCCAATAGAAAGATGTGATAGGAGGTAGCTGGCTCAGTGGTGTATCATCTCACCTCTGCCCCCATCCACTGGTACAGATCTTTGAAGCTCTTGGCCACCGACAGCTTGCAGTACTTGCGGTACTCGTTGTAGGGCGGCAGCCCCATGTCGCGCCCCTTCATGATGTCTGACGCTATGACGTCAGAGGCCATTTGTAGGGAGGACAGGACTCGCTCAGTCATCTGTGGAGTGTTAAAAGTACTCATTCGTCTTAATACGTTAGGATGTGGTGCTCAGCATTGGTCTCAGGGGAGGAGCTATATATTTTTATTAGGGAGAAGGTTAAATATCATACAAAATACATATTTCTTTGAAAAAATTACTTAGATGATATTGTAATTTGGAAAATAAAGCCTCCATGATGTAACGGCACAGAATTAAAATAAGTATTACATACAGAACGGAATTTCCTAAGATCCCGCGTAATATGCGTCCCCGTCCCTCGTCCTCGCACCTCTCCCCCATTATCGCCTTGGGGGTGTTGAGTGGTCGGCTGCGGTCGCCTGGCCGCTTCGACACGGCGAGAATAGGGAGAGGTACAAAGGACAGGGAAAGGGGACGCATATTTTGTGGGACCTTAGGATACTTATATTAATTCTGTGGTAACTTGTAACTTCAGAAGTCTTTTTTGAGTGTGGTCCGACACAATATGTGGTAATTGGCCGGTATAATGCATGAGATGGAAAATTCAGAAGTCTCACGTCAGGGTCGGCGGTGAACTGTCCGTAAGCGCACGGCTGCCGGAAGCTGCCCTGCGTGAGGCCGTCGATGGTGTTGTTCAGCGGCTGCACGCCCGTGCGCAGGGTCAGGTCCACCATCGGGATCATGCCGTACAGCTTGCCGTCCTTGTTGTACAGGCTGGAAGGGGAATTGATAGATAAGGACAAGAGAAGAGTGGTTGCCTCTCGGTTGAGACGCTGCCTGGTCTGTGATGCACGAGCTTGGTCCTCATTAGGGGTGACTGGTATCTCTTACACAGAATTAATGTAAGTCGTTTATACAGAACGAAATCTCCTAGGATTCGCACCTCTTCCCCGTTCTTGCCTTGTGGAGGATGTTGAGCAGGCTCTGCAGGCGCCTCTACGTAATTTATAATTTTGTGCCTCTAATCTTTTACGGTAATTTTTAACTACCGCCATTGGTTGAAGAAAACACTGCTAAGAAACTTGCATAAGTGCACACTAGTTTGTGAATGGCTGATGTCAGTGTGCGGTGGGGCAGACAGAGAATTTTTGTCTTGCAGCTATAAGCAGAAGCCCAGGGCCGAAGAACTCAAAACCCACTTTTAGCGTAATGGCGGACTTGAAGGTCAGAAAAAGAGATCATACATGAAAGTGTGAGGTAGTGATTATTTTGAAAGAAACAATATTTAAAAAGACCAACTCTTTAATTTAATTTTTAACAATTATACAATGAGAAAGAAGTCACAGGTAAGGATCGTAGGTTCACAGCCACGAGATTCGTTGTTCCAGAAGAGATTTCCAAAAGTACTCAGCTTTGAAGCAGCCCGGCGCCCAGTCGTGGTCGAAAGAGGACGAGGCTCCTCACGCCTTCTTATTTATATGGCCGCGCGGGGTGAAGAGCGGGGTAAGGAGGGAAGCACCAGTATGGACTTCGTGACAAAAGTACTTCATAATACAACATTTCGGAATAATATTTACAGAGGTCACGTTTGTCGAATGCCACCAAAAAGGTGGGCTCACGTTGCCACTATCTGGAGTCCAACAGATGGTAAAAGGACTAGAGGCAGACCAAGGAGAAGCCGGTCAGATGAGTTGCGACTTTGATCGGGATTGGAACAGAAAAGTGAACAAAAGAAGTGTTGTGAACAATCTGGGACATAGAGAGCTACTAAAAGGCTATACGCACTTTCCCCTGCCGTCCTGCAGCGTGTGGAACCACCGACTGCCTGTGACGTACTCCACGGCGACCTGAGGCTCGAGGTGAGGGTCGTAGTCGTTGACGTGCAGCGCACCGGGGAAGATCACCTTGTTGTGTACCATGTAGTCGTAACCTGGAAGTAGAATACATTTGAATCTATATGTACATATAATAAAACAGTAAAGAAAATGTGTCTGAACATTGAATATACATACATTTATAATATCACGCCTGTTTACCACAGGGATAGGCAGAGACTATGGACCTCCACTTGCTACGATCCTGACAGACGTCTATTACTTCATTTAAACTCATGAATCTCTTCATACATGCTTCAGTCAAGGGTACTTTTTACCTTTCCGTCTGCAATTTGGTCGCAGAATGTTCGTCGAGGCCGACCCTTTCCTACTGTTGCCGTTAAGCCTGGGCAACATATAGGGTATAATTGATTTTGGAAAATGGAACACCTGATGCGGAACCATAATGGTCCAGAATGATGCAGAACTATAATACAAAGGCGGACTTATCGCATAGCAATCTCTTCCAGTCAACCTTTGGTTAAATTGTCTCCGTGTTCATCATCATTATCGTCTATAAGGAAGTTCACAAGACATGGACCTTCGCAAAAATCCTACAGTTTCCGAGACAAACCGAACTGTACCGAGTATGAGCGGCGCCCACTCGTAGTACACCATCTGATTAGCCATGGCGATGACGATCTCCCTGGTGGTGTAGAAGAGCCGATCGTCGTCCCAGCACGGGTTGAGCGCCTCCAGCCGCCGCGCCAGCGAGTTGTGCAGTCGGAAGTACAGCAGGACAACGAAGCTGCCGCCGAAAAGCATGCTGGACGCCGGTGACGCTGAAAGCAAAGATAATATGACGTAGCAGATACTCAACGCCATAGAAACTGTTGGAGGGTCTCAAATTAGGCAGAACTGGAGTTGCGGGCAGCCACACAGAGATGGCAGCACATACGACTAGCTACAAAGTGCCCTTAACAATGACCTTGCCCTTGAATATTCTGTTTTTAGTATTTGTTGTTTAAGTGGCAACACAAATACATCAATTGTGAGAATTTCAGCTGTCTATTGTATACTATATACTATGTATACTATACAGCTATTGCGGTTCATGAAATACGACCTGGTGATAGGCAGACGCAAAGACGGACGGACAGGCAGACGCACAGACGGACGGACAGGCAGACGGATTGACAGATGGACGGACGGACAGCGGAATATTAGCAATAGGTTCCCGTTTTTAGGGTTCCGTAGTAAACAAGGAACCCTTATAGTTTCGCCATGTCTGTCTGTCTGTCTGTTTGTCTGTCCACGGTCCTACAGAGAAACTATAAGTACTAGAAAGCTGTAATTTGGCATGGATATGTATATTAATTATGGCGAAAAAGTCGTAAAATAAAATATGAAAAAAAAAATTTTTCAGTGTAGCTGCCATACAAGTAAAGACGTAGTCAATATTTTTTTTCTCGACAAACACATTGAGTGGGGTATCGTTGAATAGATCTTTCAAAAATATTGTTAGCTTGTGAACACCATTTTTCGATTTAGGGATCCGTTTCTGAAATATTTGGGTTTAAAGTTCAAATTTTTGTTCAAGTCAAGTCCCCCCCCCCCCCTCTATCTGCTAAATGGTTATATATGGCCACGTGAAAAAAATCACAATTATAGCATATATAATTTAGTTTGAAGGAAAACTATCAGAGCCAAGTAGGGTATACAAATTAAAAAGTTATAGGCGATCAACTTATAAAATGTACTTGAAAAAAGACATTTTCATACAAATTCAATAGATATTAGTTTTTAGACGTTTTAGTGGCAAGAACTCAAAGTTGGCATTCGCAACTACGGAAGCCTACACTGCGCGTGGCCCGACACGCACTTGTCCAATTATTATCCTTTGGATACATAATAATCACGTCTTTATCCCTAAAGGGGCAGAAAGACCACGTGATGGTGAGCGAGAAGGTGAAAAAGGAATAGTGAAGGGTTGCTAGCCGCATCGCCTATTAAAATGAATCGCATTTTCGCCCAGTCCCTTGATCGGCTTCTACGATCTGCACGGGAAGAAAAGCAGCTGGTACATTCTAAGTTTCTCCTAGACCTACATGGAAGTACCTTTTGGGCACGGAACCCTAAAAAACAAACAAACCTGAGTCGTGGCACCTGGTCTCGTTGGGAGGTCGGTTGAGCAGGCACGGGTTGGCAGGCGTCCTGTAGGATGGCGGCCACAGCCGGCCCCCCTCCTCCTCCTCCTTCAGCCTCCCCCCCGACATCTCCCGGAAGCGCATGGCACGGTCCTCTTGGTTCCCGTACAGATGGGACTGGTCCAACATGGGCTCTACGGAGTTCACCTGAAAATCGTTTTATTCATTACTAAAGTTACCTAAAGTAGCCTATGTGTTGATCCAGGGTGTCCTTCCTGCATTTCAAATTTTATCAAAATTGAACCAGCCGTATGCGCGTGAAGAAGTAACAAGCACACACACACACACATATTCGCCTTTTTAAAATTAGTGTCATTTACAGATGTCTATATCTCCGACGGGGTAGATAGGAAACCGGCAAGTTACGTGGGAAACAATAGTCATGCATGACGAATGAAAAAATATTTTCGGCCCATTGCATCGGTTAGATTTTGTACACGTGTTTTTTCTTTTCTCTGAAAAACCAAAAATGACAAAGATACAGCACATTTAAATTTCGCATTATGTCACGGCTAGGTACGATTTTTACTTAGCGGTGACGTCGCAAGCCCCACTCCGGAACTTTGTTGCTCCGTATCTTTGTGAATTTTTACTTTTTTGGTAAACTGAAATATATGGGTCCATTATTTTTGGATAAACTAAAAGACGGACCAAGTAGGAACGTAATGCAGGACTCACCCTTTCGGCTGGAAGGGACTTGGGCACGCAACCCAATGTCTGGTACGTGATGGCTCTGGTCAAGTTGAGGCACCTGGAACACGAAGGTGTAGACAGACAGACAACAAAGATAACCTGTAACTTGCCGTGTGGCTCCCGGCTTAGATCAGAGCCACTCTATCTTATTCAGTGGATGTCGTAAAAGGGGACTAAAGGACCGTTCTTTAGTCACACCTTATAACATAAAAGATAATATAATTACTAAAGTAACAGATACCCAACGCCATAGAAACGATTGGAGGACCCGTAAGTAGGAAAAACTGGAGTTGCGGGGTAGGCACACAGAGATGGCAGCATACACGACTGGCAAAAAGTGACATAGGAAGTGTTGAATATGCTTTAAAATGTTTATTGCGTTTCATATAATTCATATTTAATAACAGTACTACTTTATGTTTATAAGGCAATGGATAGGCATGTCCACAGGAAGAGAAGGATTGGTCCTATTCTATGCTAGAAGCCACATGGCTCAAATATGTAGTCCAGTCCATAAAGGGTGGTAAGGGAAAGGAAAGAATGAGAATATCAAGATGGGAACTCTCCTACAAGACCCACCTGACTCCAGTGTTCCTCAAATACAGGTCGTCTTCAGCGACGCTGATGGGCATGCACCTGGGGTCAGCTTCGCCTCCCGGCTGGCAGCACGATTGCGTCGCCACCACGTAGTTGACTGCGAACAACGGCATTTGCATTACTGTTTTTAACAGACTTTAAAAATAGTCGGAAGAAAAGTCCTTAATAAGTTGAAACTTGTTTAAATATGACTACCAATGCTACCCGATGAAAGTTGATCAAAAAAATAAGAATAGGTGACAGTAAGAAAAGTCATTGAAAACAAATTAAAGAAACAAGTGACAATCAACGAAAGAAGTGACAATCTGAGAGACAAGTTACAGTCAAGGAAAGATGTGACAATCTAAGGGGGAAAGTGACATTTTAAGGAATAAATGACAACCTAAGAAACAAGTGACAGTCAAGAAATGAATGACAATATAAAAGACAATTGACATTCAGTGGTAAAAATGAGAACCTAAAAAACATCTGACCGTCAAGGAAAGAAATGAATTGAAAATATGAAAGATTCAAAGGAACAAATGACCATCTAAGAAATAAATGAAGTGACAATCACAGAAACAAAAGACAATCAAAAATACAATAACTTACGACCAAGGCAGGCAACGAATTTCAATAAATGGAATAAATAAATGTTCATCTCTCAAGCTCTGTCTGCCCCATTAGGGATAAAGACGTGATAGTATGTCTGTATGTATAAAATTTCATTGAAGAAATGGGACTCACCTGTATCGTGTATGGAGGTGGAGTCCCCAGTGAGCAGCAGCGCCACATGCGTGATGAGCTGCGTGAACTTCTTGTTGGCTTTCCTGGCGTCTGAGAGCAGGCCGACCCTCAGCGTGCGGGCGTTGGGTAGCTCACGGCCGGAGCGGGCGGTGCGCAGTCCACCGCGGGCCGAGAAGGCGGGCGGCAGCATGCGGCGGTACGGCGAGTACGCGGCGCCGCGCGACGGGAAAGACGGGTTGTTGCACGCACCGGACAGCCGGCGTGGCTCGTGCGGGTTGCATGGCTTCACTTCTACGGCGCACACGCTGCAATTTTGATACAGATACAGATTATTTTCACGTCTTTATCCCTGACGGGGTAGACAGTGCTTAGGGCTGTAAGACCGAAAAGCCGTTATGGTGGACGGTCAGTATTGATTGTTCAATATTGATCGGTTGCTAGCCACACCGCCTATTAACATAATTCAAATCTCGCCCATCCTCTCGATCGGGTTTTGCGAGGAAATCTTGGGAATTGAATTGCCTAGGGGCCCTGATAGGGTTTAGCCGGACCTGATCATATGACTCCCTGGCGACTTACTTGAGCATGTTCAGAGCTCTCAGCCGCTCCACCCTCTCTTGCGAGGTCGGCTGCCCGGTGTAACACCCGCACCAAAATATGAGGATCAAAGGGCTCCCTGGTGACTTACTACACAATGTTCTGGGCTCGCAGTCGCTCAACCCTCCTGCGAGGTCGGCTGCCCGGTGTAACAACCGCACAGAAAAAATGAGAATCAAAGGGTTTCCTGGCAATTTACTTCTCATTGTTCTGATCTCGCACCCGCTCAGCCCTCCTGCGAGCTCCCTGAACACTTACTTGAGCATGTTTTGGGCTCTCAACCGTTCCACCCTCTCCTGCGAGGTCGGCTGCCCGGTGTACGTGTCGTAGAACTGCGCCCACGCGCCGCACACCAACACCAGTACCACGAGCGATTTCATTTTGTTTACAAGTCGAGTGGTCGATACATCTGTTGGCAGAAATAGCGTTTTAGTGTGTTAACACCTTGACTGCCAGTAGCAGAAACAATACATTTTGGAACGAAGTTCCTTATCGCGCGTTGCGAAAGGAGGCTAGACGGAAAAAATTAAGACCAAAAGTTGTAACGACACTTTTTGCTATAGTTGTAAGCCGTGCGGCGTGCGCGTGTTTCTCTGTCTGTCTCTCTCTTTCCTAATTAATCGAAAGGAACTTCGTTCCATCCGGGTGTCCCTTGACACCTCTCAAGTGTTTTTAAATTGTGTTTAAGTGATCTTCATGGAGAGTGTAGGCTAAAGTCCTCTGGTTGCTGTGGCTAAGTATGGCTCTGGTAGTACAGAGAGGGTCGTGCTCCTGCAGTGGAGACAAAAAGACCTGATGATGATGATGATCTTCATGACGTTTAAATATTTCCCCTTCTCATAAAAATAACAACCGTTTGCTAACCTACCTACTTAGTTAAGATATGTTTTGTCCTTTTCTTTCTCTTCAATGTGTGACTTTGCAAGAACAAGACAAAAATATCTTATACCTTTAAACGAGCAATTCTTGTATGTATGTATATATATATATTTATTTATAAATTTCTGTGATCTCGAAAACTGCTCTAACGATTTCGCTGAAAATTTGTATATGGGGGTTTTCGGGGGTAAACAATCGATCTAGATTAGTTTTATGTTTGGGAAAACGCGTGTTTTCGAGTTTTCATGCGTTTTCATTCCACGCAGAATATGGTCGCTAATTTCGTCGCGCCGACCGCCTTGATTTTTAGCTCAGTGGTTAAGGATACCGACCGCTAGAAAAAGTGTTACGGGTTCGAATCCCACTCGGTGACTTACTTTTGTTTTTTTTTTCATGTTTAAGTTTATATATAATTTTTTATTTTGCATTGTTTTTAGACAAGTTTAAAAAATTTTTGTTAATGTTTGAGATGTAACCGAGCAAAGCTCGGTCGCCCAGGTACTTTTAACTAAAATAGGTTTAGCAAACGATCATATTTTTTGATGAATTAAAGAAAGGGGGTTAATGTGTATGTGTGTGACCCTTTCAACACAGAATAGGCATTACCATTGGAAAAATAATATTATCCCATCGGCTAGATTAATTATTAAAAAATATTGTAAGTACACGTATTTTTTATTTTCTCTGAGAAAGGAAAAATGACAAAGATACAAAGCATTTAAATTTCGCATGACGTCACGGCTAGGTATGATTGTTACTTTGCGGTGACGTCGCAAGCCCCACTCCGGAACTTTGATGCTAAGTTTCTTTGTGATTTTTTACATTTTAGATAAATTAAAAAATATGTGTCTATTATTTTTGGATAATCCAAAAGACGGACTAATTACAATCATACTCTACGGTAGTCATACGTTTTTAGGGTTCCGTAGCCAAATGGCAAAAACGGGACCCTTATAGATTCGTCATGTCTGTCTGTCTGTCTGTCCGTCCGTATGTCACAGCCACTTTTTTCCGAAACTATAAGACCTATACTGTTGAAACTTGGTAAGAAGATGTATTATGTGAACCGCATTAAGGTTTTGACACAAAAATAAAAGAAAAACTAAAAATTTTGGGGGTTCCCCATACTTAGAACTGAAACTCAAAAATTTATTTTTCATCAAACCCATACGTGTGGGGTATCTATGGATAGGTCTTCAAAAATGATATTCAGGTTTCTAATATCATTTTTTTCTAAACCGAATACTTTGCGCGGGAGACACTTCCAAAGTGGAAAAAAGTGTGTCCCCCCCCCCCCCCCCGTAACTTCTAAAATAAGGGAATTATAAAACTAAAAAAAATATATGATGTTCATTACCATAAAAACTACCAGCGAAAATTGGTTTGAACGATATCTAGTAAGTAGTTTTTTTTTAATACGTCATAAATCATAAACGGTAATTTACCTTTCATTCAATCAACTCAAATATAAAAATTAAAAAAAAAACATACTGCAAGACTTATATTATGTTACTTGCTACTACGGAACCCTTCATGGGCGAGTCCGACTCGCACTTGGCCGCTTTTTTACAAGCTCTAATTTAGTTTCGCCTGTCCCGTTGTCTGTCGTTCTGTCTGTAATCGAACCTTGCAAGTTACATTTTAACCCCCTTACCAGTTTCCGATCGAGCTGACATTTTTCACGCATACGTATATATATCGCGTGTCAATGCAATATTTTTTGTTATAAATTAAAATAATATATTTTTTTAACAATTACTTGTTTCATACACGAACGTTGTATTATATCTATAATTGTTTGAAAATTATCTTAAAAATTTATAAGGTTTAACAGTTTTGTTAGGGTTCCGTACCCAAAGGGTAAAAACGGGACCCTATTACGAAGACGCCGCTGTCCTTCCGTCCGTGTGTCTGTCTGTGACCAGGCTTTATCTCATGAACCGTGATAGCTAGACAATAGAAATTTTAGATAACGTATTGCTTTTGCTGATATAACAATAAATACTAAAACCAGAATGAAATAAATATGTAAGTGGGGGCTCCCATACAACAAACGTGATTTTTTTGTATAGATAATGGTACGGAACCTTTCGTGCTTAAGTCCGTCTCGTACTTGGCCGGTTATTGTCAAAGCATTCAATATTTCTGATTAATCATATTTTGTTATGCCGTGTGGTTTCCGGCAGAGTAGAATAGGACCACTCCAAGTTCTCCCGTGGATGTCGTAGAAGGCGACTTAGGGAATACAAGATAAACAAAGCTTATAAACATCAATGAGACCACTCCAACCCTTCTGGCCAGCGAGGAGAGTGTAGGCCAAATACTCTGGCTGCTCTGGCCAAGTATGAGTCTATCAGAGTCAGACTCAGACTGAAAGGGTCGTGCTTCTACAGTGGAGACAAAAAGACCTGATGATTATAATTATATAAAGCTTCACAGTTTTGTTGTTATTAGTCAAAGCATACAAGCTTTCTGATTGGTCATATTTTGTCTCGTGTGTAATAAAGAGAAGTGCAAGTTACTTTACCGATAGACGATGCGTCTCGAGCCACAGTGTGGGGTAAACACTTATAGATCTTATTACGATTACAAAAAACAAACGTGAATCTTTGGGCAGCAAGTACAGTCGGAGACTTAAGTGGTTGTTTCGTTTCTTATGTGTAAGGCCAACACTGTGTCAGATTTTTCAAGCTACCTAAGGTATTTGACATAGCTTGAGGACTGTCGTCCGTCTTAATTTGCGTCAAAATATATTTTTGGATTGAGTGCAGTTGTGCTTATTTATGACACACGCGTCACGCCCACTTGGCTTTTCTACTAGTTTTTTGTCTTCCGTGCAAATATCCAAAGTGTCAAAGTCGCCGTGTGGTTTTCGGTAGATTAGAATAGGACCACTCCAAGTCCTCCCGTGGATGTCGTAGAAGACGACATAGGAAATACAAGCTTAACAAAGCTTATAAACATCAATGAGACCTCTCCAACCCGTCTGGCCAGGTATAGTGAACAAAACCAAACCCATCCCTCTGTACCTATTCTGTGGACTGTGGCCTAGTAGTACATAATGTCAAAGTCAAAATCTTTTATTCAATGTAGGATAAATTTATCTCTTATTGAAGGTAATTTTTTTATATTATTTTAGTGCAAAAGCTAAAAACTACTAGCGTTTCGATGTTACAATTACAATACAGATTTACACTTAAGCTATACATTTAAATTATACAATTACAATTTGCAGTCAACTATTTCCAAGAATTTTTCTCAGATGATGATAAGTAGTAATTTACATGCATTTTGTAATAAATGGTTTTTAACGGCTGTCTTAAACTTAGAAAGACATAGAGGGTCGTTAACCTGCAGTGGAGACAAAGAGACCTGATGATGATGATGATAAAACAGATAAATAAATGATTATGAACTTTACTTTTGAACGCGCTAAAAGTGAGGTTTTGGTCATGCACTTCTGTCGTCGATTGTAGTTGCAGTGGGTGCGTGCTCGTCGATGCAAATGTTCACACTCAATTGAGCTAATGAAGTAATTAAGGCTGTGCACTCACGAAAGCGCTGCCCACATTTATTGGCAATAGTCATCAAAATGTGTATCTTATACCTTTATATGAGCAATTCTTGTATATTTATTTATTTATATGTATATTTCTGTGATCTTGGAAACGGCTCTAACGATTTCGCAGAAAATTGGTATATGGAGGTTTTCGGGGGTAAACAATCGATCTAAATTAGTCTTATGTTTGGTAAAACGCGTGTTTTTGAGTTTTCATGCGTTTTTCTTTCCACGGAGAATATGGTCGCTAATTTCGTCCCACCGGGCGCTATCCGTATGGCTCAGCGGTTAAAAACGCGGACTGCTAGATAGAGTGTCACGGGTTTGAATCCCACTCGGGTACTTACTTTTGTTTTTTTTTTATGTTCAAGTATATAATTTTTTATTGTTTACAAGTTAAAAAAAATGTAGTTAATGTTTGAGGTGTAACCGAGCAAAGCTCGGTTGCCCAGGTACTGTTTATTTATATACTAGCTGTGCCTGTGGGCTTCGCTCCCCGTGGGAATTTCGGGATAAAAACTATCCTATGTCCTTTCCTGGGTATCAAATTATCTATATCAAATTTCATAGAAGTTCAGTGGTTGAAGCGTGAAGTGGTAACAAACAAACAAATATACAAACTCACTTTCGTATTTATAATATTACTAGGAAGACGTCCGTCGAACGTTGAATCTTGTATTTTTATGAAGATGTGGACTGATTAAAAAATATATTACTTTATTTCATTATCAGTCGGTTACTGCCGACATGTTTCGACCTCATCATCCTCCTTTATCAGGGCGAATGTGACTACGCGTTCATGCTATACCTCTCCGTAGAGGTTTAGATTTTTGAATACATTCCCCCTGATGAAGACCTCCGGATGAGGTCGAAACATGTCGGCAGTAGCTGACTCTATACGTAGACCGTTAATCATTTTAATAATGTCTGTGTCTCAAGTGAGTTTTAATAATACAACAATTTATTTTTGGATGTTTATTTATATAAGTATTTGTTATAAAATATAGTATCGATGAGTTAGTATCCCATAACGCAAGTCTCGAACTTAGGGGCTAGCTCAATCAGTATAATTAGTCTCTATAAATTTATAGTACCTGGGTGACCGAGCTCTGCTAGGTTACATCTCAATATTAACTACATTTTATATAACTTGTCTAAAAACAATAAAAAATAAAAAATTATATATAAACTTGAACATAAAAAAACAAAAGTAAGTCACTGAGTGGGATTGAACCCGTAACATTCTTTCTAGCGGTCCGCATCCTTAACCGCTGAGCTAAATGGATGGCGACCGGTGCAACGAAATTTGCGACCATATTCTGCGTGGAAAGAAAAACGCATGAAAACTCGAAGACACGCGTTTTACCAAACATACGACTAATCTAGATCGATTGTTTAGCCCCGAAAACCCCCATATACCAATTTTCAGCGAAATCGTTAGAGCCGTTTTCGAGATCACAGAAATTTATAAATATATAAATAAATATACAAGAATTGCTCGTTTAAAGGTATAAGATATTTATTTATTTTTATTTTATTTATAACGTTGTCTGAAATAAAATGTTTTGATCGATTTATGTTTCTCGATTACGCGAAGACTCGTCAAAATTAGCGCATTATGATTCATACTCGCGTGCGATGCAACATTTAGTATCATTGCAATGACCTCGGTATGTATTTGAGTTTATTTTGGAATCTTCATAGATTATCCTTGTAACAGTTGCAGTAATCCTCATCCGGTAATGCAAACGTTTAATGAGATTACGCTTTAACCTACTGCGCCAGAAGGAGAGTTGTGTTTTTGCCCGACTACGGCGAAGCTCAAGGTTGTATGTTTCTGTTCTCTCGTCATCCTCCCGTATTCCCGGTTGCATCCTCAGCGGTGTTTCTTCAGAGCCCGGGGTCCGCTACCTAACCTAGGTGACTTGACGAGGTTACTGGTTTTACACAGAGCGACTGCCGTCTGACCTCCGCAACCCAAAGGGTATAAAAATATAAATTAAAACCTACAGGGTGGCCAAATAACAGGTATACACTTTAGTTTTGTATTTTTATTCTATGAAATATAAAATGTAATATAAAATACTTGTTAAATATAATATTTAGGGCCGGCAGTTAAACATGGAAAATAATGTCAGACATGTCCACCTCTAGCAGCATCACAGATGTGAATCCTTTTCATCGCGTTTTTTATCACATTTTCACACATTTCCTACGTTATCTCAGTGACTGTGTCTCGAATATTTTGATTTAATTGCTGAAGGTTCATTGGCCTGTTAGCATAGACACGTCCCTTTAGATAGCCCCACAGAAAAAAGTCAGGAGCTGTTAAATCAGGCGATTTTGGGAACCAATCAATGTCACCATTTCTCGAAATTAATCGACCGGGAAACATTCTTTTTAATGTTTCGTTAAACGTTTTAATAATTAAAACACGTTGTTCCGTCGCAAAACGCTCCATAATAAATTTGCCGTATCTACACAAAGTAATATTCATGCAACAACTGTCATATTTACCGCCAAAACAAAATGGCGGCAAAAAAAAGTTGTATACCTCCAAGTTGGCCACCCTGTAGTTTTGTTCTAGGAAGTTGGTTTTGTTTTGTTTTTCGTGTCTGCTAACACTCAAATTATTCAAGTTGCCTATAAGCATATGCCAGACCAACGGATTATACGAGCTTGATATTTTTTTTATATGCCACTTGTGGTCACCCATCCAAGTGCGGACTACCCCCGGCATCGTTTTACTTGCGAAAGCGCTAGTAATGCGCACTCCCGCCGGCCCACCGAGCTCCTCAGGGTCAAGTCAGATTTGTCCTTATCAATTAATTTGTTTAATCTAACACCTTAATTAATCTTATTCATTTGATTGCATACAAATCGTAGTCCATTCGTGGAGATGTCACGAATGTGAGGTCACATGATGACCGTGTCACGGCCGTGCGGCTAACGGTCAGGGCTGAGCGCCGGATGCAGCTATAATGAGACGTACATACGTAGCATTTACATGAGTAACAAATAATTATCGAAAATAACCCAACACTATTATCTTTTTTTTTTTAATCTTTTATCATCAGCTGTTTTAGTCTCCACTGCAGGAGCACGACCCTCTGTGTACTGCCAAAGTCATACTTGGTGAGAGCAGCCAGAGGAATTGGCCTACACCCTCCTTGCTGGCCAGACGGGTTGGAGAGGTCCTACTGATGTTTATAAGCTTTGTTTAGCTTGCTTGTATTTCCTAAGTCGTTTACGACATCCACGTGAGGACAACATCTATACATATAATCTATACATATAATAAAACAGTAAAAAAGTGTGTCTGTACATTAAATATATTACCAAAAAAAAATATTGGGGGCGATGGAGACGTAGTAATAGAGGAAGAATTTTTAAAAAAATGTCTGTCTGTTTGTCTGTTTGTCTGTTTGTCTGTATGTCTGTTTGTCTGTTTGTACACGCTAATCTCCGGAAATACTGGACGGATTCGAATGAAACTTTTTTTGTTATATAGCTATTAAGCCTGGGTAACATATAGGGTATAAATGATTTTGGAAAATGGAACGCCTGATGCAGAACCATAATGGTCCAGATAAACTATAAGAGATATAAAAATGCCGCCTTAGTAAAAGTTGTTCAGCCTGATGAGCATTTTCCAGAGACATAAAGTCCACGCGAACGAAGTCGCGGGCTTCGGCTAGTGTGATAATAAAACAACGCATGCTTCAAATGCTTCATTTTTCCTATGTGCTATACTTTTTTCTTACAACCTACATTTAGACTATCTGTATAACCCAAAGGTTGAGTGACAACGTTATTAGCGTTAAGTTCGCCTATTGTTCTTTACAAATTTGTATTTGATAAGCAATAAAGATTAAATAAATAAATAAAGTGTGTACTATGTGATGAGAAAATTTGTCAGGGTGATTCGAAGTCACGTTAGCACAACTAGAATAGAATAGAAAATCTTTATTTGGAGCATATATACAACAACAAAAAGTACAGAACATCACTTATAATTAACAAAATATGCCACCAAAATGGTTTCTCTCAGCTTTTGTGTCAAAGCTTTTCGGAGCCAAGACGCTGATTTTCAGAGAAACCAATGGAACAGATATGGCTCTGCCTTACATTAACTATAGTGCACAGTCACTAAGTAATAGTAGTGCAGTCACGGTGCTAACTTGAGGGGCGTATGTTCGGATCCCACTCATAGCGAAATTTTCCATCACATGTTATAGGAAGTTGAATAAAAAAGTAAGAGATAATCCTGGCATAAGCATCTACACTACATGTCGATTTCGCTCCAATCCGTTCAGCTATTTTTAGGTCTTGCAGCCCCGTGCTCTGTCTGCTTAGAACCACAAGACCTAAAATGCTCTATATTACGACCACCGTGGCGTAGTGGTCACCATGCTAGTCCGCCACCCAGAGGTCCCGGTCAGGGCAAGTTGGAAAATGGCCTTTTTCAAATTGTCCTGGGTCTTGGATGTTTATCTATATATGTATTTGTTATAAAATATAGTATCGTTGAGTTAGTATCCCATAACACAAGTCTCGAACTTACTTTGGGGCTAGCTCAATCAGTGTGATTTGTCCCTATATATTTATTTATTTATTTATTTATTTATTTACTAGGGATAAAGACACCTATTACATTATAATTGTTCTGTACTAGTTGTTCTTGAAGCACAATAAAAATTTATAACCGCTGTGTGGTTTCCGGTAGAGTAGAAAAGGGGTGGCCCTTTTCTACTCTGCTCTCCAAGTCCTCCCGTGGATGTCGTAGACGACTTGGGAATACAAGCTAAACAAAGCTTATAAACATCAGTAGGACCTCTCCGACCCGTCTGGCCAGCGTGGAGAGCGTTGGCCAATTTCTCTGTCTGCTCTGGCCAAGTATGGCTCTGGTTGTACTGTCTAGTGCTCCTACAGTGGAGACAGACCTGTTGCCAGAATTTCGTTACCCATTATTTCATCGTTATAATGGTCAACAGACATAATATTGTATCTCATTATTTCATAACTAAATGTAAACAATTTATATACTAATACTATATTAGTCAAGTCTTAGAAAACTTGTTTCCCATTAAGTCAATTTCAAATCATAAAATTCGGGCATATAAGGTTTGTTGCATATATTTTTATATATTTTTTGCATATATTTTATATAATATCTGATGATGATGATGTTTTTCGTTACAGTGATGTCCAAGTTCGCGGTGCGCGTGGACGCGGCCGTGTCAGCGCTGGGCGGCGGCGCGGGCGCAGGGTTAGACGAGAACGACTTCATCGACGCTTCTAGACTGGTGTACGACGCCGTCAGGGAGATCAGGCGGGCCGTGCTCATGAACAGGGTGAGTGGGGGGGCACAACGTTCAGAGGGGGAGTATCTATGACATCAGAAAAAGGAAGTGTTATGGGGGGGAAGTATCTATGATTTACGAAAAAGGAAGCTTTAAATTGTACTTGCTGCAGTTTTAAGTGGGGGGGACAGGGTGAGTGAGGGAGGACGTAGCAAACGTTTAGAGGGGAAGCTTCTATGACATCAGAAAAAGGAAGTGTAATGAGGGGGCAAGTATCTATGATATCTAAGAAAGGAAGCGTTGAATTGTACTTGACGCAGTTTATAAGTGGGGGGACAGGGTGAGTAAGGGAGGAAGTAGCAAACGTTTAGAGGGGGAGCTTCTATGACATCAGAAAGAGGAAATGTAATGAGGGGGGAAGTATCTATGATATCTAAGACAGGAAGCGTTAAATTGCGCTTACTGCAGTTATAGGCGGGGGGGCAAGGTGAGGGGGGGGGCGCAGCACAACTTTTCGAGGGGGAGCTTCTATGACATCCGAAAAAGGAAGTGTTATGGGGGGGAGAATCAATAATATCCAAAAAAAAAAAGATTACAATTGCACTAACTGCATTTTTACCGGGGAGTCATCTTTCGACATTATAACCTTAAATACATTCTTTTCTAGCTCAACAAGATTCCTAAATTTCTTGTAGATAGGAGGGACCTGCTGAAGAATACTGAACAGTTTCAGAAACTACCGTCAGGATGTGACTCATTCAAACGCTGGACTAAGTCTTAGAATAATGATTAAGACGACAGCGGAGACGCGCAGCAAATCTAATGCTGTCTCGCTTGCTCCCATAGTGAATGATATGTCTGTCTCGCTCGCACACGTGTTTTTGATGATGACTATATAAATACATTTGTAGGACGAAGAAGAGCTGGACCCAGAGGATGTCGAGCTCGACGAACACTACACGCTGGAGACGCGCAGCAAATGTAATTCTATCTCGCTCGCTCCCATACTGAATGCTGTGTCTGTCTCGCTCGCACATGTGGTTAATTTACGTGTTGTGACGTGTCGGTTTAATAATCGAGTTTGGAAGTTCTATTAAGTTTGTAAGTCTGTGAGTTACCCGCTACAGTGGCGCCCTCGTTTGAAACTTAAGTTTTGCCCGAACTGTAAGCTCGCGAAGTCCGTATCTCGAAATCCTGCTGATTTGGCTCATGTTTGAACTTAACAATTCTATTGGCTATATCTACACGCAAGACATTAAACTCATTAATAAAGTTAAATACTCCTTACCATGTAAGATAATTTACCATTGTATACTAGGTATACAAAAATAGACTGACATGGTCTTTCCTTCAATTAACAACATCATATTATGTGCACTTCTTTATATAGATGATACTCGATCCCTATATGGGATAAGTCCACCATTGTATTGTAGACTTGCTCTTTCGAATTACTTTATTTAGTTTTTAGGTACAATAAAGTTATTACAAACAAACAAATACTTCATGTGTGCTATAATTTCAAAAATTGTTACACTTTTTTCAAATTATGGTAACATTTGTAGTAACGTAGCGTTAAGAAGAGCAGAGGGTCCCGTTACAAGCATCTTCTTTGCTTAAAAGGAGGCTCCAGTTAAACTAATATTAATATTGTTAAAATGTTGTTACCGAATAACATATAATAATTATATTTTCTTTATTTCACGCAAACCAAATTTTATGAAGCTCCGACCGAAGGATCGACGGACTCGAGTTATCATAGAACAAACGAATCGACCGAATATCTTCGAGTCTATTTGAACAATCCGGCGTTTTCATGTATATACACGGTGATTTTTTATTGGTTTTGGAGCCGAAGGCCACTTCAGACCTAATTAGCTAGTGAAAATAAAAATTCTGATTAAAAAAATGTTGACTTAAACTCGAAGGTAAAATTGTGAGATCAATTAGTAGTACCGCCGCCATACACCGCCCGCCGGCCGGCAAGAGGTCATCGACATTTTGGCCGGTGTAACTACGTGGTCTCGATCGAAAATCATTTACGCAACTTTTTTATCTTATGACATGCAGAAATTTGGATTACATATATGGATAGAGGAATTTATTTACTATACGACATTTTTTTTTTCCAAAACCAATGAAAAGTCAGCGTGTATGTTCGTTGATCCTCTTTTATCTGTGCTTCACGAAATTCGATAGGCGCGTAGATGTAATCAATAGAATTGTTAAGTTCGCACTCAAGCCAAATCGTTAATTCAATCAAACGTCATAGTAAAAATTCTGCTTTTAGGAATATTTAGATAACATTTCAAATTGTTTTTATCACCTATATTCAGATTAATTAATAATTTCAAACGTAGGCTCGACTGGACAAGTTTCAGTCATTCAAAGAATAAACATTTGGAACTTTGATATTAAATCGACACGTGGTAAACAATCCATCCATTGGTTTTCATGTGTTAATGTTTTTATGTTGTGCATGTCCCGTAACGTGTCATTGTTGTAACCCTTTCATGGACAGACCCCTCCATCACGTCATAGTGTCTTTAGAAACGTTCGGCCTCCGATTACAAGTAACCTAAAAGGTTTTTTGTGTCGTGCAAGCTTTTAAAGTAACGCCAGACCTCGAATGCGTAGTGGTTAACACGCTAGTTTCTGATTAGTAGGTTCTGGATTCGATCGCCAGTTCAGTGAATATTTCTTGTGTATTTTTTTCGCAATTTGTTTAGTTTTGCCACAGAATAAGTGATAATAGTCACGTACAGAAGTCTTACTAAGCAAAGGAATTCAAAAAATAATCTACTCAATGTCGTTAGCGATATGGTTTAATTTAGCTCGCGTCAGAACTCGGCACCTGTTCGTTTAGATACCTAGCCTTGCAAGCTAATTTCATTCTTATTACTCTAGACATACGATTCACGTCACTGAATCTACCATTCCGGAGTGGTCGCTGCGCGCATAGTAATAATGTAGGTATATTTTCGATATCTAAACGGGGAGTGTGACACAGGATTTGCGTTTGAAATGGCCTTTTGATTTCCAACAATCTCTGGAAGGACCTTTGAATTATTTCATGAATGACCGTTGATAGTAATACGCTATTTTCCAACAAGTCAAATCAGCAACTTTTTTCTAAACGTCAAAACAAACAGTTTCTATGGGATTTTGTATGAAATACAGGCAGATGACGTCACACTTTTTTTGGAGTCAAATAGCGCTCTTATTATCAGTTTTTCTACAATAATAAATTTAAATTAACGTTAAAATGGATATGTTTAAAGACAAGAAACATTATTTTGCGACGCTTTATTTTTTTATTAGTACAAAATAATTTATTTTTGACTTAGGAAAGTACCCAATTGCGTTAGTCCCTGTAGCTTTAAAACAAGTTTTCGCCAAAGGTTTGGTGAAAATTCATGTCAAAGCTGGACGGACTAATCATCCTTACCAATTAAGACAATCAGCGGTCGTTCATGGAATGATTTTAAAGTCTTTCTGGAATCGTTGGAAGTCAAATTGTTGATTTTAGATCTAGTTGTGTGGAAATAGTAGTTACATTGTTTAAGACTTCATATTTTCTTTAAAACACTACTTGTAATCGGAGTGTCAGACCACCATCATCCAGCACTATGACGTAAGCATGTAGCGCGGCCGTGACGTCACCGCATGTGTGTTGCATGTCCAGACGTCAGACGACCTCGACACCGACACCGAGTTCGAGCCCGTCGAAGATATGACTATGGAGACAAGGAGCCGATGTGAGTATCTTTCTCTCTCTCTCCCTCCCTCCCTCACCCTCTCTCTCTCTCTCTCTCTCTCTCTCTATCTTAGGACTCTAACAGAGGCAGTTCCCGAGGGATCCACTGGTCGCCGACGGTCATTAACAACGACCTGTGTGAGCATTTCAACGTGATTTTAGATTTAACATTGCAGAAAAACATATATAAAGAACGCTATTCGACTCCAAGAAACTATGACGTCATCACACTATATACTCACTAAACACGCACACATACACACACACACCCTCACACACACACACACACATACACACAAACTTTCGCCTTTATAATATTAGTGTGATATAATATATCTTTATAGTTTGTGTGTGTGTGTGTGTGTATGTGAGGGTGTGTGTGGTTGTGTGAATGTGTTTATTACTTCTTCACGCGCAAACGACTGGACCAATTTTGATTAAAGTTTGGTAAAGAAATTTTTTTTGGAATCCAAGATGGCGTCTGGATTTTAGAAAATAAAACTTATTCCGTCTTATTATAAAAACAGGACTAAATTTGTTACAAGGTTTAAACCATTATCCGCCCTAAACAAGTTGACATCTAGTAAAGTGAACCTAACTCATCTGTCAATGTCAATTTGAATTGGGTGGATATTTTTTTTATTTTATTTCAACCATTATGGTTTAAACCTAGTAACAAAGTTAATCCTGTTTTTATAATAAGACAGATTTTGTTCATAACGTCTCACTGGGACTTCGTAGGGTTCTGAAATTTTGCATATGGGTAAAGCACCCCGCGGAACTCGAAAGTGGATTCTTGAATCATGTCTGTCTGTTCGCAGCGAGCGCGCACACCGGCGAGCACGGCGTCGACGAGTATCCCGACATCAGCGGCATCACCAACGCTAGGGTGAGTTTGGTGAAGTGGCAGTGGGAGGGTCAAAAAGGTTCTCGTATGGCGACCAAGCATTAGCAAGCGTAGCGTTGGACACCCACCTACTAGGTGGTCAGATGACCTGACCAAGGTTGCAGAAAATTGCACTCAGGCCGCTTCCAAACGGTCGCTTTTGACAAGTATGCTCGAACAAAGAAAGATTTTTTTTTTCAAATCTGTCCAGGCTTCTTCGAATACGTCTTCGAATAATCGATCAACATACATAAAATTTTAAAACACAGAAATTTGCCGTGTGGTTTCTCGCAGAGTAGAATAGGGCCACTCCAAGTCCTCCCGAGGATGTCGTAGAAGGCGACTTAGGGAATACAAGCTAAACAAAGCTTATACACATCAATGAGACCTCTCCAACCCGTCTAGCCAGCGAGGAGAGTGTAGGCCAAATCCTCTGGCTGCTCTGGCCAAGTATACACTGGCTCTGGTAGAACAGAGAGGGTCGTGCTCCTGCAGTGGAGACTAAAAAGACCTGATGACGATGTTGATGTAATACTCTTATTAATTGTATGCCAATAGGAAGCGATGCGGAAGATGACGGAGGAGGACAAGCGCAAGATCCTGCAGCAGGTGGAGCTGTTCCGGCGCGAGAAGATGACCTTTGACAACGAGGTGGCCAAGTGGGACGACGCGGGTAACGACATCATCATGCTCGCCAAGCACATGTGCATGATCATGCTCGAGATGACGGACTTCACCAGGTCGGTGCTGTAGCAAAATGAATCTTATTAATAAGGCTTAAAGTTCATTATTGATATAAATAAAAACGCGGGCAACGATATCATCATGCTCGCCAAGCACATGTGCATGATCATGCTCGAGATGACGGACTTCACCAGGTCGGTGCTGTAGCAAAATGAATCTTATTAATAAGGCTTAAAGTTCATTATTGATATAAATAAAAACGCGGGCAACGATATCATCATGCTCGCCAAGCACATGTGCATGATCATGCTCGAGATGACGGACTTCACCAGGTCGGTGCTGTAGCAAAATGAATCTTATTAATAAGGCTTAAAGTTCATTATTGATATAAATAAAAACGCGGGCAACGATATCATCATGCTCGCCAAGCACATGTGCATGATCATGCTCGAGATGACGGACTTCACCAGGTCGGTGCTGTAGCAAAATGAATCTTATTAATAAGGCTTAAAGTTCATTATTGATATAAATAAAAACGCGGGCAACGATATCATCATGCTCGCCAAGCACATGTGCATGATCATGCTCGAGATGACGGACTTCACCAGGTCGGTGCTGTAGCAAAATGAATCTTATTAATAAGGCTTAAAGTTCATTATTGATATAAATAAAAACGCGGGCAACGATATCATCATGCTCGCCAAGCACATGTGCATGATCATGCTCGAGATGACGGACTTCACCAGGTCGGTGCTGTAGCAAAATGAATCTTATTAATAAGGCTTAAAGTTCATTATTGATATAAATAAAAACGCGGGCAACGATATCATCATGCTCGCCAAGCACATGTGCATGATCATGCTCGAGATGACGGACTTCACCAGGTCGGTGCTGTAGCAAAATGAATCTTATTAATAAGGCTTAAAGTTCATTATTGATATAAATAAAAACGCGGGCAACGATATCATCATGCTCGCCAAGCACATGTGCATGATCATGCTCGAGATGACGGACTTCACCAGGTCGGTGCGCTTCTGTCGCGACGTCTGACGTCCGGAGTACTTTTGTAAGAAGTGGCAAAATTAATCTTATTACAGTTGGGCGGGCTACATCAACAGCTCTTTCGCATTAGAAGCTTTAATTAAATCTTTCTGAATATACATTCTCATGTTAATATTATTTTGAGTTTAAGAGAACAATAGCCCGCAGTTTTTTCGTGCAGCCGTTGAGGCGTTGGCAATAAAACGATATCTATTAGGAGATAGATATCGATTTTTTGCCAACGCCAAATCGAAAGTTTGAAGACTTTCGGCGGACAGCTCGCCCTGCGGCCTTGCGGCCTTGTGAAAATGTCTTCGGGGAGGAGAGGGGGTAGGGGGGACAAGTGAGGGGAAAGAAGGAGGGGCTCGCCACCCGGCCTCGCTCCACATTGGGACTAACGGCTCAGGCTCCTTCCGCATCGCTCAAAAGCTTGTTAAATAATTCCACTCCAATAAATAATGGGTTAATTCAATCCAAACATAACTTGATTACAATACGATATTTATAATATCACATAACACCAATATTATAAACGCGAAAGTTTGTGAGTGTGTGTGTTATGTTTGTTACTTTTTCGACTGGACCAATTTGGATAAAATTATGCAGAAAGCTGACTTCCTGAATTAACACAGTCGCTGCTAGTTTCTTAACAATCGTCACTTTTTGTCGCACAATTGTTGTCAAATGGTATCTTATAGCTAAGTTTATTATACATGTAATGATTCCCCGCAGAGGCCGCGGGCCGCTCAAGACCACGATGGACGTGATCAACGCGGCCAAGAAGATCTCTGAAGCCGGCACCAAGCTCGACAAACTGACGAGGGAGATCGCGGAGCAGGTGGGGACTTAATTATTTTCTCCCAGACCAGCATGAAGATAGGCACCATGGGCATGACGAATGGAAAAATATTTCTGGTCCATCGTATTTTTTCTTTTCTCTGAGAAACTAAAAATGACAAAGGTACAGCGCATATAAATTTCGCATGACGTCACGGCTGGGTACAATTTTTACTTAGCGATGGCGTCGCATGCCCACACTCCGGAACTTTAACGCTCCGTATCTGTATGAATTTTTACTCTTTGGTAAACTAAAAAATAAGGGTCCATTATTTTTGGATAATCTAAAAGACGGACTGTTTGTAGTTTTTGGTTTCTCAGAGAAAATAAAAAATACGTGTGCAATATTTTTTAATAATCTAACCGATGGACCAAAAATTTATTTTTCCATTCGTCATGCCTATTGACAATAAAGAATCAAAATATTTACTTTGCAGTAAACATTAATTGCTTTTGGTGGTATAGTTGATTATTTCTTTGATTATTTCCTCATATTTATTGAGAAAAGCACTTTAAGTGTCAAGGAAAATTACTCCTCCGGCAATACCCCACTTCCCGCCTTCTGCAGTGATGTGCTTTTGTTCGTATGTCTTTAATTATTGCACTAATTTTATTATTGAAGAAAATAACGTTTGACGACCTCCGTGACGTAGTGGTCACCACGCTAGTCCGCCACCCAGAGGTCCCGGGCTCGATCCCCGGTCAGGGCAAGTTGGAAAATGGCCTTTTTCAAATTGTCCTGGGTCTTGAATGTTTATCTATATTTGTACGAGTATTTGTTATAAAATATAGCATTGTTGAGTTAGTATCCCATAACACTAGTCTCGAACTTACTTTGGAGCTAGCTCAATCAGTGTAATTGGTCCCTATATATATTTCATCATCATCATCATTTTAGCCGCACAACGTCTACTGCTGGACATAGGCCTCACCCAAATATTTCCAAAATGATTGATCAAGAGCGGCCTGCATCCAGCGCTTTCCAGCGACCCTGGTCAGGTCATCTGACCACCTTGTAGGTGGGTGCCCTACGCTTCGCTTGCCAGTACGCGGTCGCCATTCAAGAACCTTTTTGCCCCATCGGCCTTTGGTTCATCGCGCTATGTGTCACGCCCACTCCCACTTCAACGAGCTATAGCAGTGATTTTTTCTTTAACAGATTTCCTCATTTCTGATTCGATCACGTAGGGAAACACTTGAGCCTTCTTATGAGACCCATAGTACTATTTATGTAATTGAGTAATATGTGTTGTGTGTGTGTCAGTGCCCCGAGTCGTCGACCAAGCAGGACCTGCTGGCGTACCTGCAGCGCATCGCGCTGTACTGCCACCAGATACAGATCACCAGCAAGGTCAAGGCCGACGTGCAGAACATCTCCGGAGAGCTCATCGTCAGCGGGGTCAGTAGGCTTAGCTCCAAAAAAGGCAGTTCAGCTTTGACGTGGTCGACAGACTGCTCATTTCTGCTGTCTGTTCATGCATCTTTACTCCGTTCTATACATTCTTCATATGGTTGCTTTTCAGTGATTATATCCGCTTTTTACATGATTTATATTTATGGATGCAGAATTGAGAACGCTATTTGACTTCAAAAGAGCATGACGGCACCTTCATATTTTATATGACTCACATAATAAATTGATGTTAAAAAAAGTGTCTGATTTAAGTTTAAAAGTTGTTGTCATTTAGCGGATAACTGTGGAGAATTTATGGTTTTTGACAATGAAGTGAATTACGTCATTCTCGGCTATACACGGTGATTTTTCATTTGTTTTGGAACAGAAAGCCAATTCATAAGGATCATTAATAAGACCTAATTTGCTAGTGAAAATTAAAATTCTGAACAAAAAATATTGACTAAAAGTCAAAGGTAAAATCGTGAGATCAATTAGTAGTACCGCCGCAAGGCGCCACCGCCGGTCGGCCGGAGTTCATCGGGGTCACGCGGCAGTTTTGGACGGGCGTACCTACGTGATCTCGATCGAAAATCATTTTCGCAACTCATTTAATTAAAGTCCTACACAAATTTAAATTACGTATGTTGATAGAGTATTAACTATACGACTTTTTTTCCAAAACCAATGAAAAATCAGCGTGTATATTCAAAAAGAACTCTGCTGTCACGTTGACTTTGACATTTGTCAGCTAAACGTCATTCACGGCTATATAATTAAAAGATTGAGAATATACAAGTAGTGTAGATGTGCAACCGAGTGACTAAGAGAAAGACATAGATACTACGTATATTTTTTTCATGGTCGGGCTATAGATACACTTCAAGTGTATGCAATTTTAAATGTGCAAATAACCCGACCATGAACAAATGTTTGGTCGGTCCTCTTCTTATCGTGTGTGTTAGTGACTAACACTAGTGTCAGAGTTTTTAAACCGCCTTAAAGGCCGGTAATAAGGACAAAACACGGCCCTTTTTTCTTTTTCTTCTTTCAGAAGTCGCAATAAGACTATCTCGCTCTATCAAAGCGTGTCAGGCCCTTGATATATTATTTTACTTTTATTTTACTTATTGATTAAAATACATTTCATAACACCGATAATTGTAATACAGCGCAATATAAACTTATATTCAGTTTCAGATATTCACCGCGGGATATCTTTCTATCTGTTAAAAAAACTATAACAAGTTAGCACCTACCAGTTAGGTATACACACGAAGCGTATAAAATGTGGTATACAATGGTTACACTTTCTGTTTTTCGTAGCGATTAGGGACCAATACTGAACTGGTTTTCTTTCGGCGTTATCTTCCCAGCAGTGGTCGTTCCGAAACGCTATTAGATTTTAGCTTTTGCACTAAAATAATATAAAAAAATGACCTTCAATAAGAGATAAATTTATCATACATGGAATAAAAAACTTTGACTTTAGCGTATTTCTGTACAATATAGATACAGATAGGAACGTCAATCAAAGGCAGGAATCGAACGATGACTGGTTTATTGCAATTTAGTGTTGCCAACACACAAACAACAATTAAAACTATAATTAAAACTATATTACTTATCTGGATACCCAACACTTTTCCCCCTTTTGAGATCCTAAAATCCTTAACCTACACATAACAGCCAAGTAACAATATATATATTTTTTAATTTTCACATTCTTTACATTTGTTTTTTTCACGAATGAATGCACGGAGTCCGCGTGCTGTCATCTGACTAACTGGTGGCGAAGAGCTCGTCTCCGGTTGTTCTGCGGACTCAGGCTGACTAGTAGTGATACCAGCCTCCGCCACCGGCTCGCCATAGGCGTCTTCAAAAGGATCCTCTAACTCCCTATCACCTTCCTCTTCCCCTTTGGAACCAATGCTCGCACGCGTTAAGGAAAATCTGGACTTATTTCCAACTGGCAAAAGTTGGTCTTGATGTCTACGCCATTGCACGCCATTTCCCATATCAACCCGATACGATACTGGTTTTGTGTGAAATCGTCCCCGAAGACCATTTGTTTGAGTTAGACGAATAATCGCGTGCGAGTACAGGTTCCCCTACTTGCAATGTCTGGCGGAATGTGCCACCTGCATTAATTATCTGGCGCTCTTGTGCAGATCTCACAACTTCCGCGAGGTTTGGTCGCAGTGCGTCCATGCGATTTCTTAATCGGCGCCCGTTAGCAATACTGCTGGTGACACACCCGTTGAGGCATGCTCACAATTTCTATATTGAAACAGGAAGGTATTTAATGATCGCAAGACATTTTCATTTGCCATTACCGCCCTTTTAATAGCTTTTTTTACTGTCTTTACAGCATTCTCAGCAGCTCCATTCGTTTGCGGCCTGTATGGAGCTGCCGTGATGAGTCTTATACAATTTTTACTGCAAAATTCTTTAAACTCCCGAGATGAGAATGGTGGGCCATTATCTGTAACCAGTTGTGTAGGTAGGCCAAATCTACTGAAAATTGAAATTAATGCTGTAATGGTCGATTGTGCATCAGTGCGAGTCATTTGTAGTGCTTCAATCCACTTGGAGTGAGCATCCACCACTATAAGATACTTTTTACCCTCATATTCAGCAAAGTCCGCATGTAGTCGCTGCCAAGCCACCAGTGGGAATTCCCATGGGTGGAGCGGAGCATGGGGCGCTGCATCACGCACACGGCACTGTTCACAAGATCGACATAAATTTTCTAAATCTACATCTAAATTCGGCCAATATACATAATTCCTTGTTAAATTCTTCATTTTATTAACTCCTAAATGGCCCAAATGAATGTCTTGCAAAATCCTTTTCTGTAATGTGCCCGGTATCACAATTCGATATTTATAAATTAAACAACCAAAATCGAGGGACAAGTCACTTTTACGGGCAAAATAAGGCTTTTCTTCATTACAACTAGCTGCGCTTGGCCACCCAAATTTCACAAAACCTACAATTCTGGATAATAACCGATCTTTGTTCGTCTCTTTCCTAACCTCATGAAAATTTACAGGCATACAATCCTGTACCAAATTAATATAACTTGCAGCATGTGAAGGGGAGCCCTCCTGTGGCAGCGGCAGACGAGACAAAGCATCCGCTGGCCCATTCTGTTTCGAGTTAATAAATTTGATATTAAATTCATATGCAGCCAAACGGGCTGCCCACCTTTGCAACCGGCTAGCTGCTGTCTGTGGAATGCCTACCTTTTTCCCAAAGATATAACTCAAGGGCTGGTGGTCTGTACGCAACTCAAATTTTCTACCAAACAAATATTGATGGTGCCTCGTAACCCCATAAAAAATAGCTAGTGCCTCCTTATCAATTTGGCTATAATTACGCTCAGCATTATTAAGTGTACGAGACACACAACTAACTGGCCGCTCGCTGCCATCTGGAAATCGATGTGCAAGTACAGCGCCTAAGCCATATGCGCTGCTGTCAACCGATAACACAAGGGGGCGTCCCTCCTCATAGTGAGCTAATACCTTATCCCCACACAGTATTTGCTTGGCTTCACAAAATGCCTTATCACATATCTTATTCCAGCTCCAACTGGCTCCCTTTTTCAGCAGTTCATGTAAAGGATGTAATAAGATGCTTAAATTTGGAATGAATTTTCCATAATAATTTAATAAGCCTAAGAAACTCTTAAGTTGGGTAACATCAGTTGGAGTTGGTGCCTTCATAATGGAATCTACCTTATCTTTATCAGGGTGTAACCCTGCTTGGTCAATAACAAATCCCAAATATTTAACACTCTTTTGCATGAAACAACATTTCGAAAGTTTAACTGTAAGTCCCATATCTCTTAATCTTATAAGAACTTGTCTTAAATTACTAAAATGAGTCTCCCTGGTAGCTCCAGTTATACAGATATCGTCTAAAAACACAACTGTGGCTGGCACTCCACGTAGCGTCTCTTCCATTAGCTTTTGAAATTTCTCTGGGATACAAGTGAGTCCATAAGGAGTGCGGCGATATACGAAAGTGCCTAGGTGTGTTGTAATTGCTGTGCATGGTTGTGAGTCATCAGTTAATTATGTCTGTTGGTACGCATTTGTCAAATCAATTTTGGTGAACTCCATCCCCCCACTAAGACTAGCAAACAATTCCTCAATGCGAGGAAGTGGGTATGGTTCCCGTTTTAATTTTGGGTTTATTGTGATCTTATAATCACCGCAGATTCGTATGTCGCCGTTAGCCTTGATAACTGGCACAATTGGAGTCCCATAGTCGGAATGTTCTACCCTATAAATGGTCCCTTCCCTTTCTAGACGCTCAATCTCCCGTTGGACGCGCGCGCGAAGTGCCAGCGGCACTGGTCGTGCCCGAATGTACACAGGTTCCTTATCAAGTAACTGTAACTTAATCAATTTTTTACACTTTCCCAACTTATCAGTAAAAACTTCTGGAAACTCCGTAGCTAGCTGATTGAAGCAAGGATCAGAAGAAATCTCGTTTAATTTTAGTTGTTTTATATTTAATGCTTTAATCCAATCGCGCCCTAATAATGGCTGACCCCCGTTTCTTATGACATAACAGACTAAGTCGTTTGCCACTACCTTTCCTAGTTTAACATTCACCCGAATAAAACCCAGCGCTTCGATCCTTGTACCTGAGTAACTACGCAATAACAAATTATCTGATTCAATATTTTTATGGGAAAACATTTTTTTATAAAAGGATTCACTAATCGCTGAAATGCGACTGCCTGTGTCTACTTCGCACTGGATAACGTGATTGTCAATGTTCACACCAATGATAAATGGTTTATTACCTTGTGCTGCCAGTTGAATGGAAAAAAAGTCTTCTTCTCCCGATGACGCTTCACTAACCTCACACACATAATTTTGCCGGCTCTGCCACTTACGTACTTCCTTGCACATCACTCGTAAATGTCCGCGCTGGTTGCACTCATCACAGTTATAATTGCTAAAACGGCACCTGTCCGGCCGGTGCTCCTTGCCGCACCGCCAGCAACGCTGAGAGGTCCCGGCAGCGCCGGGGTTTCTCGCTCCGCGCCCGCCCGCAGCCGACCCGCGCCCATTGTCACGCGCCGCTCGTGGTCCGCTACCTGGCCGCGCCACATCCGTTTTGTGCAGGCTCTCACCCGCCTCGCTGCCCACGCTTGAAGTCGATTTCGCAGTCGATGTCGCCGCGCTTACTTCAGCATGCTTTTCAGCAGCCTCTAAAGCTAGAGCCAGTTCGACCGCTGCCTTGTATTTCAGATCTTTTTCGGCGAAAATTCGAGAACGCATGGCAACGTTAGATAGACCCGAAACAAATTGATCTCTTAAATTTTCCTCTAACATCACTCCGAAGTTACATGTTGTAGCGAGATGCTTTAGTTCTTGAAGGTATTCTGTCATAGATTCTCCGGCAAGCTGCCTACGCAACCGGAAAACATGGCGTTCGGCTATCTCAGATCGCTGTGGTTCAACATGGTTTGTTACAAGTTGCACTAACGTCTCAAAACTTTTAGCCTCTGGGTTCTCTGGGGCGCACAGATCACACATCAATGAATATGTTTTCTCGCCGACGACAGTGATTAACAACGGCACCTTCAGTTCATCTTTAATTTGGTTTAATAAAATATACTGTTGAACACGCCTTACATATGCCGGCCATTGTTTAGAATGAATATCAAACGGTTCTAAACTTCCAATGGGCATTATGATAATGTATTTTTGCTTATTTTATATGTTTTTAATTACTTTCCCCAAAACTGCACGCGGGAAAAATAACTCGTCGCCAATGTGACAGATAGGAACGTCAATCAAAGGCAGGAATCGAACGATGACTGGTTTATTGCAATTTAGTGTTGCCAACACACAAACAACAATTAAAACTATATTACTTATCTGGATACCCAACAGTTAACATATGGAAAAAATCTCTATTTTGCAGCTGGACAGCGCGACGTCCCTGATCCAGGCCGCCAAGAACCTGATGAACGCGGTGGTGCTCACCGTCAAGGCGTCCTACGTCGCCTCCACCAAGTACACCCGCCAGGGCACCATCGCTGTGAGTACACCCTTACATTTACTCTGTAGAACCTTTTGTTTTATTAAATCTTTAATCTTTATTGTCCCACAGCTGAGTAGAATAGGGACACTCCAAGTCCTCCCACGGATGTCGTAGAAGGCGACTTAGGAAATACAAGCTAAACAAAGCTTACAAACATGAATGAGACCTCTCCAAGTTTTGATTCTCCAACCCGTCTGGCCAGCGAGGAGAGTGTAGGCCAAGTCATTTTTCTGCTCTGGCCAAGTATGGTTCTAATATCAAATTTTGGGGTCGAATGTAACAACAAAGAAAAGTACAAAAGTATCTTTATTTACTTTGTAACTTGATAATGTTTAACAGATTTTGTAAACAGGGTCGTGCTCCTGCAGTGGAGACCAAAAAGACCTAAAAATGATTTTAGGCCGGCAGCCATGGACTGTAGTTTTGAGAGAACCACAAAGAAACAAAACTGGTCATGTTTAAAGAAATTACAAGAACCTCAACAGCTGCATGGGACTGAAAAGCTTTCAAAGCTGAGGCATTGCGAAAGCTTAATATGTATCTGTCATATGAAGGTAGACCGAAATAAATAGACAAAAAGACTCTAAACATTTCACGGAATTGGGTACTTTTCTGGGTCAAAAATAAATTATTTACACAAAATAATGTCATTTGTGTCATGATCAAATCCATGTTCAACTTTTTTTAAATTGATTATATCAGAAAAACTGATATTAAGAACGCTATTTGACTCCAAGAAACTTATGACGTCATTAGTGTATATTTTATACAAATCCCATAGTATGTTTACAAAAAGTATCTGATTTAAGTTGTTGGAAAGTAACAAATTCCGAAAAAGCTCGTTCATTCTATAGAAAGTTATTTTTACTAAAATTATATTCATGTATGCTGGTCTGGAAGAAAAACTTAGACTGTACCAGCTGCTTCTCCTTCCGCGCAGATCGTAAAATCTTATTAAAGGAAAAATGTTAGGGAGTCTTTATGTCTATTTATTTCGTAATAGTGCGCAGTCTCGCTATAATAATACAATTGTTCAATTTATTATATTAAACCTATGCGCTGTTCCGCTTTCTGAAGAATTACGTAAGTTGTAGGCAAATGCAATTGTATATGTTTATTATGTCAAGCCAGTAGTTATTGCTGTTGTGTTAAATAATAGTACATTACGATATATGTGCTTAATGGTGGTTATACCACACGAGACGGTATTTAAGCCCGAGTCGAAGGCGAGGGTTGTAATAGAACCGAGTGTGTTTAACCAATATACGTACGAATATCGTTTTTACTATCGACATTTTTCAACACACTTGCGATGAATAATACCTAATAAACATAATTTTTGAATTTTAAATCAATTCAATCATAAGTCTGTGACGCAAAACGACGCTTTTCCGCCGTTTTACTTTTTAAAACTAGCAAAGCGGGCCAGTTCCAAATTTGAAAGAAAAAAAACGAATTTGCGTTTATAACAAAGGCATGTTCTATGAGCTGCTTTGTATATCTAAAACCGGTGAAATTAGATCCACTTTACGAGCAAGTGTGTTGAAAAGATTTTTTTATTTGATATGCTTACAAAAACTTGTTTTGCATGAGTTTAACTTTGTTTTAACAAATATGATTTGCATAAAATATTTTAGCGAATGCACGGTAATGACTTTTTGCGATACATTTGGAAGTAAAGATAGATAAGGCATGTCTCTTGATTTTAATTTTGATGTCTTCATTTTGTATCTACCGAGGTATTTCTATTTCTAGGTATTGTGTATACATATGTCATTTTTGTTTATTTAGTTTTATATTCGTTATTAGTTTTAAACAAAGAGTATAAATAATTTTAATTTAACATATAGACCAATCACACAGATTGATCTAGCACCAAAGTAAATTCGAGACTTGTGTTGTGGGATACTAAGTTAATGCTATATGTTATAGAAAATACATATACACGGTGATTTTTCATTGGTTTTGAAGCCGAAGGCCACTTCATAGGCATCGTTAGTAAGACCTAATTAGCTAGTCAAAATAAAAATTCCGAAACAAAAAATGTTGTCTAAAACTCGAAAGTAAAATTGTGAGATCAATTAGTAGTACCGCCGCCATACACCGCCCGCCGGTCGGCCGGGGTCATCGACATTACGCAGCTGGCGGCCGCCGTATTACTACGTGGTCTCGATCGAAAATCATTTACGCAACTTTTTTATCTTATGACATACAGACATTTGGATTACATATATGAATAGAGGAATTTATTTACTGTACATTTTTTTTCCAAAACCAATAAAAAGTGTATAAATAAACATCCAAGACACAGGTTAATCTGAAAAAAATTTTTTTTTTCCTTTTTAATATAGTATCGTTGAGTTAGTATCCCATAACACAAGTCCCACTTTGGGGCTAGCTTAATCTGTGTGAATTGTCCGTATGCAATGTGGAAGGGACATACCCGTAATAAATCGAACCACGGGCTATACTAGACCACTATAGTATAATGCAATTAAAATAACAGCAACTACGAAAAAAATCGGCTTCTCCATACAAAATTGTGCAGCCGTCCGGATAATTTGTATGGTAATGTCTTTTTTTTTGGTTCTTGACTGTTCTCCCATGCTGGTCTGGGAGAAATAAAAAAACTTAGAATGTACCAGCTGCTTCTCTTTCCACGCAAATCGTAAAAGCCGATCGAGGGAATGGGCAAAAATGCTAATCATGTTAACAGGCGATGCGGCTAGCAACCCATCACTGTATTGATTGCTTTTCCATCTTCTCGCCCACCATGACGCTTAAAGTGGCTTTTGGGTCTTGCGGCCCTGGGCTCTGCATAGAACCGCAAGACCCAAAATGCTCTGTCTGCCCCATTAAGGACTTCTTGACTGTTATTTTATTACTGTTATTTTAGTACAGCCTATGCTTCGATTTATTACGAGTATGTCCGTTCTACGTTGTATTTATTTATTTATATTTAATTATTTTCTAAAAATCATGTATTGTTTCATTCACAATTTTTTTTTTTATATGTGCATGTTTTTGTACTTAAAGTGGTTCAATATTTGCATTTGTTATAAATTCCTTTCGTTTTTCTCCGTCCACTCGCCAGTCGCCGATAGTGGTGTGGCGCATGAAGGCGCCGGAGAAGAAGCCCCTGATCCGGCCGGAGAAGCCCGAGGAGGTGCGCGCCAAGGTGCGGCGCGGCAGCCAGAAGAAGCAGCCGAGTCCAGTGCACGCGCTGGCGGAGTTCCAGAGCCCCGCCGAGAGCGTGTAGGGTAAGCGACGGGGACAGGGGCATAATGCAAAACCTAGCACATGCTGAGTTACAGACCATTTTGGGGGACAAAGAACTGTATTTTATTTGTACTTTTAGAATTTATGTAATTATTGTGTTCCATTTTGTCCTTCGAAGAAATGTTATATCTATATAGCAAGGGGCCGTGGTGGTTTGGCTCGAAAACATTACAGTAGAACTTTAACACATTCACTGTTGTTGCAAAAACTGCAAAAAAATATATTTTACAGTTGTAAAAATTACAAAAACAATTTTTTTTAATCTCATCTATTACAAATAAGATGTTTTCATCCCAAAAACATATGGAGCTAAAGTTACTGCTGATTCTGTTAGGACTGAAAAGTGAAAATAACATTTTTAGAGATTAAAACAATTTAAAAACTGAACACGAATGTAACCTATTATATGTAGAATCAAACATAATGTTGGCAGTCCAGCAAATAAAAGAATTTAGTTTTAAAAGAATAAATAGGCGCACAGGCGTCGTATTTTTTTTAATTTGGAATACTTATCGTCGGCACGGTATACCGATCGGTCGGTTTGGAAATCCTTGGGGAGGTCTATGTCCAGCTGTGGACTTCATGTGGCTGATAGAATGATGTAAACAGATAAAGCATGTAAATTGATAAAAAAAAATTGACATTTATACAATATTGTTTCTTTTCTTTTACAGGTGTCAGCTATCAACAAATTAACGCGGAAGTGCCGGAGTATAGTAAGGTATAAAAGTGATTATCAATTACTATATAAGAAGCTCATTTATTAGTATTATTAATTGTTATAGTAATACCCATTTTAATCGGCAAATGTTTTTCTTCTAATAATAATTTTTCGCATATTTTACCGTCTTTGGGGCTATCTACATATTAAAGAGGGAAGGGGGGATGCTAGATACGTGTTGAAACGAAAAGGGGGGGGGGGGGGGGTTAAATGACAATATTTTTCGTAACGTAATATATAGATGGCCCCAATGTAGAAAAAGTTAGCGCCGCTTCGGCCAAATCTTTCTCAAGCTATTCTATGCATTGCGGTAATAGAAATAGAGGTAAATATGGTCTGACAGTTAATGCGCTGCCGCTATGGTTACAGTGTGAATCGGCTCTTCATAAACTTTTTAACGAAACTATATTTTTAACTATATTTTTTTGAGATTTCAAGAGTCCTAAAGGCTAAATCTATACATATAATAAAACAGTAAAAAAAGTGTGTCTGTACATTAAATATATTTCCAAAAAAAATATTGGGGGCGATGGAGACGTAGTAATAGAGAAAGAATTTTAAAAAAAATGTCTGTCTGTTTGTCTGTTTGTACACGCTAATCTCCGGAAATACTGGACGGATTCGAATGAAACGTTTTTTGTTATATAGCTATTAAGCCTGGGCAACATATAGGGTATAAATAATTTTGGAAAATGGAACGCCTGATGCAGAACCATAATGGTCCAGCTAAACTATAAGAGATATAAAAATGCCGCCTTAGTAAAAGTTGTTCAGCCTGATGAGCATTTTCCAGAGACATACAGTCCACGCGAACGAAGTCGCGGGCTTCGGCTAGTAATAAATAAGAATTGTAAGTAGAGACCAAAGCTACCGTAATAATAGAAAAAAAAACTACACTTCTTAAATCAGTCATATAGTGAGTATCTAGACTCTCTAGTACAAATTATTTATAGATTTTCAATAGGGCATTACACCTATTTAGAAAATTGTCTGAATTAAATTCCATGACGTTAATAAAGCACTTAAAAATACATAGGCAGGCCTGTGTCACTCCCAGTTTAGGTATCAAAAATATACCTACATTATTACTAAATGTGGTAAATTCACTTCGTATGTCTAGAGTAATAAGAATGAAATTGGCTTGCAATCTAGGTATCTAAACGAAGAGGTGCCGAGTTCTGACGCGAGCTAAATTAAACCATATGGCTGACGAGATTGAGTAGATATTTATTTAAATTCCTTTACTGAGTAAGACTTCTGTAGAGTACTGGTACTTATTATATGCTTTAGGACTCTTTAAGCAAAAAAGTATGGCCTTTTCGTAAAACAAAATTATATAAGTACTCTAACGCCGATCACACTGGAATCATGGCTCAATTAGATTTCACACAACATTTAAATTGCAGCAGATTATTTTATACAAAACGGTATTCTTTAGAATAAATATAATATAAATATGTTTTTGTATCGATTATTACTAAAAAAATATATTAATGTATTACGATTTGACTATACCAATGGTTTACAGGATTTTTTTGCAGTGTATATAATTTTAAAGCAAGTTCGGTCCATTAAAAAATGTCGAAAAAAAGATAGAAAATAATTGAGTTTAGATAAAACTCGTTTTTTTTTTCTTATTTCGCCAAATTTTTCTCAATGGACTCGTAATATAACCAATATCGTGGATTGAACCCAAGAAATTATATACAATCTACACATTAGAAAGGTACCTTAAGTTATAGGTGTACCTGTCTACTTACTGCACTGGTGGTTTGCGGGAAAGGGACGCCTCTCACTTTAAAGTCTGTTCGCCGAGATTTGATAAATATTATAATTCGTCTTAGACTAGCGATTGTCGCTTAGTTATCGCCAACTGTATTGGCAGTTCTCGCTTGTCGCCCGCTTGCGCCGTTTGCGTGGTACGAGGCACGCAGTTGATGCCAACCGTGGCCCGAACGGGCGAGCGGACGCGGCGGCCATATATTGCCATTCCGTTTGGGTGTTTGCGTGTTGTGTTCTGTTTTATAAAATTAATAAGATTTGAAATAATTAGCGGGCTGCAATTTGTAATGAGGTAAGAAGACCTGAATCTATCAACTCCTGCGAACAGATTTTAGGGTACATTTTTAGGATCGTGAGGTATTTAATATTAAACAAAACATTAAATTTAATTTTTAATGTTGTTTTTGCTCGTAGTCTTTTAGATTGCATTATAATTTCTTTGGATTGGACTTACCCAATAACTTGCGAACTGAAAAAAGAATCCTGTGAATATTGTAGTAAGTATTTGCCAAAATTGTGATGATTTGCATTCTATATGTAATCTAAATTTTATAATGTAAAACTACATGTACTTATCAGGACGTTTACTCCAAAAGCGACTCGACAAACGTAACGTGGCACTGCAACGCGAGTGCCAAGCAACATTGAGGGCTACAAAATGACGTAGCTGCGCCACGCGGTGTTACCCGCGCCTAAAGTAGCCTATGTGCTAATCCAGGGTGTCAGCTTCCTGCATACTAAGTTTTATCAAAATTCGTCCAGCCGTTTGTGCGTGAACACACGAACTTTCGCCTCTTTAATATTCGTAAAAAAAATAATTTATTTCGGACAACTTAGATCCGAAAAACCAAAAAATCTCGAAAAGAGAATACCTTGTTTTATTATACCATGGATATAGTCTGATTTGCTTTGACATTAAGATAGGACAGTATCGGAAGGCTGTCGTGTCGTTTTATGGAGCAACGGTCCAGGGGGATAACTCTTTCAAATAATACATTAGTCGTAGGACGTCCTATTACTATGTCAAACCAAATTAGACTTTATCATCATACGTTAGTGCTCAATGTTGCTTGACACTGTAACGCGGATACGCAGTAACGTCCGTCTTGCGTACTGCTTTTGGAGTAACTCCCCTGTACTAAACTACTAGAATTTTAACATTTGTGTTAAAGAAATAAAACTTTTAATAAAGTAAATTCTCAAATTGAAAACAAGTACTTGAAGTACTATGGATTATATTTAAAAAGTCGCGGAGAAGTGTAGTTTATTTGGTATTTTAGGAACTTTGTATTACTTAGACTAATTTAATATATAAAAACCGCCAAATTTTCATATAGAACCATTTGTATCAATAAAAATTAACATTACACGAAAAGGGTATTTTAGGCTAAAGGGGATCAAACTTGGCGACACTAAACGGGTTAAACTTGGTTCGTCTTATTATAAAACGAGGACTAACTTCGTTACTAGGTTTAAACCATTATTCGTCCTAATCAAGTTGACATTTAGTAAAGTGAAACTAACTGATCTGTCAATGGGAACTTGATTTGGGTTGATAATGGTTTAAACCTAGTAACAAAGTAAGTCTGCGTTTCATAATAAGACGGAAACTGACTATACTAAAATAAGGGATAAAGGGTGTTACAAATCGGGATCAAACGATTATTTTTCCGAATTGACGAGTACTTTGACCCCCTTACGCCGTCATATACTCTTTCTGAGTAAAGTTGAATAGTGATTTGAAACGTAAAATAAGTATGAAATTCACACATTTTTCTAAGTAGTGTTTTTGACATTTTTAAAACTATCAATACTATCATAGACAAGAAATCCCATCGATTTGAATGCAGCTCAAAATTGCTACGAATATTGGTAGTTTAGTATGTGGAATTGTATTAGACTTTAGAAATAGGAGTATTTTCGATCGAAACTATTTTAGGCATCCTTTTTTACATTTTTTTTGTATGTTGACATGATATTACGAAATATCACAAGAGTAAGGCCCCTTGTGATATTTGAGGATGTATCCCCACCAGGACGTGATAGTAAGATATCATGTTAATTTAATTTTAAATCCGTAATCTGGCGCCTGACCTTAACTACAGAATTTTCTAGAATTAAATTTGATCATACCTGCATTTAAAGTTTATATTCTAAAAAAATATTCAGATTTTTTAGTCTATAACCTCACAACATATCACCAAAAGGGCGGGTTAACAGTTGCAAAAAAAAGTACGTGATTAATGGACGACCCCTCCCCCTATTTGACGAATATATATTCATAGCTTGACCTTATATTAATTTTATAAAAATAAAACACTGCGGGGCAAAGGCCTTCTTTGATTAAATTTAAAAAAGTTTTCTAAAATAATTTTGATCGATACGAAGTTTTATATAGCAATGTAATATAAAATATAAGTATTATAGACTTACCTGTGTTATATTTACAAAAGCTTCTGCGGTTTTCGAGTTTCTTGTTCTGACATCACGATTGTAGATTTTGAAAACCTCAGAAGCAAGGATCTATTTATATAATTTGTCCTATAGTTTACTCATTGCGTCAGAAGGAGGGTTATGTTTTTTTTGTATTTACTCGCATGTACAATTTTAAAATGAGTTTCCATTATAATTGAAAACCCATGTGCCAGAGGCGCCTATATTTTTTTAGATAATTTTGCTTGGTTGTAATAATAAAATCTATTATTTTCAACACTAAGAACAGACTTCAACACCAAACTAGTAACTACACAATCGATTTTGAAAAATAAATAGTGCCTAGTTGTCTTCGAGTAATCGACGAACATACATAAAAAAACATTCCGACGCAGATAACCTCCTCCTTTTTTAATCCTACCAGGCCAATTGGTAATTGATAAGAGCTAAACTATAGGACACTTAAGATGACATAAAAATTGTGATTATTTATTTTGGTTTTATAATTTATATTTTTTTAAAAACCCTAAAATAAGATTAAGTTAACCTATTACTTTAGACTGTATAAGCCTGTATCAGAAATATAATGGTTTTGTATGGCATTTACCCAATTTTATCGAAGTTTTAATATGATAACGTTTGTATCAGGTTAGTTTTGACATTGGTGTTTTTGTAGTTTTCCAGTTTTCTACCATTTGAAATTAGTTAGTTTTAAAATAATAAACAGTATACCCTGATGTCTTGTTTTATTTTATAAATCTCAACGCTTAATACCTTATCTAATCATTTGTAACTATAAATCTTCAAAAATATTACCAAAAATATTTTATCACACCATGTTTATCTATATATGTATTTGTTACAAAATATAGTATCGTTGAGTTAGTATCCCATACTTTGGGGCTAGCTCAATCTGTGTAATTTGTCCCTCCCTACCTATATATTTATTTATTACTAGCCGAAGCCCGCAACTTCGTTCGCGTGGACTTTATGTCTCCAGAAAATGCTCATCAGGCTGAACAACTTTAACTAAGGCGGCATTTTTATTATCTCTTATAGTTTAGCTGGACCATTATGGTTCTGCATCAGGCGTTCCATTTTCCAAAATTATTTATACCCTATATGTTGCCCAGGCTTAATAGCTAAATAACAAAAAAAGTTTCATTCGAATCCGTCCAGTATTTCCGGAGATTAGCGTGTACAAACAGACAAACAGACAGTGTACAAACAGACAAACAGACGGACATTTTTTTTAAAATTCTTTTTCTATTACTACGTCTCCATCGACGCCAATTTTTTTTTTTGGAAATATATTTAATGTACAGACACACTTTTTTTACTGTTTTATTATATGTATAGATATAGATTTACCTACTTGAAATAGTACCTTGTTCTCGATTTGTACACCCTCTTATGTAACACTTTTGTCATTTGCCCTTATCAATGTTTGTCACTGTTACATAAAGGGAAAAATCCAAAGTTCCCGGCAGTCAAAGATATCACCAAAAATATTTGATGACATACCTAACCATTGAAATAGTAATTTGTTCCCGATTTGCAAGTTTTGTAACACCCGCTTTTATGACACTTTTGTGATTTGCCCTGAGTTTGTCACTGTTGTATTGTATTGTATTGTATAAGCCCTTTATCCTGAACTCTTGGGTTACATTGGTGTTTCTTATAGGATATCTCTGAGTTCGAAATAACTAAATTTAGTAAAGAAAATACAAATATTTTGACAGATTCAACATGCTCAGGAATTAGTATTTTTATTGTAAATATTACATAACTTAAGACAAGTTAATTTTTTTCACCCGGCCGGGTACTCAGTAAGTTATAAATTCAAAACAAAGTACCATTCTTCTTATTTATTTAATTTGTAGTTAATATTTTCTATTTAGTTTTCTTTACATATTTTTCTTTCACGAACAAAAAAAAATATGCTAGATCATATGTTTCATTCCTAACATAGATGAAATCTGGAAATAAAACATATAATAGTTTATATGGTAAGCATAATTAAGAAACTACTGTCCATCGTTGCAAAGCAAAAATAAAAGCAAGGAGTATGGTCAATAGTAAAAACTTTAACGCTTTGCAAGAACAGGGAAAGTTGTATAAAGGTCTGGTTTGTTTTTTGTATAAGTTTTATTAACATGGTGATTTTTCCCCTGCAGGTAAAAATCTCCGGAGGAGAGGGGAGAGTGTGACGTAGCATTCTCCGAACCGCCCGTCACTACCCACATAAATAAGAAACAACGTTGTTACGCACACAGCGATACGCATACCGCGTCATACCAGTCAAATCCGCTTTAAACCGGTTCCCCCACTCGTGCCGCTAGCAGCGGCCGGCTATATAAGCGCGAACGGCGGCGAACTAATGGTCAGTCCATTCCGGGCTGTCCACCGTGGTCGGCGGGGGCTTATCCTCGTACGATAGCGGTTCTACGGGGACTAGTGGTCGGCGGGGGTTATCCTCGTTCGATAGCGAAATCCCTTAGGTTCCACCGGGACTAGTGGTCGGCGGGGGTTGTCCTCGTTCGATAGCGAAATCCCTCAGGTTCCACCGGGACTAGTGGTCGGCGGGGGTTGTCCTCGTTCGATAGCGAACTCCCTTAGGTTCCACCGGGACTAGTGGTCGGCGGGGGTTGTCCTCGTTCGATAGCGAAATCCCTTAGGTTTCACCGGGACTAGTGGTCGGCGGGGGTTGTCCTCGTTCGATAGCGAAATCCCTTAGCTTCCCCGTAGATTCCCGAGGGCTAGTGGTCGGCGGGGGTTGTCCTCGTTCGATAGCGAACCCTGTAGTTTCCCCTTCTTCCAGGGGTTAGAGAAGTCACGTGGTCGGCGGGGGTTTTTCCTCGTTCGATAGCGTGACAATCGTCAGTCCATTCCGGGCTGTCCACCGTGGTCGGCGGGGGCTTATCCTCGTACGATAGCGGTTCTACGGGGACTAGTGGTCGGCGGGGGTTATCCTCGTTCGATAGCGAAATCCCTTAGGTTCCACCGGGACTAGTGGTCGGCGGGGGTTGTCCTCGTTCGATAGCGAAATCCCTCAGGTTCCACCGGGACTAGTGGTCGGCGGGGGTTGTCCTCGTTCGATAGCGAACTCCCTTAGGTTCCACCGGGACTAGTGGTCGGCGGGGGTTGTCCTCGTTCGATAGCGAAATCCCTTAGCTTCCCCGTAGATTCCCGAGGGCTAGTGGTCGGCGGGGGTTGTCCTCGTTCGATAGCGAACCCTGTAGTTTCCCCTTCTTCCAGGGGTTAGAGAAGTCACGTGGTCGGCGGGGGTTTTTCCTCGTTCGATAGCGTGATCCCGTTTATTCCCGTGGGTTCTATGATTAGACCCGCGGGCCCGTTAGTGAGTGGAGTCTTGACGACCCCTCATCCCGTCACGCCCCGAGCGTACCCGGGTTTGTGCCCTAAGCGTTCCGTCCTCTGGACACCGTTTGGTGTAAGCTCTCACCCCCCTTGAGTGGCGTCTGGGAAACCCCTCATTCCGTCGTGACCTGAGCGCACACTCCCGGTCAGTGCTAGATAGCACTCCCGTCCCGTTCCGTTCTTGAGTGGTGACGATCACTCATCCCGTAGCGCACCGAGTTTGTACCCTGAGCGATCCTCTATTAGGAGCAGGCACTCAACCCCTTGAGTGGAGTCTAAATAATCCCTCTTCCCGATGATACCTGAGCGTACCTACCGGCTTGTGCTTTCCGTAAAACCCTAGGGCCGCGCACCCTTTGGTTACCGACGCCTCTGGCGTGACCCGTTTTATGAGACCGATTGTCAGGAGTACAATCTGAGTCCCTATTTTCCGCATTATTCCGTATTAGTGTGACGTAGCATTCTCCGAACCGCCCGTCACTACCCACATAAATAAGAAACAACGTTGTAACGCACACAGCGATACGCATACCGCGTCATACCAGTCGAATCCGCTTCAAACCGGTTCCCCCACTCGCGCCGCTAGCAGCGGCCGGCTATATAAGCGCAAACGGCGGCGAACACGTCGTCAGTCCGTTCCGGGCTGTCCACCGTGGTCGGCGGGGGCTTATCCTCGTACGATAGCGGTTCTACGGGGACTAGTGGTCGGCGGGGGTTGTCCTCGTTCGATAGCGAAATCCCTTAGGTTCCACCGGGACTAGTGGTCGGCGGGGGTTGTCCTCGTTCGATAGCGAAATCCCTTAGGTTCCACCGGGACTAGTGGTCGGCGGGGGTTGTCCTCGTTCGATAGCGAAATCCCTTAGGTTTCACCGGGACTAGTGGTCGGCGGGGGTTGTCCTCGTTCGATAGCGAAATCCCTTAGCTTCCCCGTAGATTCCCGAGGGCTAGTGGTCGGCGGGGGTTGTCCTCGTTCGATAGCGAACCCTGTAGTTTCCCCTTCTTCCAGGGGTTAGAGAAGTCACGTGGTCGGCGGGGGTATTTCCTCGTTCGATAGCGTGATCCCGTTATTCCCGCAGGTTCTATGATTAGACCCGCGGGCCCGTTAGTGAGTGGAGTCTTGGCGACCCCTCATCCCGTCACGCCCCGAGCGTACCCGGGTTTGTGCCCTGAGCGTTCCGTCCTCTGGACACCGTTTGGTGTAAGCTCTCACCCCCCTTGAGTGGCGTCTGGGAAACCCCTCATTCCGTCGTGACCTGAGCGCACACTCCCGGTCAGTGCTAGATAGATAGCACTCCCGTCCCGTTCCGTTCTTGAGTGGTGACGATCACTCATCCCGTAGCGCACCGAGTTTGGACCCTGAGCGATCCTCTATTAGGAGCAGGCACTCAATCCCTTGAGTGGAGTCTAGATAATCCCTCTTCCCGATGATACCTGAGCGTACCTACCGGCTTGTGCTTTCCGTAAAACCATAGGGCCGCGCACCCTTTGGTTACCGACGCCTCTGGCGTGACCCGTTTTTGTGAGACCGATTGTCAGAAGTGCAATCTGAGTCCCTATTCCCGCGGCGTCCCGTAACAGACGCCCAGCGGACCCGTATTCTCACTTGGCGCACTACTTAGCGCCCCAGTGATTTTATTGATCGTACCGTACGCACCATATATAGCCATTATAGGTTGCCGAAGACGACTAAATTCAGACATACCGTGTATCGCTGTGTACGCAATCCCTTGCGTCCACTCTCCCTTTCTTATTTGTGCTTAATAAGATAAGTGATACGGTTCGGTAGGTTAAGTTTAGCATAAGATTAGTCTAAGAGACTTTGTGGAACTTGTAATAAATATCGTCGTCTTGTGTAGAATTGGTTTGATTTGCCATCCCTCTCGATCAACCCCATAGGCACAGACCCCGTCATACCACTCTGGTAACGGAGTCTCTAAACTTTATGTTGATGTTAGCGTCCGTGGTTCGATCCCGCGCAAACGCTACGTCACATTGGCGCCCAACTTAAAAACCCACTTCGGGTATCCTTAGAAGGATCAATCAATCAACCGGGCGGTCCCAAAAGGGTCAATAACTGACTGGCATTTCACTGCTTGCAGTATATTGGTTCATAACTAAGGAACCCGGTACTAAGTCCTAAGGGTTTAACGAGAGGTAGCTAAGGCTCAAATCACATTAAGGTAAACATAAAGTCTACTATACAAACAAGATTAGAAATCAAGAAGAAAAGAAGACATCCTGATGTCAACGTCCTGGATCTACGGTCTGAAAAAAGACGAGTTGGTCGAGGAACTCCAAGAAAGGGGCATATCGGCGGATAACAAAACAGTCGAAGAATTAAGAAAAACACTAGTCCATGCAGTAAGGGAACAAGAAGCGAAAGAACTAACAATAATTCACGAAGAAGAAACCCAGGAAGAATTCAAAGAAGCAGAAAATACCAAAATGGAGGATACCAAAGATATGCGAAACATAGAAAAAATATTTTCTAAGTGGAACGTGACTTTTGATACGACGGGAGATGCGGTAGATTTTCTCGAAAGGTTGGATGAACTCATAAAAACAATCCCAAAGAAAAAAGACGATCTACTACAATTTTTACCAAAACTTTTTAAAGGAAATGCATTATCGTGGTATAGAAATAACAACAGCAGTTGGGAAACATGGAAGGACTTTGAAGATGACTTTAAAATTTTCTTTTTCCCAAGAAACTACGAAACGAATTTACTCAGCCGTATAGCAGCAAGAAGACAATATACAGAAGAACGCTTTATAGATTACCTAACGGTAATGCAAACACTCATTAGGCGACACGGAAAAATGAGCGAAATTGAAGCAATTGAAATAATCTATAATAACATGCGCCCGAACTACAAATACTATATTAAAAGAGAGGACTTCAAAAACCTTAAAGAACTAATGGCAAGGGCAGGCGATTTCGAAGCCATTAGGTCCGACGAAAATAAAGTAAAAGACCTACAGAATCAAAGAAAACAGTTCGCAGACATTCATCAACCGGAAAAAACAACACGGAAAAAAATACATCCCCAATATGACAGCAAGTCACATTGTTGGAATTGCGGTAAAGCGAACCACAACGCGAAAGATTGTAAATCCCAAAAAGTTATATTCTGCAGCGTATGCGGAACCATGGGGGTACTGAGCAAGAACTGCTGTAGGAACACGAGATTTTAGATAAACGAACGATTTAAATACTATAAACCAGCCGCATCAGTAAAAACACTACTACAACAAAGAAAGGGCAATATTGAAACCTTGCATAAACTTAGTGCTGAAAAGGGAATTTCCACAATCAGACGCAAACAAGGGTTTTTGCGCTAAATTAGCACCAAGATACTCAGGACCTTACAAAGTAATAGTGGAAAGATCGCCAGTTATTTTCGTGTTACAAAACCCAAACACCAAGAAACAATATGTAGCACACATAAAAGATATAAAAAAAATCATAAACCAATAAATTTAAACAAAGTGATAACACAACACTATGAATCAATAACTGGTACATCACTATAAGAACAAATAAAAAAATCAAATCTACCAGCAAACCGAATTTACACCACGATTCCGCATAAATAGGTCACACGACGATCCGTGAACATCAGTCGTACGCCTAGAATGGTCATAGTGGTTACAAGAGGCACTACAAGACAAAAAGTCATGCTAGGAAAAGGCCACCTAATAAAGACAATCGACCCCGAGGAAGACCCATGGACACGAAAGCCCACAAGACCAAGGCCACCACCGACGAGTCGCAGTACCATGGAGACCCAGGCAGATGTGAACGAGAGACCACAACTGAATATATGGGTATTGCAAGTCATACCACCTTCCAGGGCCCAAACGAAGCCATCCGATACACCGCAGCCGTTATTTATAGCATTTTTTTTCCCTATTACATTAAAGTTCATTGCACATCATCATTAACTAAAATCATGTCTTGTCACATAAGTATTCTTATCAGAGTGATAAAATATTATATTGTTAATTTTAGGGATGTAATATCTACCCACTGTACTCTTCCTACTAGAAAACCAATGCTAAATTTTATTTTTTGTAAGGCAAAATAAGACTGATTTACAGGATAAGCTAACAATGAAATAGCTAAGTTATACTTACACGTGACTAGTGTTATTAACCCAAGTTTAGAAGACTAAAAGTTTTAGTGAAAAATTACAAGATATAAAATAAGATTTAGAGGTACATAGTACCTATACTTACCTGTTAAACCACCGAACTGTATTGATACCGACAAGCGATAACCGCAATGTACCTTAGTTGTAAGTTTTATTTTTAATAAATTGTTTTTTTATTACACCATACATGTTTTATTTTGGTTTGTAATTCAATAACCAGGTTTCAATATATTTCTTCACTATAGTTAAAGACAAGCAAGTACCTAAGATCGCGACAATGACGCGAACCACTACACACGTATTACTTACGCAGATTATCAATAGATGGCATTAGGAGTATCGAAAACAAGAAAGTGAACCTGATTAGTGAACAGTATAGAGATAGAAACTTTATTATAGTAACTTAGTTAATTATACTACTAAGTTTAGAATAAGCACTGACACTGACTATCTGTCGAAATAACTAAATTTAGTAAAGAAAATACAGATATTTTGACAGATTCAACATGCTCATGAATTAGTATTTTTATTGTAAATATTACATAACTTAAAACAAGTTAATCTTTTTCACCTGGCCAGGTACTTAGTAAGTTATAAATTAGGTGTTAGAAATAATACAAAATACCATTCTTCTTATTTATTTAATTTGTAGTTAATATTTTCTATTTATTTTTCTGTGCATATTTTTCTTTGCCGAACAAAAAAAAAATATATATACCTATTTTAGATCATATGTTTCATTCCTAACATAGATGAAATCTGGAAATAAAACATATAATAGTTTATATGGTAGACATCATTAAGAAACTACTGTCCATCGTTGCAAAACAATAATAAAAGCAAGAAGTATGGTCAATAGTAGAAACTTTAACGTTTTGCAAAGACAGGAAAAGTTGTATAAAGGTCTAGTTTGTTTTTTTTGTATAAATTTTATTAACATGGTGATTTTTCCCCTACAGGTAAAAATCTCCGGAGGAGAGGGGAGAGTGTGACGTAGCATTCTCCGAACCGCCCGTCACTACCCACATAAATAAGAAACAACGTTGTAACGCACACAGCGATACGCATACCGCGTCATACCAGTCGAATCCGCTTCAAACCGGTTCCCCCACTCGCGCCAATGTGACGTAGCGTTTGCGCGGGATCGAACCACGGACGCTAACATCAACATAAAATTTAGAGACTCCGCTACCAGAGTGGTAGGACGGGGTCTGTGCCTATGGGGTTGATCGAGAGGGATGGCAAATCAAACCACTTCTACACAAGACGACGATATTTATTACAAGTTCCACAATGTCTCTTAAACTTATCTTATGCTAAACTTAACCTACCGAACCGTATCACTTATCTTATTAAGCGCAAATAAGAAAGGGAGAGTGGACGCAAGGTATTGCGTACACAGCGATACACGGTATGTCTGAATTTAGTCGTCTTCGGCAATCTATAATGGCTATATATGGCGCGTACGGTACGATCAATAAAATCACTGGGGCGCTAAGTAGTGCGCCAAGTGAGGATACGGGTCCGCTGGGCGTCTGCAACGGGACGCCGCGGGAATAGGGACTCAGATTGTACTTCTGACAATCGGTCTCATAAAACGGGTCACGCCAGAGGCGTCGGTAACCAAAGGGTGCGCGGCCCTATGGTTTTACGGAAAGCACAAGCCGGTAGGTACGCTCAGGTATCATCGGGAAGAGGGATTATCTAGACTCCACTCAAGGGGTTGAGTGCCTGCTCCTAATAGAGGATCGCTCAGGGTCCAAACTCGGTGCGCTACGGGATGAGTGATCGTCACCACTCAAGAACGGAACGGGACGGGAGTGCTATCTAGCACTGACCGGGAGTGTGCGCTCAGGTCACGACGGAATGAGGGGTTTCCCAGACGCCACTCAAGGGGGGTGAGAGCTTACACCAAACGGTGTCCAGAGGACGGAACGCTTAGGGCACAAACCCGGGTACGCTCGGGGCGTGACGGGATGAGGGGTCTCTAAGACTCCACTCACTAACGGGCCCGCGGGTCTAATCATAGAACCTACGGGAATAAACGGGATCACGCTATCGAACGAGGAAAAACCCCCGCCGACCACGTGACTTCTCTAACCCCTGGAAGAGGGGAAGCTACAGGGTTCGCTATCGAACGAGGACAACCCCCGCCGACCACTAGCCCTCGGGAATCTACGGGGAAGCTAAGGGATTTCGCTATCGAACGAGGACAACCCCCGCCGACCACTAGTCCCGGTGAAACCTAAGGGATTTCGCTATCGAACGAGGACAACCCCCGCCGACCACTAGTCCCGGTGGAACCTAAGGGATTTCGCTATCGAACGAGGACAACCCCCGCCGACCACTAGTCCCGGTGGAACCTAAGGGATTTCGCTATCGAACGAGGACAACCCCCGCCGACCACTAGTCCCGGTGGAACGCCATAATTGCAATGCGTTGGGTGTCAGTCCATTCCGGGCTGTCCACCGTGGTCGGCGGGGGCTTATCCTCGTACGATAGCGGTTCTACGGGGACTAGTGGTCGGCGGGGGTTGTCCTCGTTCGATAGCGAAATCCCTTAGGTTTCACCGGGACTAGTGGTCGGCGGGGGTTGTCCTCGTTCGATAGCGAAATCCCTTAGGTTTCACCGGGACTAGTGGTCGGCGGGGGTTGTCCTCGTTCGATAGCGAAATCCCTTAGCTTCCCCGTAGATTCCCGAGGGCTAGTGGTCGGCGGGGGTTGTCCTCGTTCGATAGCGAACCCTGTAGCTTCCCGTCTTCCAGGGGTTAGAGAAGTCACGTGGTCGGCGGGGGTTTTTCCTCGTTCGATAGCGTGATCCCGGTTATTCCCGCAGGTTCTATAATTAAGCCCGCGGGCCCGTTAGTGAGTGGAGTCTTAGCGACCCCTCATCCCGTCACGCCCCGAGCGTACCCGGGTTTGTGCCCTGAGCGTTCCGTCCTCTGGACACCGTTTGGTGTAAGCTCTCACCCCCCTTGAGTGGCGTCTGGGAAACCCCTCATTCCGTCGTGACCTGAGCGCACACTCCCGGTCAGTGCTAGATAGCACTCCCGTCCCGTTCCGTTCTTGAGTGGTTACGATCACTCATCCCGTAGCGCACCGAGTTTGGACCCTGAGCGATCCTCTATTAGGAGCAGGCACTCAACCCCTTGAGTGGAGTCTAGATAATCCCTCTTCCCGATGATACCTGAGCGTACCTACCGGCTTGTGCTTTCCGTAAAACCATAGGGCCGCGCACCCTTTGGTTACCGACGCCTCTGGCGTGACCCGTTTTTGTGAGACCGATTGTCAGAAGTGCAATCTGAGTCCCTATTCCCGCGGCGTCCCGTAACAGACGCCCAGCGGACCCGTATTCTCACTTGGCGCACTACTTAGCGCCCCAGTGATTTTATTGATCGTACCGTACGCACCATATATAGCCATTATAGGTTGCCGAAGACGACTAAATTCAGACATACCGTGTATCGCTGTGTACGCAATCCCTTGCGTCCACTCTCCCTTTCTTATTTGTGCTTAATAAGATAAGTGATACGGTTCGGTAGGTTAAGTTTAGCATAAGATTAGTCTAAGAGACTTTGTGGAACTTGTAATAAATATCGTCGTCTTGTGTAGAATTGGTTTGATTTGCCATCCCTCTCGATCAACCCCATAGGCACAGACCCCGTCATACCACTCTGGTAACGGAGTCTCTAAACTTTATGTTGATGTTAGCGTCCGTGGTTCGATCCCGCGCAAACGCTACGTCACATTGGCCTGTGCCCCCGTCGTAGGTTCCACCGGGACTAGTGGTCGGCGGGGGTTGTCCTCGTTCGATAGCGAAATCCCTTAGGTTCCACCGGGACTAGTGGTCGGCGGGGGTTGTCCTCGTTCGATAGCGAAATCCCTTAGGTTCCACCGGGACTAGTGGTCGGCGGGGGTTGTCCTCGTTCGATAGCGAAATCCCTTAGGTTTCACCGGGACTAGTGGTCGGCGGGGGTTGTCCTCGTTCGATAGCGAAATCCCTTAGCTTCCCCGTAGATTCCCGAGGGCTAGTGGTCGGCGGGGGTTGTCCTCGTTCGATAGCGAACCCTGTAGCTTCCCGTCTTCCAGGGGTTAGAGAAGTCACGTGGTCGGCGGGGGTTTTTCCTCGTTCGATAGCGTGATCCCGGTTATTCCCGCAGGTTCTATAATTAAGCCCGCGGGCCCGTTAGTGAGTGGAGTCTTAGCGACCCCTCATCCCGTCACGCCCCGAGCGTACCCGGGTTTGTGCCCTGAGCGTTCCGTCCTCTGGACACCGTTTGGTGTAAGCTCTCACCCCCCTTGAGTGGCGTCTGGGAAACCCCTCATTCCGTCGTGACCTGAGCGCACACTCCCGGTCAGTGCTAGATAGCACTACCGTCCCGTTCCGTTCTTGAGTGGTGACGATCACTCATCCCGTAGCGCACCGTGTTTGGACCCTGAGCGATCCTCTATTAGGAGCAGGCACTCAATCCCTTGAGTGGAGTCTAGATAATCCCTCTTCCCGATGATACCTGAGCGTACCTACCGGCTTGTGCTTTCCGTAAAACCATAGGGCCGCGCACCCTTTGGTTACCGACGCCTCTGGCGTGACCCGTTTTATGAGACCGATTGTCAGAAGTACAATCTGAGTCCCTATTCCCGCGGCGTCCCGTTGCAGACGCCCAGCGGACCCGTATCCTCACTTGGCGCACTACTTAGCGCCCCAGTGATTTTATTGATCGTACCGTACGCGCCATATATAGCCATTATAGATTGCCGAAGACGACTAAATTCAGACATACCGTGTATCGCTGTGTACGCAATACCTTGCGTCCACTCTCCCTTTCTTATTTGCGCTTAATAAGATAAGTGATACGGTTCGGTAGGTTAAGTTTAGCATAAGATAAGTTTAAGAGACATTGTGGAACTTGTAATAAATATCGTCGTCTTGTGTAGAAGTGGTTTGATTTGCCATCCCTCTCGATCAACCCCATAGGCACAGACCCCGTCCTACCACTCTGGTAGCGGAGTCTCTAAATTTTATGTTGATGTTAGCGTCCGTGGTTCGATCCCGCGCAAACGCTACGTCACATTGGCGTGTGACGTAGCATTCTCCGAACCGCCCGTCACTACCCACATAAATAAGAAACAACGTTGTAACGCACACAGCGATACGCATACCGCGTCATACCAGTCGAATCCGCTTCAAACCGGTTCCCCCACTCGCGCCGCTAGCAGCGGCCGGCTATATAAGCGCAAACGGCGGCGAACAAATGGTCAGTCCATTCCGGGCTGTCCACCGTGGTCGGCGGGGGCTTATCCTCGTACGATAGCGGTTCTACGGGGACTAGTGGTCGGCGGGGGTTGTCCTCGTTCGATAGCGAAATCCCTTAGGTTTCACCGGGACTAGTGGTCGGCGGGGGTTGTCCTCGTTCGATAGCGAAATCCCTTAGGTTTCACCGGGACTAGTGGTCGGCGGGGGTTGTCCTCGTTCGATAGCGAAATCCCCTTAGTTTCCCCGTAGATTCCCGAGGGCTAGTGGTCGGCGGGGGTTGTCCTCGTTCGACAGCGAACCCTGTAGCTTCCCTTCTTCCAGGGGTTAGAGAAGTCACGTGGTCGGCGGGGGTTTTTCCTCGTTCGATAGCGTGATCCCGTTTATTCCCGCAGGTTCTATAAATTAGGCCCGCGGGCCCGTTAGTGAGTGGAGTCTTGGCGACCCCTCATCCCGTCACGCCCCGAGCGTACCCGGGTTTGTGCCCTGAGCGTTCCGTCCTCTGGACACCGTTTGGTGTAAGCTCTCACCCCCCTTGAGTGGCGTCTGGGAAACCCCTCATTCCGTCGTGACCTGAGCGCACTCTCCCGGTCAGTGCTAGATAGCACTCCCGTCCCGTTCCGTTCTTGAGTGGTGACGATCACTCATCCCGTAGCGCACCGAGTTTGTACCCTGAGCGATCCTCTATTAGTAGCAGGCACTCAACCCCTTGAGTGGAGTCTAAATAATCCCTCTTCCCGATGATACCTGAGCGTACCTACCGGCTTGTGCTTTCCGTAAAACCCTAGGGCCGCGCACCCTTTGGTTACCGACGCCTCTGGCGTGACCCGTTTTATGAGACCGATTGTCAGGAGTACAATCTGAGTCCCTATTCCCGCGGCGTCCCGTAACAGACGCCCAGCGGACCCGTATTCTCACTTGGCGCACTACTTAGCGCCCCAGTGATTTTATTGATCGTACCGTACGCGCCATATATAGCCATTATAGATTGCCGAAGACGACTAAATTCAGACATACCGTGTATCGCTGTGTACGCAATCCCTTGCGTCCACTCTCCCTTTCTTATTTGTGCTTAATAAGATAAGTGATACGGTTCGGTAGGTTAAGTTTAGCATAAGATTAGTCTAAGAGACTTTGTGGAACTTGTAATAAATATCGTCGTCTTGTGTAGAAGTGGTTTGATTTGCCATCCCTCTCGATCAACCCCATAGGCACAGACCCCGTCATACCACTCTGGTAACGGAGTCTCTAAACTTTATGTTGATGTTAGCGTCCGTGGTTCGATCCCGCGCAAACGCTACGTCACATTGGCGCCCAACTTAAAAACCCACTTCGGGTATCCTTAGAAGGATCAATCAATCAACCGGGCGGTCCCAAAAGGGTCAATAACTGACTGGCATTTCACTGCTTGCAGTATATTGGTTCATAACTAAGGAACCCGGTACTAAGTCCTAAGGGTTTAACGAGAGGTAGCTAAGGCTCAAATCACATTAAGGTAAACATAAAGTCTACTATACAAACAAGATTAGAAATCAAGAAGAAAAGAAGACATCCTGATGTCAACGTCCTGGATCTACGGTCTGAAAAAAGACGAGTTGGTCGAGGAACTCCAAGAAAGGGGCATATCGGCGGATAACAAAACAGTCGAAGAATTAAGAAAAACACTAGTCCATGCAGTAAGGGAACAAGAAGCGAAAGAACTAACAATAATTCACGAAGAAGAAACCCAGGAAGAATTCAAAGAAGCAGAAAATACCAAAATGGAGGATACCAAAGATATGCGAAACATAGAAAAAATATTTTCTAAGTGGAACGTGACTTTTGATACGACGGGAGATGCGGTAGATTTTCTCGAAAGGTTGGATGAACTCATAAAAACAATCCCAAAGAAAAAAGACGATCTACTACAATTTTTACCAAAACTTTTTAAAGGAAATGCATTATCGTGGTATAGAAATAACAACAGCAGTTGGGAAACATGGAAGGACTTTGAAGATGACTTTAAAATTTTCTTTTTCCCAAGAAACTACGAAACGAATTTACTCAGCCGTATAGCAGCAAGAAGACAATATACAGAAGAACGCTTTATAGATTACCTAACGGTAATGCAAACACTCATTAGGCGACACGGAAAAATGAGCGAAATTGAAGCAATTGAAATAATCTATAATAACATGCGCCCGAACTACAAATACTATATTAAAAGAGAGGACTTCAAACACCTTAAAGAACTAATGGCAAGGGCAGGCGATTTCGAAGCCATTAGGTCCGACGAAAATAAAGTAAAAGACCTACAGAATCAAAGAAAACAGTTCGCAGACATTCATCAACCGGAAAAAACAACACGGAAAAAAATACATCCCCAATATGACAGCAAGTCACATTGTTGGAATTGCGGTAAAGCGAACCACAACGCGAAAGATTGTAAATCCCAAAAAGTTATATTCTGCAGCGTATGCGGAACCATGGGGGTACTGAGCAAGAACTGCTGTAGGAACACGAGATTTTAGATAAACGAACGATTTAAATACTATAAACCAGCCGCATCAGTAAAAACACTACTACAACAAAGAAAGGGCAATATTGAAACCTTGCATAAACTTAGTGCTGAAAAGGGAATTTCCACAATCAGACGCAAACAAGGGTTTTTGCGCTAAATTAGCACCAAGATACTCAGGACCTTACAAAGTAATAGTGGAAAGATCGCCAGTTATTTTCGTGTTACAAAACCCAAACACCAAGAAACAATACGTAACACACATAAAAGATATAAAAAAATACATAAACCAATAAATTTAAACAACGTGATAACACAACACTATGAATCAATAACTGGTACATCACTATAAGAAAAAAAATCAAATCTACCCGCACACCGAATTTAAACCACGGTTCCACACAAACGCATAAATACGCCACACGACGTTCCGTGAACATCAGTCGCACACGTAATATGGTCATAATAGTTACAAGAGGCATCGCAAAACAAAAAATTATGCTACGAAAAGGCCATTTAATAAAAGCAATCGACCCCGAACAAGACCCATGGACACGGAAACCCACCAGACCAAGGCCACCACCGACGAGTCGCAATAACACGGAGGTCCAAGCAGAGGTGAACGGGACACAACTAAATGCAAGGATATTGCAGGTCATACCACCTCCTAAAGACCAAACGAAGCCGTCCGATACACCGCACAACATGCCGTTGTTACCTACGCCGCCGATTACCCCTCCGCCATCAAGCCCTCCGCCATCAAGCCCACAACCACCGCACACACCACCATCAAACCCGTTGACGGTCAAAAAGCATAAAATGCCGGAGCCCACCAACGGACCTAACACCATCCATAGTTGCAGCACCATCGTGGAGGTACCTCAAAAGAAAAGGCGAGGAAAGAAGAGGTCACGAGGAAGTAAGCGAGGAATAGTCAGGCTACCACGGTACATAAAGAAAGATTAGGGTTTCTTTTTTTTTTGAAAACATTCACACATTTAATTTTTTTTTTCTTCAAAAACTTTTCTAGCATTTTTATATATATTTTTTTCTTATTACATTAAAGTCCATTGCACATCATCATTAAATAAAATCATGTCTTGTCACATAAGTATTCTTATCAGAGTGATATAATATTATATTGTTAATTTTAGGGATGTAATATCTACCCACTGTACTGTTCCTACTAGAAAACCAATGCTAAATTGTTAGTTAGTTAGTTAGTTAGTTAAAATCTTTATTGCACCAAAACATAAAGTAACAGAGTAATAGATACATAAAACAGATGTCAAAAGGCGGCCTTATCGCAACTGCAATCTCTTCCAGGCAACCGAGGTACTTGGAGATGTTTGACGAAAACAGGTGAGGTGCAAAGTTATAGGCAAGGGACAAGAAAATAAGAACTATAGGTACGATCAGTAAATATACTAACACATACATAATATATAGATACAAAGACCTAGAATATACATACATACATACATACATACATACATACATACATACAAACATATATACATATATAAATAAATAAATATATATATGCATAAAATAAATACATATGTACACAGAAAGATAATCCGAACAAGATAAGATAAGGATGAAAAATATAAAAAGACATCAAATTAGGGATAGATAGTGTGACTTCACTTGAGATTTAAAGCTGGCTAGCGTTTCAGCACGTCGGATGGACAGTGGTAGTGCATTCCAGAGTAAGACTGCCCTTACAGTAAACGATTTTGAACAAAATTCAGTGGAGTGTGTAGGAATTTTTAAACGTAGTGTTACAGAACTACGTAAATTATGACCTTGTGACGATGGTGCGTCACTGTAAAAAATAAAGCGTTCCCTTAAGTACCTAGGAGACGTAGGACTAAAGAGTATGATATATAACTGGGAAAGGGTATGCCAATCTCGGCGAAGTCTGATAGGTAGCCACTTGAGTTCAGTTCGGAATTGAGAGACGTGGTCATACTTACGAAGACCGTAGATAAACTTAATGCACATATTTTGAAGACGCTCAAGTTTGTCAAGTTGCTCCTCTGTAACATTAAGGTAACAGGTATCGGCGTAGTCAAGGAAAGGAAGAAGAAGGGAGTTTGCAAGCATAATTTTGGTGTCCACTGGTAGAAATTTTCGTAGCCTCTTAAAGGAACTAAAAGCACAGAAAAGTTTCCTACTAACTTCAGCTAATTGCGGTTTCCAATTTAGTTTTGAGTCCATCATAAGTCCCAAATTTTTTACAGTCTGACTTAGACTTATAACCACACCATTAAAAACTATCTGGGGCATAAGTGCCATATCGATTTTTATAGTTAGTTGAGGGTTACCAATAATAATGACCTGTGACTTGGCTGGGTTAACTTGTAGGCCATGGGATTTGCTCCAGACGGATATGCATTCCAAGTCATGATTCATTGTGTCAATAGCAGATGCGAAGTTTTCCACACCGGCTTGTGTATAAATCTGCAAATCATCGGCGTAAAGGTGGTAGGAGGACTGAAGCTGTGAAGTTATGGAATTTATGAAAAGTGAAAATAAAAGAGGAGATAATACGCCACCCTGCGGTACGCCACAAGTCACCTCGCACCAAGAGGAATATCTATCCTCCATGCGGACACGTTGCCGACGTCCATACAGGTAAGATCGAAACCATTCCACTGCTGAGGGAGATATGTTGAGAGAATGCAATATGCCTAGTAGTATATCAAGGTCTACTGAGTTAAAAGCATTACTAAAGTCTAGAAGAGACACAATAGTTATAAGCTTGTTGTCCATCCCCCAGCGAATATCCTCCGCGACTTTTATCAGTGCAGTAGTCGTACTATGACCAGGACGGAAACCGGATTGAAAAGGATTGAGCAGATCATTTACGTTGAGAAAATGACTGAGTTGCTGTTGAACTGCTCGCTCTAGGACTTTGGAAAGAAAGGGAAGAATGGAAATTGGTCGGAAGTCAGTAAATGAGCTAGGATTTTTCTTTTTAGGTAAAGGAGTTACATGAGCATCTTTCCAGGCATCTGGGAAAATACCAGAGGATAGGGAGTTATTAATAATAAGAGTAATGGTAGGAAGAAGTATATCAAGGATAGGGATGATCATATTACGACTAATGCAATCACTGCCAACAGCATTTGAGGAGATAGATCGTACAATTCTCTCAACATCACGATCAGCAATTGGACAGAAAGTAAAAGGATCACAGGTTGGAGTTGAACGACTAAGAAGTGAACTAAGAGTATTCGACTTGGTGTTAGCATCAATTGCAATTGAAGTGGAAAAGTGGTTGTTCAGACTATCGATGTCAATGTTAGAATTGCATTTATCGTTTGATTTACCAACTCCTAAAGACCTGAGAAATTTCCAGACTTTGGCTGGGTCACCGTTTTGAACTGACTGAAAGACATGGCGACGTTGAGCCTCTCTACACACCTTATTACAATTATTTCTCGCTTTAACATATTGGTCGCGATATCGGTCTGGATTTGATGCATATTTCGACTTAGCCTTGTTTTTCAGTGCTTGGAACTTTCGAACTTCATCAGAGAGCCAAGGAGCTGGCAAGTGTTTTACCCGTACAGGCCGGATAGGTGCATGACGATCAAACAGGCCTAAAATAATTTCATTGAACTTTTCAACCTGTGTATTAACAGATTGCGCAGCTATAATGGATTCCCAGTCGCAGCTCATAGCATCAGCACGGAAATTCTCAATATTGATGGCACCAAAATTGCGCTGCATAAGGATTTTGGATCTAAGCTTAGGAGGGCGGACTTTGTAAGAGAGGAAGAGAAGGTGATGATAAGAGAACGCTTCCGCAGGATGTTGTCCAAATGCAGCCACATGATCAGAAGAGGAAACCATAATTAGGTCAATAAGACTTGGATTACACCCTGGGAAAAAGTGAGTAGGTTGCGGCGGGTCTTTAAGCATTATGTTTAAGTTGCAACTGTCAGCCAATGATGTTAATTTATTCGCTCTATAATCATTCTTTAAAATGCAAGTATTAAAATCACCGAGAATTATTGTGTGACTATATTGAGGCATAATGTCTTCTAGAAGATTTTCCAAGTTAGTGAAATAATTTATCTTTGAATGAGGATTATAAAAAACACCTAACAGGATTTTAGTATGGGAGAGGATTACTTCTAAAAAAAGATATTCTGGTTCTAAGGAAGGATTTAAATTATTCGAGCTGCAAAGTATATTATAAGCAAGGTGAGATCTCAAGTATATGGCTACACCACCACCACCCATACCAGTGCGATCATGACGAATAAGCTGAAAACCCGGCAACGAGTAAGACGTGGAGGGAAGACAAGGCTTAAGCCACGATTCAGAAACGAGGATGGCATGTACATTTTTGATGTCAAATGTAGCTAGCATATCAGCAAAGTGAGCGGGGATGCTTTGAGCATTAATGTGAATTACGTTGAAATTTTTCGAAAAATTTGAAAATTCTGATGTCAGGACATCTTCCAGTGAAGTCGGTAAGCTCTGGTAACTAGAGGATGAAGAAAAGGAGTGAAAAGAGTCATCTTGTATATCGGACATTCTAAGTAGTGTGTACAACAATATTATATATAAATAAATAAAATAAATATTAAAAAATAAAATAAAAAATATATCAATAAAATTTATCCTATAAAAGTTCTGAAAGTTGGCTACAGTCTACCCGCTAGTAGCCTGAAAGAGAGGACAGAAGAGAGACAAAGTGAATAACAATGTAGATGCATAACTTCTTTCAATAGATGTGAGTTACATAAAATACAAGAAACGAAATTAAGAACATTATTTGGGCAAAAGTATGTAAATACTATTATTAATTCTGTGGCAAAAGACTAATTAATACACAAACTAAAACGTCGCGGCTGTGTGATCCCTATTTCTTTTGCCTCCTTACTGTCAAAATAAAAGTGACAGTGACATTTACAACCAACTTGTATTAGTGTCATTGTGACAAGAAAGTGTAAGTTGAAAGAAAACAAAACAATAGAAATAAACAAATTGACACGAACAAAAATGATCCAAAGTGAAGGTATTACAATAATTTACAAGAAAGATATGGTCAGCACAAAAGAAATAGGTTACGCGAAGTGGAAATATAATCAACGATGCAGATCTTCCCCTCTCATTTCTTGGACGCAGTGCGTTTGGTTTTCGCTGCAAGGCTCACAGTAGAGGCCACAGACGCTGCCTTAGGCACAGCTGCCGCATTGCTTGGCGACTTGGGAGCCGCCGCCACTTCAGGCGTACCGATGAGCCCGTTGACCTCTGCCATCGTGCAAATGCGGTGCTTCGTGCCGTCGGGAGAAATGACATGGATGAAGCCATCCCGCGTCCAACATTTAGAAATACCGAAGTGCTCCCTCGCTGCTAGGAAGGCCATGTGTCGACCTTTCGTCAGAAACTCCGACAGTGTTAAGCCAGAGCCCTTTAGTGAAGACTTGGAGAACCAAACCTTGTCTCTCAATGCTTGCGTGTGGAACTTAACAAGAATTGGTCGAGGCTTGCCTGTATTTGGTTTTCCCAATCGTTGACAGCGCACAATGTCCTGAGTGGTGAAGTCAGCCTCAGACATGTTCTCAGTGATAACATTAGTCACCACTACAGACATATCCTGCTGCTTGTCTTCTACAACCCCATGGATCAACAACATTTTCCTCCGGCTGCGCATTTCAAACCCGTCTTGTTGTTGTGCGAGTAGGGTTACCTGTTGCTGTAGGCCTCCCAGAGCTGCGATGGCAAATGTTTTGAAGCTGGAGAACTGCGATGACAGCACGCTAACTGTTGTTGGATTGGAGCCGGCCCTTTGAAGATCCTCTTGGAATTCAGCCATCTTGCTATGAAATATGTTTGCCAACTCATCCACTGAGTGTTGTATTGCCTCCATAGTGTAGAGAAATGTGAAAGGAAATACTACTGCAGGTAAGACTAGGCTTTTATACTTTGGTTATAACCATAAAAGTGGAAGTATATACTTTAATTTAATTTAAAAATAAAATATAAATAAGGACGAAATATTTTTGATGTTTATAATTCTACACCTACCCGCCGAAAAAAATTGTTATTTATTGTAAGGTAAAATAAGACTGATTTACAAGATAAGCTAACAATGAAATAACTAAGTTATACCTACACGCGACTAGTGTTATTAACCCAAATTTAGAAGACTAAAAGTTTTAGTGAAAAATTACAAAATGTAAAATAAGATTTAAAGGTTTATAGTACCTATACTTTCCTGTTAAACCACCGAACTGTATTGATACTGACAAGTGATAACGGCAATGTACCTTAGTTGTAAGTTTTATTTTTAATAAATTGTTTTTTTATTACACCATACATGTTTTATTTTGGTTTGTAATTCAATAACCAGGTTTCAATATATTTCTTCACTATAGTTAAAGACAAGCAAGTACCTAAGATCGCGACAATGACGCGAACCACTACACACGTATTACTTACGCAGATTATCAATAGATGGCATTAGGAGTATCGAAAACAAGAAAGTGAACCTGATTAGTGAACAGTATAGAGATAGAAACTTTATTATAGTAACTTAGTTAATTATACTACTAAGTTTAGAATAAGCACTGACACTGACTATCTGTCGAAATAACTAAATTTAGTAAAGAAAATACAGATATTTTGACAGATTCAACATGCTCATGAATTAGTATTTTTATTGTAAATATTACATAACTTAAAACAAGTTAATCTTTTTCACCTGGCCAGGTACTTAGTAAGTTATAAAGTAGGTGTTAGAAATAAAACAAAATACCATTCTTCTTATTTATTTAATTCGTAGTTAATATTTTATATTTATTTTTCTGTACATATTTTTCGTTACCGAACAAAAAAAAAAAATATAAATATATTTTAGATCATATGTTTCATTCCTAACATAGATGAAATCTAGAAATAAAACATATAATAGTTTATTTTATATGGTAGACATAATTAAGAAACTACTGTCCATCGTTGCAAAACAAAAATACAAGCAAGAAGTATGGTCAATAGTAAAAACTTTAACGTTTTGCAAGGACAGGAAAAGTTATATAAAGGTCTAGTTTGTTTTTTTTTGTATAAGTTTTATTAACATGGTGATTTTTCCCCTACAGGTAAAAATCTCCGGAGGAGAGGGGAGAGTGTGACGTAGCATTCTCCGAACCGCCCGTCACTACCCACATAAATAAGAAACAACGTTGTAACGCACACAGCGATACGCATACCGCGTCATACCAGTCGAATCCGCTTCAAACCGGTTCCCCCACTCGCGCCGCTAGCAGCGGCCGGCTATATAAGCGCAAACGGCGGCGAACAAATGGTCAGTCCATTCCGGGCTGTCCACCGTGGTCGGCGGGGGCTTATCCTCGTACGATAGCGGTTCTACGGGGACTAGTGGTCGGCGGGGGTTGTCCTCGTTCGATAGCGAAATCCCTTAGGTTTCACCGGGACTAGTGGTCGGCGGGGGTTGTCCTCGTTCGATAGCGAAATCCCTTAGGTTTCACCGGGACTAGTGGTCGGCGGGGGTTGTCCTCGTTCGATAGCGAAATCCCCTTAGTTTCCCCGTAGATTCCCGAGGGCTAGTGGTCGGCGGGGGTTGTCCTCGTTCGACAGCGAACCCTGTAGCTTCCCTTCTTCCAGGGGTTAGAGAAGTCACGTGGTCGGCGGGGGTTTTTCCTCGTTCGATAGCGTGATCCCGTTTATTCCCGCAGGTTCTATAAATTAGGCCCGCGGGCCCGTTAGTGAGTGGAGTCTTGGCGACCCCTCATCCCGTCACGCCCCGAGCGTACCCGGGTTTGTGCCCTGAGCGTTCCGTCCTCTGGACACCGTTTGGTGTAAGCTCTCACCCCCCTTGAGTGGCGTCTGGGAAACCCCTCATTCCGTCGTGACCTGAGCGCACTCTCCCGGTCAGTGCTAGATAGCACTCCCGTCCCGTTCCGTTCTTGAGTGGTGACGATCACTCATCCCGTAGCGCACCGAGTTTGTACCCTGAGCGATCCTCTATTAGTAGCAGGCACTCAACCCCTTGAGTGGAGTCTAAATAATCCCTCTTCCCGATGATACCTGAGCGTACCTACCGGCTTGTGCTTTCCGTAAAACCCTAGGGCCGCGCACCCTTTGGTTACCGACGCCTCTGGCGTGACCCGTTTTATGAGACCGATTGTCAGGAGTACAATCTGAGTCCCTATTCCCGCGGCGTCCCGTAACAGACGCCCAGCGGACCCGTATTCTCACTTGGCGCACTACTTAGCGCCCCAGTGATTTTATTGATCGTACCGTACGCGCCATATATAGCCATTATAGATTGCCGAAGACGACTAAATTCAGACATACCGTGTATCGCTGTGTACGCAATCCCTTGCGTCCACTCTCCCTTTCTTATTTGTGCTTAATAAGATAAGTGATACGGTTCGGTAGGTTAAGTTTAGCATAAGATTAGTCTAAGAGACTTTGTGGAACTTGTAATAAATATCGTCGTCTTGTGTAGAAGTGGTTTGATTTGCCATCCCTCTCGATCAACCCCATAGGCACAGACCCCGTCATACCACTCTGGTAACGGAGTCTCTAAACTTTATGTTGATGTTAGCGTCCGTGGTTCGATCCCGCGCAAACGCACATTGTGACGTAGCGTTTGCGCGGGATCGAACCACGGACGCTAACATCAACATAAAGTTTAGAGACTCCGTTACCAGAGTGGTATGACGGGGTCTGTGCCTATGGGGTTGATCGAGAGGGATGGCAAATCAAACCACTTCTACACAAGACGACGATATTTATTACAAGTTCCACAATGTCTCTTAAACTTATCTTATGCTAAACTTAACCTACCGAACCGTATCACTTATCTTATTAAGCGCAAATAAGAAAGGGAGAGTGGACGCAAGGTATTGCGTACACAGCGATACACGGTATGTCTGAATTTAGTCGTCTTCGGCAATCTATAATGGCTATATATGGCGCGTACGGTACGATCAATAAAATCACTGGGGCGCTAAGTAGTGCGCCAAGTGAGGATACGGGTCCGCTGGGTGTCTGCAACGGGACGCCGCGGGAATAGGGACTCAGATTGTACTTCTGACAATCGGTCTCATAAAACGGGTCACGCCAGAGGCGTCGGTAACCAAAGGGTGCGCGGCCCTATGGTTTTACGGAAAGCACAAGCCGGTAGGTACGCTCAGGTATCATCGGGAAGAGGGATTATCTAGACTCCACTCAAGGGGTTGAGTGCCTGCTCCTAATAGAGGATCGCTCAGGGTCCAAACTCGGTGCGCTACGGGATGAGTGATCGTCACCACTCAAGAACGGAACGGGACGGTAGTGCTATCTAGCACTGACCGGGAGTGTGCGCTCAGGTCACGACGGAATGAGGGGTTTCCCAGACGCCACTCAAGGGGGGTGAGAGCTTACACCAAACGGTGTCCAGAGGACGGAACGCTCAGGGCACAAACCCGGGTACGCTCGGGGCGTGACGGGATGAGGGGTCGCTAAGACTCCACTCACTAACGGGCCCGCGGGTCTAATCATAGAACCTGCGGGAATAACGGGATCACGCTATCGAACGAGGAAATACCCCCGCCGACCACGTGACTTCTCTAACCCCTGGAAGAAGGGGAAACTACAGGGTTCGCTATCGAACGAGGACAACCCCCGCCGACCACTAGCCCTCGGGAATCTACGGGGAAGCTAAGGGATTTCGCTATCGAACGAGGACAACCCCCGCCGACCACTAGTCCCGGTGAAACCTAAGGGATTTCGCTATCGAACGAGGACAACCCCCGCCGACCACTAGTCCCGGTGGAACCTAAGGGATTTCGCTATCGAACGAGGACAACCCCCGCCGACCACTAGTCCCGGTGGAACCTAAGGGATTTCGCTATCGAACGAGGACAACCCCCGCCGACCACTAGTCCCGGTGAAACCTAAGGGATTTCGCTATCGAACGAGGACAACCCCCGCCGACCACTAGTCCCGGTGAAACCTAAGGGATTTCGCTATCGAACGAGGACAACCCCCGCCGACCACTAGTCCCCGTAGAACCGCTATCGTACGAGGATAAGCCCCCGCCGACCACGGTGGACAGCCCGGAATGGACTGACCATTTGTTCGCCGCCGTTTGCGCTTATATAGCCGGCCGCTGCTAGCGGCGCGAGTGGGGGAACCGGTTTGAAGCGGATTCGACTGGTATGACGCGGTATGCGTATCGCTGTGTGCGTTACAACGTTGTTTCTTATTTATGTGGGTAGTGACGGGCGGTTCGGAGAATGCTACGTCACACTCTCCCCTCTCCTCCGGAGATTTTTACCTGTAGGGGAAAAATCACCATGTTAATAAAACTTATACAAAAAAAAACAAACTAGACCTTTATATAACTTTTCCTGTCCTTGCAAAACGTTAAAGTTTTTACTATTGACCATACTTCTTGCTTGTATTTTTGTTTTGCAACGATGGACAGTAGTTTCTTAATTATGTCTACCATATAAAATAAACTATTATATGTTTTATTTCTAGATTTCATCTATGTTAGGAATGAAACATATGATCTAAAATATATTTATATTTTTTTTTTTTGTTCGGTAACGAAAAATATGTACAGAAAAATAAATATAAAATATTAACTACGAATTAAATAAATAAGAAGAATGGTATTTTGTATTATTTCTAACACCTAATTTATAACTTACTAAGTACCTGGCCAGGTGAAAAAAAATTAACTTGTTTTAAGTTATGTAATATTTACAATAAAAATACTAATTCATGAGCATGTTGAATCTGTCAAAATATCTGTATTTTCTTTACTAAATTTAGTTATTTCGACAGATAGTCAGTGTCAGTGCTTATTCTAAACTTAGTAGTATAATTAACTAAGTTACTATAATAAAGTTTCTATCTCTATACTGTTCACTAATCAGGTTCACTTTCTTGTTTTCGATACTCCTAATGCCATCTATTGATAATCTGCGTAAGTAATACGTGTGTAGTGGTTCGCGTCATAGTCGCGATCTTAGGTACTTGCTTGTCTTTAACTATAGTGAAGAAATATATTGAAACCTGGTTATTGAATTACAAACCAAAATAAAACATGTATGGTGTAATAAAAAAACAATTTATTAAAAATAAAACTTACAACTAAGGTACATTGCCGTTATCACTTGTCAGTATCAATACAGTTCGGTGGTTTAACAGGAAAGTATAGGTACTATAAACCTTTAAATCTTATTTTACATTTTGTAATTTTTCACTAAAACTTTTAGTCTTCTAAATTTGGGTTAATAACACTAGTCGCGTGTAGGTATAACTTAGTTATTTCATTGTTAGCTTATCTTGTAAATCAGTCTTATTTTACCTTACAATAAATAACAATTTAGCATTGGTTTTCTAGTAGGAACAGTACAGTGGGTAGATATTACATCCCTAAAATTAACAATATAATATTATATCACTCTGATAAGAATACTTATGTGACAAGACATGATTTTATTTAATGATGATGTGCAATGGACTTTAATGTAATAAGAAAAAAATATATATAAAAATGCTAGAAAAGTTTTTGAAGAAAAAAAAAATTAAATGTGTGAATGTTTTCAAAAAAAAAAGAAACCCTAATCTTTCTTTATGTACCGTGGTAGCCTGACTATTCCTCGCTTACTTCCTCGTGACCTCTTCTTTCCTCGCCTTTTCTTTTGAGGTACCTCCACGATGGTGCTGCAACTATGGATGGTGTTAGGTCCGTTGGTGGGCTCCGGCATTTTATGCTTTTTGACCGTCAACGGGTTTGATGGTGGTGTGTGCGGTGGTTGTGGGCTTGATGGCGGAGGGCTTGATGGCGGAGGGGTAATCGGCGGCGTAGGTAACAACGGCATGTTGTGCGGTGTATCGGACGGCTTCGTTTGGTCTTTAGGAGGTGGTATGACCTGCAATATCCTTGCATTTAGTTGTGTCCCGTTCACCTCTGCTTGGACCTCCGTGTTATTGCGACTCGTCGGTGGTGGCCTTGGTCTGGTGGGTTTCCGTGTCCATGGGTCTTGTTCGGGGTCGATTGCTTTTATTAAATGGCCTTTTCGTAGCATAATTTTTTGTTTTGCGATGCCTCTTGTAACTATTATGACCATATTACGTGTGCGACTGATGTTCACGGAACGTCGTGTGGCGTATTTATGCGTTTGTGTGGAACCGTGGTTTAAATTCGGTGTGCGGGTAGATTTGATTTTTTTTCTTATAGTGATGTACCAGTTATTGATTCATAGTGTTGTGTTATCACGTTGTTTAAATTTATTGGTTTATGTATTTTTTTATATCTTTTATGTGTGTTACGTATTGTTTCTTGGTGTTTGGGTTTTGTAACACGAAAATAACTGGCGATCTTTCCACTATTACTTTGTAAGGTCCTGAGTATCTTGGTGCTAATTTAGCGCAAAAACCCTTGTTTGCGTCTGATTGTGGAAATTCCCTTTTCAGCACTAAGTTTATGCAAGGTTTCAATATTGCCCTTTCTTTGTTGTAGTAGTGTTTTTACTGATGCGGCTGGTTTATAGTATTTAAATCGTTCGTTTATCTAAAATCTCGTGTTCCTACAGCAGTTCTTGCTCAGTACCCCCATGGTTCCGCATACGCTGCAGAATATAACTTTTTGGGATTTACAATCTTTCGCGTTGTGGTTCGCTTTACCGCAATTCCAACAATGTGACTTGCTGTCATATTGGGGATGTATTTTTTTCCGTGTTGTTTTTTCCGGTTGATGAATGTCTGCGAACTGTTTTCTTTGATTCTGTAGGTCTTTTACTTTATTTTCGTCGGACCTAATGGCTTCGAAATCGCCTGCCCTTGCCATTAGTTCTTTAAGGTTTTTGAAGTCCTCTCTTTTAATATAGTATTTGTAGTTCGGGCGCATGTTATTATAGATTATTTCAATTGCTTCAATTTCGCTCATTTTTCCGTGTCGCCTAATGAGTGTTTGCATTACCGTTAGGTAATCTATAAAGCGTTCTTCTGTATATTGTCTTCTTGCTGCTATACGGCTGAGTAAATTCGTTTCGTAGTTTCTTGGGAAAAAGAAAATTTTAAAGTCATCTTCAAAGTCCTTCCATGTTTCCCAACTGCTGTTGTTATTTCTATACCACGATAATGCATTTCCTTTAAAAAGTTTTGGTAAAAATTGTAGTAGATCGTCTTTTTTCTTTGGGATTGTTTTTATGAGTTCATCCAACCTTTCGAGAAAATCTACCGCATCTCCCGTCGTATCAAAAGTCACGTTCCACTTAGAAAATATTTTTTCTATGTTTCGCATATCTTTGGTATCCTCCATTTTGGTATTTTCTGCTTCTTTGAATTCTTCCTGGGTTTCTTCTTCGTGAATTATTGTTAGTTCTTTCGCTTCTTGTTCCCTTACTGCATGGACTAGTGTTTTTCTTAATTCTTCGACTGTTTTGTTATCCGCCGATATGCCCCTTTCTTGGAGTTCCTCGACCAACTCGTCTTTTTTCAGACCGTAGATCCAGGACGTTGACATCAGGATGTCTTCTTTTCTTCTTGATTTCTAATCTTGTTTGTATAGTAGACTTTATGTTTACCTTAATGTGATTTGAGCCTTAGCTACCTCTCGTTAAACCCTTAGGACTTAGTACCGGGTTCCTTAGTTATGAACCAATATACTGCAAGCAGTGAAATGCCAGTCAGTTATTGACCCTTTTGGGACCGCCCGGTTGATTGATTGATCCTTCTAAGGATACCCGAAGTGGGTTTTTAAGTTGGGCGCCAATGTGACGTAGCGTTTGCGCGGGATCGAACCACGGACGCTAACATCAACATAAAGTTTAGAGACTCCGTTACCAGAGTGGTATGACGGGGTCTGTGCCTATGGGGTTGATCGAGAGGGATGGCAAATCAAACCAATTCTACACAAGACGACGATATTTATTACAAGTTCCACAAAGTCTCTTAGACTAATCTTATGCTAAACTTAACCTACCGAACCGTATCACTTATCTTATTAAGCACAAATAAGAAAGGGAGAGTGGACGCAAGGGATTGCGTACACAGCGATACACGGTATGTCTGAATTTAGTCGTCTTCGGCAACCTATAATGGCTATATATGGTGCGTACGGTACGATCAATAAAATCACTGGGGCGCTAAGTAGTGCGCCAAGTGAGAATACGGGTCCGCTGGGCGTCTGTTACGGGACGCCGCGGGAATAGGGACTCAGATTGCACTTCTGACAATCGGTCTCACAAAAACGGGTCACGCCAGAGGCGTCGGTAACCAAAGGGTGCGCGGCCCTATGGTTTTACGGAAAGCACAAGCCGGTAGGTACGCTCAGGTATCATCGGGAAGAGGGATTATCTAGACTCCACTCAAGGGATTGAGTGCCTGCTCCTAATAGAGGATCGCTCAGGGTCCAAACACGGTGCGCTACGGGATGAGTGATCGTCACCACTCAAGAACGGAACGGGACGGTAGTGCTATCTAGCACTGACCGGGAGTGTGCGCTCAGGTCACGACGGAATGAGGGGTTTCCCAGACGCCACTCAAGGGGGGTGAGAGCTTACACCAAACGGTGTCCAGAGGACGGAACGCTCAGGGCACAAACCCGGGTACGCTCGGGGCGTGACGGGATGAGGGGTCGCTAAGACTCCACTCACTAACGGGCCCGCGGGTCTAATCATAGAACCTGCGGGAATAACGGGATCACGCTATCGAACGAGGAAATACCCCCGCCGACCACGTGACTTCTCTAACCCCTGGAAGAAGGGGAAACTACAGGGTTCGCTATCGAACGAGGACAACCCCCGCCGACCACTAGCCCTCGGGAATCTACGGGGAAGCTAAGGGATTTCGCTATCGAACGAGGACAACCCCCGCCGACCACTAGTCCCGGTGAAACCTAAGGGATTTCGCTATCGAACGAGGACAACCCCCGCCGACCACTAGTCCCGGTGGAACCTAAGGGATTTCGCTATCGAACGAGGACAACCCCCGCCGACCACTAGTCCCGGTGGAACCTATCGAATGCCCCACGTTGGGCGCAAATGTGACGTAGCGTTTGCGCGGGATCGAACCACGGACGCTAACATCAACATAAAATTTAGAGACTCCGCTACCAGAGTGGTAGGACGGGGTCTGTGCCTATGGGGTTGATCGAGAGGGATGGCAAATCAAACCACTTCTACACAAGACGACGATATTTATTACAAGTTCCACAATGTCTCTTAAACTTATCTTATGCTAAACTTAACCTACCGAACCGTATCACTTATCTTATTAAGCGCAAATAAGAAAGGGAGAGTGGACGCAAGGTATTGCGTACACAGCGATACACGGTATGTCTGAATTTAGTCGTCTTCGGCAATCTATAATGGCTATATATGGCGCGTACGGTACGATCAATAAAATCACTGGGGCGCTAAGTAGTGCGCCAAGTGAGGATACGGGTCCGCTGGGCGTCTGCAACGGGACGCCGCGGGAATAGGGACTCAGATTGTACTTCTGACAATCGGTCTCATAAAACGGGTCACGCCAGAGGCGTCGGTAACCAAAGGGTGCGCGGCCCTATGGTTTTACGGAAAGCACAAGCCGGTAGGTACGCTCAGGTATCATCGGGAAGAGGGATTATCTAGACTCCACTCAAGGGGTTGAGTGCCTGCTCCTAATAGAGGATCGCTCAGGGTCCAAACTCGGTGCGCTACGGGATGAGTGATCGTCACCACTCAAGAACGGAACGGGACGGGAGTGCTATCTATCTAGCACTGACCGGGAGTGTGCGCTCAGGTCACGACGGAATGAGGGGTTTCCCAGACGCCACTCAAGGGGGGTGAGAGCTTACACCAAACGGTGTCCAGAGGACGGAACGCTCAGGGCACAAACCCGGGTACGCTCGGGGCGTGACGGGATGAGGGGTCGCCAAGACTCCACTCACTAACGGGCCCGCGGGTCTAATCATAGAACCTGCGGGAATAACGGGATCACGCTATCGAACGAGGAAATACCCCCGCCGACCACGTGACTTCTCTAACCCCTGGAAGAAGGGGAAACTACAGGGTTCGCTATCGAACGAGGACAACCCCCGCCGACCACTAGCCCTCGGGAATCTACGGGGAAGCTAAGGGATTTCGCTATCGAACGAGGACAACCCCCGCCGACCACTAGTCCCGGTGAAACCTAAGGGATTTCGCTATCGAACGAGGACAACCCCCGCCGACCACTAGTCCCGGTGGAACCTAAGGGATTTCGCTATCGAACGAGGACAACCCCCGCCGACCACTAGTCCCGGTGGAACCTAAGGGATTTCGCTATCGAACGAGGACAACCCCCGCCGACCACTAGTCCCCGTAGAACCGCTATCGTACGAGGATAAGCCCCCGCCGACCACGGTGGACAGCCCGGAACGGACTGACGACGTGTTCGCCGCCGTTTGCGCTTATATAGCCGGCCGCTGCTAGCGGCGCGAGTGGGGGAACCGGTTTGAAGCGGATTCGACTGGTATGACGCGGTATGCGTATCGCTGTGTGCGTTACAACGTTGTTTCTTATTTATGTGGGTAGTGACGGGCGGTTCGGAGAATGCTACGTCACACTCTCCCCTCTCCTCCGGAGATTTTTACCTGTAGGGGAAAAATCACCATGTTAATAAAATTTATACAAAAAAAACAAACTAGACCTTTATACAACTTTTCCTGTCTTTGCAAAACGTTAAAGTTTCTACTATTGACCATACTTCTTGCTTTTATTATTGTTTTGCAACGATGGACAGTAGTTTCTTAATGATGTCTACCATATAAACTATTATATGTTTTATTTCCAGATTTCATCTATGTTAGGAATGAAACATATGATCTAAAATAGGTATATATATTTTTTTTTTGTTCGGCAAAGAAAAATATGCACAGAAAAATAAATAGAAAATATTAACTACAAATTAAATAAATAAGAAGAATGGTATTTTGTATTATTTCTAACACCTAATTTATAACTTACTAAGTACCTGGCCAGGTGAAAAAAAATTAACTTGTTTTAAGTTATGTAATATTTACAATAAAAATACTAATTCATGAGCATGTTGAATCTGTCAAAATATCTGTATTTTCTTTACTAAATTTAGTTATTTCGACAGATAGTCAGTGTTAGTGCTTATTCTAAACTTAGTAGTATAATTAACTAAGTTACTATAATAAAGTTTCTATCTCTATACTGTTCACTAATCAGGTTCACTTTCTTGTTTTCGATACTCCTAATGCCATCTATTGATAATCTGCGTAAGTAATACGTGTGTAGTGGTTCGCGTCATAGTCGCGATCTTAGGTACTTGCTTGTCTTTAACTATAGTAAATAAATATATTGAAACCTGGTTATTGAACTACAAACCAAATTAAAATATGTATGGCGTAATAATAAAACAATTCATTAAAACTAAAACTTACAACAAAGGTACATTGCGGTTATCGCTTGTCGGTATCAATACAGTTCGGTGGTTTAACAGGTAAGTATAGGTACTATGTACCTCTAAATCTTATTTTATATCTTGTAATTTTTCACTAAAACTTTTAGTCTTCTAAACTTGGGTTAATAACACTAGTCACGTGTAAGTATAACTTAGCTATTTCATTGTTAGCTTATCCTGTAAATCAGTCTTATTTTGCCTTACAAAAAATAAAATTTAGCATTGGTTTTCTAGTAGGAAGAGTACAGTGGGTAGATATTACATCCCTAAAATTAACAATATAATATTTTATCACTCTGATAAGAATACTTATGTGACAAGACATGATTTTAGTTAATGATGATGTGCAATGAACTTTAATGTAATAGGGAAAAAAAATGCTATAAATAACGGCTGCGGTGTATCGGATGGCTTCGTTTGGGCCCTGGAAGGTGGTATGACTTGCAATACCCATATATTCAGTTGTGGTCTCTCGTTCACATCTGCCTGGGTCTCCATGGTACTGCGACTCGTCGGTGGTGGCCTTGGTCTTGTGGGCTTTCGTGTCCATGGGTCTTCCTCGGGGTCGATTGTCTTTATTAGGTGGCCTTTTCCTAGCATGACTTTTTGTCTTGTAGTGCCTCTTGTAACCACTATGACCATTCTAGGCGTACGACTGATGTTCACGGATCGTCGTGTGACCTATTTATGCGGAATCGTGGTGTAAATTCGGTTTGCTGGTAGATTTGATTTTTTTATTTGTTCTTATAGTGATGTACCAGTTATTGATTCATAGTGTTGTGTTATCACTTTGTTTAAATTTATTGGTTTATGATTTTTTTTATATCTTTTATGTGTGCTACATATTGTTTCTTGGTGTTTGGGTTTTGTAACACGAAAATAACTGGCGATCTTTCCACTATTACTTTGTAAGGTCCTGAGTATTTTGGTTCTAAATTAGCGCAAAAACCCTTGTTTGCGTCTGATTGTGGAAATTCCCTTTTCAGCACTAAGTCGTTTATACAAGGTTTCCAATATTGCCTTCGTTTGTTGTAGTAGTGTTTTTACTGATGCGGCTGGTGTAGAAAAGTTTTTTAAGTCGTTTGTTTTTCTAAAATCTCGTGTTCCTACAGCAGTTCTTGCTCAGTACCCCCATGGTTCCGCATACGCTGCAGAATATAACTTTTTGGGATTTACAATCTCTCGCGTTGTGGTTCGCTTTACCGCAATTCCAACAATGTGACTTGCTGTCGTATTGGGGGTGTATTTTTTTCCGTGTTGTTTTTTCCGGTTGATGAATGTCTGCGAACTGTTTTCTTTGATTCTGTAGGTCTTTTACTTTATTTTCGTCGGACCTAATGGCTTCGAAATCGCCTGCCCTTGCCATTAGTTCTTTTAGGTTTTTGAAGTCCTCTCTTTTTATATAGTATTTGTAGTTCGGGCGCATGTTATTATAGATTATTTCAATTCCTTCGATTTCGCTCATTTTTCCGTGTCGCCTAATGAGTGTTTGCATTACCGTTAGGTAATCTATAAAACGTTCTTCTGTATATTGTCTTCTTGCTGCTATACGACTGAGTAAATTCGTTTCGTAGTTTCTTGGGAAAAAGAATAGTTTAAAGTCATCTTCAAAGTCCTTCCATGTTTCCCAACTGCTGTTGTTATTTCTATACCACGATAACGCATTTCCTTTAAAAAGTTTTGGTAAAAATTGTAGTAGATCGTCTTTTTTCTTTGGGATTGTTTTTATAAGTTCATCCAACCTTTCGAGAAAATCTACCGCATCTCCCGTCGTATCAAAAGTCACGTTCCACTTAGAAAATATTTTTTCTATATTTCGCATATCTTTGGTATCCTCCATTTTGGTATTTTCTGCTTCTTTGAATTCTTCCTGGGTTTCTTCTTCGTGTATTATTGTTAGTTCTTTCGCTTCTTGTTCCCTTACTGCATGGACTAGTGTTTTTCTTAATTCCTCAACTGTTTTGTGATCCGCCGATATGCCCCTTCCTTGGAGTTCCTCGATCAACTCGTCTTTTTTCAGACCGTAGATCCAGGATGTTGACATCAGGATGTCTTCTTTTCTTCTTGGTTTCTAATCTTGTTTGTATAGTAGACTTTATGTTTACCTTAATGTGATTTGAGCCTTAGCTACCTCTCGTTAAACCCTTAGGACTTAGTACCGGGTTCCTTAGTTATGAACCAATGTACTTCAATCAGTGAAATGCCACTCAGTTATTGACCCTTTTGGGATCGCCCGGTTGATTGATTGATCCTTCTAAGGATACCCGAAGTGGGTTTTTAAGTTGGGCGCCAATGTGACGTAGCGTTTGCGCGGGATCGAACCACGGACGCTAACATCAACATAAAATTTAGAGACTCCGCTACCAGAGTGGTAGGACGGGGTCTGTGCCTATGGGGTTGATCGAGAGGGATGGCAAATCAAACCACTTCTACACAAGACGACGATATTTATTACAAGTTCCACAATGTCTCTTAAACTTATCTTATGCTAAACTTAACCTACCGAACCGTATCACTTATCTTATTAAGCGCAAATAAGAAAGGGAGAGTGGACGCAAGGTATTGCGTACACAGCGATACACGGTATGTCTGAATTTAGTCGTCTTCGGCAATCTATAATGGCTATATATGGCGCGTACGGTACGATCAATAAAATCACTGGGGCGCTAAGTAGTGCGCCAAGTGAGGATACGGGTCCGCTGGGCGTCTGCAACGGGACGCCGCGGGAATAGGGACTCAGATTGTACTTCTGACAATCGGTCTCATAAAACGGGTCACGCCAGAGGCGTCGGTAACCAAAGGGTGCGCGGCCCTATGGTTTTACGGAAAGCACAAGCCGGTAGGTACGCTCAGGTATCATCGGGAAGAGGGATTATCTAGACTCCACTCAAGGGGTTGAGTGCCTGCTCCTAATAGAGGATCGCTCAGGGTACAAACTCGGTGCGCTACGGGATGAGTGATCGTCACCACTCAAGAACGGAACGGGACGGGAGCGCCATCCAGCACCGACCGGGAGTGCGCGCCCAGGTCACGACGGAATGAGGGGCCTCCCAGACGCCACTCAAGGGGGGCGAGAGCCCACACCAAACGGTGTCCAGAGGACGGAACGCTCAGGGCACAAACCCGGGCACGCCCGGGGCGCGACGGGATGAGGGGTCGCCAAGACTCCACTCGCTAACGGGCCCGCGGGTCTAATTATAGAACCTGCGGGAATAACGGGATCACGCTATCGAACGAGGAAATACCCCCGCCGACCACGTGACTTCTCTAACCCCTGGAAGAAGGGGAAACTACAGGGTTCGCTATCGAACGAGGACAACCCCCGCCGACCACTAGCCCTCGGGAATCTACGGGGAAGCTAAGGGATTTCGCTATCGAACGAGGACAACCCCCGCCGACCACTAGTCCCGGTGGAACCTAAGGGATTTCGCTATCGAACGAGGACAACCCCCGCCGACCACTAGTCCCGGTGGAACCTAAGGGATTTCGCTATCGAACGAGGACAACCCCCGCCGACCACTAGTCCCCGTAGAACCGCTATCGTACGAGGATAAGCCCCCGCCGACCGCGGTGGACAGCCCGGAACGGACTGACCATTTGTTCGCCGCCGTTTGCGCTTATATAGCCGGCCGCTGCTAGCGGCACGAGTGGGGGAACCGGTTTGAAGCGGATTCGACTGGTATGACGCGGTATGCGTATCGCTGTGTGCGTTACAACGTTGTTTCTTATTTATGTGGGTAGTGACGGGCGGTTCGGAGAATGCTACGTCACACTCTCCCCTCTCCTCCGGAGATTTTTACCTGTAGGGGGAAAATCACCATGTTAATAAAACTTATACAAAAAAAACAAACTAGACCTTTATACGACTTTTCCTGTCCTTGCAGAACGTTAAAGTTTCTACTATTGACCATACTTCTTGCTTTTATTTTTGTTTTGCAACGATGGACAGTAGTTTCTTAATTATGTCTACCATATAAACTATTATATGTTTTATTTCCAGATTTCATCTATGTTAGGAATGAAACATATGATCTAAAATAGGTATATATATTTTTTTTTTGTTCGGCAAAGAAAAATATGCACAGAAAAATAAATTAAAAAATATTAACTACAAATTAAATAAATAAGAAGAATGGTATTTTGTATTATTTCTAACACCTAATTTATAACTTACTGAGTACCCGGCCGGGTGAAAAAAAATTAACTTGTCTTAAGTTATGTAATATTTACAATAAAAATACTAATTCTTGAGCATGTTGAATCTGTCAAAATATTTGTATTTTCTTTACTAAATTTAGTTATTTCGACAGATAGTCAGTGCTTATTCTAAACTTAGTGGTATAATCGACTAAGTTACTATAGTAAAGTTTCTATCTCTATACTGTTCACTAATCAGGTTCACTTTCTTGTTTTCGATACTCCTAATGCCATCTATTGATAATCTGCGTAAGTAATACGAGTGTAGTGGTTCGCGTCATTGTCGCGATCTTAGGTACTTGCTTGTCTTTAACTATAGTGAAGAAATATATTGAAACCTGGTTATTGAATTACAAACCAAAATAAAACATGTATGGTGTAATAAAAAAAAACAATTTATTAAAAATAAAACTTACAACTAAGGTACATTGCCGTTATCACTTGTCAGTATCAATACAGTTCGGTGGTTTAACAGGAAAGTATAGGTACTATAAACCTTTAAATCTTATTTTACATTTTGTAATTTTTCACTAAAACTTTTAGTCTTCTAAATTTGGGTTAATAACACTAGTCACGTGTAGGTATAACTTAGCTATTTCATTGTTAGCTTATCTTGTAAATCAGTCTTATTTTGCCTTACAATAAATAACAACTTAGCATTGGTTTTCTAGTAGGAACAGTACAGTGGGTAGATATTACATCCCTAAAATTAACAATATAATATTATATCACTCTGATAAGAATACTTATGTGACAAGACATGATTTTATTTAATGATGATGTGCAATGGACTTTAATGTAATAAGAAAAAAAAAGTATATAAAAATGCTAGAAATAACGGCTGCGGTGTATCGGATGGCTTCGTTTGGGCCCTGGAAGGTGGTATGACTTGCAATACCCATATATTCAGTTGTGGTCTCTCGTTCACATCTGCCTGGGTCTCCATGGTACTGCGACTCGTCGGTGGTGGCCTTGGTCTTGTGGGCTTTCGTGTCCATGGGTCTTCCTCGGGGTCGATTGTCTTTATTAGGTGGCCTTTTCCTAGCATGACTTTTTGTCTTGTAGTGCCTCTTGTAACCACTATGACCATTCTAGGCGTACGACTGATGTTCACGGATCGTCGTGTGACCTATTTATGCGGAATCGTGGTGTAAATTCGGTTTGCTGGTAGATTTGATTTTTTTATTTGTTCTTATAGTGATGTACCAGTTATTGATTCATAGTGTTGTGTTATCACGTTGTTTAAATTTATTGGTTTATGTATTTTTTAATATCTTTTATGTGTGTTACGTATTGTTTCTTGGTGTTTGGGTTTTGTAACACGAAAATAACTGGCGATCTTTCCACTATTACTTTGTAAGGTCCTGAGTACTTTGGTGCTAATTTAGCGCAAAAACCCTTGTTTGCGTCTGATTGTGGAAATTCCCTTTTTAGCACTAAGTCGTTTATACTAGGTTTCCAATATTGTCTTCGTTTGTCGTAGTAGTATTTTTGTTTATTGGATGCGGTATTTTGATGTGATCGTACTAATTCGTATAATTCTTTTAGTTTTGTATGTCCTGATACGGCTGGTGTAGGAAAGTTATTTAAGTCGTTTGGTTTTCTAAGTTCTCGTCCAAACATGAGAAATGCTGGCGTGTATTTGGTGGATTCTTGGCGTGACGTATTTAAGGCGAAGTTCAGTTCGGGTAAGTATTCATCCCATTTCTTATGATTTGTGTCGATGTATGAAGATATCATGATTTCCAAGGTTTTGTTTATTCTTTCGGTTGGGTTGCCTTGTGGTGAATATGGTGCCGTCAATCTATGTTCTATTGAAAATTTTTTTAAAGTGTCGGTGAAGTCTTTACTTGTGAATTGTCTTCCGTTGTCACTTAATAGTATTTTTGGGCAGCCATATCGCATTATAATATTTTCCTTTAGTGTTTTTACTATTGACTTTGTTGTTGCGTTTCGAATACCTTTCACTTCTGTCCATTTTGTGAATTTGTCGTGGTATACTATTATCCAGTTAAATCCTTGTGTGGATCTTGGTAATGGGCCTATCAAGTCAACCGATACGATTTCCCATGGTTCATTAGCGTTGTTGATGTGCATCATACCTGATGTTTTCTTTTGTGGGTTTTTTTGTTTTTGGCATATTTCGCACTTGTTAACATAAGTTGATATATCGCGGTACATTCCTGGCCAGTAATATCTTTGGTTAATTCTGTTTAGTGTTTTTGATGTCCCTAGGTGTCCTGACGTTGGTGAATCGTGGTTTTCTGCTAAAATTTTCCCAATCTTTTCTTTAGGGATGCATAATTTCCACTCTGATCCATTGTTTAGTTGTACGCCGTATTTTGGGGTTTTTATTTTTTTGTATAGTTTTCCATCTGTCATGCGAAAATCGGTAGTATCGTTTGGGTTTTGTGATGTTTCCTTTAATTTCCTGTGATACCAGTCTATATTATTTGTGGTTATAGTATTTATTGGATTTCGTGATAATTCATCTGCAATTACATTTTGTTTTCCGCTTCTGTATGATATTTCGAAATCATATTGTTGTAGCTCTAACGCCCATCTGGCTAATCTGCCTGTTGGTTCTTTCACGTTGTTGAGCCATTTCAACGCTTGATGGTCGGTGACTACGTTAAATTGGTATCCCTCAAGGAATGCTCTCATTTTTCTGATTCCCCAGACTACTGCTAGACACTCCTTTTCTGATGTTGTGTAATTTTTTTCTGCTGGTTGTAAGGATCGGCTTGCGTACATGATTACTTTTCGTACTCCTTCTTCTTCTTGTGTTAAAACTGCTCCGAGTCCTATATCGCTTGCGTCAGTCTCAAGTGTGAAGGGTTTTGAAAAATCTGCTCTGGTAAGGACTGGTTCGTTAGTCATTATTTCCTTTATTTTCATAAAAGCATTTTGTTGTTCCTGCTCCCATCTGAATTTTGTATCCTTTTTTAGCAATTTTATTAGTGGTGCCATTATATCTGCGTATCCTGGAATAAATTTTCTATACCACGACGTCATTCCTATTAATCTGCGAACTCCTTTCACATTTTCTGGTTGTTTGAGTTGTTCTATGGCTTTGATTTTTTCTATGTTCATCTTAATCCCTTCCCTGGTTATTAAATGGCCCAGATATTCTATTTCTGGTTTACAGAACTCACACTTTTTTTCATTTATCTGAAGTCCTGCTGTTCTTATTCTATTGAATATTTCTTTTAGGTGTTCTAGATGTTGTTCAAAGGATGTACTGCACACTATTATGTCATCTAAGTAGACGTATGCGTTTGGTTCCAGTTCTGGACCTATCACTTGGTCTAAAAGGCGTTGAAAAGTGGCTCCACTTGAGTGTAATCCGAAAGGCATTACTTTGAAATGGAAAAGTCCTTTCCCAGGTACTGTAAAGGCTGTCGCTGCTTTGCTTTTTTCATTTAATTTAATATTCCAGTAGCCATTTTTTAAGTCAAATTTAGAAAAGTATTTTCCTTTCCTTAATTTTTCTAAAGTGTGATCTATTTGTGGTAGAGGGTATGCGTCTTTTTCTGAAATTTCATTGATTTTTCTAAAGTCGATGCAGAATCTATATTCCCCATTATCCTTCTTTGCTAATACTACTGGTGAGCTATATGGGCTATTTGATTTTTCAATTATTCCGTCTTTGAGCATCTTGTCTACCTGTTCATTTATAATTTCTTGCATTTTTGGGGTTCTTGGGTAATATCTTTGTTTTATTGGCTCTTTATGTTTGAGTTTTATAGTATGTGTTGTCCATGTATTTCCTTTTGGTGCTAATCTGCATTTTTCTAATTCCTCGTTAATTAGACTTTCTAGTTTTTTTCGTTCTTTGGCTGTTATGTTGATTCCTTCGATTACTGGTGATACGTGTTCATTTATTTTTGGTTTTTCCCATTTGAAAGTATAACCACATCGTTGGAGTACGTCCATCCCTAATATTATGTATGGTGTGGTAGGTAAGTAAAATACTTTATGCTTGATCTCGTTGCCGTTGATTTTAAGTTCAATTACTCTGCTTCGGTTTATTAGCACTTCTGATCCATCTGCTAGCGTAACATTAGTTTTTTCCTGTGTTTCTACTTGATTTGCCAGATTTTTGCAGTTTTCCCATACTTCTTTGTTAATGTAGGTACAAGTTGAGCCCGTGTCGACCAGTGCTTTATATTCTTTAGAATTTATTGTTGCGGTTACGAACGTTCTGTTATCTTTTCCGATTTCTTTTTTTATAGTGCTAGCCCATTTCCTCGTGTTCCTGCAGCAGTTCTTGCTCAGTACGCCCATGGTTCCGCATCTGCTACAGAATATAACTTTCTGGGATTTACAATTTTTCGCGTTGTGGTTCGCTTTACCGCAATTCCAACAATGTGACTTGCTGTTGTATTGGGGATGTATTTTTTTTCTTGTTGTATTTTCCGGTTTCTGTTGTTGAATGTCTGCAAACTGTTTTCTTTGGTTTTGTAGATTTCTTACTTTATTTTCTTCTGATCTAATGTCTTCGAACTCGCCAGCCCTTGCCATTAGTTCTTTTAGGTTTTTGAAATCCTCTCTTTTTATATAGTATTTGTAGTTCGGGCGCATGTTATTATAGATTATTTCAATTGCTTCGATTTCGCTCATTTTTCCGTGTCGTCTAATGAGTGTTTGCATTAACGTTAGGTAATCTATAAAACGTTCTTCTGTATATTGTCTTCTTGCTGCTATACGACTGAGTAAATTCGTTTCGTAGTTTCTTGGGAAAAAGAATAGTTTAAAGTCATCTTCAAAGTCCTTCCATGTTTTCCAACTGCTGTTGTTATTTCTATACCACGATAATGCATTTCCTTTAAAAAGTTTTGGTAAAAATTGTAGTAGATCGTCTTTTTTCTTTGGGATTGTTTTTATGAGTTCATCCAACCTTTCGAGAAAATCTACCGCATCTCCCGTCGTATCAAAAATCACGTTCCACTTAGAAAATATTTTTTCTATGTTTCGCATATCCTTGTTATCCTCCATTTTGGTATTTTCTGCTTCTTTGAATTCTTCCTGGGTTTCTTTTTCGTGTATTATTGTTAGTTCTTTCGCTTCTTGTTGCCTTACTGCCTGGACTAGTGTTTTTCTTAATTCCTCAACTGTTTTGTGATCCGCCGATATGCCCCTTCCTTGGAGTTCCTCGATCAACTCGTCTTTTTTCAGACCGTAGATCCAGGATGTTGACATCAGGATGTCTTCTTTTCTTCTTGGTTTCTAATCTTGTTTGTATAGTAGACTTTATGTTTACCTTAATGTGATTTGAGCCTTAGCTACCTCTCGTTAAACCCTTAGGACTTAGTACCGGGTTCCTTAGTTATGAACCAATGTACTTCAATCAGTGAAATGCCACTCAGTTATTGACCCTTTTGGGATCGCCCGGATGATTGATTGATCCTTCTAAGGATACCCGAAGTGGGTTTTTAAGTTGGGCGCCAATGTGACGTAGCGTTTGCGCGGGATCGAACCACGGACGCTAACATCAACATAAAATTTAGAGACTCCGCTACCAGAGTGGTAGGACGGGGTCTGTGCCTATGGGGTTGATCGAGAGGGATGGCAAATCAAACCACTTCTACACAAGACGACGATATTTATTACAAGTTCCACAATGTCTCTTAAACTTATCTTATGCTAAACTTAACCTACCGAACCGTATCACTTATCTTATTAAGCGCAAATAAGAAAGGGAGAGTGGACGCAAGGTATTGCGTACACAGCGATACACGGTATGTCTGAATTTAGTCGTCTTCGGCAATCTATAATGGCTATATATGGCGCGTACGGTACGATCAATAAAATCACTGGGGCGCTAAGTAGTGCGCCAAGTGAGGATACGGGTCCGCTGGGCGTCTGCAACGGGACGCCGCGGGAATAGGGACTCAGATTGTACTTCTGACAATCGGTCTCATAAAACGGGTCACGCCAGAGGCGTCGGTAACCAAAGGGTGCGCGGCCCTATGGTTTTACGGAAAGCACAAGCCGGTAGGTACGCTCAGGTATCATCGGGAAGAGGGATTATCTAGACTCCACTCAAGGGGTTGAGTGCCTGCTCCTAATAGAGGATCGCTCAGGGTACAAACTCGGTGCGCTACGGGATGAGTGATCGTCACCACTCAAGAACGGAACGGGACGGGAGTGCTATCTATCTAGCACTGACCGGGAGTGTGCGCTCAGGTCACGACGGAATGAGGGGTTTCCCAGACGCCACTCAAGGGGGGTGAGAGCTTACACCAAACGGTGTCCAGAGGACGGAACGCTCAGGGCACAAACCCGGGTACGCTCGGGGCGTGACGGGATGAGGGGTCGCCAAGACTCCACTCACTAACGGGCCCGCGGGTCTAATCATAGAACCTGCGGGAATAACGGGATCACGCTATCGAACGAGGAAATACCCCCGCCGACCACGTGACTTCTCTAACCCCTGGAAGAAGGGGAAACTACAGGGTTCGCTATCGAACGAGGACAACCCCCGCCGACCACTAGCCCTCGGGAATCTACGGGGAAGCTAAGGGATTTCGCTATCGAACGAGGACAACCCCCGCCGACCACTAGTCCCGGTGAAACCTAAGGGATTTCGCTATCGAACGAGGACAACCCCCGCCGACCACTAGTCCCGGTGGAACCTAAGGGATTTCGCTATCGAACGAGGACAACCCCCGCCGACCACTAGTCCCGGTGGAACCTAAGGGATTTCGCTATCGAACGAGGACAACCCCCGCCGACCACTAGTCCCCGTAGAACCGCTATCGTACGAGGATAAGCCCCCGCCGACCACGGTGGACAGCCCGGAACGGACTGACCATTTGTTCGCCGCCGTTTGCGCTTATATAGCCGGCCGCTGCTAGCGGCACGAGTGGGGGAACCGGTTTGAAGCGGATTCGACTGGTATGACGCGGTATGCGTATCGCTGTGTGCGTTACAACGTTGTTTCTTATTTATGTGGGTAGTGACGGGCGGTTCGGAGAATGCTACGTCACAGTGCCTTTTGGCAAAGGCCTCCTCCAACCACTTCCACTGCCTCCTGTCTCTGGCGACCCTTCTCCAGTTAGGCCCTGCAGTGAGTTTTAGCTCATCCTCCCATCTTATGTGCTGTCTTCCTTGTCACTGTTACACAAAGGGCAAAAATATCCGGAGTACCCGGCAGTCGTCAAGCTATGTCCAATGCCATAAAGGCAGCTTGGAAAATTTGACACACGAAAAAACAAAAATTGAAACATATTATATTAAGAGGCGCGTCCTTAGTAAAAGCGCGAATGGGCTCCTACAGTTTTAAAAATATATATAGTATTCGTTTGATTTAAAAATACTACAAAAAAATCTCAATTGCCTAAAAGATCAGTCTACAACTTTACCAGACGATATTTCTAAAAATATTCTTAATTTTTGAGAAAAAAAATCGTCAACTTTGATCAAAAACATCGAAATCGACCTTTTCTATTTTAAATATCTGTGCTATTTCGTTGTCGTATTTAACAATATTTTAGGTGGAATTGTGAGACGAAAGTATAAACAACACATTCACCGTTAAAGATTTTTACTAATTCAAACAAAAAAATGATAAATCTAAGCCTAAACATCAATAATTTTTTTGGCAGAAATCATCCCCGGGCCCCATACATTTTAGTATGAAGCGGTAATTCGTTATAAATTAGTGTCACTGTCACTGAAAAATTCAGTGCCCGCCTAGTTTTCAAGGAGATCGCACGTCCGTTCGTACTACGCGTCTAACGTCATTGCGTTTGTTTTGTTTAGCATAAGGGTGGGTCACCAGTGTCGGTGACGACATTTCAGCGAAATCATTGGAGCCATTTCCGAGATTACAGAAATAAATTTATATATAAATATACAAGAATTGCTCGTTTAAGGTATAAGATAAATATGGAAGAAAAATTAAAAATGTTTTATCTAGTTTGCTTATGCTCCCGGAAATAATCGATTCCAGATTAGATAGAAAAATGACAGTGATGGGAGCCTATTTATTTGATAGAGGCGATTAAAAAAAGAGAAACAGAACGCGAAAAGAAGAAACGGAAAAACGAAAATGCTTGCGAGTCCACTAGTGCCAGGATAAAGACCAAGCGCTAGTTGAACTCGAGAAGGTTCCGTAGTATTGATAGAATTCTTATGCATATTTCCTGTATGATTCAAATCAATTAACTGTGTTTTATATGGTCAAGAGTAAACCTATAGTAAAATAATTTGCCAAGTGCGTGTCGGGCCACGCGCCGTTAAGGGTTCCGTAGTTACAAATGCCAACTTTGAGTTCATGCCACTAAAAACGTCTAAACTAAAAACTAATTTTCTATTGAATTTGTATGATATTTTCCATTTCCCAGTACATTTTATAAGTTGATCGCCTATAACTTTTTCATTTGTAAACCCTACTTAGCCAGGCCTCCGTCACTCGATCAAAGTCGCGCTATATTTACCTACCGGCTAGAAGTGTGTTCGAACGCAAAAGTGGCAGAGGGACGCCGCACGCGTGAAACCTTACTGCGTTTTGTTTCTTTACAATATACATTACTGTGCGGTATTTGAATGTCAAAATCAAAGAATCAATAAAAAATTGACGTTTTTCACATTGCCAAAAAACTACTAAAAATGTTTCTGTTTTGGTATAATTTTCACTAGAATTCACTGTTTTGTTATAAAAAGTCATCATCATCATCATCATTTCAGCCGCATAGCGTCCACTGCTGGACATAGGCCTCTCCCAAAGATTTCCAAAATGACCGATCTAGAGCTGCTTGCATCCAGCGCCTTCCAGCGACCTTGGTTAGGTCGTCAGACCACCTTGTGGGTGGGTGTCCTACGCTTCGCTTGCCTATACGCGGTCGCCATTCGAGAACCCTTTCGCCCCATCGGCCATCGGTTCGTCGCGCTATGTGTCCCGCCCACTGCCATTTCAACGAGCTAATCCGCTGGGCTATGTCAGTGACTTTAGTTCTCCTACGAATCTCCTCATTTCTGATTCGATCACGTAAAGAAACACCGAGCATAGCCCTCTCCATAGCGCGTTGCACGACCTTGAGCCTTCTTATGAGACCCATAGTAAGGGACCATGTTTCAGAGCCATAAGTCATCACTGGTAACACACATTGGTTGTAAACTTTAGTCTTAAGACACTGAGGTATATTTGACGAGAAGACACTTCGTAGCTTCCCGAACGCTGCCCAGCCGAGTCGGATTCGTCTAGAGACCTCTTCCTCGAAGCTGGAACATCCTGCCTGGATCAATTGACCCAGGTAGATATACTGGTCTACAACTTCGAGGGTGGAGCTCCCAACACAAACAGGTAGGGGCGCAACATGGACATTCGACATTACTTTCGTTTTGTCCATGTTCATTTTAAGGCCCACTTGTTGGGAAACTCGATTTAGATCTCCGAGCATAGTACTTAGGTCTTCCATCGATTCTGCCATGACAACGATATCGTCGGCAAATCGAAGGTGAGTGATATACTCGCCATTGATGTTGATGCCAAATCCTTCCCATTCCAGAAGCTTGAAGGCATCTTCCAGTGCAACGGTGAACAGTTTCGGAGATATAACGTCTCCCTGTCTTACACCTCTATGCAGTGGAATTGCCCTCGTGCACTGCTCCTGTACTCGGACTGACATAGTGGCATTACTGTATAAGCACTTCAACACTTCGATATACCGATAGTCAATACGGCATCGCTGGAGAGACTGAAGTACGGCCCATGTTTCGATCGAATCGAAGGCTTTTTCATAGTCCACGAACCCCAAGCATAACGGCCGGTTATACTCCCTCGTCTTCTCTATAACCTGCCGCAGCGTTTGAATATGGTCCATGGTACTAAAACCTTTACGGAAACCGGCTTGTTCGGGAGGCTGGAAGGCATCGAACCTGTTTGCGAGACGATTCGTAATGACCCTCGAGAACAACTTATATACATGACTCAGAAGCGTGATAGGCCTGTAGTTCTTCAATAGGGTGCTATCTCCCTTTTTGAAGAACAGGACCACCACGCCCCTGCTCCACGCTTCCGGCGTTACGCCCTCGAGCAGAACGGAATTAAAGAGCCTCTGAAGGACTTTCAGTACCGGCGTTCCGCCCGCTTTCAGAAGCTCTGCTGTGATTCCATCCTCGCCCGGCGCCTTGTTGTTTTTAAGCTGTTTGAGGGCCATCCTAATCTCGTACAGGCTGATGTCCGGGATATCTTCGGTATAGTGTCGGGTTAACTTGGCTCTTGGGTCTTCAGCCATTTGTCCGCTGGGTTGTGAAACTGAGGTATACAGCTGTCCATAAAACCTCTCGATCTCCGCCAGAACCCCTTCCTTTGTCGACACCACGCCGCCGTCCTCCGTCTTCAGCTTCATCAATCGGCTTTGCCCAACCGACATAGCTCTTGCGAACACTTTGGAGCCTTTATTCTGCTCTATCGTCTCCTTAATAGGCTCAGTATTAAAGGAGCGGATGTCGTGTCGCAAGGACTTTTGTATACGTCTGTTGAGCTGCCGATATGATTCAGCATGATCAGAGGTCTGCAGCGGCCTTGATCGTCGCTCTGCCATTAAGGTAAGGGTCGCAGCAGAGATTTTCTGAGGTCTTTGTTTGGGGCGGGACCTAAACACCTTCGATCCCACCGCTTGGACAGCTTGTATAAACCCTTGGTTTATCTCGTTCCACTGTAACGCAATCCTGAAGGCCTTGAAAGCGATTTGATAGTTCAAGCTGGAAACCCTCGGAGTTTTCGATTTGGATCTGCGTCGGTCGGAGCGTCGACTTCATCAGCCGCGATCTTTCGACCTTGAGATCAACATTCACGATGCCTCTTAATATTCGGTGATCGCTCCCGGTTTTGATCCGATTGATCACTGAGACATCGTTGAATATTCGTCTCTTAGTCGTTAAGATGAAGTCGATTTCGTTTTTGACAGGGGGCTGGTTCTTCTTTGCTGGACCTATCCAGGTCCACTTCCTTTGTGGCGGCTTCTTGAAGAAAGAGTTCATCGCGAAGAGTCCCTCTTGCTCCAAAAAATCAGCCAGCCTACGTCCCCTGTTATTTCGCACTCCGTATCCGAAGTTTCCCAGCCTAATCTCTCCATCGCCTCGTTTGCCCAGTTTCGCGTTAAAATCCCCCATAACAACCGTAAAATAGGTTTCAGAAGTATGTATGGCCTTACTTATGTCCTCATACACTTCCTCCACCTCTTCATCGGAGTGATCCTTTGTTGGCATATATACCTGTATAACCTTCAGCGAGTATCTTTTAGATACTCTGAGTATCAGGTATATTACCCTGCTAGAGACACTCTCGATGGTTATGACGTTGTTAATGAGGGACTTGTGGACGAGAAACCCGACACCATGCTGGGACTTCTTTATGTCCCCTTCCCGGTGATAGAGTAGGTTACCAGACTCTAGGGTTGTCGTGCCCTCGCCCTCTCTTCGGACTTCAGACAACCCCACAATGTCCCATCGTAACCTACTCATTTCCTCTTCCACCTCATCTAACCTCTCGTCAGTCCTCATTGTGCAGACGTTATGTGTTACCAGGGCCAGTCGTCGACGGGAGTGGTAGCCGGATCTCTGCCGGGGATTCTTAGCACCCCCTGCCCCGCCGTTACCATGACCGCTACCGGAGCCAGGAATAGCGGGGCTGCCGGGGACTGGGGGCCTGGTCTTTTGTTGTACCTCCATTGGGGGGGTTTTGCCATACTCGCCACGCTTGGCAGGCGGGTTGGCGAGCGCAGTATTGTGTTACTATCGGGCTTCCAACGCTGCTGCCCGTCGGATGCCTCTTTTGGTGTTCGTGTCAAATTTATCCTTTAGTCGCCTCTTACGACCTCCACAGGAAGAGATGGAGTGGTCCTATTCTACTCTGCCGGGAACCACACGGCAAATAAAAAGTAGTCTTATAGAATAGGGTTTGGCACTGTCTCGTCTAATCAGATTATTTTGTAGGTAACAAGTTGGACTGTCCTACTGAACGTCGAAAGTCAAAACATCGATGTACTGTAGAAAGTATATGTTGTTGTTTTTCGTATGTGTAAGTGGCCAACACTAGTTTCAGATTTTTCAAGCTGCTTAAATGCATCTGACATAGCTTAACGACTGCCATACAATATGATAGCAGAGACCAATGGCTTATACGTGCCTTAGGAAGCACAGAGAAGCTCAATTTTTATGCCATTGTGGTCATCCATCCAAGTGCGGACCACGCCCGGTGCCGCTTTATATGCGAAAGCGCTAGAGCGGACTCCCGCTGGGCCACCGAGCTCCTCAAGTAAAGTATATCAAAACTATTTACCTGAACTAGAAAGTATGCTATAACGAATTTCTCAATATCGTATGTTTCTCATTGCGATGTTCTTTACTTCGTTCGACAGATTATTAAATCGAATTACTCAATAGTTCAATACCGTATGTTCCTCATTGCGATATTTGCGATGTACGGTACATCCACAGTTTATGAAGTTTCTATGATTCACACATTCTTATTACATCACAACTTTTCTAATCAAATCGTCTATAGATCCTTTTTATTAAAATTTCATTTAATAAATATGTGTCACGTTTTTGTCACTTGTTAAACATTTTTGTATTTATAACATTGGGTCAACCCGTGGGTGACGTCGGCCGCTGTGCACTTAAAACGCTCCGTTGAGTCAGAGCAATTGAGCTCATATTTCCTCGCGTCGCTTGACAGCTAGAAAATTTAGTTAAATAAAGCGTAGGTATTTGTCGTTTGTGGGGAAGCGATGTATCTATTACGTAGTAACTTATTAGTAATCTGTGACTTAGCTTTGATAGTTTTCCTTTAAATTTCGTTATATACACGGTGAATTTTCATTGGTTTTGAAGCCGAAGGCCACTTCATAGGCATCGTTTGTAAGACCTTATTAGCTAGTCAAAATAAAAATTCAAAAATAAAAAATGTTGTCTAAAACTCGAAAGTAAAATTGTGAGATCAATTAGTAGTACCGCCGCCATACAACGCTCCCCGGCCGGCCGGGGTCATCGACATTACGCAGCTGTTTGGCCGGCGTACAACTACGTGGTCTCGATCGGAAATCATTTACGCTACTTTTTTATCTTATGATGAAATTTGGATTACGTAGGTATATGGATAGAGGAATTAATTTACTATACGACATTTTTTTTCCAAAACCAATGAAAATTCAGCGTGTTTACTATAGCTTTGATTTTTTTACGTGTCCATTTATAATCGTTTAGCAGATAGAGGCGGGGACACTTGATTCTAACAAAAATTTTAATTTAAAACTAAATATTTAAGAAATAGATCCCTAAATCGAAAAACGGTGTTGACAAGCTCATAATATTTTTTAAAGAACTATTTAACGATACCCCACAACATTGGTTAATCGAGGAAAAAAATTACTTTTCACTTTACTTGTATGGGAGCTACCCTAAAAAAAAAATTGGTTGTTTGTAAAGTAGGTTTACGATCGAGATGTTTACGTGATAACGTCGTTTCACGGAATGACTGGCAGCGCTCGAGATGAGACGGGAGATCGGTCCGTCTCTCTCTCGTTATACCTGCGATCGCGCTCGTGAGGTTTTGGTGTGACACAAGTTTCTGAACATGTCACCCGACTAAAACGATTTTAAAGACGTTATCACGTCAAAATATTTTACCACTTTTTCCGCACAATTAATATAGATACCCATGCCAAATCACAGCTTTCTGGTACTTATACTCACTGAGTAAAACCGCAGACGGACGGACAGACAGACATGGCGAAACTACACATTGAATTGGTTTTGGAAAAAGAAAATGTCGTGTAGTAAATGAATTCCTCTATCGATATAGGTACGTAATTCAAATTTGTGTATGAAATAAGATAAAAAAGTTGCGAAAATGATTTTCGATCGAAACCACGTAGTTAAGTCCGTCCAAAACAGCCACGTGAGTTCGATGAATTTCGCCGGCCGGCCGGCGGCGGTACTACTAATTGATCTCACTATTTTACTTTCGAGATTTAGTCAATTTTTTTTGTTACTGTTTTTTTATTTTGACTAGCTAATTAGGTCTTACTATCCTTATGGTCCTTTCTCTTATCGGCTCCAAAACCAATAAAAAATCACCGTGTATAAGGGTTCCTTGTGTACTACGGGACCCTAAAAAAGAGCGGTTTATGGTATATATATTTCCCAGAAGACAATAAATTAAATATATATATATATGTAGTTAACAACCTAAAAAAGCGTTCACTGTGACCCCACCCTTTGTCGCCGGCTACTCGCTGCGCTGTAAATACATTGCGTATTGTCTATGAAAATTCTAAATATGCTTCGAGGCGAACGCGTGATGAATATGAAACTTGCTTGGTGCTTATACTATACTGCGCAATGTGTCTGTGTGAGTAGAAAATATGAATGTGGGTGTTCGATCACAAGTTCACACGCTCAAGGACCGCAGTCTTAAAAGCACTGTAAATATGTACAAACTTTATTTCATATCAAACTTAACACTAACTTTAACATTGGTCCACTGGAAGTATGCTTACAAAATATTCGAGTATCTTACATTTTTTTATACAGCCATTGAAGTCCATTGTTCTAAATTGGGGATTTTTGTTTCCAAACTCAGATTTAATATTTTTAATTTAAGAAAGGCAGCACTTTTAATTCACACAGCCTTAAAAAACATGATCTTGATTTATTTCTTGTAGATTTACTTAACACAATCTCATAAAAAAAAAACATAACATTCCTGTAAAATTAAATTTGCCTAAGAATGTAACATCAACAAACCTTCACCCTTTTGCTAGCCTGCTCCTCCATTTCTTCCAAGTCTCTCTTGTTGTTATTCACATTCTCCTTCCCCTTCGTCTTCTTCCCCACGCCCTTCCCTTTCACTCCGTTTTTTGGGTAATACTCGTCCAGTTTGTGACTGTTCTCCCCAGTGAGAGGCTCGAGGGGGATGGTTTCATCTAGTTCCCTGTTCTTTGGACTTTCTTCTTCTTCGTCGGATTCTAGTATGTTCCGCTTTGGCTTCGGTTTTGAACTGCTTGGTGCGGCTGGAATAAAAAATGTGTTTTAGTGAGTCTTTCCATACTGTTATAAAACTGAGAGATTTGAACGAAAAATATTTGATATTCTCCTTACTTGACGTATGCATTTCGATTGACGGGAAACATTGAGGGACCACAAACAACTCTACGCATATTGTGCGGTACCTTAGGAGATTCCGCGTCCTGTATGTAATACTCATACACGTGATTTATCAATGGTTTTGGAGTCGAAGGCCATTTCATAAAGATCATAAGTTAGACCTTATTCAGCTAGTCAAAATAAAAATTCAGAAACAAAACATATTGACTAAAACCCGAAAGTAAAATCGTGAGATCAAGCAGTAGCACCCCTGCCAGGCGCTGTCCGTCGGCTGGCCGGCCGGAGTTCATGGAGTCACGCGGCAGTTTTGGACGGGCATAACTACATGGTCTCGATCGAATATTACTATCTCATTTTTTTTTTTATCTTATGTCATACACAAATTTGGACTACGTATATGGATATAGGAATTTATTTATTATAAGACATTTTTTTCCAAAACCAATGAAAAGTAAGCGTGTTTAATTCTGTGCTACCTTCTTCCTCGTCTGGGTCGTCCGGCTCCGACCCCTTCCCGTCCGTGTCCTTGGTGATGAAGAAGTTGGTGATGGGGCGCTGCCACTTGGGGGTCTCCCGCGGACACACGGGGTTGCCGCCCCCAGAGGAACCCTTCGATCTGTCGCTGCTGCCTGTTAATCAAAGTTAACCGTTTCTTTACCGCAAATACCAGACACAATAGTAAAACAATGAACGTAGCATTTATTAATGTCATGCGGGTCTTGACCAGTTAAAATTATCAAAAGAAAGAATTAGATTTTTGAAAGTGAAAGGTAATTTCACCTCGCTTGTAACTGAATGCTGGCCAATGTTCAATGAACAATGGCCCAGTTGGTTTGACGATAAACTGTGACACTAAAGGTATTAGGTTTGACAATGATTCAAGTCCTCCGTGGATGTTGTAGAAGGTGGCTTAGGAAATACAAGCTAAACAAAGCTTATAAACGTCAATGAGACCTCTCCAACCCGTCTGGCCAACGTGGAGAGTGTAGGCCAAGTCCTCTAGTCACTCTGGCGCCAAGTACAGCTCTGGTAGTACAGAGAGAGGCTCGTGCTCCTGCAATGGAGGCAAAAAAGACCCAATGATGATGAAGATATTACCATAAATTGGAAAGCATGAGCATTTTGTCATGTTTATACACTTTAAGCTATGATAATAATAATATGAAGTTACTTTTAATTGTCTGATTTGACCCTAGTTGTATATTTAGAAGGTCAGTAAAGAACAGAAACTCACCTGCGGCCACAGAGCTGCTGGGAGGCGCGGCGACACTGCAGCGGGCCTTGCTGCTTTTGCCCGAGGCCACTGGAAGCAAACCAGCATATTGTATGTGTATGGTTGTCTTGTATTCTATAGTTTTTTTAAGCTTAACATTAAGAAACGTCTAAACTGAAAACTTTAATGTCTTCTACATTTTTCTAGCAATTCCATATTGTAAACACTAACTAAAAAAACTTGCCATTTAATGCACCTTGCAAACACTTTGAAACAAAGAAAATGCATACCCTTAGCACCAACTGACGCTTTTGTTCTGGCCATTATTGTATATACTTGTTTTTCTTACATAAAAGTGAACGTATGTCGGAAAATAAATAGGTTTTGTTATAAAATTACGACGAAAACAACAAACAAAATAAATCTCTCTCAGAAAAATAAACCGCGAAAACGCGCGTTTTGACAATTTGACATGACGTTGACGTTAACTTGTTTTTGACGTCAAAAAACTTTGGAATCCAAAACATCAATCATAGATACAGCCAGCCAGCCACAGATTAACAAAATGCAGTTTCGTCATTGAAAGGGATACAATACAAACAAGGGAGCAGATTCATATACGTATTGCCGGCCTCTGTGGCCTAGTGGACATCATACCAGTCTGCCACACACCAGAGGTTCCGGGTTCGATCGCAGGTTAGATCAAGTCAAAATGAATCTGTTATTATGTATGATCTCTTTCAGATTAACCTGGGTCTTTTATGATTATCTATAATATAAGTACGTTCTTTGTTTTGAAATATAAGTATTGAGTTAGTCTTGGACTTTGGGGCTAGCCCATGAAGCTAAAGGGCTAGCTCAACTGTGTGATTTTTCCGTATTTATAATTTATAATTTTTATTTAGACAACAGCGGTGAAATACCTTATACCACCTTTTAGCTTCGCCGTATTCGGATAAAAATTGTAGATTCAAAAAAAAACGCATATGAACAGAAAAACCACGTTTTAGATAAAAACTTTTATTGGATTTTCGTGGAATTTTCTAACAAGGGTCCATGGAAGGGTATGACTGCTTCTGCTTCTGCTTCTTAGGTTTAGGAGTGGCGGGAGCGTCATCGCAGTCGGACGAGGGTTGCGACTGCTGTTGCGGTTGCTGTTGCGGCTGCTGCTGCGCGGGCGCGGACGAGTTGATGACGGCGGTGTTGGTAGCGCCCTTGCCCTTCGCATTTTGCATTACGGCTGTTTAAGGCAAGAAAAATATATTGTTAGGTATTACTTTATCATGAAGTTATAACTTTATTATGTAGCGTGGAATAAAGTTTTACAATTGTATGTGCATGAAAACATGAAATAAATGAACTATGAATTATTGTTAAGTTCAACTTTATTTTTAACCTATACAGTATCTATATGTGAGGACCTGTAATTGGCTTCTTTATATCTTAATCTGTTACCTAATTTATATTAGGTGCTGTTGGTCTTCCTATTAAAAGATAAATAAAAATAAAATAAAATTACAAGCTATTTTTAAGCCCAATGTTGTCTGTAACCCAATCTTGCAAGCTAAATGAGACCCGCTTCGATTGAGCTGAAACTTTGAAATTAATAATAGCTTCGCTGGCTTGTGTTTATTTTTAAATTTTAATTAAAAGATAGGAAGGGTTCCTACTTATTTATTTATTTATTAAAACTTTATAGATCCACAATTATTTTTTTTACAATTGGTGGACTTAACGCTAAGAGCGTTCTCTCCCAGTCAACCATAGGTATCTGTGACGTCACAGTAAGGGATGGGGGTCTCAAAATTATCACCAACTGTGACAAGAAGAGGGGAGAGCCAAAAAGTCATGAAATTTGTAATTGATTGATATTTAGCATCATACAAAATCTCTGCATATCACATTACACATGTCGCACTGAATATGTATCCACTCCGTGGTCACTGGTTATTTACCTACTTATGTACGTAAGTACACAACAGCTCGTTGTATTTACCACAATTATTTAGATTTAGTTCAAAAAACAATGTAGTTTTTAGTATTTGTTGTTATAGCGGCAACAGAAATACATAATTTGTGAAATTTTTAACTGTCTAGCTATCGCGGTTCTTGAGATATAGCCTGATGACAGACAGACGGACGGACAGCGAAGTCTTAGTAATAGGATCCCGTTTATACCCTTTGGGTACGGAACCCTAAAAAGTAACCTAAGTGTACTTCTTGGTTGAACTTAAATTAACTTACTGTAGTTGTCAGATGTGGGAGCTCCATAGCTCAGATATGCCTGAAATTTAATATAAAATATTATTTAAGTGCATAGAATTCCGTGTGGTTTCCGGTATAGTAAAATAGGGCCACTCCAAGTCCTCCCGTGGATGTCGTAGAAGGCGACTAAGGGAATACAAGCTAAACAAAGCTTATAAATATCAATGAGACCTCCAACCCTACTGGCCAGCGAGGAGAGCGTAGGCCAAATCCTCTGGCTGCTCTGGCCAAGTATGGCTCTGGTAGAACAGAGAGGGTCGTGCTCCTGCAGTGGAGGCAAAAAGACCTGATGATGATGATACAGTACATAGAATTACACTCTCTTATATCGAGTGTCTTGATAGTCACACTGGGTCTTATTTACGAGGATTTACATCATAGTAAGGTTAGTGTAGTGCAGGAGCACAACCCTCTCTGTACTACCAGAGCCACACTTGGCCAAAGCAGCCAGAGAATGCGGCCTACACTCTCCACGCTGGCCAGACGGGCTGGAGAGGTCGCATTGATGTTTATAAGCTTTGTTTAGTTTGTGTATCCTCATCTATTTATATTTACAGCTATTATTTTAGGTAGAGTCGGCGCTAGAGTCAAAGGCCCTTGGGGCAAAAAATGAACTAGGCCCCCAACTCAACTATTTAAAATCGTTTGTTCAGTAATCCGTATTCGACGTACTCCAGATTTGTCGTAATCCAGATTCGTCGTGAGACAGTCGACTCTAATAATAAAATTATCGACCTCGACGCTTTCCAACGTGAGTGGTCAGCGAAGGCAGGCGATAGAGACACGGGGAAGGAAATGGAAGAGACTATTGCCCAGCAGTGGGGAGATATAGAATATAGATCAATTTTAAAAAAAGGCAGAGGTGCCCCTTGAGTGGGGGCTCCCGAGGCACTTCCCTGTTTAGGGCTAGCCCTCCGGTAGCTATGCCACAGGTATATAGGTCAAATGTTTATCCTCTTATTCATAAAATATACAATCGTTTGCTAAACTAAAAGTTTGTTTTGTCTCGTTCTTTCAATATCAAATATTGAAAAGAGGGAAAGGGACATAACATGTTTTAACAAAAATACGTTTAGCATATGGTTATTAAGTTTTACGATTGTGAAGGTTCGAATATACAAGATATTTATAATAGGTGAAAATAAAAAAAATATCTTACCAGACACGCAAAAACGAACAGCAAAGCAAAGAACCTCATCTTTTACGAGGTAAAATAAAAAAGAAATAAATGTAACCGGTGTAGACAGAAGGAGGATTGTGTATTGGCTACCATACCATTGTAATTTATCCTTTTATACAAAATGTAATGTACGTCAATTCTCGTAACGAATCGCCACAATGTTTATTGTCTCAGCTGAATATGTCTCACGCTTTATTAACTAGCTTACTAAGCGCGGCTTTGCGGCGTTGGTTTATTATCCGACTTATAAAAAGATATATTTCTTATGTATGTTTACCGATTAATCGAAGATGCGTGGACCCATAAAAAAAAAGATTTGAAACGGTTGCGATGGGAAATCCAGTAGGGATTTTATCAAAATGTGTTGCGTTAGGGAGTGAAGTCGTTTTTTAGTTTAGAAGAATTATGAGATTTCTATACAAAAATTTTCACTTCCAGCGCTATGCTATGCAGTTTTCAATTCATCATTATTTCAACTTAAAGAGACCTTTGGGTCTTGCAGCCCTGGGCAGGGCACTGCCTACCTACTCCCGTCAGGGATAAAGAAGTAATAGTGTAAGTAAATATGTGTACCTATTTTTAGGGGTTCTCTTTTTAAGTCGCCTATAAAAATTCAACCGTGAAACCTACGCGTATTACAAAACATTTACCATATATTAATAAACATTAAAATCATTTATAACTATTATTTAAAAAAGAAGTACTCAAGTAGTACGCAAAAAAGGAGTAGTCTAATTAATTGAATATGACTTATATAAAATGCAATAAATATTTTTAAAGCATATCTATTCTTCTTTGTCACTTTTTTGCTAGTCGTGTGTGCTGCCATCTCTGTGTGCCTACCCCGCAACTCCAGTATTGCCTACTTACGGGCCCTCCAATAGTTTCTATGGCGCTAGGTATCTGTTACGTTAGTCATTATATTATCTTTGGCTGCAGCTATCTCGTTCTACGTAATAATACGAGCGAGACGTACCTAACTGTTTAACTAGCCAAGCGCGGTATAATCTTTATCCAAGGCTTATCTACGTGTCATGCTAGGGATTCTGTCTCTAGACTCCACTACCATGATAGACGAACAAACCAACACACGTTGACACAATATTGTAATTAAGTCGCCGACAGAAATTGCTTCAGCAAAAAATGAATAGACATTACTTATGCTTTGTAACATATGTTAATAAATAAATACTGACGTCACAATTTCAATTTATTATTGTATTATCATATTTTGAGTCATGGCTGGCTTTCATATCAGTCATATCGCATGAATTGAATACTATAAATAAAATGTATACGTATAATAAAACATTTAAAAAAAAAGACGTGTGGCACTCGGGGACTGCCGCGGTAAAGCTATTGCATTAAGGTGGTTCGATTCGGTCCGCTAGGAGCCTCACCGTCTTAGTCATCTATATATGACCTCCATGGCGTAATGGTCAACACGCTAGACCGCCAACCCGGAGGTCCTGGGTTCGATCCCCAGCCAGGGCAAGTTGGAAAATGGCCTTTTTAAATTTTTCCTGGGTCTTGGATGTTTATCTATATATGTATTTGTTATAAAATATAGTATCGTTGAGTTAGTAATGTTAGTATCCTATAACACAAGTCTCGAACTTACACTAGCTCAATTAGTGTAAGTTGTCCCTATATATTTATTTATTTATTATTTATATCTCACTCATTATAATAGATGGCGTTAATGTTTTATTTTTTACGAATGAACGTGCATTAATGTTTACAACAAATTCTATTCACGAAAACAACGCAATATTTGTAATATATCCCAACTACATATCATACAAGCACATTTTAATTTCTAAAGTATTAAAAATGTGAATGCTAATGTCGGATGGAATTTTTACGCACACATTCAAAGGGATTTTAAGTAAAAAATAGAATGTTAAATTCGTCTCTTACGTCATACGCTCACTGGACCAGCGGATAAGGTAACTAGGTTAGCAAACGCGGTGTCGAGTTCGATTCTCAACTGAGGTGAAATTTTTACAAGGAAGCACGGCAACGTCGCAAACGGACGACGGAGACGAAGCGGGGCAACCTACATAGTAGGCGGAGTGGGGAGCGTGAGGTTTTTTCGTTACGGAATTTCTGGATTCCGTCCCCGCGCTCAAGGCCCGCGATAGAAGCTATGCAATAGCTTAAAATGTCTGTACCTACATTGAATAAATTTTCGAAAAAAAAAATTTGGCGATGCTGATTCCGGAGTCATAAAGTCCACGCGAACGAAGTCATGGGCTTCGGCTATAGTAAATAAAATATACGGACAAATCACACAGATTGAGCTAACCCCAAAGTAAGTTCGAGACTTGTGTTATGGGATACTAACTCATCGATACTTTATCAATAAAATAGCTAACGCTGGTGTCAGCGGTTATTTGAGTTGCCTAAAGCCTAAAGGCATCACCTAGCTCAGTGACTGTCACCTTGTGCATGCCTATTGCCTACCTATCGCCTTATGAACGAAATTATTTCTAAAATAATTAATACATTAAATAAGTTATTGACCTAGCGAGCGAAGCGAGCAAGGTCTACAATTCAAGTTGGGGCGAAAAAACATTGTTTGTATGTATGTATGTATGTATGTTCCGCGATAACTCTCGAACCGTTAAACTGATTTTGATGAGATTTAGAATGAGTGTACCTAATATTCATAGAATTTTCAAGTTCGTTAGGCATCAACATCAGTTCAGCCGTTTTTGAGATATACGCATTTTAGTAAAAATAAATATTGCTCTATAACCACAGATATAGATGTAATAGATAACGCCCGTATCAAGATTTGTATCGAAACCAAGCGTGCCAACTTTTTTAATGCCTACTGTGACGTCACAGGCAATTTTAGTGACGGAAAATTCAAACCGATTCAAAGAAACCGCTCGCTACGATTTAAACGATTTATTGAAGACGCACGCCGCCGCCCTGATCGTCTCGCTCATACTCATAGATTTTATATCTGTGGTCTTGCTCGCTCACTCCGCGCTCGCTAACCATACGATCGATTAACATTCAAGTTAATCGATTTGTGATAAAAATTTGTACTTAAATAATTTATTTTAATTTAACTTAAATTCAAACTATACCAACTTATTTAAATTTAAATTAAAACTAAAAATTACAAATAATGTAAATATTTTAATTGAACTTTAAAAATAAAACTATTATTATTCTTAAATAATCGGCCAAGTGCGAGTCGAATTCGCGAACGAAGGGTTCCGTACTATTATCTATAAAAAACACGTTCGTTGTATGGGATGTATTTATTTTATTCTGTTTTTACCCCGAAGAAAAAGAGTGGCATCGTAGCACTCGAACGGATGGACCGATTTCAATGTGAACAAACCGACTCAGCATATACCGATTTTACTAGTGCATTCGACAAAGTGCAGCATTCTATCTTACTGATCAAAATGTCGGGATACGGTGTTCACGGCAGTCTGCTCCGCTGGCTTGAGTCATATCTATCTAATAGAAGTCAGCTAGTTGCCTTGAAGGGATACAATTCGTCAACCGCTGCAGTTACTTCAGGGGTTCCACAGGGCTCTAACCTCGGGCCCTTACTGTTTATTCTGTTTATTAATGACCTCGTTGATTCCTTGTCATGCCCTTGTCTTATGTATGCGGATGACCTCAAGGTGTATACTGTGGTTAAATCGAACAGTGATTGTGAAATGCTTCAGAAAGACCTCAATATTATCTCGCGTTGGTGTAAATATAACTGTATGTCTCTGAATGTTTTAAAATGCTTTATTATTACTTTCACGTCTAAACGTAATATACTGTGTTATAATTACTCAATAGATGGCAAAACGTTAGAAAGAAAATCTGTTATTAAGGATCTTGGTATTCTGTTTGATGAAAAACTTACATTCAGGGATCATTATGATCACATAGTGAGTAAAGCGAATTCACTTCTTGGATCTGTAACCAGAATTACAAAATCCTTCAAAAATTCTAAAAGTGTAGTGACTCTTTGGTGTAGCTTAGTGCGTAGTGTACTGGAATATGGCGCAATAATTTGGTCTCCATTTTACCAAGTGCATGGCCAGCGAATTGAGCGGATACAGAAAAAGTTTTTGAGAATTCTCAGTTACAGGTTTGGTCTGGGTCGCACCCTGTCGACGTACTCAGAAAGATTAGAAAAATTTAATTTAAAGTCTCTAGAAACTCGTCGTAAGCATATGGACTTGTTACATTTATATAAAATTGTTCATTCTATTATGGACTCATCCTCATTACTATTGATACTTAACTTTAACACTCGTTTTATCACGCGTAATCCCCAAATCTTCCGTCTAGCAGTGCACAGGAACAATACTTCATGCTATAATCCTATTACTCGTATGTGTAGGCTGTATAACGAGCTTGCTGAGAACGATGAACTCGACATCTTTGGTTCTAGCTTCGGCAGTTTCAGATTGACGGTTGTCAGTCTGGTCCACTAGTTTGAAAACCCTCATTGATCATAACAGTTTTATATGTATTCTTGTATTTTATATTAAGTAGGTATATGTTTAAGTAGGTATATTATATTAATTTTTGATTTAATTTTATATATTATGGTAATTTAATTTAATTTGATTTAAATGTTTAATAATCTTTATATATGTTTACGTTAGGTCATTTGTAATCTTGCTGTGTGCGTATGTTTTGGGCTACAGTCCAGTCTTTTAATATTGTATGTATTAATATTTGTGTTTATGATTGTAACCTGTTTTACGTACCTAAATAAATAAAATAAATAAATGCGTTTTTTTAACGTTAAAGCAACTTCCCTTGCGGTCGTTCTTAGCCATGTCAGGCTTGTCTCACTCCGCGTAGAGGTATCGAAAATATACCGCTTCAATGGGGGAAATTCAGTAGGGACGAGACGACTCACTAACGAGCAGTGAGCAGTGACGCACGCGCGGTTTTGTTCACCAACGTGTGACCAGTAGTATATGTTCAAAGAGCGACCATATTACATACATGAGCTCTGAAAATATTACCCTCGTTTTCTAAAGTGTAAATTAGGAAATGAGCTTGTTTATATCAATATCTATTAAATTGGCTCTTTAATAATAGTTAGTATCATTCGTCAGTCCGATATCGATTAAAATCGATTATTGGCATATGTTGTAAAACGAACAACACTAGTCGCTAAATTTTACTGACGAATGAGAAATTGCCGGTACCACGACGTCGTAGCGATGCGCGACAGTATCGCTTATTTCGATATTCATTGCTTCTTAACACACAACGTCGGATCAAACGCTCAAAGCAAACGCGGCAATGTAATGTGAATGTAGTTTTTAAACCTTAATCTATACTTATTTAGGTATAATCTTGGAATCACCGCTTGGAATGCATAAAAAATTGTTTTAAAATAAATATACGCAAATTTTTTTTTTATAAATAACTTAGCTGTGATAAGAAGTATGTCCTTGACATTTGGCGCTTGCAATTTTTGGGCTGTTGCAGTTTATTATCACGCAACGAGGCATTTTTTTATTTTTCGCTGCCGTCCGGCTGCAATCACAGACACGGGCGGACTGTCAGTAGCGGCGGCCAACCTCGACGCTTTGTCTGAGAACTTACACGCGAAGTAGGTGCATTTAAGTCGTCTATCTGTCGCAGTTGAATTGTATAATCCGTTGTTATTCAAAAAATCTAGCTGTTTAGCAATACAGCTCGGTTTTATAAAACATCTGAAAATAGTTCAGCTCGATTGTCAATGAGTTACGTAATTACGTTAAACAAAACAGCTAGCGTAAAGAGCATATAGGGTTACCATTATTGAATAAAACTGTGTTACCAAACAATATCATATATGAGGGGACAATAGTTGTTCTTTATTATTTTTATATTACTCGTGGGATGGAAATAAAACCTCAATTCAACTCTTTACCAAAAAATTCAGTCTCCAACAACATGAAACACCAATGAAGAATGATAAGTCAGCTCGATGCAATTGGATTAGAAATATAGAAATTTAGTAAACCCGACAACTCAATGGCGCAGCGATTTCTTACGGCCAATTGATCCACGTGAATTTTCCATCTTGCCGGAAGGCGGGCGTCGAAATAACAATATGGGATCCAAGCTAAAGGTCTGCTTTATTCTTTTCAATCTTTTGCACTCCGAAATTACAAACGATGCCCCCGATGTCTCTCGATATAAACAGCTTAGTCCCGGAACGCAGCGAAGAATTTACTTTATGGGAGGCCATATTTGTTGCTATGACTCTGACACTTCACAAGCCACAAGTGGCAGAATTCCGAACTAATCGTTCTACAATCTTACGTTATCTAGTTTGTTAAACGTAACACATTGGACGATCTAGCTGACCGATTTTCAGCTATATTGCAAAACTGAGCTGTAATGCCAAATAGCTAGAGTTTTTGAATAACAGCGGATTATACAATCCAACTGCAACATATCTATATCTATGTCTGTGGTTTGAAAGTTATGGACACAGACATAGATATAGATAGACGACTTAAATTTGATAATAAACTGCAACAGCCCAAAAATTGCAAGCGCCCAATGTCAAGGACATACTTCTTATCACAGCTAAGTTATTTAAAAAAAAATATGCGTAAATTTATTTTAAAACAATTTTTTATGCATTCCAAGCGGTGATTCCAAGATTATACCTAAATAAGTATAGATTAAGGTTTAAAAACTACATTCACATTACATTGCCGCGTTTGCTTTGAGCGTTTGATCCAACGTTGTGTGTTAAGAAGCAATGAATATCGAAATAAGCGATCCTGTCGCGCATCGCTACGACGTCGTGGTACCGGCAATTTCTCATTCGTCAGTAAAATTTAGCGACTAGTGTTGTTCGTTTTACAACATATAACAATAATCGATTTTAATCGATATCGGACTGACGAATGATACTAACTATTATTAAAGAGCCAATTTAATAGATATTGATATAAACAAGCTCATTTCCTAATTTACACTTTAGAAAACGAGGGTAATATTTTCAGAGCTCATGTATGTAATATGGTCGCTCTTTGAACAAATACTACTGGTCACACGTTGGTGAACAAAACCGCGCGTGCGTCACTGCTCACTGCTCGTTAGTGAGTCGTCTTGTCCCTACTGAATTTCCCCCATTGAAGCGGTATATTTTCGATACCTCTACGCGGAGTGAGACAAGCCTGACATGGCTAAGAACGACCGCAAGGGAAGCTGCTTTAACGTTAAAAAAAACGCATTGAAATCGGTCCATCCGTTCGAGTGCTACGATGCCACTCTTTTTCTTCGGGGTAAAAACAGATTAAAATAAATAAATCCCATACAACGAACGTGTTTTTTATAGATAATAGTACGGAACCCTTCGTTCGCGAATTCGACTCGCACTTGGCCGATTATTTAAGAATAATAATAGTTTTATTTTTAAAGTTCAATTAAAATATTTACATTATTTGTAATTTTTAGTTTTAATTTAAATTTAAATAAGTTGGTATAGTTTGAATTTAAGTTAAATTAAAATAAATTATTTAAGTACAAATAGTATTTATTCTTTATTATCAAACAATTTTCCGTTTAGAATCAATTGTTTACCCAATTTCATATCATTCGTCAATCAGAAAATCGATTGTGATTTTTATCACAAATCGATTAACTTGAATGTTAATCGATCGTATGGTTAGCGAGCGCGGAGTGAGCGAGCAAGACCACAGATATAAAATCTATGAGTATGAGCGAGACGATCAGGGCGGCGGCGTGCGTCTTCAATAAATCGTTTAAATCGTAGCGAGCGGTTTCTTTGAATCGGTTTGAATTTTCCGTCACTAAAATTGCCTGTGACGTCACAGTAGGCATTAAAAAAGTTGGCACGCTTGGTTTCGATACAAATCTTGATACGGGCGTTATCTATTACATCTATATCTGTGATTATTTAGTACACTAACACTAGTTCTTAAGTTCAATTTCTATCTGGTACTAACACAAATGTAATTATGATATACACGCTGAATTTCCATTGGTTTTGGAAAAAAATATGTCGTATAGTAAATAAATTCCTCTATCCATATACGTAATCCATATTTCTGTATGTCATAAGAATAAAAAGTTGCGTAAATGATTTTCGATCGAGACCACGTAGTTATACGCCGGCCCAATGTCAATGACCCCGGACGGCCGGCGGGCGGTGTATGGCGGCGGTACTACTAATTGATTTCACAATTTTACTTTCGAGTTTTAGACAACATTTTTTGTTTCTGAATTTTTATTTGGACTAGCTAATTATGTCTTACTAACGATGCCTATGAAGTGGCCTTCGGCTTCAAAACCAATAAAAAGTCACCGTGTATAGTAGGCCGAAATAAAAAAAAAAAAATTATTTTATTTCCCAAGACGCCGTCTACGACATCCACGGAAAGACTTCGAGTGGTCCTATTCTACTTTGCCGAAAACCACACGGCGGCTTCACGGCGATTCGTTTGTAGTAGTAGAAGAAGGTCATCATCATCATTTCAGAAGCATAACGTCCACTGCTGGACATAGGCCTCTCTTCTAAGGATTTCCAAAATCCAGAGCCTTCCAGCGACCTTGGTCAGGTCGTCAGACCACCTTATGGGTGGGTGTCCTACGCTCGCTTGCCAGTACGTGTTCGTTATTCGAGAACCTTTTGCCCCATCGGCCATCGGTATTTCAACGAGCTAATCCGCTGGGTTGTGTCAGTGACTATTTCTTCTACGAATTTCCTCATTTCTGATTCTAGTAGGTAGGAGTAGTAGCTATAAGTAACCATCGGAACCCGAAATGCGCTCTTCCGTTTTTTCTTTTCCAAATATATGCATGTCAATGGTCACCCAAGGATGCCAAAGACCTTGGGAAGTGGAAGGGGTGACCACCGCCTGACATCAGCTTTCACTGAGAAAAAGAGATAGCTGAACCAGTTTTGCTCGAATGGCGACCGCGTACTGGCAAGCGAAGCGTAGGGTACCCACCTACAAGGTAATCAGATGACCTGACCAGGGTCGCTGGAAAGCGCTGGATACAGGCCGCTCTTGATCGGTCATTTTGGAAATCTTTGGCCGAGGCCTATGTCCAGCAGTGGATGTTATGCGACTGAAATGATGAACCAGTTTTGCTACTAGCGATTTCGTAAATAATCTATATACATATAATAAAACAGTAAAAAAAGTGTGTCTGTACATTAAATATATTTGCAAAAAATATTGGGGGCGATGGAGACGTAGTAATAAAGTAAGAATTTAAAAAAAAATGTCTGTCTGTTTGTCTGTATGTCTGTTTGTCTGTTTCTCTGTTTGTACACGCTAATCTCCGGAAATACTGGACGGATTCGAATGAAACTTTTTTTGTTATATAGCTATTAAGCCTGGGCAACATATAGGGTATAAATGATTTTGGAAAATGGAACGCCTGATGCAGAACCATAATGGTCCAGCTAAACTATAAGAGATATAAAAATGCCGCCTTAGTAAAAGTTGTTTAGCCTGGTGAGCATTTTCCAGAGAAATAAAGTCCACGCGAACGAAGTCGCGGGCTTCGGCTAGTAATAAATAAATAAATATATAGGGACTAATCACACAGATACGAGACATGTGTTGCCATTGAAAATAGCCTTTTTCAAATTGTCCTGGGTCTTTGATATTTATCTATATGTATTTGTTATAAAATATAGTATAATATAAAATATCGTTGAGTTAGTGTCCCCTAACACAAGTGTCGAATTTGCTTTGGGGCTAGCTCCAATCAGTGTAATTTGTCCCTATATATTTATTTATAATACCTCTCTTTTTTATCAAGAGTTAAAAACGAAATAAAATCTAATTGATTCTCTTTTACCCTATTTCAGTCAACAGTTTTCAGTTACTCCTATCGCGGGCAATAGTTTGCCACTCGGTTGAAGTTAAAGTTTAATAAAAACCGGCCAAGTGCGAGTCGGACTCGGGCACAAAGGGTTCCGTGCTATTATCCTTATAGAACGGGAGGTCACGACAAATTTGGTAACGATAAGGGATATGACTGACTCTGGTTTTATAGAATAAAGTGCACCTCTCTGATGCTAAATATGTTGGTCTGCCTGCGTGGAGTGGTTGCGTTACTTAGATATGGCGCCTGAAAAGTTGGTTATCGTGACCAAAAAAAAATGATAAGGGATATGGCTGACTCTGGTTTCACAGGATTAAGAGCATCTCTCTGATGCCAAATATGTCGGTCTGCCTGCGTGAAGTGGTTGCGTTACTTAGATATGGCGCCTGAAAAGTTGGTTATCGTGACCAAAAAAAAATGATAAGGGATACGGCTGACTCTTGTTTCTCAGGATGAAGAGCACCTCTCTGATGCTAAATATGTTGGTCTGCCTGCGTGAAGTGGTTGCGTTACTTAGATATGGCGCCTGAAAAGTTGGTTAGCGTGACCAATAAATGATAAGGTAAATGGCTGATTCTGGTTTCACATAATGAAGAGCACCTCTCTGATGCTAAATATGTCGATCTGCCTGCGTGAAGTGGTTGCGTTACTTAGATAGGGCGCCTGAAAAGTTAGTTACCTGGACAAAAAAAGAAAATTATAAGGTAAATGGCTGACTCTGAACGGCTGCATATCGAGCAAAATACATCTATCGTTATTATCCGATATTATATATACATGCCGCAGTTCACAATTGTACTAACAACAGTTTTGTCAACTTTTCAGAAGAGCATTTAATTTAGAAGGTTTTCTAAAGTTTAGTCCAGAACGGCACAAAAATAATTACATAATTTCACGTCTATTCCAGAGTTCCTTTGACTGCATTATATCCAAAAATTGTGGTATTATAGTTGTCTAATTTCAAAAATAGTAAAATAACCTTTAGTCCATTTGTGCACTAAACCTCATTATGTTAACAGGCAAATATTTTTTCAAAACTAAAATACACTTCACCCCCAAACTACACAACTGATTTCGATAAAAGAATTTTCCAAATCGGTGAAGGCACCTTCAAATAATCGGTAACAAATTATGCACTTGCATAACTTTAACATGTGTGTAAATTTTATAAATGCGTATGATACGCCAGACTTTGAAATTTTGTTGAAATCAGTCAATACTTGAAGATTGAATTTATAAAAATATAATTCCGGCGTTAACAATAATACTAATTATTGTTAACGCCGGAATCTTAAAAAGTACAACTGTAACACTAAGTTTTTGGTAGAAAGAGTTAATTTATCTGTTACTAAAAAAGTAAAAATCGAAAATTTTGTAGTTAGTACATTTGTGAACTACGGCATCAATATTAGGGTGACATTGGGTAGACAATTTCATGTGTTTGTATGAACGCACGCTACTGTATCTAAGTAACGCAACCACTTCACACAGTCAGACTGACATATTTAGCATCAGAGAAGTACTCTTCACCCTGTGAAACTAGAGTCAGCCGTTTACCTTATCATTATTTTTTCATTACGATGACTAAATTTTTAAGCATCATATCTAAGTTTCACAACACAACCATTTCACGTTGGCAGACCGACAAATTTTGTATCAGAGAGGTACTCTTTGTTCTGTGACACGAGAGTCAGCTATTTACGTTATTATTTTTTTCTTTTGTTCACGATAACCAACTTTTCAAGCGACATATCTTAGTAATGCAACCAATTCACGCATGCAGACCAACATATTTAGCATCAGAGAGGTGCTCTACATCCTGTGAAACCAGAATCAGCCATTTACCTTATAATTTTCTTTTTTTGTCCAGGTAACTAACTTTTCAGGCGCCCTAATCTAAGTAACGCAACCACTTCACGCAGGCAGATCGACATATTTAGCATCAGAGAGGTGCTCTTCATTATGTGAAACCAGAATCAGCCATTTACCTTATCATTTATTGGTCACGCTAACCAACTTTTCAGGCGTCATATCTAAGTAAAGCAACCACTTCACGCAGGCAGACCAACATATTTAGCATCAGAGAGGTGCTCTTCATCCTGTGAAACAAGAGTCAGCCATATCCCTTATCATTTTTTTTTGGTCACGATAACCAACTTTTCAGGCGCCATATCTAAGTAACGCAACCACTTCACGCAGGCAGACCGACATATTTGGCATCAGAGAGATGCTCTTAATCCTGTGAAACCAGAGTCAGCCATATCCCTTATCATTTTTTTTTGGTCACGATAACCAACTTTTCAGGCGCCATATCTAAGTAACGCAACCACTCCACGCAGGCAGACCAACATATTTAGCATCAGAGAGGTGCTCTTTATTCTATAAAACAAGAGTCAGCCATATCCCTTATCGTTACCAAATTTGTCGTGACCTCCTAATCTATTATAAAATCACGTTCGTTGTAGCGGAAGCCCCACTTAAATACCTGTCAATATAAAAATCAAGTTTTTGTATGGGAGCCCCCCTTAAATATTTATTATATTTTAATTTTTTTCATTATATTTAAAAAAATGCATCTGAGTATTTTGTAAATATTTCAAGTGCCTACCTGTTGCCATTATTGATATCAAGCAAAAAAGGGCTAAAAAATCGCGTTTGTTGTATGGGAGCCCCCTTAAATATTAATTTTATTTTGTTTTTAGTGTTTGTTGTTATAGCGGCAACAGAAATACATAATTTGTGAAAATTTCAAGTGTCTAGCTATAGTGGTTCTTGAGATACAGCCTAGTGACAGACAGACGGACAGACAGCGAAGTCTTAGTAATAGGGTCCCGTTTTTACCCTTTGGGTACGGAATCCTAAAAAAAGATTAAAGTTAAATAAAATGTGAATTGCGCACTGTAACACATATTTATCAATCCATAGAAATGATTACGCTGTAATCTGACCTAAGTAGGTACTTTAAACATACATACATTTGACGACAAATTGAACAATGTTATGTTTTTGCTCACTGTAGGATACAGCGATATTATAACATCAGCAAATTGATTTAAATAGCATGACAATTAATAAGTATTTTCATCATCATCATCAGGTCTTGTCTCCACTTCAGGAGCACGACCCTCTCTGTACTACCAGAGCCATACTTGGCTAGAGCAGCCAGTGGACTTGGCCTACACTCTCCTCGCTGGCCAGGCGGGTTAGAAAGGTCTCATGATGTTTATAAGCTTTGTTAAGCTTGTATTCCCTAAGTTGCCTTCTACAACATCCAAGGGAGGATTCGGAGAATTTTGAAAAAAAAATATATACATATAATAGGACCTAACCAACCATTTTTTTTTTTTTTTTTATACGGAGGAAAGATCCCTGTTACGGATACCCATCAGCCTGCAGGGGAGGCTGTCGGGTTATGTGGGACTCCACGCCAGAATGACGTGCCTACCCACTAAAAAACCTCCGGAGTTCCACCTCAACCGCCTTTGCCGGGGACACGGGAAAGGAAATACAACCGCAAACCCCGGCGCGGCTGCCGCCGAAGCAGCCCCTCCTCGGGGGCGTCTGAGCGCCCCCCCACTCACCAAGTAGGCGCGTCCGGAACTCACGGACGCGCCGTACCTCCTCGGGCCAATTGAGAGGCGGCGAACTCCCACGCAGTCCACCGCCTGTGGGCCCATGGGAGCCAGATAAACCGGCTCCCAGCGGCGGAGAAGATGTGAGGCTCCGCCGCTTACCTCTCGCCGCAAACGCGGTGCGGCACCGCTCGGCCGCGGAGGACAGGGAGAGCGGCAACGTAGCACCGACACTCCCTGACCTCCGCGACCGATCATCAACCACAGCCACGGCGGTGTGGCCCCGCCTGAAGCGCCGGGAGAGCAATGAAACATTCCCCTCCCGGCAGCCCCACCCCGGGTGGGGGGAGAACTTCCCACTCCCCCGCCGCCCCATTGGGCGCATCCCAGCAGGCTCAAGGCCGAAGCCGAGCCCGCGGGAGCGCCCCTCCCCGGGTGGGGGGAGAACTTCCCACTCCCCCGCCGCCCCAATGTGGGCGCTCACTGTTGGCGCTAACCGCAGGAGCGCCCCCTCGCGGGTTCCTCTTGGCTTCCCCGTGGCTCCACGCTACCACGGGTACTGAGCCCCCCCGGTACGACAAACCGGGAACCCATTGGGGGGGAGGACCTAACCAACCAATCCTAACTTAACCAAGGTCGCTGGAAGGCGCTGGATGCAAGCCGCTCTAGATCGGTCATTTTGGAAATCTTTGGGAGAGGCATATGTCCAGATTGTCCAGCAGTGGACGTTATCTTATACCTTTAAACGAGCAATTCTTGTATATTTATTTATATATTTATAAATTTCTGTGATCTCGAAAACGGCTCTAACGATTTCGCAGAAAGTTGGTATATAGGGGGTTTTCGGGGGTAAACAATCGATCTAGATTAGTCTTATGTTTGAGAAAACGCGTTTTTTCGAGTTTTCATGCGTTTTTCTTTCACGCAGAATATGGTCGCTAATTTCGTCGCGCCGGCCGCTATCCGTTTTGGCTCAGCAGTTTAGGATGCGAACCGCTAGAAAGAGTGTTACGGGTTAGGATCCCACTCGGTGACTTACTTTTGTTTTTTTTATGTTCAAGTTTATATATAATTTTTTATTTTGTATTGTTTTTTGACAAGTTTAAAAAAATGTAGTTAATGTTGTAACCGAGCAAAGCTCGGTCGCCCAGGTACTGCGGCTGAAATGATGATGATGATATAATAGGAGTCTTTGACCACAATCTTTTTTGAAGGCTGGACCGTCCACTGCTTACTGTCGACGAGCCGGGTGAAAGGACGAATAAATATAAAATAAATAGACAAATCACACAGATTAAGCTAGCTCTAAAGTTCGAGACTTGTGTTATGGGATACTAACTCAACGATACTATAACTTTTCCCAGTAAATTTTTATCGAAATACGAAAAAATAATTTTCATTTTCCATAGAAATGATATCACGTGACTACTTCGATTTCTATGAAAACCTAAATTTTTTTTTCCTATTTCAATATACATTTATTGGGAAAAGTTGTTCAAAATGGTGGTCTGATTCACCCCTTAAAATATTTGTACTTAATAAAAAAGGACATTGTATAGATTAACATCCAAGACCCAGGTCAATCTGAAAAAGACCTTTTTCCATGTTGACCTGACCGCGGATCGAACCCGGGACCTCCAGGTGACAGCCTAGCATAATAACTACTAGGCCACAGAGCTCGTCAATGTTTTGTCGGTGAATCATTCGTCGAAATCACCGTCGGAAAACGGTCGGACAATCGCACAATGCTATCGCCAAGTCAGAACTCGCCGACTCCATTCCCTCTCGACTGCGCTTCGGACGCCACACGTGGCATTCGTTCGACATTGACATTGGAGTACGTATAACACAGATGACGTATAATGCATTGGAGCTACTGATACTGTAGGTATGTTCGCAAGTCCTGGCAGTTCATAGTGGTCGAGTTACTGGCATTAGAATGTATCACCTGATTTTCTTCCGTGGAGATCATAAAACTCTTCCTTTCCTATTTTGATTCCTTATTTTTCACCTTTTCGCCCACCACGTTAAGGGGCTACCTGAATTTTCTGGGGTCCACTGCTGCCGCCATTTGAAAGGAAATAGAGATATCATTTAAAATAGTGTCTTGATCAAGCCCTAGATAACCCTTCAAACTTTTTTATAGTTATATCTCTAGGTCTTCCGTTGCCTCTTCTTCCTACTATTTTCTCTCCAATATTAGATACTTTACGCCATGTCTGAAAAAGATGAAAACACGTTCCCTCTCCTATAATTTACAGTTTGTAGTAGGTAGTGTGCGTTTCTCTCAGAAGTGCCAGCCAACATGTTAGTTTTCTTTTCAGACCAGCTAAATATATAGGCAAAGATAATATAATTACTTAATAGGGCATAAGAGCTTAACGCTTTCATAGAAGTCTAGTATATTTCCTTTTTTCACCAAGCTGAAGCTGTTTGTTTGTTTTTTGTGTGTGTAAATATGCCGTCCAACACAGATGTCAGATTTTTCAGGCTGCGACATAGCTTGACGACTGCCGTATAATGATGACAGCCGGGACCAACGGCTTATACGTATCTTCCGAAGCACAGAGGAGCTCAAGAAGTTTTTATGCCACTTGTGGTCACCCATTCCAAGTGCGGGCGGACCACGCCCGGTGTCGCTTTACTTGTGAAAGCGCTGGTAACGCGCACTCCCGCCGCGCCGGGACACCACGGGGGTCCTCAACCTGAAACTACTCGCTCGCTTCCCAACTCGCCCATCCACTGCCCCAATCTGAACCAGTCTATGCCTTGATAAGGTGCCCAGTATTCTTTCCAGTGAAGTCCGATGTCCTGTTGGAAGTGGACGCATCGTTTTTGCATTTGGCGACAGTGTGACTCATATCAGTTACTGGAATTGAATTGTGCATTTTCACTAATGGTCAGGTTAGTATTGGTTATTGTAAATTTATCTTATATATTTACCACCCAGAGGTCCCGGGTTCGATCCCCGGTCAGGGCAAGTTGAAAAATGGCCTTTTTTAAAATTGTCCTGGGTCTTGGATGTGTATCTATATATGTATTTGTTATAAAATATAGTATCGTTGAGTTAGTATCCCATAACACAAGTCTCGAACTTACTTTAGGGCTAGCTCAATCAGTGTAATTTGGCCCATATATATTTATTTATTTATTTATCTTTAGTAGGTAGTATTCTTAATCAGTGGTGCCATTTTACAATGCGGAGTCAATAAGCGAACGGTTTTTGGTATGGAAAAATCATTCATTTATCTTTAGTGTGACTACGCGTTTGAAAAATGGCACCCCATGCTTTAAGTATATACTGAATTTTTTTTAGTACATGACACCATAGGTGTACCCAGGCCTGAACTTCGGGAGGGGTCGGTTCCTGTAAAGATAAAACTAGTATTTTTAGTATGATACCTATTTGTATTAATAGAGTTGTTGTGATGTAGTATCCCATAAAACAAATTTCAGCATCAGCATAAGTAGGTACTTTGGGGCTAGCTCAATCAGTCTTTGGCTTTGTTATAGTTTGTGTATAACTACAGGGTGGCCAACTTTTAGGTATACAACTTTTTTTTGCCGCCATTTTGTTTTGGCGGTAAATATGACAGTTGTTGTATGATGGTTGCATGAATGTTACTTTGTGTAGATACGGCAAATTTATTATGGAGCATTTTACGACGGAACAACGTGTTTTTTATAATATAAATACGTTTTACGAAACATTAAAAAGAATGTTTCCGGGTCGATTAATTTCGAGAAACGGTGCCATTGATTGGCCCCCAAGATCGCCTGATTTAACAGCTCCTGACTTTTTTCTGTGGAGCTATCTAAAGGGACGTGTCTATGCTAACAGGCCAATAAACCTTCAGCAATTAAAACAAAATTTTTGAGACACAGTCACTGAGATAACGTAGGAAATGTGTGAAAATGTGATGAAAACGCGATGAAAAGGGTTCACATCTGTGATGCTTCTAGAGGTGGACATTTGTCTGAATTTTTTTTCCATGTTTAACTGCCGGCCCTAAATATTACATTTAACAAGGAATACTTGATATATATTTTATTTCATAGAATAAAATTACAAAACTATAGTGTATACCTGTTATTTGGCCATCCTGTATAAAGGGCCGATCCGTTTTTGCGTGTTTCCTGCAAAATGCTCTACAATCCTACTATCCTACTAATATTATAAATGCAAAAGTTAGTTCGTATCACAGAGTAATAATATACTACGTACGTTCGTATATTTGTTTATTTTTTGTGTTTGTTTGTTAGCACTTCACGCTGCAACCACTGAACTTATTTAGATGAAATTTGATATGGATATAGTTTGATACCCAGGGAAGGACATAGGATAGTTTTTATCCAGAAACTCCCACGGGGAGCAAAGCCTACGGGCACAGCTAGTACTATAAAATAAAACCGTATTAAAATCGGCCGAGCAGTTTTTGAGTTAATCACTTGGCCCAACGCAGCCGACAGACCAATCCCTGACGTTTCTACTTTCGTGTCCGTGCCGCACTTTTTAGTCTGTGAAAATAGAACCCATGGAATCATATACAGTAACGCACACGACGCGCAAAAAGCCCATCGTTTACGTTGCTGCATATGATTCCATGGGTTCCATAGATTTAGAATATACAAGTAGTGATGGGTTCTATTGTCACAGACTAAAAAGTGCGGCACGGATAGTCTGTCGTCTGCGTGGGCCATAGACAGACAGATATATGTGAAACGCATCAGGGTCTTCAATTTGTAGTAAGTTTTTACTATGCTTTTCGTCGTGGGTAAAGTAACGTAAATAATCGCTTTGCTTTTGTCGTATGTTTGTAATTTTGTTTGTTTGAATGGATGAAAACTTTACTTAGGAACTTACTAATGTGTTGTTATCTCAATTAGAATATTAAGTAATCACTTATATCTTAATCAGTTAGAGATAACGAGACAACACAATTAATAGATGACCGCTTGCAGGCATGAGTGGAGTGCCATGACAGTCTGATTTTGAATCAAAATATATAGATAAATATATAGGGACAAATTACACTGATTGAGTTAGCCCCAAAGTAAGTTCGAGACTTGTGATATGGAATACTAACTCAACGAAACTATATTTTATAGCAAATACATATATATGTCGCAGTTGAATTGTATAATCCGTTGTTATTCAAAAACTCTAGCTGTTTGGCAATACAGCTCGGTTTTTTAAAACAGCTGAAAATAGTTCTCCAACATCATAAAACACCAATAAAGAATGATAAATCAGCTCGATGCAATTGGATTAGAAATATAGAAATTTTAAAAACCTGACAACTCAATAGCGCAGCGATTTCTTACGGCCAATTTTTTTGATTCACGTGATATTTCCATCTTGCCAGAAGGCGGGCGTCGAAATAACAATATAGGATCCAAGGTAAAGGTCTGCTTTATTCTTTTCAATCTTTTGCACTCCGAAATCACAAATGATGCCCCCGATGTCTCTCGATAAAAACAGCTTAGTCCCGGAACGCAGCGAAGAATTTACTTTATCGGAGGCCATATTTGTTGTTATGACACTGACACTTCAAAAGCCACAAGAAACACAAGTAGCAGAATTCCGAACTAATCGTTCTACAATCTTACGTTAGCTAGTTTGTTAAACGTAACACATTGGACGATCTAGCTGAATGATTTTCAGCTATATTACAAAACCGAGCTGTAATGCCAAACAGCTAGAGTTTTTGAATAACAACGGATTATACAATCCAACTGCGACATATAGATAAACATTTAAGACACAGGACAATTTGAAAAAGGCCATTTTCCAACTTGCCCTGACCAGGGATCGAACCCGGGACCTCTGGGTGGCGGACCAGCATGGTGACCACTACGCCACATAGGTCGTCAGTCGTTAAAAAAATGTTTTGCAATTTTTTACTTGCAAATTGGGTACATATATACCTAAGCCAAAAATAAATTGTTTTGTACTGACAAACAAAATAACTTCGCAAATTAATGTCAAGGCATGACGAATGGAAAAATATTTTTGGTCCAACGGTTAGATTAAAAAATTGTACACGTATTTTTTTTTCTCTAAGAAACCAAAAATTACAAAGATACAATACTCCGGAACTTTGAAGTTCCTTATCATTGTGAATTTTTACTTTTTTGGTAAACTGAAAAATACGGGTCCATTATTTTTGGATAATGTAAAAGACGGACTAATTAAAATCATACTTTGGACTCTGTCGTCACCCCTATTGTCTTTGAACATATCAAATTTTTATGTGATTTCAAATTTATTATTGCAGAAAAACAGACAATAAGAGCGCTATTTGACTCCAAAAAACTACAACGTCTTCTGCCTGTATTTTATACAAAATCTCATACATACTGTTTGTTTTGATGTTTAGAAAAAGTATCTGATTTGACTTTTTGGAAAATTGCGTATTGTGCGTAAGTAGGTATATTACGAGTACCTAAGTAGTTCCGCAACTTATCACTAGATGGTGTCGTCGAGGGTTTTTTATTTTGCCTAGCAAATAAACTTGTCAACCAAACCGATTAGTTAATAAAATTAATTGTTGCTTTTTTTTCAGATAAGACCTCACGTCTTCTTTCTGCGCGGTAGACAGACAAACTAGACCTGGCAAAATGTCAAATCTGAAACTCAGAATCAAGCGAGAACTTTTCGACGATGGTATGCTACTCCATATAACACGTTTGTATCACTAATTGGACAGGCAGAGCCCTGTCTTGCCCAGGGACGTAACACCCAAAGGCCACAAAATAGTGATGGGTTGCTAGCGTTAACCCCCAATAACTTTTAAACGGCCGAACCGATTTTCAGAACCAACGTAAGGGAATTTGCTTTTACGTATGAAAGCATCGCATCAAAGTTGGTCCGTGCGTTCGAAAGATGCCACAGTCGGTCAGACATTAGCGTCTAACTTATAACGCCTCGTTTTTGTCGAAGGTTAATTAAACCATAGACAGTGCCTCCGCTGCCGGCGCTGGTATAACACGTAAAACAACAACAAAGATTCACAACATTCATATCGACTATTTTCTTATCCTTGCATCGATGTCTGTGTTACTTTACTCAAAGCTTTTTAAAAAAGTATGTTTATGCGCGAAATCATTATACACCAGGAAAGCTATTCTAGATTCTAAAGATAAAATAAAGACAACCTGGAATATTATTAACACTGAAACCGGGAAAAACAAGCAACGAGTAAATAAAATTGAGTTAAACATTAACAATAAGGTTCTAGATATTAGTGAATATGTCGCACAGTACTTTGAGAACTTTTTCACAAACATTCCCCTAAATACAACTGCCCCACTAATGTCCTCATCTAGGAAATCAAAAAAGGTATTAACCAATTGCGTACCTAAATGTAAAGATAGGCTAATATTCAAATTCGTCACACCTAAAAATATCATTGATACTTTTAAAAGCTTGAATAATAAAAAAACTGGTGATTTGTGGGACATTTCTGTATCGGTTATAAGTAATATTATAGATGTAATTGCGCCTTATTTAGCTTTCACATTTAATAAATGTGTAGACGCGGGATCTTTCCCTGACATGATGAAGTTAAGTAAAGTTATCCCTCTATTTAAGACTGGTGACAGAAATGATCCAACAAATTACCGTCCCATTTCTATTTTGCCAGCACTGAGCAAAATATTCGAAAAGATAATTTTTAACCAATTATTAGATTTTTTCAACAAAAATAGTCTGTTCCATGGTGATCAGTATGGATTTACTAAGGGTCGATCAACAACGGATGCAGGTGTTGCACTTTTACAAAACATCTATGATGCTTGGGAGTGTTGTCAGAATGCAATTGGTGTCTTTTGTGACCTCTCCAAAGCCTTTGATTGTGTAGACCACAAAACCCTTCTATCCAAACTTGAGCACTACGGAATAAAAGGGAAGGCTCTTGAATTGATTAAATCTTATTTGAGTAGCCGAATTCAAAAAGTTAGTGTAAATCAAGTAAAATCTGAAGGGTCAACCGTAGTGATGGGTGTGCCCCAGGGTTCTATCTTGGGTCCTTTGTTGTTCCTGATCTATATTAATGATTTACCATATTATGTAAAAGATTGTAAGGCTGTACTTTTTGCTGATGACACTTCCCTTGTTTTCAGCGTAGATAGGAAAACTGACACCTCTGATGAGATGAATAATATATTGTCGCAAGTGTTGGATTGGTTTACAGCAAATAATTTAGTATTAAATGCAAAAAAAACGAAATGTGTAAAGTTCTGCTTACCGAATGTTACAAAAGTTCCAACACGATTATTTATTGATAAGGAAGCAGTAGATATGGTTGATAACACAACATTTTTGGGAATAACGCTTGATTCAGGGTTGCAATGGGGTGCCCATATTAAAAAATTAGCTGGAAAACTTAGCTCTGCGGCCTATGCGGTTAGAAGAATTAGGCAAATGACTGACGTTGATACAGCGCGTTTGGTATATTTTGGGTACTTCCACAGTGTTATGTCCTATGGAATATTGCTATGGGGTAACGCTGCAGATATAAATACCATATTTGTTTTACAAAAACGCGCTATCAGATTTATATATAAATTAGGTGCTAGAGAGTCTTTGAGGGAACTATTTAAAGACATAAATATTTTGACCCTCCCTTCGCAATTCATCTATGCGAACATTATGTACGTGCGTCAGAATATACACTCATTTAAGAGAAATTGTGACATTCATAGTATTAACACGAGAAATAAAAATAAATTAGCCATCACAGCTTTGCGGTTAGAGAAAACAAATTGTGGGTCTCGGCTTGCGCCTCTATAATAAAATTCCAGATGATATAGTAGCATTGCCATTAACTAAGTTTAAGACAGCCGTTAAAAATCATTTATTACAAAATGCGTATTATCATGTAAATGACTACTTATCATCATCTGAGAAAAATTCTTGGAAATAGTTGTCTGCAAATTGTAATTGTATAATTTAAATGTATAGCTTAAGTGTAAATCTGTATTGTAAATGTAACATAGCCCATCAGGCTGGGTAGGGACCAATACTGAACTGGGTTTCTTTCGGCGTAATCTTCCCAGCAGTGGTCGTTCCGAAACGCTAGTAGTTTTTAGCTTATGCACTAAAATAATATTTAAAAAAAATTACCTTCAATAAGAGATAAATTTATCCTACATTGAATAAAATTTTTTGACTTTGACTTTGACTTTGACTTTGACTTTCTTCCTTAGTTTGAGTCGCTCGCTCGTGTTTTGGTCACAGAAAACCTAACAAAAACCTTCACGGCAAATTTTGAGTGCTGGCGCCGGCAGCCGACTGCCGGCAGTAGGTACAACCACCGGTTTCCAATAGTGATATTTTTAGGAGCCGGCGCCGGAGCGGAGGCACTCTCTTAACTATATTATTATTATTCAGCTATACGTCTTGAAAATACATGTGCGAATAACTAAGAAACCGTATTACTTATTTCCAGAGGTGACCCGCCATCTTTCTGATGAAGAAGCTGAAGACAATGGAGGCTATAGTGGCCCTGGAGTCGATAGGAAACCTCTGATTCTGCCCGGAGTGTCGGGCCTGATCGAACTGTCGTCAGACGAAGACATCGCCGAAACACCAGCCACAAGAAGATTAAGTAGATCTTTCTACATGAGACACACCACTAAAGAGGTCGCGACGCAGACTGACGTCACCAAAACAGCTGACGCGGGATTCAATGCAGATAATATTTCCACAGCTGAATTAGGTGTTAACACTGATGAACCGGCTTCTGTTGAAGTTGGTGTCAATACTGATGTAGCAAGTGAAGATACGGAAGAAACCGGTATGGATGTAGACGAGGATGAGCCTGACGAAGTAACAGCGACTACGTCGTCTTCCAGAGATATGTACTATCAGTGCAAGGTGTGCTCCTGTTATTATCTAAACTTCAATTTGTTGCAAAAGCATTCTCAGGCACAACACAACAGAGCTGTGTCCGACACAAAAAAAGTTGCTTACAACAGCAAATGCAAATTCTGTTCCGCGAATTACGTATTCATTACATACAATAAGCACATTAAACATAAACATTCTGACAAATTTTCGGCTAAAGGCAACGCTAAAAGAAGTAGAGATGAACCTTACATCTGCATCGTTTGTGAGACTGTGTTTCTGTCTTACAACGAAGGCAAGAGACATAGAAAAGTCCACAGCGATGTTGATCAAAAATTCATTTTGAGGAGACTGAAAACCGGTGAAGCTAAAACCGGTGAAGCTAAAACCGGTGACGCTTCTAACACTCCTGAGGTTAAAACTATAAGAAAAAAGACAACAACACCTCTGCACAGAGCACCCATACCCAAGTCAATGCTCTTCCAATGCCCGAAATGCCAACTAAACTTCTTTAACTACAGAAGTGGCTTAAGACACAAAATGGCTTGCGAGAGAGGTGAAAACACGAAAGGCATCGAAGTGAACTGTTCGAAATGCGACAAGAAGTTTTTATCCGTTCACATCAGGAAGCATAATGAACAACATGAAATGACGAACGAGTTCAAAATCTGCACCGTAGAAGACGGGATAGAGTACAGGATCTTGTACAGGTGTATGAAGTGTAAGATTTGTATGGAAGAGAGGAGCTGTAACTTACATTTTCAGAATGGATGTCACAAGTCTACCGGACTGCCTTGTCTCACATGTCACGTGAAAATAGACAGGGATTTGATGACCAAACATAAAAACGCGCATGGGTGCATGGGAATGACCAAAGAACAAGTCATTTTAGTCGACATCTGCGACTTTTAAACAGTGCTAGGTAGATTAGGCACCTCGCAAACTAGACGACTAATGCTGTGAAAATAAGTTTACCAAAAATGTCATTTTATGTAACAGTTATGTAAGTTTCGTAGCCTGATTTTAACAAGAAAAAAATATTTTTGTAACAGATAACTTTTACATATTTGGGATTGTTTTAGGTTAGGTAATTATGTAGATAATATTATTTCTATAAGTATACATAACAATAATACATACATACTATCACGTCTTTATCCCTAATGGGGCAGACAGAGCATTTTGGGTCTTGCGGTTCTATGCAGAGCCCAGGGCCGCAAGACCCAAAAGCCACTTTTAGCGTCATGGTGGGCGAGAAGATGGAAAAGCAATCAATACAGTGATGGGTTGCTAGCCGCATCGCCTGTTAACATGATTTGCATTTTTGCCCATTCCCTCGATCGGCTTTTACGATCTGCGTGGGAAGAGAAGCAGCTGGTACATTCTAAGTTTTTTAATTTAACATAACAATAAACAAAAAAATATTTCTAATATACCTATAAATAAACAAAAATAAAAGAGTACCTATATTTACTTTTTTCTTTTTTCATCCTATTTCATAGTCACTACCTACCTACTGTGGGAAACAGGCGTGATATTATAGGGTGTGGCAAAACAGCAAAACGGCAACTGCCCCCGTGGTGCAGTGGTTAGAGCGTTCGGCTCATACCCGGAGATCGCAGGTTCGATTCCCGGCAGAGGCAACGACTTTGTGTTGTCCTAGTTTGGTTAGGACATTTTAGGCTGATCACCTGATTATCTGATAAGTAAGATGATCCGTGCTTCGGAGGGCACGTTAAGCCGTCGGTCCCGGTCACTGTCTTTGACATTAGTCGTTACCTAAAACCATGTCAGAGGCTTTTAAGGCGGTTTAAATCTCTGACACTAGTGTTAGAATAATAAGAAGAAGCAAAACGAGTAGGCGACATTGGTACCAGCAGTTTTTACAGAGATGGCAGCACACACGACTGGCAAATAGTGACAAAGTGTTGAATATGCTTTAAAAATATTTATATCATTTTATATATGTAGTCATATTTAATTAATTAGAGTACTACTTTATTTAAATAATAGTAATAAAGAATTTAATATTTTTATTATTATCTTATAGCGCCATCTAGTGATAAGGGAGATAAATAATTATGTTTATAAGGTGATGGGTAGACTTGCCACGGAACGGCAGCTGATATAATATAGTAGTTTTTAGCTTTTGCACTAAAATTTAAAAAATTGACTTTCAATAAGAGATAAATTTACATACATTGAACAACCTACCTTGAATAAAAAAAATTGGACTTAAATTTTGAAATAGACATAGTTTTTTTTTATGGCTGATATGATATAGCCACAGAATACGTAATAGCACAAGTACAGAAGATTCACTCCGAAAAATCAATTAAAGGAATAGCGACTCTCGCTACGATACAATTGAGTTCAATTCAGATCGCACAACGCTAATAACCGTTATATTCACCTAGACCAAAGATAATATAATTACTAACGTAACAGATACCCAACGCCACAGAAACGATTGAAGAGGCCGTAAGCACGAAAACGGGAGTTGCGGAGCGTCCTCTCAGAGATGGCGGCACACACGACTAGCCAAAAAAGTGACGGAGAAAGTGTTGAATATACTTTTAAAAAATATATTGCATTTCATATAAGTCTTATTTAACTAATTAGAGTATTACTTTATTTAAATAATGGTAATAAAAGATTTGTATGTTTAAATTTTTACTTTAAAGCGCCATCTAGTTACAAGGAAAAGAAATAATAATGTTTATATGATGATGGGTAGGCATGCCTAGACGTTCCATCTCTCTCCGTCTCTTTCTATCGCGTGACGCTTACCTTTTCTGCCGCACTGATTAGCCGCGCTGACGAGGCCGCCGTGCATACTTTTTTTGTACTTGCGTTTTTAATACCTACCGCGGCGTGAGACAGGCCTGATATAGCACAGAAAATAATTTTGATTCGCCTTAAATGTTTTTTGTGGGATGTAATCAGCACCTTGGTGTCAATTAGGTCTATGAGTATAACATTATTTTGTAGCGCTCAATATTGCTTGGCACAGCAACGCGGGCTCGGTGGTACGTACGTATATCTTGTCGCTTTTAGAGTAAAGGTTCAAGACAATCATCATCATCATCAGATCTTTTTACTCCACTGCAGGAGCACGACCCTCTCTGTACTACTAGAGCCATGCTTGGTCAGGGCAGACAGAGGACTTGGCCTACACTCTCTACGACGGCTTGCAGAGGTCTCATTGATGTTTATAAGCTTTGTTTAGCTTGTATTTCCTTGGAGTAGCCCTGTTCTACTCTGCCGGTAACCACACCGCGAAGACGGAACGCACTTCAAGGGCAAAAAATGCTCTAAAAATTAGTTCATAGGGAAAATAAATTTTCCCGAATTTATTTTTCATTTCGGTGGTAAGTTTGGGCGTAAATATAACAACATTCAATTCATTTTTCAGCAATACAAATTACTTGTTCTACACTTTCAGTCGCACTACAAATCGCTGCGACTCTCCTGCGATTTGTCGCACTCACACACTCTACTGTCCTTCTCAGACATAGCACAGTAATGGCAGTCTTTAGTTTCGAAAATGGACGAGCATTTAAAACAATACTTCACTTCACTGTTGGGCAACGCTAGTGTTTTATTATTGTTACTTTTATTTAAATCTTTATCACTTCTCCTGCGAACGTTTTTGCATTTTTTATAGAAATAATTAATTTTATTTTGTTCATCGTTCTTCACTTCTTGTCTCTCTTCGTTGTCTACGATTTTGTAAACTGTTATGTATTCTTTCTGCTTCGCCTTCTTTTCTTGAAAGAACTTTTTGATTTTGTCCAAAATTAACTGAGAGGTATCATCTAGTTCTTTGTCTTCGACGTTATCTATGAATTTAACATTCGTATCTGAAATTGTATCTAGATCCTTTCCATTTTTTTCTAAGAACGAGTTTTCTGTATTTCTTTTTGCTATTTCATGTTTGTCTAAAACCGAATGTATATTCGAAGAATTTCCTTGTACAATATCAGGTTTTTCTAATAATTTCATCGTATCTGTCCGTGCTATTTCATTTTCTAAAGTCGCGGCTGTATGCATCGGATTCCTTTGCAACGGAGGCAAATTTTTAGGAACTTGTAAAGCGTTAACATTTTTTCTTTCAGCTTTTTTAGTTTCTTCTAACTTTGTATAAATTTCATTAGAAACTTCATTTGATTTGTGTTCTTTTTTAACTTTAACTTCATTTGAGTTGTTATTAGGAACAATTTCTTTGATTTGTTCTTCCTCAATTTTGATATCATTTGTATTAGCCACAGGTTCCATAGGTATATCCATATTCTCTAAGGTCTTCAACATTTCATCGTTAAGCAATTCACCATCTAAATCAATTTTGTCGTCATCGTATTCCATTTTCTTATTTTTGATGTTACCGAGTATACTTTCAAGTTTTATCTGCTTTTTTATGAATTTGGGGTCTGCTTTGTGACTTGTTTTTATCGTTTTTTTGTCAAATATGTTTCTATTGGTGGTTCTGTCGTCAGTTTGCTCTCCTTGTGTCATCGGTGACCGTGTGTAGATGGGTTCTGGAAAAGAATATCTAGTTAAAATACAAATAATTATGCAATAATAGTTTTTTATATAATTTTATTTATTTAGTCTTATTTAGACATCAATTTTGTTTTAAAAAATTGAGTTTTATTTATCTATTGTATCTGCTCCCATGGGTATTTCTTTTTGTTCAATAAATTTTTGGCTAACATTGAAAAAAAATATCTTATGAAACTTGGAAATGTATGGCAGTCGTTGAGCTGTCAGATGCAGCTTCAAAATTCGGACGAACCAAACGAAAACATACAAACGATATGAAACAAAGGATAAAGATGAAACCTCGCTTCTGCTTCTAGGTCTAACAAAATATACTGAAACTATTTTAATAGTGAATTCAGTCCGTAATAGTAAACAACTTTCCCCAAAATAAATATAAATAAATATTTTTTCATATTTCGAACATATGTCGAAATATGAAAAAATATTTTTTGGCATCCTAGGTATACAAACTCAGATCAGCTGATCGGTCAACTTGTATGGGAGACCAAAAATTACTTTTCATATTTCGATATATTTTTCCTTTAGGGGAATGTTGTTCAGTATCACGGACTGAATTCACCCTTAAAATAGTTTCAGTATATTTTGTTATACCTTATATTGACTATAAGACATTTTTTTTCTAAAACCAATGAAAAGCCAGCGTTTATATTTGGAATAAGAATCGATTACTGTGCCCTTTCAATATACAAGGTGATTTACCAGTCAGCCCGTACATGCTAACTGAATGAGAGCCTTACTTTCCGAACAGTGCGGGTCGGGCGGGTCCTCTTACTTAAATAATAGTAATAAAAGATTTTAACGTTCACGCCATCTGGTGACAAGGAAGAGAAATAATTATGTTTGTATGGCGATGGGTAGGCATTACAAGGTGATTTACAGCTGAGATCGAAATCACGGGTGTATAATTTAGTAAAAAATGTGGGGTTGAGTAGACTGTAATAGGGCTGGTGAATAAAAAGGTCCGACGGTGTTTAACTTCGTGTATTCTGCCATGAATGGAAGCGGAAGAAGAATAAAAATACATCGTCCATAGATAATAAAGTTTAGCATAGATAAAATAGACTAAAATTATTAACTAAAATGTTGGAGTTGCCAACAACGGGTAGTATTGCTATCAAAAGTATGGATATGACTAGATTTCCCAAGATTTCTCAAGAATCAGTACCTCAGTAACTGATGACAGTGCTGAATGTATTAAACAATACTAAGTTTTTAAATGAAGATTATTCTACTGTTTGTAGTATACACAATCTTTCTCTTTAAATGAATAATGTTATGGACTTTTAGTCATACCCATACTTTTGATAGCAAAAGCACCCGTGATTCCGATCTCTGTTTACCAGTCAGCCTGTACATGCTAACTCGATGAGAGCCTTACTTTCCGAGTAGCGCGGGTCGGGCGGGTCCTCCCACCACACGGGGCTGGGGCACGTCAGGATCTCGAGCAGGTCCTCCTCGTCCAACGAGTCCTCCTCTACTAGCTGCTTCAGGTCCAGGGACCCGCGGGACGCTGGGCGTTCCGTTTTCAACGGAGGGAGTGGTGCATCTATTTCTGTAAAAAATACATTAATAGTTACAATACATACAAGTTAAGTGACAAGTGGCATAAAAAAATCTCGAGCTCCTCCGTGCTTCGGAAGGCACGTATAAGCCGTTGGTCCCGGTTGTCATCATTGTATGACAGTTGTAAAGCTATGTCAGATGACTTTTCATTATCATCATCAGGTCTTTTAGTCTCTACTGCAGGAGCACGACCCTCTCTGTACTACCAGAGCCATACTTGGCCAGAGCAGCCAGAGGACCTGGCCTACACTCTCCACGCTGGCCAGACGGGTTGGAGCTTTGTTTAGCTTGTGTCTTCTACGACATCCACGGTAGGACTTGTATTAGCCCTATTCTACTCTGCCGAAAATTTTAATAATAATAAAGATATTTTAGGTAGATGTCCATATCCCACTCCATAACCCAGTTATCCGGCCCTCTAACATCCCACCCACATAGCCCAAACCAAGTCAATCCCTCCCTGGCAATAGTTCGGCAGCTATGGAGGACTGTCCGTTAGTGCATCTCAATGGTACATTAAGGGATAGACCTCCGTAGATGCAGCCATCTCACTTTTTAGATAAAAAGGTACTAAAAGGCCTCTTCATGTTGGCTTTGGCCCCATGAAGGCCTCAAAGGACCGGGTCCCCATGGACCCGTGGCGCGTGGCTGAAAAGTGTACCAACATAATAATAATAGATGTATTTTGGCCACCTGAAAAATTTAACCTGACACCAGTGTTGGCCACTTACACACACGAAAAACAAACAAAACAACGAAAAACAAACCTCTGCGAGGCGTGCAGAGCTTCCTCTTGTTAGTCTTTGCCACCATTTTGAAGTTCGGCCTCGGCCTGAGCCACACCCTCTCTTCCTTCGGCCTCCGCTCTATTTTCGGCCCCCTTTTGGCGGGTTCTTGCAAGATTCTCTTTTTCGGCGACTTCTTCGGTGACCCTTTCGTTTTTTTCGGCGACTGAAAATGTGTATTAAGGCCCATTTAGACGGTGCAAGTTTCTTGCGTGTTGCATACAATTTTATTGAAGCAATAAATGATTTGTATGGCTGACATTTCGTTTAGACCATGCAAGTTGTCTATTGCTGCAATAAAATGGCATGCAACGGGCAAGAAACTTGCACCGTCTAAATGGGCCTTTAGATTTAATCAACCGTTCCTTTCCCGCCAATACCAGACACAATAGTAAAACAATGAACGTAGCATTTATTAATGGCATGCGGGTTAGTAAATTAATAAAGGATTAGATTCTCGTGCAAAGGATGGCCATTGCGATCCAGCGTGGCAATGCTGGCAGCGTTTTGGGCACTTTTGCACGGGAAACGATAATAGGTGGTTTATATGACTGACTTTTTTATGTAGTAGTTTTGGCAAATAAAATAAAAACAAAAAAAAAACATTTACATATTTTTTTTGTATGTAGGGTAAAGTTCCAGTCATTGGACAGAACACAATAAAGCCATTCGTCAACAGGTCTTCTTGTATCAACTGCAGGAGGACGACCCTCTCTGTACTACCGGAGCTATACTTGGCCAGAGCAGTCAGAGGACTTGGCCTACACTCTCCACACTGGCGAGACGGGTTGGAGAGGTCTCATTGATGTTTATTTTTATGCCACTTGTGGTAATCCAAGTGCGTTCCACGCCACTTTACTTATAAAGGTGTTAGCCTCCCGCTGAGCCACCAAGCAACAAAAAAAAAGCTTTACATGCGACACTAGATTTGTTTGCTTTGCTGACAAAATAACAAAGGGCCTCTATGGGTTGGATCTGAATCCCCACACAAGCCTCTCAAAGGACCGGGTTAAAAAATAAATTTATTGATGATGTCTGCAGCAAACAACCTGTTGTCTGGAGGAGGACTTGGACACTTTTTTGCCATAGTGAATATACATACCCTAACCAAATTGCAGCTTTCTATTCTAGCACTTATAGTCCCTGAGTAAAGCCGCGGACGGACAGACCGACAGTGCTGTTGATTTTGTGAAAAAATGGCGAAACTATAAGGGTTCCTTGTTTACTACGGTACCCTATAAAACGATATTAAGGGCGGGTAGTCCTGAAAAAGTAGGTATTATAGCTGACGCTGTAAGTCCCGTAATACTAATAACAGTGATAATAAGCTGATGTCTGCAGCAAACAACCTGCTGTCTGGAGGGCGACTTGAGCAGCTGCGTGATGCTCTTCATACTCCTGTCCTTGACGCGCAGCTGCCGCTGCTGCTGCGCGAGCTTGCGGCGCGTCAGGATTACCTCCTTGGGCGCCACACGCGGGTCCCGCGGCTGGCTCTTTGGTGACATTTCTGGCAACAAGGGAAACTATGTTCATCCATCGGTTGTCTGGAAGAAATCGCCTTCAGCGATAAGACCGCCCATTGTACTTTTGTATGTTTTTTTCTGTATATTTTAATAATGGTTATTTTTTTGGTGTACTATAAAGTATTTAAGTTATGTTCAGTTACGACAACCAAACATACAAAAACAACGAAAGTCATTGTGGTCATAGACAGGTATGCGAAACTTCAGCTAAATCGGTTAGATAACTGGTTGAAAATAAGCTACAAGATTTCACCTTTAGATTGAATTTTCCGGGGTCCAGTGTTGACCCCATTTGAAATAAATTGAAATAAAGGAAACGGAGATATCATTTATAGTTGTGTCTTGACCAAGCTCTAGATATACCTTCAAAGGATTTTACCTACTGTTTATAGTTTAAAGTGATAACATAAAGCTTATCTTCGCAGATTAGCTTAAAGTGACCGTTTTTTGTGAATGTGCGTAGAAAAGCTTCATTTCTCATTTTAAACTGTAAACAGTAGTTCATAAAAAGACGAAAATTTTAAATGATATCCTTTTATATCCTTTATATCCTCCCTTTTAATTGGTTAATTTCAAGTGGGGGCGCCACTGGACCCCGGATAATTCAGGTAGCCCCTTAACAAACGTTCATACATTTATGCAACTTTTTTATCTTATCTGATAGACAAAGGACTTAATTAGAAGAATTTATTTACTGTACGAAAACTTATTTTTTTAAACCCTAAGTCAACGTGTAAAAACATCTGACAAAATATACTGTAACTTTTTTTTTATTTATTTAACTTTATTACAAAAATTGTAACAGGCGGACTTAAGGCCCGGGGCCTTTTCTACCAGTCAACCTACAGGTGATGCCGAAAAAAGCTAATTCTGGAGAACAAATAATAGATAAAAAAAAAAAAAAAAAAAAAGACACATTCTAATTAAATCTTTAAAATTGTATCGAAAACAAATTGACCTAAGTATAATTTTACTTACATATATATCTATATGTATTCATAAACATACATGTAAATAATAGACAAATATGGCATAAAACATAAAGCCTACATAGACTACATAAATATTTATAATACACTATGACAGTTGGTGAAGATAATGAGCGCGCACAGCACTCATAAACGCTTGGCGACTAGGGACTTTCAGGATATCAACGGGAACTGCATTCTATAGCATCACGGCTTGTTTGGCGAATGAATGATCGAAAAACCCACTCGGCTCGGTTACATCTCAAACATCGAAAATACGCGTTTTCCCAAACATAAGACTAATCTAGATCGATTGTTTACCCCCGAAAACCCCCATATACAAATTTTCAGCGAAATCGTTAGAGCCGTTTTCGAGATCACAGAAATATATAAATAAATATACAAGAATTGCTCGTTTAAAGGTATAAGATTAACATAGCCTACAAGTTATTCATTCACAAAATAACCATTGGACCATCGAGGTAGTCAAATGCAAAAACTATCAATACCTTTTGGCTACTATGGTTCTACGGAAGACCAGTGTTGCAATTCGGCCTCACTTAGTAATCAGCAAATTATGTTGAGTGGATCAGATTCCGTTATAAAATTTGTAATGTTTTATTTATTTTATTCCAATTACATCACTTCAGCCCACATCAACCATTGCTGAATAGCTCTCACTCAAAAATTAAATTTTAAGCAATTAAAATAAATCTATACAATATTGAAATGTCATACTAATAAATAGGTATATAATTAAAAAATGTGTCTGTACATTGAATATATTTCCAAACCCAAAATTTTTAGTAATAAAGGATTTTAAAAAAATGTCTGACCGTCTGTTTGTATATGCTAATCTCCAAAAATACTGGACGGATTCAAATGAAAGATTTTTTGATATACAGCTGTTAAGCGTGGGCAAAATATAGGGTATAATTGATTTTGGAAAATAGAACACTTGATGCAGAACCATTGTGGTCCAGCTAAACTATAAGAAATATAAAAATGACGCCTTAGCAAAAGTTGTTCAGCCTTATGAGCATTTACCAGTCAAAGTCCATGTAAACGATTAATAGTGGGATAAGGCAGAAGTAGTATGAGGTTATATCTTATTACATTTATTTATCCACCTAAAACAATTACAACCTCTGAAGCCTTAAGCCAATAACACAACTTTGATTCATCATCATCATCATATCAGCCACAGGAAGTCCACTGCTGAACATAGGCTTCCCACAAGGATTTACAAAACAACCAAACAGAAGCAGCCTGCATCTAGCACCGTTCTGCAACCTTACGCAGGTCATCTGACCATCTAGCAGGTGGGTGTCCTACGCTGCGTTTGCCAGTACGTGGCTTCCATTCGAGAACCTTTCTGCCCTATCGGCCATTGGTTCTTCGCGCTATGTGCCCGCCCACTGCCACTTCAATGAGCTAATCTGCTTGGCAGTGACCTTCGTTCTTCTACGAATCTCCTCATTTCTGATTCGATCGCGTAGAGAACTACCGTACAAATACCGAGAAATAACAACTTTGATTATCTGTGCTTTCTTTCTTAAAAGGAATGACAAAATAACCAAGCTTTGATAGCTATCAATCATAACTATCGAAATCAATATAACTTTGTGAATTACATAAACCTGTACAGTAGCTCATCTAGGTAGGTACCTATTGTAGGTCTACTTGTCAAATTCCATGCAAAAGCATTACCTTTTATTTGAAGGTAGGTACATTCGACAACCATTGATTATATTTATTTCTCTACATGATTGTACGCACTTGGCTTTAAAATCACACGTGTTTTAATTCATAACGACGGTATCATCATTTGTAAAAATGTATATTACCCAACCTCAGTACCCAACATACAAATAATGAAATATTTATGACGAAATTTTTGTACTTACTGCGAAGTCTGCACACGAAATCCTTTTTAAAACGGTGCAATAATTAACTTTAACTAACGAAGTAGGAATTATCAACAGAATAAGACTAATTCATTGAAGAAAACAACATTTGATTGTCCGAAAAGGGATAGCAAGGCCACGACTAGATGTCACGAGTTACAACTTTGTCACAATAAAAGAGATAGAACCTTTGTAGTTTAGCTCTTATCGACGAAATTATTTCAAAAATCACACTGTTGTTAAATGCAAAATGTTAAGAATCCGTTGAGCTTATTTACTTGCTGTAAAAATCTTAAATTCTTTCAGGAATAGGTATATAATTCACTCAATGAAATTTTCACAACATGCACATGCGTAGCGATCGCGTTGCGTTCGTTAAAGATTATCGATTATTTGATTAATCGACTCAACAGTCATTATTTTATGACTTTCTTATTTCTGGCCAGTATTTCTTGCCAGCCAGTATGTACATGTTGTATGCCAGTATGTTTGCCTGGTTTGTGGTGATTCTTTACCCGACTAAGGCGAAGCTAAAAAGACCAGCGTATCTATTCCCGTTCACTCTCATCTTCTTCTTATAGCTGTTTCTCAATGCCTGCTGTGCTTGCATCAATGGATAAAGGTAGAAAAGTGTAGTTGGATTTAAGTGTTTTAAAAACTACTTACTTATAACTTTTTGCACTACAAATAGGTGTTTTAGTTTCCAGACCTTTCAATCCATTTTAATTTTCTTCCGCTGTCAATGCTGTGCTATCATGCAAGTGTCATCATTCATGGTCATCATCGTGTCGTCGTCATTATGAATCCTTTATTCCCTTACCAAAATTATATGATTAATTTCATAAAATAAATATTTATTATTAAGCATGTTCTTTTCTTTCTATGACAATATTAATCGATTATTAAATATTAATGATAATCGATTAAATCACTCATTTTATAGTATAGTCTGACACTTTATGCCTTTGCCGAAAATTAAGAGCAAACCAGACCTCTCAGTCAGTGGTGCCATTTTTGAAACGCGTCGGTTATTAACGAATGGTTTTTCTATACAAAAAACAGTTAGTTGGCTGACTCCACGTTTCAAAAATGGCACTTCAGGTCTCTGGTCAGGTGATCACAACGTGAAAATAACAATGTTTGTTGTTGTTGTTTCAACATAAATTTTCGGATTGATTTATCGTGAAGTCAGAAGTTCATTGAAAATAGAGATAATGTCGATGTTTCGTTCTTGCACAGATTTGCAGAGGGTACCCAGCAGGAGTAATTACTTAGAAGCTGTGGTGTACAGCTGCGATATGTGCAGGGAAGGCGCGTGGACGAGCGAAACTGAGGTCGACATTCACAAAAAGAGTATGCACGCAAAGGAACTCCTCGAAGTAATGTCGAATAAGGAGAAATTTGGATGCCTGGTATGTTACTTTGTTCTCTGTCTTCTTACCACCATAAGATATCACCTAAGTTTTCACACAAAGTAGATTATCGTCATCCGAACGCATTTTCCCGGTTGCACCCGCAGCAGTAATGCGTCAAAGCCCGGGGTCCGCTAGCTAATTAAGGAGATTTGACGAGGTTTTTGGTTTTTACACAGAGCTATTCTCTGACCTCCGCAATGCACAGGGTAAACCAGAACCAATCCTTGGATAGTTTGATGATCAAACTCTAGATGACACAGTTTATATGTGCCTTCCAAGACACGGAGCCATCTTTCTTTTATCATAATCAGGTGTTTCAAGCCTACAATATCCTAACTAGACTGGAAAGAACACTTCACAAAGTCTTCTTCTTAATGAGTCAGAATAGCTTTATTGTAAGATGTTAGACCAGTGTGTAGCCACACTTACATCCCTGTCACTAGCTGAGTTTAAGTCATTTAATGTATGTGAGTTTGGGCAGTTGAGGCATAACAGAAGGTAGGCCATGGTGTTCACAAAGTATAATTCCCAGTGGGATTCGAACCCATGACCTCCAGATCACAAGGCAAACACCTGAATACTCCACCGTGGAGGCAGTCAAAGTTCAGTTCTTTTCACACAAAGTAGATATCCTATACAAAAGCGTCTATTAGACCACGCAATATTCACAGTCTTAGTGTTACTTACTCAGTGTGGTTTAGTAAGAGTTAGACTGTCTGAGAGTTATAAGATAGTATAGATTCCATAACAGAGGCAATAATGACACAGTGTGGGGTGACAAGTATTTGCCATAGGCAGTGGTTGATAAAAATCTGGTTTGGTTGCATGGCCTTTTTGGTAATCTTTCATGTCTTGTACATAACCTCTAATTGTAAGTATAAAAAGAGACCTTCGTGTTAAAAAGGTACACACAATGCACATTACACGTCTGACGGTCTGACAATATGAGACGTAGGTACATATTTAGAGTAATAAACTAAAAATGTTCTGTTCCGCCTGTATTAGCCAAGCAATTCATTCTAGGGAATACAAATCGTGACATTTACTGGGTTTGCCTGTTGAATGACATGCTTCTTTTCTGGTTTGAGAAATTTTAAAGTCAAAGGTGTGAAGAAAGTTGCCAACACATACGAAAAATAAAACAAACAAGGAAGATAATTCAATCTGTGTAATTTGTCCTTATTCATTTGCTAGCTGTTACCTGCTTATATTTGAATCCCTTGTGAACTTTACATATTTCCAAGAATAAAAAATTATCCTGTGTATTAAAATAAGCTAGAATGCAAATTTAATTCAAATCTATTCAGCCTATTGGCTTGAAATCAGAACAAAATTCATTCTTATCTTATACCTTTAAACAAGCAATTCTTGTATGTATGTATGTATATATATATATTTATTTATAAATTTCTGTGATCTCGAAAACGGCTCTAACGATTACGCAAAAAATTTGTATATGGGGGTTTTCGGGGGTAAATAATCGATCTAGATTAGTATTATGTTTAGGAAAACGCGTGTTTTCGAGTTTTCATGCGTTTCGTCAATTTCGTCGCGCCGACGACCTTGATTTTAGCTCAGTGGTTAAGGATACCGACCGCTAGAAAGAGTGTTACGGGTTCGAATCCCACTCGGTGACTTACTTTTATTTTATTTTATGTTTAAGTTTATATATAATTTTTTATTTTGCATTGTTTTTAGACAAGTTTAAAAAAAATAGTTAATGTTTGAGATGTAACCGAGCAAAGCTCGGTCGCCCAGGTACTTATTATTTAAACTGTAGCATTTATAAATATAAGTAGAATTTGTTTAGCTCAGAGTGCAATAAAGAAGTTTCCAACAAATCAAATCAGACACTTTTTTCTAAACGTCAAAACAAACATTTTCTATGGAATTTGTATGAAATAAAAACGAATGACGTCATAGTTTCTTAGAGTCAAATAGCGCTCTTAATATCAGTTTTTCCGCACTATTAAATCTTATATCACGTTGATAATGGATATGATCAATGAAAAGTGACATTATTTTGTGACATTTTATTCTTTTAACAATGCCAAATAATTTATTTTTGACCCAGGAAACTTGCTTATTTGCAAGCTGTGATGTTGCAGAAGTATATTTGAGGATTTAGTTCACTTGGTGTGACTATGCCAGCTAATGAGGGACTTTAATTAAGTATTATCTAACTTCTGTGTACCATCATAGCTCGCAGATAAAAGTAGATTACTTTCACCATGTGCAACAGTGGATTGCTTAACATTACATTAAGCTCACCTCTGTACATTGGCGTCCTGCTAAAAACCAGTCACGTAGGGCGGTATACTGCTCACATTCCAGCAATACATGAATCAAGTCCTCTAATTTACTCTCTACTCCGCAAAGGACAAAGACTTGACTACATCTGAATCTCTTTTCCAGGTGTGCGCCGAACAACACAACGATAGGAAGTCTCTGCACGAACACATCAAAACAGAACACTTGCTGAGCTCAAAGAATGCACAGCGCGTCGAACGAGAAATCTTCATTTGCGATGTATGCACACGAGTATTTTTCAACAAGATGCTACTATCCTTACATATCATACAAAAACATAGTAGGCACAGGCGAAACGCTGACGTCGAATGCCCAAAATGCTCCAAACCACTAAAAAAAGGAACAATGTGGAGTCACCTCGAGAACCATCACGTCTCAAGCGTCTCAACGTGCCCCATATGCGTCGAAAAGTGCATAAACCGCAAAGAGTTAAGGAAGCATATAGACGCACATCGCAAGTATTTGTTTTGCGATCTCTGTTCGTACGACACTAAGAGCCAAGACAATTTCCATAAACATCTAAAGACGCATCAAAACGAAAACAAAACACCGGATATGAAGTTGAAAAAATATTTTGTGCCGTTCAAAAATGGGCTTAAAATACCAAGGCTCATAATTCAAAATCCAGTGAAAGGGTTGCTGTTGCCTCATTATGTACATATTTGTATACTGTGTCGGCAGATTTGTATGAGTTTAGTTGAGATGAATAGGCATTTGGTTTTTGACCATACGATGAAAGAGGAGATGAGGAAGAAATGCTACATGTGTTCGTGTGGGCAGGAGTTCCCCAATTCGATATTACTGAAGCAACACACCTTCAAGGAACTTCACCAAGTGGGTATGTACCGGTTGTCTCAGATGAATTGTATAGCTGTAAATTTCCATACAAAATGCTATAACGTTTAAAGAAGTAGTTTGATTGATAAATCTATACGAGTCCACTGGTTTTCAGTCGATTGAGTGGCGGACGGCGTCTAAAAACGCCCACCGCAGTCCGCAAATAAATATCACTACAACCGCCCTATGATTATCCTATTTAAACATTTCACATATTGTCCATGAGCATTTATAACACTAAACTACACAAATTTCGTATCACAAAGTCCACTAGAATCATTTGCAAAACAATTTAAAGCAAATTCGCAATTTTTGAAACGCGGAGTCACCTAAACGAATGGTTTTTGATACAAAAAACCGTTCGATTAATGAGTCCGCGTTTAAAAAATGGCAACACTGAACCCCTTGACTTCCCGCCAAAACTTAATTGTTTTCTTTTTTAGACGTAGCAGATGAAACGGCAGTGATAGAAGTGGTGGTGGAGGTGCCGCAAGCTGTCGGAGTAGTGGAGGTCGTGTCTGACAGCGACGTTGAGATAGTCGACGGGTGAATTGGAAATCACCATCATCAGGTCTTTTTGTCTCCACTGCAGGAGCACGACCCTCTGTACTACCAGATCCATACTTGGCCAGAGCAGAGGAGTTGGCCTACACTCTCCTCGCTGGCCAGTCGGGTTGGAGAGGTCTCATTGATGTTTAAAAGCTTTGTTTAGCTTATATTTCCTAAGCCGCCACGACATCCACGGGAGGACTTGGAGCGGCCCTATTCTACTCTGCTGGAAACCACTCGGCATTAATTGGAAATACTGGGCTCCTTTTCAAAGTGAGAAAAGAAGTGTTGAATATACTTTAAAAATATTTATTGCATTTAATATAAGACATATTTAGAGCACTTTATTTAAATTATAGTAATAAAAGATTTTAATGTTTTCAATAATACCTTATAGCGCCATCTATCGACAAGGAAGAGAAATAATAATTTTTAAAAGGCATGATATTGATAAAACCACAGTAAATTCGTTGTTTATGTAATAAAAAGATGTGAGCACACGGACATACGGGACTTTTTGTATACTATGTATGTATTGATACATATGAAATATTACCAATCGATTAATGCACTGGTTTTTTTTTTACTAATTAGACCATTTTAAAATGGATATTTTACCAAACACAACGATAGACTGCAATGACTTGAGTAACTTTAATCTATCAAACCCCGACGGTTCACATGTGAACCCGTTAACAATAGAAATCTATTGTGTCTGCGATTCCGGTCGTTGACGGGTTAAGAATAAAGAAATACCAAAATTAAAAGTAGTTCGCAACATTATCGTATCTGGCAAATCGGCTGATCTTTTATGTAGTTGGCAACTTTTATATGTATAGTGTTTCTATGAATAATAAGTGTAAGTCATGGAATTGTATGTACTACTTTCGTGGTGTATGTATAGTTTTTTTGTAATATAAACGTCAAAAAATTACTTTGTTTTTTTTTTCGGGTAGATGTTGAACTTCCAGTTCGTCTTGTCTTTTACAAGGCTTTCTAAAATGAGGCTTAAGGGATTATTGGTTACTCCCAAAGCGATACGCAAGAGTGACGTTACTGCGTATCCGCGATGTAGTGTCAAGCAAAATTGAGCATTAATGTATGACGATAAAGACTAGTTTGGTTTGACATAGAAATAGGAAGTCACTTTTGGAAGACTATCGTGTTATTTTATGGAGTAATCCCCTGGACTCTGGTGGGTTACTCCAAAAGCAGTACGCAAGACGGACGTTACTGCGTATCCGCGTTTCAGTGTCAAGCAACATTGAGCACTAAAATTATAAAAGTCTAATTTGGTTTGACATATAAATAGGACGTCACTGTCGTACGACTATCGTATTATTTTATGGAGTAACCCCCTGGACCGTTAGTTACTCCATTCATCTATATCCTATTTCTATATCAAACTAAGTTAGACTATAATCGTTCAGTAACGTTCAATGTTGCTTGACACTGTGACTTGTGCCACTTTTGGGCAGTCCTGGAGCGTTATTTTTTCAAGCTGAGTCACTAAACGAATGGTTTCAGCAACCGGTCTGACATCGTCAAGCCGCCGGGCGTCCCACGCTACGTTTCCCTGTATATGTACCAAATGTCAAAGGAAGCCCTTTTTACAAGCTTAATTTAGTATCACCTGTCCAGTTGTCTGTCTGTCTGTAAACAAATCTTGCAAGTTAAATTTGATCCACTTCTCGGTTTCTTACGTAATCTCTTGCAATATTATGATAATTTCGAGTTCTTCTGATGATGGAGCTAGAAGGTGGTCATGGCATATCTGTGATAAAACAATATAACCTCACCGAGTTTGGGCTCAAATGATTCGTCTTGAGGAGCAATCCGAGCAATTTAACTTTTTAGGTCCTTGTTACGTTGTTGTTTGTTTTGTTTGTTTTGTTACTGATAAAAGTTCGTTATAAAAATTTTTTTTTGGTTCCATTTGGTAGAAAATGAAAACGACAACTAGCAACACCGGTACTGTCAATTTTTAAATGTCACCTGCTAGGGTTCAAATTCTTTGGTCACCTGATCTGAATCTGTCAACAGTGTCAACTCAAAATGTCAAAACATCTCCCAAAAATCCGATGAAGTACCTAAACTAAAAGTGGATTATTATAAAATTTTAGCATTTAAATGGATTAATATTACACAAAATGGCTTTCCCTAAAATAGACGGATATGTCGTGACCGAAAGACTGGGAAGCGGGAGTTATTCCACCGTTTATAAGGCATATACTAAGGTAAATACAAGTGCGACCTTATTTCGCCTTTGTTGAGTAATTTTAAGTGTTTGCCTTCAGATTATTGGGTTTAAATAGTAGTTTAGAAAGAGTTCTTCGCTTCAGGCAGGCTTACAAAGGTAACACCACGAATTTAAGTGATTTTATATCGAGATAAAGTGTGCAGGCTTTGTACGTTACGAATTCTATGTAAGTATATTTTATTTGTGTTAAATTGCGCCATACAAATGAAGTGTTTAGCTGTAAAATAAATAAATAAAATAAATATGTACGGAAAAATAACACAGATTGAGCTAGCCCCAAAGTAAGTTCGAGACTTGTGTTATAACTTATAATACTAACTCAATGATAGTATAGAGATTAGGCTTCTGAAGTATTTATTAATTTATTTATTGGGTTAACAACTAGCTGATGTGTCTATTTCAGGCACTGTTGAATTTTTTATTAGTCACTTCACATATTCACAAAATGTTTAGTTGTCCACTATAATTGTTTTAGAGTCACTTATTTATACATAGCCTATTGTCTAGTCTATTTATAAACCAATTCATAGATGCGGCAGACACTACTGCCTCAGGCAGTCTAATAGTGAACCATTCGGTTGCTCATAAAGTGAGTTGCAGTGTTGGTACTGGACAGCTCACTGCTTATTTAATCTTCTACTTCCTCCTCGCCTTATCTCTCTCTATGTGGGATCGAGGCAGCACATAAACTTCTATAGTATTTATATGTCTATAATCTGCTAGATGACAACGGTTCAAATAAGACAGTTTTATTTGACATTTAAAGTCTAATTTTTTATTCCGTAGAATTCTGACATTTCATAAGTGTTGCTACTAAAAAAGTTCTCCAACTAAAAAGGGAACGCGTATAAGGGCGATAAAAAATTTAATTCTTGATTAATTTTAATGTTTTACCAAGATAATGATACTCTTTAAACTTTCTGGTATATTTAAAATGTTATAACATTTTTTTATACCGAATTATCAAAGTTATATTTTTAAGTAATTTTAAGTCAGCAGGTTATTTTTCTTTCCCTGGCATCACTCCCTACTAACTCATGTATCATCAACCTTTTTAGCCAAAAGCTTAATAAATATTTTTTTTCGTAATCCATGAAGCACAAAAATTAAAAAATAAAGTATGCGGCGATCAGCTGTCACGTCACGAGTGTCACGACTGTCACATTGATTGTTATATTTCTGTTAAGTTTTTTCTTGTTGAAAAAAACTTTTTTCTTAACTGATTTAGATTAAATTTGATATGGAGATAGTTTAAGAACCTGGAAAGGACGTATAAGCCATTCACCCACAAATTGATCGCGGTGGAAAGCTAATTGGATTTATTTGTATGTATGTTTGTTAAATCAAATAGTTTTCACACTTGTTCGTATTTTATGTGGGTTATTCAACTGTTCCTGATGAAAATATTACTCGCTGCAAATCCCATTTTGATTTGGAGCACCGCACTAAATTAAATGGTTACATTCACAAACAAAGAAAATGTGTAGACTTAGATGTTCACACTCTTATTAAAATCTGGAATTAAATAAAAAAATGTGCCCGGCCAAAAAGGTTTATGATCTCTGATATGTCAAAAAATGACAGCTGTCAGAATTCTACGGAATTAAAAATCAGACTTTAGAAAAATAAATGTTTTCTAAATGTCAAAACAAAAGGGAATTGTAGGAAATAACCCAACCGTGACGTCATTCTTTTTTGTAGTCAAATAATGCACTTAATATCAGTTTTTCTGCATTAATAAATCTTAAATTTTGTTGAAAATAGATGTGATCAATGAAAAGTGACACTATATTGTGACATATTATTTTATTAACTGTACTGAATTATTTATTTTTAAGCTAGTCCACACCCCAATTCTAGGTTGGCGCCCGCACCACAGTAGCCATCAAATGCATAGACAAATCCCGGATAAAGCAGTCAGGGTCGGCCGTAGACAACCTGGTGACGGAGATCCGGCTCTTGAAGAAGCTGAAGCACCCCCACATCGTGCACATGAACGAGTTCACCTGGGATGACAGGTAAGATGTGACAGTTTGCGTGTCTCCAGCCCAGAATTGGCTTAAGACTGCCGATTACAATTCATGTAATAAATAAATAAATAGGACCAAATCCACCTCTCTAGGCTTATCATCACCATCATCATCATCACCATCGCCTTGAGTCTCCCACTGCTCAATTTAATTCAATTCAAATATAGCTTTATTATCATAGGATGTCGTGTGGTTTCCGGCAGAGTACAATAGGGGCACTCCAAGCCCCCCGTGGATGTCGTAGAAAGCGAATTAGGAAATACAAGCTAAACAAAGCTTGTAAACATAAATGAGACCTCTCCAACCCGTCTGGCCTGCGAGGAGAGTTTAGATCAAGTCCTGTGGCTGCTCTGGCCAAGTATATTATGGCTCTGGTAGTAAGGTATCTTAAAAAAAATTTATATTACTACATACATACATACTATCACGTCATTATCTCTAATGGGGCAGACAGAGCATTTAGAGACGGGCAAACACTCGTAAGAGAAAAAGCTTCATCACAGATTTTATCTCATACTAAAAAAAAATAACATTGACATTTCTTTTCAGGAACATCTACATTATAATGGAGTACTGCTGCGGCGGCGACCTCTCCAAGTACATACAGCGGTACGGCCGAGTGCCGGAGAAGCAGGTGAGGGCTCCGAGAGAGGGAGAATACTTGTCATGTTTCTACCAACTTGAAAAACAGCTAGGTACATAAAGGCGGTTTACCTTAATAGTAAAACAAGAAAGGCCGCATCATATGATGCCATGCTGGTTTTTACTGGTTCACGGAGGCTGATCCGTGCGTCGACTCGTGAACGGGTGCTACCGGGAGGGACCGGTCAGAAAAGGTGTTAGTTTAGTGCACAGTGACCAGTAATTATGTCAATCATATCATACGTCATCCCGTAAGAATAAACTGGACACGGGGCGGCATATTTAGATCTAGCCTCCTAAAACTCTAGATCCTGAACTGGATCAGTGTACGCATGGTATAATAAAACAAGGTATTCTCTTCCCGTGATAGCTGATGACGTAGGTGGAACTTGACTACGTCATCAGTTTGATGTGATGCCACTCAGTGCCGTAAATAGGGCGGTGCCACCGGTGCCCAGGCACAGGGCGTAGACTCTGGGGGGCGCAAGAACGGCCAGATCAGGCAGGACTATTATTATTTCGGTTTGCTCCTGATAAGTTCAAGATCAGGGTGGGCAACGCATTTGCACTAGTGAACTTGCGATTGAGTTTTAGTGAGTGAGACACAGTGGGTGGTATAATAGGCGAAGGGTCCACTTAACATCAGATGGCTCATCTGCTTGTTTGCCCACATCAATTCTTTAAAAAATAGATTTTTCTTCCAAAATATTAGATAATTGGTCCACCAACACCAAGTTCCTTGTATTTTATTTTATCATCCTGAATGAAATAAAGTAGACCTATACATAGCATTGCTCTAGGGTACCTATAATATCTAAAAAAAACAAGGTAGACCTATACATACATAGCATTGCTCTAGGGTACATATAATATCTAAAAAAACAAAGGCGCAGTTATAGAAGCTCGCACAGGGCGCAAAAAAGGCTATTTACGGCACTGATCCCACTGTGTGAAATTGAATTACCCGAGCGTAATGCATTTTTGAAATTTATATACCAATTTCGAATTAATAATCCATTAAATCAATTCATAAAATATTGTATTGATGAATCACGCGAGAATCGCGAGATACTAAATAGCTAAGTTACATAATATTTTATTTAATATTCATGAACTAATTGAGAAAGTCCTTAAATTTACTGAAAAGAACAATCAGTGGCAACACTTTCGTGACGTAGTCAAGTTTCATCTCGGGAAGAGAATACCTTGTTTTATTATACCATGAGTGTACGAACGGACAATTAACATTTGCAAGTTACTATCTGCTGGGTAAAAATCCGGTAGTTCGCACTAGCAATGACAAAAATATAAAATAATATGTGGGTAGTTTTAAATTGTTAATGCTATCCTGTGGCGGAAAAATATATTTAAAACGGTTGCTGTGATCCCATGTGCAAGTGATAGGATATGTGCGGTGAAAATCAGTGTGGCGGAGTGTTCTTTTCTTGTGTTCTCAATATACATGCCATATGATAAACCATCACACTTAGATGAGTTTACGCATTGTTTAAGTGAAATCAATGCTGTTATTGAAAGTTGTGATGTTGAATATAGTTACATACTCGGGGACTTCAATGCTGCTCCGCGTAAACCGTTCGGTGATGAATTAAACAGTTTTTGTTTAGAACAAGACTGGAACTGTGTAGATATTGAAATGCTTGGGTTGAACTCTGGTTCTTATACGTATGTAAGTGATAGTCATGGTACCTGTAGTTGGCTGGATCATTGTCTTGTAACACAAGCAGCCCGACATACTGTAGCTAGTGTCTCTATTATGTACAATGTTTTTTGGTCTGACCATTTGCCACTTGTGGTGCAGTGCAATCTCAACGTGATGCGATCAAAGGTATTGTACTGCAGTAATGTGAGAAATGCTATTGTATGGGGAGAACGGAATGTTTTCCAGACTTCACAGTATACTAATTATTGTAATGAAAAGTTAAAACATATTGATTTTCCATCTAATTTTGTAGGGTGTGCTGATAAATTATGTAATAACATTAATCATAGAAAAGACTTGATAATATTGTATAATAAGGTAATAGAAGTGTTAGTTGAGGCCTCTATACATAGCTGTAATCAGAAAACAAGTAATAAAAATAAAAATAAAAATATTTGTGGTTGGAATAAACATGTGAAAACTGCTCATAGTGAGGCTCGTATATGGTTTCGTAATTGGATTGCTTATGGTAGACCAACTTGTGGTTATATGTTTAATAAAATGAGGGAAACTAGAAGTACCTTTAAAGCCAAACTGAAGTGGTGTAAAGCTAACCAAAAACAAATAAAAATGAATATTTTATGTGAGCAACATTCTAATAAAAATTTCTCAGATTTTTGGAAACATACAAAAAGGCAAAATCCAAAGGCAGCCTTGCCATCCAGTATAGAGGGATTGAATGAACCACAGCAGATAGCTCAAATGTTTAAAGAACACTTTTTGGTAAATCCACCCTTATGTCCAGATTTAGTAGATAAAAGTAGCACAACATATTATAATAGTAATGATTGTAACGAAAAACCTATTTTGGTTACTGCATCAGAAATAAGATCTATTATTAAGAACATGAGTCATGGTAAGTCTCCGGGTCACGACTGGTTGAGTATAGAACACCTTCAGTATGCTGGGGTGCATTTACCTAGAATTTTGGCTATGTTTTTCTCGCTATCTCTGAATCATGGATACTTACCAGACGAAATGTTAAAAACAGTGGTTGTACCATTGTCAAAAATAAAACAGGTAATATTAGTGACAAATCCAACTATAGACCAATATCTTTGGCTACTATTGTTGCTAAGGTGTTGGACAGACTGCTTGAGCAACGGCTGAGTGCACATATAAAATTGCATGATGCACAGTTTGGTTTTAGACCAAATCTATCAACTGAAACGGCTGTGTTGTGTCTTAAGCGGACTGTCCGATATTATACTGATAGAGGTACACCGGTATATGCTGTGTTTTTGGATCTGTCAAAGGCCTTTGATTTAGTTAATTATAATGTGTTGTGGAAAAAGCTGTGTGAAGATACTACTCTACCTTATCAGTATATCTTGTTATTAAAGTATTGGTATTCCAATCAGCAGAACCAAGTCAAATGGGCAGGAGAGCTTTCGAGTATGTACAGGTTGGAGAGCGGGGTGAGGCAAGGGGGGATTAGCTCACCAATGCTCTTCAATCTCTATGTGAATAAGCTGATGGAGGAGCTCAGCAGCGCCGGCGTTGGATGCTCTATCGACGGTACTTTTGTCAACAATATAGCCTATGCGGATGATATGGTGCTGCTGTGCCCTTCTATCAGTGCACTCAACAAGCTACTTGGCATCTGTGAGCGATACGCGGTGTCGCATGGTCTTAGATATAATACTGCTAAGAGTGAACTCCTTGTCTTTAAAGCTAAAGAGAGAAACTATAAAGTTCCAGTAGTAAAACTAAATGGAGTTCCACTGAACCAGGTGCAGAAATTTAAATATCTGGGACACTGGATCACCGACTCGCTCAAGGATGATTTGGACATGGAAAGGGAGCGGAGAGCCTTGTGTGTTAGGGCAAATATGATAGCCCGAAGTTTGCGCGCTGTACCAGGCAGGTAAAAGTTACGCTTTTCAAAGCATTTTGTACCTCTTTGTACACCTGCAGCCTTTGGACACATTACACCCAAGTAGCATACAGGGCTCTTCGCACTCAGTATAACAATGCCCTTAGAGTAATGTTGGGGATGCGCCGCCCTTGTAGTGCCTCAGGGATGCTGGCGGAGGCTGGAGTTGACAGTCTGTCAGCAATTATAAGAAAGCGCACAGCATCCTTGATTCACCGGGTGCGAGGCAGCGCCAACATTCTAGTAAAGACGGTTGCGGCTAGGTTGGACGTGGACAGTGCTATCATGCAGCACTGGACTCGCGTTCACCTAGTCAAAGACACTAGACCGTCAATAAATTTCGATGTGGATAATATTATACTAACATAGTTATAAGTTTTCTTTGTTACTAACACGTTATGGGTTCTTAAGCCTGAAATAAAAGATTTTTATTTTTTATTTTATTTATAAATTATGATTAATGTAATTTCAATTTCAAAAATTGTCTTTATTTATTATAATAACATTTAGGATTTTTTATAATATATATATATATATAAAGTAAAATACATACAAAAAACATATTACAAAATATAAATATATAAAAAAAACTTTATATTACGTAACTGCCTCCGTGGTGTAGTGGTTAGAGCGGCTCATACCCGGAGGTCGCGGGTTCGATTCCCGGCGGGGGCAACGACTTTGTGTTGTTGTCCTAGTTTGGTTAGGATATTGCAGGCTGATCACCTGATTGTCCGATAAGTTAGATGATCCGTGCTTCGGAGGGTACGTTAAGCCGTCGGTCCCGGTCACTGTCTTTGACATTGGTCGTTACCTAAAACCATGTCAGAGGCCGCCTTTAAGGCGGTTTAAAAACTCTTACACTAGTGTTAGTCACTAACACACACGATAAGAAGAAGAAGAAGCTGCCTGCTGGCAGCGGGGCAAAGCCCAAGCTACCCGCGGTGAGGGCCGCAGAGAGAGAAACCTGACAACGCGTGCCGTGTCCAGGAGTCCTGCCTTCTGTATCTGACCCTTGACCCAGCCATCTAGCGCAAGAGCCTTGATTTTTTTGTTGTTGTGATATGTCTAGAGGCGCGAACACAATTTTCTCTAAAAAGTTCGCGAATGTTATTACCTACCTGTATGTGTATCTGTTTCGTTGCAGGTGTTATACTTCCTACAACAGTTAGCGTCCGCACTCAAGTTCCTCAGAGAAAAAGGTACCTACTTTGTTTTTAGCATAATCTCATAGAATAATGCTAGCTGATTTATAGTAATGACAACGACCTCCGGGCGTAGTGGTCTCCATGCTAGTCCGCCACCCAGAGGTTCCGGGTTCGATCCCTGGTCACGGTAGGTAAGTAGGAAAATTTCCTTTTTCAAATTGTCCTGGGCCTTGATCGTTTATCTATATATGTATTTATTACAAAATAGTGTCGTGAGTAATGCCAAACTTCCCAGCTTCTGCAGTAATGTACCATTAGTAAAATTATAATTAGAATTATTAATACATCACTGCAGAGGGCGGGAAGTAAGACATTGCCATTCCCGCCGAGGCGTGTATTATATAGTGCTTCTCTCAATAAATATGAGGAAATAATTAAATAAATAAGTAACTATGGAAATATTTACACACACAAAGCAATTAAGTTTACTGAACATATCTCTGTTACTGAACGTCTCTACTTTCGTGGAATAAATACTGTTTTCCCGTGTTTTTTAGTACAAAGGAAACATAGCCCATGCAGCCCAGTCATTCGTAATACCGTAGATTTTTGAAGTGAAAACTTCTTTAGCGGCGTTGTGCACTTTTTTTGGAATGGGTAAAAAATGTTAAACTCGCGCCAGGACACGTGGCCTGATCGAAAAATCGTAAGACGGCGCAGGGCGCTTGCGCGAATGTTCGTGTGTGTTTATGTTACAGCGTGCTACGCGCATCCATGGATGGTGACAGCTGATGGCTCGACCGTCTGTGTAGTGGCCATACTGCTGTGTATTTGAAAATGAATTTGGTCATGCTTGTGACATTTGTGACAGACTGTGGTTCAGAAAAGATTTGAAATATTTTATACTGATAATTAAAGCAATTCGTGCAAAATTATTCCCTAACCATTCCAAAATATCAAAAATGCACAAAGTTAATATTCAAGTTTTCACTTCTGCCGGCACTCCCAGAGTGCAACCCGTCGTTTTTTTTTTTTTTTTTAATTTTGGCTCGACGCCGTTGCATATTTAGCCAGGCTCAAGTTAATAAAATGTGGGAACAATCGATGTGAAGTAAATATATATACACAATCAAAGGTCGGTATAGGTCCTTTGATTGCCTTAAGGGAGCTTCTGGCGACAAATCTATACAAGTCCACTGGTTTTCATAGCCGATTGAGTGGCGGACGGCGCCTACAGACGCCCACCGCAGTCCGCAAATTAATATCACTACAGCCGCACTATGACTGTTCACTTTAAACATTTTACATATTGTCCATGAGAATGAGTATTTATAACACCAAACCACACCAATTTCATATTATAAAGTCCACTAGAATTAATTTGCAAAACAATTTAAAGCAAACTCTAACTGGACCCCTTGACTTCCCGCCAAAAACTCTCTTGTCAATCTGAATACACTTTTTGTCTTTTTATTTTGAGCAGCGGCCAGGAATGAATTTGCATACAACCTAGCTTAGGCCACAGGATAAGTACCAGTACTCACGTACAGAAGTCTTACTTAGCAAAGGAATTTAAAGAAATATCTACTCAATGTCGTTAGCGATATGGTTTAATTTAGCTCGCGTCAGAACTCGGCACTTTTTCGTTTAGATATCTAGAAGTGCATTGCAAGCCAATTTCATTCTTATTACTCAAGAAATACGAACTGAATGTATCACTCCGAATGTAGGCATATTTTCGATACCTAAACGGAGTGACATAGGCCGGGAAAGTAATGCATGAGCCAAGAATTACAAACTTCGTGTCTTCTTTTTACTACAATAATGCCTACATTTCCGAGCGTTACGAGACTTACCGCGATTAATGCCGTTTTAGGGTTGTAGTAGAGTGTATTAATAATAATAATAATAAAATTCTTTATTTAAGTAATTAAAACTCATACATTTTGTTAGTAAAATTCTTATACACTATGTTAGTAATAAGGTAAATTTCACACACATATATATTATTTTAATTTTAATTAAGTGGCCTTTGAGTCTTGCAGCCCTGGGCTCTATCTGCCCAGAGCTGCAAGACTCAAAAATGCTCTGTCTGCCCCATTAGGGATAAAGACGTGACAGTATAGTAATTTTAGTTAATTTTAATTTATATTTACCAATATGTTCCTGTTGTTATGTACTTACATTCATTTATTTATTAACCATTATTTATTTGAAATCAACAAAATTTTAACTTTTTTTAAGTCTCATTACAATGTTAAGCAACGACTTGTGTTCTGCAAAATTTAAAATAGAATACACAAACAAACGTAACGTATTACGTAAACTCGAAACACGCCAGTTCGAATCACGTTGTCCCGACAGATCTCGACTCACATAAACCCGATGCACGGAATCTCGACACACGTTATCACAACTCACGTTAATCTATCGAAAAACGATTTTAATCGCAGTAAGACCCGTTATACTAATAATAGTAATTGTGACCGCGAAAATCTAAACTCATACATGAGAAAAACCATTTTCCCACAGGCGTGGTGCACATGGACCTCAAGCCGCACAACCTGCTGCTACACAAGGGGTCCGACGGGAAGTACATACTCAAAGTCGCTGATTTCGGGTAAGTGACTACTCTCTCTCTCTCTGTCTGTCTCTCTCACTTTTTCTCCCTCTCTATCTCTCTTTCTCTCTCCCTTTTTCTCTCAGGCACCAAGCGGTCTGATGAGACCGGTACACGCCATTTCAACCTTTTCGTAATAAACCTTATTCCCACATTAGAGTCTAATTTTGAGACGAGGCTAAAATTATGGCATATAGAAAACTTAACCGGTCAAGACCCGCACGACATTAATAAATGTCTACGTCCATTGTCTTATCTTATCTTATCTTGCTGTGGGGTCCATAAATTGGAAGCACGTCGAACCTTTGGGTTATATTGTACTTACCCCCTTGCCTTACTCACGCGCATCGGGATTTCTGAAGAAGGACTGCATAAGCTTCAGAATATCACCTGGTGCATAGTGCCTATAGTCCTCTAGTTTCGGATAAGCTGATCCAAAGAGGTCCATACGCTTCCTAGCCATTGAGTCGCAGCTGCACAAAATGTGTCTCATTGTCTCCTCTATTTCCTCACATGCCCGACATTCAGGGCTCTCAACAAGTCTCATTTTGAAGAGATGACTGCGGTTTTGAAAGTGTCCAGTCAGGGCTCCCAGTAGAGTTCTTGTCTGTTTTCTGTTATATTGATATAACCGTTTGTGCCACTTGGCAAAGTCTTCACCGAGTGTCTCCTTAGAGTAGATATGTCCACTTATGTCATTCCATTCAGCCATGTGTCTAGTTTTGACATTGGCATTTATGGCACTTGTGACCATTCCATATGATAGTCCTAGGAAGGGTTCGGGCCCTATTAGTGAGTTGCTCGATCCTTCCCTTGCCAGCTCGTCGGCCTTCTCATTCCCCTCAATGCCAACATGACCCGGCACCCAGACCAGCCTCAGCTTGTTGTGCCTTCCCAGCTGGTTTAGAGCACGCACACCATCCAAGACCAGTCCGGAATCAATCCTGTTGGAACTGAGGGCTGCGAGAGTTGCCTGGCTGTCAGTCAAAATATAGATTTGCTGGTTTTTACAACCTCTTTCTACATTCAGTTTAGCACACACAGTTACCGCATATGCTTCAGCTTGAAACACGGTAGCATACTGTCCCATGCTCTGATACAGTTGCGTGCTTTTTGAAAAGATACCCGCTCCTGTTCCATGGTTGGTCTTCGAGCCGTCCGTGTACCAGGTCAAGCATTCTCGTTCTGAAGGTCGAAACTCTTCCTTCCATTCCTCCCTTGTAGGGACATATATCTTATAGTTCTTCTTGAAGTTGTACACAGGAAGTATCTTATCACTTTCCATGTCCAACATCCTTTCGAGCTCATGCGTCGTCTCCATTCGCGTATGCCTTGTCCTGGGTGCGCGCCTGTTCCACAAGCCAGCCGTAGATAGCCTGTAGAGTGCTTTACAGGCTTCGCCTTGCACGTACAAATGTAGTGGTGGCAGTCCAATGATAACCTCCATGGATGCAGTGGGTGTTGTGGAGAACGCCCCAGTTATCGCACAGCATGCCAATCGCTGGAATTTTCTGAGGTCATTACTACACGTCACCTGTCTTACCTTGGGCCACCAGACGAGTGCCCCGTAGGTCAGAATCGGCCTCACCATCATTTCATATACATAACGTAAGATATGCGGTTTTAGGCCCCACGTTTTACCATAGGTGTTTCGACACATGCCAAACACTCTAGTGGCTTTCGTTATTATGTTATTAACATGTGAGTTCCATGTAAGTTCCTTATCTAGTGTAACTCCTAGATATTTAACTTCCTTGGACAATTCAAGCTCCGTACCGTTCATTTTGAGATTATTTAATCCTGTCAGTTTCCGGAGCCTTGTAAATGGGATAACTGTTGTCTTGCCTGGGTTGATACTTAAGTGGTTTCTAACACACCACTCTTGTACCTCCCGCAATGTTCTGTTCATTATCCCTTTTACCGTATCAGGAACTTTCCCATTTATAAGAATAGCAATGTCATCCGCATAACCAACCGCTGTGACCGGTCCTTTGTTAAGAGAAACTATTAGAGAGTTTACGACTAAGCTCCAGAGCGTCGGCGATAGCACCCCGCCCTGGGGGCAGCCTCTTGTCGTTACTGCTGATAGCTCCTCTCCTAGAAGCTCAGATGTAATTAATCTACTTTTGAGCATATTTTCTATCCATTTGCAGAGAGTTACCGGTATACCATGTTCCGTCGCCGCTCTGCTTATAGATTCGAAAGTAGTCCGGTCAAATGCCCCCTCTATATCGAGGAAGGCCCCCAGACATAGTTCCTTATCTTCTAGTGCTTTCTCAGCCCGACTTACTACATAATGCAGCGCTGTCTCTGTTGACTTGCCAGGCTGGTAAGCACATTGCATTCTGTGAAGCGGGTGCCTCCTTAGTGGACCATCTTTGATGAATCTGTCTACCATTTTCTCCAATGTCTTCAGCAAAAATGATTGAAGACTTATGGGTCTAAAGGCTTTTGGCTCGTCATATGTCGCTTTTCCAGGCTTTGGAATAAACGTCACCTTTACTAGTCTCCATGACTTGGGAATATGTCCAAAGGCGATACAGGCTCTAAAGAGCCTGCAAAGATGTGGACTAAGTACAGAGATTCCTTTCTGCAAGAATATTGGATAGATGCCGTCGGGCCCTGGAGCCTTGTATCACTATTGTGTCTCCATTGTCTTACTATTGTGTCTAGTATTGGCGGTAACGGAACGATTGAAGCTTATGTAAAGAAAGTACTTTGTGATAAGGCTTTTATTACGGAACCGATGATTACCTTAGAGACAAAAATGTCTAGCTTGAGCTTGGCGCTGGTCTCTCTTATAGGTATTTGTACAGTCACAAATTTCTTAATTTGAGTAGCCTGTACATGTTTAAGTACTTAATATACAAATTGACATTAATTTCAAATTTGACATCATGCTTAATTAATTATTACGACATAACAATGTATTCTCAGTCTACATATAAAATTTTAATATAAGTATAATTGTAAGTTGACGTTTTTGGGGAAAATGCTGCAGTACAATTTGTTACAGCTTCTTCTGTACTTGCGCTTAGGAAGCGGCAGTAAACTTAGCAGTTTGGGAATGATCTGACGTCAACATTTACCTTTTAAGAAATTGAAAAAAAAAAAGACAATTATCAAGTGATACAAATATCTACAGACAAAGAAATTATTTTTGTAATTTTTTTGGCATATAGTGTACGAGCCAACGCGAACATAATCATAATTTTGAGAACTATCCACGAGCCCCGCGGCGCTCACGTTTTGCAAGCGCGGTTATTTTTACTGTACTTTACATTTTACCTATTCAATAAAATTCAGTGTACTGTACTTGGAACAGTTGTTTCACTCACTATATCATATCAAATTAATTATCATTTCTAAAAAGTGTATAAAATCCATACATTTATTTTGTGGTCCTTCGAGCCGGTTAGATCTAGAGGCATTAAGAATGGATTTTTCTAAAGTCACCCCCTAAGTGGATGAAACGAGGGTCCAATATTTGTAAGGATGTTTGTATGTATACATATATACATATTTTTTACGCCTGTTTTCCATGGTGGGTATTTTGTATGTATCCAACACATATAAATAATTTTTGGCTTTTTTTTGACATTACACTAGGGGGCTGAGTGTAGTCTTGCAGTCATTTGAAGGCTTGTTGTGTTTGCAGGTTCGCGCAGCACATGTCGCAGGAGTGGTCGCGCGCGGTGCGCGGCTCGCCGCTGTACATGGCGCCCGAGATGTTCGCGGGCGGGGGGGACGCCAGGGTGGACCTGTGGAGCGTGGGTGAGCGATTGTAGGGCTTGTGCAGTGGCGATACGGCTCAGTTTAGCTCACACCTCTCAAGAGTGTCTCTCTACATGGCGCCCGAGATGTTCGCGGGCGGGGGGGACGCCAGGGTGGACCTGTGGAGCGTGGGTGAGCGATTGTAGGGCTTGTGCAGTGGCGATACGGCTCAGTTTAGCTCACACCTCTCAAGAGTGTCTCTCTACATGGCGCCCGAGATGTTCGCGGGCGGGGGGGACGCCAGGGTGGACCTGTGGAGCGTGGGTGAGCGATTGTAGGGCTTGTGCAGTGGCGATACGGCTCAGTTTAGCTCACACCTCTCAAGAGTGTCTCTCTACATGGCGCCCGAGATGTTCGCGGGCGGGGGGGACGCCAGGGTGGACCTGTGGAGCGTGGGTGAGCGATTGTAGGGCTTGTGCAGTGGCGATACGGCTCAGTTTAGCTCACACCTCTCAAGAGTGTCTCTCTACATGGCGCCCGAGATGTTCGCGGGCGGGGGGGACGCCAGGGTGGACCTGTGGAGCGTGGGTGAGCGATTGTAGGGCTTGTGCAGTGGCGATACGGCTCAGTTTAGCTCACACCTCTCAAGAGTGTCTCTCTACATGGCACCCGAGATGTTCGCGGGCGGGGGGGACGCCAGGGTGGACCTGTGGAGCGTGGGTGAGCGATTGTAGGGCTTGTGCTGTAGCGATACGGCTCAGTTTAGCTCACACCTCTCAAGAGTGTCTCTCTACATGGCGCCCGAGATGTTCGCGGGCGGGGGGGACGCCAGGGTGGACCTGTGGAGCGTGGGTGAGCGATTGTAGGGCTTGTGCAGTGGCGATACGGCTCAGTTTAGCTCACACCTCTCAAGAGTGTCTCTCTACATGGCACCCGAGATGTTCGCGGGCGGGGGGGACGCCAGGGTGGACCTGTGGAGCGTGGGTGAGCGATTGTAGGGCTTGTGCTGTAGCGATACGGCTCAGTTTAGCTCACACCTCTCAAGAGTGTCTCTCTACATGGCGCCCGAGATGTTCGCGGGCGGGGGGGACGCCAGGGTGGACCTGTGGAGCGTGGGTGAGCGATTGTAGGGCTTGTGCAGTGGCGATACGGCTCAGTTTAGCTCACACCTCTCAAGAGTGTCTCTCTACATGGCACCCGAGATGTTCGCGGGCGGGGGGGACGCCAGGGTGGACCTGTGGAGCGTGGGTGAGCGATTGTAGGGCTTGTGCTGTAGCGATACGGCTCAGTTTAGCTCACACCTCTCAAGAGTGTCTCTCTACATGGCGCCCGAGATGTTCGCGGGCGGGGGGGACGCCAGGGTGGACCTGTGGAGCGTGGGTGAGCGATTGTAGGGCTTGTGCTGTAGCGATACGGCTCAGTTTAGCTCACACCTCTCAAGAGTGTCTCTCTACATGGCGCCCGAGATGTTCGCGGGCGGGGGGGACGCCAGGGTGGACCTGTGGAGCGTGGGTGAGCGATTGTAGGGCTTGTGCTGTGGCGATACGGCTCAGTTTAGCTCACACCTCTCAAGAGTGTCTCTCTACATGGCGCCCGAGATGTTCGCGGGCGGGGGGGACGCCAGGGTGGACCTGTGGAGCGTGGGTGAGCGATTGTAGGGCTTGTGCTGTAGCGATACGGCTCAGTTTAGCTCACATCTCTCAAGAGTGCACTGTACTGTGATTGGCTTGCCTTGGCTCGCAGTCCGATTATGTACGAATGTACCTCGTTCCATAATAAAATACTAGCCGAAGCCCGCGACTTCATTCGCGTGGGCTTTATGTCTCTGGAAAATGCTTATCAGGTTGAACAACTTTTGCTAAGGCCTCAGTTTTATAACTCTTATAGTTTAGCTGGACTAACTGGGATAGCTCTGCATCAGGTGTTTAATTTTCCAAAATAATTTATACCCTATATGTTGCCCAGGCTTAACAGCTATATAACCAAAAAGTTTCATTTGAATCCGTTTAGTATTTCCAGAGATTACCGTGTACAAACAGACTAACAGACAAAAAGACAAACAGACAGACATTATTTTTTAATTCTTATTCTATTACTATGTTTCCGTCGTCTCCTATATTTTTTTTCAGAAATATCTTCAATGTACAGACACTTTTTTACTGTTTTATGATATGTACAGATGATAATTGTATGTATGTCTGTCCTCAGGCGTGATCATGTACGAGTGCCTGTTCGGGCGCGCTCCCTACTCGTCCAGCTCGTTCCGGGAGCTGCTGCAGAAGATACAGGCGCGGGCGCCCGTCGAGGTAAATTGAGCTAAGAAATCCATAACATACAGTGCTATCATATTTATGCAATTTTTGTGTAATAATAATAATAGAGGGGCCCATCTAGTGGGCAAGCCTGGTGGCTTGCCCACTAGATGCCTACAATAGTCAGTAATCATGATTATGGCAGGTGACGTTTCTATTGCAATATCCCAGCATCAATCCATTCCAAATTGATTCCATAACCCATAAACCTTTCCCCTTTTCATGCAATAGTTTTATCTTCTGCCAAAACCTATTCAAAGGTACACGGGGTATACATTTCATAGGTATATCCAGAAATAGGTTTTGGGGGGAGCGCCACAATACAACAACTTCTCCAAAGGGCCTCTACGTGTTGGATCTGTATCCCCGCGCAAGCCTCTCAAAGGACCGGGGTGAAAAGACCCGTGATTCTCAAAGGAGATACAAAATATAATAATAATTTTACAATTAAACACCAGGCTATGATCCTTGGCATAGGCTTTACATTTGCACACTAGTCTCCTTAACCCGCTGATAGATGGTCTCAGCAACACCATATCATCGGCAAAACTTAAGTTATTAACACTGACAATAAGTGATAAGTGGTATTAAAATATGAACGTGTGATAATAATGAGTGGGAGGGTGTTTGTGAGGGTGTGTGTGTGTGTGTGTGAGAGAGAGAGAGAGGTAATGATGATGATGAGTTTGCAATGCTGTCCCCCAGTATAGTTTGTTACCGCTTCTCCGAAACGAAAAAAAAAGTGTCAGTTATCAAGTGATACAAATATCCAAACATAAATAAATGATTTTGACTTTGTCTCCCATATCCCCCGGCACGCGTCTCGGCTGTCCAAAACCAAAGCCTAGCAAGTGCATCTGACTAAATTTTACAGGAGAACACATGAAACATTTTTTTCTGCCATTCAGAATACAACCCTGTTTCTATGCCTTTCTTGTTTTCTTATGAATAATTATGAATTGTTTTATCTTAAGAAATAGTTAAATTGGACTGAAGTGTATTTGAACAAGTTTTATGTGCCTTGCTAATGACTTCTTTAGATACTTCAAGATATGTATGACACCAAACCAATAGCAAAATCCTAGTAACGTCTCTACCTAGGTTTTTGAATTGGTTTCTATAAAGATATTGTTTTGGATCTAACATTAAAAACCTAGCAAAAACACTTACTAGGTTTCTGAATTAAATTCTTATATTTTTTTTTTCCTTACGTGTATTTCAACCCAGTAAGTAGCATTATAATAGTAAAAAATCAATTGGTTTATATAAAAATGGTTTATTTATTGACAAACATGAGGTACATAATTGTCTTAGCACGTCATAACACAATAGAAAATCATGTTTCTTCTACCATTTCACCTTCAATTTGAAGATCAATTGACTCCTCGTTAACCGGAATTTGATTCCAAAACACACGCCTTGTTTCTGGCATTAAAGGCACTAGTTTTGCAACAATCACATCCTTTTTACGAGCAGGAATGCCCCGAGGAGCTGATATTTCTTCAGGTAGCCCAACTACTTTATACTTTTTAGGTAGGAAGTCCAACTCGGCAAATGGTTGATCAAAACTGAAAATCATAAAAATCATTAACTAACGGAAAAACTTCAAAATCTTATTATATATTTCTACTGCCAATAATTACCTTGTCTTGTAAAGAACGTAACGAATTTTACTTGGACAACTTGGTTAAGTAAGAAAGATTTCATCAAATCTTCATCATCATTTTTCCTTGGTGCTCTTTTTTTCTTTGGCCAGTTTTTACAAACATTTAAATCTTTGACCTTTATTTTTGCTCTTGAACTATTAACGACATCTTTGAAGTCTTCAAAGTCCAAAACGTCTCCTTGTCTTTAATTTTTCTTTCAATGTTTCCATGCACCGAATCTGCAGTCATATGCGTATGTCCTTTTGTTAAGTAACTCAAAGTCACAGTCTCTACTGTTGTTTCTGTATTAACAATTGTAGTCAAAGCTGTAAATAGAGTCCAGTTTTTATTTTGCGCTGTACTGTTATCAGCCCAAATATGAAAATGTTGGCAGTCTCTTTCATCCTTCATGAATGTTAAAATAGCATCAACTATGTTGGAAGCCTCTCGACCGGCTTGGCCTTCGTGCCAAACTATGCAAGTAGATGGATCAGGAGATTGCTTATTGATGGGCGCAAAAGTTAGATTAAATGTAATTAATCGACTTATAAAAACAGCTTCTTTAATTTGGGGCATTATTGGTAGCAAAATTACTTTTTGTAAATCCATTGAAAAATACTTTACATGTTTAGAATTCTTCTGTGTTGCATCAATTTTGTACTTTTCGAGAGCTTGATCTGATTTAGCCTTATGTAAAAAAAACTTTTGTTTTATATCATCTGGTATGAGAGATTCATCCGAGTATTTTTCTTAATTTCCGAATAAATAAAACATTCATCGCATTTGTCTCCTCTAGGCATGTTAAAAGAAATCTTCATTTTTTTAATCTCTTTCCTGTAAGTTTCATCAGAACATTGTATTTCCGGGTATTTCGTCTTAAAATCGCTGTGCATTTCGCGTACTGTTAATTCTCTAGGCAAGTATTTCGTGAACGGTGAATTATGTCTACGATAATGACTGACAGTAGGGTTGTAACTGAGAATATGTTCCCGGAGTAAATTTTTGTTAATTTCTTTTCTTGTTCCGCCTCTTTTTTCTCCAGACAAAGATGCAAATAATTGTCCCTTCTTTACAGCTTTTGATAATTCAGTAATAGGTCCATCAGTCCTCAAGCCAAGTGTATCTAGAAAAAAGCGCTTACAAACCGGAATCATATCTTTGTTCTCCTTTCCTGGCAGGTAATAGTAACGTGTTTCGTTTCTAGATGGAACTGCAGAAGTAGTATCGATTTTTCGTCTTTTTATTTCTGACAATTGAACATACTTATTGAGAAATGACCGCCTTGCCTGAAATTTTACATTCCAATACTGTTCCCAAATTTCCAGTCTTTCCTGATCAGAAAATTTTAAACATTGTCTCCGGCACTTTCCATCGCAGGACCTACGAATCATAGGGTGCTTAAGCATGTTTTTATTTTTGAATATGCTATCGTTGGGCACATTATTTGAAATATAAATTGGTCCGGGATATTGCGCAATAAAAATCGACCTTGTATTCTCTGTAATATCAGTATCTTGCAGAGTACATCCTTGTATTTCTTGTCGTGGCGCTATAATACAAGCAAGGGAATTTCCACTATTATTCAAAGCAATATCTTCGCTAAAATCAAACAATTCTGATAGTGTGCTCTCATCAAAATCTGGATCAGGTACATATAACGGATCTGCGACAGAGTCATCGTCACTAAAGTCGATGTTAAAGTGATCATTGTGAGATGTATCTGTAATAGATTCAGACTGCATGCCAGAACCAAAAGAGAATTGTGCATAGTGGTTGGCAACATGCGTGTTAGAAGCAGAAGTACTCGTACATGGCTGTGGCTGTATACCATTAGGCGCGTTGTTATTAGTTGCAGGAGTGCTAGAGAGAAAGAAAGCAAAACGCACTCATCATTTTAGGTAAGCACCACACAAACCCAGTTACCACATAAATTATTATTAATAAGTAAGGTCAGAGTGGAGAAGAGCCGAAACCATGGGTTATTCCATGAGCCCCACAATTTTATAGAATCAGGCTCTAATGTGAAAAAGAAAAAATGAGCTTTCGATATCTTAGAATAATCACTATTGATATTTTTACAAAATTATTGAATGTTTAAAAATCCTAGGAGAGCGAGACCCATACTCAAACTTATTTTTCATATTTATTTTACATAGAACAAGATACATCAAAATGTTTGCCGGACTACCCCGCTATGACCTTAATAATTTATTAAAGAAGTCATGTTAGTAGTAAAAGTGTCAATATTCCAGTCCAAACTCCAAACCCAATCATAAAAGCGAGCACGCTAATGTCACCCAAGGTGACACACACTTCGGTTTAGCTAGCTAGTCCATAATATCCAGAATAGAAATGTAATGAATACACCTTTAATTTAATAAAAATATTACAGACTAATACCTTGAAAGAGCTGCTGCTACTATCCGCCTTGATCTATGCATTTTATTGGAGCTTATATAAACAAAATTATTCGTAATTCGTAACCGAAACAAAAACACTAGCAAGCGCGGCGTGGCGCTGTCGCGAGTTCTAAATGAGCGAGTCAAGTCAGACGCGGCGCGGGAGCAGTGCCCCCTCCCCGTACCGCTCGCCTATTTCACACTGACTTACTATTATTCATTAAAGACACGATTTGATTATCTTGTTCTGTACTTCAGTAATTTTCTAAACCAAAAACCTAGTAAGGGACAATTCCAAGTTTAAAAACTTAGTAAAAGACCGATTTCAAATTCAAAATCCTAGTAAGTTTAATTTACAAATTCAAAACCCTAGCATGTACCGTATTTAATAGGTTTTTGTACTTGGTAATGTTACTTGCTAGTTTTTTAAATTTTTGATCTCCGAGTACGAAGTACACTTGCTAGGTTTGTGCATGTTCATAACTCTGATTCTATTTAAGATAGCAATACAGTTGTTTTTGCCTTAGCTGCGCTTCAGAATTTTGGGAAAATTGATTTTAACAAATGTATTTTTAAAAAAATGTCCCTTGCTAGGTTTTGGTTTTGAACAGCCGGTCTATCTCGGTGTGCTTCTGCAATGGAGACTAAAAAGACCTGATGATGATTCTTATTATTATCATTTATTATTTAAAAACTCTTTATTGTTCTTAGTAAAAAACATTAATCACATAAAATTACAAACACAGTGGTACAAATTGTGGACTTATCCCAGAAGGGATCTCTTCCAGTCGACCAGTGGAACAAAGCACAGTGATGCAGTGGAGACTAAAAGGACATGATGATGATGATGAGGCTGCTGCTGCTGCTGTCCCCAGATTCCTTTGCAAGCGTCCGTCTCGGCGTGCTCCCGCAGTGGAGGCTAAAAAGACCTGATGATGATGAAGATGATGCTGTCCCCAGATCCCCCGGAACTCGTCCATCTCTGCGGGCTGCCGCGACCTGCTGACGCGGCTGCTGCAGCACGACCCGGACTGCAGGATCTCCTACGACGACTTCTTCAACCACGAGTATCTGGACTTGGAACATATGCCGAGCAGGGAAAACTATGAGAAGGTACCTACGAATAATAATTCTCTAGAAATGTAATGCTCCTACATTCACCGCTTCGATTCTAATTCCATTTACGCAAACAAACTAACAGTAATGACAACGAAAAACTCTAACACACACATAAACAAAGATGCATGCTATTGGTTGCGGCAAGGTCACACGTTGTCGTTGGTCGGGGGTGAGGTACTCGCGTGGATGTTATTATGCAGTACGCTATAAGCTAGTTTACGGGTATTTTTTTTTATTGAATAATTGCTACAATAAAATAGTAGGTTATTAACCATGGAGATAAAGCAGTGGGGATAAGTCTTAGCTTTGAGAAAATATAAAGACAATAATAACAAGAGATAAGCATTTATTAAAAATAATTACAATTAAAAGTGATCCAATTATTTATAGAGAGAGGTAGATTTTTATTTAATAATCATAACTGTAATATCTTAAAATTAATCACTCCTAACAAAAAAGCGTATTCCTTTTCAAAAAGATATACTTTGATTAATTTTTATCCAGTTACATAAAAAAAATACAAAATGTTTTACGTTGTAAATAAATACAGGCACGCAAAAAACTTTGCTTTTTCTTTTTGGAAAACGAAACAGCTGGTGTAAACTAAGCTGTTTCATTTTCCAAAAAGAAACTCCTGGTGTAAAATAACAATGACATGACTTGATTTAGTTGTTTATTTATCCAATCAAATTCTTTTCTCTCAAAACGAACCGCGTTTATCCACTAATTACGCTGAATCTCATTTCTTGGGAATCCGTGTCAAAAAAAAAGTTGTACTAATGCATCATATCATCCTTCTTACTAAAAACAAACATCTTTTTTCTGAACACACCACGTGAAAGGTACATATTGCAGGGAAAAAAATCTTAGATGCATTTTGCAAAACACTTTCCACAGATGTCAAGTATGGATTAATAAAATATTTGTTTACTTACAAATGAAAGGTGAGGTCTGTGTTTCTCATGTCGGTATGGCTTCTACACCACTTAACTTAACTGACGGCATTTTTTATGATTTGGTTATCGCAAAAACACAGCAATATCCTCAAAGGAAACTTTTCGCGACGCAACCGCACGGCTCGAGTGTCACGGCGAAATGTCGCGCCGCACGGCTCCTATTTTAAGCCCCGCCCGCCGCGGCACCTATCGCGTGGAATTATTTTTCGGGATTAGTTACGTTTCTAGAGAATTATTATTCGTAGGAAGGTACTCTTAACGTAACTCTGTTAATCTCCCTTTTTCTCCTTTTTTCTCTCTTTTCTTCTTTCTCTCTTCCTCTTGCTCTCTATCCTTCTCTCTCCCTCTTTATATTTCTTTCTCTCCCTGTTTATATTTCTTTCTCTTTCCCTCTTGTTCTCTCTTTCTATGGTTCTTGCTCTTACTATTCTTCTTTCTCTCATTTATCATTGCAGAAAAACTAATCAAATTAATAAAATATCAGGGGCGCAATTTGACTCCAAGCAACTATGACGTCATTAGCCAGTTTTTCCTTTAAATAGCATAGGAAATGTTTGTTTAGTCGTTCACAAAAATCAGTAGTTTGTATAGAAGAGGGGGTAAAACTCGAGCATAAAACTCATCTAATATACACGGTGATTTTTCATTGTTTTTGGAAAAGGAGGCCACTTCATATGGATTATTAGTAAGACCTAATTTGCTCGTCAAAATAAAAATTCAGAAACAAATAATGTTAACTAAAACTCGAAAGTAAAATCGTGACATCAATTAGTAGTGTCTTGGTGTCTTGGCTAGGCGCCGCCGGCCGGACGGCCGGAGGTCATCGACCGCACGCGGCAGTTTGGACGGGCATAACTACGTGGTATCGATTGAAAATCAGTTTTGCAACTTTTTTTATTATAGGTAATAAATAAATGAAAAGTCTGCGTGTAGTCTTGGGTAAAATGGCTCGTTTTATGCTCTTGTAGTACAATGAATAGTGTTGTACATGTATCGACGTCCGCAGGCCGTGTCGCTAATCAAGCAAGCCATCGAGCTGGACTCCCTCGGTGAGTTACACGGAGCTCTAGCGGCGTACCGCGGCGCGCTGCGGCGGCTCGTGCCGTGTGCGCGCGCCGAGAGCGACGCGCTCAGGAAGCAGGCGCTCACTGCTAAGCTGGCCAGGTGAGAGAGAGAGAGAGAGTGTGTGTGTGTGAGAGAGAGTGCCATGTGCGCGCGCCGAGAGCGACGCGCTCAGGAAGCAGGCGCTCACTGCTAAGCTGGCCAGGTGAGAGAGAGAGAGTGTGTGTGTGTGAGAGAGAGTGCCGTGTGCGCGCGCTGAGAGCGACGCGCTCAGGAAGCAGGCGCTCACTGCTAAGCTGACCAGGTGAGAGAGAGAGAGTGTGTGTGTGTGAGAGAGAGTGCCGTGTGCGCGCGCTGAGAGCGACGCGCTCAGGAAGCAGGCGCTCACTGCTAAGCTGACCAGGTGAGAGAGAGAGAGTGTGTGTGTGTGAGAGAGAGTGCCGTGTGCGCGCGCTGAGAGCGACGCGCTCAGGAAGCAGGCGCTCACTGCTAAGCTGGCCAGGTGAGAGAGAGAGAGTGTGTGTGTGTGAGAGAGAGTGCCGTGTGCGCGCGCTGAGAGCGACGCGCTCAGGAAGCAGGCGCTCACTGCTAAGCTGACCAGGTGAGAGAGAGAGAGTGTGTGCGTGAGAGAGAGTGCCGTGTGCGCGCGCTGAGAGCGACGCGCTCAGGAAGCAGGCGCTCACTGCTAAGCTGGCCAGGTAAGAAAGAGAGAGTGTGTGCGTGAGAGAGAGTGCCGTGTGCGCGCGCCGAGAGCGACGCGCTCAGGAAGCAGGCGCTCACTGCTAAGCTGGCCAGGTGACGGGGGTTGGGGGCGAGGGAGGGAGAGAGTGTGTGTGTGTGTGTATGTGAGTGAAATAGTAATTAAATTTGGCATGATAAAGATATCTTCAGTACATCGCCTAATATAATAAGAAGATTATTTTTAAATGTGTTTTTTTTCGTATAAGTCTAATAATAGCTAGTAAAAGCAAATATATTGTACGCATGCTGTGTTCGCTTCTAGAAGGTTGTTCATAAAGAATTTCATGAGTTTACATTTCGCTGCGAACTAAGAGTAGTTTTTAGTGTGTTTAGTCTGCCCATCGCCATACAAACATAATTATTTCTCTTCCTTGTCACTAGATGGCGTTATAAGGTAATAACTGAAACATTAAAATCTTTTATTCCTATTATTACAACAAAGTAGTACTTTCTAATTTATTAAATATGACTTATATGAAATGCAATAAATATTTTAAAAGTATATTCAACACTTTTTTGTCACTTTTTTGCTAGTCGTGTGTGCTGCCATCTCTGTGTGGGTAGGCAACTCCAGTTTTGCCTACTTACGGGTCCTCCAATAGTTTCTATGGCGTTGGGAATCTGTTACTTTAGTAATTATATTATCTTTGACCAGATATATGGAGCGAGCTGAAGAGATCAAGATGTACCTCAAACACGGAGATACAGTGCAGCCTCTACCGACTGTGGCGAATGTGGAGAGTACTGCTGAGCAAAGAGGTTGGTTAACTTGATGTGGTGTACTTGTTCTCCCCCTCAAAACGGGACTAGAGTTTCCCCCTTCCATTACTTTCTTTGTGCCTAAAGTAACTATGATCGTGTAGCGGGAGCGAGGTGATATGCTTGACCGCCACAAAGGGAAGATCTTCCCGCCAAGCATGGTGTTACGTCTGGGGATCCGCTGCTCCGACGGTGTATCGTCGGAAGTTGTATATATAGTCAGTTGCAACCAGAACTCTGAGATCGAGATGTAGATTCTGCTGGCGCCATCTCGTATGATTCTTGTGAACTATGGTTCATCGTTGTTTGTGATTTTTAGTTCCTCGTAGTGGCGTAGAGGTCGCCACAATCGTAAGAGTAAATATGACGTATCCAAAGGGTAAAAACGGCACCTTATTACTAAGACTCCGCTGTCTGTCCGTCTGTTTGTCACCAGGCTGTATTTCATCAACCGTGATAGCGAGACAACAATATAAATATTTAAGTGCGGCTCCCATACAACGAAACTGATTTTTAGGGTTCTGTAGCTAAATGGCAAAAAACGGAACCCTTATGGATTCGTCATGTCTGTCTGTCCGTCAGTGTGTCACACCTAAACTAAGTTCGTTTAGTTTCGGTGTTAAACTTGGTAAGAAGATGTATTCTGTGAACCGCATTAAGATTTTCACACAATAATAGAAAAAAAAACAATAAATTGTCGGGGTTCCCCATACTTTAAACTGAAACTCAATTTTTCTTTTTATCAAACCCATACGTGTGTGGTATCGGGGTACCTATGGATAGGTCTTCAAAATTGATATTGAGGTTTCTAATATAATTTTTTCTAAACTGAATGGTTTGTGCGAGAGACACTTCAAAAGTGGTATAATGTATGTCCTCCCCCCCCCCTCACTCCTGCAACTTCTAAAATAAGAAAATGATAAAACAAAAAAAAGAAATTTGAAAATTTGTTTGAAAGATATTTAGTAAGTAGTTTTTTTGAATACGTCATAAATCGTAAACCGCTATTTACCTTACAGCAACAAATAGTACGGAGGGGAACCTTTCATGTGCAAGTCCGACTCGCACTTGACCGGTTTTTTATTATAGATAATGAACCAGCAGCTCAGCCGAGCAGTGCGTCCTACGACCCGTGCGGCTGTGTGCGGCCCAGTGTGGGCGTGTGTGCGTGTGACGTCACTACACATCGCGCGCACGCACACAGCGACAGCACCAATGGAGAAGCCTTCGTACGAGAGGAACAGGTATATCCTACCAATATTATAAATGCAAAAGTGAGTTTGTATATTTGTTTGTTTGTTACCACTTCACGCTTCAACCACTGAACCTATTTAGATGAAATTTGATATGGATATAGTTTGATACCCAGGAAAGGACATGGGATAGTTTTTATCCCGAAATTCCCACGGGGAGCGAAGTCCACGGGCACAGCTAGTAGGGTATACAGGAGGAGTGGTTTTATGAGTAGGGACCAATACTGAACTGGGTTTCTTTTGGCGTAATCTTTTTATTTTTATTTATTTAAAAACTTTATTGAGCTAAAAGTGGCCTTTGAGTCTTGCAGCCCTGGGCTCTGTCTGCTTAGAGCCGCAAGATTCAAAATGCTCTGTCTGCCCCATTAGGGATAAAGACGTGATAGTGTAGGGACACATATGCAAGTAAGCGTTTTTAACCTTGTGCCTCGATGCGACGACGCGGATCGCTAGTCGTCCGTCGCTCTTGTAAGCGTGAACACACGTGTCCCTAGATAGCTTTATTCGTTTGTCTGTTTCTCCGTATAAACAAAACTAGTGACTTTGTATATATATAACGTGTATGTGTAATCACCGTGAACTGAAATATAGAAAAGTATACAGTGTTGTTTACTTTACCTTCTGAACTATTACAGCTAGATACCCCTAGACTAGACACTTCGCTAGGAAACATACTGTAGCTTCAGTGATATCTTTAGAGTCAGATAATCAAGTGAATAAGGACCAAGGTACCTACAATAGTATGTATGTATGTTATACGTGGTTGCTCTGAGGCGTGTTTATGTATTGTTCCGCAGCCCGCCCCGGTGTCCCCCCCGCCGCCCCGCGCGCCCGCGAAGGCCGCCCCCTCCCGGTTCACGTTCCGCAGGCTGTTCCGGCAGGTCAGCATCCCGTACCTGAATAAGGAGGACTCGAGCATCGTAAGTAACACTGTTTGTCTTCATCATCATCACCATCATCAGGTCTTTGGGCACGACGACCTCCGTGGCGTAGAGGTCACCGTGCTAGTCCGCCGCTACAATAGGTGGACTTAATGCTACTGCATTCTCTCCCTGTCAACCTTTAGGAAAAGAAAACAGACAAGTTGGCGTCTAAATAACATCATCCATCCTTTCTAAATAAATAATCATCATAATTTTAGCCGCATAACGTCCACTGCTGGACATAGGCCTCTCCCAATGATTTCCAAAATGACCGATCTAGAGCGGCTTGCATCCAGCGCCTTCCAGCGACCTTGGTCAGGTCGTCAGACCACCTTGTGGGTGGGTGTCTTACGCTTCGCTTGCCTGTACGCGGTCGCCATTCGAAAACCTTTTTGCCCCATCGGCCATCGGTTCGTCGCGCTATGTTACGTGATCGAATCAGAAATAAATAATAAATATATAGGGGCAAATTACAGATTGAGCTAGCCCCAAAGGAAGTTCGAGGCTTGTGTTATGGGATACTAACTCAACGATACTATATTTTATAACAAATACAGTCACTTTTTTTGCTGACTGTACAAAATGCTCCAGGTTATGCCCAGGCAACCCTGTACAGTAAGACATATCTCTTTAATATGCAACACCCTACATATGTCACATTTTGCTACTCGATGAGGTGGGGTTGATTACGGCCCCCTCTTAGTATTTACACGGTGATTTTTTTGAAGTGAAAACTTCTTTAGCGGCGTTGTGCACTTTTTTTGGAATGAGTAAAAAATTTTAAACTCGCTTCAGGACACGTGACCTGATCGAAAATTCGTAAGACGGCGCAGTGCGCTTGCGCGAATGTTCGTGTGTGTTTATGTTACAGCGTGCTACGCGCATCCATGGATGGTGACAGCTGATGGCTCGACCGTCTGTGTAGTGGCCATACTGCTGTGTATTTGAAAATGATTTTGTTGAAAATGAATTTGGTCATGCTTGTGACATTTGTGACAGACTGTGGTTCAGAAAAGATTTGAAATATTTTATACTGATAATTAAAGCAATTCGTGCAAAATTATTCCCTAACCATTCCAAAATATCAAAAATGCACAACGTTAATATTCAAGTTTTTACTTCTGCCGGCACTCCCAGAGTGCAACCCGTCGTTTTTAGGGTTCCGTAGCCAAATGGCAAAAACGGAACCCTTATAGATTCGTCATGTCTGTCTGTCTGTCTGTCTGTCCGTCCGTATGTCACAGCCACTTTTTTCCGAAACTATAAGACCTATACTGTTGAAACTTGGTAAGAAGATGTATTATGTGAACCGCATTAAGGTTTTGACACAAAAATAGAAAAAAACAAAAAATTTTGGGGGTTCCCCATACTTAGAAATGAAACTCAAAAATTTATTTTTCAACTAACCCATACGTGTGGGGTATCTATGGATAGGTCTTTAAAAATGATATTGAGGTTTCTAATATCATTTTTTTCTAAACCAAATACTTTGCGCGGGGGACACTTCCAAAGTGGAAAAAAGTGTGGCCCCCCCCCCCCCCCCCGTAACTTCTAAAATAAGGGAATCATAAAACTAAAAAAAATATATGATGTACATTACCATAAAAACTACCAGCGAAAATTGGTTTGAACGAGATCTAGTAAGTAGTTTTTTTTAATACGTCATCATCATAAACGGCAATTTACCTTTCATTCAATCAACTCAAATATAAAAATTAAAAAAAACATACTACAAGACTTTTATATTATGTTATTTGCTACTACGGAACCCTTCATGGGCGAGTCCGACTCGCACTTGGCCGCTTATTTTTATTGGTTTTAGAGCCGAAGGCCACTTAATAAGAATCGTTAGTAAGACCTAATTAGCTAGTCAAAATAAAAATTCAGAAACAAAACTTTTTGACCAAATCTCGAAAGTAAAATCGTGAGATCAATTAGTAGTGCCGTCGCTAGGCGCCGTCGGCGGGATGGCCGGAGGTCATCGACGGCACGCGGGAGTTTGGACGGGCGAAACTACGTGGTCTCGATCGAAAATCATTTTTGTAATTTTTTTATCTTATGTCATACACAAATTTGTGTACATGGATTACGTATATGGATAGAGTAATTTATTTACTATTCGACATTTTCTTTTCCAAAACCAATGAAAAGTCAGCGCGTTTGTTTGTTGCAGACTGTGGAGGAGACTGATAAGGGCAAGCAGCAAGCAGAGCCGGCCGAAGGCTGTCGCATCACGTGAACATCTACTGCGTCACTCATCAGCATCATCATCAGGTCTTTTTGTCTCCACTGCAGGAGCACGACCCTCTCTGAACTACCAGAGCCATACTTGGCCAGAAGACTTGGCCTACACTCTCCTCGCTGACCAGACGGAGAGGTCTCATTGATGTTTATAAGCTTTGTTTAACTTGTATTCCCTAAGTCGCCTTCTATGACATCCACGGGAGGACTTGGAGTGATCCTATTCTACTCTGTTGGATACCACACGGCATAAACATAATTCTATTTGTATTTATTCTGTAAGTTGCCTGGTGTCAGATTGCAAGTTCATGATTACAAAAGGCATCTGACATAGCTTAGGGGTCGTTCATTAATCATGTGATGTGATGTTAGCAATTTTTTAAAGCCAATTTCTACAAATTCGCTTTAAAAAATTGCCGTCTTTGATATGAAAACTTCTTTTTCATATCTATTTTTAAACCCCTTCGAGCCTCACATGATTCAAAGTCAATTTTTTTTTATTAAATGTAGGATTTTATCTCTTATTGAAGGTAGTTTTTTAAAATATTATTTTAGTGATTATTGGACGATCCCTTCAAGACTGCCGTACAATGATGATGGCCGGGACCAATTGCTTAACGTGGAAGGCACGTTAAGCAATTGGTCCCAAAAAAGCACGGGTCCAATTACGTACCATGCCTGGGTTGCTTAACTTACAAAAGCGCTAGCAATGTTATATATCGCAGTTGAATTGTATAATCCGTTGTTATTCAAAAACTCTAGCTGTTTGGCAATACAGCTCGGTTTTGTAAAACAGCTGAAAATATTTCAGCTCGATTGTCAATGAGTTACGTAATTACGTTTAACAAAACAGCTAGCGTTGAGATAGCATACAGGGTTACCATAATTAAATAAAACTGTGTTACCAAACGAAATAATATATGAGGAGACAATAGTTGTTCTTTATTGTTTTTATATTACTCGTGGGATTGAAATAAAACCTCAATTCAACTCCTTACTAAATAATTCAGTCTCTAACATCATAAAACACCAATGAAGAATGATAATCAGCTCGATGCAATTGGATTAGAAATATATAAATTCTGTAAACCCGACAACTCAACGGCGCAGCGATTTCTTACGGCCAATTGATCCACGTGAATTTTCCATCTTTCCGGAAGGCGGGCGTCGAAATAACAATATGGGATCCAAGCTAAAGGTCTGCCTTATTCTTTTCAATCTTTTGCACTCCAAAATCACAAACGATGCCCCCGATGTCTCTCGATAAAAACAGCTTAGTCCCGGAACGCGGCGAAGAATTTACTTTATGGGATGCCATATTTGTTGTTATGACACTGACAATTCATAAGCCACAAGACCTAAAAGTGGCAGAATTCCGAAATAATCGATCTACAATCTTACGTTAGCTATTTTGTTAAACGTAACACATTGGACGATCTAGCTGAATGATTTTCAGCTGTATTACAAAACCGAGCTGTAATATCAAACAGCTAGAGTTTTTGAATAACAGCGGATTATACAATCCAACTGCGACATATACAATTCTACTTGTTTTTGTTTATTGTTAGTGGTCTGGCAGATTTCTCAAGCTGCCAAAAGACATCTAACATAGCTTGACGAATGCAATACAACGGTGACTTAACGTGTTTTCAAAAGCACGGATCAGCTGGAGAAATTTTCATGAGTTGGCATCACGTCTATTGCTGTCTCACTCACTCTTTGTAATATAACCTTATCTAAATGCAACTATTTTCTCTTACATACCCATCGCCATACAAACATAATTATTTCTCTTCCTTGTCACTAGATGGCACTATAAGGTAATAATTAAAACATTAAAATCTTTTATTACCATTTTTAAAAAAGTAGTACTCTAATTAATTAAACATGACTTACATGAAATGCTATAATGATTTTTAAAGCATATTCAACACTTCCTATATCACTTTCTTGCTAGTCGTGTGTGCTGCCATCTCTGTGTGCCTACCCCGCAACTCCAGTTTTGCCTACTTACGGCCCTCCAATAGTTTCTATGGCGTTGGGTATCTGTTACGTTAGTAATTATACATCTTTGGTGCCGATATAGAGGTCGTTCCAACACCTACAACCAAATAAAAAACTGTTGTAAATACAAATTTTATTTTGTTACATTATGTTAAACTGTTGTGGGTTAGAGTTGAACCACGGTGATATGACGATCCCTTTAAACAATATGACTTTTGCTTCATACGGACTTACGTCATCATCAGGTCTTTTTGTCTCCACTGCAGGAGCACGACCCTCTCTGTACTACCAGAGCCATACAACAAATGTTCGCAATGAATTGATAATCCCTACTTTTTTGGAAGTCGGTTAAAAATATCAAATTTTTTCGTTCAGTTAATTCAATGTAAAAATATATAAATTTTAAAACACGTAAAATGTTTTCAAAACTTTCATCCCTCCCCATTGCTTAAAACACAGTCGATTTATATCAATTTTAGCTAAAAATCTGACACCGGTGTTGGCCACCAAGAAAAGGAAAGAAAACATGTTGAATCTTTTTATTTTTAAGTAAGTGGTCAGACCACAAATTATTTAAGACACAGAGGGTATCGTCATGTCATGGTAGACCATCTCTAAATATGTACACGCCAAAGTCTGTCCGTGGAGAATTGACAAATTCAGTGCTTCTTAAATCATTACAAATTGCGGTCTGCATCCGATCCATTAAGCATGAAGAGGTAACAAACAAACAAATATACAAACTCACTTTCGCATTTATAATATTAGTAAGGATAAAACAGAAAACTCGCACATACCCAAACGACTTCGAAGCGCATTCCAGGACGGAATAGCCTCGTCCGCTCGCACATTCTGTCCGCGGTTGACATCAACTGCGTGCCTCGTACTACGCAAACGGCGCAAGCGGGAGACAAGCGGCGGCCGCCATACAGTTTGCGATAGCTAAGCGACAGTCTGTAACGAATTATAATATTTACTGCCTTCGCTAAGTCACGCGTCAGGTTGTGGTCTATCTCTGTCACAAACTCTAAATGCGAAAGAGATAGCAGGATCCGTCGCGGGTCACCTGTCTCTGTCGCACGTAAAGTTTGTGACAGAGATAGACTGAAACCGCCGCGTGCGCCCGCGTAACTTAGCGAAGGCCCTTATCAATTCTCAGCGAACAGACTTTAGCTATGGATTTTCCATTGATTTGTTATTCATAGATCTCATTGTTAGGAATAGAAATAAGAGATTTTTATATAAGTACACGCGTCTCATCACAGCGAAGGTTCGCGGAAGTGGCGCCTTGTTTGAAACAAATTGTTATAAATTTACAGTTAGCTTACCTTTTCCAAAATATTATTATGAATTTCAAATTTTAATAAAATATATTTTTGTACTCCAGATATTTTAGATGTTTTTTTAATAGTCACGAACACTACATAATACAAGAACATTGATAATTTATAATTTATGGAAAGTCTATAGTCTATTCCCCATAAAAGCACATGCGTTGTTATTTCGCTAAAAAGAAACTACTATTTTTATTACTTTTCTAAACGAAAAAAATACCTGTCCTTTATTTTTGGATATTCTAGTTGACCGACTGAATATAATAATGTATGTTATAAATAAATAATAAATAAATACATATATAGGGACAAATTACACAGATTGAGCTAGCCCCAAAGTAAGTTCGAGACTTGTGTTATGGGATACTAACTCAACGGTACTATATTTTATAACAAATACATATATAGATAAACATCCAAGACCCAGAACAATTTGAAAAAGGCCATTTTCCAACTTGTCCTGACCGGGAATCGAACCCGCGACGTCTGGGTGGCGGACTAGCATGGTGACCACTACGCCACGGAGGTCGTCAAAGTTGCCCAGGCTGAACAGCTATATAACAAAATATATTTTTAATCCATTCCATATCCCTATTAAGTGGGAAGACCTTTGTATCTCAAATGGAAGTATTTCAAATGAGGGCGCCCCTTCTGCATGTTATTCGTCATAAAGACTACAATGTGTTCCAGTATGTGAGGCCCACTGTACCTGCCTGAATAATTTTTTTGTAAATATTGCTACGCCATTATACATACAGGGTTTATGCATAATATAATGAATGTTCAAATTAAATACCTGTGTGTTTTATTCTATAAATATGTCACAGAATAAATGTAAGTATTGCAATAGATTCAAGAATCCTATGTCTATGGGTATTGCATACAGAACGGAATTTACTAAGGTCCCTGTCCCCCGCCCCGCACCTCTGCCCGTTTTCGCCTTGTGGAGGGTGTTGCGCGGGCGGCTGTAGACGCCTGCAGCTCTACAGGTGAAAACGGGGGGAGGTGCTGGGACGGGGGAATGGGAGGCATGTTGCGCGGGACCTTAGAAGATTTCGTTCTGTATGTAATACTTATATTCTGTTATTAGTATTACGACCAGCGTCCTTGTCGTCGAAATATCTGGCAAAAAACTATATTAATCGCGGTAAGTCCCGTTATACTTATAACAATAATATATTTCTTCTGTATCAAAACCCTTTCTATGGAACATTCGGACAAAGAAGTAATCCAATCATTCTAGCAAAAAGAAAAAACGTAAGTTTCTTCAGTGAAGAAACATACAGCTAGGGATGTCATAGACATGGGGTGGTTTGCTTGCACCTTGCCACCACCTTGCTCGAAACATAACTCTCACTAACAGGCAAAAAAGAGTATTCTGTTATGCCATTTTTTAAACGCTCAGTCACTAAACGGTTTTTTGAAAAAACAGTGACAAAGCTAGTTCTGTAGTTGATCTGTTGAAAAACCATAGATTTAGAATGGGAAAAACTATTAGTTTAGCTGACTCCGCGTTTCGAAAATGGCACTTCTGGTGATTTTAATGAAACCTAACCTTTTTATAGTCAACCATGTCACAGCAATATCAGAAAGCAATACTCTATGGTGACTATTTGTCAGAAAGTCAATCTGTAATGTTTTGTATCGCCTTTGCTGGAGATTTGGAAATAATAGTGCTCGTATGTTAATGAGATATAGTATACATGTTGGGAATGCTATGTTGAGTGCGCTGGGACTGTGAACACCATACATGTCACGATGCGATAGCGGCGACGTCGGAGAGGCGTAAGTACTTATATACTGCTTTATAGCTGGTTTTGGGACAAGTGGGAAAGGTCTGCATCATCGTCAGGTCTTGTCTCCACTGCAGGAGCACGACCCTCTCTACTATAGAGTAATAGCAACCAGAGGATTTAGCCTACACTCTCCTCGCTGGCCAGACTGGAGGTCTCATTGATTTTTATAAGCTTTGTTCAGCTTGTGTTTCCTAAGTCGTCTACGATATCCACGGGAGGACTTCGAGTTTGGAGTGGTCCTGTTCTACTCTGCCGGAAACCACACGGCGGGAAAAAGTTAAAAAATGGTATTCGACCTTAAGAGGATAGCGTGCTGTAGATCCAAAAAGCGGTAACGTTTTCCCTTAAACATGGGCCAATTTTCGTATTTTTTTGTATGTTGTTGACATTGTTGATATACTAGATACTAGCTGGTGCCCGCGACTTCGTCTGCGCAAGATCACACAATATCTTTATTAATTGTAGCCTATGCTTATTCTGATGTATAAGCTATATCGTTGTAAAGTTTCATTAAATTCCATTCTATAGTTTTTACGCGAAAGAGAACAAACATCTATCCATACTTACAAACTTTCGCGTTAGAAAAGGATGCAGGACCGTTTTTATTTTAAAAAAATACTCGAGCGTTTAAATTTATTTAAGTTAAACTAAATCGAATTACTAAAAATTAAGCTGTACCAAATCAAATGACACCACAATTGCCTCATTTCGTTAAAGTTTAGGGGGCTGTTATCGCCCAAAACAATATTTCAGAAAAAAAACAGGCAATCGCCTCTAGGACTTGCTACTTTCTATCGCACAATACGGGTCAGGAGGCAGAGCGGCGTGAAACAGATATCATTTCTGCAAATACTTGCGACGCGTATCGACACTACACAATCCTCTTATTATTATTTTATACACGGTTAAACTTCCGTAGTGTATTCGGAAATGGCAGACTAGGTTATTGGTTTAGACGATCATCCTCAAGGCGAGTGTTACGAGGACCGGCGACCTGACAGTTTTGCTGTCGTTAGTTACATAAGTCCATAAAGACAACACTGACGCTGTCCGTTCGGGAATTGTTTTTCGTTGTTCGCACTTCAACCGATAACCATGACGGCAGAAGGGTCTTCTAAATATCTGGCAAGAAATGCAACGACCTTGACTGAGACCGAAATAAAAGAGTGAACATCCATCTGTTGAACAGTGATGGGTTGCTAGACGCTTGTTTCGCATTTTCGCCACCCAATCGGCTTTTAAGATATGCGTGGTAGAGAAGCACCTGTATATTATCCGTCTTATTATAAAACGCAGACTAACTTTGTTACTAGGTTTAAACCATTATCCGACCAAATCAAGTTGACATCTAGTATATACCATCGACTCATCTGAAATTGACAACGTATTGACATTTTGGCTCTTCATAGAACCGCAAGACCCAAAATGCTCTGTCTGCCCCATTAGGGATAAAGACGTGATAGTATGTATGTATGTATGTACAAAGTTAGTCTGCGTTTAATATGTTATAATAAGACGGTATATAAGTTTAATATGAAATCGCGTTGAAAATGGATGTGGTCACAGACAAGTGACATTATCTTATGACGTTTTATTCCCTTACTAGCCGAAGCCCGCGACTTCGTTCGCGTGGACTGAATGTCTCTGGAAAATGCTCATCAGGCTGAACAACTTTTGCCAAAGCGGCATTTTTATATCTCTTATAGTTTAGCTGGACTATTATGGTTCTGCATCAGGCGTTCCATTTTCCTAAACCATTTATACCCTATATGTTGCCCAGGCTTATAACAAAAAAAGTTTCATTCGAATCCGTCCAGTATTTCCGGAGATTAGCGTGTACAAACAGACAGACATTTTTTTTAAATTCTTACTCTATTACTACATCTCCATCGCCCCCAATTGTTTTTTTTGTAATATATGTACAAAACACTTTTTTTACTGTTTTATTATATGTATAGATATAGATTAGTACCAAAGTATGCTACTTTTAAGGCTTAAATTATATGTACTTGTAGGTATAATACCTACTCTTTTTTATTTAGTTCGACCGCGACAGACCTACCTACTCCTGCAATAATTTTCTATGCTGGTCATGAAGAAAAGAGAAAACATAGAATAAACTAGCTGCTTCTCTTTCCGCGCAGAGCTCAGATCGTTGAAGTCGATCAGGGAATAAGCGAAAATGCGAATCATGTTAGTAATCTGATGCTGCAACAAAACACTAGCTGTCTTATTATAAGACGCAGACTAACTTTGTTAGTAGGTTTAAACCACTATCCGACTAAATTAAGAGTCCCCCGACCGACGTTTAATTTTGAAACCACATGTCAGATTCCGGTAAAAATTGGTATTTGTAAAGAAATTGCAATTATCTAGGGTTATAACTGGTTTCCTATGGTAAAATTATGAACTGGAAAGAAAATATAACGATTTAGAAGTTTCCCATACTAATGGTCAAAAATGATATAAAACACTATATTCTATTTCAAGTTCATATTTTTAGTGTCGGAAACTAGTTATAAACCTAGATAATTGCAATATCTTTAAAATTACAAAATTTTGCCCAAATCGGACATGTCGTTTTGAAATAAAACGTAGACTACGTTTGTATGGAAAGTTGTATTTTGGTCTAGGGTCGGGGGACCCTTAAGTTGACATTTTCAGATGGGACAATGGCATATTACTAAATGTCAACCTGTTTTGGTCGGATAATGGTTTAAACCTAGTAACAAAGTTGGTCTGCGTTTTATAATAAGACGGTATGAATCTATAAAATGCATCACTTTTCATCATCATCATCAGGTCTTTTTGTCTCCACTGTGGGAGCACGACCCTCTCTGTACTACCAGAGCCATACTTGGCCAGAGCAGCCAGAGGACTTGGTCTACACTCTCCACGCCAGACGGGTCAGAGAGGTCTCATTGTTGTTTATAAGCTTTGTTTAGCTTGTATTTCCTGAGTCGCATCCACAGGAAGACTTGTAGTGGCCCTATTCTACTCTGCCGGAAACCACACGGCAATTATCACTTTTATATTGCACCTTTTTCTGTTTGTCCAAAAACACACTTATATTTTAGGTTCTTCTTATCGTGTGTGTTAGTGACTAACACTAGTGTCAGAGTTTTTAAACCGCCTTAAAGGCCTCTGACATGGTTTTAGGTAACGACCAATGTCAAAGTCAGTGACCGGGACCGACGGCTTAACGGGCCCTCTGAAGCACGGATCATCTTATTTATCAGACAATCAGGTGATCAGCCTGCAATGTTCTAACCAAACTAGGACAACAGCACAAAGTCGTTGCCCCCGCCGGGAATCGAACCCGCGACCTCCGGGTATGAGCCGAACGCTCTAACCACTACACCACGGAGGCAGTTTATTATTTTAGGTAAACTTACATAATATCTAAGGTATTATACTTATTTGGAGATGACAAAGAGCGGGAAAGCATACCCCAGGCTCCGATGCAGCCTAGGAAAGCTGGGAATCTGAGCTGGGACAGAAAAGAAAGGAGGCAATGTCTTTAAAGTTTATGATACCTTTGTTTTCCCACTATCTAGTTTACATTTTACAATCCTACTAATATTATAAATGCGAAAGTGAGTTTGTATATTTGTTTGTTTGTTTGTTTGTTTGTTACATCTTCACGCTTTAACTACTGAACCGATTTGGATGAAATTTGGTATGGATATAGTGTGAGACTCGGGAAAGGACATAGGGTACTCTTTATCCCGAAATTCCCACGGGGAGCGAAGCCCGCGGGTACAGCTAGTAGATTATATTTCAAAACAAGAAAAAGACTTCACCCCCAAACTACACAACCGATATTGATAAAATTCCTATGGGACCACCTGACAAGTAGATATAGAATTATGGGTAGGTAACTACTTTTTCAAAGAAAAAAAGAATTTTCCAAATAGGTCTAGGCGTTTTTGAAAAGCCGGTCAACACACAAAAAAATATAGCGACGTACTTATAACCTTCCTTCTTTTTTGGAATTCGGTTAAAAAGTGAGTATATATAGGGAGTATATAATGTATAACCTTGGTATAATCTTTACTAACTCGTGCTGACAAGTCGTAAAATAAAATCATGAAATATTTTTTTGTTAAATATTTAATTATACAAGTATAACTAAATTTTTAACAAAAAAAACTTCTTCTTCTTTCTTGTCGTATTCCTCATGACTGAGGGTCGTGATCACCATAATTGGTTCTGAGTACGCGGTCTTTCCAGGCTGCTCTATTTTGGGCCATGTGTATAGCGGCTTGGGTGTTGCACTTCAGTGTACTTAAAAGAGGATCAGTCCATCTTGTTGGGGGTTTGCCTCTAGGTCGTACTCCTTCCACGCGGCCAACAAGTATTTGTTTTTCTAGATTGTTTGGCTCTCGTCGTGCTATGTGACCGAAGAATGACAAAGCCCTTTGGAGACAAATCACTGATATGCGGGTCCTTATATTAAGCTGCTCCAATATCGATACGTTGGTGCGGCGTTCTGTCCACGCTACGCCTAACATTCTGCGCCAGCACCACATTTCAAACGCATCTATTTTGTTGCGGATCGCAACTGTAAGGGTCCACGTTTTTGAAGCGTAAAGAAAAATGGAGAAAATAAGAGTGCGCATTAGTTTGATTTTGGTGCTGCGATAGATATTCCTGTTTCTCCAAATTTTCTCAAGGCGCATAACTGCCGTTTTCGCTATCTGAGTTTGGCGCTTTACCTCCCCCTTACAGTCGCCATCATTGCTTATTGAGGATCCCAGGTATACAAATTGGTCTCGGCTCTGTCCACAACCATTAGTTTGGTCTTACTACGGTTGATCTTAAGCCCATATTCTAAACTCACGGACTCCAACCTATGCAGCAATTCCGCCACTTCTCTCTCGTTTGCACCAATTAATGTGGTATCATCCGCAAAGCGAAGGTTATTGATTAAGTGGCCTCCAATACGGATTCCACCCTCTAAACCCTCCAACACTCTACGCATGAGATGCTCACCAACCAGATTGAAAAGCTGCGAGGAAAGTATGCATCCCTGCCGGACACCTGCCGCTCTGAAGGGTTGTGATAAAGAGCTCTCCAGCCTGACCTTGGACTGTCCATCCATGTACAAATTTTGCACAAGAAAAACTAGGTGTTCTGGTAAGCCCATCTCTCTCATCACTTGAAACATCTTGCTCCAGCTGATGCAATCAAATGCCTTACTGTAGTCTATAAAGCAGAGAACTAACGGGATATGAAATTCTCTCGCTTTTTGTATCAGCTGCCTCATGTTTAAAATTTGTTCGCGCGTGCCTCTTCCCTTAACAAACCCAGCTTGCTCTCGAGAGAGCTGATGAGCAATGAAATTTTCCAGCCTCTTGTTAAGGATGTGGAGAAGGATTTTGCCTGCATGAGATATGAGAGAGTTCGGTAGTTCTCGCATTTACGTTTTGACCCTTTCTTGTGCAGGGGGATCACGATAGACTTTGTCCAGTCTTCTGGCCACTGTCCAGTTCTCCATGTTTTAAGGCAAATAGCATGCATGACCTTAATGCTCTCTTGACCCAGATGCTTCATGACTTGTGCCGTAATACCATCGCCTCCTCCAGCTTTGTGTTTGAGTCTGGAAACAGCTGCTTCTACTTCTTCGATAAGGATATCCGGTTCTTTGACGGTGTACTGTAGTCTTTCTTTAGTTACTGTGTGGCTGTTTTGATAGTACAGTTGCTCGCAGTATGTTCTCCACCGCTCCAATATATCTTGCTTGTCAATTACAGTGTTTCCTTTCTCGTCGTCTATGGACCATGTCCTCGGCTTATGTTCCTTTGAGAGCAATTTGACTTTGTGAAACATGTCTTTAGTGTGGGCCGTCTTTTCGTTCTTCTCCACATCCCTGCAAATTTCGTCTATTATATAAAAAACAACCGACTTTAATTTTTTTTTAGGAGATTCTTCCATATCTCCAAAGTTCTTTATCGTGTCTTCACCAAATTACCTAATAATGGGACCAACTTGGGAGTAAGGGCTTTCAAAAAAAAAGAACCATCAAAATCGGTCCACGGTTGCCGAAGATATCGCGTCACATACATACAAAAAAAAACATACAATCGAATTGATAACCTCCTCCTTTTTTGAAGTCAGTTAAAATAGGAGTATTTTTTTTCTAGATGCCTCTACGCTATAATTTAGGGTATTTAAAAATATTGTGAGCTTGGAAACACCATTTTTCTATTTAGTAATCCGTTTCCGAAATATTTGCTTGTATACAAATTTTTAGGGTTCCGTAGCCAAATGGCAAAAACGGAACCCTTATAGATTCGTCATGTCTGTCTGTCTGTCTGTCCGTCCGTATGTCACAGCCACTTTTTTCCGAAACTATAAGACCTATACTGTTGAAACTTGGTAAGTAGATGTATTGTGTGAACCGCATTAAGGTTTTGACACAAAAATAGAAAAAAAACAGTAAAATTTGGGGGTTCCCCATACTTAGAACTAAAACTCAAAAATTTATTTTTTATGAAACCCATACGTGTGGGGTATCTATGGATAGGTCTTCAAAAATGATATTGAAGTTTCTAATAGCGTTTTTTTCTAAACCAAATACTTTGCGCGAGAGACACTTCCAAAGTGGAAAAAAGTGTGTCCCCCCCCCCCCCCCGTAACTTTTAAAATAAGAGAATGATAAAACTTAAAAAAAATATATGATGTTCATTACCATGAAAACTACCAGCGAAAATTGGTTTGAACGAGATCTAGTAAGTAGTTTTTTTTTAATACGTCATCATCATAAACGGCAATTTACCTTTCATTCAATCAACTCAAATATAAAAATTAAAAAAAACACACTACAAGACTTTTATATTATGTTATTCGCTACTACGGAACCCTTCATGGGCGAGTCCGACTCGCACTTGGCCGCTTATTGTTAAAGAAAAACTATCAGAGCTAAGTAACAGTGGCGATTCCGGATTCACCAGCAGGCTGAGTAGGCTGGAGCCTAGGGCGGCACATTTTAGGGGGCGGCAATATCGAATATTTTATATTTCCCACTCCCCCCTTCCGCGCACCCCCGCTACCCTGAATAGGGCCGGCATAATCGAGCGCTCCCAGGTTTTATTTTAATTAGTATTCAGGGCAGCAGACTGTTACGTATCTATTTCCACTTCTTCGCCACATAAAAGCTGCACATGAAGGATCCGAAAAAGGATGGGTAGGGGCGGCAAAATATAATTAGCCTACTGGCGGCAAATGTGTAATTCCGCCACTGCTAAGTAGGGTTTACATTAATTAAGTAGGGTTTATATAAAAAGAGTTATACAAATGTACTTGGGTAGGTACTCGAAATAGTAAATTTTCATACAAATTGAACAGAAAATCAGTTTTTTTACACGTTTTTAGTTCCGTGAACTCAAAGTTTCGCCACGTATATTTATTTTTTTGCTCTATTTATTTCACACGAGGAAAATTAATAGTATAAAATATAAATGAACTAAACCCACATTATACATATCATACAATTTAAAACGTGCTCAAATATTTAAACTAACCTAAAAATAACAAAATAAAATTAATACCTTGTATAAGTACTTCCATAGCTGTAATGCACATCAAATCTATCTACCACTCACTAGCTACGTACCTACATATGTACCTATGTACCCATATTATTTATTATTTTTTACTTTTTTTACATATTTAAATTGAAAGTTCGCGCGTTTTCTTGTGTTGCCATGTTTTAAAAAATCTACTAAATAATAAAATTCTTTTCGCAACTGAAACACATCGTTTGTTTTAGATAAATCAGTGAAAATACGAACCTATGCGTCCTGCTAAGTCTGAGCAAGGTCTTGTGAGTATTTTTTTTTATTATTTTATTATTTTAAGACAGAATTTTTTATTGTTTCTTAAAATCAAAACATGAAACTTGGAATGAATTGCGTATTGTTTTTACTACCTAATTTAAATTAAAAAGGCTTTTTACTTTGCTAACTTATCTTTTTAAATAAAAAGAGTACGATGTCATATCCTTTTATTATTTTCAGAGTCTCGCCAAGTCCGTGTCGTTGATTTTGGCACAGCGTCCGTTCCGCAACGTGAGCGCGCGGGGCTTGGCCAGTCGGCGGTTAATCATTATCATCGTGGCGGTGGTCGTGGGCGGCACCTTGCTTGGGGTAGCAGCTATCATTGTCGCTTTTGTCATGCAAGAGAAATTATAAACGTTAAGTGTACAATTTGCGTTTTATTTTACGATTAGGATATTTTCCATCGATATACTATGTACGTAGCTAAAGCAGCTATCTGGATCATTCGTCGTGTTCCATTTTTTGGTAATAATTATACTTACCCTGACTATTAAGCTGCAACGACTGTACTGTTTAAATAGTATATTATATTAACATCGTTTTAACTTCCGCCAAAACTGTATAGTAGAGAATTAACGAGTCGTTTGACGCGCTGGGAATTTTATTACTTTAAAAATAATAAAATTTGTTTACTTGCCGATGAAAAGTTATTCCTTTCCACTTTGCCGTGTTCCTTGAATTATAAGTACCTACAGTATTGTCGTTTGTGCCTTACCGTATGGTGTCATCTCTAGTAATTAGTACATAGTATCTCGATGTTAGGAGCCCTATCTTTGAAATGAGGAGTCACCAAATGAACGAAATTTTATTATAAATGCGATTTACCTCATTACGAAGATGGGGCTACATACGTATCATAGTTTTATTATATATCTACATATGTCTGAATATCAAAACAGATATGGTAAATGATAGAAAACGATGTAGGGAGTTGACATACAGAGCCTACTCCAGATATGGAGAAGGCGAGGAAGATTTATATCTAAATATCAATAGTACGCGATGATTGGGAATTCTGTGTACTTACTTTTGTAAGTTAATTTGGCAAATAAATTATACGAATTAGGTGTATTTTCTCCACCACATGTAGCCCCATTACTAAATTAAAAAGTAGCTAAATTAAATATTTTTCATAAAGCCTTGTTCGAAATACGCCAGTATTTTATCAACTAACAAGTAATTTAATATCTCAAAATGTGTAAACACATCCAAATTTAAGTTAATTATTATATAGAAAAGGCAGTATCGACTAAAATACTTGTCAATCACCTAGTTTTTGGTCGATACTGACACGTACGCTGCTACGATCCGTTTGACCTAAAATACTGGCGTAGTCTGAACAAAGCTAAGTGAAAAGTCATTTTTGTGACTCCTTAAAAATAGAGCTAGTGCTTCCTAGCTGCTACTGGCTTGTAATAAATATTTATTTATTACAGGTTACTTGATATTGAGTACTACTGTGGTGGAGACATGGAAAAGGAAAAGCCGCATCTCCAGCAGAACCGCCCCTACCAGAACATCCGCGTCCGGGGGCCGCTCGTGTGCCAGGACGGCTGCATAGGCCGCAACTTCATGTGTCTTGTTATCGTCTTTGCTGTCCTTATCGGAGGTTTACTTCTGGCACTCCTCATTTATTACTGTGTTGAAACGTTTGGTTAATAAATTGTGGAAGTTCTTTTTTTAGATGAGTATTTTTGTTTTACTTGTTTACCGTTTTTAGAGCATTTTTGTAAAGATAATCTAATCCTGTCCTCGATGCGAAGCCTCGTGATTAGGTAGGCAGTCTTATAAAACGATCATACCTTATGTGATGGTATAGGAATGTGCGTATAATTTTATGACTACCTCTACAAGAATATTTACACGAAGGAGTGTAATATTTTTAGGGTTCCTGTATGTATGTGAGTTTCTTTATCCCGCCATGCGTGACTGCGAAGTTCCCGAACATAATATGTGGATTGTGGATGTGTAGAATCCTTACATCATTTTGGGTGGAGTGATATACCTATACTTTTTTTAGGTATTAGTACTTATTTAATAAAATATAGATCTATCCAATTGAAAGGAAATAGGTAAACCCAAATGATGATGATGATGAGGTAAACCCAAAGAAAAGTTCAATAAAAGCCCATAAGAAATTACCTACGAGCCTGGCTCGCACATTTCGGCTAAACGCACATCATGCTTGCTTACACTATTCTTGCAAACTCGCCTATTGCTTTATGCTGTCGCTACAAACTGTCATGAAAAACTTACTTTATCCTGGAGACCTATTTTTGAATGTGGGAGTCATACAACGAATGATTTTCGCGTGCGTTTCTATAGTATGGCGTGAAAGATTTGCTACTGATAGTAGTCTTGACCACTCGCTTATGCTATAAATGTCAAAGAAACCTTACTTTCGTGTTTTTTTTGTCAAGAAGAATTCGTTCTGTCTCACAAAATATCTTCGCCTTTTCACTTTGCCTTTTAATTAGTATAAATGTTAAAAACCCATTAGCGATTTTTCCAAGTTTTCTGCGTGAAAGAATATTATTTTAGCTGACGTAACGTTTTAAAAATACTCAGTAAAGTTATTTGCTGGCTTGGAACGCGAACGGTGATTTTAAAACTACAAGTTCAGTTAAGCTGACTCCCCGTTGATAAATAGGTCTCCCGTTGACCTTCCCAGATACATTGGTGCTTCAATCTATTACAGAGATGTTGACATTGGCTACAGTGGTGGCGACAGCATGGACAAGCCTAAGCCTCAGCTGCAGCAGCCGCCCTGCCAGAGCGCGTTCATCATGAGGGGCCCGCTGGCTGGCGCGGAGGGCTGCTTAGGAAGACATAACACGTGCATTTGGTTGACACTAGCACTTATTGCACTAATCGCGTTCATAGCCATCTCTGTTTATTTACTTGTAAAATGCCTATGATTGATAAATAAAACTAAGTTTGAAATCTATTTAAATCCATTATTTGTCTATGTGATTTATTCCTCGTCTACGGAATAATGAATTCTCTAATTAGATTCTAAGTCGCAAAAAGATAACAAACAATCTTACATGTCATCGATCAATCGTTACTATTTTCGTGGGATTTCGTGTCGAAATTAGAGATATAGTAATATCATTATTAAAATAGATGTTTTTTGATAATGCGTACCTCCATACTGTCTCCTACTGCTTGTGATTATCAAACTATGTGTAATAATTTATTATTATGTTATATTATATAGCTTATTCCTCTATGAATAAAGAATATGCAATATTTAAATTTTTGCTTTAACTTGAACGAATTTTATGCAGAATAGACCACTAGTATATAAGAAATTAAAAAAACTATCATTTATTGCCAACGATAGCGGTTACAAACTGGCAGTTCAAATTTTCTCGCGAAAACGGACTGTGACGTCACTTTTGTCTGACATTATGCTTGTTCGTGGCTGACTCTCATAGTCACGTAAGTTTCGAGTTCCGTACAGTACTGAAGGGTTACTTCTTTATTTCTTTTCTTTATTTCTTATTTACTTCATAAAATAATACGTTAATCGTACGATAGTGACTTTCGCTCTAGATCAAACCAAATAAGACTTTACCATCATACGTTAGTGCTCAATGTTGCTTGACACTGAAACGCGGATACGTTGTATCGTCCGTCTTGCGTACCGCTTTTGAGTAACCGCCCTGTACCTTGTTGTGTACATTCAAAAAATATTTTTGAAGTCGGAACATACGTAACTATGAAACCCAGCGACGAACAAGTAAGTCTAATTTCAGACACGTGTGACGTCACAGTCCGTTATCGCGCAAAAATTTGAATTGCCAGTTTGAAAGCGCTATTTTTTGAAACAATGATAATATTTTATTCAAATTAAAGAAAAAATAAAAACATTGCATGTTCTCTATCGGAGACGGCACTTTTTCATTAATCGTTTTTATTACAGATAGTTTGATATTTGGAGACAGAATGGAGAGAGAGAATGAGAAGGAGATGCGAATCCCGCACCGTGTGGGGGCGCGGCCGTCTATGTTCCAAAGCGTGCTGCAGTTCGGCTCGCATTCGACGCACGAAGAGGGCTTCGCCGACAGACACGTCAAAGCGATTTGGATATCGCTTATACTCGCATGTTTATTCATAGTCGTTTTGATATCCTGCGTCATCTATTTGCTAGTAAAGTAATCTTTAACATTTATGAAAATCTGAATTAAGATTTGAATAAACTTTTTTATTATTTCTTTTTTTATTCGAAATAGGCGATACAAATTGGTAGTAAAAGAGGTATTTTCTTTAAAAAAATTATACCGTCTCATATAAGATAGATAGCGTAGCAATCACATAAATCGATCTGTCAATGTCTAATTCATATAAAATTTTCATGGTATGAGTTTTTTTATTTTATTTATTTTTATTTTATTAAATTTAGTTTAAAATATACTATTGTTTGTAAATATGTTTATTTTAATTAAATTATAGTAAAATACAAGATTGGTTTATCAATTACCTACAAATTTTAATAGTATTGAACCAAACATATTTCTTTTTTGACAGAACGATTTCAGAACTGCGCTATCTATTGACAATGTTTTTAACCTCTTTTTTTTTCACCGGAAAATGCCTCACCGAATGTAACACCGAATCGTTTTTAGGATTCCGTACAAGAAATGAAAAAACGGAACCCATATAGGTTCACTCGTGCGTCTGTTTGTCTGGTCCGTCCGTCTGTCACAGTCAATTGGTCCAAATGTACTTGACCAAATCAGATGAAATTTGGTATAATGGTGGCTCTGGCTTTGCACATCAACTTTGTTTGGTTTACTCAAACTAGTGTGTGATGTGCAAAGCATTTTTTTTTAATTAGGGTTAGGGGACGAAAATTAAAAAAAAAAGTTTTGCAAACCTTACTGTATCATAAGTTAATAAATATTTATTAATTTTATTTATTTATTTTGTTATGAGAATCTCAAATACTTTGTAAATTAAATAGTTTTGATTTTATTCATCAAAGAAGACGAAAATTAACCATTTTCTGATCTCCAAAACTACCGACAATAAAATTTAAAAAAAAAGAAACTACTAAATATAATTCATTGCTTGCAGATTACAGGAAAACCCATAAGAATTGTAGCAATTGAAAAAAAGTGGTAAACTCAATATACGTTTACTTACGGAAAATAGTTAATTAAAACACCACTAGATGGCGCTAGTAGTAGTTAACTAGCGTCTTACTGTAAGGATTTCAAATGATCACATTTGCGATCACAAATTTAGTCTACGTTTAATAATACGGCGAATGATATTGCGAGCGCTATACTCCACGACACAGGGGATCCTAGTGTGGAGTGCCACGCCACATGCACTGACTGAGGTTGCTTGTTAATTAAATTGATTTGGTTCCCAAAACACAGGCTTTTGCCTAGTCTGGGAACTCTGCTATTCTTAGTTAGTTGTAAGAACTGTGTTGTGTTTACAAATAAACTTCATTCATTCATATCGAAAACCAGTCCCACGAATATGCCTAACCAACCTGTCTATTAGTTCTCTACTAGGTATTGCCAGGCCTGTATCACTCTCTGTTTCGGTATCGAAAATATACCTACATTATTACAATGCGCGCGGCGACCACTCCAGAGTAGTAAATTCAATGACATGAATCGTATGTCTAGAGTAATAAAAATTAAATTGCCTTGCACTTCTAGGTATCTAAACGAAAAGGTGCCAGGTTGTGACGCGAGCTAAATTAAACCATATCGCTAACGACATTGAGTAGATATTGCTTTGAATTCCTTTGATGAATAAGACTTCTGTACCTACGAGAGTACTAGTACTTATTGTGGTGTTGCTCATAGACCCGAAATATTATAATTGTATTACATACGTATATCTTATACCTTTAAACGAGCAATTATTGTATATATATATACTTAATAGTTATTATAAATAGTAAATTCAATTCAATTCTTTATTTCAGATAGCTTAGATCCAATTTGTTAGTATACATTAATTTAAAACGAATGTTAGTACTTATAGCTATACAGATTATTGTGCACATATAATGAATGAGTCCTATGTACTATTTAAAACTTTTTTAAAAACACTTTTTTAATCTTTTTCAATATTAATAACTGGAGATGCATGCTGAAGAGAATATTTAGAATGTTGATTATTAGTCAAGAGTTCGACTCTAGTTGCATTTATTCTAAAAGCGACACTAAGCCACAGAATAAACACTAATACTTATGGTGTGAGTTTGAAAGAGGACCACACTGTCGGACTACGGTTGGGGCGTGTTATGGAGTAACGGTTGTATCGGCAAGGAAAGAATACTGTCATCTGGTAGTAGCATTACAATCTGCTGCAATCTAGAATGACGAGTATCGAAAAATATCTCGCCTTATGGTTTCCGGCAGAGTAGAATAGGACTACTCCAAGTCTTTCCGTGGACGTCGTAGAAGGTAGAAGTCGACTTAGGAAATACCGGCAGAGTAGAATAGGACAACTCCAAGTCTTCCCGTGGACGTCGTAGAAGGTAGAAGTCGACGTAAGAAATAAAAGATAAACAAAGCTTATAAACATCAATAGGACCTCTCCAACCTTTCTGGCCAGCGAGGAGAGTGTATAGGCCAAGTCTTCTGGCTACTCTGGCCAAGTATGGCTCTTGTAGCACAGAGAGGGTCATGCTCCTGCAGCGGAGATAAAAAAGCCCTAATGATGATTTTTAAATACGTAACGATTCCAAAAAAAATACCTACAGTTATCAGCATCCTTTCCCGGCACAGTGCCAGTGTTATAATGTAAAAATTGGCCAAGTGCGCGTCGGGCCCCACGCAGAGTAGGGTTGTTTAGTTACAAATGCCGACTTTGAGTTCACGCCACTAAAAACGTCTAAAAATTTATCTACTATATTTGTATGAAAGGACCTTGCGACATTTTGGTCCAACCCCTCAACAACGTTGAAAGTTATACCAAATGAAAGGTTTTGGAATACACTTTATTTTATATTATGACGGCTAAGTCGATATCTAGCGCGAACATGGAGTTTCGATGCATTTTTGATTCCAAGAAAGCATACATTCCTAAAATCATAAACCGTAAACAAAAGCAATTTTCTATTCTTTGGGTACCTTCGCGTACGCTACCTTTTTTGCCGCACCCCGCCGCTATGCACATTCCTTTTCTCTCCCCTCTCCAATACCCCGCCCGCCATTGGATAACTATGTAGTGACGGTTTTTTATTAAAATATATACCTTTTTGCTCCACTGGAACCCTAAAAATAATGTAATATATACAGGGTGGCCAACTTGGAGGTATACAACTTTTTTTTGCCGCCATTTGGTTTTGGCGGTAAATATGACAGTTGTTGCATGAATATTACTTTGTGTAGATACGGCAAATTTATTATGGAGCGTTTTACGACGGAACAACGTGTTTATGGAAAGCACTCCACCGACAAGAGCCCAGCTCTTAAATATAAGAAGAAGAAGAACGTGTTTTAATTATTAAAACGTTTAACGAAACATTAAAGAGAATTTTTCCCGGTCGATTAATTTCGAGAAACGGTGACATTGATTGGTCCCCAAAATCGTCTGATTTAACAGCTCCTGACTTTTTCTGTGGGGCTATCTAAAGGGACGTGTCTATGCTAACAGGCCAATGAACCTTCAGCAATTAAATCAAAATATTCGAGACACAGTCACTGAGATAACGTAGGAAATGTATGAAAATGTGATGAAAAACGCGATGAAAAGGGTTCACATCTGTGATGCTGCTAGAGGTGGACATGTCTGACATTATTTTCCATGTTTAACTGCCGGCCCTAAATATTATATTTAACAAGGAATACTTGATATATTTTATATTTCATAGAATAAAAATACAAAACTAAAGTGTATACCTGTTATTTGGCCACCCTGTAGATAGTCTCAAGAATATCATCGCTAGGTGAAACTCCGATCCAAAATACTTGACATTTTTAATAAGTAAGTACATTTTTATAGGTAATAAATGAAACAAGACATGTAAAAAAACACCATGTTGGCGCTCGATTTCGGCTTGGTGCTAATAGAATAAAATGATCTACACTTCAAATGCTTTCATTTGGCATAGTTTTAATCACTGTTGAGCAAAGTTATTGGTATTTGGACCAGGGTCCATACATTTTTGCGCATGGTCCTTTGTATCAGTTTTGCCCACTTACGGGCCCTCCAATAGTTTCTATGGCGTTGGGTATCTGTTACGTTAGTAATTATATTATCTTTGATAGAACTTGCTACGCATTGATGAAGTGCATTCAAGTGTACCTACAAGGTGGTCAGATGACCTGACCAGGATCGCTGGATAGCGCCGGATGCAGGCCGCTCTTGATCGGCCATTTTGGAAATATTTAGGTGAGGCCAGTGTCCAGCAGTGGACGTTATGTGGCTGAAATGACGATGATAATTGAAGTCTCTGACAAAAAATTTTGCAGACTTCTTTATTGCAAAATGAAGACTCGGGATTGAGACAAGTCGTTAGTTACAACTTGGCAACTTCAATTTTGCCTACTTACTACAGTTTCTATGGCGTTGGGTATCTGTTACGTTAGTAATTATATTATCTTTGATACAACTAGTAGTTCGCCGCGAACTTAGACCTCGCGATTATTTTTCGCAATTCAGTTTCGTAAATAACCCCTAGATGGCGGTATCCAGAGTTAGAACGCGTATGGTTTCGTTTGCTACATAATCGCGGACATTTTTATTAATATTTCAAAAACTACTGAACCGATTTTGATGCCCAACGAACTTGAAAATTCTATTGATGTTTCCTACATGCCTACCAAGTTTCATCAAAATCAAACCATCGGTTCGGCTGCTATCGCGGTACAAACATACATACATACATACATACATACATACATACATACATACATACATACATACATACATACATACATACATACATACATACATACATACATACATACATACATACATACATACATACATACATACATACATACATACATACATACATACATACATACATACATACATACATACATACATACATACATACATACATACATACATACATACATACATACATACATACATACATACATACATACATACATACATACATACATACATACATACATACATACATACATACATACATACATACATACATACATACATACATACATACATACATACATACATACATACATACATACATACATACATACATACATACATACATACATACATACATACATACATACATACAATGTGTTTTCGCCCCCAACTCGATTTAGAGACCTCACTCGCTTCGCTCGCTCGGTCAACTAATGAGTAATGAGCTTCGCGTTGACGACGTGCATTCAAGCTTCTGACACAATTTATTACAGACTTCTTTATTGGCAAAATGAAGACGCGGGACCGAGACAAGTCGACGCTAGACTGCAGCTTAGCTAGCATCTCCAGCGTGCGCTTCCGGGGCTCGCTGCACGGCGAGGACGACTTCATGGGCAGGAATTTCACGTACATCGCCATCACCTTGTGCATCATCACGGGAATTCTGTTCGTCCTACTCGTCGGATACATGGTTGTAACAAAGTTGTTTCTTTAATTATGAAAATATATTTTGTGGATACCAGATTCTAAAAACGATTTTTTTTTTACTTGTAGATAAATATAAGCTATTTTAGTATGAATCATTATCAAAACATTTTAATAATATGAATCTAGATGGTTAGGTCAAGGGTCAGATACAGAAGGCAGTACTCCTGGACACGGCACGCATTGTCAGGAGGTTTCTCTCTCTGCGGCCCTGACCGCGGGTAGCTTGGGCCTTGGGCCTTGCCCCGCTGCCAGTGGGAGGCTCTAGTTTTATGATGGATTTATATTTTGTATTTTACTTTATTATTACATTATAGAAACTGATATATGTTTTTAACATAAATATAAATAATTAAACTTGAACCTATAGCACACAAACTAAATTAAAAGAAAACGATGAACTAAAAAATGATATCCAATAAAAACGGAAAAACTATAATTATAATAATGTAATAAAATAATAATCAGCCAACGATTTAGTTTTTCTATAAAAGCCGTTCATTTAGGTGTTGAGCCTGGGAAACCATGGCTCCAACGGTGTATTGTCGTATTGTAACAGGAAAACTCTAGTTAGAGAATACTGCTGGCGCCATCTCGTATGCTTCTTTTTAACGACATTGTCCTTATCCCTTAGCCAGGCCTGGCGATTATTTTATCTTTATATACAGATAATGGTAGATTGGATGATAATAAAAAACTGATTTCTTAATTTTTTTTTATTCCTACAATTTCCTATAAAAAACCCTCTGGTCTGGATATGACCACTGCCCATTTAAATATACATGATGTGGATTAGATCTGACCACTGCCCCGTTAGGTCACAACATGCAAGTATGGAAAAAATAAAGGTGAACCCACATATAAGCCTAATATTAGTAAAAAGAGGAAAGACTTGTGTGTTTCTTTGTATAAAACCTTATTTAAACATCAATGTAACCCCGAGGTATCAAAATTTTGGATATAAACGGCATTGCCGTATCCTTACTAATATTATAAATGCCAAAGTGTGTATGTATGTAATTTTGTATGTATGTATGTATGATCGATTTTCACGCTAAAACGGCTGAACCAATTGTGATGAAATTTAACGTAGAGTTATATTGGACCATGGAGAAGGACATAGGCTGGGTATCGGTTATTCTTCGATCCAAGAACCTATCTATCTACCATACAAAATATTTGATGTGTAAATATGGTTTTGCCTTTATTTATATGGATAAACGCTTGTAGGACAGTGGTTACATAATAACCACAATAAGTTTTTTCAGATAGGCAGAGGTCACATGTTGACCACAAACTTTCGGCGTAAATATTTCAAAGAAAAACAAATATCATGTAAAACCGAAACATATTACATATAATTCAACCTATCTGCTATTATAAAAACACAAATAATATCACTTACCGGGATTTTTTCCGCCATAATACTAAAAAACACTGTCAATTTGCACAAAAATTTGCCGTTCGACCAATATTTTGACTTTGACAAGCGAAATGTCAAGTTTTTTTTTCTAGAGGCGTATTTTTTTTTCGTTCAGAAATCAACTGTATCATAGACAATAGACGGATGACATTTTGCGGTTTCTAGCTAGCATCTGCTCGTCAGAAAAAAATTATTTCTGAGGTGGTTCGCTATGTGTACCCTGCCTGGCTAAGGGTTATTGTCGCTTCATCATAAGTGTCATTTTTGAAACGCGGAGTCGCCCAAACGAATGGGTTTTTCATACAAAAACCGTTCGTTTAGTGACTCTCCGTTTGAAAAATCGCACCACCTTTGTTGTTGCAGTTCCTCTCAGTTGCGTAGAGGTCGCCACACTTTCATTCCAAGGTTGATCCGTATTTTTTGCCAGTGTGTGGACTACTTGTTACTTAGTAAAGTTACTCTCTGAAATAGGTAGATGAATGAGTTGAGAGGTGTGAATCGAAGCCTGCTTTAAAAATATTAGTATTTGAGGATCAGTGGGATGTAGAATTGTAGATTTGGGAATTAAAACCCTTTATTTATGTATCATAAACACATGTAAGGGTTCACCATCAGGCTGTGTGCACGAACCCTCATCCAATTTCATTTGCTTTTTTACGTCAGGGCTATACACTACGTCGTTGACACAAACATGTTTCATTTAGCCTTATAAACTACGTCCCACTCTGCGCTTACCATTTCTGGGATACCTCTCAGTGGCGGCCTTACTCCACCCACCATCGTTCCTTCTAGCCAGGTGTCCCGCCCAGTTCCACTTAAGAGCTGCAATTTTAGAAAGTACTTTGTGAACTTTCGTCCGACGGCGACCTTCGTTTCTGGTTACTTTCAACCTCTATGGTCACATTAATTTGTTGCAGAAATCGTGACGTCAGCTAACAGCTTCAGAGGTGAACTGTTGTAGAAATAAAAACTGAGGGTTTCGCCACCATGCCAGTCTATTGCGAGGATTCCTGTTTGGGCAGAAACTACAACTGCATCTGGTGTACAGCTATGGCCATTTGTATAATCTTACTTTTAGCTGCACTTATTTATACACTTGTGACTAAGTTTTGAACTTTGACGAGATGTGCCGTGAATGAATGACAAATAAAATGTGTTTTTAATTTGTTTTCTTGTACCTTTCATTTCATCATCAGGTTTTTTTGTCTCCACTGCAGGAGCATGACCCTCTCTGTACTAACAGAGCCATACTTGGGCAGCCAGAGGACTTTGGCCTACACTGTCTTCGCTGGCCAGATGGGTTGGAGAGGTCTCTTTGATGTTTATAAGATTTGTTTAGCTTGTATATTCTAAGTCGCCTTCTACAACATCCACGGGAGGACTTGGAGTGGCTCTATTCTACCCTGTCGGAAACCACTCTTATTTTTTAATTTCTTAGGCTATGACTCTCGTCGTATCGCATCGCTGCGATGAAATCGCTGTGTGGAGAGTTGGAGGCACATTCGTAGAGTTAGTTGGTGGTTATTTGTTATTTTCGTGTGTGTAAGTGGCTAACACTAGTTGACACTGTTAGATTATTCAGGCTGCCCAAATACATCTGACATAGCTTTAAGATTCCATACAATGATAACAGCTGGGACCACGCTGGGACAAACTTCTTATACGTGCCCGTTGCAATATTTGTCAGGCAATACCTAATTTATCTCAATACCATATACTACTAGGCCTTTACTTCAAAAGCGGCATGACTCGCCACCATACGACATACATTCACAGCTAGTAGCTTTCTTTGTTCTTCGATAAAAACCATTCATAAGGATGACTACAATTTTGAAAAAAAAATTATTTGCACATGCTTTTTTGTGAGTTTAGGTACTTATTAAGACAAATGAAATGAGCCCAAACTCGATGGACTTGCGTAGTTTTATTACTGAGTTTCATCGACCACCTTCCGTTTCCATGATCAGATGGCATCGTCTTCCATAAAGTGCTCACCAAGACTAATCAAAGGAGCCCCGTGGTCAGGACAGCTCATTGACTAGGTTCTTGTATTGTCATCTCACTACACAACTGCAAAATTTCAAATTTCAATCTTTGGGAATCTTTGGGCGAGGCTTATGCCTCTCCCAAAAATTCCCAAAGATTAACATAACGTGCTGGACTTATGTCCAGCACGTTATGTGGCTGAAAAGTTGATGATGATTAATTTAAAACATACAAGATATACAGCAAGTTTAATAAAAACTTGTAATAATAGAATAGTTAAGTATGCCTTTTTTCCGAAAATAAAACTTAACATGAATGTTCGAATGTTCGGTGGCCTCTGCCATATAAAAGTGGAAATAGAAATAGAAAAATCGAGCGATAAATTACACTTCCAAACATTTTATAAGTGGTAATCCTATAACACTTTTACTCTGTGCCTCTGCCTGTTTGTGTCTCTGTGGGTTGTGTATTCCTGGCTACTAGCAATTTCATTGCATGGCAACACTAATAGTAGAAATTTTTAAAACAAAAAAGCGCTTCAACTATGGCCGACGTTTTCCTGCGTGTGTGAATTTACGAAATGTTTAAAATTTATGTGCAAATAATAATTGTGCGTGTTTATAAACACTAATTGAACTCCAAAAGTGTAATTTTAAGCTATTAAAGACATCTTTTTTTAAAATAATGGTGAATTGTTTATGAAATAAGTGATAGCGTGTAGTGGCAATATGACGCAGTTTTTGCCACCTAACTTGTTGGCGTTATTCGCCGCTCGGGAGCCCATCCCGTACCTGCCGCCTGCGGCGAAGCTCCCTCATGAAAAGAAGCAGAAAGGCTACGATGGCGTCGGCGCCTTCCTCGACGTATTTGAGGTTAGATTTTTGTCAATAGTTTCTTGAGACACTTCTTTTGTACTCATATTTAACAACAACATGAATATTAGAACAAATGGTTTTGTTGATAAGTTGAATGAGTTACTCGATTAAAGTAGTACTTGTTACATTGTAGTTTCTTTACCAATGTTTTTCTTCTGCAGTGGTTGACATGCTATAACTCAAGATAGAGTCCTTTTCATCTTGCCGTGCTTTTGACCTAGAATAGTACCACTCCTCTTCATGTGGCTGTCCTAATAGGCGACTAAGAAAAGACCTAAGCACATGAAGGGTCGCTAGGCGGCGGCCGGTTTTAAAAATTTCGCACAAATGCGTTCTCAAAGAGGGTTGACGTCAGACAGGCGGCCGGTCCTAAAGCTTAGTCAAATCGAATGGGTCTCACTATTCCCATTACTCACTGGGAATAGTGAGACCCACCCGTCAAATCAAACTTTCGGCTATTTCTTCTTTACTTCAAAAGGTACTTTGTATTTTTGGGTGATCATTCTGATCATAGACATGCATATGTTGAGAAGAAAAAGCAGGAAAGCACATCCCAGGCTTTGAAGTACCTGTTACAGAGAAGGACTGACCGGGAATGTGCAAAGATGAAAAAATATATGCCGCAGCCATCTGGTTAAATTTGCCAGTAAACTGGACGCCTAGGCCAGTGAAACAAAATAAAAGCTTGTAAAATCCCAAAGTACCCTATTTTATAATATTTTTTCGAAACTACGACTAAACTACTGATATTTTTAATTTTTTTGTGCTCAATTAAACCCACAAAATATTTATAGACAAAATAGCTGTGCTGGTGGGTTTTGCTCCTCATGGGAATTTTGGGTTAAAAACTATCCTATATCCTTGGGTATCAAACTATATCCATATCAAATTTCAACTAAATAGGTTCAGTGGTTGAAGTGTGAAGTGGTAACAAACATACAAACAAACAAATATTAGGTCCTTACATATGAAATTGCCGTTCAGTATCAAAAAAGTGAAACAAGTTTTTTTTAATGAAATTATTATTTAATCAATCGAAGTATGCGCCGTTGTTATCGATACACTTCCGCCATTTTATAGGCAGATCATTGATACCTTTGGAAAAAAAATCCTGGGAGCGAGAGTCTATGAACTGTTTAAAGGCGGTTTTGACAGCCTCATCAGATTTTAAAAAAAATCATTGTAAAAAGTTATCCAAATTTTGAAAAAAGTGGTAATCGGTTGGGGCAAGATCTGAAGAGTATGGTGGGTGACGCAGAGGTTCCAGACGCAGCTCCTTTAACTTGGCGATCGTTTGATGTGCAGTGTGTGGTCTAGCGTTATCCTGAAGGAGCAGTGGGCTAGAGCAATTCATCAGTCTCGGTTGTTTAATGGCGAGCTTTTCCATCATTGTTTGCAATTGTTGGCAATACAAGTCTGCAGTAATCGTCTGGCCTGATCTCAAGAAGCTGTAGTGGTTAACACCAGCACTGGTCCACCAAACACTAACCAGAATCTTCTTTTTGGTCAGTTTTCGCTTAGGGCAAGGTTTTGCCGGTTCTCCAGGGTCAAGCCATTGTGATGATCGCTTCCGATTGTCGTACAGGATCCATTTCTCATCACAAGTCACGATACGGTTCAAAATCCCCTCAATATTGTGGCGATTAAGCAAAGAAAAGCAGCAAGCAACGCGTGTTTGTTGGTTTGCTTCAGTCAATTCGTGCGGTACCCACTTTTCGAGTTTTTTAATTTTTCCGATTTGGCGCAAGTGGATAAGTATCGTTTTGTCACTTACGCCGAAGGCTGCTGCTAATTCAGAAGTGGTTTGAGATGGATCCGTTTCCACTATCGCCTTCAATTCTTTGTTATTCACTTGAGTATCAGGTCGTCCACGAGGCTCATTGTGTAAATCAAAATTTCCAGAACGGAAACGTTGAAACCAAAAACTCAAGGTTCGTTCGTTAGCGGTGCCTGGTCCATACACGTCGTTAATTCTTCGAGTCGTTTCTGCAGCACTGGTGCCACGGTGGAACTCGTATTCGTAAATACCGCGAATTTTCAATTTGTCCATAGTTGTTGTTATAGCAATGTTGAAACTCAAACAAATGATGTTAAAACAAATGAAATACGAATTTTAAAACAATATTTTTCTGGCTTTATTTCGAAATAAATTTGAATTTGGAATTCCTAATGAAACGCAAGATATTTGATTTTAAAGTTGCCAGTATTGAAAATCGGCAATTTCATATGTAAGGACCTAATATACAAACTCACTATCGCATTTATAATATTAGTAGGATAGTAGGAAGTAGGATAGTAGGATTAGCAGGGTTCCGTTTTATAACTCTATACCTATGAAAAAAAAACGGATAAAATCTACATTATGCGTTCATTCCCTGCCCCCCATTCCTCAGTCAGACGAGACATGTAAAAGTCTAGTGGGACGTAACGTCCTTGCCCCGTCTTTTCAGTGTGTCCTGTGCCTTACGATGACATTGTTTAAGTAGTCTCAGACAGCTTGTTCTCTCCACTCGTTCGTTCAATGTCACTTTCCATTCCAGCACCCGTCCGAGACGCCGCCGCCGACGCGCGTGGAGACCCGCGAGGAGCGCATGGAGCGGCGCCGGCGCGAGCGCGCCGAGCAGACTGCCTACAAGCTGGAGCAGGAGATCGCGCTGTGGGACCCCACCGCCAACCCCAAGGCCACCATGGACCCCTTCAAGACACTCTTCGTTGCTAGGATCGTGAGTGCTCCAATATGTTTATTTGCTACGCAAATCATAGACCTTTAAACAACGAGCAATTCTTATATATTTATTTATATTTATACATTTTTGTGATCTCGAAAACGGCTCTAACGATTTCGCTGAAAATTGGTATATGGGGGTTTTCGGGAGTAAACAATCGATCTAGATTAGTCTTATGTTTGGGAAAACGCGTGTTTTCGAGTTTTTTATGGGTTTTTTTTCCACGCAGAATTTGATCGGTAATTTCGTCGCGCCGGCCGCTATCCATTTGGCTCAGCGCTTAAGGATGCGGACCGCTAGAAAGAGTGTTACGGGTTCGAATCCCACTCGGTGACTTACTTTTGTTGTTTTTATGTTCAAGTTTATATATAATTTTTTATTTTGTATTGTTTTTAGACAAGTTTAAAAGAATGTAGTTATTATTTGAGATGTAACCCAGCAAAGCTCGGTCGCTCAGGTCCTCCTATACTTGTATATAAGGTGGTATGAGCAATTCTTGTATATAAGGTCCAACAAATATACTGAAACTATTTAAAGTGTAGACTTGGTCCACTATACTAAACAACTTTCCCCAAGAAACATATATCGAATATTTTTTCGCTTTTCATACAAACTCAGATCAGCTGATAGGTCAGTATATTTTGTTAGACCCTGTATAAGGTCTAACAAATTATACTGAAACAAGGCTGAATTTAGTCAGAAGCAACACCGGATAGAGATAAATGAGAGACCTTTGCCCAGCTGTGGGACAGTATAGGTAAAGAAACCCGATATTATACTAGGGTGGCACAGGGTGGACAAATTCTATGTGTAACCTTTGATCCTCACTACCAGGGACAGGAAAAGCTTTCCCTAATGCAGGTTTTTAGCAGCTACCCAAGCAGCACAAAACAGCATTATATCAAACATAACAGCATGAAATAATGCATAACCCTTCAAATAGTAAAACAATACATCAGACGCCCGCTCGGGGCGTCCGACATTTGAAGGGTTAAAGCATTATAACTTTTGTACGATTCTTTTACGTTTAATTTGGGCCCCAACTTAGCCAGCCTTAAGTTTTATATCAGCAGTTTAATGACAATACATCTTTTGTATATTACCTTTACTAAAGTCAGTAAAGAGCATATCCCTATGCTAAAGACATTATTTGTAACTTCATTACGATTGGTATACAGCTTTTTATTTGACAATATGTTGATTTAATCCTCTTATAATGCGTACTCCATTATTTTCTTTGTAAATATATTATCACATAGATTAAAAAAATATACATTTATTGGGTCAACATATTATGGCGTGCAGATGTGATGTGATGTAAATAGAAAATTAATTTTGCGTAAGAGATCTTTATTCTGTGTATTTAGTGAAATGGACCTGCGGGCATAAATTTACTGTTCACATATATAGGGTTTATGGTAAAAAATAAAAGCGCCCTCGCAAAAATGCTTTTTTGTTAAAATTATTTGTAAAAACATAACCTCAATATAAACGTTTTGTAAAATATACGCTGTTAACACAGTTTTTACACATATAATTTGCTTTTTCGGTCATCCGTGAATAAAAGTAATCAACATTAACGCTGTTTGAACAGATTTTGGTGACTTCAAATTACTAGTAGTTCGCCGCGAACTTAGACCTCGCGATTATATTTCGCAATTCAGTTTCCTAAATAACCCCTAGATGGCGGTATCCAAAGTTAGAACGCGCTATGGTTTCGTTTGCTACATAATCGCGGACATTTTTATTAATATTTCAAAAACTACTGAACCGATTTTGATGCCCAACGAACTTGAAAATTCTATTGATATTTCCTACATGCCTACTAAATTTCATCAAAATCAAACCATCGGTTCGGCTGTTATCGCGGTACAAACATACATACATACATACATACATACATACAATGTGTTTTCGCCCCCAACTCGATTTAGAGTCCTTCGCTCGCTTCGCTCGCTCGGTCAATCAAAAGAAAACAGAAAACAAATGGCGACAGATAAATTCGGTTTGCAAAGCTAAGTTATGATCAATTTATTACTTGTGTATTTAAAAATACATTAAATTAGATCAAAATACAGCTATTGGCTTTATTTGCTTTTTAATAAAGTAAAAAAACTAAGCAAATGCATTATATCTTATTTAGTCAAAGCTGGTGTATGACTAGCATTATATTAACACAATCACATTATACAATCATTGATTAATGTTAATATAATGCATTACGCTTTTCAAATGGTCGATATATGTTACGATATTTATATTAAAATTATCAGATGTTAATTTACGACTGTTGGCTTTGTAATATATATTTTTTAGACTATTATATACCAAAAAGCATTATCACAAGCCGATATATAAATTTTAATCTTTGCTAGTGCCAAATTAAAGTGATTATTTATCTTAACGTCCTAAATCCACATTTTTTAAAGATAATATACAAGTTGTGTGCTGCTTGGGTAATTGATAGGCTTGAATATTTTTATAGGATCAAAAACCCCTATTGCTTGGTAATTACTCTTTCGATCGACTCACTGTATCATATGGAAAGCCTTTAAAAGGGTTTCCCTTTAAATAAGTTGTGAAAACATGCACGTTACGTTACCCTTACAAAATCCATTTTCATGGAGTAACCCTATCTCATAGGCTAACCCTTTAAGAGCGGCTAACCCGCCTCACTTTTCATACAAACGCTCGTACGTGATTATGGCGTTGTAACAGATCTTTCTTAGAAAGTTTTGAACTAACAGGAATCTTGTGCGCTATATCTAGGTTTCTAACGAAATTAAAAATTAAAATTTGGAAAAACAAATTCAGTATAAGTCTCCAAAAATCTGCTTTTTTGTACAAATTTTCCCTGATTTTCGGCCGATCATATAGTACTCATGAATTGTAAAAGTAAAGAAAATATTTCCATAGAAACCTTGCAAATTTAATGAACATTTTAAATAAAAAACATTTATTTCACACACTCGTAAGACTTACTGAAAAACACGTATCACCTAGAACAAGTTTTATGAAATTTCCGCACCCTATGAAAAGTTAATATTCGTTCAATGAATAGTAAATAATAATACTAAATTCGTACAATATAATGCAAACTGAGCGCTCAGGTGCTATCTCTCTCTTCTCGCTTTGCTTTTTTTTCTATCATTGCGCAGGATGAAACAACAAGCATTTCCAACTATGCTCGCGTTGACGATAGACGGACCGGGAAGGGCCGCCTTAAGAAGCGCTTTCCCTGGCGGCCACGGGGCGGGGGGGAGACGTGGGGGGAAAATATCCTTTCAATAAAGCGGAACAAAAAACCCTTCCAATGATTTGGTAAACGCTTAGCCTATTATAAGGGGTTACCCTATAGGGGATACGGTAAGCCTTTCGCTGGATTAGCTTTTTACAGGATAGCATAGATGTGAGGGTAAGCCTATCGTAAGGATGACCACTTAAAGGAGTTTTAAAAATTTGCCGCTAATCCGGTCCCTGCTCACTACACTAACTGTATCCACTGTATTAAGTTTGTTATCGTTTGTTACAGAATTACGACACGTCAGAATCGAAGCTTAGGAGAGAGTTCGAAGGATATGGACCGATCAAAAAGGTTAGTTTCCTCATGTATTTTAATTTACTTTCATGCTGGTTACCTAATGGCTGGTTGGAGAGTGCCAAGTCCTCTGGTTGCTCTGGTCAAGTATGGCTCTGGTAGTACAGAGAGGGTCGTGCTCCTGCAGTGGAGACTAAAAGAACATGATAATGATGCGGTGACGTATCCACCACCACTCCGAAACTTCGAAGCGCTGTATCTTAGTGAACTTTGACTACTTTGTTTGACGAAAAAATATGGGTCCTTTATTTTTGGATAATTTAGTTGACGGACCAAATAACAGTCCGCATTCCTATTAAGAAAGTCTATTTTTAAGGTAACACTTTTCCTGATATTCGTGAGATCATTACCGTTAACGTAAATAAAAAGAAATATTTTTATTTATTTGTTAATTTATTATTATTCGTGACGTAGCTTTGGGCCGGTATCACGACAGTTCAACTCCAAGACAACTTAACCCCGACAACTTATCCCTGTCGTGTCGTGTGGTCGAGTTTTATGGGGTCATATTGTCACAAAGGTCGAGTTGTCTGGGTTGAATTGTCTTGGGGTCGAGTTGTCGTAGATTCCCCTTAGGCCATCTCATGTGAATACCTTCCAGATATACATGGTCCACAACAAGGAGAACAACAAACCGCGCGGCTACGCGTTCATCGAGTACGAGCACGAGCGCGACATGCACTGTGAGTGATACATGCGGGCGCGGGCGGGCGGCGCGGCCGGTGCTCGGTAGTGGTGTGCGCGCTTTATAGGCGGGAGCTCGGGCTCTTAGGGCGGACGATAGGTGGGAAAGAGATAGCAATATTCGGATCACCTGTCTCTGTCGCACGATCTCATTTGTCAGCACGGATCAGCACTTTTCCATGCTGCTATCCGTTTCTGTATATATTATACGGCTGTATACGGCCTAGCATTTTTGTTTACACCCCCCTCGCTCCCCTTCGCTCTTAACAAAGAGGCGCAACGAACACTCAATTGGATACATGATACTCAATAATTAGCATCGCGTATTCAATTGAATACATGTTACTTAATACGCAGGTAAATATTAAGCGACGCGAACAAGTTCAAATAAAGTATTCGCCAGGAATAATTACGTATTCAGTTGAATACATATCAATTAATATGCAGGCGAACAAGTTCAAGTAAAGTAATAGCCGGGAATAATAAAGGTATCATGTTGGACTCTTACCTCCCTTGATGGATCCCCTTGGTGAGCCATCAGGATTTGTCTAGTCCTGTTGTCTCACCTAGGTCGGGGAGACATCAGACATAGCACATTAGGCAAAACTTACAGTTCGTTCGTTTGAATGGTTTGCAGACTATCAGCGCCCTAATAAGGCAGCACCGTCTCTTGCAAAGACGCCGCTTTTGTAGCGCTCCGACGGTTGGAAACTATTGAAACGAACGAAACTGTGTTTAGTTGAATTATAGAGACTTTAGGCAGTGTATTGATCAGCATCAGCTTTTGTCAAAATATGTCAGATGTTGTAATAAAACGCAACATGTCTTTCTTAGTTATCTGTCTATTTCTTATTTTAACATTGACTACCAATTGCATTCGCTCAACTAAAAAATCATAATTGGATTGAATACGAAACTGAATACGGTTTATAATAAAATTGAATACACGCCACTTACGAATACTGTATACGCGCCGCTTCGCACCGTTCCAATACAACAATAATGCATTTATTATGTCATCGTCATGATTTCTCAACTAATTTTATTGTTTTTAATGCTGTGAAATTGACGAATTAGTATTTATTCATATTTTAAATTGGTACATTACAATATTAATGTTAAAATTTTCGATTTATCTTAGAAATATTAGTTATTCAAAAGATATCAAGAACAATAGTATTCTATAACGCATTTTTTACTTTTCTAATAATCATAAGTCACAATATTCCAAGTTTATTTATAATGTAGATTCCAAAGAGTTATTTATTATTTCAAATACATTTACTTTCACAGCGTTAATGTATCGAGCTTATTCATTCACTAATAATATATTATGACGATGGCAATTTCGAAGATATTTCATTTCGTAAATGCCTTCGAGATTTTCTAGGCCTTCTTGGAGGGGAACCGCTTCATATTATATGCTTTATATCATATTTCTAAATACCAAAAAAGGCATGTGTCACAAAGAAATTCTAAAGACATGTTCTTTTTAGTATTTAGAGTTTAATTTGTGTTCTTCATCTATAATATAATACTGTCGAATTAAAAAGGGCGTCGCCTCCAAAAAGGCCGGGGAAGTGAGCCTGCCTCACGAACCGTTCGGTTTGGCGTGTGACCTGTAATCTATGATTAATAAGTGATTTTTTTCTATTTTACACCACAGACCCAGCCGTATTGACCACAAAACGAGTATACCGGCCACTTTAAATAGGTTTGTATGTGGTAAGAGTGCCAACATACAACTAAACAACTAAATTTTGAAGGGTTATGTAGTGTCGTTATGTGTATCAGTCGCCACGATAGTCCATGGGCTCGGTCTGTGTACGGCTTGTAGCTTTAGGGTCCTTTTCCAACGGCTGCCTTTTCTGATTATCTTACATTACACTGATGCAAAGAGTTTATATTGTTAATAAAAATAATTTACAATAACAGGAAACGCAGCCAGCTTTCGTTTATTCTTAATTTTAATATATTTTACTAAACTTTGGAAAACATGTCGAAAATATATGTTAACTTCAGGTGTTAAGTATATCTGTATGGTTTAATAAGAATACATACACGAATGTAATGAAAAAACTCACTAGACGTTTTGCCATAACGCAAATCTAGTGTAGTTATTTCCCTTTTTATAAAATTTTTGACAACATCAAAATGAAATGTTTTATTTTAGTTACGCGTAGTAAGAACTAAGTTAATTATTTAACTTTTATGAAATGGGTTTCTTTACAATTAGAGGAAAGTTGAAAGTTACATAAGGTTTAGATGTATGAATGCCCCATTGTATAATACTAGTTATATGATATCATTCATAATGAACGATTAACCGCAATATTCGTAAAATCTGACATTTTTATTCCGTCATGTCGAGAGCAATCGACCCATTGAAAAAGAGCAGACTATTAATGAGTTTAAAAAGAAAATGTTGCGCTTCTAAATTCGGTGGCATCGTACTGTATCAGGTCTAACAAAATATACTGAAACTATTTTAAGAGTGAATTCAGTTCATGATAGTGAACAATTTTCCCTCGTATCGACGTCAAAATCGAAACACGTATCGAAAAATGAAAAGTAATGTTTGGCATCCCATACAAGTTGACCGATCAGCTGATCCGAGTTTGTATTGAAAGCCATACAATTGTTCATTTTTCGCTATACGTTTCTTGGGGAAAGTTGTTTACTATCACGAACTGAATTCACTCTTAAAATAGTTTCAGTATATTTTGTTACACCTCATATAAATGACTTAGGGAGTTCAGATTTTTAATGGATATGGCGGTAAAACTTTTTTATACAATCATAAAAGTTTTAAGAACTTACGTCAGGCATCAAAAGCGCCATACACAGTCGACCTTTAGATTATCGTGGCTCGCCACGACCACGCGACAAACCAGTGGTCAGTCTAAGCATTAGTAAACACCCTTGCTATTATTCTTATTTACAATTATTTTTAATTAAAAAAAATGCGCACGGAACGTAAGTAAACGCGCACCAGGTAAAAGAGTAACTCCGTCCGTCGGGGATCGAATTTCGGAATAATTTGTTGCGAAAGTAAGTAATTTGCATTATATTTTGTGAGTCAGCGGTAGGTATATTACGGTGGGTATCACTTCCTTTAGTTCGTCACTCGGCTTGGTCGGTAGGTATCAGAGTAGGTATCACTTGTGTCACTTTCAGGTGTTTTATTTGTAACGAATCCTCGGTCGCAGGAATGCTTTTGATGTATATTTAATTTTAAATCTTTGCTACGGTAAAGAAAATGAGTCCAGATGTCCACTCAGGGCTCATTCTTGCCCCAACAAATATGGAGAATGAACAATTAATAAATGTAATGAGAAACATATAACATAATATGTAATAATTTTTAACAACAATTTGTGGGAAAGTTGAATTAATGTTTGTTTCAATGGAAAATGTTAGTTTTTACATTCGACTAGACTTTAAATAATTGACTTGAGCTTTAAAAGTGATTTTTTTGATCTATTAGTTTATTATGTAATCCAATCAATACGATAATTTGACTCAAAACAAGAAATTAAACATTACTTATTTCAGTTATGACATTTAATACTTAAAATTTTGGTTAATCCATCCCTGTATTGACGAAATCTTACTGATTCGTCACAATACTTACAAACGCTCGTTAAAATACTATTATAAAAAGAAATAATAATAAAAGTGTCCCTCAATATAAATATACAAAAAAACTCAGGTCATTAAACTACGAGTAGCATAACGAAGCATTCTGACATTTACGAAATACTACAAAAAGGTGTAACACAATGTACTCTTATCATTTATCAATATGTATGAAGCGTGAAATTAGCGACGCGACAGTCACAGGCTAAGTATATTTATGTATTTATAATTTATATGGACTATACAGAAAAAGTAAACTTAATTCGAGTTTTTTTTAAATTTTAAAAGCAAAATTTTAACTTTTTTTTTATTAATGAGCAAAATTTCTAATGGTGAAATTTAATATCAATAAGATGAAATTTTTTATTTGATGATATATGTAAAGAAATAGTCCATGTAAACTTTACGATAGAAATAATCTTTTGTGCGAGTCAATGTTGATAAATCTTTCAACATTCAGAATATATTTGAATCAAATATTTTTTAAACCTTAAATGTAATCATTAAACTGAATACCGTTCACTTAAATTGAATACGAATACATGATCAACTGAATACCAAGGACTTATAAATTATACCATGATTTTTAAATCTTTTGTCTACATTAAAAGTATAAAGCAGAGGTGATTTAGATTTTAAAATAAATATTGGTATCAGTTAACTATAACAATATGCACAGCATGATCAAGCGAAAAGAAATGGTCCCGGCAAAAGTACAGTCGGCCAATGAGACACCTGGGCCGGCCCTCTACCTATATTTAGAATTTTCTCTTAACCTTAAATATTAACATGAAAATGTATATGTATGTATTCAGAAAGATTTTAATGAAGTCTTTCAAAATACACATTTTCATGTTAATATTGTATTGGGTTTAAGAAATTCAAGATATAAGTAGAGGGCCGGCACAGGTGTCTCGTTAGCCGACTGTACATTCAAGTAGAATTTAAAATCTCGTTTTTCGCCCGTACTGTTGTTAACGTTACTTCAGGCCAATTGCTGGGTCAATCCGTGGCTGCAGTATGGCGTTGCGTCATGCGACAATCATTTAATATACATTTTGTGCTCGTTGATACTATTTGAAGGTATTCTTCCATAAGATAACATTGAGTTAATTCTAATAATTATTTGATTCAAATATAACCGCGTTGGAAGCGTCATATATCAAATTGTCTCGCACAAAAGCGTCAGTAGGCGGCGCTCTGACTGTGAACACGTTTGCAGCCGCGTACAAACACGCCGACGGCAAGAAGATCGACGGCAAGCGCGTGTTGGTGGATGTGGAACGCGCCCGAACGGTCAAGGGGTGGCTGCCGAGGAGGCTTGGTGAGTGTGATACATTATATAAATAAAATAATAAATAAATATATACGGACATATCACACTAATTGTGTACGGCGCAGGCTTCGATTGTCACCTAGGCCCGCGCCATACATGAAGAGATGATGATGATGCTTGATGATGTTATGGAGACACAAGACCACGTCACTGTTTATTGTTGTAGAGTTGGTTGTGACGGGTCCTTTCTCGATCGCTGCTCGATAGTATCTCGTTTGATTGTGATAAATTGATGTAAAATGTAAAGTTAAAACAGCTGACACGCGACCTACATAGTATGTGGCCACGTGCAGCTGAAATGTGCGAGCTTGGCTCGTACAGATTGAGCTAGCTCCAAAGTAATAACTTAATTTTATGTATATGAGGGTAAAGTATACGTTGTGGTTGCGCAGGCGGCGGGCTGGGCGGCACGCGGCGCGGCGGCGCGGACGTGAACATCAAGCACAGCGGCCGCGAGGACAACGAGCGCGAGCGCGAGCGATACCGCCTCGAGCAGCGCGAGCGCGACGAGCGCGCGCGGCACGAGCGCAGCGAGCGTGAGTCTAACTGCCGTTTCTCTTTTTTCCTTTTGATTGAGCGAGCGAAGCGTCTCAGTTTCGAGATTGGTCAACTGTTCTGTTCGCATTTCTTAACTGATCGTTGTGAAATTTTCTATTGATTCAGTAAATTCAAAATGGTAAAAATATAGGGATGAAAATTTAAAAAAAATATTTCAGCGACGTCAGTTACATACATACATACATAATATCACGCCTGTTTCCCGCAGGGGTAGGCAGAGACTATGGACCTCCACTTGCTACGATCCTGACAAACTTCTTTTGCTTCATCTAAACTCATCAATCTCTTCATACATGCCCTTCGGTTACGGGTACTTTTTACCTCTCCTTTTTTTAGAACGTCTGCAATTTGGTCGCAGAAAGTTCGCCGAGGCCGACCTTTTCCTACTGTTCCCTTCACATTCGTCATATAAATATTTTTCGTCAATCTCTTTTCATCCATCCTTTCTATATGCCCAAACCATCTTAACATCCCTTTCTCTATTTTTGTCACAACATCCTCTTTTACTCCACACCGCTCCCTTATGGCATCATTCCGTATTCGATCTTTCAAAGTAACACCACACATACTCCTCAGCGCTCGCATTTCAACTGCATTTATTCTACTTTCATGCTTTCTCTGCCATACCCAACTCTCACTACCGTACATTAAAGTAGGTATCAGTACTCCTTTATGAACAGCGAGACGTGCCTTGTCTGATACCTTCCTACTGCTCATAAAGGAATGCAACGCTCCATTCACTTGGTTACCCGCATTCACTCTTTTTTCAACATCACCCTCGTGCTTACCATCCCTTGTAAACATACATCCCAAGTATACAAAACTCTTTCACTTGCTCAACTTTCACCCCATTTATTAAAATATTGCATTCTGTTGCACTATCGTCCTTTTCAAACACCATAACTTTGGTTTTACTGACATTAACTTTCATACCCTTTTTCTCTAATGCATCATTCGTAACAGCTATCATCTTCTGTAATTCCTTCTCTGAGTCCGCAAGTATTACTTGGTCATCGGCATAGAGAAGGCATTTGATTAATAACTCATCCATTCTAACACCACATTCATCATCTTTCAAATCTGTCAAACAACTGTCCATGAATAAGTTGAACAGCCAAGGCGACGCTACACATCCCTGTCTAACACCTTTTTCGATGTTAAACCAGTCTGTGTATTCGCCGTCAATTCTGACACAAGCACTGGAATTCCTATAAAGAGATTTCAGTGCTCGGATCAGATGGCTGCTCAGCCCATACGCAGACAATGTTGACCACAATTCATTCCTCACCACTCTGTCATAGGCCTTTTCTAAATCTACGAAGATGCAATAGACTTTTCGACCTTTGGCCAAAAGCTTCTCTAAAATGCATCTTAAAGAAAAGACCTGATCCGTGCATCCCATACCCTTTCTAAATCCCGCTTGTACATCCCATAACTTCTCTTCTGTATTTTTCACCACCCTTTCTATCAAGACCTGTTGGGGGCTCGTTCTATGGTGTCAGAGTTTACCCGCAACAGAAATATTTATGATACTGGTTTAAATGGTTCGTTGGGAGCGAATCAATCACACACCCGAATTGATTAATATAATATTTAATTGTAAGCACTGCACTAATACTAAACTTCACAATTGAATGGTTCTTTATATGATAAAAAATGGTTAAATCACTACTGGTTATAATTATGGTTAAAAATGGTAAAATGGTATGAATACGCGAAGACAATGGTTGTCGCCGATCGGCTGGTAATTGCGTACTAACTTTGATTTGAAATTAACTCGCGTTATTAAATTATGCTGATCGCGCGACATACATAGCATTGATGAATCTATGTTCGATTACGTAGTTTCGAACATGCTCCCAAGCAGGAGATGAGAGCATCTCATTTAAGAATAAGTAGGTATATATATTTACATACTACTATAAAAAAGGAAACTTAAATATTCATAAAGCAACCACTCAAAAGCCTTAACAAGTAAAAATAATGTTAGTATAAAAATAGAATGGTCAAGTATATAAATGGTTAATGCTAAGAAATGAAAAGTGTAAAAATATAAAAAATAAACTTTCTAAACCACCGTGTCCTCAACAGTAAATATTGCATTTTTCGTGACAATCTTAGCGTATGTGTTCATTTCACTTTGTTCGTTTTTATCCACATCGCGCCTAAAACTCGGCCACCGGCTGGCTAAACTCTCTCCAAATGACTTCGAACGATCATTTGGTTCATTAATGTTTATCTGGCTCGGGCCAGCTGCGCTGGACACTTGGTAGTTCTTAATTGGCCTCGGCGGCGGCGCTGGTCTTGCCGGCTCTGCTGGTGCTGAAGTTGGGCGGGGATCGACCGTGGTCCTTGGACTACGGCGGCATCGTCCGCTCTTCCACAGCCAGGCGAAGGCTGCACTCAAGGCTGCAGCAACGATGACGTAGCTGATGACGTAGTGGTGTACGTCATGGGGAGATAAAACTTCATCCGGTGCGTTGGTATCTTTCAAATCATGAATTTGGTGAGCGATTTTACTGAGAGATGAAGTCAACTCCTTGTCTTCTGGTAAATTCTTATTAGATGGCATCTTAACGTGGACGATATGATTTATTTGATCTATTCTCGGAACAAATATATCTGGTGTGGTATTCAGTGAATTTGAATTATGTAATAGCGAATGCAAAACAAAGTCTTTTCCTTTGACTATGCATTTTTGCGCCATGTTAATGACACCTGAGTTAGTCAGCTGGTGCACTGAAACTTGATCGTCACATATGATTTTAATAGTATAAACGTCACAGCAGAAATAGAGATATTGTGACGTATGGTGTAATTCTATCCATTGGTTAGTGCATGTTGTAGTCTGGAGTTTACACTGCCCTTCTGGTTGACTCTTCGTGCAAAAGCTTTCGTCATTTTCTATTGACATGATCGGCTTTAGTATTTGGCACATGTATGTATCTCCATGAAGTATACATGCGTTTAAATCATTGGTGGTAATGGCGAAAAAGTAATCTTTCTTAAGATTTACTGCAATATGCTCGGATATTGGTACAATATTGACCATATGGTTGTTAATTTGATGAGGAAGGGGTAACACTTTGTACATCTGAAAACTCTCTCTACCGACGAGTGGGAATGTGATTTCAAATATTATAAAATTTTGAGTGACTCTTGCTTTCACTTTTAATAGTTTGTATATAAGTGGTAGGTCAGTATCGAAGTTGTTGATTGGCAAGGTGAGATCGTCCATGAGGTGACTGTAAATAGTCTGAAGCTCTGTCTTGAGAAGTTGTGGTGGTAATAAATGTAAGCTTATCTGGCCGTGAGAAATGTCTGTGATGGTGTCGAGTATGGTGCTTTGCACTCTCTTTATACCTTGTAACAAATTATTGGCGGCCATGGCAGAAAGAGTAAAATCTTGAATGTATGACATGTTTTGAATTTCAGCTTTGAATGTGTTTTCATTTTCTTCCAAAGCCATTATTTTCTTGGTAATCAATTTTTGGTGTTGATCTACTGTATCCTTCATTTGTTTCATTAAATTAAATTCCGATTCAATAACCGATGTCTGGTTCTTCCACAGTTTGACTAGATGATTTTGGTTACTTCTTATGGTTTCAATATCCTTGGCGTACTGTTCAGCGAAACGAGAATCAAGTACTCCAAATAAATCGTTCGCTAGGTAACCGACACCGTTGATAAGGCCACGGCGCCGACGCCGTCTAGCGTGAACGTTAAAATGCTGCGTTAGTAAGAGTTCGTTATAGTATTTTAATTCCTGGTAGTCGTGACGTAACTGGGATGTTATCATGTTGCATGGTGATTGTTTATTAATGGTTGTACAAAGTTTGTCTAAATAGTTACTTATTCTGGTATATGCGGCTATGCCTCCCCAATATGGTACCATATCGTAATATACGACTAAATTCCACTTATCTCGTATCAACTGTATTTTGGAGATAGGGTCAAAATACAGCGTTTGGTTTGTAGGCAATTCGTAGAAACTGTAGGATGCATTGGAAGGGGAAATCATAAATGTCATAAAAAACAGTAACGCAGTGGCTATGGTGGTTAGGGTGGGTATCTTCCTTCTTCGTCGTCGTATATTTTCTGGTTTAGTTTCGTCATTTCCGTGGTCGTCTGGTTCGTCACTTGGTTTTGGTATTACTTCTGGTTCTGGTTTTTGGTTATTTTGTGGTATTGGTAACACGGATAACTTAACGATTGGTCGTTTGAAGAATCCGTTTTTGGTTTTCAATGTGACAACTCGTATTAAGCCGTCATCACCAGGGTGCGTGTCTACAACGCGACCCATCGCCCATTTTCCTGCTGGTAAGTTGTCCTCCTGTATTAAAACTAGGTCTCCAACTTTAATATTTTCCTGAACGTGCATCCATTTGGTTCTAGCGGATAGTTGGGACAAGTATTCTCTTTTCCATCTGACCCATAGATCCTGAAATATTTTGTTGGTGAGATGCCACCTGGTTCTAGCATCGGTTTCCGTCTCTATCACTGTCAATCCGGGTCGACCTGCCAAGAAATGTGCTGGTGTTAGAAATTCAAGATCTTCTGGATCTTCAGATAACGCGCAGAGAGGACGAGAATTTAGACAAGCCTCGATTTTGGTAAGTAGAGTGGCGTGTTCTTCGAAGGTGAGCTTTTGGGGTCCGACGACTCTCTTCAGGTGATGTTTTAAGCTCCGTACTGCTCGTTCCCATAGTCCACCAGCATTTGGATATGCCGGAGGGTTGAAATGCCATTCGATGCCCATTTCGGTCACTTCTGCTAGGAAACTATCATTGAATACTTGTCTCAGATGTTCGTGCTCTTCCTGTAACATTCTGTTTGCTCCCACAAAGTTGGTTCCATTGTCACTGTAAATGTGACGTGGTGCTCCCCGTCTGGCTGCCATTCTGGTCAAGGCGGCTAGAAACGCTGAGCTGCTGAGGTCTGACACTAGTTCGATATGTACAGCTTTGGTAACCATACATACAAAAATTGCTATGTAGCCCTTAGTAGTTTTTATTCCGCGTCCTTTATTAGCCTTTACTTGCACGAACCCTGTAAAATCAACTCCACAGTGGTGAAATGTCTTTTCAGGATTTATTCTACATGCTGGGAGGTCCCCCATAAGTTGGTAGTGCTTAATAGGGTTCTGTTTCTTGCAAATAACGCACTGCCTACAGAATTTTTTGGTAGCCGTATAACCGCTGATGATCCAGTATCTTTGTCTGATTTGGGCCAAGGTAAGTCGCGCTCCTCCATGGAAGGTCAACTCGTGTGCTTCTTGAATCACAAGAGTGGTAAGACGATGGTTGTGAGGTAATATAATAGGGTGTTTCATCTCAATATTTATATGAGCGTTGCGCAACCTTCCCCCCACACGCAGGATACCGAATTCATCTACAAACGGGTTCAAATTTAAAAGATTACTTTTTGAATGCACTCTATCATGTTTACGTAAGTAATCTAGGTCGCGTTCGAATATAATTTGTTGCATGGTTTTCATGATCAGCTGTTTTGCGCGACGCAGCTCGTGTAACATGAGGTAGGGTTGATGCACTTGTTTTTTGCATGTAGGCAGTCTTAGTATCCATGCAATAATGCGTGTTATTTTATTTAATGAACTAAATTTATTTAATAGCATTTCAATGATGTTGGTTTCTGACGAATATTTATAGTTAATAACAGCATTAAATATTGCCAATTTTTTTGGTTTCTCTTCTAAAGTGGTGTCATATCGGTAATCTTCCTTTGCAACTGGTTTTTCGTACGCTTTGAGCCACTTTGGTCCGTGCCACCAAAGCTCATGATTCTTCAACTGAGTTGTGGTTATTCCGCGACTCGCACAGTCCGCAGGGTTTTCACTCGTGTTCACATATCTCCAACTTTCGGATGGTGTTATTTTGGTTATTTGTTGTACTCTGTTAGATACAAAGAGTTTCCAGCGTGCCGGGTCTCCTTGTATCCAGCCTAAAACAGCTGTAGAGTCCGTCCAACAAAACAAATCAATGACGCAATTTTCTGGTAAACAGCTTCGTACTTTATTTACAAGTTGAGATAATAGCAGGGCTGCCATCAACTCTAATTTTGGAGTAGAAATGGTTTTGTTAATTGGTGATAGTCGAGCCTTCCCTGCTACTAAATTAATGGTTTTTTGACCTTCATTGGTGACCTTAATATATATTACACATGCGTAGGCCTTGTTTGACGCATCGCAAAAGCCGTGTAATTCAATTTTTTGGTTTATTTCTCTCAACCCTAACCATCTATTCACTTTAATGGTCTTTATGTCTCCTAATTCTTCTTTAAAAATGTTCCAATTTTTGGTAATTTCGTCCGGTAATGTTTCATCCCAATCCAATTTCGTAAGCCAAACCTTTTGGAATAGCAGTTTCATGGTTGTACTAACAGGGGTTAACCAGCCTAGTGGGTCATATAATTTCGAGATATCTGAGAGTAAGCTTCGTTTGGTTGGCTGCGACTTAGATTTTGGTTCTATTTTACTATCGAAGATGAATATATCTTTGATTGGGTTCCATCCTAAGCCTAACGTCTTGGTTGATTCAGATTGTTTGAATTCATACGTCTGTTGGTTACATTGATCTTTATCTAATCCCTCTAAAAGTTTTGGCTCGTTAGCTGACCATTTTCTCAAATTAAATCCAGCTGATTGCAATGTTTTTATGAGATCATCCCTTAATTGAATACTGGTTGAAATAGAGTGACTTCCGCCGCAATAATCGTCCATGTAAAACGATTCCTCTAAACATTTCGCAGCTACGGGATAACGATCTCTTTCGTCATTAGCCAGCTGTCGTAAACACATCATTGCTAGAAATGGTGCTGGTTTGGTGCCGTACGTCACTGTAGTTAATTTAAATGATTGTAGTGGTTGTTGAGGGCTGTCTCTCCATAGTATTTTTTGGTAATTTTGATCGTCAGGATGTACTAATATAACTCTAAACATTTTCTCGATATCACTGACGTAAACGTACTGATACTGTCTCCACGTAAGGATGAGTTTCTGGAGATCCTGTTGAAGGTTTGGACCCTTGTGTAAGATATCGTTCAATCTGACTCCTGTTGACGACTTTGCAGATGCATTGAAGACTACTCTCAGTTTGGTGGTGGTTGATTCAGGTCGAATTACTCCATGGTGTGGTAGGTAACACTCTGGTGTGGTGTTTGTGGTTGATGGTTTCATATGGTTTAAATTATAATATTCGTTCATAAATTGTTGGTATGCTGTTTTCAATTCAATGTTGTTTTCTAATTTTCTCTCTAGACTGCGAAACTGAGCCAGCGCTAATGGTTTGGTTTTTCCTAACTTTTCTTTTTGGTCAGATTTAAAAGGAAGTCTCACTTCGTACCTTCCATCTTCGAGCCTCCTCGTGGTTGATTGAAAATAGTTGAAACACTCTTCATCTTCCGCAGACATCTCACTAGTTTGGTTGGTGATTTCTTCAGTCTCCCAAAATCTTTTCAGATCGTCTATGTTGTTAAGTACGACGTTACAGTGATATGACATGCTAATGGAGCCGCATAGCAACCACCCTAGCTGTGTCTGTTGCGCTATTGGTTGATCTTCATTATCTCCTCGCAAAATTCCTTCTAGCATGATTTTACTATAAACTTCTGCACCAAGAAGAATGTCAATGGGACGACTGAGGTTGAATTCTGGATCTGCCAAATTTATGTTTTGAATGTAAGGCCATTCTGGTTGAGTAAATGTCTTGTTTGGTAAATTCTTTATTAAACTGTTCATAATTAAGCAATCGACGTCTAAACTGAAATCATTGTAATTTGATGACAGCTGGATATTCATCGCTCCTTTACATTGGTTTTCCTTTTCCCCAATTCCAAATATTCTTCCTTTACATTTGGTTCTTTTTAATCCTAATGTCTGCGCGGCATGTTCGCTAATTAGGCTAAGTTGACTGCCCTGGTCGATTAGACTCCTCATGGTGTGCTTAGTACCATCAACTCCAGTCACTTTGATCATAGCCGTGGCTAGTAAAATCTCAGTTATGTTGTTCGAAGATACATGCGATGACGATCTTATATTTTCTCTTGGGCCACTAGGGGTTGGTTTAGGATTGGTTTTTGGTTTTGTAAGTGCCTCGTGTAATAACGTATTATGACTTCCGTTACACTTACGACATCTCTTTGTTGAGTGACATGGTTTATTAAAATGGCAGATCATGCAATTCGTGCAATAATTAAACTGATTAACTATTTTTAATTTTTGCTCATCCGATAGTTGCAAAAATTCTCTGCAAGCCCAAAGTCCATGCTCGGCGTTGCACTTTGCGCAGTTTATTGACCTAGATACATGCATCGAGGTCGAAAATGGTTTCATTTTATATCCTTTGTTATAACTTTGATTTATGTTGTGGTTAAAATTTCTTTTCTGGTATGAGATATTATTCTGGTTAGACGATTGAGGCTGCATGGTAATTTTTTGGTTGGAGGGTTCTTGTTTGCGACGGGAAGCTTCTAAAATAGTAAATTTACTCTCGAGGAAATCTAGGAATTCCTGAAGTACTGGTAACTCTCGGGGATTTTTCACTGACTCCATGTATTCGGCAAACGTTTCTCCATCCAACTTCTGGGCTAATAAGTGCACTAGCAGGGGGTCCCAAGTCGTTATATCCACACCTAGGTTAGTAATCGCATGGAGAGTCTCCTTGGTGACGTCATGCAATTTTTTGACCAAATTTAACGACTGGTGCTGCATATTTGGAAGGCCAAATAATGTGTTGATATGAGATGCAAATATTAGTTTTTTGTTATTAAATCGATGGTTCAAAATCTCCCAACATACGTCGTAATTGTCAGAACTTATAAGCAGGTGTTGAATAAGACGTTCGGCCTCTCCGGTTACGTGACCCTTTAAAAATTGCATTTTCTGAGCTTTTGACAACGATGAGTTTTTGTGAATGGTCTCTGTAAATAAATCTTTGAAAGAAGTCCAATATAAGTAACTGCCGCCGAAAACTGGTAGAGAGACCTCAGGCGTTGATTTCATACGGTGCGTTTCGGACCACATCTTGGTATTTATAGCCTTCTTCAAATCATTAAACAATTTTTCACGTTTGGTAAATTCGGATTGGTACCACAAATTTTCTTCGATCTTTTCGCCTTCTATTTCCCAATGATAATTATCTATGACATTCCACCTCGATTGAAGATTTTTGAGGGCGTCCTCTAACTCCCACTTATCTTGCATCTGGTCTACATCTATGTTGGTTACCGTGCGCATAAACGCTCTAAAGTTTATGTTCTGCTTCTTCAACATTTCGTTCATCTTATTGTCTTCCGGGGAGGATGATAGGTTTGTCGGTTGCTGAGTTATGACAGCAGGAATTTCCGTAGACGTCCCTGGTCCAGCTGCTGGTTGGTTTGACGGAGGAATCGTCGTAGACGTCCCTGGTTCAGCTTCCGTCCTGTCGTTTGGACTAACACTTCGTTGCTTTCTGCGTACCTCTGGTAATGGTCTCAAAGATGTCTGCAGCTTCTGTACAGTATCTTCAATCAATGATTTGATGGTTAAATACAACTCTTCAGTTATTTCTTTACAACTTTTTTTGAAATAAACATGGTTAAACTCCCCTAATTCGCACATCTTAATGTGGTTGGACTCGTAATCCGCCCAATAAGTTTCCAAAATCTGTAACTTCCGCTTACAGTAGTCTATGGTTTTCCTATCTGCTCCATCTTTCTTGAAGTTGGTAAAAAATTTCTTGAGCTCTTCATAAATTTCAGTCTGGTTAAGAAAATAGTTTTCAAAATTGCTGGCCATTGTAATAAATCCAACAGAAACAATTCAAAAAAAAAATTGTAGTAAGGAGAAATGGTTTGATCTGACCTTATGTCCGTAGTCTCAGCTCAGTCTGGAACAGCTACTCACTGCAATCTAATTTGGTAGGCACTGGTTTACACGAACTTCGAAAAACGCAAACAACGTATCACTCGCGAGACGAAGTCCTTTTTTCTCGAAGGACCATATGTTGGGGGCTCGTTCTATGGTGTCAGAGTTTACCCGCAACAGAAATATTTATGATACTGGTTTAAATGGTTCGTTGGGAGCGAATCAATCACACACCCGAATTGATTAATATAATATTTAATTGTAAGCACTGCACTAATACTAAACTTCACAATTGAATGGTTCTTTATATGATAAAAAATGGTTAAATCACTACTGGTTATAATTATGGTTAAAAATGGTAAAATGGTATGAATACGCGAAGACAATGGTTGTCGCCGATCGGCTGGTAATTGCGTACTAACTTTGATTTGAAATTAACTCGCGTTATTAAATTATGCTGATCGCGCGACATACATAGCATTGATGAATCTATGTTCGATTACGTAGTTTCGAACAAGACCTTTGCATACAATTTGCCGACAACGCTGAGAAGACTAATGCCTCGGTAGTTTTTACAGTCTTGCTGTGAACCTTTTCCTTTATACAGCGGTACAATTACCGCATTGCACCAATCTTTTGGCACCACACAGTTTTTAAAACAAAGATTGAAAAGGTGACACAACTGACTTGCTACTATGCCCTGTCCAGCCTTCAGCATTTCGACAGTAATCCTATCATACCCTCCAGCTTTTCCCATTTTCATACTATTTAATGCTTTCACTACTTCATCCATACTTATTTCCTCATCATAATTTTGCATATCACTCTCTTGTGCGTCATTTTCAGGCTCCGGTACTCTCATTTCATCTTTTTCAAACAGTCCTTCAAAATATTCCTTCCATCTATCTACTACACTCTGTAACCCAACTAATAATCTTCCATTCTTGTCTCTGATCTTGTTTAACTCAGAGGTCGTATTTTTACCTCTAGCTGTTTTAACGCTCTTCCAAAAATATTTAATATTACTTATATCAAAATCATCCTTTTGTTCTTTTTTCTTCTCTTTTACTATCTCTTTTACAATCACATTCATCCTCTTATATTCTTGCTTTGCTGCAAATACATCACTATCCCTTGCATTCTGATTTCTTCGATCAGCTCGTACTGACAACCAATCCTTCCATGCTTTCTTCTTCTTTTTTACAGCGTCTTGTACTTCCTTGTCCCACCATACATTTACCACATCCTTGCCTTTTCTTCTTTTTGTCATACCGCATACATCAATAGCGGTGTCAATCATTCCCTCTTTTAATACTGTCCACACGTTTTCTATCTCACATTCATCCTCTATTCCTTTAAATTTTTCTATTAGTATTGATTTATATTTCTTTTTTGCATCTTCCTCTTGTAATTTCTCAACTTTTATCCGTTCCAACCTGTTGGAGGGGTTAGATATAAAATTTCGCCATTTTTTAAAAATGTTTCTAGTTTTACAGATTACCAAATAATGATCTGTAGAAATCCCTACTCCACGGTAAGACCTTGTATCAATCACATTCTTTTTCATTCTTTCGTCCACTATTATAAAATCAATCATACTCTTCACTCCGTTTTCCTCCCTTGTGTACATGTGAATCTTTTTGTGATCAAACATAGTGTTTGTCACACAAAGATTCTTTTGCAGACATACCTCAAGCAAACTTTTCCCATTTTCATTTTCCCTTTCATCGCCAAACAAACCCAATACCTTTTCATAACCATCTCGCTTAATACCAACCCATCCATTAAAATCACCTAGCATAACTATCTTCTCATTGTCTTTGCAACCACTCAGAACATCATTCACACTATCCCAAAATTCCTTTCTTTCTTCTTTATTTCTTTTAGACTTACCTTCTGTAGGCGCATACGCTCCCAATATAAATATTCGATTCAACCCAACTTTCATTCTAATCCAGACAAGTCTTGAACTTACAAATTCATACTCACTCACACACTCTGTCATTCTTTTGGAAAGGATGAGGCCAACTCCTTGACAGCCTTTGGCGGTTTCTGGTACTCCAGACCAATATGCCGTGAATGAACCACTCTCAGTGGTTCCGCATCCTTTCCGTTTCGTCTCATTTACACACAGCACATCAATCTTTCTTTCACTCATCATCTGATATACCTCATCTATTTTACCATTCATTCCTCCTCTTATATTCAAAGTAGCCAAGCGGCTGTCCAAAGACCGCTTTTCGCACCTGCGGGAAACGGGACGTGACGGGTTGCGAACCGCGTCGCCGCCATACTGATTGCTTAAATGTTTCTGGATCATTGCGTACCCACGAGTAATGGGGATCTATTCGGTCGCACCTGACAGAGCCCCTTGTCAGGCGAAGGCTAGCCTTGACCATCAGTTATTTTTCAAAAAATTCGTAAATCTTTTTAGTTACCTTTATTAAGACGCAGCTTTTATGTCTGATCAATTTTTCATCCGATAAACTTCAATTAGTGAGATCCTCTCCATCCGTTGAAGTTTATCGGACAAAAACCATATCACTAACCACACAGCTAAACAGCGAGTGACAAGCCTAACTCTGGATATATAAAAAGGTGTCGGGTATTTTTATTTGTTTTATGTAATTTAATGAGTATGAGTTGTTTAACATAAGCGTGTGCGCAGGCGGCGGGCGGCGGCGCTCGCGCTCGCGCTCGCGGCGTCGCAGCACGTCGCGCGGCCGCCGCCGCGAGCGCGAGCGGCCCGCCAGGGAGGACGACGACGGGTGAGACATCTTGATCATTCATTTTTAATCGATTTCCAGAAAAGGAAGTTGTCAGTTTGTCGCGGTTTTTTTTATGTATGTGCACCGGTCATTCAAAGATGCCTGGACCATATCGGAAATTCTTTTTTTGTTTGAAATACTTGCGAGGTGGTCTTATAGAAATTATATCAAAATCGATTGAATAGTAGTAGTGGAAGTCAATTTATGGTTTTGAAAAATTATATCTATCTTTATTGATCCAAAATAAAAAAATATAATTTTAACAGATTTCGATATGCGAAGGTATTCAGTATCGTGGACTGAATCTAGCCTTAAGTCTTTAAACGCCGCGACGGTCACCTGGTCCGACAAACAACAAAAATTAGTGTCATTGACTGCGCGTCAATGTGTTAAAATAATTGCAGTACATTTTGTTCGACGTTATACAGGCTGACTGATAAATCATGTTACATATTGAAAAGGGGCACTCGGTACTCGATTCCCGTTCGTTGTGTATAAAAGTTGACTAAATTAACCAATAAAAATAAGAAGTGTGGATACTCGCGCTGCGTGCGATGATAAGCGGTTTAAATACGAAACGGGTTCCGTACCGAGTGCGCGGTTTCCAAATTTTCTGACACATTTGCACTACATAACTTTACAATTTTTTTTTTAAAATTAATAATTGGTTTTATATTTATTGACGTTACATGTGATTATCGTCAAAGCTTTACCCAGCGATGGGACACTACAGGCTTATAAAAATTTACCAGTCAGCCTGTATATTTAAATCATCATCAATCCTTGGGGGAGGCCTATGTCCAGCAGTGGACTTCCTGTGGCTGATATGATGATGATCATCATCAGGTCTTTTAGTCTCCACTGCAGGAGCACGACCCTCTCTGTACTACCATAGCCATACTTCACTACTACACTCTCCACGCTGGCCAGACGGGTTGGAGAGGTCTCCTTGATGTTTATAAGCTTTGTTTAGCTTGTATTCCCTAAGTCGCCTTCTACGACATCCACGGGAGGACATGGAGTGGTCCTATTCTACTCTGCCGGAAACAACACGGCAAATTGGGTAGTGTCCGGGGTCAAAAATAAATATTTAAATTAAATTATGGGAGTAAATCGCCACAAAATAATGTCACTTGTCAGTGATACATCCATGTTCAACGGGATTTTATATTGATGAATGCAGAAAAACTGATAATAAGAGCGCTATTTGACTCTAAGACACTATGACGTCACGACGTGCTATTTCATACAAATCCCACAGACAATGTTTGTATTGATGTTTAGAAAAAAGTATCTGTGATATAAATGTTAATAGATATTTACGAAATAAAACATTATTATTGTTTGATGCTAATTTATGACTGACACAGAACAAAAGAAGCACGAATCTCGTTCATAGTTTTTTTGGAATACAAGGAGTTCGTATACCCACTTCTTACTGTAGAGGTTTTATGCAAGTATCTACACTTGCTCATACATATCAATCTATATCAATTTGATTTGATTTGGAAACTGGAGAAAATGTATGTGTTGAATGTATTTTCGCGTTGTACAGAAGTCGTCGTCGCCGACGCTCGCGGTCGCGCTCCGAGCGGAGACGCGGCGAGGGGGAGCGGAGGAGGGAGCGGGAGCGGGGCGACAAGGAGCGGGATCGGAAGCGGAGGCGGGACAAGGACAGGAAGGAGCCCAAGGTCAAGCCGGAGGACATCAAGATCAAGATGGAACCCGTCGACGGTGAGTGAGACAGACATAATCCTTCTTAATATTATAAATGCGAAAATCAGTTTGTATATATTTTTGTTTGTATGTTTGTTACCACTTCACGCTTTAACCACTGAACCGAAAAAAAGATAAGAGTTAAAAATTTGTTTATTGCTCTCCATTCGATCTCACATGTAAATAAGTACAGATAATATGCAAGTGCACATAACACATTATTGTTATGTTGCCAATTGGATTAGGGGAGACTGCAGACTGATATAGGCGGTGCCCAGACGTGACGTCATGCGATTTCCGATTTCCGGCGGACTTTGTGTTGTAGTCCTAGTTTGGTTAGGACATTGTAAGCTGATCACCTGATTGTCTGATAAGTAAGATGATCCGTGCTTCGGAGGGCACGTTAAGCCGTCGGTCCCGGTCACTATCTTTGACATTACTTAAAACCATGTCAGAGGCCTTTAAGGCGGTTTAAAAACTCTGACAATAGTGTTAGTCACTAACACACACGATAAGAAGAAGAAGACAGTATAGGTAACTTAAATATGCGGTTGTTCTGTTGCAGACTACCCCGAGTTCAGCATCCCGCCCGTGGACGTGCAGATCAAGCAAGAGCCCGATGACGACAACAAGTACAACCCGGAGGACGCCAACGGGGACGACTACAACTACTAAACCTTGGAGGGGGACCACTGCAACTACTATACGGGCAGTTTTCTCAGTGCGGGTGACAGATATCGAGCTATTTACGTGGTGCAAGAGCGCCATCTTTGAAACGATGAGTCGGATTAGTTTTTTCATACAAAAAGCAATGACTCAACGTTTTAAAAATGGCACCTTAAGTTTTTTGCTTGTTAGTAAATAACTAAGGTGATTAACACACCGCGTGGTGCGGGGCGCAGTGTATGCAAGTATCTCTAATTCAATCATCATCCTCAGGTCTTTTTGTCTCCACTGCAGGAGCACGACCCTCTCTGTACTACCAGAGCCGTACTTGGCCAGAGCTGCCAGACGATTTGGCCTACACTGTCGCTGGACAGACGGGTTGGAGAGGTCTCATTGATGTTTATAAGCTTTGTTCAGCTTTTATTTCCTAAGTCGCCTTCTACGACATCCACGGGAGGACTTGGAGTGGCATTTTTGTACTCTGCCGGAAACCAAACGGCCAATTTTTTCGCAATAATACCTCTGTATTGCGTGGGGAGCTGACGTCGGCCTCAGCTCTCGAACCAGCCCAGCTCCTGCAGGAAGCTAAGGACGCCTGCTGACGCCTTGCACGCTCCCGCCATGGTTCCCGGGTATTCTAGAAACCTACATTTATACTAGTATCTCAATTTGTTTAAACGCGCATAGGACAACCAACATACCACCGCATCCTGGGCGTCACCGAGGCGGTCCAGTGTGTTAATCGCCTTAGTTATTGGGCCTGAATAGGGGCGACGACAGGGTCGGACAAGTATGATTGTAATGAGTCCGTCTTTTAGATTATCCAAAAATAATGGACCCGTATTTTTCAGTTTACAATAAAAGTAAAAATTCACTAAGATACGGAGCGTCCAAGTTCCAAAGTGGGGGCTTGCGACGTGACACAAGTAAAAATCATACCCAGCCGTGACGTCACGCGAAATTATATGCGCTGTATCTTTGTCATTTTTGGTTTCTCAGAGAAAAGAAAAAATACGTGTTCAATATTTTTTAATAATCTAACCGATGGACCGAAAATATTTTTCCATTCGTCATGCCTCTTGGTGGCGCCACCCGTTGTTTTTTAATCTGTGTCGAGGGCGGTGCCATGTTACATTTAGTTCCGAGTTTTACCGCAATATGGCGACGCCCACTAACTTATTTGTTTACCTTTAAATACAATTAAATTGAAGTAATGTATTATTTGCATTGTCTACACAAAAGACGGAAAAATTCATCAATTTATTATTCATGGTTTTTAAAAAATGTCTGTTCTATTTTAATTTATATGTCATAAATTCAAAAGTGGCGCCATCTCGTAAAATTATGTTAGTGTAATCGATTTGAGGAGTGGCTTAAAGGGATACAGGTAGCGGCACGAAACTCTAGCGCTAACCGTAATTGCGCAGAAGTCAAAACTTAGTACTGTACCCGTGCGCAGTGTCCCCTCTACACTTCACTCAACGCTAAACTTACGTGCCGCTCATGGTATAATAAAACAGGAATTCTCTTCCCGAGATGGAACTTGACTACGTCACAAAGTGTTGCCACTGATTGTTCTTTTCAGTAAATTTAAGGACTTTCTCAATTAGTTTATGAATATTAAATAAAATATTAACTAACTTAGCTATTTAGTATCTCGCGATTCTCGCGTGATTCATCAATTTATTATTTTATAAATTGATATAATGGATTATTAATTCGAAATTGGTATATAAAGTTCAAAAGTGCATTAGGCTCGGGTAATTAAATTTCACACAGTGGCAACATATTAAACTGATGACGTAGTCAAGTTCCACCTACGTCATCAGCTGTCACGGGAAGAGAATACCTTAATTTATTATACCATGGTGCCGCTACTTGTACATGAATGTTTCGGGGTCCAGTGCTGCCCCCATTTGATATAAATAACTTGAGAGGGAGATGTCATTTAAAGTTTTGTGACTAAACCCAAGATAAACCTTCAAACTGTTTTATGTATGTAGTTAAAAGTGAGAACGTGAAGCTTTTCTACGCAAATTTGCAAAAACCGGCCATTTTTGTTGAAAGAAGCTTCACATTGTATTATTCTTCGCACATTATTTCAAATGAGGGCACCACTTCTGCCCAGCCTTTTTTCAAATGAAGGCGCCATATTTCAAATGAGAGCGCCACTTCTGCCCAGTCTTATTTTAAATGAGGTCGCCACTTGTGCCCGTTCTTATTTCAAATGAAGGCGCCACTTGTGCCCGTTCTTATTTCAAATGAAGGCGCCACTTCTGCCCAGTCTTCGCCAAAAGTTGACAATGGTTTAATCCACGTTAGTCCGTGATGTCCGTTGTGATGAGACGGGAGTCGTAACTTAAGCATAGGAACGTCCTTAGCAATAAATATTACATGAATATAATGTATGTAAGGTATCGTGTGGCGTGACACTGTAGGTTATTATGAAATAAATAATTTTAGACAATACTATTGTGGTTTTATTTGTGTTTAATACCAAAAATAATATAATGACTAACGTAACAGATACCCAACGCCATAGAAACTATTGGAGGGCCCGTAAGGGTCCCCCGACCCTAGACCAAAATACAACTTTCCATACAAACGTAGTCTACGTTTTATTTCAAAACGACATGTCCGATTTAGGCAAAATTTTGTAATTTCAAAGATATTGCAATTATCTAGGTTTATATTTAGTTTCCGACACTAAAAATATGAACTTGAAATAGAATATAGTGTTTTATATCATTTTTGACCATTAGTATGGGAAACTTCTAAATCGTTATATTTTCTTTCCAGTTTATAATTTTAGTATAGGAAACCAGTTATAACCCTAGATAATTGCAATTTCTTTACAATTACCAATTTTTACCGGAATCTGACATGTGGTTTCAAAATTAAACGTGTACTACGTTTGTATGGAGAAGTCTAGGGTCGGTGGACTCGTAAGTAGGCAAAACTGGAGTTGCGGATAGGCATACAGAGATGGCAGCACACACGACTAGCAAAGAGTGAAAGTTATTACTCTGTGCACAGAGTAGTAATATACTACGTACATAATGACTAACGCGATGGGTAGGCATGTCATTACATACACATACTATCACGTCTTTATCCCTAACGGGGCAGATAGAGCATTTTGGGTTTTGCTGCTCTAAGCGGATAGAGCACAGTTTTGGATATTTGAAGAGCGAGAAGACGGAAAAAACCTGCTAAGTGCGAGTCGGACGTGCGTATAAAGGGTTCCGTGCCATCTACAAAAAATCACGTATGGGAGCCCCACTTATTATTATTATATTATTTGTTGTTATAGCGGCAACAGAAATACATCATCTGTGCAAAATTTCCAACTGTCTAGAGATATATCTTTTCTATTGTCAAGTTTTAGTTTTGAAACTAGGTATAGATATGTTGTTCCGTTTTTTCCTAGACCTGAGATGAGAGAGATAAATGATTACATTATGTAAAGGCATAGACCTAGTTTTTTTACTCTATGTGTATGGGTATTGAAAGAGATAAGTCACAAATCATTATTTTTATTCATAAAAATACAATGCCTAAGGGTCAGTTCAGGCATAGAGGAAAAATGCCCAAGCATTTTACTTACCCATTTTAAAATAAAACCTTATTACTATAGGCAAAAGTGTGACGTGTGCTCGAGGTATGTATGAGCAAGATAGCGCCATACATACATACATACTATCACGTCTTTATCCCTAATGGGGCAGACAGAGCATTTTGGGTCTTGCGGTTCTATGCAGAGCCCAGGGCCGCAAGACCCAAAAGCCACTTTTAGCGTCATGGTGGGCGAGAAGATGGAAAAGCAATCAATACAGTGATGGGTTGCTAGCCGCTTCGCCTGTTAACATGATTTGCATTTTTGCCCATTCCCTCGATCGGCTTTTACGATCTGCATGGGAAGAGAAGCAACTGGTACATTCAAATTTTTTTTTTATTTCTCCTATACCAGCATGGGAGAAATAAAAAAGCCACACAATGGCATAATATGCCTGTCTCTTATCATTATTCAAATAGTGTAGTCAAATACAAAGGTTATTCATTAAATAATTTAAAGGTTCTTTCTAAGGTAAAGGTCCTTTCGACAAATAATTTATATGAAATGAGGGCGCCACTTCTACCATTTTGCCTTAATATGACTGTATTTCTTTTACCCCGGTCGCTTTGTGGCAAATCTACACTACTGGTACATTCTAAATCTTTGCCCCTGACAAATGTACAGCGAAATGATGTCACATGTGCTGTTGTGGGGAATAGACTATAGAATTTCCTTAAAATCGTATTCGTAACTATTTAAAAGACAAATAACAGTACAGGAGTAAAAGAATTAAATTTATTTACAATATTTACAACTTAAACTATACCTTAATAATTTTTATTAAAACGGCCGAACCGATTTTCATCAAACATTGCTAGGGACCACCGAAATTGGTCCATGCATGAAATAAAAAAATTAGAACAAATATTTGTACATAGAAAGAAAACGAGTGGATGTGTGGGCCACAACTTCACCTGCCTCCAGCCATGCATTATTATTAGCGTGTCGGTTCTTCTGCCCGTCGTAAAGAGCACCTCAAGAACTCTACAGCTGGCAACTAGGTCCAAAGTGCAGAGCCGGCGTCATCGCTCCATCCGTCGGGGCGGGGCGAGTGCGGGGCGTGCGCGGGCGCGGGCGCGGGGCGCAGCACCGGCGACAGCGCGCAGCGCCGCGCGCGCAGGTAGCGGCACAGCGCCGCCGCGCTGGGGCGCTGCTCGGGCGAGCGGCGCCAACACGACAGAAGGATACCGACGCTGGAATGATACACACATTATCAGGTCTTTTTGTCTCCACTGCAGGAGCACAACCCTCTCTGTACTACCAGAGCCATACTTGGCCAGAGCAGCCAGAGGATGCGGCCTACACTCTCCACGTTGGCCAGACGGGTTGGAGAGGTCTCATTGATGTTTATAAGCTTTGTTTAACTTGGTATAATAATACACACACACTCTCTTATTCTTTTATTTCTTCTTTGCCATCGTAATAATAAGGAAATAGCGCGACAAATCGATGGCCAATGGCACAAAAAGGTTCCCGAATGGCAATCGCGTACTGCAAGCGATGCATAGCGCACCCATCTACAAGTTGGTCAGATCGGGCTGATAAAAAACGCTGGATACAGACCGCTCTAGAACGGTCATTTTGGAAATTTTTGGAAGAGGACTATGTCTAGCAGTGGACGTTAGTTATGCGGCTAAAATTACGATAAATGATGATTTAAAAAAACATATTTAAAAAATCAAACAGGTTAGCAAAGGTTCGAATTTTTTATGAATCAGGGGGTAAATAAATACTCACGTCTTGATGGTGGCGTCAGGCGGCAGCGGCGGCCGCCCCCCGGCCTGTACGTAGCGCAGCACCTCGAGCGGGCTGCAGGCCCCGTACGGCCGCGCACCTAACGTCACTAGCTCTAACATGAGCACGCCCAACGCCCACACATCGCTAGCGGGCGAGAATACGCCCCGCGCAAGCGACTCGGGCGCCATCCACAAAACCGGGAATAGCCCTCGCCGCGCACATGCGTACTCCGAGCTTTCGCCCATTTGCCGCGCCATGCCGAAGTCTGCTAGCTTCAGCGCGCGCCGCGAGTCCACTGCAACCGGTAGATGGCGTTGGCAAATTTTGGTGATTCGTAAAACGCGCTATGAAGATGTTTTTGGTTTTTAAGGTGTACTATGTGAGCATAGCTGGCACTAAGTCTGTATTGTGGTGGTATTAATAATTTTATTTTTTTGGTTAACACCATTATTCTAAAAAATTTAGGAACGTTTCATAAACCTGTCTGGTTTTACCAAACATGTTTAGAATTATTATTAATATTTTATTAATTTCATGGTTTTTTATTAATTTAATATTTATTATAACGATAACGAACGATAGCACAGGTAGATAAGTCAGTAGGCCTGTGTCAATGCCCGTTTAGGTATCGAAAATATACCTGATCCTTCCGATAGCGAATTAAGGTTGATTATTGTATGGACTGTAATTTATTAGTAAAAATGCGTGTGGCTATCTCTGAGATTTATTGCAGACTAAAAACTTTAACAAGCTTCGATGCTTATAAGGAGTAAATAGATCGAACATGCCGCCCGCCGAAAGGGGCCTGACCCTTTAACTAATTAAGAAAGTAGGTACTCAAAAGTAATGATAGGTAAGTAAGTATAACCAATATTAAATAAAAATCATCTAAATTAACGATTAATAAGAAATGAGTACCTCCATGAAAGTTAAACTCAAAAATTAACTGACATAACAAACAGGCATGTTGCGATTGAAAATTGAATCAGAGTAAAGTTAAATTATTATAAAAGAATACAAATTAAATTATGAGTCCTGTGACTCGGTGAGAGGCAAGAAACATAATTTTGATACACATCTTTTAGTTACTGAATCACCAGTTTTTACACTGTACACACGCGTAATGTTGTCGGGTCCTGGATGCTTTGCGACAATTCGACCCAACAACCATTTGCCAGGGGGCAAATTGTGTTGTTTTATTAATACTATGTCGTTAATTTTGAATTCGTCTCTTTGTTTGAGCCATTTAGGTCTCTGTTGTAGCCTTGATAAATATTCATGCTGCCATCTTTGCCATAAGTCTTTCAACAGCTTCTGAGTATATCGCCAGCGAGACAGGTTGGAAATATTGTCAATTTTCTGTCCTGGTGTGGGAACTGCTGTGAGAGGCTCTCCTATGAGAAAATGGCCAGGCGTGAGTGGATTCAGATTTTCGGCATCGTAATCATCTATGGGACATAATGGACGGGAATTCAGACAGGCTTCGGTTTCACATAATACTGTGGACATTTCTTCGTAAGTCAGATTCGTCGTGAGGATTCTGCGTAAGTGATATTTCAGTGATTTGACACCTGTCTCCCATAAGCCGCCGAAGGAGGGGCTGTAGGGGGGGATGAAGTGCCATTGTGTCCCATCTTGGGCCAGTGAATCAGCAATCTGGCCTTGAAACTCCAATTTAGCCTCTTTCCAGGCGTTTACAAGCTCTTTATGGGCTCCGATAAAATTCCTGCCTTGATCACTCCATATGTGTGCACATTTACCACGCCGTGCGACAAAACGCCTAAAGGCTCCGATGAAAGCTTCTGACGTAAGATCTCCGACAAGCTCGAGGTGAATGGCTTTCGTACACATACAAACGAAGATGGAGATGTAGGCTTTTGTCGTTTTTCCTCCTCTTCCTTTGGAGAACAGGACATTGTATGGGCCCGCAGAGTCAACTCCACTGTGTAAAAAGGCGCGAGCAGGTGTTACCCTCGCCTGTGGAAGATCGCCCATTATTTGAGTTCTAGTTTTCGCCCGGAGTTTCGCACAGACTAGACATTTATGAAGATGTGATTTGACTAATCCCTTGGCTCGTATTATCCAGTATGTGCATCGTAGGTGACATAGCATTAGTTGTATACCTCCGTGAAGGGTTTTCTGGTGAGCATCAGCTATAATGAATGAGGTAAGTGTATGTTTGTGATCGAGAATTATGGGATGCTTGTTGTCGAGACTGATGTTCGCATGTCTAAGCCTGCCTCCTACTCTTAGTATACCGTCATCATCTAGGTATGGATTTAATGCTTTCAGATTACTTGTTTTCTTTACACATTTGTTTTTCTGTATCATTTCTATTTCATTGGCAAAACATTCCATCTGTGCCTTTCTTATACATATCTTCAAAGCTTTGTCTAGTTCTTCTGTTGTAATACTTTCTCCTATATTGCTTATTTTCTTGAAATTTAAGAATCTTTTGCAGTATGCAATAGTCTTTTGTAGCTCTAATAAATTATCAAAATTGACGAAAAAATCTCTCTTATTATCTTCTATGTTTAATAAAACTCTTATCTTTCTCCTTTCCATGTCTGTTTCTTTAATGTTGGGTCTTCTAAAGTGAATTTCCTTTTCAGATAAAAACTTTGGACCGTACCACCATAATTGACTACTCTGCAGTTCGGATGCTGTTGCACCTCGCGAGGCGATGTCAGCTGGATTGTTTTCAGATTCGACATGATGCCACTGACTTGCGTTAGTGGTTTCTAGGATCTCCACCACGCGATTTGCAACAAAAGGCTTCCATCTATTGGGTTCGCCGAATAGCCATGATAGTGTGATCGATGAATCAGTCCATGCGAAGGTTTGAGTTGACGGTATTCTCATGGCTTGAGCGGCGTGGTGTAGGAGTTTTGCGAGCAGCACCGCTCCGCACAACTCTAAGCGCGGGATGGACACTGGTTTTACGGGAGCTATTTTAGTTCTCGCGGCCACGATACTCGTTCTGATGTGTCCGCAAGAGTCAATTGTTCGACAGTAGACGACTGCTGATATAGCGTGCATAGAGGCATCACTAAAGCCATGTAGGGTGATGTTCCCTTTATCAATACTTTTTGTACTGAGCCATCGTTTGACGGTGATGTCGTTCACGTTTGAAACATCGTTGCGTAGATTTCGCCATTGCTTCTCCAGGTCATCGTCAATAGACTCGTCCCAGCCGACACCTAACAACCATAGCTTCTGGACGAGTAATTTGGCATTGACGACGATAGGAGCAATCCAGCCGAGTGGGTCAAACAGTCTTTGCAAATCGGCTAAAATAGTCCTTTTCGTCACATTGTTTGATAGGGGTGGTAGTGTCAAATTGTATTGAAATTCATCATCGCCTAGGTTCCACGACAGACCCAAGGCCTTTACTGTGCCATCCATCTTGAGATCGAGACTGGCTTTCGCAGAGCGCTTGTCTGGTTCTATGGATCTAAGAAATTCAGCGCTGTTTGAAGTCCATTTCTTGAGTGTGAATTTGCCCTTGCTTAGAATGGTTTCTAGTTGCTTGCTAACTTCAATGGCTTCTGATACAGTGTCACAGCCGGACATGACGTCATCAACGTAGCAATCTTCTTTTATTATTTTAGCTGCAGCAGGGTAACTTTCACCTTCGTCTTGTGCTAATTGAATCAGCGTGCGAACGGCAAGATATGGTGCCGAAGATGTGCCGAAAGTTACAGTGAGGAGCCTGTAATCTTTGATTTCTTCAAATTTTGAAGTATTCTCTCGCCATAATACTCTTTGGAAATCAGAACTATCCTTGGTTACTAGTACCATTCTGTACATTTTTTCAATGTCACTCGCAAAACAGACCTTGTGTAGCCGCCATCTCATAATAATGCTTCTTAAATCTTCTTGCAAAACTGGCCCAACTAAAAGTTCTTCATTGAGCGAGATTCCATTTTGTCCTTTGCAAGAAGCGTCAAATACTACTCGTGTGCGAGTTGTTTCTTTATCTGAACGTACGACGGCGTGATGTGGCAGGTACACGGCTTTTTTAGAAATTTCACTGGCTGGCACTTCTTCCGTGTGCCCCATTTTAATGTACTCATCCATTACTTCTGTGTAAGCTTTTTTTAATTCTTGATTATTGTTTAATCTTCTTTCTAAATATTTAAACCTCTTCATAGCTATGCTTCGTGTGTTTCCTTCTGTTGATTTTGGATTATCTGTTTTAAAAGGTAGCTTCACTATGTATCTTCCTTCTTTGTTTCTTGTGTGTGTTTCTTTATAAATCTTTTCACAAATTTCTTCTTCCTTCGTAAGCTTTCTTTGTGTATTTGTGTCTATTTCCCATAGTACTTTTAACATGTCTTCTACTTCTATTTGATTGTGCATGACTGTGATAGATTGTTCTGGTTGTATATTATGGTCAACTCTTCCAAATAAGATCCACCCCAGGCTTGTGTTTTGCGCGCAAGGAGAACCTAGAGGGCCTTTGATTATACCATCCTGAAGTATTTGTGCATACTCGTCGTGACCCAGAAGTAAATCTATTGAACCAGGTTTGTAGAAGTTGGGGTCCGCTAAGCTCAGACCTGTGATGTGAGACCAGTTATGATTCGTTATTGTTCGTTTAGGGATTTCAGTAGTCAGTTGTTTATTGATGACATAAGCTTCAATCTGGAGGTTGAATTGAGAGCACCTTGATAATACCTCGACCTGAACTACTTGTGTGATGCGAGACTTCATGGAACCCATCCCTAAAATGCTTCCCTTTACTGGACTCCTTCTGACCTTCAGCAATTGAGCAGCTCGTTCCGTGATGAAACAGCTCTCTGATCCAGGGTCTATCAACGCCCTTAACACAGTAGTGAATCCTTCTTCACTTCTCACTGTAACTACTGCGGTCGCTAATAGTGCTATTTTGTTCTTGTTCCCTGTGTATTGTTGTGAGTTTGGCGTCATCACCGTATTGACACTTGTCTCGACTTCTGTATCTTCTACAGTTGCTTGTGTAGGTACCTTTGGCTGCTGATTGGTACTTGAATGGCCTTGGGTACTTGTGGTAGTTCTGTTTTGGTGTAGAAGAGTGTGGTGACGCTTGCGACAGATTCTGCATGATGTAGATAGCCGACAACTTTTGACTGAGTGTCCAGGAACCAAGCAATTGTAACAATAGTTTTTATTCTTGACGAATTCTCCACGTTGCGTTGGTTCCATTTTTCCAAATTCCTTGCAGTGGTAAAGTGCATGGTTACCTTGGCACATCAAACAACTTTTCTCAGCAGTGGACACGTGCAAAGAACGTTCTCGAATAACCTTATCTTTTGACGGTGTTGGCGCTAGTAGCTCAAGCATCCTGAATCTCGACTCCAAAAATTTCATTAGCATTGATAATGTAGGTAGGGTGTCACTATCTTCCTTACTGACGCGATCTTCCCATTCCTTATGTGTCTCGTTATCAAGCTTCTGCACGACTAAAAATACGACCAGTGGATCCCAAGTATCAGTGTTGAGACCTAAATTCTTGAGACTATTCAGGCATTCCATAGTAGTGTCATGCAGCGATTTAATTTGCGGGGCCGTTTGATTTAATATTTTTCGTTGGTTGATCAATCGCTTAAACAATGACGCGACGATAACACGTTTATTGCTGTATCTGTCCTTTAAAATATTCCAGGCCAACTCATAATTATCCTCCGTGATTTGCACGTGCTTGAGTAACGCTTCGGCTTCGCCCGTAACACATGTTTTCAAATAATGAAGTTTCTGTACCTTACTGAGAGATTTATCATTGTGTACCAGCGAGGTAAATAAATCTTGGAAATTTGGCCATTCCTGGTAATCTCGTCCCGAAAATTCCTTTAATTCAATACGAGGTAGTTTTACTTGCGAAGTTTGTATAGGAGTAGGTGCCGCGTCGTCCTTTCTGGATGCCCTTACTGGTGAGGTCGGTGATAGCACTGACGATAACGCATCCTTGATGTCGGCCTTAACTTGCATAAAAATTTCTTCGCAAGCACTGTAATCATCATTCACAAAATAGTCGAGTTGCTTTCTTTTATCCCTAGGTATCACTTTTAATAGAGCCCTGTGAGCATTTCTATAAGAAATCCAGTATTCATCCAAACATTGAATTCTTGCTTCTAAGTAGCCTTTGGTAAGCCGCGCCTTAGGACACTTCTTAAAGTTTTCTAGCACTTTAACTATGTGATTGTGTAAATCTTCCAATTCACTGCACAATTGTTCAACAGTTTCTTTTTGCGAAGTTTCCATAGTTCCCGTGAGTCCTTAACGTTTAAACTTATACCACTCTGTAGGGCACGAACCGTAGGATAATGTTTGATAACACTCAACACTCCAAACTATCCGCAAATGTCCAAAAATTAACAAGGAAATGTCCAAATCCACTGCACTTGTGATTACGTAACTTGTTTACGAGTTTGCATACTGCACCGATAACTTGACCTTTGTACTTGCGCTCGGCAGGTAACCGGTCCACGATGCGGCTCGATAGGCCACTATGATCCTTCCGATAGCGAATTAAGGTTGATTATTGTATGGACTGTAATTTATTAGTAAAAATGCGTGTGGCTATCTCTGAGATTTATTGCAGACTAAAAACTTTAACAAGCTTCGATGCTTATAAGGAGTAAATAGATCGAACAATACCTACATTAAGTACTAAGCGCGCGGCGACGACTCCGGACTGGAAATTCAGTTACCTCGTTTGTCTAGGGTAATAAGAATGAAATTGGCTTGCAAAAGGTTTCTAGGTAAGTGTCTAAAAGAAAAGGTGCTGAGTTCTGACGCGAGCTAAATGAAACGATATCGCAAACGACATTGAGTAGATATTTCTTTGAATTTCTGCTGTACTTGAGTACTTGTACTTATTTTGTGCCTCGACTACAAACTCTCTAAGCGCACGGCGCACTCCGCATTTTAAGTAAGAAGCTAGGCCACCCAACAAACGCAGCCGACAAATTCATATATTCATCATCATCATCATCATCAGGTATTTAGTCTCCACTGCAAGAGCACGACCCTCTCTGAACTACCAGAGCCGTACTTAGCCAATATACACTTACCGAGGCAGTTGGCGGCGCGCACGTCGCGGTGTACAAGCCGCCGGCCCGCGAGGTAGGCCAGCGCCGCGGCCGCCTCGCTCGCCAGCCGCGTCAGGCTCTCCGCCGACACGTGCTGCGCCTGACAACCAATGTGTTCAATTACACGTGCTTATAAGCGCCCGCGCACTTAAGAGTCCCCTTACCGTAGAAATGTTCATACATCTAGGCAATATAACGAACTTTCAAATTCAAAATATGAACTTGAAAGATAATGTAAGGGTGTTGAAGTTTCCCATACTGATGGTCAAAAATCCTACTTCCTTCCTACTAATCCTACTATCCTACTTCCTACTAATAATATTATAAATGTGTAAGTGAGTTTGTATATTTGTTTGTTTGTTACCTTTTCACGCTTAAACTACTAAACCAATTTGGATGAAATACGGTATACATATAGTTTGAGACTCGGGGAAGGACATAGGGTACAATTTTTCCCGGAGTTCCCACGGGAAGCGAAGCCTGCGGGTACAGCTAGTGATATAATAAACTATATTCTCCTTTAAGTCCATATTTTGACTGTAAAAACCAGTTATTATGGCCTACACATTTGCAATTTTACAGTCTTGGGTAACGAAACTTAAGTCGGGTACTAATGCGTTTGTATGGACTGTGTGAAAGTCAATGCTTTCAAACAAAATCTAATAGTAAGTTTACGTGTTGCTAATTCGGCTGCGATGCGTGGCTTTTACACAGCGTTGGAGCTGTTCACGCTGACTTTTCATTGTTTGGAAAAAATATGTCGTATAGTAAATTAATTCCCTTTATCCATATACGTAATCCGAATTTATGTATGACACTAGCTGTAACCCGAGGTGTTGCCCGCAGAAAGAGTAGCCTATATCCAGGGTGTTAGCTTCTAAATTTTACTAAAATTGGTCAAGCCGTTTCCGCGTGAAGAATTAACAACAAACACATAAACTGCACTCACAAACATTCGCCTTTTGTACGAGCCAAGCTCGCACATTTCAGCTGCACGCGGCCACATACTATGTAGGTCGCGTCGCGTGTCAGCTGTTTTAACTTTACATTTTACATCTATTCAACACTACAATTTGAGATACTATCGAACAGCGATCGAGAAAGGACCCGTCACACCCAACTACAACATGTAACATATATAACAATAAACAGTTTCTACGTGACGTGGTCTTGTGTCTCCAAACCAACATCTAACAACCTCAACATCATCATAACTTCGTGTATGGCGCGGGCCTAGGTGACAACCGAAGCCTGCGCCGTACGTAATGGTCCTTCGAGCCGGATCAAGGACCCGTCACACCCATCTCTACAACATGTAACAAACAGGAATAAACAGTTTCTACGTGACGTGGTCTTGTGTCTCCAAACCAACACCTACATCTTACAACCCCAACATCAACATCTCTTCATGTATGGCGTGGGTGACAACCGAAGCCTGCGCCGTACACCTTTATAATATTAGTGTGATAACAATAAAGCTGCGAAAATGATTTTCGATCGAGATTACGGTCACGTAGTTACGCCCGTCCAAAAAAATAATATATAGGGACAAATTACGCTATTGTTAATCCTATTAAAACTGCCGCATGACCCTATAAATTCCGGCCGTCCAGCCGGCCGCGCCTGGCGTGCGGTAATACTATTTGATATCACTATTTTACTTTCGAGTTTTAGTCAACATTTTTGTTTCAGAATTTTTTCATTTTGACTATCTAATTTAGTCTTACTAAAGATCCTTATGAAGTGACTTTCGGCTCCAAGACCTATGAAAATTCACCGGTTATAGTGCGCAAACTATCCGATAGATTCTCAAAAGGTTTGTTTGTACTTAATAACTTTTTTTTTTCGTTAGCTATCTATAGGTCCTATCGTTGGGAAAAAGCCTCCCCTCTTTGTTTTCCCATCTCTCGCGGTCTCTAGACGTGATGTGCCATTCTTTTCCTAACTGTGTAAGATCGTCCGCCCATCTTTTTCTTGGTAATAACTTGATTGTGCAACAAAAAAATACATATACAAATATAACTTACTGTTCGCGCTATATATACATTTGCCTCTGTCGATGTACGGTTCAGTTGCAATAAACGTTCTGTCGGTTAAGTCGTGTGTTTCTTTATCTCGATCCTCTAATAAATAGTTAAATCTGCCGCAAGCAAAAGTGAACCCTAACGCCATCATATTATGGTTGACATCGAGCCGGATGCAAATCGTAACGAACTGTGAAGTGTCGACCAGTCGACCTTGAGGACCGGTCACCCGGCGTAAACAATAGGCAGATAGTTACCTGAGCGAGGATTTGTGCACCGTATTGATGCAAGTTATTGATTACATATTCATCGTGTTATTACTGTGAACAGAACACTTAGTGATTTCGTATCGTAAACAAGTTTGAGGAGATTGTTTGAAGATGAGTTTGTCTAGTGAACAACAAGGATTTATTAATGCACTTGAAGACTTTTCTATGCTTTTAAAAAAGACACAAACAAATTTAAAGAAGTGTTCGAAAGCTAGGTTGACTAAGGGCTATATACAAGCTAAAATACAATGCATAGAAGACTACTGGCGAAGTTACGTGTCTACGCATCAGAACCTGGCGAAGTGTACACAGAAAGCACAACGTAAAGAAATTGAACATTTTGAAAAAGATGAATATTTCGAAGTGGAAGAGATGTGCTCATGTTTGCTTGGCGATTTGAGAGATATGTTATCAGCACTCAGCGAGCGTAGTATATCGAGTCCGAGCGAAAATATCACCGAGCATGGGTTTCAAGCCGTAAAACTACCGAGAATTGAATTAAAAACCTTTTCTGGATCATACGATGAGTTTCCTACCTACAGAGATTTGTTCATATCGTTGGTGCACAATAACACGTCACTTAGTAAGGTGCAGAAGCTACATTATTTAAAGTCAAGCATTAGTGGCGAACCTGAAGCACTACTCAGACATATCACGGTGTGTGAAACGAATTATGATCAAGCATGGGACACACTGAAACAAAGGTATGGGAACAAAAAATTAATTGTGCATTCCTCATTGCAAAGATTATTTAATCAGAAGAAAATTACTACTCCGTCGGCACCGCTTTTGAAAAATCTTTTAGATACTACTTGCCAATGCCTGAATAGTTTAAAAAACCTGAATATACCTACTGACTACTAGGACCAAGTCATAATATACCTAGTGGTTCAGAAATTAGATGTAGAAACGCATAAGGATTGGGAAGAGTATTCATATAAAGACGATGCTAACACTTTATGTACATTTGCTGACTTGAAGACCTTTCTGGAGACGAAGTTCCGCACACTTGAGATGGTGAATCCTGTACCTGTAAAAGAGAAAACAGTAGTTAAGACTAAGACTTACCATGCTGCGTCCGCTGAAGAGAGCACGTCACCGCCGAAGTCCTGCAGCATGTGTGGAGCTGATCACACCTTATGTCACTGTAAAGAATTTTGTAATATGCAACCGATAGAACGATGCGAGTTCATTAAGAAGAACAGGCTGTGTTTTAACTGTCTGGCTACAGGGCATGCCGTGAGGTTTTGCCGTAATAGAATGTCTTGTAGAAAATGCAACCGTCGCCACCATACGTTACTACACACTTCAAGCGGAGACGGTCAGCCAGACAATAAAACTCACCATAGCAGAGTTGAAGAAGAGCCAAGCCACAAGAATGAAGAAGAGGTCGCAATATCTACACATTTCGCATCCGAGAGGTTCACAGCCTTGCTAGCTACGGCAATGGTCACAGTAGTAGATGATTATGGGCATACCACAGTATTGCGCGCCTTAGTTGACCAAGGCTCTCAAGGAAACTTCATCACTGAGCGCGCCGCGCAACTCCTCAAACTCAAGAGAACCCCCATAAAAGCAACCATCACTGGTGTTGGCAGCAGTAGTACGAGAGTTGAGCAGATGGTACAACTTAACATTGGATCAAGATATGAGAGAGATTTCACGCTTTCGGTAGACGCATACGTAATGCCTACCAAGTTGACGTCGCTACTACCATCCAAAACCATTACAACAACAGCACACGCCTGGACACACTTGCGAGGACTCACCCTGGCCGATCCTAGTTTCCACTCACCAGGGCGAGTAGATATGCTCCTAGGCGTAGAAGTTTGTGCCCAAATCTTGAAGGCTGAGATTCTGAAAGGACCACCTGGCTCCCCATGTGCCCAGAATACAAGTTTGGGTTGGATCCTGTTTGGAAAAATACAGGCACACTCTTCAGAGAGAGACGTCGTTGTAATGCATCACCAGTGCAACCTTGATGATATGTTAAAGATCCTGTGGGAGGTAGATACAGATAGCAAACAAACACTTACGAGAGATGAAGAAGAATGCGAGAGAATTTACACAAATACAACAACACGAGATGAGACTGGGCGTTACATAGTTAAATTACCATTCAAAGTAGAGAAACCGATATCACCGGAGGGAAATACAAGAGAAGGAGCTATGAAGAGATTATTACAGCTAGAGAAAAGATTTTCAAGGAATGACAATTTCAGAGAGATGTATACGAAGGCAATTAATGAATATGCTGATATGAAACTCATGGAAGAAGTTAGAGAGTCTGAGATTGACAAGCCATCAGTGTATCTTCCACATCACGCAGTGTTCAAGGAGACTAGCGAAACTACAAAAATCAGGCCAGTTTTTGATGCCTCATACAAAGGCACCAACAACGTATCACTAAATGATGAGTTATTAGTCGGCCATCAACTACAAGATGATGTGCGATCATTAGTCATGAGATGGCGTATGAGAAAAATAGCATTCACTTCAGACGTTCAGAAAATGTATCTTCAAATCCTAGTTGCGAAAGAAGACACAGATTATCAAAGAATACTCTGGCGTTCCAACACGAACGAGCCTGTGAAAGAATATCGTCTTCTACGTGTCACATTTGGTACAGCGAGTGCACCTTTTCTTGCCGTAAGATCACTACATCAAGTAGCCATAGACGAAGGAGTAAACCATGAGGCTGCTGCTGAAATCATAAAGACCGATTTCTACATGGACGATCTTATGTGTTCAAGAGATACAATAGAAGAAGCAGTTGAAGTAGCCAAAGAGGTGAGCAGTATTTTGAGAAAGGGAGGTTTTGTTCTACAAAAGTGGGCATCTAATGGCACCGAATTTCTTAAAGAATTTCATCCAAACGAACTCAGCTCTCATGTAAATATTGATATCATGTTAGACAGTTCAATCAAAACATTGGGTTTATCCTGGAACATGGGAAAAGATGAATTAGAGTATAACTTAAAATTACCAGACTTACCTCGAGTAGTTACTAAAAGAATAATACTCTCCGAAGTTCAGCGTCTCTTCGATCCTCTTGGTTGGCTCGCTCCTGCACTAGTACCTGCAAAACTAATAATACAGAAATTATGGCTACAAAGAATTGGCTGGGATGAAGAAATAAATTCAGAATTAAGAGAAGAATGGACACAGATACGACAGAATCTAGAGAATGTAAACTTTATCAAAATTAGAAGATGGTTAGAAGGTACAAGTGAAAGAGAACTTACCGTACATGGATATTGTGATGCTTCAGAGAAAGCCTACGGGGCTGTTGCATATTTAAGAGTCAAAACCGAAGAAGGGAAGTATAAAATAAACATGATTGCAGCCCGAACTAAGGTTGCACCAATCAAGGCTTTGACTCTGCCGAGACTGGAATTGTGTGGAGCTGTTCTCTTGTCAAAACTTTTGAAGCAAATAAGTGAAGCAATGAGAATACCTACAAGTCAAATATTTTGCTGGACTGACTCCACGATTGTACTATCATGGCTAAAAGGAGACCCAAACAGATGGCAGACGTTTGTGAGAAACAGAGTAGTCACCATTTTGGATAATATTGGCAATCAATGGTACCATATTGAGTCACAACAGAACCCAGCTGATATTGCTTCAAGAGGAATCTTGGCATCTGAACTGAGGAACTGCAATCTTTGGTGGCACGGTCCGGAACATCTGAAACATAAAGAAATAGACATGGAAATATTAGTAGATGAAAACTTAGAATTAGAAAAAAGAAAAAATACTCATACTTACCTAAACATTAACGAAGATACTGAAGACAACTCGATTGCTAGAAACTTTGAAAATTTTAGAGATTTAACAGAACTTCTTAGAACAATCACTTATGCAAAAAGGTTTTTGACATACAGAAAGACAGAAGGCACAGCTATAGATTCAGCAATTAGTACAGATGAAATGGAAAATTCTTTAAGAACTTGTATCAGGATTATACAAAGACAGACATTTTCAGAGGATATTAGAGATTTACAAGAGATAAAAAAGGTTAAGAACAGAAGTTTTTTAAAAACACTTAATCCCTATCTGGACTCAGAAAACATTCTCAGGGTGGGCGGAAGAATTAAGCATGCAGACATAGATCATGAACAAAAACATCCAATAATTTTAGATAACAAAAACAATCTTACCTTATTACTAATCGCAGAAGCTCACCACAAAACCCTTCACGGAGGAATACAGTTAATGTTGAATTATTTAAGGTCTAGGTACTGGATTCTAAAGGTGAAAAAACTTGTCAAAAAACAATTGCATAGATGTGTAGTTTGTGCTAGACTAAATGCAAGAGCTCAAACACAACTAATGGGTGAACTGCCCAAGGTACGAGTTACACCGGCCCGCCCCTTCCTGCACAGTGGCGTAGATTTTGCCGGACCGTATGATGTATTGATGTCCAGAGGAAGAGGAGGTAAAACCACTAAATCCTATATTGCCATATTTGTCTGTATGGCAACGAAAGCTATTCATCTGGAACTCGTGGGAGATCTAACAACGGAAGCTTTCCTGGGTGCTTTTAGACGTTTCGTGGCACGACGTGGTCGATGCAGTCATTTGTGGAGTGACCAGGGTAGAAATTTTATTGGTGCTAACAGGGAACTGATTGAAGCGTTTAAGGCAGCTCGGCTTGAATTTGGACAAGAGATTTCTGACATACTTTCCTCTGAAGGGACACAGTGGCATTTTATTCCTGTTTCCAGTCCAAATTTTGGGGGATTATGGGAGGCTGGAGTTCGTTCAATGAAATATCACCTAAAGAGAATCCTGAACTCCCACCTAACATTCGAGGAGATGACAACAGTTCTCTGTCAAGTTGAATCCTGCCTCAACTCTCGACCCTTGTACCCTGTCGATGATTCTGATATCAATAATTGCGACGTACTCACACCAGGACACTTCCTGATTGGAGAGCCGTTGGTTTTAATTCCATCACCAAGCTTAAGGGATATATCTGCTAGCAGTTTAACTCGCTGGCAACACACCCAGAAATTGGTATCTCACTTTTGGCAACGCTGGCAACAAGAATATCTAACCAGACTCCAACAGAGGCCCAAATGGATGAGTAAGCAGACTGAATTCGACGTAGGTCAGATTGTTCTTATAAAGACTGACGGTTTACCTCCAGGCAAGTGGCATTTAGGGCGTGTGGTTGACAAACATCCAGGTTTAGATGGCCTTACCAGGGTCTACAGTATTAAAAGTGGCAGTAATATTGTAAAGAGATCAATTTCTAAACTATGCGCCATACCTATACAGTCTGATTTAGATTTAATTACTAATAGTGCATGTTTGTAAATAAAGTCTCTTTCATTTACATAGTCATTTAGTGCCTGAATACATTTATAATGTAATTAGCATGCTATCAATATATGTGATAATTTCATATTTGTTATTTGCTTGACACTCAGTTATTTTAAAGAAAATAGTCTGTGGTAGTCTGCACTATTCATTGCATGTTAGGAATTCCCTTAATATTTTTTTTTTCATAAATGTTGTAAAAGGCCTGTTTAAGCCCTTTTGGTGGGCGGCATGTTCGCGCTATATATACATTTGCCTCTGTCGATGTACGGTTCAGTTGCAATAAACGTTCTGTCGGTTAAGTCGTGTGTTTCTTTATCTCGATCCTCTAATAAATAGTTAAATCTGCCGCAAGCAAAAGTGAACCCTAACGCCATCACTTACGAAAGAGCAAATATACTGCACTCACCTCCTCGTTGGTGTCGCCGTGCGGCTGCTCGGCGAGGTGCCGGCGCCCGCGCAGGTAGGCGGCGAGGTCGCCGAAGAACGCGTACTCCATGAGCACGAGCGGCGGCCCGTCCGACGCGCACACGCCCACCAGCCGCACGATGTGCGCGTGCTCTAGGGATGCCAGCGTGCACGCCTGCGATCAAAGTAGTATAGGTGGAAGTAGTCAATACTTTTTCTATACAAATTGCGGAGGTGATTTCCTCTACTGTTTGACATTTTATAGATACAGAATAGTAAAAAAAAAGCTATTAAAAAGTTATAAGCCATCAAAGATTCGTTTGACTTGCTAATTTTTACGCAACTTTATGGTTCCAACGGAAGATCAGCGCTGGGATCTCGCTAATGCAAATCCTAGCATATGCTGAGTTGGAGACCATTTTGGAGGTCAAGTAACTTTATTTGTACTTTAAGAATTTGTTTATGTAGTTTTACTGTGTTGTTTTTGTCCTTCGAATAAATGGTATATCTATCTATCTATCTATCTATGTAACTTTCGGCGTAAATAAGTTAATACTTAATAAGTTCCTGCAGGGATAAGTCCGCCTTTCTACTATTGTGTTTTATCTGTGTTTCAATTGTAGCTTTTTAGGGTTCCGTAGTAAACAAGGAACCCTTATAGTTTCGCCATGTCTGTCTGTCTGTCTGTCTGTCTGTCCGCGGTCCTACTCAGAAACTACAAGTAGTAGAAAGCTGTAATTTGGCATGGATATGTATATTAATCATGGCGAAAAAGTCGTAAAATAAAATCTGGAAAAATATTTTTTTTAGGTTAGCTGCCATACAAGTGAAGAGGTAGTCAATATTTTTTTTCTCGACAAACACATTGTGTGGTGTGTCGTTGAATAGGTCTTTCAAAAACATTGTGAGCTTGTTAACACCATTTTTGGATTTAGGGATCCGTTTCTGAAATATTTGGGTTTAAAGTAAAAAAAATTGTTGGAGGCAAGTGTCCCTCTCCTCTATCTGCTAAACGGTTATATATGGCCACGTGAAAAAATTCACAGCTATAGTATATATAATGTAGTTTAAACATTATATATAAAACTATCAGAGCTAAGTAGGGTATACAAATTAAAAAGTTATAGGCGATCAACTTATAAAATGTACTCGGAAACAGAAATATCATACAAATTCAATAGATAATTAGTTTTTAAACGTTTTTAGTGGCATAAACTGAAAGTTGACATTCGGAACTACGGAACCCTACACGGCGCGTGGCCCGACACGCACTTGGCCAATTATTATGTATGATAAAGAATTTACAGACAATAAGTACCTAATAAAAGAAGTATAGGTACAATCTTCAAAACAAAGTCTGCACACACGCACCTTAATTATCAAACATTTTAATAATCTTTATATGTAATTTTATTGATTATCGCAGTCTTTGCATAAAACTCCTTTCCCCAAAGGACTATGTATTTTTTTACGCGCTCGCTCGATTTATCAGAATTTGTTTTGCATTTCACCTCATTGTTTTGATGTCAATATTTTTATATTGTAAATTGAATAGTTTGATTGTAAAAATATACAGTGTATGTGTTTAATAAGTGTCGGTTGACACGCTTGTCAAGTGAAATGTCATCCAGATTGCGATTTAGCTATCGCACGGGCGGAACGCCTTTGTGCCTATATTGTTGTATTTTTTTGTTTATCACGGCGCAATAAAGTTAATTTGTATCGTATTGTAACCTGCGAATAAATAACTTATAATGTATGACTTACCTCCTTCAAGAACTCGGCCTCCTCACTAGCAGTGGCGTCATCAGGCAGCGCTTTGACGGCCACGGCGCGCGGCGGGCGGCCGCGCGCGCGCAGCATGGCGAGCCGCACGCGGCCGAAGCGGCCGGCGCCCAGCGGCTGGCGCAGCTCCAGCGCGCCGCGGTCCACCAGGTGCGCGCCCAGAGCGCCCGCCGCGCGCCCAGAGCGCGCCGCCTGCCGCGCCTGCGCACAACGGAACGCTGCAGTGTTTCTATTAGGTACCGCATTTACACTTGTGTGTTCGCTATTCGCTTCGTCATTCGACGCAACATTGATTGCTTCACAGACCAGAGCTTAGCTCTTTAATAATAAAAATAAGGGCCGGAGCACGACCCTCTTTGCACTACCAAAACCATGCTTGGCAGGAGCAGTCGAAGGACTTGGCCTACACTGTCCACGCTGGCCAGACGGGTTGGAGAGGTCTCATATAATAGACCTCTCCTAAAAATATTCATAGCGACTTTTCAAATCTTCGAAATAGCAGCAAACCTTGAGCATGCGCTCGCGGCGCCGCATGCGCGCGAGCCTTGCGCGCCGCGCCAGCAGCAGCGCGGGCGCCGCCAGCAGCGCGCACAGCGCCGTCAGCGCGAACGCCCAGTCGTTGCAGCTCCACGTGAACCGGTCCGCTGCCTGGTACCTGCAAACAGAGCTAGCGTTAGTTCCAATTGACAGGAATATTCGTCGACACAAACGTTTACCTCTCACCTAAGGGCGACGTGACGTTTTCGAAAGAACTTTGGAAAAAACCCTATTAGAACAACTAAAATTCGTGTGATACCACCTGGCTACGCCACCATATGGAGTTTGTATCAGAGCCTAAAAACACGTCGGGATACATAGCGACCATTAAGGGGCTAATAAAACCCATCAGATCTGGTTCGATCCATCACCGTCCACAGGTCAGTAGTGGCGGGATAGTGGATAATTTATTCGATTATTGCACAGTATTTATACTATTAGTTCACCGCGAATTAAACCTCGCGATAATTATTCGCGTTTCACAATTCAGTTCCCTAAGTAACACCTAGATGGCACTATCCAAAGTTAGAACGCGCTATGGTTTCGTTTGCTACAGAATCGCGGACATATTTATTAATATTTCAAAAACTACTAAACCTATTTTGATGCCCAACGAACTTAAAAATTCTATTAATATTTCTTACATGCCTACCAAATTTCATCAAAATCGGACCATAGGTTCGTTAGTTATCGCGGTACAAACATACATAATTACCTACATACAATGCGTATTCACTCCCAACTCGTTTAAGAGAATCATTTAAATAAATCAACATAAAAATTAATTAGTTAACGTAAAACTATAGGGATGCTGTCATAGTTTCGCTTGAAGTCTCAACCTTGATACGTCTGTCCTACAAAACTGTAAAAGTCTCACCTTCTCGTGGTGACACATCGCCTCCCCCCGTCAGATATCTCCCCGCAGACCCCTTCCACGCGGCCCCCCTCGACCCCTGTAGTCGCGGCGCGCCACACGGCCAGCGAACGCGGCCGGCCGCCGCCCCCGCTCCACTCGTCCACGTATACGAGCGGCGGAGCGCTGTAGGGGGCAAGGAGGTCCCCCGTCAGGCCGGGGACTGTGCCGTTTAGGGAGGCCCAGAGCAATCTTAAATAGATGATAAAAATAGTTAATGCTGGTATTACTTTGCAGAACTTCAACTTGCATCTGCTCTCTTATATCATCATCATCACCTACCACGGGCCAGGTACCTACTGCAACCTGCTTGATATCGTCGACCCATCTAGCCGCAGGACGTCCCAGTACGTCTCCCATTTCTGGGATACCACTCGATGGCGGCCTTACTCCACCTACCAGCGTTCCTTGGAGCCAGGTGTCCCGCCCAGTTCCATTTTAGAGCTGCAACCCTAGAGAACACGTCGTGAACTTTACTTTGACATCGGATCTCCACGTTGCGAACTCGGTCTTGCAATTTGATGCCGTGACTTTGATATCTCATCATCATTTCAGCCGCATAACGTCCACTGCTGGACATAGGCCTCTCCTAAGGATTTCCAAAATGACCGACCTAGAGCGGCTTTGATATAACTAGATATAATTAATATTAGAGACATGTAATTTGAGGAGGATGTATTTTGATTAGACGACTCAATCTTACTGCGCAGTTTCTCGTCACAAGGGCTGCTCTGGCTTATTGCGCTCATCCAGAAAACAAGTACGAATTCCGTACTTGTTTTTGAATAGAACTTGAAACTCACTTCGCAGTCCCTTCCCCGTGTATGTCCCTCATCCTGTCACGGTGTTTTTCGAGGAAGGCCGCAGCCCCCGCCACCATCAGTAGCAGTGCGTCTGCCAGCGCGGCCGCACGCACGGGCCACAGTCCCGCGCCGGGCCACTCGTAAGTCCCGAACTCTGCCCGATTCTGCAATCTTACAGACCAATCCATTATGAGGCTTTCTTTGTCACCGCTCGTGCGCAAAGATCCTTTTTTTATGAGCTCTTGAAAAAGAGACGGAGCGAGGAAGAAGTGGATAAAATAAGTTGATGGAACCTAATTACTTGCCATGTGGTATCCGGCAGAGTAGAAAAGGATCACTTAAAGTTTTACCGTGGATGTCGTAGAAGGCAACTTAGGAATATCAAGGTAAGCAAAGCTTATAAAAAAACAATGAGGCCTCTCCAACCCGTCTGGCCAGCGTGGAGAGTGTAGGCCAAATCATCTGGCTGCTCTGGCCTGAAGAATGGCTCTGGTAGTACAGTAGTCAAGTCCTTTTAGTCTCCACTGCAGGAGCACGACCCTCTGGTCTTGCAGTGGAGACTAAAAGGACCTGATGATCTTCTTCTTCTTATCCTGTGTGTTAGTGACTAATACTAGTGTCAGAGTTTAGAAACCGCCTTAAAGGCCTCTGACATGGTTTTAGGTAACGACCAATGTCAAAGACAGTGACCGGCACGGATCATCTTACTCATCAGACAATAAGGTGATCAGCCTACAATGTCCTAATCAAACTAGGACATCAACACAAAGTCGTTACCCCCGCCGGGAATCGAACCTGCGACCTCCGGGTATGAGCCGAACGCTCTAACCACTACACCACAGAGGCAGTTATAAACCTGATGATGATGATGACTGAGTACCTGTGTCTTAGGTCCCAGTTGACGCTGTGGTTGGCGACGCCCGGGACAGGTGCGAGGCCCCGCCACCAGAAAGACAATGAGTACAGCCGCATGTCTGCTAGGGCGTCTTTCTGTGGACGTGAAGAAACCTATCATTATAACTTACCATGTCAACATGCTCTAAGATATCAACGTAAGATGTGTTAGAAACTAATGCAGCTTATGAGTCCTACCTGTCCGCCGCAGCTGCGGTTGCCCGCCCTCCACTCCCTCGCCAGCCACACGTACCCCTCGCCACGTGTCATGCCCAGCTCTTGTCCTGCACACAGGACAACCGTCGCTGTATCCTCGTCCGTATTCACGAAGAAAATCCGCGCGTCCGCATCACGAAGCCGCTCCAAATGCTCCTTGATTTCAGCCGGCGTTTTACTCCGGAGCTTTACGTTACGCGGCACGCGGTCTGTGGCTTGTAATGCTGTAAACATCCCCTTGGCTAACGACGTTTGTTCTGACAAGACGGCCAGGCGCATCCAGTCGCAGTCGGAAAGGAACCGAGCTACAGCGCTAGCGAGTTGCGATATGGTTCCTCCCACAATGCGCGTCCCATCGCTCAGCCAGCTATCATCGGGTACGGTTTCGTACAATACGAGCGCAATTTCACCATTCGCGGCTTGAGCAGCCGCAATCTTTGCCCCCTCTCCAACGCCCACCACTCCTACCAACTGCTGCGCGTTCCTGTAAAGGCGCAGCAGATTGATCTGGTGCTCCAAGCTGTAACGGTCGGAACAGTTTAACTCGTACGGATACAAATGGAACTCGAACTTTAGCGCGTCTTTTGTGGCTCTGTAGACATGTCGAAGAATATATCTATACAGGTTGTAGTCCGGACCTTGGCAGATAAATACAGCGATCCAGTACTTCGGCTTCGCTTCCTGATTGATCCACGATTTGAAACGAGGTAAGTTTCGAAGCGCCCAAGCGCAGGCGGCCTGCTCCGTGTCGTTTACTCCTGCGTTTTGAAGATGCGATTCTTCCTCGAGGATTTCTCGGATGTCCGTGTGGTTGGGAGAGAACTCTAAGACGGCGTTAAGGATGTCTGGCAGGAACTGGTCGAGCGCGAGCGCGTTCGCGAGGCGCACGGTGTAGACAGGTTCGAGGGGTGCTCCGGGCGGCTGCACGCGCACCACGCGCGGTGACGACAGCCACACCTCGTGGTCGAGGAATAAGAATGGTTTCTTCCCTGCAATACCAGCTAAAGTTAATTTAAAATAATCATAAATTCATCCAAATTATTTTATTGTGGTAGTTATATTAATCTCCGGTTTTCTTCTTCTCTATTTCGTAGTTCCAGATAACCAGAGTTCATTTGTGCTCTTTGCCCTTAAGGTGTACTGACACACATGTGTTGGTAAGAGGTAGGCAATGCATCTGTGTTCATCTGAATCTGCATTTTCTGTAGCTGTATGTTGCTACATACCGTCCTGCATTATCTGTATGAGCTGTGGGCGCGCGCGCGCGTCGTACCCGAGCTTGCGTGCGCTCCACCGCACGCCGAGCGCGCGCGCTTGCTCCGTCAGCTTGGCGGCCAGGGACGCGTATTCTGACGGGTAGAACACGATCGCAGTTCCGCTGGAAAGTAAAAAAAATTATGTACATTCTATTAATATAAAAGAAGAAACTGAATGACTGACTGACATATTTTAACGCACAGCCCAAACCGCTGGGCCTTGGGACTCCAAATTTAGCACATAGGTTTCTTATGAGGTCTAGGGTAATGCATCCCTAGACCTCATAAGAAACCTATGTGCTAAATTTGGAAGAAAGGATATTTCAAAATTCACCTCCTAAGGGGGTGAAACAGGGGTCCAAAGTTTGTATGGAGAACAAGTTTAGTTAGACCATTTTATTCGTAACTTCGCAGATTTTTCAATATTTAACCCCTAGAGGGATGAAATAGGGTGACCCACCTAGGCCATGCTGGAGCGTTCCGTCGCTCTCTCGCTCTAGCACATTGCGGGAACGAGAATGGGAATCGGAAAGGGAACATTAATAGGAACGGGAAAACAAGAAACTGACTTATTGGTGACTGACTGAAATACAAACTCACAGCCCAAATAGCTCGGTCTAGAGACTCCAAATTTGGCACATAGGTTCCTTATTAGGGGGTGAAACGGGGGTCCAATGTTTGTATGGAGAACCAAGATCAGTGAGATAATTTTATTCAAAACTTCGCAGGAGTACTCCTGGTGGTAAATAAGTGAATACGTGTTTCAGAATTTTTGAAAATACAACCTCTAGGGGGATGAAACTAGCAAATGATGGGAACTTGGGGGAATGGGAACGGGAACAATTCTACTCAGTCCACTCACTTCTCCATCAAGAACCCGCAGCGCTGCAGCGCCGTCTCGTTTCTGTAGAAGGTCCAGTCGCTCACCAGCCCGCAGTGGCGCGCCCCGTGCACGAGCAGCGCTAGCGCAGCGGGCGCAGCACCGGGCGCCAGCGCCGCGAGCCGCAGCGCGCACAAGCGCTCTACGCGGCAGCGCGGCGCGCGCGCTTCTGCCGGCGCCGCGCGCTGCGTCGCCGCCGGATTTACCAACAACCTGCCAACAATAAAAACAATAAAACTGCCGTGCGGTTTCCGGCAGAGTAGAATAGGGCCACTAGATGTCGTAGAATAGAAGGCGACTTAGGAAATACAAGTTAAACAAAGGTTATAAACATCAATGAGACCTCTCCAACTCGTCTGGCCAGCGAGGGGAGTGTAAGCCAAGTTCTCTGGCTGCTGTGGTCAAATATAGTACCGTATAAAATTATTTATTCGGTTTAGTTTAACTTTAATAAATGAAAATGGTAGAGGTATTTTTTATTAAAAAATATTGTTGAGATGTTGATAACTTTGTCGTATACAATATTTCTTTAAAATAAAAAAGTATACGGCCCTACATATCTAACATATATCAACAACCTATGTTTAAGGGGGGGGGGGGGGGAGAGGGGGAAAGGTTATCGCTTAAGAAATTAACCGTGTGGCTTCCGGCAGAATAGAACAGGGCCACTCCAAGCCCTCCAGTGGATGCCGTAGAAGGCGACTTAGGAAACACAAGCTTAAAATAAGCGGCCAAGTGCGAGTCGGACTCGCCCATGAAGGGTTCCGTAGTAGCAAATAACATAATATAAAAGTCTTGTAGTATGTTTTTTAAATTTTTATATTTGAGTTGATTGAACGAAAGGTAAATTGCCGTTTACGATTAATGACGTATTAAAAAAAAAACTACCTACTAGATCTCGTTCAAACCAATTTTCGCTGGTAGTTTTCATGGTTATGAAGATCATATATTTTTTTAGTTTTATCATTTTCTTATTTTAGAAGTTACGGGGGGGAGACACTTTTTTTTACTTGGGAAGTGTCTCTCGCGCAAAGTATTCGGTTTAGAAAAAATTATATTAGAAACCTCAAAATCATTTTTGAAGACCTATCCATAGATCCCACACGTATGGGTTTGATAAAAAATAAATTTTTGAGTTTCAGTTCTATGTATGGGGTACCCCCAAAATTTATTGTTTTTTTTTCTATTTTTGTGTCAAAACCTTAATGCGGTTCACTTATTACACAACACATATACATCTACTTACCAAGTTTCAACAGTATAGGTCTTATAGTTCCGGAAAAAAGTGGCTGTGACATACAGACGGACAGACAGACAGACATGACGGATTCATAAGGGTTCCGCTTTTGCCATTTTGCTACGGAACCCTAAAAAGCTTATAAATATCAATGAGACCTCTCCGACTGGTCTGGCCAGCGTGGACAGTGTAGGCCAAGTCCTCTGGCTGCTCTGGCCAATGGCTATGGTAGTACAGTACAGAGAGGGTCGTGCTCCTGCAGTGGAGACAAACAATAAGACCTAATGATGATGAAAGAAATTAACAGCTACACAATCAATAATAAATGAGTTAACGCGTTACTCACGTATAGAGTCAGCTACTGCCGACATACGACTATACGTGAGTAACCCGTTAACTCATTTAATAATGTACGTGTCTCAGTTTAGCTACACAATCCTCTTAAATATAATGACTTCGCCTTTTGAAATATCCTGCACATTTCGCAAACTTTGTACTTGTAGCACAGGTGTGGCACTTCATAGGAACGGAGTAACAAATATACCTAGTACTACTACAAACGAAACAATATATCTGCACACGTCAAATGTGTGAGTTAAACAATCAGGGTCGCCACCACAGAATTTGTTGCTTTGCTTACCTGTTTTCATCACTAGGAAATCTATACAATTTTCGTTCTTTATTGTTTCCGTGGATAAACAATGATAATATGCGCAGTTTCTCACCATTATGATTCAATAAGTGACTCGCGTAACGTCAACGTGCAACTAGCAACAACCCTGTTTTACAGGCACTTACAAGGCCGAAAAGCGGGGGAGGGGTTGCGGGGACGCCAGATTGCGGGGGACAGTGCGAGTTTCCGTTCTGTGTGTACTGTTATTAATTCTGTGCTTGTAGGATGAACTCACTCGTCGTATTCGTCGTAGATGGTGTCGTTGGAGTACACGGCGGTGCCGAGCTGCTGCTCCGCCGCCCGCTGCAGCCGCACCCCCCGGTAGCGCAGCCCGCGCCGCAGCAGCGCCGCCAGCAGCGCGGCCGCCGCGCGCGCCGGCGCACGCCCGTCCCACTGCACCGCCAGCGACACTCGCTTGCCCTGCACAAACATGTCGTGCTTCTCTGCAAGAAAATTACAATAGGCATGAAGAATGGAAAAATATGTTTGATCCATCATCGGTTAGATTATTAAAAAATATCGTACAAGTAAGTATTTTTTCTTTTCTCTGAGAAACCAAAAATGACAAAGATACAGCGCATTGAAATTTCGCGTGACGTCACACTTAATCACGATATTTACTTAAGTGTGAGGTCGCAAGACCCCACTTCGAAACTTTGACGCTCCGTTTCTTTGCGAATTTTTACTTTTTTGGTAAACTGAAAAATAAGGGTCCCTAATTGGTCTGCCAATACCAAGTTCTTTGTGCTTCATTTTATCACCCTGAATGAAATACAGTAGGCCTATAGTATAACATTGCTCTAGGGCACCTATAATATCTAAAAAAACCGGCCAAGTGCGAGTCGGACTCGCGCACTAAGGGTTCCATACCATTATCTATAAAAATCAAGTTTTTTGTATGAGAGCCCCCCTTAAATATTTATTTTATTTTGTTTTTAGTATTTGTTGTTATAGCGGCAACAGAAATACATAATTTGTGAAAATTTCAATTGTCTAGCTATCGCGGTTCTTGAGATACAGGTGACAGACAGACGAACAGACAGCGAAGTCTTAGTAATAGGGTTCCGTTTTACCCTTTGGGTACGGAACCCTAAAAACAAGGGCTCAGTAAAGTTGTACGCTCGCATAGGGCGCAAAAATTATGACACTGTTGTTCGCCTTGTGGTTTCTGGCAGAGTAGAATAGCACCACTCCAAGTCCTCCCGTGGATGTCATAGAAGACGACTTAGGAAATACAAGCTAAAAGACCTCTCCAATTCGTCTGGCCAGCGAGGAGAGTGTAGGCCAAGTCCGCTGGCCAAGTATGGCTTTGGTGGTACAAAAAGGGTCGTGCTCCCGCAGTGGAGACAAAAAGACCTGATGATGAAGAAGTTAGCAGCTACTTCAGATACTTGATGGTCCAACGGTACCTTCCGACACAGCCAACTCTTTCTCCAGCTCGTCGCAGTATTTCCCCTGCTCGGCGCTGACGACGGTCGCTAGCAGCAGCATCGCCCACCCTCGCATGGTGACGTCACTGTCCAGGAGTCACACAAGTGACGATGACGTGGTGACCAGCATTGTGGTGGGTCTGCAGTGTGACGGTGAAGGGAATGTGACACAGTATGGTGACAGACAGACACACAGACGAACAGCGAAGTCTTAGTTATAGTACCCATCGCCATGATTAACACGTTAATGGACAGTAGGACTTCTATAGAAGTCATCAATTGTTTTTTCTATTGTGTCTAGCTTGGTGTCCGGGAATGAGTTAAAATAATAAGTTATGTTTCTTGTCACTAGATGGCGCTTTTTGGTAATAATTAAAACATTAAAATCTTTTATTCTTATATTATTTAAATAAAAGAGTACTCTAATTAATTAAATAACTGACGCAATCACTTTCAAAGGTTATTCATGAAATAATTTAGAAATAGAAAAATCTTTATTCAGCGATAAATTATACACTTACAAACATTTTATAACTAAACACTGAAAGATATACGAACAAACATTAACTAAAAGTACTAAAACTAAGTATTAAAACCATTTTATCGCAGAAAGTGATGTCCACTCAGCATAAGCTGCTGGTCGCCAATTAAGGCAAACAACAGCACTGGTCTTCCGTGGAACCACAATTTTACGAACAAAGGTCTTTCTACAGATTGTTGGCAGTCAAATTTTTAATTATCACCATAAATATGCTTTTAAACAATTTGTTTCAAATGAGGACAATTGATTTTGATAAAATGTACATGGGACCACCTTGCAAATGTGCTCTTTCAATCAAAAAAAGAATTTTTCTAATTGGCCTAGGAGGAGTCTTCGAGTATAAATTGGGAAACATACCTACATAAAATAATATGTATACCTAAGTACATTCGAATTGATAACCTCCTTATTTTTTTAAGTCTGAGAAAAATACAACCAAAATTCATACCTAATTATATTATTAATAGTATTTGCTGAGCATGCTTCTTCCTCGAACACAAAATAGGCAGGTACCGACATCCCGCATGATAAGCTAAGCTTATTTTATAAGGTAACATCCTTGAATAACATATTCATTAATATTTAATTAATACACGTTGTGTGGTATTTATTTAGCATATTTATGCGTATATAGTACGTTTAATTCGTTCAATATTATTATTTTTATATTATTGCACGTCACAACTTTTGGTCTTAATTTTTTCCGTCTAGCCTCCTTCCGCAACGCGCGATAAGGAACTTCGTTCCATAAAACCCGGTCAAGTGCAAGTCGGACTCATACAGGTCCCATAGTACCTCGAATCCGGACAATGTTTAAAAAAATATGTATATATTTAGTTTTTGTTGTTACAGCGGCTACAGACTACAGATAATCGTGTATCTAGATAATACCATTATAAAGTAAACCACGTATAATTTTTTTTACTGTGCAATAAAATTGAAATAAATAAAGATAGAGTTAAAAACACGTTTCTTGTATGACTAACTACTTTATTTTATAATATAGTTTATATTGTATAACTAGTGGCTGTGTGAGCTGTAGACCTCGCAAGCCCTTTTTACACCATATATGTTTTTCATAAAATATTAAAATCTCGTTTTGTTTGTTCCGCTAATGTGTGTAATGTTTTCAGCCTTTTTTCCTTCTCCGTTCTTAACAGAAGGAGTTTCATAGATCTGATTCTTGTCAAACGATCAAAATCGAAGGGCTCCAAAATGACATCACAGTAAATCTTTAAGCCCGAGAAAGTGCGACGTAAGAGCAACCTACAGCCAGTTCTCTAGACCCAAAGTCGACCACTTCCTTGGCTAAAGTCAATCTCTGTGACTTATGTACGATGACTGCCCATGCTAATGTGAGAGGAAATTGAGTCCTAGAACATGTGCTCTCTTTAGTACGCCAAGTACGCGTGACAGCGACAATAGGCACTGATCCCACTATGGTTGGGCCAGTGTAGTGGTCGAATCTAACCATAATTACCAAAGGGCGATCAGTAGGTGACACATGATTAGGAGCATACACCAAATCATTAACAGTTCCAACAGAACCATTTACTGCATTTACTTACCCTTTTTTACCCACAACGCAGAAATACAGAGTTTCTCTAAACCTTGTGCTTGTTGATCGGCAGTAGCGTGCATTGCATACAGACACATAGAATGTCTACCCTGTGCCACCCTAATATAATATTGGATAATAGCAAGAAATATATATCGAGCTGTTCTCGTAATTTACTTCTGATTAGTGCCTACCCTATAAAAAGTAGTTGTGCACGTCTCTGTTGATCGGCACATGCCTGTGCAGCTTTTTTGTTGTTATGGTCAGCCTTAGGCATATGAAGGTCCTTTAGTTTAGCAAAGTTATATAAACTAACATTTCTGTTTTCTGGATACAGCCTCATTGCATCGATAAAAAGCCGTTCGTACTTGTCACATAACCTACTTTTTTCACGCGTCATAATTTTTCCCAATCAATTTTGGTTGAGCTACCGATGCTCAAACGATCTAAAATGTCTCTGAAATGTACTTGATCTGCTACAAATAAGTACCTATACTTAAAAAAGTTGTAAAATAATCTTCAAAATAAAAAAATAAAATACCGGACGTAAAATGAAAATAAATACATCGCACTAAAAAGAGAACACCTTCTGGTGGGATTCGAACTCTTAGATGCTCAAGTCAATCAGATCTCTATAAAAACATGAACTATATATCCTTTGACAATGCTGGCGAAAAAATCCGTCTATTATATGTCATAATCTATATCTATCTATACATATAATAAAACAGTAAAAAAAGTGTGTCTGTACATTAAACATATTTCCAAAAAAAATATTGGGGGCGATGGAGACGTAGTAATAGAGTAAGAATTTAAAAAAAAATGTCTGTCTGATTGTTTGTATGTCTGTTTGTCTGTTTGTACACGCTAATCTCCGGAAATACTGGACGGATTCGAATGAAACTTTTTTGTTATATAGCTATTAAGCCTGGGCAACATATAGGGTATAAATGATTTTGGAAAATGGAAGGCCTGATGCAGAACCATAATGGTCCAGCTAAACTATAAGAGATATAAAAATGCCGCCTTAGTAAAAGTTGTTCAGCCTGGTGAGCATTTTCCAGAGACATAAAGTCCACGCGAACGAAGTCGCGGGCTTCGGCTAGTAGAAAATAAAATTTCGTTGTTACTACAAACACAAAATGGTTGTAAGAGCCATATAATTCAAAGGTGCTTAGGCCCTTTGTGCCAACTCAGCTATTTTCAAAAATTTCCAAAAAATGGCTCGACTATCGATTTTCATATGTTTATTGAACCTGCTCCTAAAATTTCACGGCAATCGGTTGAAAAATGCGACCTCTAGAGGAGAACACACAGAAATACGAAAGGGTTTTTGGCCAAGCTAAAACGGAGACCTCTCTAGCTTTGCTCGCTCGGACAAAAATGTTGTTATAGCGGCCACCGGACGCGGACATAGTAATACTAAAGCATAGTAGGTACATCGTGGAAACCAGACTACACTAGAATATTAGTGGTTATTTACAATGAAATTAAAATAACACTCAAAAACTAAAAACAAAATCGGTAGTCCGTAGAAAAGTGAGCAGCCGTCCGGGCAATTTGTATGGGAATGTCGATTTATTATCATTACTAGCTGATGCCCGCGACTTCGTTCGCGTGAACTTTATGACTCCGGCGTATAAATATGCTCATCAGGCTGAACAACTTTTGCTAATGCGTCATTATTGTATATTTCTAACAACTTAGCTGGACTATTATGTTTCTGAATCAGGTGTTCCAGACCTTAGATTTTTATACCTCAACCAAAAATGCTCATCAGGCTTAATGAAATTATTTTTTTGCTAAGGCGTCATTTTTAGGGTTCCGTAGCCAAATGGCAAAAACGGAACCCTTATAGATTCGTCATGTCTGTCTGTCTGTCTGTCTGTCCGTCCGTATGTCACAGCCACTTTTTTCCGAAACTATACGACCTATACTGTTGAAACTTGGTAAGTAGATGTATTATGTGAACCGCATTAAGGTTTTGACACAAAAATAGAAAAAGTTGGGGGTTCCCCATACTTAGAACTGAAACTCAAAAAAATATTTTTCATCAAACCCATACGTGTGGGGTATCTATGGATAGGTCTTCAGAAATGATATTGAGGTATCTGATATCATTTTATTCTAAACCTAATACTTTGCGCGAGAGACACTTCCAAAGTGGAAAAAAGTGTGTCCCCCCCCCGTAACTTCTAAAATAAGAGAATGAAAAAACTAAAAAAAATGTATGATGTTCATTATCATGAAAACTACCAGCGAAAATTGGTTTGAACAAGATCTAGTAAGAAGTTTTTTTTAATACGTCATAAACTGCAATTTACCTTTCATTCAATCAACACAAATATAAAAATTAAAAAAAAAAAAAAACTACTACGGTACCCTTCATGGGCGAGTCCGACTCGCACTTGGCCGCTTTTTATATTTCTTATAGTTTAGCTGGACCATTATGGTTCTGCATCAGATGTTCCATTTTCCAAAATTAATTATACCCTATATGTTGTTAAGGCTTAACAGCTATATAACAAAAAAAGTTTCATTCGACTCAGTCCAGTATTTCCGGAGATTAGCGTGTACAAACAGACAAACAGACAGACATTTTTTTTAAATTCTTACTCTATTACTATGTCTCCATCACACCAATTTTTTTTTGAAGTCTATTCAATCTGCAGACACAGTTTTTCTGTTTTATTATAAATATGTATTGATGTCTAGATAGATATAGATAGATAGAAATAAAATCGCCCATAGAAAAATTATCTTTAAACTTTAAATGATGATAATTTTTTTATCTGACATCAGATTTCGATGAAACAAAGCCTATGTGTTGCTCAGGGATGAGCTTAATCTTTTAATAAAAACCGCATAAAAATCTGTTCTGTGGTTTTAAAGATTAGCGAATACATACAGACAAACAAAAAAATCAAAAAAATCTTTTATCTGTTCTGTTACTCTTTTTTATCGCCCACATCCATTTTTTGTTAATTTTATCTCATGTACAGACACGCGGTTCCTACTGTTTTATTATATGTATCTACTAAAGCCCGTGTTTCGATTTATTACAAGTATGTCCCTTCCACGTTGTATAGTATTCTTTTTGTTTTGTTTATTTAGCCTTTGGTGTTCTGTTATTCGGCAAAGGCCTCCGCAATAATATCTTTATATATATAAATTACACGTCACGTTGTTTGTCCGCGATGGACTCCTAAACTACTGAACCGATTTTAACTTTGATTTGCACACAATTTGATCTTACTTGAAAGATAGGATAGTCATAAGGTCCACGCGAACGAAGTCGCGGGCATCAGCTAGTTAGTTATAAAATGTAGTACAAAACAAGTTTAAAACTTACCTTGGCGCTAGCCCATCCGTGCGATTTGTCCAAAAAATAATAAAGGACACGACACACACACTGTAACCCTTCCTACGAGTTCCGATCCCGAAGCTTGCTTTCAGGACTCGATCCGAGCGCCGTCTGCGCTGTTTTGGACTCGGAGCAGCTAGTGTGTTACAACTTGAGTCCTTGAGACTTCATTTGTACCATTTGGTAGTACATATATACTTCGTTTGGTTAGGTATTTAAATAAATGTAAAAACTCTTGACACTGATTGAGCTAGCCCCAAAGTAAGTTCGAGACTTGTGTTATGGAATACTAACTCAACGATACAATATTTTATAACAATACATACTTAGATAAACATCGAAGACCCAGGAAAATTTGAAAAAGGCCCTTGTCCAACTTTCCCTGACAAGGGATCGAACCCGGAACCGGTGGCGTACTAGCATGGTGATCACTACGCCACAGAGGTCGTCTATGTTTTTTTGTGTGACAATTTTGCTCGAAATGTTTGAAACAATATAGTTAATCCTAAAACAAAGACTCGCGATCTCGAGTCTCTTATATCACATCACTATAGGTTCTCTGGGAATCACGGGTAATAACATAAATAACGTATGTATCGATAATACATACTGTACAACTTCCCATACGTCTACAACATATCTTTTGGGCGAGTTGTCGACTATAAACACGTTCAACTTTATCGTATAAAAAAAGTTGTTCAGACAAAAAGTTGCGACTTAAAAAGAATAACGTAAGTAAAAAGTCTGACGATAGGTATAATAGGTTTTTTTTTATTTGCTGAGATATGAGATTTTTTAAGTTTAAAGATTTCGGCCATCTTTATAACTTTTGAAAAACTGGCTCGACAAAGAATTTCTATATAATTACCGTACATGCTAACAAAATTTCATGAGAATTGGTTAAGAAATGCGACCTTTAGGTGAGAATGAGAACAGACAGATGGACAAAAGAATTTTCGGCCAATCGAAACTGAGACGCTTCGCTCTCTCGGTCAATTATCTTAGTCATGCATATCATAGATGGTCAGACGACCTGCGCAAGATTGCAGGAAGGCGCTGGATGCAAGCCGCGTCCGATCGGCCGTTTTGTAAATCGTTGGGGGAGTCCTTTGTCCAGCAGTGGACTTCCTGTGGCTGATATGATGATGATGATGATGGATACTACAGATGTTACGAGGTAACAGATGAACATCATATACTTACTTAGGTATTTTGATTAGAAAATGAGTTAACGGGTTACTCACGTATAGAGTCAGCTACTGCCGACATGTTTCGACCTGATTCGGAGGTCTTCATCAGGCGAATGTGACTACAGGCTCGTATAGCGCTCCGGCTCGCGACACACTGACTAATTCTAATAATGTCTGTGTCTCACGTAAGTTTTAATCAAAAAATTATATACCTTCATAGCGAAACACATAACCCTCCCTTTGGGTTCGCCGTAGTCGGGTAAAAATACTCGAATATAAGAACGGCTCATACGTAAGTAATGATCAGGAAAACTTGCAATGTAAAGCTATAAATAGGTACTCACAGATTGTTTAAACAGTGGCTAGGTACATATGTACCTACCTTGATTCAAACCCGATAAAGAGTAAGGAAAATCTCATACTATAACAGCTGAAATTCTTGAAATCGGCTTTACCGGAAACCGCTTGCTCGAATTTCGATGAAATAATAAAAGTATTGCCGTTTGGTTTCAGTTTTGACTTAATTAATTTATGTAAGTAGGTAATAAAGTTAAATAATCTTCCATGCTTGTAGGGGTTGTAAGTCCCTACATTGATGATAATGTTAACTGATAGGGGTTGTTTTCGGGGATGATATAAAAACAACCGAATTGAGTAAATTGATGTATTGCACTGATTTGATAACTTAAAATTAGGTACAAGAAAACAATGTCGAAATTGCAGTGTAGGCATTTGAGCGCCGCTGCCAATAAAATGAACATAGGGTTCTGTTATTCTGTACGGTGTTCCGTACATCCTGCCCACACGAGAGAGAAGCGGAGTATGGGGAGGACATATATAACATAGACATGAATTTAATATCTTAACAAATCAAATGATAAAGCATGCTAGATGATATAAAATGATTTTACATGACACACGATGATAGTATATTTTCTATTCTACATATGACGAATGTTCGAGTCTTATTTTTGGTTTCACACTTATTTACTGGGGGGGACTCTAAAGTTTACTGAACGGTTGACTATAGGGGACGTAGACGTGCTTTTATCAATGCTAAGGACTGATTGTCTAAGATCACTTGGGATTTGACACATTTCGTGCACTTCACTGACACTCGCACTAGAAGCCGGCTCCTTCTGCTGATGCCTCTCCTGAGGCGGCTTACGCTGCTCTGCTGAAGCGCGCGCGCGTCGAGACTTTCGTAATTTGATAAGGACAAAAATAGCACCAATGGCTAGAAGAGCGCTGATAAGGGTATAGGTAATGATATAGTGATGAATGTCATGAATACTGATATGAGAAGGTGATTGTTCCTTTATATTGGCTATTTGGGTTTGAAGTTTATGATAGACCTGATCATGTGTCGGAAGATAGTCTGTAAAATTGGTGGATATGGACGTGCTGACTATGGAGTTCAGAATCGATACCTTGGGTGTTTCGTATTCAAACTGCTTGCTTATGTTACTGATAAAGTTGTTGTGGCTGTAGATAGTTAGATCGCTGCCCTTGAGAATGCATCCTTGACCCAGGGTAATCAATCCATTTCCGTTTAATTGCTCTATTTTAAATTCAGAGTTGCAAAAAATACGAACCTTGCATTCTTGACAACACGAGAACATCCAGACATTGGGCCGATGCAACTTGACCCACCTGTCGGCGCATGCCACTTGATATGATATGCAATGTGATCCTATTGTTTCGATGTTTACTATGTTGTTATCGCATAGCGACTGATTCTCTTTCAAGTTGTAAAGTGGTTTATTTAGAGAGCATAATGTTTTGAGTGGGAGATTGATACAAGATTGTAAGTCTGCTTGCGAATGAAGTGTGAATAAATCCTTCTTGAGGTCAAACGATATGTAATCAGCTGTGGGGTTAATAAAGTGAGCGTAATCACTCGACATGTGAGGGATGCTGATGATTTTATCCAACTGGAATATTTCGCTGCTTATGAGTGGGATTGTCGCTTCTATGATAAGATACTTAGCAGTGAAGCGAGCGAACACTTTAATTATCTTGTAGAAATCCATAAGATTTGGTTTCTCGACTGGAAGGGTAACATCACCCTTTAGCTGGGAAGATATGGTATTTAATTGTCGCTGAAGTTCCTCTGGTGGTAGCAAAAGGGTGTCAATGTGGCCATGGCTAATATCGGTGACTGTTTGTATTAAAGTGTGCTGTATACGTCGTATGTTTGAGATGATGATTTGAGTTGATAACGATGATGATATAATGTAGAGTCCTTGTTGATTTTCTATTCGAACTTGATTTGTTTCGTAGGACAGGTTCTCAATATGCTGCTTGATTAATTTGAATTGTTGATTCATGATGTTCTCGTTTTCTCGTAAGATTTGATATTCCGTTTCTACGATACTTGTCTGATTTCTAAATAAATCTTGCAGGTGATTCTCGTTCTGAGCGATCTTCTCGATATCCATTCTGTACTGCTCCGCGAACCTTTCGTCTAACACTCCGAATAAAGTGTTAGCTAGCATACCAACTCCGTTTACCAAACCACGCTTTCGCCTTGATTTAATTTCATTGTGAAGTAAGGTGTTATAATGTTTGATTTCCTTTAGTTCGTGTTCTAATTGTAGCGCAATGCCCTTATACTGAGCACCCGTACTGCGACATGTTTCCCTTGCCTTTTGTACCAAGTATTCTAGGTCGGACACTCCTTGCCAGTATGAAGACATGTTGTAGAATATAATAAGTTTCCAGTCGTCTCTGATGTACTGTAGATTTGATATTTTGTCGAAGTATAGACTCTGATTGTGTTTGAAATTCTCGATATGATAGGATGAACGTGTCTCTTGTTGTACTGTTGGCGAAAATAGAGTCATGAAGAGAAATAATGCTAAACATAATAGATTCGTAAATGATACCTTTTTTCTGGATCGACCAGGCCTCGTATTCTGATCTGCTGAGGACTCGTGTGCAGGATCTTCGGAGAGTGGGGATGGATTCGTTTGACTGTCGTCTGTTGTTTCGTTTACAGGTAATAATACTAATTTGGTGATCGGGCGTTTGATGATGTTTTTACACGTCTTTATTGATACTACTCGTACGTACCCGTCATTCCCCGGGTGAACATCTAGCACTCTCCCCAAAGCCCACTTGCCGGGCGGCATGTTTGCCTCCTTGATGAGTACGATGTCGTTAATTTTTAGGTTTGTAGTCGGGTTAATCCATTTAGATCGGGTTTGTAACTGCTGTAGGTATTCAGATGACCAGCGCTTCCAGAACTCCTTATTCATCGCTTGGATGAGCTGCCAACGCGTGGTTAGAGTGAACGAATGAGGCTCCGTTTGTGGACGCGATATTAAAGGTCCCCCAATAAGAAAATGTCCTGATGTTAAAACTTCGTCATCAGGGTTTTCCGTGAGAGGGCACAGGGGTCTCGAATTTAAGCACGCCTCTATTTGATGCAATAAAGTCGTGAATTCCTCATATGTAAGCATCTGTTCACCCGTAACGTGTTTAAGGTGGTATTTAAAGCTTTTCACACAGGCTTCCCAGAGTCCACCCGCGGATGGCCATGCTGCTGCGTTATAATGAAATTCGATATCTAATTCACTGATGTTTTCGAAAAAGTCTTGGTTGATAGTTTCCTGGATCTCTTTATACTCTTGTTTCAAAAGTCTGTTGGCCCCGACGAAGTTGGTCCCATTGTCGCAGTATATATGTTTGGGGGTTCCTCGCCGAGAGCAAAAACGACGGAAAGCGGCTAGAAAGGCCGCCGTGCTAAGATCGGATACCAACTCCAGATGTACCGCCTTCGTTGATAAGCAGACAAATACTGCAACGTATCCTTTTGTCGACCTCGCGCCACGACCCTTATTAGTTTTGATCTTAAAGAATCCTGCGTAATCAGTACCCGTGTGAGTGAACGGACGGGAAGGAGTAACGCGAGCTTTCGGTAGGTCGGCCATAATCTGATGTCGATTTTCTTGACTGAATCTTCTACACCTGACGCATGTCCTCAATTGTCGTTTGACAGTACGGATACCACTGATTATCCAGTACCTGTCCCGAATGTACGCAAGTGTTAATCGAGGGCCACCGTGTAAAGTAGCGAGATGCGCTTGATTGATGATTAAGTCAGTAAAACGGCTATGATTTGATAATATGATTGGATGTTTTGCGGTGTCTTTAATGCTAGAATTTTTCAGTCGTCCGCCTGCTCTTAATATGCCTTGATCATCAATGAAAGGGTTGAGATTCGCTAACCTTTTGTTCTTACTGATATTCTCACTCTTCGTCATATTAAAATCGTATAACTGTACGTCCTTGATTATCAGCTGGTATGCCCTATTTATTTCAAACGAGGTCAATGCTTCACCGTATGATTTCTGTTTGTTTCTAACGCGATCAATGAAACGCGATACCCAGGCTATTGTCCTAACAGTCCGGGTGAGTGAACTACTATTCAACAGTAATTCATAAATAAATGATAAATTATTTTTCTGTTCGTGTAAGGCTGCATTTACACTTGCGTTTTTAAGTTCTATGTTAGGTTTTTCGATTTTTAGTTGTGGGATGTGTTCAGGACTACACTTCAGAAGCCATTCTGGACCTTCCCACCACAACGAATGATTCAGCAACTGTAACGTTGTCTTTCCTCTTGTTGCGCAATCTGCTGCATTTTCTTCAGATCGGACATGGTGCCAGCATGCCGGTGGAATTACTTCAATGATCTTCTCTATTCTATTGCTCACAAATGGTTTCCATCTACTGATATCTCCGTTCAGCCAGCCTAATACTATCATGGAATCTGTCCACGCATACATTTCAATATTAACGTCCTTACTCGATAGAGACTCCATAACCTTCTTCATCAATTGTGACAATAGGAGAGCTCCCGACAATTCCAGGCGGGGTAAGGATACCGTTTTATTGCCCAATGGAGATAATTTCGTTTTTGCGGTTAGCAAGTTCGATGTGTATTCGCCTTTATCGCATGTCACAATGTATACCGCGCAAGCGTAGACCTTTTCTGATGAATCGCAAAATCCGTGCAATTGTATTTTATTTTTAACGTTGCCGATATATCTTGGTATTGATAATTTATGTAAATGCTCGATGTCTGTTTGAATGCTGGCCCATTTCTCTTTAATTTCGAATGATAATTCTTCGTCCCATGTTACTTTGGAAGCCCATACTTGTTGAAATAGGAGCTTGGCCCGAACGGTGATAGGAGAAATCCATCCTAATGGATCAAAAATTTTTGATATATTTGATAAAAGAGTACGTTTTGATAGATGATTGATATTATGATAGTTAATGTTATAATTGAATGAGAATGTATCTGATGAGGGGGTCCATTTTAGGCCTAAAGTTTTTCTCGATTCTGAGCATTTAAACTCGTGTGGATCATTGAGTTTACTTGATGGTAAATCAGTGATAAGGGCGGGATCATTGCTTGAAAATTTTCTAAGGTTCATTCCGGCTCCTTGCAGTATACTTATAAGTTGATTAATTAATTCCTTGCATTGTTCAAACGAGTCCTGGCCACACAGGACATCGTCCATATAACATGAGGTTTCTAGGGCCTCAGCGGCCATGGGATATTTATCACGGTCATCTCTGGCGAGCTGAAGTAAAGTTCTCATGGCCAAAAAGGGCGCTGCCTTTGTGCCAAAAGTCACCGTAGTGAGGGAATATTCCTGAATGATATCTTGTGTAGAATCTCGCCAAATGATAGTCTGAAGAGGTTGATCATCCTTTCTTACTTTGATCTGATTAAACATACGCTGAATGTCGCCCGTTACTACGTATTTTAATTGTCTCCATTTTAAAATTAAAGCTGGAAGGTCCTTTTGCAAATTTAAACCACTTTCCATGAGATCATTCAAGCTGTAATTCTGTGTGTGTGACATAGATGTCGTCTTTGCTGATGCATTGAACACGACGCGCAGCTTCGTTGTCGTGGATTCTGCCTTGAAAACCCCATGATGAGGTAAATAAACCGAAGGTGTCGACGCTGACTTGATAGCGGGACACATGTGACCAAGATCCTTATACTCTTGCATAAATGCCTTGTATTGATTGGAAAATTATTCGCTGTTGGACATCTTTCTTTCCAGCTGTCTAAATTGAGCCATGGCCTTGGTTTTCGAATCTCCCAAATTCTTCTTATAACCTTGCTTCATAGGTATGGCCACTTCGTAACGTCCATCCTCAAGACGTCTCGTTGTTGATTGATATAACTGCTCACAATATTCTTCTCCCGAAGTTATCGATGACATGTCTGATTTGATGTCTTCTAATTCCCAGTACTTGGATAGATCGGGCATTTCCTTGATAAGCACGTGACAATGATATGCCTTTACTGTTCCTGATAAAATCCAGCCAACCCTGGTTTGTTGGGCCATAGGGGCATGGCGTGGGCCCTTTAATAAGCCCTGCATGATAAGTTCAGAATAAACAGTGGTGTCTAGTAATAAATCGATAGGCCTAGAAATATTGTATTCCGGGTCGGCTAAATTGATATTTTGTAAATGATCCCAATGTTTTTTGTGGAATGATTCATTGGGCAAGTTACCTACAACCCTAGATACAACTAATGCTTCCGTATTAAATTGATAATCTTCGTAAATCGACTGACAATCAATGTTAACAATTCCTTGGCTGAATCGGGGTCCCTTCCCTGTTCCTGTTATTGCTGTATGAAACTTCCTGCGGGACAACCCTAACAACTGGACTGCGTTTTCTGATATTAATGATACTTGAGCGCACTGAGCTAAAAGCGCTCTAAATGTTACATAAGTCCCGTCTGCTGATTTAAGTTTTAAAAGTAATGTGGTAAGAAGGCTTTCTTCGTCGTCAGCGGCTACATAATTTACGTTATAGGGTTTTTTGTTAGAAGTCGACGAAGAAGGCGCTGCTGAAGCTGAGGATGATTGCTGAGGCTGAGTCGACCATCGCGAGGTTGAGGTCGACGACCTCCATGTTGAAGGCATTGACTTATTTTTAAATGCGTCATGCAGCACAGAATGATGCTCGCCATTGCATTCCTTGCATCTTTTGATTGACAAACACGGTTTTCCATAATGACTGTACAAGCAATTTTGGCAAATGGAAAGTTTCGAAATTGCGGCCAATTTCTTGTCCAACGTCATATTTTTAAATTCGCTGCAGAAGTACAAATCATGACCTAGTTTGCACAATGGGCATCGGCGCGTGTAAGTCACTAGCGCTTGATTTTCATGTGTTTGATTATGACCGTAGCGATAATTATTATGATCTCTATTGGTGTGATATTTAGGTTGATAATGATAAGTTGGTTTTGATAATGCTTGATTATAAGGTTTGAAGGATGATGATAACTCCTTACTTTTTCTGTTGATAGGTTCTAAAGCGTTAAATTTGTTTTCCAAAAATTGAATAAATTCATCAAAGTTTGGCAATTCTCTGGGTGCCTTGCGAGTTTCTTTATAATCGACCAAAGTCTCGTTGTCCAGCTTACGAGACAAGAGGTGTACAATCAAAGGGTCCCAGGTGTGGGTATCCACCCCCAGGTTGTGTATGGCGTGTATACACTCAACGCTAGTGTCATGCAGCTTCTTTAATTCGAATGCAGTTGGTTTGTTGATATTGGGTTGATTGAGAAATATTTCAATTTGCTTGGTAAATAGGACTTGAGTATTATTGTATCGCCTAGTTAGAATACCCCAAGCGGTATCATAGTTATCCGCCGAGATATGGAGATGTTGTATGAGACGTTCGGGTTCGCCGCGAAGCTTTCCCTTGAGATGCTGCATCTTCTGTGCTTTCGTGATGGTATTATTGTTGTGGATGGTTTCACTGAACAAATCGAAAAAGGTAGGCCAAAAAGTATAATCTCCAGAAAAAATTGGAATCTGTAATTTAGGGGTTGAATCTACAGTGTGGGCTGTTGCGCTAAGTAGTTGGTTTAATTCGCGTTTTATGGATTTATATGATGACTCCATTTTGTAAAATTCATCGTCGTAAAAAACATCTCCGCCTATGAGAATGCTGTCGATTTCTAAATGTAGTTTGTCGATCGATTTCCAGCGTAACTGAACATTATTGATTTCATCTTGTATCTCCCACCGTTCCGATAATCTTGCAAGATCTATGCTTCCTAACAATCGTTTGAATGCTCTAAAATTTGCTCTCTGATTTGCTAAAAGTTCGTCGAGTTTACCGCTGGTTTGCGCGGACTTGTCTGAAGATTCATTCGAGGAACCTTCACCCTGATTCATGAGTTCGTGAGAATAAATTAATTGACAAATGGATTGATAGACTTGCTTTGTTTGTTCGTAGATATTTTCCTTAAAATACTCGTGCTCCCTATCCTTCGCGGTCGCTACACCCAATATTTCGGTATGATTCTGATCAAACTCCTGCCAGAGATTTTGAGTAGTTTTAAGACGATTCTGTAAGTATTGCAAGGTTTTCCGGGACTGAGAATCCTTGCCGTAGTTGATTTTAAGTGAATGGAGACTTTTGAAAATTTCAGCTTGTCTAGCTAATAAACTGGAGGACTCCATAGAGCTAATGAGTCAAAAAAAGCAGAAAAGGAACAATCTTACTTGAGTCTCGACGCGAGGATAGTGGCGTTTCACCCAAAGGCAATCCTGATACGCGCTATCGATATCCAAACCTGCAGCTCCTGTCGCCGCAGCACCCTTGACTCGTCAGGCACTGATTGTTCTTGATAGTTCAACTTAACACAGTTATTAATGTGCTATTGTTTAAATGTCCACAAAAATGATAAAACGTGTCCACAGAAATGATATTAACTGATATGTTCGCAATGATGATCACTATGATACTGTTCACAAATGATAAATGATAAAAATGATAACTCCGACCGTCGCCGGGTCCTCTTTTCCACCAAAACCGTACGTGAGGTGAAAAAAAGCCGAAGGACCAAACAAATGTAGGGGTTGTAAGTCCCTACATTGATGATAATGTTAACTGATAGGGGTTGTTTTCGGGGATGATATAAAAACAACCGAATTGAGTAAATTGATGTATTGCACTGATTTGATAACTTAAAATTAGGTACAAGAAAACAATGTCGAAATTGCAGTGTAGGCATTTGAGCGCCGCTGCCAATAAAATGAACATAGGGTTCTGTTATTCTGTACGGTGTTCCGTACAATGCTGTCTGGGAGAAAAGAAATAAAATTGACCAAGTGCGTGTCGGGCCACGCGCAGTGTAGGGTTCCGTAGTTGTAAATGCCAACTTTGAGTTCATGCCACTAAAAACGTCTAAAACGTCTAGGTATCTATTGAACTAGTATGAAATTTTCCTTTCCTATTACATTTTATAAGTTGATCGCCTATAACTTTTTAATTTATTAGCTCTACTTAGCCCTTAGCAGAAAATAGGGAGACATGGAAAATACTCCACCGACAAGAACCTAGTTCTTAAATTTATTGATTGATTGACTTAGCCCTGATGGTTTTCCTTTAAACTACATTATATATACTATAGCTGTGATTTTTTTACTATTTTTTATTTTACTACTTTTTTGCCATGATTGATATACATATCCATGCCAAATTAAAGCTTTCTAGCGGGTGTCTATTAGAATACAGATTTTTTTGACATCGAATTTCATTTTCCAGAAAACTATTCCACGTTTTTTAATAAATCTTTTTTCTTAATAAAACGAATAGTTTATCATCGCAGTTTCATATTATAAAAACAACATTTAAAAAAAAAATATTTTAAAATGGTTTTCTTTTATAGAAAAACGGTATATCAAACTAACATTTCATATAAAATAAATCGATAAAACTGTTCATAAAAATATACTAGCTTTTCGGGCGCTGCGCGGGCTGCAAGCAGCCCGCGGTCTTTCGTGCGGCTGTTGAGGTAGGGTAAGACATGTTTCCAGTTCAGAAAATGGGTAAAAACTGTAGTCAGTAAAAGAAACATCAAAATATGTGTGGAGGCGGCCATCTTGGATCCAAAAACTGATTGCAGTTTTGAGTTCCGCGGGGTGCTTTACCCCCATGTACAAAATTTCAGACCCCGACGAAGTCCCAGTGAGACGTTATAATCGAAATAAATTTCATTTTCTAAAACCCAGACGCCATCTTGGATTCCAAAAAAACAGCTGAATTTGGATTTTTGAGGTCAAAACACATACAAATATCGATTTTCAGCCAAATCAGAGGCAGTTGACTTTCGGCGGCCATCTTGGATTTCCAAAAAAAAAAAACACGCTGCGCTTTGTGATAGTGGCTCGGGCTTCGCCCTTGCCCGCAGCTCGCCCTTCGGGCTCGCATCACTCGGCCTGCGGCCTCGTGAAAATTACTTGTAGGGGGGGTGTCAAAGGGGGGGGGGGGAGGGGAGCTCAGGCTTCGCCCTCGCTCCGCAGCTCGGCCTGCGGCCTCGCGGGGGCGCTTCGCCTTCGGCCTTCGGCCTCAGGCTTCGCCAAGTTACTTGGGGGGCCGTTTGTATGAAATTTGTATGGAGGGGAATTGTCCATGTATGGCGGCCATCTTGGATTTAGACAAAAATCAAAAAACAAATGACGGTCGTCAAATTGCTTATAATCTTCTACATTATGGAAAAAAAATGACGCCCCTAACCTCAACCGTTTTTGCAGGCCGTACCCCTTCCACATCAGGTTTCTGCAAATCCTCAAATGTCAGATTTTTCTGGAACTCACTGGAGCACCCTCTATACGACCGCACATCAACCTAAACCCCACCAACCCCGCAACAGGGAAAACAACTCTGTCAGTGAGTGAGTCAGTGGTATTGTAGGTTTATATATTATAACTAGCTTTTCGGGCGCTGCGCGGGCTGCAAGCAGCCCGCGGTCTTTCGTGCGGCTGTTGAGGTAAGCTTAAATTGGTTTCCAGTTCAGAAAATGGGTAAGTTTGTATGGAGGACAATTGTCGTTGTATGGCGGCAATCTTGAATTTTGGAAAAAATAAAAAAACAAATGACGGCCGTCAAATTGCTTACAACCCCCTACATTTTGGAAAAAAAATCACACCCCTAACCCTAACCGTTTTCGCAGGCCGTACCCCTTCCACATCAGGTTTCCGCAGATCTTCAAATGTCAGATTTTTCTGGTACTCATTGGAGCACTCTCTATACGACCACACATCACCCTAAACCCCACCAACCCCGCAACAGGGCAAACAACTATGTCAATCAGTCAGTCAGTCAGTGAGTGGTAATGTAGGTTTATATATTATAATATAACTAGTGTTTCGGGTGCTGCGCGTGCTGCACGCAGCACGCGGTTTTTCCGTGCAGCTGTTGAGGAAGGCTAAAGAACATGTCCAGTTGAGAAAATGGGTAAGACTGGCAGTCTGTTGGGGAAACATGAAAAAATGTGTGGGTGGCCATCTTGGATCCAAAATCTGATTGCAGTTTCGAGTTCCACAGGGTGCATTACTCTAGTAAAGCAAATTTCAGACCCCTATGAAGTCCCAGTGAGACGATACTAACGAAATAATTTTAATTTTCTAAAATCCAGACGCCATCTTGGATTCCAAAAAAAAATTGAAATTTGGATTTTTCGGCTCAAAATACATATAGATATTGATTTTCAGCCAAATCGCAAGCATTTGACTTTCGGCGGCCATCTTGGATTTCCAAAAATTAAAAAAATTTGACTGCGCTTGGGGAAGTGGCTCGGGCTTCGCCCTCGCCCGCAGCTCACCCTTCGGGCTCGCATCACTCGGCCTACGGCCTCGTGAAAGTTACTTGGGGGGGGGGGGGATGTCAAAAAGGGGGGGAGGGGAGCTCGGCCTGCGGCCTCGCAAGGGGGCTCCGCCTTCGGCCTTCGGCCTCAGGCTACGCCTA